>JALAZF010000098.1:2675833-4013750 GCA_022829125.1 Lathyrus tuberosus
AAGGGAAAAGGGTTACATTGAAACATGGCAACCGCTATCCTTCTACCAACTTTGAATTCTGGGCATCCTGAGTTTCTGTCGAAGATGACCCTGACTGGAGTTTTTCTGATGGATGGTGTAACCACTGCTGGGGGATTTGCCCCTGTTGGACGTAGTTACTTGCCATTATCCCTAACTTTTGCCTGGATTATACTTTGAGATTTCCAATCCACCGGGATGATTTTTTATTATGTCTCTAATTTTTGCCTGGACCGCCCTTTCGGGTTTTCAATCCACCGAGACGTTTTTTTTCTCTTTTTTTATTTATTTATTTAGGCGAATTATTTCTTGACTACGTCAACATTTGTGGGGTAGGCGAATTTTTCTCCATCCATGGTTGCGAGTCTCAAGGCGCCGCCTGAGAAAGCTTTCTTGACCACATAGGGGCCGTCATAATTCGGAGTCCATTTGCCCCGGGAATCAGTGAGAAATGATTGTATCTTTTTTAGTACAAGGTCTCCTTTCCTGAAGACGCGAGGTCGGACCTTTTTGTCAAACGCCTTCTTCATTCTCTGTTGATACAACTGACCATGGCATAATACCGTTATTCGCTTTTCCTCGATCAGATTCAGTTCGTCGTGTCGACTTTGACACCATTAAGCTTCTGTAAGCTTAGCTTCCATCAATACCCGGATTGATGGGATCTCTACTTCTATAGGGAGCACTGCTTCTATGCCATATACTAGAGATAAAGGGGTTGCCCCAGTTGAAGTGCGGACAGATGTACGATAACCGTGAAGAGCAAAGGGTAGCATCTCGTGCCAGTCTTTGTAGGTTACAACCATCTTTTGAACGATCATTTTGATATTCTTGTTAGCCGCTTCTACCGCCGCGTTCATCTTAGTTCGGTAGGGAGATGAGTTATGGTGTTCGATTTTGAACTCTACGCACAACTCTTTCATCATCTTATTATTCAAGTTAGATCCATTATCGGTAATGATCTGGCTTAGAACACCATAACGACAGATGAGATTGTTTTGATAAATCTGACCACGACTTGTCGGGTTACATTGGTGTATGACACTGCTTCGACCCACTTGGTGAAGTAGTCAATGGGTACCAGGATGAACCAATGTCCGTTCGAAGCCTTGGGTTCAATCATGCCAATCATGTCGATTCCCCATATGGAAAAAGGCCATGGGGAAGAAAGAACTTTGAGATGCGTTGGCGGTACATGGATTTTGTCAGAGTATATCTGACACTTGTGACACCTCCTCATGTACTTGTAGCAATTAGATTCCATTATCAACCAATAGTACCTTCCTCATGAATTTTCCTCATGTACTTCATCAATTTCTTTTATCAGCATGTCTGCTTCTGGTCTGTCTATGCATCGGAGCAAGACCATGTCGAAATTTCTCTTATAGAGGGTATCACCGCTCAAGAAGAAACTGCCAGCCAGCCTTCTGAGGGTCTTTCTGTCCTTTCTTAGTGCCCTAGGTGGGTACTCTTGTTTCTCAAGGAAGCATTTGATATCGTGATACCAAGGTTTATCATCTATGACTACTTCAACCGTGAAGATGTAAACGGGCCTTTCAAGGCGCATTATGTTGATCTTAGGTAAGTCGTTCCATTGACCTACACTAATCATGGAAGAGAGGGTGGCTAATGCATCAGCCATGTGATTCTCATCACGAGGGATATGATGAAACTCGATTCTGTTGAAGAAAGGTAACAACCTTCTTGCATAATCTTTGTAAGGAATCAATCCTGATTGGTATGTGTTCCAATCTCCTTGGATCTGATTGATAACCAGGGCTGAGTCGCCATATACATCCAAGTTCTTGATCCTCAAATCAATTGCTTCCTCGAGACCCATAATACAAGCTTCGTATTCGGCCTCTTTGTTTGTACACTTGAATGTAAGTATGGAGGTGAAATAAATTTGGGTACCCTGAGGTGTTATGATGATTGCCCCAATTTCGTTTTTGTAAAGATTGACAGCTCCGTCAAAGATTAGTCCCCATTAGGAACCTGGTTCTGACCCTTCACTGGGTAGCGGTTCATCGCAATCTTTCATTTTTAGATACATGACATCTTCATCTGGGAAGTCAAATCCGAATGATTCTTGATCGTCAATCGGTTGATGAGCCAAATGATCGGCTAAAACACTTCCCTTAATATCTTTTTGAGCATGGTATTCTATGTCATATTCTGATAACAACATATGCCAACGGGCAATCATTCCCGTGAGAGCAGCCTTTTCAAAGACGTACTTGATTGGATCCATTTCGAAGATTAACTAAGTAGTGTGACGAATCATATACTAGCGAAGATGTTTGGCTGCCCAAGCCAGAGCACAACAAGTTTTCTCGAGCATAGTGTACCGAGTCTCGCAGTCGGTGAATTTCTTGCTCAGATAGTAAATGGCAGACTCTTTCATTTTGGTTTCGTCTTGTTGGCCAAGTACACAACCCATCGAGTCTTCCAAGATTGTTAGGTAGAGGATTAGTGGTCTTCCCTCCACTGGTGGTGATAGAATTGGTGGGTTCAACAGATATTCCTTGATACTGTCGAAGGCGGTTTGGCAGTCTTTTGTCCAAACGCAGTCCTGATTCTTTTTTAGTAATTTGAAAATTGGCGCGCATATCGCGGTCATGAGGAATATGAATCTGGAGATGTAGTTCAAACATCCCAGGAATCCTCTGACTTATTTTTCAGTTTTCGGAGAAGGAATTTCTTGAATGGCCTTGACCTTGTCAGGATCAACTTCAATTCCTTTCTGGCTGACGATGAACCCTAAGAGTTTCCCTGAACGGACACCGAATGTGCAGTTATTGGGATTCAAACAGAGTTTGTACTTTCTCAGCCGCTCGAATAGTTTTGACAGGTGGGTCACATGCTCCTCTTCTGTCTTAGATTTGGTAATCATATCATCGACATATACCTCGATTTCCTTATGTATCATGTCATGAAACAGAGTAGTCATGGCCCTTTGATAGGTTGCCCCGACATTCTTCAAACCGAACGGAATTACCTTGTAACAAAAGGTACCCCATGGGGTGATGAACGAAGTTTTCTCCATGTCTTTCGGCACCATTTTGATTTGATTATTGCCCGAGAATCCATCCATGAAGGAGAATACTTTGAACTTTGCTGTACTGTCAACCAACATGTCAATGTGTGGTAAAGGAAAGTCATCCTTTGGACTAGCCTTGTTTAGATCTCTGTAATCGACACACATTCTGACCTTTCCGTCCTTTTTCGGAACGGGTACGATATTGGCTAACCATTGAGGATATTCTGATGTGGCGAAGAAACCCGCGTCAATCTGTTTCTGTACCTCCTCTTTGATTTTGGTGGCCATGTCCGGATAAGTTCGTCTCAACCTCTGTTTTACTGGCAGACATTTCGATTTTAACGGTAAGTGATGTTCCACGATGCTGGTATCCAACCCTGGCATGTCCTGATATGACCAAGCAAATACATCGGGGAATTCTTTGAGAAGCTTTGTCAAACTCTCTTTGGCAGTTGGACTGAGCAGTGCCCCAATCCTGACTTCTTTTCTCTCTTTTTCTGAACCTAAGTTTACTGTTTCCAACGGCTTTTCGTGAGGTTCAATGGACCTTTCCTCCTGTTTGAGTAGTCGGGAGATCTCTTTTGGAATTTCGTCGTCAACTTCTTCTTCAGCCCCAAATACCGGAAATTCAGAGTTGGGAGAAGGCATCGGATCGTACATTTCAACGGGGTTTAAAACAAGCAATATGCATAACGGTATGATTTATGTTTAGAAGAGATAGAGAGAATGCAAGAGTGTGTGCAGTGTATTTTCTGATAACTGCTTGTTTTTATTATTGAGTTTGTTTTTTAGGATTACCATTTTCTGAAAAAGCAAAAAGAGAAAACAACAATAAATGCGGAAATTATAGAATGACGTTATTTTATTTATGAACGGTCGATTCTTGAAACTACAGCCCTATAAAACAAAACTCTATCGCTTTGGGCGAAGCAAAGAGGGATTTACAGAAAGTGAGCCCTATCAAAACACCCGTTTCACCTGGGCAAGGTGAAAGGTTAAAGATGACAATTACTTTGACTTATGAACAATCTTCGGAACATCGACAACAACCCATTGGTGGCGAACTCCTCGGTGAATCACAAAGTCTGGTACCTTCCTTAATTTGTCTTCAGAAATAACGGTGATTTCTGGCGGAGCAGGATCATTGGAATCTGTCTCCCAGGCAGAGTTGTCGTAGGAGGATTCCTCAGTTGTATTTTGCAGAGTATTTGTGCTCTCAGGAAAATCTCCCTATCCAGTTGGCTGAATGTCTTCGAGCCTGATGCGAGAGCTCTCAGGAGCAGTGTACTTGACCATATAGTCGTATTTTACACTTGGTTGTCCCAAGGTGTCCCACACTTCTTTGGAACTGGAGGAGTCATCCCTTTCGATGACGTTGACCTCTGGCAAAGCATAGTTGATGAATTCTAGTCCTGCAAACTTTGCAAATTCATCGTCGCACTGGAGATTTTCTGAATGACCTGAGTGTTGATCCCATGACATGGTGGGGACGCAGGTATTCCTTTCAACGATGCTCAACTGATTTTCATTGTTCGGCTGATTTTCTTGCCCCAAGTCTCCTAGCTATGGCTGCCAGATAGGCAGGCCATCCATCGGGCCATAATAGTCGTGGTCAAAGTTGTCTTTCATCAGAGTGTCCTCCTCTAATGAGTTGGGTGGAGCACGACATCCTTCAGGATCACAATCTCCGTATATTGTTCTGACATCTGACCTGGGTATAAATCTCGGACTCTATGCGGGATAGCAAAATGGCATAGGCACCTCTTCTTGAGACATATAACCGTCCTCGTTAAGATAGGACTTCCACTCCTCATCTGTATCAGAGGGATCTTCCTTGTTGATGGTATGGACTGCTTGAGGTACTGGGTGAAGGAAACCTCCACTGTGGAAGAAGTCCTGAATGGGATGAAGACTTTCATCGTTAGCAGTTGTCTGGGTACAGATTGCAGAAAAACCAAGACCCTTCTTTGTTTTGTTATCGGTAGGAATGACAAGCTGTCCCCATCCTTTTGTATTGTTATTTTTTATCACTTTGAGAGCATCTCTGTATGAGGAAATCGAGGTTCCTTTCTCTGATTGATTCTTATTGCTCACCGAATGCTTGGAACTGAGTCCCAACAACCTCCTCGGGTTCTGTACAAGTGGATAATGACAGGTTACTCACGATCAAGGCTTGTTCTCCACAGACCGTGACGAGTTGATCGTTCTTGATGAACTTCAGTTTCTGGTGCAGTGTCGAAGTGACTGCCCCGACCTGATGTATCCAAGGTCTTCCTAATAAGCAACTGTATGTTACCTGGATGTCCATGACCTGGAAAGTGATTAGGAAAATGTGAGGACCGATAGTTATGGGAAGGTTGACTTCGCCGATAACTGCTTTCTGAGATCCGTCAAAGGCTTTGACGATAACCTCACTGCCCCTCACCGGGGGTCCTTTGAATGATAGTCACATTAAAGTGGACTTCGGTATAACATTGATGGCCGGTCCTGTGTCTACCAGTACGCTGGCTAAAGCATCGTCCTGGCAGTTGACTGTGATATTGAGCGCCATGTTGTGGCTCTTGCCCTCCTCTGGCAAATCCTCATCACTGAATCCTAAGTTGTTGCAGGAAGTGATGTTAGAGATGATACTATCGAACTGTCGTATTGACACATCCTATTCCACAAAGGCCTGCTCTAAGACTTTCTGTAGAGCCTCTCTGTGGGCTTCAGAAGTGAGTAAAAGTGATAGCACTGAGATCTTTGAAGGAGTTTGTAACAGTTGATCAACAATGTTGTATTCACTCCTTTGGATGAGCTTCAACATCTCATAATTTTTCTTTGAAAGGTCGGGATTACTGGATTGATCGACTGGTGGATCAGGAGCTTTCGTCTGAAGTTCCTTTTCTTTGTTAGGTTCTCCAACCCCTCGGTTAAAGATTCGACCACTCCGTGTTACTCGACTGATGTCTGCAATGTTCATGACGGAGGGTAATGGAAGTTCCTTTCCATTCTTAATTGTCGTTGCACCGTATTTGTAAGGGATCACCTTAGCTGATTCACACGGTAATGGTCCTGGTAGATAGATAACTACATGAGCCTTCTGATTTTTCTGACTGTCGTAAGTAACTTAAATCAGTTCCTGGCTAGGAACTTTTAATTCGTCTAGTAGAGGGATGACGGTACAAACATCCTTGTTTTGTTGATGATAAGAGATTATGACAACGTCTTTGATTTGATCAGCGAAGTAGTCCGGTGCCCAGTTGATTGGCTCAAAACTCGGACACGGGTGAATCTCTTTACGATCCAACTGACCTTGAAGGGCTGCTCGCACGAGGTAACATCCTTGATTATTTTCCGAGCAGACTCTACAACGCTGGTAATTATGTGGTGGCATCTGGCCACGTCCGCTTTGAATGCAGTGCAACCTTACCAGGTCAGTTTCCATAGATCAGACATCCTGACTTTGATGCCGAGTAGGGTTCCCATCAACCACACTGATTTGTTGTGTGTCTTCATCCATATAGGTTGGAAGCCACCAGTGGTTTAACAAATGTTGCAAAGTTCTTTGAACGAGAGCGCACCCTTGGTTACTCTCACAACATCCTTTACAGCTCAGATACTCGTGAAAAGTGAGAAAACCGAGTTGGACTTGCCTGGCGTGTAACTCCACCAAGCTGGTATTCATCAAACGAATATTGAAGATTTGAATCATGTTGATCTGATAGGGATTTCTATCATGGTAGTTCTGGATCCACCCAAGATCCATCTGACGTTGGAGGGCCTCTTGTATAAAAGAGCATCCTTGTTTATTTACCGAGCAAGTCAGACAAGAATTGTAATCGTGCCGCGGAAGATTATGATACTGGCTTTGCCTTGAGTGCATTGCCACCAAGTTGCCATTCATTGCACGGATGTCGTGGTTCTGAATGACGTTGGAATTCGTATAGGTCATGTTGACTCCACGAACTTGATGCTCTTGGATCCACCCGAGATCCAATTGTTCCTGTAGAGCTTATTGCACCACAGAACATCCCTAATTATTTTTAGAGCAGATATCACACTGGTGATAGTTATGAGGTGGCACATGGCCGTATCCACTCTGTCTACAATGCATCTTGACCAAATTGGCCCTTAATAAGAGTACATCATGAATTTGATAGATGTCGTTAGACTCTCCCTCTATCAAATTAACTGTAGCTTTCTCATGTTGAGACAGCGGGTTCGTGAGAACATTAGGATTCGTATCTTTGAAAGATAAGACCCTGCTCCTAACAAGCTTTTTCACATCGGATTTGAAACTGAGACAGTTTTCTATGTTATGCCCTGGTCCTCCTTGATGGTAAGGATAAGTCTGATCCATTTTGAACCAAAAAGGTGGATTTTCTGGTACTATAAGAGGAGACTTAGTTTAGACATGCCCCTTAACCAATAGTAATGGAAGCAGTTCTGCGTACAACATGGGTATAGGGTCGAACCCTGGCGGTCGCGTTGTACGATTCTTGTTGTACTGAGGACGAGCCTGTTGAAGAGGTTGTTGTGTCCTTTGCTGATATTGCTGTTGAATCGGTTGGCTCTGCGCAACCTGAGGTTGATACGTAGGAACAGGCGTGGGATTGATAACAGGAGTTACAACTGCTACTGGTTGATATCGTCGCCTTTGCTTTTCGAGAGAGATATTCCCAATATCCTGCTCTTTTTCTTAGGGAGAGCACTACCGTATCATTTTGTATTACTTGATGATCCAGTGTCTTTAACTAACCATCCTTCTCGGACTGCTTCCTCAAGACGAACTCCCATGCCCACCATTTCGGTGAAGTCACTGGGCGCACTGGCAACCATTATGTTGTAGTAAAATGAGCTCAAGGTTTTCAAGAAGATTTTTGTCATCTCTTTTTCCTCAAGAGGTGGACAAATCTGGGCGGCAATTTTATGCCATCTCTGCACGTATTCTTTAAAGGTTTCCTTGTCCTTTTGTGACATCGATCTGAGCTGATCTCTGTCCGGTGCCATGTCCAAATTGTATTTATATTGCTGAACGAAAGCAGCGCCAAGATCTCTGAATGTGCCGATCGTAGCGCGGTTTGAACCCATGTACCATTTTAATGCGGCACCGGTTAAACTATCCTGAAAGTAATGAATTAGTAGCTCCTGGTTCTTTGTCTGAGCTGACATTCGCCGAGCGTACATCACCAAATGGCTTTGAGGGAAAGAGTTACCCTTGTACTTTTCAAAGTCGGGTACCTGGAACTTGTGCGGAACTTTCACATTGGGGACCAAACAAAGGTTTGTAGCGTCCTTTCCAAATAGATCCTGACCGCGAAGGGCTTGCAGTTTTTTCTGCATCTCCAGGAATTGTTTCTGAAATTCATTCATTCTGTCGAACATGATGTCGTTTCCACCAGAAGGTATCTATGGAATATGTCCTTCCGGGACAGTGTGTACCATGGGTGGTGGTATAGTCATCATGGCTGAGACTCTCGGTGCCTTCCGAAGTTTGTAACCTTCAGGAGTTGCTGTCATGCCCCTGGCATCTTCGCTTTCCCGAAGTTTGTAACCTTCAGGCCCAACGGTTCCTGCTGTGGTTCCTTGATCCTTATTGATCGGCAGAGCATATCCTTCTGGGATATAGTTGATAGGCATGCCCCAGGGACGATCTTTCGGCATTTTGTACCTAGGGTCATACTTCTCCACTATGGGCGTAGATGTGATCTCTGAGATCACAGTCCCTTGTTGTTGCATTTGAGCTTCTGCTAGAGCTTGCATGTCATTATGAAGCATTCTTAGATCCTCTTTCAGAGTGTTGATCTCTTCCCTCAACTCTCTGTTCTCTTCCTCGAGATCATCCATCTTTTTCTGACGATTGGCTCGAGTATTATACGAATGAGACAGTTTGACTCTAGAACCGAGACACAAACGTGAGATTCGCAGGGAAAAAGAATGCGTTAAGTGAGAATGATGAATGATATGCAATGATTATATTAATTGTATATATTTTTGTTTATTCAAAGTAAACTTCGACAATTAGATTGCAAATATCAACCAAAGGATTGCAGAAATAGAAATACAGTAATTTACATAGTGCCGCGAAAGGAAATCTAAGCTAATGGATCCTGAGTCCTCTCTGAGGAGAGCTCAGGTGCTGGTTCTGGTATTTTGATTTTCTTTGACCCGGGCTCTTGGGCCGTTGTCGGGTTGTCATCCCTTTTCCAAGTGAAAAGAGCGAGCAAATTCCCTTGGTCTTCTTGATTTTCTACAACATGTTGCTCTAAAATCTCAATCAGAGCATCTTTATCTTTTAATAGTTGTTGTATTTTCTTACACTCCACATTGAGAATACGGTACTTGTTCCTCCAAGACCTCTTCTCCTGCTGAACTTTGCTGAGAGTAACCTGAAGTTTTTCTGTCTCAAACATAAAATAAAGGGCAGAGTCCCTTAATGGAAGAACTTCCTGGCGAGGGTAAGGCATCCTCAGCTTGAGAGCTCTAGTTTGTACCCAGTGGAGATAAGGCTCCACCGAGACACAGTCTGGTTTTCCTAGAGACTCTCTTCCTTTCCTATGAGCGTGTTTCCAAGCATGCACTATTTCCGTCTTTAGTGCCCTGTCATTTTCTCCTTCCATGAAGAAAAGACCTTCCAGATGAGCATTACGCAGGACATGCCTCATCGGGTATCCAAATTGACGATGAACGAGAATTGGATAATAGTTTATTCCTCCCTTAGTTCCTATAAGGGGTACATTTGGGAAATTTCCACAACGGTCAATGATTCTGATCCCATCATAGATTCGATTGTACCAATCGATGTCAGAGTTGGTAAGAGACATGATTCTCTGTGACCAACGTAAAGTATTCTTTTGATCCCAAAATGCAGCAAACTTGGGAAAATGGGAAGTGAACCATTTGTATAGCAGGGGTACACAACATGTGACCATTCCTCTGCTGTATAAATTCCTTAAGTGTACAGAATGATACGCATCTGCGAGTAAGGTCGGTACAGGGTTTCCAATCAGAAATATCTTAGTGGCGTTGACATCTACGAAGTTATCAATGTTGGGAAACAAAAATAACCCGTAGGTGAGCAAAACAAAGATGCTCTCGAAAGCGGCCACGTTCCCTATACTAGCAAAGTATAGAGCTTTCTTTGTTAAGAATTGGGCTGGCAAACCCTGGATGCCACCCTTAGTGGTCATGTGAGTCCTGACTTCTGACTCGTCCAAATAAATTACCCTTGCAATGGTTTGATCCTTTGGAATTTCTTCCAGTCCAGAAAAAGGAGCTTGATCAGTAATATGTAAATCAGTCAGGTGAGAGTACTCCTCCAGCGTTGTTGCTAGTTGATAATCCGGGAATGTGAAACAGTAATAGACCGGATCGTAGAACTGGATTAGTGTGGACAGGATTCCTTCAATTACATGAACCCTTAACAAGGACAGCAATCCTCCATACTTGGATCTGAAAGCCTCGTGGTTGGTGATTATTCTCGCCAGACCTCTCAAATCCTCTAGTTTTGGAACCTTGAAGGTATATTTAAGAGTTTTCCTTCTACCGAAATCCATTAGTGCAATCTCCTTTCTCTGACATTTGCAATCATTGTCTTAGTTTAATTTGAAAAAGAGAGACTAGAAGAGAAGATTTTTTTTGAATGTTTTTTAAATGAATGTATGAATGCAACACACAAAAACATAGAAAAAACACGGGGTCAAAGGGTCGGTGTCATTAAGTCAAGGCTCTACCCCCCCCCAAAGGTTTATACTGGTGATTTTTTGTACCTGTCCGCAAAATCATTGATCCCTCTTGGGATAACAACAACAAGCGGATCGCCAGCGAGCTGATGCATCTTAGAACGATCTCAGATGAGGGTAGTATCGCGTGACAACTATTTCCGATAGCTTCCGCACTACAAAATGGTTTAAGTCCACTAAAAACCTCAGCTTCTCAGATAACCCAGTCAACCACACTACTTTCAACAACCGGAGTCGTATAGGCAATGTATCTGCAAAAGGAGTCTCCACTGAGTTTGATGGTCGATCAGGGACTCTTAACTGGGATTCACTCCCCGCAAGATTACCCGCATTTCCATCACCTATCTTAGGTGTATACTCAATCTTTCCACATGCGGCATCACACATATTCCCATTAGCAGAAAAATAAACACAGATATTAATTAGGAAAAGCAGTATATATATTTGTCTTAATCATCCTAGACCTCTAGTCTTATGATCCTATACCGACAATGACTCCCCAGCAGAGTCGTCATTTCTATGACATTTTGGTGAACTCAAGGTTTTCACCGAAGATTGTAAGAAAGAGAAGACGGGCCCCACGGTGGGCGCCATTTTTTCTGTAGCGCGATTTTTGTGGTCCTGAGTCACGATCGCTTGGGCACTACAGTTTGATTCATTTTTTATCCTATTGATCTGGTTAAGGAAGGGAAATAGATATCTCCAATTAACCCTGCTTGCATACTGAGTTTGAACAGCGGTCTGTTAGGTTACAGATGCTATGTGGATGTGGGTCCCAATCTTCGGTTATTTTGTTAAGAACACAGTGTCTAGATTATTTGTGAAGTTTTCGATGATGTGTTTAGATTTGCTGCTTTTGGGTTGATTTGGTAGAGATACTGGGTTTTGGGTTTTTGATTAATATGCTCGCTAAGATTTTTCAATCTTATGCCTGCGTATTCCCGTTTAACAAAACAGGAAAATCAGAGCGATCGTAGTTGCTCATATTCTATGGGAGGAAAAGAGGTTGTTTTGGTGTCTTGTTCAAAGCCCAAGACATGAAGTTAAAGGTGATTTTTATCTTGTTCAAAGCCCAAGATGTCAAGCTGAAGGTTCTATTTGTATCTTGTTCAAAGCCCAAGATGTGAAGCTAAAGGGTTTATGGATGAGAGGGAATTTTTCGTCTCTAAAGGGGGATATTTGGTCTGTTTATCACAACTGCCGGGTGACTGATTATAAAGGAGAATTACTTTAACTGGGATATATGAATCCAGCAATACCATAATTTCCTATATAGGGGATTTTTTAACCTGAAGGAGAAGACTTTAACTCAGTTTATACCAATGCCATCTTTCCTTAGGAATTTCTCATGCTAAAAGAGGGACAGTGGCGTGGATGTAAATAATCCAGAGGCTTGCTGCTTACAGCAATTAGATGGGGGGAAAAGGAGTTGTTGATGTTTGTAAGCTGTGAGCAAGGCACAGATTTGGATGCTAAAAGGTTGATTGACTCAACCGGGGTTTTCTTTATACAAAGCCTAAAAGGAGGCTAGTGACCCTACAAGAGGGGGTTTTTATAGTCTTGTACGAAGCCCAAGACGGAGGCTAAAGAGGTTTGACTCAACAAGAGAGTCTTGAACAGGTGATTGACTCAACAAGAGAGTCTTTTATACTCAACAAGAGAGTGTTTTGCTATCTCGTACGAAGCCCGAGATAGAGGTTGAAAGGAGATTGACTCAACAAGAGAGTCTTTAATACTCAACAAGAGAGTGATTTCTATCTCGTACGAAGCCCGAGATGGAGGTTAAAAGTGGTTGACTCAACAAGAGAGTCTGAAAAGGTTAGCTCCGTTGGGGAGAATCATTGTACAAAGCCCAAAAGGAGGCTACTTATGCTGGTGACTATTTCAGCTTAGTGACAGGTCCGGTATGTTGGATAACAGAGAAAATAAGTTCTTATAAAGATTAAAGGTAAGGTTGTGCCTTGGCACTGATCAGAGGATCAGGGTTATTTCCTGTTCTTTAAGGAAATGGGAAATCCAAAAGGTATTGAGACTGTCCAAGTCTACTGGTATTCTGAGAAATCGATTCTCAGATAGTGAATGATTTTTGTATGACGCCCAAGAGAAGTCTCGTATGTTAAGGGATGAAGGTCAACCCATTAACTGGTCTGACACTTGACTCAGAAAGACAGTTCTAACAAATTGATGACTAGGTTATGTTCCTATACCTGTAGAGGTCTCTGGGTCCTTGTACTAAGCCCAAGAGAAGGCATGCGAGCTTTTAAGAAGCCGAAGGGTCCTTGTACAACGCCCAAGAGAAGGCGGGGATGCTTTTAAGAAGCTTGTGGGGTCCCTAAACCCCGAGAAGTTCAAGACATGCCATTCACCAAAAATAGATCAAGCCAGGAAAGTCTGAGAATTTGGAAGAAACTCAAGAGATGCCATTCATGGAGAAAAGATAATCTCTGGGGAGTTAGAGTTTCTTTGACAATGTCTAAGGGTGACAGTCTGAGAAAGGGTTCACCAAGAATGCTGCCTTTCACGTCTCCATATTGTTTAACCCCAAGAGGAGGGAAGACTGTGTCTGGTAATCCTATGGGGATCTAGTTTTGTTTGTATTTAAGAGTGACCAACAGGGCTTTACCTAGTGCTAGACGTAGTTGTCTGGGAAAACTTTAAATAACTATACTAGTATTACACAGTTGATATTTGACAAGTATATAAAAGTTTGTGAAAGAAGACTTACAGTGAGCAGCCCCACAATACAGTTATATATATTCTAAATCAAAGGAGAAAGTGCTTTGAAAAGATTGTTGGGTCTTACAGCTCAAGGAGAGGCCCAAGGTTTTATCAGTGATTGCACTGTTGTTTTGAAATTGTACAAGGACTTATACAAGTGACTGAGGCCCGAAAAGGTTTTCTGTACAATGGGATGAGTCTTACACTCTCTCAAGAGGCCCAAAGGTGTTTAAAGAAAAGGAATGGGGCTTATAACATGAGGGTAGGCCCAAAGGGTTTTGTTTGAAAAATGACAATCGCGCCGAGGTTTCTTTAATGTACTGGGTCTTATACAATACATTGAGGCCCAAAAAGGTTTTATCTAAAGGGATGGATCTTACACTCTATTAGAGGCCCAAAGGTTTATTTTTGTACAAGTGGTGGGGCTTAAAGCTCAAGGAGAGGCCCAAAGGTTTTTGTTAAAAAGGCGATGATCACGCCGAACTTTTTGATGGTGTCGGGACTTATACAATACACTGAGGCCCAAAAAGGTTTGTATTTACAAAGGATTGGATCTTACACTCTACCAAGAGGCCCAAAGAGTTTTGAAAATGATTGATGAGGTTTGAAATCAAAGAAACCCTAATTTTCTTTCCCGTTAAAAGTAAATATTTAAAGAAAATCAATAAAAATGATAAAAATACCAAATGAGTTTGAATAAACCACTTGTGATTTTTGTTTAAGGTTTGAAAAATGAGGTTTTAATCACAAGATGAATTAAAACTCATTTGGTTTTGATTTTCAAGGTAAATATTCACTTTTAAAATGTTTAAAAACAATTAAAAAGGAATTTATTCACAGAAATACTAATTATATTAAATAAATAATATAAACTTGATTTTTTTTGTGGAATAAAATATTTCAACATTTTTGTGATTTTTTGCAAAAAGAACCAATAAAAAATAATTAAAATTGAGGGAGTTATTAATTTTCCAAACTATTAAAAATAATATGAAAAATAGTAGAAAAATGTCTTGTGTATAGGGCGCGCGCCTTACCACTGGGGTGGTGATACATCCGTTGATTGAAACACAACCACAAATATACAAGGCTTGCCTTGTTTTTGGCCTGCCCCAAGGCAAGGCAAGGCAAGATTTTGGTTAGAAACGTGAAGGCCATAACTTTCTCATTTCTCCATGGATTGGGACAAAATTTAGGTCTATCCTGCCTAGAATTTCACAAGGAATCCAATGGTGGTGGTGTTTTTTCAGATCATGCTCCTATTGAAAAACCCGATAGTGGTTTTGAAATAGGCCATGATTTGCATTTTCTGTGCTATCTCTTGGTACAGACATGAATTACATGATGAATTGGTTCAAACACAACACATATAACATGTACAAGATGTGCATGATCAGTGGACCTCAAAGCAATGCATATTTCAAAGAGTTCAAGTTGAGATGCTTACCTCTTTTTGGAGCTTTTGTGCAATCTGCCAAGTGCTTTGTTCCAGAAATGATTTGATGCTTTGGACACCCTCAAATGATCTCTTAGAAGCTTTTAGGATGGTTGGAACCAGCTGGAAACCTCAGGAACAAGTTTGAACTCTTTCTTGCAAAAGGGGAAATAGTGGCCAAAATAAAAACTCTCTCAAATGGTGTTCCAGATGGGGGGAACCATTTGGGACAGTTCAAGGATGATATTTGGAGTGTGTTTGAGTTTTTATCTGGTTTGGAAAGTGACTGAATCAAGACATGGCTTAAAAAAATGCACAAAAGTCCAATTTTGAGGTTTTGAGAGGTGACTTTGTGATTTTGGTGTTACAGGTCACTTGTGAGTGTTTGGATCACCTCTATATGATATTTATGAGGTGTGTGTGTGTGTGTGTGTGTGTGTGTGTGTGTGGTTTGGTTGGAATTGCTCTCAAACTCAAAACCCGATAGTGACTTACTTTGGAAGGCAATTTTGGAAGTGAGAAGGTGATTTTGAGGAAAGCATCTGTTTGATGGCTTTGGTGTACTCAAACTGATCACAATTGAGTTCTATTTATAGTAGAGTAAGTTTGTTTTGGGAGCAATAATGATTGGCAACTGCAGCAGAGGTTTGGCCACTGTTGATCAATTAGAATCCAAGTCTCCTCTAGCCATTGACTAGAGGTTAGGGCACAGACTGCTGGTTCCATTGGTCTTGGATATATCTTGACTGAATTCAGTTGGAAATGGCTCAGTCCATGCCACCTTGGTGCATCCATTAAATGCTCCAAGCCAAAATTGGAGTCTTGTCCCTCTTTTAGGGATTTCTAGGTTTGACATGCTACTTTTGGTTCCAAAGACTTGGGAGGCTGATGGATCAGTGTTTGTCCCTCATTGGTCTCCCCCTGAGGTGTTCAGATGGATAAGTGTGTTTGTCATTTGCACAAATTTTGCAAATCGAGCAAAATGCACAAATCTGCCTTGCTTTGACAGCTTTCAGCAAGGCATATTGCCATTGTCATATCTCATGGCTCAAGTAGACTTTGATGGAGTTCTTGGCCATTTTGGAAAGCCCTCATATGATACAACAACTGTTTGATCATAGTTGGTTTTGATACCTTTTGGATCCAAGTGAAAAATGCCCCTACATTTGGAAAAAAGTGAAGGCAGATTCTGACTTAGTGAAAAATTCACTAAGTGTTGGAAAAAGTGACATTTTCACTTTTTGTGATTCTGATCATTCCATAACTTAAAATCCATGAGGAATTGGAATGAGTTGTGTTTGAAGCTTTTGTAGAGGGTCATGAGAGCTACAAATCCAGCTTTGGGTGGGGAAAAATGGCCTTGTGGTTTAGGAGATATGATCCTCCAAAGTTGGTACCCTAGCCACTTTGTTCCATAACTTAGAAAATTTCTAAGTTTTTTATGGTTACCCCTTTTACAAGTTATCCCACTTTTCTTGATTTTTCTTGATGAATGATGATTCCAATCACACATTAACATCATTTTAGGGTTATGGAACCATAATTGATCAAAAAATCAAAAAGTCAAACTTTGACTTTTGGCACAGTTGACTTTTTATCAGATGAATTCCAAACTGTGCGATCCTCTATGAAATCAAGTCCTTGACCTAAATCAAACTTTATGGATTGATTTCATAGGTGTTATAGGGTATATTGAATCGTGTCCCAAAGTTTGGGAGCATGCCTAGGTCAAAAGTCAAAGATACAGTTGACTTTTTCCCGCAAAACCCTAATTGTGGTTTCGTTGAGCTTGAAACTTGTTGATCAAGCTTCTTGGGTCAATCCATTGTTGCAAATGGATCAATGTGATGTATTTGAGACCCTTAAATCCTCTCTTGAGTCTTGGCTTATGTTTTGTCCCAAAAGTCAACTTAGGGGTGAATTAGGTCAAGAAACCATAATTCCTGATTTTTTTATGAATGTATCCCCTGAGGCAAAATTGACTTGATGATTGGGTTCATGATGTCCCTTGGAGCATCATAGGTTATGCTTTGAAGCATTGTCTCATGCCCAGAGGAAAATTTCCATCTGGAGGCCCTGGTCGACCAAAACCCTAATTTAATGACACTGTTGATTTTGAGGCTTGATCCACTCAAAATGCTGCAACCTTGTGCTTGATCCTTGTTGTGGGAGTCCTCTTGATCCACTGGGGATGTTTGAGAGGCTAGACAAGTTGAAGATCATGTCATTCCTTGATTGATCATTTGTCTAAGAACACTAAGAGGGCTTGAAACCCTAAGTTTGATTGTAGTGAAGGCTCACCCATCTTTGGGGAGACTAATGAGGCATAATGGTTCATCCATATTGTGATGATGGTTTGCACAATGATGGGGAATCTTACTGGTCAAAATTTGGGGTATGACAATAACTAATTTCATATCCAATATTATCCATTTCCATAATCCTTTTCAAATTATCCAATTCATTATCCTTCCAATTATTCACAATTTTCACTCCATATTTGATCCAAAGTTCATTTAAAAAAATCATCATAAAGCCCATAAGATCAACAAATCCCAAGTTACATTTCTCATTCAAAAAAACATTTCAAGAAAATTCCAATTGCATTTTGTCTCACAAAATTTTACCAAAAAGAAATAATACAATTTGCTACAATCCAGATGGTACAGACCTGCCCCAAAATACAAAAGGCCATGCCCCACCAAAACCGTGCCACACTTATAGACCCCACCACCTCAAGCTGCTGCCACAAATTGTACAGCCTGCTACCTTCATACTAATCCATTACACCAATACAACCCGTACGTAAGCCACACTGCTCCCACAACCAAAACCAAGTAGTATGAACCTCCCACACTAAACCAAAACATGTTGCACAACGTTCACCAGCCACACTCTAAAACCTGTCGCAATGAAACTGTATCACGTACCAGCCAAGATTCAGCCGCGATTTATATGATTTCACAAGCAGCAACCTTCTTTCAACATGTCCTCAAACCTCATAAAATTGACCCCATCACAATTAGAAAATAAACCAGCCTGCTCCATTATGACCGATACACCAAAACCTGCTACAAAGTTGTAGCAGACTACACACACAAAATAATAACAACAACACGCATACTGCTGCCTCGCTGCTTTATCTCCTACAAACCCACAATCGTACCCGATAACCACCAACCAAGGACCTGCAACAATTGGTACCGAATCAAAAATCACCACAACAAAAACTTAAAAAAATGGAACAATAATAAAGCCAAGAGGTGACGACCTGTAAAAGAAAAAGAGAGGATTCACAAAGAACCAATTTCAAAAAAATTCATTTTCACTCTTCTTCAATGACTAAACTCTTCAAATCAAACCACACAACCATAAAATCTGAACTTCATAACACTGCCCTTGTTGTTGCCACCTCGCTGCAGTGACCAAACGCCTTACAAAACCACCATTAGACCAACAACCCTTCCTCTCTTCCATATACTTTGAACGACAATATTTCAAAAATCATCAACAATAAGCAACAACCTTCCACTATTGTTTCCATAAACTCTGATTAATCATCTTTAAACTTCATAACCATTCTTCTTCCAATCATCATTTAACCTAGATGACTTCAACTCAAACCTTCGGTCAGATAGCCCTCTCCATAAAAGGTTCTCTTCATCCTCACCCAAGACCTACACAACAAGAACCATCACATTCGACCTTGCCTCTAAACCACCACTAGAAATCAGAAACCACACCTTCTGATCCCTCGCTGTTCACAATAACCAAAACTTTATCAAAAAACTCTAACCTCCTCACAACAAAGTCCTCAATCGACAACAACAACACAACCCAACTCGTTCCATAATCAAAACCCAGAAGAGAGAAGCAGAAGAAGAGGGAGCGATTTGAAAAGGAAAATAGCGAAACAAAATCGAACGAGAGAACATAGATGACGAAGACGAAATCGGGATCCAAATATGAACCTGGACGAGGAAAAGCGAACCGAAACGAAGACCGTTGTTGCGCAAGAAGGTTGGATCTAATGTTGTTTGACTCTACGTTATTTTCGCTTTTCCTGAAATCCACCGTTCGTTTATTTTGTTTTTTTGTTGGATTCGAAAGTGGCGTAATGTTGTTTCAAAAAGAGTTGTTGTTGTTGTTCAGCCATTTTCATCTGTAAATCTAAAGCTGAGTTGTTGGCTTTGAGATTAACACTGAGTTGTTTTTCACCTTAGCCTGATGACATTATTGGAAGGCTTTTTGGTTCTTGGGCTCATAAGTCCAATTGAATGTTTTTTTTAATGAACCGTGTTTTTTATGGGGTTTTGTATTTTGCTCTTTGGTGAATGCTGCTGGACACGCATGTCTGTGAAGCCAATTTGATCCATACATAACTTGTTTTTCATGGTTGACACCTCCTTTGTATTATTATTATTTCTTTTTTTATCCATTTTATTGTTTTACTTTTTTTCTTTTCTTTGGATTTCTTATTTGATTTATTATACTTGTCTTAACATTGGCTTTGATCCTTGTTCTTGATTTTTTATTTCATTATTTCATCTTGATTTTATTTTTGTCTTCATTTCGATTATCTTTATTTTGGGCAATGAAAGTCAAACATCATGAATCTTCGATTAATTGACGAAAATTTGTGATTAAGACGAGACCGTTCTTTTTTCCTTTCGTGTGTCACGATTTTTAGAGAATGATCTACATATCATTTCTCTACAGTGTTTTAACACAAATATCGTTGTTGAGTGGCCTCCTACAACATGATCTTCCTCATAGATCGTGCTACGATGGTTTAGCACTAAAGCGGACCCGATTCATCCGATTAACAATTAACCACTAACTTTAATTTCTATCAATATATCACTGTCATTATTATCATTGTTCATATCCATCTTGTCATCTTCATCTTATCTTGTTCATATCCCATTCAAAAATATAAAAACATAATAAAGCTATCAAAACCCTAAAAGACTGTCAATTGGTGGACTGTGGTTACTATTCCGAGCTTTGGACTTTGGACTTAGATCTAGGACATTTGGCTTATGCTCTTGGAGTTGAGATTTAGAGACTTTGGACCTGTTATGTTGCTTTATCTGTATTGGGAAGTTTTCTGTGTGCAGGTGTTGATACTTGATATTGAACTCATCTGATACATGAAGCTCCTATTTGGTTCTTGATCCTCATGAAGACTTGGCTAGGATATTTTGCTTTCATATGATGTTTGGCTATTTCTTGGCATGCTGAGGCTCACCAGTTTAATAAAAGAGAATGCTTGTCATGCATCATCTTTTGGTTAGATCTTTCCATCTCTTGATATTTGCTTGATGCCTGTTCTTGTTTCTGCTTGATGTCTGCCTTAATGATACTTGTGATGCTTTGACATGAGTTTATATCTTACTTGGTTCATTAGATACTTGTGTTGATGTTTGTTTGACACTTTGAGACACACATGTTTGCACTACCTTATTTGCCCTCATCTCTAACATGTTGGGTGCCTTATTTTTGAATTGTTACTTTGCATTTTGAGCTGACTTGATTACCTTGAGCATTTTCTATACATGTTGCTATTCACTCATTGATACTTGAGGCTCCTTTCTTTGTCCCTCTTTTGCTTGAACCAAATTCCAAAGGAAAGGTTTCCCTCCGTTGACTCCATGTCATATTTAGGATAACTTAGCCTAGTTTCCTTTTTCCTTTCATTCTAGTCTTAGGATTAGAGTTGTCGTGCTCTATGTATGTGTTCTGCCATGGATACTTGCTTTCCCCGTTTGACCTAGCCTTAGGTTTAGAGTCGTCACACTCTATGTAGGTGTCTTGCCACAGACATTTACTTTTCCCCTTGGAACCTTGACCACAGTCAAGAGTTCCTCACCCGTAGTTAGGCGAACTACAGAGGCTCTGATTCCTCATTCCTAGTCAGGATACGCAGGCACAAGACGCGATGTCTTGTCTAGCCCACTAACCCACTAACTCTCTAACCAACAAATAACTAACAACTAACTTCCCCTATCTCACACTGCCGTACGATCGAGACTGGTTTACCCTTCCCTTTTATCCTAGCCTTAGGATTAGAGTCGCCGTGCTTTTTTGTTTGTGTTCTGCCATGGACAACTCTTTACCCTTTTACCTAGCCTTAGGTTTAGAGTCGCCGCACTCTATGAAGGCATCTTGCCATAGATACTTACCTCTCCCCTTTGGAACCTTGACCACAATCAAGAGTTCTTTACCCCCTAGTTTGGTGAACTACGAATGCTCTGATTCTTTAAGTTAAGATACGTAGGCACGAGATGCGGTGTGTTGGCGAGCATACTTAGTGTATACACCCTTAAGTATTTACCTTAGCGATTTTCCCTTAGCAAGCAAACAATAAGATATCACAAATACTAACAAGAGGTTCTTGTAGAGTACTACAGATATTTAGGATGCTAACACCTTCCCTAGGTATAACCAACCCCCGAACCTTAGATCTCTAGCTATGTTGTTACATAGCGTACTTAGGGTTTTCTTCGATCTTTACCCTTTCCTTTGGATAAATCAAAGCTCGGTGGTGAACTTTATGATTTGTGATTCAAGTTAATTAATAGCTTGATATCCAATTCTCACCGAAACAGAAATGGTGACTTCACAGGGGAATTCTCCCCTAAGAGGGTTAACCCCACCTTGTTTGCGTTTGTGTTTGTTATATGCTTTGCTTGCCTGTATATCTTGATATCTTTATATATGTATATATCTACTTGTGCTTGGGTTTTTCTGTGTGTAGGGTTGTTACCTTGAGTGATGAGATAAGTCCTAACCTGGACTTGAGAGTACACCTATGATAGGATTGTGGTATAATCAATAGTTAGCTATTGGGAGTAGTCCTAACATGTCTAGCATATGATAACCACGCTCAGTGGAGGCCCCTTTAGGATTACTGATGTCAGATGCGAGTAGTCGTATTGGCATTACTTTTTTCGACCTGGGAGTCCGTGAAGCTGAGGACCTTTATTATCCCTTCACCCCACTTGGCCTTTTTAGGACGTAGTGCAGTGATCACCAAGGTGTAGACCTGCGGTGGTTGTCATGCGATACTACACTCAGATGAGTTTATCTTGAGAATATTATTAGCCCGCACGAGTAGTCGTGTAAGCCGATAATATCTGAAATATTTATCGATGACTCTGAGAACTTTTTAGAACTCTGTTCTGCAGATCATAAACCTATAGTACATACCTCTTGGGATGGGTAGACCATGGCTCCATGCTCGTGATCTTCAAACATAGGCCCTCTTTGCTCGTTGCATGCATATATGTGTATATGTGTTTATCTGTATATGTGTGTTTGTGCATCCATACATTCATACATTCATGAATAACCTTTTTTGTTTCAAGAAACTTAGTTGTTCATTTCTTTGCAAAAATTAATAGAGATCATGGATTATAAAACCAAACCTTTCAGTTTTTCCAAAATGATTGCAACATACTTTTGAGTTCCTTGAAACCATTAGGCTTGCATTTGTATCGCATCCATGCATATGTCATCCCATTTGCATTTCATGTGCATTGTTTTAATTTATTCTGTTGTCTCCTCTGGTCTGTCACCTTAGTACTCGAGCCAACCACAAGAGAGGATGAATCATTTGGAACTTGAAAGCCAAGCTCTTCGAGAGGAGATTTCCACCGTGCGAGCCCATATGGGGATGTTCTTTACACAATGAATACTTTAATGGATAACCAAGAGCAAGAAAATCAAGAGCTTCGAGATGAAGTGGCCGACTTGAAATTACTAAGAAGCGTCTGATTACTCTGGTCAAAAAATAGGCCGTCGTCTCCCAACGTCAGGATGATTCTTCTTCCTCAACCAATCAGTCTGCTGAGCAAAGCAATCGATCTAGGATATTCCAGTATGCTATGCCAAGCTTTTCACGTCCTCTTGCGAAAAGGTTTAATCAAGACAGAAACGCCACCATCCTTCCCAATGCTTCATGGGAACTATTTCACGACAGATGTCACCCGACCACAACATTGAGGAATGTTATGTTCTTAAGGAGAAAGTGAAAGAGCTGGTCCAAAATAACCTCTTGTCTTTCAAGATATGCAAACCCAGGATCAGATCACTCTTTTGCTTGAACGTGGAACAAGCTTCTCCATGCATATAGTGGACAGATGTAGAAGACTGTTATTTAGGCTTTGTCTTGCCAGATGTTTAGCTTATTTGCTTCTTTTCATGTATAACTTTAAGTGTTTGTTAACGTATTTTGTTTTGGAATGTAAGAACGTGTTATTTTGAATGATTAATGTTATGATTATGTTTGTCTTGAAGAAGTCCATTTGTTGTCACTCATTTAAAATCCTTTGTCTGCCATATAATGCCAACACTACCCAATCTCTTGCTTAGACAGAGAATTGGAGGGAGGATGATGAAAATGAAAATGCAAAATCTCTTCTTGTATGCTTTTGAGTAAAACCTGGCTGATGATGTAAGGCATTGCTTCAAACTCCCCAAACACTGAAGATATAAGGAAGATAATCCCTCTTTAACCCTTTGAGCCTTGAAGTAGGAGTTTTTTTTCTTTTCCAAATCAAAAACCCTTAATTCAACCAATGGGGTAGGGTAGTTTTCAGTCAAGCTGATCGAGCACCCAAAAAATCATAAAAAGGAGTGAACATCCGAGGATCCACTACACCTTGCCCTCACATACTAAGAGGCTAGGAGTCAGACCCATTTTTCATTGGTATCTAAATCTGTTTGCTACTAGATAAGGGATGGGGCAGTCACAATCCTTCCAACTAGTCAAAATGACTTAGGATCACACGATTTGTTCATTAGATCAAAAATTAAATAAAAAAAAGAAAAAGCCCGCTAAATTAAAATCTATAAAGGAAATTTAGGCAACATTGGGGCATCCTGCTTGACTTCAAGATCAAACCCAAAAGACTCGGTCCAGGCAAAAGTTAGGGAATAAGCAAAAGCGCGGAGAGTGAAAGAAAGGATTACAAAGAAAAATCCTTGCCAAATAAGGAAAGTCGTGTGACCAAACACCGAAAGCGAAAAAGGTGAGTGTCTACCATGTACAAAGCCTCATTGGTTCCTCAACCACATCAAATAACCTCTTGAGAGATGAGAGCTCGCATCCAGCTTAAACTGAACGTAGGATTGAAGAATATCACATAGAAGGGATGGGTACAAATAAACCTTGATCCTTATATCCTTTATTTCACAAACTGTGAACCAAACCACGTTATAACCCTATAAAGTCCTAATTGAAGCAGGTTTATTTCTAAAGCATACTGCGAGATAACGTTTCCTGACTCCTATTGAGCTATGCTCAAACTTGTGTTGGCTTTGTAAATGAAAACCAATGACATATCCTAACTCATGATCCAGTCACAAGTTTTTGCGATATCTTTTTTATAAAATATTTAAGACAAACATGTGTGTTGCATTAGCAATTTCAGAATTAAGATTTTATGCTTGCTAACATTTGCTTGAGGACATAGAAGCTTGCATGTGAACATCAGTGGCGAGTTCAATATTTTGACTCTTTTGAGTAGATGGACAATCATTTTAATAGAATGACCATACTCAGGGGCAGGCTGCCTAAAGACTTTGCTAAGCAGGGGAAAATTGGTTTCCCAGGTTTTAATGACACTTTTGTTTTGAAGCCCAATTGTTATTGGTATTGATAAGTTGGTTGTCATCAGTCCTTTCATGAAGACCAGTTACCATTGGCGTGCTAGATCAAAGATCCTGTTATGCAAGAATACAACCAATCTAGGGCAGTTACGTCAAGATTCGACGCATCTCTCCAAGAGTTTGAAAACACTAAGGCATTGTCATGGTCGTTTTCTGTAAAATCCTCTTGAGTTGTTTTCTCCTCATAAACCAGTCAATCTAGGGCAGTTACGTCGAGATTCTACAAATCTCTCCAAGAGTTTGAAGACACTAAGGCATTGTTATGGTCTGTTTCATGTAAAATCCTCTTGAAATGCTTTCTTCTCATAAACCGTGTGATATGGAGCACTTGAGAACTGAAGCTTGAGTTGTGGTTATCCATCAGACATCTTTTTCAATGTAGAACTAAGTGTTCTCTTAAGCAAGTGTGTTATTGCGACCTGCCTTACGTGTATTACCAATGGGTCTCTACCCCAAGTAACTCTGACATGTTTAGGTGATTCCCCATAAGTATTTACTCTAAGTGGTTATGGCAACTCCCCGGTGAGTATCCACTTTCAAGCTGTTGTGACTAGTTTGATGCAAAACTCCCCAGTTGGTGACATAGGAATTCCCTATGAATCTCCTTAGCTTAAGCTTCCTCATTGAAGTGGATGTTTATTTCATCCATCAGGGAATTTCCTACAATTCCATTCTTCTTCAACAGTGTTGTAACATCTTCTTAGAGTCCATACCCCAACGATAAGTGGTAGTCTCATTTGAGAAGCTTATCCATTCTTGGTGGCTCTTCAACCTTTGCAATTATAAATGGCATTCCCTTGGAAGTCTGTCAAAGAAGTCTTGTTGAAGACCTTACAAGTGGGTTTCTCTTTATTTGAGATTCCCCTTTACAAGGATTTTATTACAACGTGTGCTGATTCTCCCCAGTATCCGTCATGTGATACATATTCATTGTTGTTGAGGATTTTCTCCCCAGAGGAGTCACCTTTTGATCCCCACTGATGTTATCATATTTCCCCAGTAAGTTTGCCTATGTTTCATATTTCCCCAATTAAAATGGATGTATGTCTCCCAGTGAATCTTTGGACTCTGCTATTCCTCGGTGAATCTTTGGACTCCTCCATTCCCCGGTGATTTCCGGTGACTCCTTTTGTCCCCAACGAACTGGATATGTTTATCTATCCCCCATGGAGTTCAACTTAGATAACTACAACCACGAATTTGGTCTGAGCTTCCCCAATGATATGGATAATTATTTTATCCCCTATGAAGTCCTTAATCATGGATGGTCTATTTCCCAGTGGACATTTCTTTGACAAGAAAATCAGATTCATGATGACAATCCCTCAGGTGAAGTCATGACATTACATCCCCAAATGGAATACTCTATTCCACAGAGAAGGTTAAAACCCTGAAGTAGGATCGGTGTTCCGCATGTGGCTTTCTATCCATCTCTTGATAGATGTCTCTTTCTTGCAGAGGGTGGCCGAGTGTCCTCGTCGAGATGTTTATTTCATCTCTGGTTTTCTTCTCCTCATTTGTTTTGTCAGCATAAGCATAAGCATGACATTCATAAATCATACTTTCATACATGGCACATAAGCATGTTTACTACCCTGTTGTCTTTGTGTCGTTTAATTTGGCTGGGTTTATGGTCCCGTCTCTCCAATAGAGTCGCCAGCTTTAGGCAGAAAATGCACATCCTTTCTAAATCCCCCACAGAGTTAGATTCTCGTGGATGACACTTGCTTCAGTTATTTTTTCCACATTTGGGTAAGATAAACCCCAGTTGCGTTCTTTCCTCAGTGGGTGGAGTCTCGTTGTTTATTTATTCTAGCTTGTTCCTAGATTGAACTTGGGTCGTCACTAACGTATCCCCAGGGCATCCTTTTGTCAGTGGCATTTTGATTTTAAGTCCAGTTATTTCTGGCAATATCCGTTGAAAGCTGGTCTTGTTACCTTTGCTTACGGTTTAAGTCCATTTATTTTTGCATACAGAAGAGTTTAATTACCCTGTATCTTTCATGATATTTCCTGAAGATCCTGTTTGATCTCTTCATTTTAAGGAATTTCCAGAAGCATGGATGTTTATCCTTGTTTGAAAACTCCAGTTATGTTCGGTTTGATCTTAAGGCTTTGAGGATCCTACCTCACCTTTGTAATCCTAAGGCATTAAGGATCGCGTAGTGTTTTTGCTCCATCCTAAGGCTTTGAGGATGTCAGCATTTATCTTTTTGTTTGGCTTGATCCTAAGAGTTTGAGGGTCATGTCCATTTTCTTTTGCCCGATCCTAAGGCTTTGGGGATTGTGTTTTGTCTTTGCTTCATCCCAAGGCTTTGAGGATGTTAGCTTTTGTCTTGTTTTGTTTGGCTTGATCCTAAGGCTTTTAGGATCATGTCCTTTTCCTTCTTCTTTTGCCCAATCCTAAGGCTTTGAGGATTATGTCTTATCTTTGCTTCATCCTAAGGCTTTGAGGATGCTAGCTTTTATTTTGTTTAGCTTTGGCTTGATCCTAAGGCTTTGAGGGTCATTTCATTTTCTTTGCCCAATCCTAAGGCTTTGAGGATTGTGTTTTGTCTTGGCTTTATCCTAAGGCTTTGAGGATGTTAGCTTTTGTTCAGTTTTTGGCTTGATCCTAAGGCTTTGAGGGTCATGTCATGTCCTTTCTCTTTTTCCCAATCCTAAGGCTTTGAGGATTGTGTCTTGTTTGTGCTTCATCCTAAGGCTTTAAGGATGTTTGCTTCCATTTTTGTTTCTTTGTCCAATCCTAAGGCTTTGAGGATTGTGTCCTGATTTGTCTTTTCCCCAGATGTTAGTCGGTCATGTTTGAACCTATTGGTCATTTACTCTGGATATTCCTCAGTGGATACCATCTGTCGTGGCTCTATCTCCAGTGAGTATCTTTGCTTCTAAAGTGGTACCTGGTCACATCTGAACCCGGTACTCGATCACTTTAGGCTCTCCCAGTTTGTTTTTTTCCCCAGTGTTTCTTGGTCATCCCCAGTGGGTTTTTACTTTTGGTTTGTTGACTTGTTTCCTTTTGTTCCTGTTTCGTTTGCATCTTGCATTATCATGGCATCATATCATCATGCTAGAGTTCATGGCATGTCAGCATTGCATAATTTCCTTTTGTCTATAGCATAGCATATCATTGCATCTAAGGGCAAAATTTTTGGTTATTTGTATTTAAATACCTTTCACTCTTATTTCATGAGGATTTTCATCACTCATGTCATCCGGTGAAGATATTTAAATACGGGCAACTGTCATACCCCAAATTTTACCCTTAGATTCTTTGATCTTTTGCATATCATTTATGTCAATCAATCATGCATAACTAACCAATTTATAAGTTTTTATTTTGACTTGTTTCGCCTAGGGAATTAGGGTTTTGACTCCAGAAGTTTCAAGGTTCAGTGAAGTAGGATTTTGGATAAGTCATCCATCATTTAAGCTCTGAAGACGGGGAATTAGAGGTCTTCTGTTGAGTTAGATTCTCTTTGTCAAGAGGTTGTTTCTGTCGGTTTTTGTACTCAAGTTTGAGATAGAGGTGTTGGGTTTTCAATCGTCATGAGCAGTTCTTATAAGACGTTTATCAGGCACGATTTCAGTTTCTCTGAATCACCATAAGGGTTTCGTTTGTTTAAGGTTTCATTAGTGGATTGACTGGAAAGATTATGGACCAGGATTTCAGAAGATTAGGGTTTCTCACCCTTGGTGTTTATGATCGACGAATGTTGTTCAAATTGAGTTTCACCTGAGGCTAGCAGGTTCAATGCGTGTACAGTGTTGTTTCAATCCAATCGGGTGTGAGTTGATCTTGATCATGAAAGAGAAATTTGTTTCATTCTCAAGTCGGTTTTGGCATAGATCAAGGCTTTACATTTGAAGGTCATCATACTGGGATTTCTTTGTTGTTTGTTAAAATCAGAATGCGGAGCCATTAAAGAGATCAAAGTAGTTGGTACATTTCAAGTTGTGTGCGAGTATTGGTCATGTAGTTCAGGATTTGTGGTAGTCAAGTGCATTTGTCGAGGTTTAGGTGTTGTTCAAGTGTGGAAGTGCATATCCATTCCCGTAACCATCCATTTTATTATCCATAATCCAAACTCCATTGTTAATCCAATTCACAATATCCATTGCCATTTTCAATACCCATTTTCCATTTCGATTTTCCGTTTATTATTCATCCAGTAATCCATTTTATTTTTAAGCCATTAAACCTATCCATATTTCATTTTAATCCATTTTCCATTTTCAAAATCCATTCATAACTAATTTCATATCCAATATTATCCATTTCCATAATCCATTTCAAATTATCCAATTAATCATTCTTCCAATTATTCACAATTTTCACCTCATATTTGATCCAAAGTCCATTTAAAAAAATCATCATAAAGCCCATAATATCAACAAAGCCCAAGTTACATTTCTCATTCAGAAAAACATTTCAAGAAAATTCCAATTACATTTTGTCTCACAAAATTTTACAAAAAAGAAATAATACAATTTGCTACAATCCAGATGGTACAGACTTGCCCCAAAATACAAAAGGCCATGCCCCACCAAAACCGTACCACACTTATAGACCCCACCACCTCAAGCTGCTGCCACAAATTGTACAGCCTGCTACCTTCATACCAATCCACTACACCAATATAACCCGTACATGTGCCACACTGCTCCCACAACCAAAACCAAGTCGTATGAACCTCCCACACTAAACCATAACATGTTGCATAACGTTCACTAGCCACACTCAAAAACCAGTCGCAATGAAACCATATCCCGTACCAGCCAAGATTCAGCCGTGATTTATATGATTTCACAAGCAGCAACCTTCTTTCAACATGACCTCAAACCTCATAAACTTGACCCCATCACAATTACAAAACAAACCAGCCTGCTCCATTATGACCGATACACCAAAACCTGCTAGAAAGTTGTAGCAGACTGCACACACAAAATAATAACAACAACACACATACTGCTGCCTCGCTGCTTCATCCCGTACAAACCCACAATCATAGGTGACAACCACCAACCAAGGACCTGCATCAATTGGTACCGAATCAAATATCACCACAACAACAACTTAAAAAAATGGAACAATAATAAAGCCAAGAGGTGACGACCTGTAAAAGAAAAAGAGAGGATTCACAAAGAACCAAATTCAAAAAAATCCATTTTCACTCTTCTTCAACGGCCAAACTCTTCAAATCAAACCACACAACCACAAAATCTGAACTTCATAACACTGCCCTTGTTGTTGCCATCTCGCTGCAGTGACCAAACACCTTATAAACCACCATTAGACCAACAACCCTTCCTCTCTTCCATATACTTTGAACGACAATATTTCAGAACTCACCAACAATAAGCAACAACCTTCCACCATTGTTTCCATAAACTCTCATTAATCATCTTCAAACTTCATAACCATTCTTCTTCGAATCATCATCAAACCTACATAACTTCAACTCAAACCCTACAAAAACTCTGGGCAGACAGCTCTCTCCATAAAGGTTCTTTTCATCCTCACCCAAGACCTACACAACAAGAACCATCTACTTCGACCTTGCCTCTAAACCACCACTGGAAATCAAAAACCACACCTTCAAATCTCTCGCTGTTCACAATAACCAAAACTTAATAAAAAAACTCTAACCTCCTCACAACAAAGTCCTCAATCGACAACAATAACACAACCCAACCCGTTCCAAAATCAAAACCCAGAAGAGAGAAGCAGAAGAAGAGAGTGCGAGTTGAAAAGTAAAATAGAGAAACAAAATCAAACGAGAGAACATAGATTATGAAGACGAAATCGGGATCCAAATATGAACCTGGACGAGGAAGAGCGAATCGAAACGAAGATCGCTGTTGCGCAAGAAGGTTGGATCTAATGTTGTTTGACTCTGCGTCATTTTCGCTTTTCCTGAAATCCACCGTTCACTTATTTTGTTTTTTTGTTGGATTCAACAGTGGCGTAATGTTGTTTCAAAAAGAGTTGTTGTTGCTGTTCAGCCATTTTCATCTGTAAATCTGAAGATGAGTTGTTGGCTTTGAGATTAGCACTGTGTTGCTTTTCACTTTAGCCTGATGACATTATTGGAAGGGTTTTTGGTTCTTGGGCTCATAAGTCCAATTGAATGTTTTTTTAATAAACCGTGTTTTTTATGGGGTTTTGTATTTTGCTCTTTGGTGAATGCTGCTGGACACGCATGGCTGTGAAGCCCATTTGATCCATACAAAACTTGTTTTTCACGGTTGACACCTCCCTTGTATTATTATTATTTCTTTTTTTATCCATTTTATTTTTTTACTTTTTTTCTTTTCTTTGGATTTCTTATTTGATTTATTATACTTGTCTTAACATTGGCTTTGATCCTTGTTCTTGATTTTGTATTTCATTATTTCATCTTGATTTTTTACTTTTCTTTGGATTTCTTATTTAATTTATGATACATGAAGCTCCTATTTGGTTCTTGATCCTCATGAAGACTTGGCTAGGATATTTTTCTTTCATATGATGTTTGGATATTTCTTGGCTTGATGAGGCTCGCCAGTTTAATAGAAGAGAATGCTTGTCATGGATCATCTTTTGGTTAGATCTTTCCATCTCTTGCTATTTGCTTGATGCATGTTCTTGATTATGCTTGATGTCTGCCTTCATGATACTTGTGATGCTTTGACATGAGTGTAGCGAGCGATTTTGGACGTGGTTCTTAAGCACTGTTGCTCTGGGGTTACTACAGGTCAATTCATTTTTTATCCTATTGAGCTGACTAAGGAAGGGAAATAGATGTCTCCAATTAACCCTGCTTGCATACTGAGTTTAAACAGTGGTCTGTTAGGTTACAGATGCTATATGGTAATGGGGCCTCTTTCTTCTTACTTTGTTTAGAACGAAACACTGGGAATGTTCATGGGGAATTTTGTTAGGATGCTATGATTAATGCTTTTCGGCTGATATGTGAAGGTACGGGATTTGGGGCTTTGGATTAGTGTGCTCGCTAAGATTTTTCTTTCAATCTTATGCCTACGTATTCCCCGTTTACCGAAACAGGGAAATCAGATCGATCGTAGTTCCTCCTATTCTATGGGAGGAAATGGTGTTTTGGTGTCTTGTTCAAAGCCCAAGACGTGAAGCTGAAAAGGTGGTTTATATCTTGTTCAAAGCCTAAGATGTGAAGCTGAATGGTCTATTTGTATCTTGTTCGAAGCCCAAGATGTGTGTAGCGAGTGATTTTTGGATGTGGTTGCGAAGCACAATCGCTCTAATACTACAGCTCGATTCATTTTTTATCCTATTGAAGCTGATGAAGGAAAGGAAATAGATGTCTCCAACCCTGCTTGTATACTGAGGTTAAACAGTCAAAACTGTTGGTTTACAGATGCTACAAAGACTCGGGGTCTCTCCTAGGTTATTTTATTGAAAATGGGTGTTTTAGGCTATCGGTTGAAATATTAGGACGGTTGTATGAAAGTATGGGATTTTGGGTTTTTGTTTAGTGTGCTTGCTAAGATTTTTCTTTCAATCTTATGCCTACGTATTCCCGTTTACCGAAACAGGGAAATCAGAGCGATCGTAGTTCCTCCTATTCTATGGGTGGAAATGGTTGTTTTGGTGTCTTGTTCAAAGCCCAAGACGTGAAGCGTAAAGGTGATCTGTATCATGTTAAAGCCCAAGATGTGAAGCTGAAGGGTCTATTTGTATCTTGTTTAAAGCCCAAGATATGAAGCTAAAAGAGTTTGACTTTAGAGAGAATTTGTCATCTCTAAAGAGGGGTTTGTCTGTCACAACTGTTTATAAAGGAGAATTGCTTTAACCGGGATTTGTGAATCCGGCAATGCCATAATTTCCTTTATAGGGGATTTCCAACCTGAAGGAGAAGACTTTAACTCAGTGTAGAGCAATGCTATCTTTCCTTAGGAGTTTCTCATGCTAAAGGAGGGACAGTGGCATGAATGTAAATAATCTAAAGGCTTGCCGCTTACAGCGATTAGATGAAGGGGAAGGAGTTGTTGATGTTTGTGTACTATGAACGAGGCACAGCTTTGATGCTAAAAGGTTGATTGGATCAACCAGTGATTTTCTTATACAAAGCCTAAGAGGAGGCTAATATGTGTCTCGTACAAAGCCCGAGAGAGAGGCTAAAAGGTTTTGACTCAACGAGGGAGTCTTTTGGTATCTCGTATAAAGCCCGAGATGGAGGCTATTTGACTCAACAAGAGAGTTTTTTTGTATCTCGTACGAAGCCCGAGATAGAGGCTATTTGTTAGCTCCGCTGGGGAGAATCATTGTACAAAGCACAAGAGGAGGCTATTGTGACTGTTTCAGTTGAGTGACAGATCCAATATGCTAATTTAAAGAGAAAATTAGTTCTTATACAAGCAATGCTATACTCAGGGATTTGATTCGAGGATCAGGGTTATTTCCTGTTCTTTAAGGAAATGGGAAATCCAAGGGTATTGAGACTGTCCGAGTCTACGGAGTTCATCTCCTAGTTTTGGAAGGAGCTTGAGAATATCTTTTGAGACTCAAGGTAATTAGACTGTCCAAGTCTAGAGTTTCATCTTTTGTACTATGCTTTGAGAAACAGTAGTAGACTCTTGGAAAGACTGCTCTATTAAGATGACTGATTTCTGTTCCTATACCTCTAGGAGGTCGTCGGGACAATTTGTACGAAGCCCAAGAGGAGGCTGGAAACTTTTAAGAAGCCGAGTGGTCCTTGTATGAAGCCCAAGAGGAGGCTATCATTCCTGGAGGAAGAATCATAATACGAAGCCTAAGAGGAGGGTGTGAATACTTCTAAGAAGCCGACGAGTCCTAGTACAACGCCCAAGAGGAGGCGGGGATGCTTTTAGGAAGCCTGTGGGTCCCCAAACCCCGAGAAATTCAAGACAGGCTATTCACAAAGAATAGATCAAGCCAGGAAAGTTCAAGAATTTGGAAGAAACTCAAAAGATACCATTCACGGAGAAAAGATCATCTCTGGGGAGTAGAGTTTCTTGACAAGTGCTTTTAAGAACCCTGTGGGTCCCCAAACCCCGAGAAATTCAAGACAGGCTATTCACAAAGAATAGATCAAGCCAGGAAAGTTTGAGAATTTGGAAGAAACTCAAGAGATGCAATTCACGGAGAAGAGATCATCTCTGGGGAATAGAGTTTCTTTGACAACTTCTACGAGTGACAGTCTATGAAAGGGTTCACCGAGAATGCTGCCTTTCATGTCTCCATATTGTTTAACCCCAAGAGGAGGGAAGACTGTATCTGGTAATCCTATGGGGATCTAGTTTTGACTATTTAAGAGTGATCAACGGGCTTAATGCTAGACGTAGTTTCCGGGGAAACTCTAAATATCTAAACTATTATTACACAGTTGATATGAGTTTATGAAAGAAGACTTACAGCGAAACAGCCTCACAATACAGTTATATGTATATGAAAGCGGTAAATGAAAGCATATAAACACTTACTCGGTTGTAGAGCTTCCATGTTGTTTGGTTAGTTGTTCAACAAAGAAAGATTGAAAACAACAGTATATTTCAAAATCAAATGAGAAAGTGCTATGAAAAAGAAAGATTTGGGGCTTACAGCTCAATGAGAGGCCCAGGGTTTTATCAGTGAACACACTGTTGAATTTGTACAGAGGGACTTATACAAGTGACTGCGGCCCAAAAATTGTTTTACTGTACAAAGGGATTGGGTCTTACACTCTAATAGAGGCCCAAAAGGTTTAAAGAAAAAGAGTGGGGCTTATAACACGAGGGTAGGCCCAGATGATTTTCGTTTGAAATGGCGATCGCGCCGAGATTTTTTTTTAACGCGAAGGGGCTTATACAATGTCTGAGGCCCAAATTTGTTTTTGATTAAAAGGGGATTGGGTCTTACACTTTATTAGAGGCCCAAAAGTTTTGAAATGGGTCTTACTATTCGAGGGTAGGCCCAAAGTTTGTTTTTCAACGGATGATGATCGCGTCAAACTTTTTGAAATACAACGGGACTTATACAATAAGTGAGCCCCAAAATAGGTTGTATTTACAAAGGGTTGGGTCTTACACTCTATTAGAGGCCCAAAAGTGTTTTGAAAATGATTTATGAGGGTTGAATTAATCAAAAACCCTAATTTGTTTTCAAAATGTGTTTTAATTGAATAAAAATTCAATTAAAATGATCAAAATTGTTTAACATATGGAAAACAAATTGTGATCTTGGATTAATGCTTCAAAATTTAAGTATTGACCTACAAAATAATTAAAAGTCATTAAAAGTTGAAAAATCAAGAAGGAAACAAATATTTTAAATGTCAAAAACAATTAAAATATTAATTCTTTGCAAAAATATCAATTATATGAAATAAATATTATTTTTGGGATTTTTTGGGAAAATAAAATATTTTAACATTTTTGTGAATTATTAAAAAAAGAATCAACTCAAAATCATTAAAACTCAGAGAGAAATTAATTTTTGAATCAATTAAATAAAATCACAAAATTCAAATATTTGAATTTATGAAAATGGCGCCAAGAACATGGACCAAGAACACGCGCGTGTTCTGCCTTGCCCAGATTTACATTTTCTATCCAATCTCACTGAATACTTGATCATATCATGTAATCCACATACCAATCAACTCGTTTCAACCTCACGATCATGTCTATCGCAATTAATTTCATTTAAATTAAGCATAAAACAAGAAATCACGAAAAATCCTCAAGAACCCTAAATTCTGCATGAAGGCTGGGATTTTTGATACACGATTCAAACAAAGCAATTACTTGAGGGGAAACATTCCATGCATGATTATGAACATTTGGCAAAAGTATTGTGCGAGGAAATATATATAGATTGAGAGATGACCAAGTTTAGGCTTACCTCTAGGTCGTGACAGCAAGTTCAAAGTGATTTCTGAGTTGGAGGTGTTATAGATAAGTTGTGATGATCTGAACAACTTCCCTACACCCTATGGAGTGTGTTTGAATGCTTGGACTTGATGGAAATTGGCTGGATCACTTCATGGCATGTCAACTGCAACTTGGTTAAAACCTTGAGCTATTGACTGGTGATTCTGAGAAATCAGTGTTCCGGGTGTTGTTTAAGTGTTTGATCAGCTCCCATATGATGTATGTGAGGTGTGTGTGTGTGATTGGTTTGAGTGGAATTTCCCTCTATTGAAAAACCCGATAGTGACTTGCTAAAAAAGGCATTTTTGAGAGTGAGAAGTGGATTTTGAGAAAGGAAAGTGTTGTAGGCCTTTGGTGTACTTAAACTGATCACAATTGAGCTCTATTTATAGTAGAACAAGTTTGTTTTGTAAGGAATAGTGAATGACAACTGCTGAGTAGGTTTGGCCAATGTTGGCAAATGAAAATCCAAGTCTCCTCTAGCCATTGACTAGAGGTTAAGGCACAGGCTGCTGGTCCCCTTGGTCTTGGATAAGTCTTGACTGAATTCAGTTGCAAATGGCTCAGTCCATGCCACCTTGATGCTTCCATTGAATGTTCCAATCCAAAATTGGAGTCTTGTCCCTATTTTGGGCAATTCTAGGTTTAGCATGCTATTTCTTGTTCCAAGGACTTTGGAGGCTTGGCTCAGTGATTGTCCCCTTTAGATTCAATCCTCAGATGTGTCCAAGGTGATGACAAGGATTGGAATTGGCTGATTTTGGCAAATCGACCAAAAGTGCAAAAATCTGCCTTGCCTTGGCAGATTTCAGCAAGGCAACTTGCCAATGTCATATCTCATGGCTCAAGTTGAATTTGCTGATGTTCTTGGCCATTTTGGAAAGCTCTTATATGATATAACAACTGCTTGATCATATTTAGTTTTGATACTTTTTGGATCCAAGTGAAAAATCCCCCTACATTTGGAAAAAATTAAGGCAAAATCTGACTTAGTGAAATTTTCACTAAGTGTTGGAACAAAGTCACTTTTCTTATTTTGATCACTCCATAACTCAAAATCCATGAGGAATTTGGACATAGGTCAGTATGAAGCTTTTGTAGAGGACAATGAGATCTACAAATCAAGCTTTTGATGAAAAAAATGGCTTTGTGGTTTAGGAGTTATAATCCTCCAAAGTTGGTACCTTTGTCACTTTTTTTCATAACTTAGAAAATTTTTCTAAGTTTTTATGGTTACCCCTTTTACAAGTTATCACACTTTCTTTGATTTTTCTTGATGAATGATGATTCAAATCATACATTAACATCATTTTAGGGTTAAAAATCCATTTTTGTGAAAAATCTCAAAAAGTCAAAGTTGACTTTTGTGCACAGTTGACTTTTTATCCGATGAATTCCAAACTGTGCAATTCTTCAGGAAATCATGTCCTTGACCTAAATAAAACTTGATGGATATGTTCCATGGGTGGTATAGAGTGTATTGAATCATGTATTAGGGCTTGAGAGCATGTCCTGGTCAAAAGTCAAAGTTACAGTTGACTTTTCCCGCGAAACCCTAACTGTGGTTCAGATGAAATTGAAACTTGTTGCTCAAGCTTCTTGGATCAATCCATTGTCCCAAATGGATCAATATGGTATATTAGAGACCCTCAAATCATATCTTGAGGTCTTGGTTCATGATTTGTCCTAAAAGTCAACTTAGGGGTGAATTAGGTCAAGAAACCCTAATTCCTGATTTTTGATGAATGCATCCCGTGAGGCAAAATTGACTTAATGATTGGGTTTATGAGGTTCCATGGAGCATATTAGGTTATGTTTTGTATCTTTGGCTTATTCCCAGATGAAAATTTCCATCTGGAGGCCCTGGTCGACCAAAACCCTAATTTGGTGACACTGGCGATCTTGAGGCTTGATCCACCTAGAAGGGAGCATCCTTGTGCTTAATCCTTGAAGTGGGAGTCCTTTTTTATACTTTGTGTATGTTTGAGGGTGTAGACAAGTTGATGATCATGTCATTCCTTGATTGATCCTTTGCCTAAGGCTCAGAGAGGGCTTGAAACCCTAATTTTGATTGCAGTGGATGTTCAACAATTCCATGAGGAGATTGATGAGGCATAAAGGTACACCCATATTGTGATGATGATTTACACAATGATGGGAATCTTAGTGATCAAAATTTGGGGTATGACAGATGCCCCTATTTAATCTTCTTGGACACGAAGGTGTGAATGACGAAGATATTCGGGTATTCGGGGTGCAAGAGGATTAAATATCGGAATACCCAAAATTTTGATGGTGGTTATGAATGGCAGATCGCATTCATCTTCTTTTGCTAAGCAATGATGTTTAGAAAAGGTAAAATTCCCCTCGATCCTGGTTTCCTACCAAGGAACTAGTCTAAGTTGCTGAAATAAACTTCCCCTCGATCCTGGTTTCTTACCAAGGATCTGGTCTCAGTTTCTGATCTAAACTTCCCCTCGATCCTGGTTTCCTACCAAGGAACTGGTCTAAGTTTCTTTTGTCAATAAACTTTATTGACAAGGGACGCTATTCGTAGCGTTTTCCTCAAACTTCTCGCCGAATTTTCCTGGGGAGATGCCATTTGACGGAAAAAGTTGACGTCAGACTGGCTGGGGAATCCAGTCGTCTGAGTTATAGAGGTGCACAAACTTCTCTGTTGGAGACGCCATTTGTTTCTACTGGGGAAGACGAGTCTCTTGAAAGACTGCCTTCATTTGGGGTCTTACATCATACTTTTCTCGGGATCTTCCTGGAGAAATTCCATATGATGGGATCCAATTTTGAGGTGCCGATGACCTTTTCATCAGTGGTTCTTTCGGAGAAAAACTGTCGTATTGCCGAAGCTCCGATTACGGGGCTTTCTCTAGGGATTTTCCTTAATCCGGGAAAGCAAGGATATCATCTTCAATGGCGAAGAGTGACATTTGTTAAAGGTTCTCTGGTCTTTCAGAGGTCCAAGTTATCAAAGTGGTCCAGGACCCAACTTCAATTCAGAAATAACTGGAGGCGAGATTGTTCAGATGATTCACTTCCTGAAGAGGAAAGAATCGACAACTCGACTGAGAGGACTTTTATCATTAGGGGATAAGACCGACTGGAGCGATAGTGATGCAATATGAATGCGAATGCAAGTAAAATGCATGAGGTATGTATGTATATGCTGACAAAAACTTGACACAACACACAGACTGACGGATGAACACGACTGGATACTCGGCCACTGCTGGAGATGAGAGGTATCACTTGGTTCAAGATAGCAATTCTACCTTGCTTAGGAGAGATAATCCCTGCGGGGAATATCGTTAATCGGACTTAGGAGATAAGAACTCTGCCAAAGAGGTCAAATGGAATAGTCGTATCCGACACTGTTGATCCTTCATTCAGGCGCACTGGCGTAGAAGGAGTACTTTGATTCTGCACTTTGAAGTTCGCTTACTTCTGGAGAAGCTGTTGATGTTCAACAGTCAAAAGAAATTGCCATCTTTATTTTAAAGCAGAAAAATTTTTACAAGTAAATTCATTTTTGTTTTATTTCAAGAATCGTTAATCATGTTAAAATGTCGTTATGTAAAGCTAAAACAAATAAGAATTACAAACAAAAGCACTAGGGCTCAAATTTTATTGATAAGACGGAGATCAGCCAAACGCGTGATTCCAAAGAGTATATACAAAGTTAGAAAATGGTAATTTACAGGGAAAAGGGCTACGTCGAAACATAAAGACCACTATCCTTCTACCAACTTTGAATTCAGGGCATCCTAAGCTTCTGTCGAAGATGACCTTGACTGGAGTTTTCCTCCGATGGATGGTGTAACTGCTGCTGCTGAGGGACTTGCCTCTGTTGAACATAGTTACTTGCCATTATCCCTAATTTGGCCTGGATTGTACTTTGATGTTCCCAATCCACCGGGATTTTTTTTATTTTGTCTCTAACTTTTGCCTGGACCGCCCTTTCGGGTTTTCAATCCACCGAGACATTTTTTTTGTTTTTTTTTGGCGAAGTATTTCTTGACTACATCAACATTTGTGGGGTAGGCAAATTCTTCTCCGTCCATTGTTGCAAGTCTCAAGGCGCCGCCTGAGAAAGCTTTCGTGACCACGTATGGGCCATCATAATTCGGAGTTCATTTACCTCACGAATCAGTGAGAAATGATTGTATCTTCTTGAGCACGAGGTCTCCTTTCCTGAAGACGCGAGGTCGGACCTTTTTGTCGAATGCCTTCTTCATTCTCTGTTGATACAACTGACTGTGGCATAGTTCCGTGATTCGCTTCTCTTCGATCAGATTCAGTTTGTCGTGTCGACCTTGACACCATTCAGCTTCTGTAAGCTTAGCTTCCATTAATACCCGGATTGATGGGATCTCTACTTCTACGAGGAGCACTGCTTCCATGCCATATACTAGAGAGAAAGGGGTAGCCCCTGTTGAAGTGCGGACAGACGTGCGATAACTGTGAAGAGCAAAGGGTAGCATCTCGTGCCAGTCTTTGTAGGTTACGACCATCTTCTGAACAATCCTCTTGATGTTCTTGTTAGCCGCTTCTACCGCTCCATTCATCTTGGGTCGGTAGGGAGATGAGTTATGGTGTTCAATCTTGAACTCTGCGCACAACTCTTTCATCATCTTATTGTTCAAGTTAGATCCATTATCAGTAATGATCTGGCTCGGAACACCATAACGACAGATGATACTGTTTTTGATAAATCAGACCACCATTTGTCGGGTTACATTAGCGTATGCGCTGCTTTGACCCACTTGGTGAAATAGTCAATGGCTACCAGAATGAACTGATGTCCGTTTGAAGCTTTGGGCTCAATCATGCCAATCATGTCGATTCCCCATATGGAAAAAGGCCACGGGGAAGAGAGAACTTTGAGATGCGTTGGCGGTACATGAATTTTTTCGGAGTATATCTGACACTTGTGACACCTCCTCATGTACTTGTAGCAGTCAGATTCCATGGTCGGCCAGTAGTACCCTGCTCTTAGAATTTTTCTCGCCATTGTATGTCCGTTGGCATGAGTGCCAAAGGATCCTTCGTGAATTTCTTTTATCAGCATGTCTGCCTCTGGTCTGTCTACGCATCGGAGCAAGACCATGTCGAAGTTTCTCTTATAGAGTATGTCACCGCTCAGGAAGAAGTTTCCAGCCAGTCTTCTGAGGGTTTTTCTATCCTTTCTGAATACCCCAGGAGGGTACTCTTGTTTTTGAAGGAAGCATTTGATATCGTGATACCAAGGTTTGTCGTCTATGACTGCTTCAATCGTGAAGATGTAAGCGGGCCTTTCAAGGCGTATTATGTCGATCTTAGGTAGGTCGTTCCATTGACCTACATTAATCATAGAAGAGAGAGTGGCTAATGCATCAGCCATGTGATTCTCTTCACGAGGGATGTGATGAAACTCAATTCTGTTAAAGAAGGGTAACAACCTTCTCGAGTAGTCTTTGTAAGGAATCAATCCTGATTGGTATGTGTTCCAATCTCCTTTAATCTGATTGATAACCAGGGCTGAGTCGCCATATACGTCCAAGTTTTTGATCCTTAAATCAATCACTTCTTCGAGACCCATAATACAAGCTTCGTATTCGGCCTCGTTGTTTGTACATTTGAACGTAAGTCGAGCGGTGAAAGGAATGTGGGTACCCTGAGGGGTAACAATTATTGCCCCAATTCCGTTTCCATAATGGTTAACTGCTCCGTCAAAGATTAGTCCCCATTGGGAACCTGGTTCTGGCCTTTCACTGGGTAGCGGTTCATCGTAGTCTTTCATTTTCAAATACATGACATCTTCATCTGGGAAGTCGAACCCGATTGATTCTTGATTGTCAATCGGTTCATCAGCCAAATGATCGGCTAAAATACTTCCTTTAACGGATTTTTGAGCGTGGTACTCTATGTCATATTCTGATAGCAACATCTGCCAACGGGCAATCCTTCCCGTGAGAGCAGGTTTTTCAAATACATACTTGATTGGGTCCATCTCGGAGACCAACCAAGTAGTGTGACGAATTATGTTTTGGCGAAGAAGTTTGGCTGCCCAAGCCAAATCGTAGTAAGTTTTCTCAAGCATAGTGTACCGAGTTTCACAGTCGGTGAACTTCTTGCTTAGATAGTAAATGGCAGACTCTTTCCGTTTGGTTTCGTCTTGTTGGCCAAGTACACACCCCATTGAGTCTTCCAAGACTGTGAGGTAGATGATCAGTGGTCTTCCTTCCACTGGAGGTGATAGAATCGGAGGATTCAACAGGTATTTCTTAATATTATCGAAGGCGGTTTGGCAATCTTCTGTCTAAACGCAGTCCTGGTTCTTTTTGAGTAATTTGAAAATCGGCGCACATGTCGCGGTCATGAGGAATATGAATCTGGAGATATAGTTCAAACGTCCCAGGAATCCTCTGACTTGTTTTTCAATTTTCGGAGAAGGCATTTCTTGAATGGCCTTGACCTTGTCAGGATCAACCTCAATTCCTTTCTGGCTGACGATGAACCCTAAGAGTTTCCCTGAACGGACACCAAAGGTGCACTTGTTGGGATTCAAGCGGAGTTTGTACTTTCTCAAACGCTCGAAAAGTTTTGACAGGTGGGTCACATGCCCCTCCTCTGTCTTAGATTTTGCAATCATATCATCGACATACACTTCGATTTCTTTGTGTATCATGTCATGAAACAGAGTAGTCATGGCCCTTTGATAGGTTGTCCCAGCATTCTTTAAACCGAACGGCATTACCTTGTAACAAAAGGTACCCCATGGGGTAATGGACGAAGTTTTCTCCATGTCTTTCGGCGCCATTTTGATCTGGTTATAGCCCGAGAATCCATCCATGAAGGAGAAAACTTTGAACTTTGATGTACTGTCAACCAGCATGTCAATGTGTGGTAAAGGAAAGTCGTCCTTTGGACTTGCCTTATTTAGATCTCTGTAGTCGACACACATTCTGACTTTTCCGTCCTTTTTCGAAACGGGTACGATATTGGCTAACCATTGAGGATATTCTGACGTAGCGAGAAAACCCGCGTCAATCTGTTTCTGTACCTCCTCTTTGATTATGATGGCCATGTCCGGGTGAGTGCGTCTCAATTTCTACTTTACTGGCGGACATTCCGATCTTAACGGTAAGTGATGTTCCACGATGCTGGTATCCAACCCTGGCATGTCCTGATAGGACCAAGCGAATACATCGGGGAATTCTTTGAGAAGCTTTGTCAAACTCTCTTTGGCAGTTGGACTGAGCAGTGCCCCAATCCTGATTTCTTTTCTCTCTTTTTCTGAACCCAAGTTTACCGTTTCCATTGACTCTTTGTGAGGTTCAATAGACCTTTCCTCTTGTCTGAGTAATCAGGAAATCTCTTCTAGAATTTCGTTGTCAACTTCTTCTTCAGCCCCAAATACCGGGAACCCAAAGTTGGGAGAAGGCATCGGATCGTATGTTTCAACGGGGTTTAAAACAAGCAATCTGCATGACGTGATGATTTGTGTTTAGAAGAGATAGAGAAAATACAAAAGTGTGTAGTGTATTTTTTTATTACTGCTTGTTCTTATTATTGAATTGTTTTTTAGGATTACCATTTTCTGAGAAAAGCAAAAAGAGAAAACAGCAATAAAATGCGGAAAGCGAAGAGGGAATATTATTGACGTTATTATTGACGTTATTTTATTAATGAACAAGTCAATTCTTGAAACTACAGCCCTATAAAACAAAACTCTGTCGCTTTGGACGAAGCGAAGAGGGAAAATTTACAGAAAGCGAGCCCTATCAAAACATCTGTTTCACCTGGGCAGGGTGAAAGGTTAAAGATGGCACCTTCCTTGATTTGTCTTCAGAAATAACACTGACTTCTGGTGGAACAGGATCATTGGAATCTGTCTCCCAGGCAGAATTGTTGTAGGAGGATTCCTCAATTGTATTTTGCTTAGCATTTGTGCTCTCAGATGTATTTCCCCATCCAGTTGGCTGGATATCTTCGAGCCTGATACGAGAGCTTTCGGGAGCAGTGTACTTGACCATATAGTCGAATTTTCCACTCGGTTGTCCCAAGGTGTCCCACACATCTTTGGAACTGGAGGGGTCAACCCTCTCGATGATGTTGACCTCGGGAAAAGCATAGTTGATGAATTCTAGTCCTGCAAACATTGCAAATTCATCGTCATGTTGAGTAGTTTCTGAATGACCTGAGTGTTGATCCCATGACATGGTGGGGACACAGGTATTCTGTTCAATGATGCTCAGCTGAGTTTCATTACTCGGCTGAATTTCTGGCCCCAAGTCTCCTGGGTAAGGCTGCCACATTGGCAGACCGTCCATCGGGCCATAGTAATTGTGGTCAAAGTTGTCTTTTATCAGAGTGTCCTCCTCTAATGAATTTGGCAGAGCACGACATCCTTCCGGATCACAACCTCCGTATATCATTTCGACATCTGACCGTGGTATAAATCTCGGACTCTGCGCGGGATAGCAAAATGGCGTAGGCACCTCTTCCCGAGACATATAACCGTCCTCGTTAAGATAGGACTTCCATTCTTCATCGGTGTCGGAGGGATCCCCCTCATTGATAGCATGGATTGCCTGAGGCACTGGGTGAAGGAAACCTTCACTGTGGAAGAAGTCCTGAATGGGGTGAAGGCTTTCATCGCTGGCAACTGTCCGGGTACAGGTTGCAGAAAAACCAAGACCCTTCTTTGTTGTATTGCTAGTAGGAATGACAAGCTGTCCCCATCCTGTTGTATCGGTACTCTCGACCACTTTAATAGCATCTTTGTATGAGGAAATCGAAGTTCCTCCTCCGGATTGTTCGTCCTTGTGTAGCGAAAGCGCTTGGAATTGGGTTCCGATTATCCCTTTTGGTTCCACATAAGTGGATGACGATAAATTGCTGACGAGCAAGGCCTGTTCCCCACAGACTGTGATGAGTTGGCCATTCTGGATGAACTTTAGATTTTGGTGGAGGGTCGAGGTGACCGCTCCAGCCTGATGTATCCAAGGTCTTCCTAATAAACAACTGTACGTTGCCCGATGTCCATGACCTGGAAGGTGACTTGGAAAGTGTGAGGACCAATAGTTATGGGAAGGTCAACTTCGCCGATAACCGTTTTTCTGGATCCGTCGAACGCTTTGACGACGACCTCAATGGTTCTCATTGGAGGGCCTTTGAATGATAATTGCATCAAAGTGGACTTCGGCATAACATTCAGGGCTGACCCTGTGTCTACCAGTATGCTGGCTAAAGCATCGTCCTGGCAGTTGACTGTGATATTGAGCGCCATGTTATGACGGCAACCCTCTTCAGATAATTCCTCATTACTAAACCCTAAATTGTTGCAAGAAGTGATGTTAGAGACAATACTATCGAATTATCTGATGGTTACATCCTATTCCACAAAGGCTTGCTCCAAGACTTTCTGTAGAGCCTCCATGTGCGCTTCTGAATTGAGTAACAGTGATAATACCAAGATCTTTGAAGGAGTTTGTAACAGTTGATCGACAATGTTGTATTCACTCCTTTGAATGAGCTTTAGTATCTCATCATCGTTTTTCGAAAGGTCGGGATTACTGGATTGACCGACTGGTGGATCGGGAGCTTATGTCTGAAGTTCCTTTTCTTTGTTGGATTCTCCAACTCCTCTGTTGAAGATTCTACCACTCCGTGTTACACGACTGATGTCTGCAATATTCACGATGGAGGGTAATGGAATTTCCTTTCCATTTTCAATTATCGTCGCACCGTATTTGTAAGGGATTGCCTTAGCTGATTCATATGGTAGCGGTCCCTGCAGATATATGACTATGGGAACCTTCTGGTTTTTCTGACCATCGTACGCAATTTCGATCGGTTCCCGATTAGGAATTCTTGATTCATCAAGCAGAGGGGTAATGGCAAAAACATTCCTGGTCCTCTGATGATCAGAGATGACGACAACGTCCTCAGTTTGATTGGTAAGGTAGTTCGGAGACCAATTGATGGGTCCGGAACCTGGATATGGGCGAATCTCTCCACGATCCACCTGCTCCTGAAGAGCTGCTCGCACAAGGTAGCACCCTTGGTTACTTTTCGAACAGACTCCACAACGTTCATAATTGTGTGGTGGCACCTGGCCATGCCCACTTTGAATACAATGTAACCTCACTAGGTTAGCTTCCACGAGTCGGACATCCTGATTTTGACGCCGAGTGGGGTTTCTATTATTGATACTAATTTGCTGAGTATCTTCATCCATGTAGATTGGCATCCACCAATGATTTAACAAGTGCTGGAGTGCCTCCTGGACAAGGGCACATCCCTGATCGTTTTTGCAACCCGCTTTATAGCTGTGATAATTATGTGATATCAGGAATCTGAGTCGGACCTGCTCAGCATGCAGCTCTGCCAAGTTGGTATTCATCAAGCGAATGTCGAAGATTTGAACCATATTGATCTGATAGGGATTCCTATCATGGTAGTCCTGGATCCATCCAAGATCCATCTGACGTTGGAGGGCCTCCTGTATGAAAGAGAATCCCTGTTTGTTTACCGAATAAGTCAGACAGGAATTATAATCGTGCCGTGGCAAATTATGATACTGGCTTTGCCTTAAATGCATTGCCACCAGGTTGACATTCATCGCACGGATGTCGTGGTTCTGAATGACGTTGGAATTCGTGTAAACCATGTTAACTCCACGAACTCGGTGCTCTTGGATCCATCCGAGATCCATCTGTTCCTGTAGAGCTGCTTGCACTACAGAACATCCTTGGTTGTTTTTAGAGCAGACATCACACTGGTGATAATTATGAGGTGGCACATGGCCGTACCCACTCTGTCTACAATGAATCTTGACCAGATTGTCCCTCAACAAGAGTACATCGTGAATTTGATAGACGTTGTTAAATTCTTTCTCAATCAGGTTGACTGCAGCTTTCTCATGTTGAGGCAGCGGGTTCGTAAGAACATTGGGATTCGTATCTTTGAAAGTTAAGAGCCCGCTCCTAACAAGCTTTTGCACTTCGAATTTGAAATTGAGACAATTCTCTATGTTATGCCCTGATCCTCCTTGATGATAAGGGCATGTCTGATCCACCTTAAACCAAAAAGGCGGATTTTCCGGTACTGTAAGAGGAGACTTAGTCTGGATATGCCCCTTAGCCAGTAGTAACGGAAATAGTTCTGCGTACAACATGGGTATAGGATCAAACCCTGGTGACCGCGGTGTATGGTTGTTATTGTATGGAGGATGAGCCTGCTGAAGAGGCTGTTGTGTCCTTTGCTGATTAGGTTGGCTCTGCGCAACCTGAGGTTGATACGTAGGAACAGGTGCAACGCTGATAGCAGGAGTTATAGCTGCTACCGGTTGATAACGTCGCCTTTGCTTTCCGAGAGAGATATTCCCAATATCATGCTCTTTTTTCTTAGGGAGAGCACTACCATATTTTTTTGTACTACTCGATGATCCAGCGTATTTTACCAAACGTCCTTCTCGGATGACTTCCTCAAGACGAACTCCCATGCCCACCATCTCGGTGAAATCACTGGGCGCACTGGCAACCATTCTATCATAGTAAAATGAGCTTAAGGTCTTTAAGAAGATCTTTGTCATCTCTTTTTCCTCAAGAGGTGGACAAATCTGAGCGGCAATTTCACGCCATCCCTGAGCGTACTCCTTAAAGGTTTCCTTGTCCTTTTGTGACATTGATCTGAGTTAATCTCTGTCCGGTGCCGTGTCCAAATTGTATTCGTATTGTTGGATGAAGGCAGTACCAAGATCTATGAATGTGCTAATCGTAGCACGATTTAAACCCATGTACCATTTGAGTGCGGCACCGGTTAAACTATCCTGAAAGTAGTGAATCAGTAGGTCCTGATTCTCCGTCTGAGCTGACATTCGCCGAGCGTACATCACCAAGTGACTTTGAGGGCAAGAGTTACCCTTGTATTTTTCAAAGTCGGGCACAGGGTTTCCAATGAGAAAAACCTTAATGGAGTTGATATTGACGAAGTTATTAATGTTGGGCAACAGAAATAACCCGTAGGTGAGTAAAACAAAGATGCTTTCAAAAGCAGTCACGTTCCTGATACTGGCGAAGTATAGGGCTTTCTTTATCAAAAACTGGGCTGGCAAACCTTGTATGCCACCCTTAGTGGTCATGTGAGTCCTGACCTCAAACTCGTCCAAATGAATTGCTCTTGCAATGGTCTGATTCTTTGGAATTTCTTCCAGTCCAGAAAATGGAGCTTGATCTGTAATGTGTAGATCAATCAGATGAGAATATTCCTCCAGCGTTGGTGCTAGCTGGTAATCCGGGAATGTGAAACAATGGTAGACCGGATCGTAGAACTGAATGAGCGCATCCATGATTCCCTCAATCACATGGACTCTTAGCAGAGATAGCAAACCTTCGTATTTGGCTCTGAAAGCCTCTTGGTTTGTGATCATCCTCGCCAAACCTCTTAAATCCTCTAGTTTTGGAATCCGGAAGGTGTACTTATGAGTTCTCCTTCTACCGAAATCCATTAGCGTAATCATTTTCTCTGATATTTGCAATCATAGTCTTAGTTTACTTTGAAAAAACAGAGAGACTAGAAGAGAAATTTTTTGAATGTTTTAATGTTTTTTAAATGAATGCATGAATGCAGCACACAAAAACATAGAAAAAACATGGGGTCAAAGGGTCGTTGTCATGAAGGCAAGGCTCTACCCATCCCCAAAGGTTTATACTAGGTTGATTTTTTGTACCTGTACTCAAAATCATCAGCTCCTCCCAGGATAACAAACAGCAAGCGGATCGCCAGCGAGCTGTATGAAATCTTAGAGTAAATGCTATTCACCGAGAATAGATCATCAGCCTCAAATGAGGGTAGTATCGCGTGACAACTATTTCCGATAGCTTCCGCACTACAAAAGGGTTGGCTCCTCAGCTTCTCAGACGTCACAATCAGCCCATTTCCTATGAGAGGGAATGGGTTGCATTGGGAAGCCTCCACTGAGGTTGATGGTTGACCTCGTCGCCATCACTTATCTTAAGTGTATACTCAATCTTTCCACATGCGGCATTACACGCATTCCCATTAGCAGAAAAATAAACACAGATATCAATTAGGAAAAGAAATATATATATTAGTCCTAATGTCCTAGACTTTTAAAAGCTAAGAATCTTAAGTTCCTGACAGAAAATGGTTTCCCGGCGGAGTCACCATCCTGTGGTTTCATTCCAAATTAACGGCGTTTTGACCTAAGATCCTAGTGACGTCAAGGTTTCAAGAGATAAAAGGAACAAAATGCCTTGAAAGGCGCCCCCTTTCAAGATTTCTACCTAGGAGAAGAGAACAAGATCCCTAAAAGGTCCCCAGCAGAGTCGCCATTTTGCTGTAGCGAGTGATTTTTGGATGTGGTTGCGAAGCACAATCGCTCTAATACTACATCTCGATTCATTTTTTATCCTATTGAAGCTGATGAAGGAAGGGAAATAGATGTCTCTAACTAACCCTGCTTGCATACTGAGGTTAAACAGTCAAAACTGTTGGTTTACAGATGCTACAAAGATTCGGGGTCTCTCCTAGGTTATTTTGTTAAAAAGGGGTGTTTTAGGCTATCGGTTGAAATATTAGGACGGATGTATGAAAGTATGGGATTTTGGGTTTTTGTTTAGTGTGCTCGCTAAGATTTTTCTTTCAATCTTATGCCTACGTATTCCCGTTTACCGAAACAGGGAAATCAGAGCGATCGTAGTTCCTCCTATTCTATGGGAGGAAATGGTTGTTTTGGTGTCTTGTTCAAAGCCCAAGACGTGAAGCGTAAAGGTGATCTGTATCTTGTTCAAAGCCAAAGATATGAAGCTGAAGGGTTTATTTGTATCTTGTTCAAAGCCCAAGATATGAAGCTAAAAGAGTTTGACTTTAGAGATAATTTGTCATATCTAAAGAGGGGTTTGTCTGTCACAACTGTTTATAAAGGAGAATTACTTTAACCGGGATTTGTGAATCCGGCAATACCATAATTTCCTTTAAAGGGGATTTCCAACCTGAAGGAGAAGACTTTAACTCAGTGTAGGGCAATGCTATCTTTGCTTGGGAATTTCTCATGCTAAAGGAGGGACAGTGGCATGGATGTAAATAATCCAGAGGCTTGCCGCTTACAGCGATTAGATGAAGGGGAAGGAGTTGTTGATGTTTGTGTACTATGAACGAGGCACAGCTTTGATGCTAAAAGGTTGATTGGATCAACCAGTGGTTTTCTTATACAAAGCCTAAGAGGAGGCTAATATGTGTCTCGTACAAAGCCCGAGAGAGAGGCTAAAAGGTTTTGACTCAACGAGGGAGTCTTTTGGTATCTCGTATAAAGCCCGAGATGGAGGCTATTTGACTCAACAAGAGAGTTTTTTTTGTATCTCGTATGAAGCCCGAGATGGAGGCTATTTGTTAGCTCTGCTGGGGAGAATCATTGTACAAACCCCAAGAGGAGGCTATTGTGACTGTTTCAGTTGAGTGACAAATCCAATATGCTGATTTAAAGAGAAAATTAGTTCTTATATGAGCAATGTTGTACTCAAGGATTTGATTCGAGGATCAGGGTTATTTCCTGTTCTTTAAGGAAATGGGAAATCCAAGGGTATTGAGACTGTCCGAGTCTACAGAGTTCATCTCCTAGTTTTAGAAGGAGCTTGAGAATATCTTTTGAGACTCAAGGTAATTAGACTGTCCAAGTCTAGAGTTTCATCTTTTGTACTATGCTTTGAGAAACAGTAGTAGACTCTTGGAAAGACTGCTCTATTAAGATGACTGATTTCTGTTCCTATACCTCTAGGAGGTCGTCGGGATAATTTGTACGAAGCCCAAGAGGAGGCTGGAAACTTTTAAGAAGCTGAGTGGTCCTTGTATGAAGCCCAAGAGGAGGCTATCATTCCCCGAGGAAGAATCATAATACGAAGCCTAAGAGGAGGGTGTGAATACTTCTAAGAAGCCGACGGGTCCTTGTACAACGCCCAAGAGGAGGCGGGGATGCTTTTAGGAAGCCTGTGGGTCCCCAAACCCCGAGAAATTCAAGACAGGCTATTCACAAAGAATAGATCAAGCCAGGAAAGTTCGAGAATTTGGAAGAAACTCAAGAGATGCCATTCACGGAGAAAAGATTATCTCTGGGGAGTAAAGTTTCTTGACAAGTGCTTTTAAGAAGCCTGTGGGTCCCCAAACCCCGAGAAATTCAAGACAGGCTATTCACAAAGAATAGATCAAGCCAGGAAAGTTCGAGAAGTTAGAAGAAACTCAAGAGATGCAATTCACAGAGAAGAGATCATCTCTGGGGAATAGAGTTTCTTTGACAACTTCTATGAGTGACAGTCTATGAAAGGATTCACCGAGAATGCTGCCTTTCATGTCTCCATATTGTTTAACCCCAAGAGGAGGGAAGACTATATCTGGTAATCCTATGGGGATCTAGTTTTAACTATTTAAGAGTGATCAACGGGCTTAATGCTAGACGTAGTTGCCGGGAAAACTCTAAATATCTATACTATTATTACACAATTGATATGAGTTTAGGAAAGAAGACTTACAGCGAAACAGCCCCACAATACAGTTATATGTATATGAAAACGGTAAATGAAAACATATAAACACTTACTCGGTTGTAGAGCTTCCATGTTGTTTGGTTAGTTGTTCCACAAAGAAAGATTGAAAACAACAGTATATTTCAAAATCAAAGGAGAAAGTGCTTTGAAAAAGAAAGATTTGGGGCTTACAGCTCAATGAGAGGCCCAGGGTTTTATCAGTGAGCGCACTGTTGAATTTGTACAGAGGGACTTATACAAGTGACTGAGGCCCAAAAATTGTTTTACTGTACAAAGGGATTGGGTCTTACACTCTAATAGAGGCCCAAAAGGTTTAAAGAAAAAGAGCGGGGCTTATAACACGAGGGTAGGCCCAGATGATTTTCGTTTGAAATGGCGATCGCGCCGAGATTTTATTTTAACGCGAAGGGGCTTATACAATGTCTGAGGCCCAAATTTGTTTTTGGTTAAAAGGGGATTGAGTCTTACACTCTATTAGAGACCCAAAAGTTTTGAAATGGGTCTTACTACTCGAGGGTAGGCCCAAAGTTTGTTTTTCAACGGATGATGATCGCGTTGAACTTTTTGAAATACAACGGGACTTATACAATAAGTGAGGCCCAAAATAGGTTGTATTTACAAAGGGTTGGGTCTTACACTCTATTAGAGGCCCAAAAGTGTTTTGAAAATGATTTATGAGGGTTGAATTAATCAAAAACCCTAATTTGTTTTCAAAATGTGTTTTAATTGAATAAAAATTCAATTAAAATGATCAAAATTGTTTAACATATGGAAAACAAATTGTGATCTTGGATTAATGCTTCAAAAATTAAGTATTGACCTACAAAATAATTAAAAGTCATTAAAAGTTGAAAAATCAAGAAGGAAAAAAATATTTTAAATGTCAAAAACAATTAAAATATTAATTCTTTGCAAAAATATCAATTATATGAAATAAATAATATTTTTGGGATTTTTTGGGAAAATAAAATATTTTAACATTTTTGTGAATTATTAAAAAAAGAATCAACTCAAAATCATTAAAACACAGAGAGAAATTAATTTTTGAATCAATTAAATAAAATCACAAAATTCAAATATTTAAATTTATGAAAATGGCGCCAAGAACATGGAGCAAGAACACGCGCGTGTTCTGCCTTCCCCAGATTTGCATTTTCTATCCAATCTCACTGAATACTTGATCATATCATGTAATCCACATACCAATCAACTCGTTTCAACCTCACGATCATGTCTATGGCAATTAATTTCATTTAAATTAAGCATAAAATAAGAAATCACAAAAAATCCTGAAGAACCCTAAATTCTGCATGAAGGCTGGGATGTTTGATACACGATTCAAACAAAGCAATTACTTGAGGGGAAACATTCCATGCATGATTATGAACATTTTGAAAAAGTATTGTGCGAGGAAATATGCATAGATTGAGAGATGACCAAGTTTAGGCTTACCTCTAGGTCGTGACAGCAAGTTCAAAGTGATTTCTGAGTTGGAGGTGTTACATATGAGTTGTGATGATCTGAACAGCTTCCCTACACCCTATGAAGTGTGTTTGAATGCTTGGACTTGATGGAAATTGGCTGGATCACTTCATGGCATCTCAACTGCAACTTGGTTAAAACCTTGAGCTATTGACTGGTGATTCTGAGAAATCAGTGTTCCAGGTGTTGTTTAAGTGTTTGATCAGCTCCCATATGATGTATGTGAGGTGTGTGTGTGATTGGTTTGAGTGGAACTGCCCTCTATTGAAAAACCCGATAGTGACTTGCTAAGAAAGGCATTTTTGAGAGTGAGAAGTGGATTTTGAGAAAGGCAGGTGTTGTAGGCCCTTGGTGTACTTAAACTGATCACAATTGAGCTCTATTTATAGTAGAGCAAGTTTGTTTTGCAAGGAATAGTGAATGGCAACTGCTGAGTAGGTTTGGCCAATGTTGGCAAATGAAAATCCAACTCTCCTCTAGCCATTGACTAGAGGTTAGGGCACAGGCTGCTGGTCCCCTTGGTCTTGGATAAGTCTTGACTGAATTCAGTTGCAAATGGCTCAGTCCATGCCACCTTGATGCTTCCATTGAATGCTCCAATCCAAAATTGGAGTCTTGTCCCTATTTTAGGCAATTCTAGGTTTAGTATGCTATTTCTTGTTCCAAGGACTTTTGAGGCTTAGCTCAGTGATTGTCCCCTTTAGATTCAATCCTCAGATGTGTCCAAGGTGATGACAAGGCTTGGAATTTGCTGATTTTGGCAAATCGACCAAAAGTGCAAAAATCTGCCTTGTGCCTTGGCAGATTTCAGCAAGGCAACTTGCCAATGTCATATCTCATGGCTCAAGTTGAATTTGCTGATGTTCTTGGCCATTTTGGAAAGCTCTTATATGATACAACAACTGCTTGATCATATTTGGTTTTGATACTTTTTGGATCCAAGTGAAAAATCCCCCTACATTTGGAAAAAAGTAAGGCAAAATCTGACATAGGTCAGTATGAATCTTTTGTAGAGGGCAACGAGATCTACAAATCAAGCTTTGGATGAAAAAAATGGCTTTGTGGTTTAGGAGTTATGATCCTCCAAAGTTGGTACCTTTGTCACTTTTTTTCATAACTTAGAAATTTTTTCTAAGATTTTATGGTTATCCCTTTTACAAGTTATCCCACTTTCTTTGATTTTTCTTAATGAATGATGATTCAAATCATACATTAACATCATTTTAGGGTTAAAAATCCATTTTTGTGGAAAATCTCAAAAAGTCAAAGTTGACTTTTGTGCACAGTTGACTTTTTATCCGATGAATTCCAAACTGTGCAATTCTTCAGGAAATCATGTCCTTGACCTAAATCAAACTTGATGGATATGTTCCATGGGTGGTATATAGTGTATTGAATCATGTCTTAGGGCTTGAGATCATGTCCTGGTCAAAAGTCAAAGTTACAGTTGACTTTTCCCGCGAAACCCTAACTGTGGTTCAGATGAAATTGAAACTTGTTGCTCAAGCTTCTTGGATCAATCCATTGTCCCAAATGGGTCAATATGGTATATTAGAGACCCTCAAATCATGTCTTAAGGTCTTGGTTCATGATTTGTCCTAAAAGTCAACTTAGGGGTGAATTAGGTCAAGAAACCCTAATTCCTAATTTTTTATGAATGTATCCCCTGAGGTAAAATTGACTTAATGATTGGGTTTATGAGGTTCCATGGAGCATATTAGGTTATATTTTGGATCTTTGGCTTATGCCTAGATGAAAATTTCCATCTGGAGGCCCTGGTCGACCAAAACCCTAATTTGGTGACACTGGCGATCTTGAGGCTTGATCCACCTAGAAGGGAGCATCCTTGTGCTTAATCCTTGAAGTGGGAGTCCTTTTTGATCCTTTGTGTGTGTTTGAGGGTGTAGACAAGTTGAAGATCATGTCATTCCTTGATTGATCCTTTGCCTAAGGCTCAGAGAGGGCTTGAAACCCTAATTTTGATTGCAGTGGATGTTCATCAATTCCTTGAGGAGATTGATGAGGCATAAAGGTACACCCATATTGTAATGATGATTTACACAATGATGGGAATATTAGTGGTCAAAATTTGGGGTATGACAGTGTGAAGCTAAAAAGGTGTTGTCTTTAGAGAGAATTTGTCATCTCTAAAGGGGGTCTGTTTGTCACAACTGTTTGGTGACTGACTATAAAGGAGGATTACTTTAACCGGGATATGTGAATCCTAACAATGCCATAATTTCCTTTATAGGTGGTTTTAACCTAAAGGAGAAGACTTTAACTCAGTGTAGAGCAATGCTATCTTTCCTTAGGAATTTCTCATGCTAAAAGAGGGACAGTGGCGTGGATGTAAATAATCCAGAGGCTTGCCGCTTACAGCAATTAGATGAAAGGAGTTGTTGATGTTTGTATCCTATGAATGAGGCGCAGTTTTGATTCTAAAAGGTTGATTGACTCAACCGGGGTTTTCCTTATACAATGCCTAAGAGGAGGCTATTTGAGGATGCTTTTGTGTCTCGTACGAAGCCCGAGAGGGAGACTAAAAGGAGTTGACTCAACAAGAGAGTGCTTTTAGATGTGTCTTGTACGAAGCCCAAGACGGATGCTAAAGGTTGACTCAACAAGAGAGTTTTTTATACTCAACAAGAGAGTGTTTTGTATCTCGTACGAAGCCCGAGATGGAGGCTAAAAGAGAGATTAACTCAACAAGAGAGTCTTTTATACTTAACAAGAGAGTGATTTTGTATCTCATACGAAGCCCGAGATAGAGGCTAAAAGGATTATTGACTCAACAAGAAGGTCTTTTTGTATCTCGTACGAAGCCCGAGATAGAGTCTAAAAGGATTGCTGTTTCAGTTGAGTGACATGTCCAGTAGGTTGGTTAAAAGAGAAAATCAGTTCTTATAAAGAGACTGATTAAAGGTAAGGTTATGCTTTGGGATTGATCAGAGGATCTGGGTTATTTCCTGTTCTTTAAGGAAATGGGGAATCCAGAGAGTATTGGAGACTGTCCGAGTCTACTGGTGTTTTTCCCTACTTGAGAATGTCCAAGTCTAGAGTTTTATCTTTTGTACTATGCTTAAAGAAACAGTAGTAGTATGTTCACGATAGAAAGATCTAGACTCTTTGAAAGACTGTTCTACTAAGATGACTAATTTCTGTTCCTATACCTCTTGGAGGTCGTCGGGACAATTTGTACGAAGCCCAAGAGGAGGCTGGAAACTTTTAAGAAGCCGAGGGACAATTTGTACGAAGCCCAAGAGGAGGCTCTCTTCCTGAAGGAAGAATCCTTATACGAAGCCTAAGAGGAGGCTGTGAATACTTCTAAGAAGCTGTAGGGTCCTTGTACAACGCCAAAGAGGAGGCGGGGATGCTTTTAGGAAACCTGTGGGTCCCAAAACCCCAAGAAATTCAAGACAGGCTATTCACAAAAAATAGATCAAGCCAGGAAAGTCCGGGAATTCTGAAGAAACTCAAGAGATGCCATTCACGGAGAAAATATCATCTCTGGGGAGTAGAGTTTCTTTGACAATTAAGGGGGACAACCGAAGAGAAGACTGTATCTGGTGGTTATTTGGGGGATCTAGTTTTGTCTATTTAAGAGTGATCAACAGGGCTTAGTGCTAGACGTAGTTGCCGGGGAAACTCTAAATATCTATACTAGTATTACAGAGTTGATATGAGTTTTTGAAAGAAGACTTACAATGAAACAGCCCCACAATACAGTCATATGTATATAAAAGCGGATAAAGAAAGCATATAAACACTTACTCGGTTGTAGAGCTTCCATGCTGTTTGGTTAGTTGTTCAACAAAGAAAGGTTGAAAACAACAGTATATTCAAAATTAAAGGGGAAAGTATTTTGAAAAGATGTTGGGGGCTTACAGCTCAAGGAGAGGCCCAAGGTTTATTAGTGATCGCACCGTCGTTTTGTACAGAGGGATTTATACAAGTGGCCCAAGAAAGGTTTTCTGTACAAGGGGATGGGTCTTACACTCTCTCAAGAGGCCCAAGTGTTTAAAGAAAAAGAATGGGGCTTACAACACAAGGGTAGGCCCAGATGATTGGTTTTTTATTGGCGATCGCGCCGAGGTTTTCTTTTAACGCAGGGGGACTTATACAATGTCTGAGGCCCAAAAAGTTTTGGTTAAAAGGGGATTGGGTCTTACACTCTAATAAAGGCCCAAAAGATTTATTTTTTACAAGTGGTGGGGCTTACAGCTCAAGGAGAGGCCCAGGGTTTGTTTTTCAATAGACGATGATCGCGTCGAACTTTTTGAAATACAACGGGACTTATACAATAAGTGAGGCCCAAAAATAGGTTTGTATTTACAAAGGATTGGGTTTTACACTCTATTAGAGGCCCAAGTGTTTGAAATTGTTTGATGAGGGTGAAAATCAAAGAAACCCTAATTTGTTATTCTTTAAAAGTAAATATTTAAGGAAAATCAAATAAAATACCAAATAAGTTTGAATAAACCATTTGTGATTTTTGTTTAAGGTTTGAGAAATGAGGGATTAATCACAAGATGAATTAAAACTCACTTGGTTTTGATTTTCAAAGTAAATATTCACTTTTAAAATGTTTAGAAAACATTAAAAAGGAATTTATTCACAAAAATACTAATCATATTAAATAAGTAATATAAACTTAATTTTTTTGTGGAATAAAATATTTCAACATTTTTGTGATTTTTTACAAAAAGAACCAATAAAAAATAATTAAAATTGAAATAGTTATTAATTTTCCAATTAATTAATAAAACATGAAAATATTGGAAAAAATAGCAAAAATGTGAGAAAACACAAAATGGCATGGGTGGGGTTTGAACCCACAACCTCAAGGTTATAGGGCGCGCGCCTTACCACTGGGGTGGTGATACATCCATTGCTTGAAGTGAAACCACAAATATACAAGGCTTGCCTTGTTTTTTGGCCTGGCCCAAGGCAAGACAAGGCAAGTTTTGGGTCAGAAACGTGAAGGTCATAACTTTCTCATTTCTCCATGGTTTGAGATAAAATTTATATGCATCTGGCCTAGAATTTCACAAGGAAATCAATGGTGGTGGTATTTTTTTTCAGATCATACTCCCTCCTCGAAATCCGATAGTTGTTTTGAAAAAGGCCTATAATTGCATTTTCTATGCTACACTTTGATACAGGCATGAATTACATGATGAATTGGTTCAAACACAACATATATAACATGTATGAGGTGTGTATGATCAGTGGACTTCAAAGCAATGCATATTTTGGAAAGTTCAAGTCATGATGCTTACCTCTTTTTGAGCTTTTGGAGTTTTCTGTGCAATTTGCCAAACTTCTTATTCTAGAAATGGTTTGATGCTTTGGACACTCTCAAATGATCCCTTAGAAGCTTTGAGGATGGTTGGAATCAGCTGGAACCTGCAAAAACACAAACTGGCCCCTTCTTGCAAAAGGGGTTAAAATGACCAAAATAACAACTCTCTCAAATGGTGTTCCAGATGGGGGGAACCATTTGGGACAGTTCAAGGATGTTATTTGGAGTGTGTTTGAGGTTATATCTGGTTGGAAAGTGACTGAATCAAGACATGGCTTAGAAAATGCACAAAAGACCTATTTTGAGGTTTTGAGAGGTGACTTTGTGATTTTGGTGTTACAGGTCACTTTTGATAGTTTGGATCACCTACAGATGATGTTTATGAGGTTTTAGGATCATGAGTTGTGATGGAAATGCTCTCTAACTCAAAAACTCAGAGTTACCTTGCTAAAGAAGACATTTTGGCCTAAAGAGAGGGATTTTGAGGAAAGCATCTGTTTGATGGCTTTGGTGTACTCAAACTGAGTAAAAATGAGCTCTATTTATAGTAGAGCAAGTTTGTTTTGGGATCAATAGTGAATGGCAACTGCAACAGAGGTTTGGCCAATGGTTGCACTTTGGAATCCAAGTCTCCTCTAGCCATTGACTAGAGGTTAGGGCACAGGGCTGTGGTTCCCTTGGTCTTGGATAAGTCTTGACTGAATTCAGTTGCAAATGTGTCAGTCCATGCCACCTTGGTGTATGTATTGAATGCTCCAATCCAAAATTGGAGTCTTGTCCCTCTTTTAGGCAATTCTAGGTTTGGCATGCTACTTCTTGTTCCAAGGACTTTGGAGGCTTGGATCAGTGTTTGCCACCTTTAAATTTGATCCTCAGATGTGGCCAAAGTGATGACAAGGCTTGGAATTATCTGATTTTGCCAAATCAAGCAAAAATACAAAATTCTGCCTAACCTTGACAGTTTTCAGCAGGGCATATTGCCATTGTCATATCTCATGGCCCAAGTGGAACTTGGTGATGTTCTTGGCCATTTTGGAAAGCCCTCATATGATACAACAACTGTTTGATCATATTTGGTTTTATTACCTTTTGGATCCGAGTGAAAAATCCCCCTACATTTGGAAAAAAGTGAAGGCAGATTCTGACTTAGTGAAAATTTCACTATGTTGGAAAAAAGTGACATTTTCACTTTTTTTTATTTTGATAATTCCATAACTCAAAATCCATGATGAATTTGGAAGGAGGTCAGTTCTAAGCTTTTGTAGAGGGTAATGAGAGCTACAAATCTAGCTTTGGATGGGGAAATATGGGCTTGTGGTTTAAGAGTTATGATCCTCCAAAGTTGGTACCCTTGCCACTTTGTTCATAACTTAGAAAATTTTCTAAGTTTTTATGGTTACCCCTTTTACAAGCTATCCCACTTTTCTTGATTTTTCTTGATGAATGATGATTCAAATCATACATTAACATCATTTTAGGGTTAAAAAACCCATTTTTGTGAAAAATCTCAAAAAGTCAAAGTTGACTTTTGTGCACAGTTGACTTTTTGTCAGATGAATTCCAAACTATGCGATCCTCTATGAAATCAAGTCCTTTACCTAAATGACACTTGATGGATTGATTTCATAGGTGTTATAGGGTGTATTGAATCATGTCCTGGGGTTTTGGAGCATGTCCTGGTCAAAAGTCAAAGCTATAGTTGACTTTTCTCGTGAAATCCTAATTGTGGTACTGATGAAATTGAGACTTGCTGCTCAAGGTTACTGGATCAATCCATTGATACAAATGGATCAATGTGGTATGTTGGAGACCCTCAAATCAGGTCTTGAGGTCTTGGCTCATGATTTGTCCCAAAAGTCAACTTAGGGGTGAATTAGGTCAAGAAACCCTAATTCTTGATTTTTGATGTATGCATCCCCTGAGGTCAAATTGACTTGATGCTTGGGCCCATGAAGTTCCATGGAGTATTTTAGGATATGCTTTGAAGCATTGGCTCATGCCCAGAGGAAAATTTCCATCTGGAGGCCCTGGTCGACCAAACCCAAATTTGGTGACACTAGCGATCTTGAGGCTTGATCCACCTGGAAGGGAGCAGCCTTGTGCTTAATCCTTAAAGTGGGAGTCCTCTTGATCCATTTTAGATGTTTGGGAGGTTAGACAAGTTGAAGATCATGTCATTTCTTGATTGATCCTTTGTCTAAGAACTCTGAGAGGGCTTGAAACCCTAATTTTGACTGTAGTAAGTGTTCACCCATCTTTGTGGAGACTGATGAGGCAAGATGGTTCATCCATATTGTGATGATGATTTGCACAATGATGGGAAATCTTAGTGGTCAAAATTTAGGGTATGACAGATGCCCCTATTTAATCTTCTTGGACCCGAAGGTGTGAATGATGAAGGTATTCGGGCATTCAGGGTGCAAGAGGATTAAATATCAGAATACCCAAAATTTTGATGGTGATTATGAATGGTAGCTTACACATTCATTCTCTTTTGTTAAGAAATGATGCTTAGAAAAGGTAAAAACTTCCCCCTCGATCCTGGTTTCCTACCAAGGATCTGGTCTAAGTTTCTGATGTAAACTTCCCCTCGATCCTGGTTTCCTACCAAGGAACTGGTCTAAGTTTCTGAAAGTAAACTTCCCCTCGATCCTGGTTTCCTACCAAGGAACTGGTCTTAGTTTCTGAAATAAACTTCCCCTCGATCCTGCTTTCCTACCAAGGACCTGGTCTCAGTTTCTTTTGTCAATAAACTTTCTTGACAAGGGACGTTATTCGTAGCGGTTTTCCTCAAACTTCTCGCCGAATTTTCCTGAGGAGATACCATTTGATAGAAAAATTTGGATGTCAGACTCACTGGGGAACCCATTCGCCTGAGTTGTAGAGGTGTACAAACTTCTCTATTTGGAGACGCCATTTGCCGACTCTACTAGGGAAAACTAGTCTCTTGAGAGACTGCTTTCACGCTTGAGGACATTACATCATACTTTTCTCGGGATATTCCCGGAGAAACGCCATATGATGTAATCCAATTTTGAGGTGTTGATGACCTTTTCATCAGCGGTTTTTTTTCGAAGAAAAACTGCTGTATCGCCGAATCTCTGCTTAAGAGGCTTCCTCTAGGGATTTTCCTTAATCCAGGAAAGCAAAAATATCATCTTCAATGGCGAAGAGTGACATCGGTTGAAGGTTCTCTGGTCTTTCAGAGGTTCAAGTTATCAAAGTGGTCAAGGGTCAATTCTGATCCAGAAATAAATTAGAGGAGAGAGATTGTTCAGATGCAACTTTTCCTGATGAGGAAAGAACTTGACAACTCGATTGAGAAGACTGTCACCACCACGGGACAAGACCGACTGGAGTGATAGTGATGCAATATGAATATGAATGTAAATCAATAATGCATGATGCATGTATGTATATGCTGACAAAACTGATGCGACATACAAACTAGCGGATGAACACGACTGGATACTCGGCCACAGTGGCGCATGTAGAAATATCACTGGTTCAAGATAGCAATTCTACCTTGCTTAGGAGAAACGGTCCCTGTTGGGGAACAGCCGTTGATCGGGCTTAGGAGATGAGAACTTGGCCGAAGATGTCATATGGAGTATTCGCATCTGACATAACAGATCCTTTGTTCAGGCGAACTGGTTTAGAAGGAGTACTTTGATTCTGCACTTTGAGGCTCAAACACCTTTGGAGAAGCGATCGATGTTCTTTCGATGTTCAACCATCAAAAGAAATTGCTATCTTTATTTTAAAAGCAAAAAAGTTTGACAAGTAAATTCATTTTTGTTTCGTTTCAAGAATCATTTATCATGTTAAAATGTCGTTCTGTAAAGCTAAAACAAATAAGAATTGCAAACAAAAGCACAAGGGCTCAAATTTTATTGATAGGATGGAAATCAGCCAAACGCGTGATTCCCTAGAGTATTTACAAAGTTTGGAAAATGGTAATTTACAGGGAAAAAGGCTATGTTGAAATATAACAACCACTGTCCTTCTACCAACTTTGAATTCGGGGCATCCTGAGCTTTTGTAGAAGATGATCGTGACTGGAGTTTCTGATGGATGGCATGACTGCTGAGGAGTTGAACTGATTTGACGTAGTTACTTGCCATTATCCCTAACTTTTGCCTAGATTGGACTTTGAGATTTCCAATCCACCGGGATGATTTTTTGACTTTGTCTCTAATTTTTTCCTGGACCGCCCTTTCGGGTTTCCAATCCACCGAGACGTTTTTTTTAGTTGAAGTATTTCTTGACTACATCAACATTTGTGGGGTAGGAAAATTCCTCTCCGTCCATGGTTGCAAGTCTCAAGGCGCCGCCTGAGAAAGCTTTCTTGACCACATAGGGACCGTCATAATTCGGAGTCCATTTACCCCGAGAGTCAGTTAGAAAAGATTGTATCTTTTTAAACACAAGGTCTCCTTTCCTGAAGATGCGAGGTCGGACCTTTTTGTTAAACACTCTCTTCATTCTTTGTTGATACAATTGACCATGGCATAGAGCCGTGATTTGCTTCTCTTCGATCATATTCAGTTCATCGTGTCGATTTTGACACCATTCAGCTTCTGTAAGCTTAGCTTCCATCAATACCCTGATTGATGGGATCTCTATTTCAATGGGAAGCACTGCCTCCATGCCATAAACTAGAGAGAAAGGGGTTGCCCCTGTTGAAGTGCGAACAGATGTGCGATAACCGTGAAGAGCAAAAGGCAGCATTTCATGCCAGTCTTTGTAGGTTACAACCATCTTCTGAACAATCTTCTTGATGTTCTTGTTAGCCGTTTCTACCGCTCCGTTCATCTTTGGTCGGTAGGGAGATGAGTTATGGTGTTCGATCTTGAACTCTGCGCGCAACTCTTTCATCATCTTATTGTTCAAGTTAGATCCATTATCAGTAATGATCTGGCTCGGAACACCATAACGACAGATGATATTGTTTTTGATAAATCGGACCACCACTTGTCGGGTTACATTAGCGTACGACGCTGCTTTGACCCACTTGGTGAAGTAATCAATTGCTACCAGGATGAACCGATTTCCGTTTGAAGCCTTAGGCTCAATCAAGCCAATCATGTCGATTCCCCATATGGAAAAAGGCCATGGGGAAGAAAGAACTTTGAGATGCATTGGCGGTACATGAATTTTATCGGAGTATATCTGACACTTGTGACACTTCCTCATGTACTTGTAGCAGTCGGATTCCATGGTTAACCAATAGTACCCTGCTCTTAGAATTTTCTCACCATTGTGTGTCCGTTGGCATGAGTGCCAAAGGATCCTTCATGAATTTCTTTCATCAGCATGTCTGCTTCTGGTCTGTCTACGCATCGGAGCAAGACCATGTCAAAATTTCTCTTATAGAGAGTATCACCGCTCAGGAAGAAACTGCCTGCCAGGTTTCTGAGGGTTTTCCTGTCCTTCCTTAGTGCCCCAGGTGGGGTACTCTTGTTTTTTAAGGAAGTATTTGATATCGTGATACCAAGGTTTGTCGTCTATGACTGCTTCAATCGTGAAGATGTAAGCGGGCCGTTCAAGGCGCATTATGTCGATCTTAGGTATGCCATTCCATTGACCTACACTAATCATGGAAGAGAGAGTGGCTAATGCATCATACATGTGATTCTCCTCATGAGGGATGTGATGAAACTCAATTCTGTTGAAGAAGGGTAACAACCTTCTCGCGTAGTCTTTGTAAGGAATCAGTCCTGATTGGTATGTGTTCCAATCTCCTTTAATCTGATTGATAACCAGGGCTGAGTACCCATAAATGTCCAAGTTTTTGATCCTCAAATCAATCGCTTCCTCGAGACCCATAATACAAGCTTCGTATTCGGCCTCGTTGTTCGTACACTTGAACGTAAGTCGGGCAGTGAAAGGAATGTGGGTACCCTGAGGTGTTATAATGATTTCCCCAATTCCGTTTCCGTAATGATTGACAGCTCTGTCAAAGATAAGTCCCCATTGGGAACCTGGTTCTGGCCCTTCACTGGGTAGCGGTTCATTGCAGTCTTTCATTTTTAGATACATGACATCTTCGTCTGAGAAGTCAAACCCGATTGATTCCTAATCATCAATCGATTGATGAGCCAAGTGATCGGCTAAAATACTCCCCTTAATTGCTTTTTGAGCATGATACTCTATGTCATATTCTGATAGCAACATCTGCCGACGGGCAATCCTTCCCGTGAGAGCAGGCTTTTCAAAGACAAACTTGATTGGATGCATCTCAGAGACCAACCAAGTAGTGTGACGAATCATGTACTGGCGCAGAAGTTTGGCTGTCCAAGCTAAAGTGCATCAAGTTTTCTCAAGCATAGTGTACTGAGTCTCGTAGTCCATAAACTTCTTGCTCAGATAGTAAATGGCAGACTCCTTCCTTTTGGTTTCGTCTTGTTGGCCAAGTACACATCCCATTGAGTCCTCTAGGACAGTGAGGTAGATAATCAGTGATCTTCCTTCCACTAGAGGTTATAGAATCGGAGGGTTCAACAGGTATTCCTTAATACTGTCGATGGCGGTTTGGCAATCTTCTGTCTAAACGCAGTCCTGATTCTTTTTGAGCAGTTTGAAAATCGGCGCACATGTGGCAGTCATGAGGAATATAAATCTGGAGATGTAGTTCAAACGTCCCAGGAATCCTCTGACTTGTTTTTCAGTTTTCAGAGAAGGCATTTCTTGAATGGCCTTGACCTTGTCAGGATCGACCTCAATTCCTTTCTGGCTGACGATGAACCCTAAAAGTTTCCCTGAACGGACACCGAAGGTGCATTTATTGGGATTCAAGCGGAGTTTGTACTTTCTCAACCGCTCGAATAGTTTTGACAGATGGGTCACATGCTCCTCTTCTGTCTTAGATTTTGCAATCATATCATCAACATATACCTCGATTTCTTTGTGTATCATGTCATGAAAAAGAGTACTCATGGCCCTTTGATAGGTTGCCCCGACGTTCTTCAAACCGAAAGGCATTACCTTGTAGCAAAAGGTACCCCATGGGGTGATGAAGGAAGTTTTCTCCATGTCTTTCGCCGCCATTTTGATCTGGTTATAGCCCGAGAATCCATCCATGAAGGAGAAAATTTTGAACTTTGATGTACTGTCAACCAGCTTGTCAATGTGTGGTAAAGGAAAGTCGTCCTTTGGACTAGCCTTGTTTAGATCTCTGTAATCCACACACATTCTGACCTTTTTGTCCTTTTTTAGAACAGGTACGATGTTGGCTAACCATTGAGGATATTCTGATGTGGCGAGGAAACCCGAGTCAATCTGTTTATGTACCTCCTTTTTTATTTTGATGGCCATGTCCGGGTGAGTCCGTCTCAACCTCTGTTTTACTGGAGGACATTCCGATCTCAATGGTAAATGATGTTCCACGATGCTGGTATCCAACCCTGGCATGTCCTGATAGGACCAAGCGAATACATCGGGGAATTCTTTGAGAAGCTTTACCAAACCTTCTCTGGCAGTTGGACTGAGCAGTGCCCCAATCCTAATTTATTTTCTCTCTTTTTCCGAACCTAAGTTTACCATTTCCAATGGCTCTTTATGAGGTTCAATGGACCTTTCCTCCTGTCTGAGTAATCGGGAGATCTCTTCTGGAATTTCGTCGTCATTTTCTTCTTCAGCCCCAAATACCGGGAACTCAAAGTTGGGAGAAGGCATCGGATCATATGTTTCAACAGAGTTTAAAACAAGCAATCTGTATGACGGTATGATTTGTGTTTAGAAGAGATAGAGGAAATGCAAGAGTGTGTGCAGTGTATTTCTTTGGAAAACTGCTTGTTTTATTATTTTTGATTTGTTCTTTAGGATTATCATTTTCTGAGAAAGCGAAAAGAAAATAACAATAAATGCAAAAATTATAGAACGACGTTATTTTATTAATGAACAAGTCAATTCTTGAAACTACAGCCCTATAAAACAAAGCTCTATCGCTTTGGGCGAAGCGAAGAGGGAAATTTATAGAAAGTTAGCCCTATCAAAACATCTGTTTCACCTGGGCAGGGTGAAAGGTTAAAGACGGCAATTACTTTGACTTATGAACAATCTTTGGAACATCGACAGCAACCCATTGGCGGCGAACTCCTCGGTGAATCACAAAGTCTGGCACCTTCCTTGATTTGTCTTCAGAAATAATGTTGATTTCTGGTGGAGCAGGATCATTGGAATCTGTCTCCCAGGAAGAGTTGTCGTAGGAGGATTCGTCTGTTGCATTTTACATAGCATTTGTGCTCTCAGGTAGATCTCCCCATCCAGTTGGCTGGATGTCTTCGAGCCTGATACAAGAGCTTTCGGGAGCAGTGTACTTGACCATATAGTCGTATTTCCCACTTGGTTGTCCTAGGGTATCCCATACTTCTTTGGAACTGGATGAGTCATCCTTCTCGATGACGTTGACCTCTGGAAAAGCATAGTTGATGAATTCAAGTCCTGCAAATGTTGCAAATTCATCGTCGTACTGGAGATTTTCTGAATGACCTGGGTGTTGGTCCCACGACATAGTGGGGATGCAGGTATTCTTTTCACTGATGCTCAGCTGATTTTCATTGTTTGGCTGATTTCCTTGCCCCAAGTCTCCTGGATACGGTTGCCACATTGGCAGTCCATCCATCGGGCCATAATAGTTATGGTCAAAGTTGTCCTTCATCAGAGTGTCCTCCTCTAATGAGTTTGGTGGAGCACGGCATCCTTCCGGATCACAATCTCCGTATATCATTTCGACATCTGACCTGGGTATAAATCTCGAACTCTGTACGGGATAGCAAAAGGGCATGGGCACCTCTTTCTGAGATGTATAACTGTCCTTGTTAAGATAGGACTCCCATTCTTCCTCCCTATCAGAGGAATCATCTTTATTGATGGTATGCACTTCTTGAGGAACTGGGTGAAGGAAACCTCCACTATGGAAGAAGTCTTGAATGGGATGAAGACTTTCATTGCTGGTAGTAGTTGTTTGGGTATAGGTTGTAGAAAAACCAAGACCCTTCTTTGTTTTATTGTCAGTAGGAATGACTAGTTGTCCCCATCCTGTTGTATTGGTACTCTCGACCGCTTTGATAGCATATTTGTATGAGGAAATGGAAGTTCCCTCTTCGGATTGATTGTCCTTGCTCACCATCAGTGCTTGGAACTGAGTTCCAATAACCTCCTCGGGTTCTACACCAGTAAATGATGATAAGTTACTCATGAGCAAGGCTTGTTCTCCACAGACCGTGACGAGCTGGTTGTTCTGGATGAACTTTAACTTTTGGTGGAGGGTCGAGGTGACCGCCCTAGCCTGATGTATCCAAGGTCTTCCTAATAAATAACTGTACATTGCCCGGATGTCCATGACCTGGAAAGTGACTTGGAAAGTGTGAGGACCAATAGTTATGGGAAGGTCGACTTCGCCGATAACCGTTTTTCTAGACCCGTCAAATGCTTTGACAACGACCTCACTAGTTCTCATCGGGGGTCCTTTGAAGGATAATTGCATCAAAGTGGACTTCGGCATAACATTCAGGGCTGACCCTGTGTCTACCAGTATGCTGGCTAAAGCATCGCCCTGGCAGCTGACCATGATATTGAGCGCCATGTTATGACGGTGACCCTCTTTCGGTAATTCTTCATCACTAAATCCCAAGTTATTGCAGGAAGTGATGTTAGAGACAATGCTATCGAACTGTCTGATTGTTACATTCTGTTCCACAAAGGCTTGCTCCAAGACTTTCTGTAGGGCCTCCCTGTGTGCTTTTGAACTGAGTAAAAGTGACAGCACAGAGATCTTTGAAGGAGTTTGTAACAGTTGATCAACAATGTTGTATTCACTCCTTTGGATGTGCTTCAGCATCTCATCATCATTTTCGAAAGGTCGGGATTATTGGATTGACCGACTGGTGGATTGGGAACTTCTGTCTGAGGTTCCTTTTCTTTGTTAAGTTCTCCAACTCCTCGGTTGAAGATTCGATCACTCCGTGTTACTCGGCTGATGTCTGCAATATTCACGTCGGAGGGTAATGGAATTTCCTTTCCATTCTCGACTGTTGTTGCACCGTCTTTGTAAGGGATAGCCTTAGTTGATTCATACGGTAATGGTCCTGGTAGATAGATGACTATGGGAGCCTTCTGATTTTTTCGACCATCGTAAGCAATTTCGATCCGTTCCTGGTTGGGAACTCTCAATTCGTCAAGTAGAGGGATGATGGTACAAATATCCCTAGCCCTCTGATGATCAGAGATTACGACAACGTCCTCAATTTGATCAGCGAGGTAGTCTGGTGCCCAGTTGATTGGTCCGGAACCCAGATATGGGCGAATCTCTCTATGATCCACCTAACCCTGAAGAGCTGCTCGCACAAGGTAACATCCTTGGTTACTTTCCGAACAGACTCTACAACGTTCATAGTTGTGTGGTGGCACCTGGCCACGCCCGCTTTGAATGCAATGTAACCTCACTAGGTCAGTTTCCACAGATCGAACGTCCCGACTTTGATGCCGAGTAGGGTTCCCGTTGGTAATACTAATTTGCTGGGTATCTTCATCCATATAGATTGGAAGTCACCAGTGGTTCAACAAGTGCTGAAGGGTTTCCTGGACAAGGGCACAACCTTGATCCTTTTCGCAACCAGCCCTACAGCTCTGATAATCATGTGATACTAGGAACCCGAGCCAGACCTGTTTAGCATGTAAGTCCACCAGGCTGGTATTCATCAAGCGAATATCAAAGATTTGAATCATGTTGATCTGATAGGGATTCCTATCATGGTAGTCCTGGATCCATCCAAGATCCATCTGGCGCTGGAGGGCCTCTTGTACAAAAGAGCATCCTTGTTTGTTTACCGAGCAAGTCAGACATGAACTGTAATTGTGCCGCGGCAGATTATGATACTGGCTTTGCCTGGAATACATCGCCACCAAGTTGACATTCATTGCACAGATGTCGTGGTTCTGAATGATGTTAGAATTCATGTAAACCATGTTAACTCCATGAACTCGGTGCTCTTGGATCCATCCGAGATCCATCTATTCCTATAGAGTTGATTGCAGCACAGAACATCCTCGATTGATCTTAGAGCGGATATCACACTGGTGATAGTTATGAGGTGGCACATGGCCATATCTACTCTGTCTATAATGTATCTTGATCAGATTGGTCCTTAACAAGAGTACATCATGAATTTGATAGACGTTGTTAGTCTCTCCCTCTATCAAATTGACTGTAGCTTTCTCGTGTTGAGGTAGCGGGTTTGTGAGAACATTAGGATCTGTATCCTTGAAAGATAAGACCCCGCTCCTAACAAGCTTTTGCACGTCGGATTTGAAATTGAGACAGTTCTCTATGTTATGCCCTGGTCCTCCTTGATGGTAAGGGCAAGTCTGATCCACCTTAAACCAAAAAGGCGTATTTTCTGGTACTGTAAGAGGGGACTTAGTCTGGACATGCCCCTTAGCCAGTAGTAATAGAAATAGTTCTGCGTACAATACAGATATAGGATCAAATCCTGGTGGCTGCATTGTACGGTTGTTATTGTATGGAGGACGAGCCTGCTAAAGAGTCTATTGAGTCCTTTACTGATTAGGTTGGCTCTGCGTAACCTGAGGTTGATACGTAGAAATAGGCACATGATTGATAGCAGGAGTCACAGCCGCTACTGGTTGATATCGTCGCCTTTGCTTTCCGAGAGAGATATTCCCAATATCCTGCTCTTTTTTCTTAGGGAGAGCACTACCGTATTTCCTTGTACTACTTGATGATCCAGTGTCTTTGACTAGACGTCCCTCTCGGACGGCTTCCTCAAGACGTACTCCCATACCGACCATTTCGGTGAAGTCGATGGGCGCACTGGCAACCATTCTATCATAGTAAAATGAGCTCAAGGTCTTTAAGAAAATCTTTGTCATCCCTTTTTCCTCAAGAGGTGGACAAATTTGAGTGGCAATTTCACGCCATCTCTGAGCGTATTCCTTAAAGGTTTCCTTGTCCTTTTGTGACATTGATCTGAGTTGATCTCTGCCGGGTGCCATGTCCAGATTGTATTTATATTGTTGGACGAAGGCAGTGCCAAGGTCTCTGAAAGTGCTAATCGTAGCACGGTTTAAACCCATGTACCATTTTAGTGCGGCACCGGTTAAACTATCCTGAAAGTAGTGAATAGTAAATCCTGATTCTCTGTCTGAGCTGACATTCACCGAGCGTACATCACCAGATGGCTCTGAGGGCAAGAGTTACCCTTGTACTTTTCAAAGTCGGGCACCTGGAATTTGTGCGGGACTTTCACATTGGGGACCAAGCAGAGGTCCGCGACGTCCTTTCCAAATAAATCCTGACTGCGAAGGGCCTGCAGTTCTTTCTGCATTCCCAGGAACTGTTCTTGGAACTCATTCATTCTTTCGAACATGTTGTCATTTCCACCAGAAGGTATCTGTGGAATCTGTCCTTCTGGGACAGTGTGTACCACGGGCGGTGGTATAGTTATTATGGCCGAGACTCTCGGTGTCTCCCGAAGTTTGTAACCTTCAGGAGTTGTTGTCATGCCCCTAGCATCTCAGCTTTCCCGAAGTTTGTAACCTTCAGGCCCAGCGGCTCCTGCTGCGGTTCCCTGATCCTCATTGATCAACGGGATATATCCTTCTGGGATATAATTGATAGGCATGCCCCAGGGAGGATCTTTCGGCATCTTGTACCTAGGATCCGACTTCTCCACTATGGGTGTCGATGTGATCTCTGAGATCACAGTCCTTTGTTGTTGCATCTGAGCTTCTGCTAGAGCTTGCATGTCGTTATGAAGCTTTCTCATATCCTCTCTTAGAGCGTCGATCTCTTCTCTCAACTCTCTGTTCTCTTCCTTAAGATCATCCATCTTTTTCTAACGATTGGCCCGAGTATTGTACGAATGAGACAATTTGACTCTAGAACCGAGACACAAACGTGTGATTCGTAGGTAAGAAGAATACGTGACGTGAGAATGATGAATGCAATGATTATATTAATTGTTTTTTTTTTGTTTAATCAAAATAAACTTCAACTATTAGATTGTAAATATCAAACAGTGGGGAAACCCCATTTTATTGATTTCAAAGGATTGCGAAAATAGAAATACAGTAGATTACAAGGTGCAGAAACAGAAACCTAAGCTAAGGGGTCCCGAGTCCTCTCTGGGGAGAAACCGGGTGCTGATTCTGGTACTTTCCTTTTCTTGGACCGGGGCTCTTTGGCCGTTGTCGGGTTGTCATTCCTTTGCCAAGTGAAAGGAACGAGCAAATTCCTTTGGTCATCCTGATTATCCAAAACATGTTGCTCTAAAATATCGATCAGAGCATCCTTATCTTTCAGCAGTTGCTGTATTTTGGTACACTCTACATAGAGGGTGCGGTATTTGTTCTTCCAAGACCTCCTCTCCTGTTGAACTTTGTTGAGAGTAACCTAAAGTTTTTCCGTTTCAGTCATGAAGTACATGACAGATTCCCTCGGCGGAAGAACTCCGTGACGAGGATAAGGCATCTTTAGCTTGAGAGCTCTAGTTTGTACCCAGTGGAGATAAGACTCCACCGAGACACAGTCCGGTTTTCTTAGAGACTTCTGTCCTTTATTATGAACATGCTTCCAAGCGTGCACTATTTCCATCTTTAGTGCCCTGTCATTTTCTCCTTCTTTGAAGAAAAGACCCTCCAGATGAGCATTACACGGGACATGCCTCATCTGGTATCCAAATTGACGACGAACTAATACTGGATGGTAGTTGATTCCTCCCTTAGTTCCTATAAGGGGTACATTTGGGAAATTTCCACAACGGTCGATGATCCTGATCCCGTCATAAATCCTATTGTACTAATCTATGTCAGAGTTGGTAAGAGACATGATTTTCTGCGACCAACGTAAGGCATTCCTATGGTCCCAAAAAGCAGCAGACTTAGGCAAATGGGAGATAAACCATTTATATAACAGGGGTACACAGCACGTGATTATTCCTCCGCTGTATAAATTGCTTAAGTGTACAGAATGATATGCGTCCGCGAGCAAGGTTGGTACAGGGTTTCCAATGAGAAAAACCTTAATGGAGTTGATATTGACGAAGCTATTAATGTTGGGAAACAGAAATAACCCGTAGGTGAGTAAGACAAAGATGCTTTAAAAAGAAGTCATGTTCCCTATACTAGCAAAGTACAGAGCCTTCTTTGTCAGGAACTGGGCTGGCAAACCTGGGAGCCCAGCCTTAGTGGTTATGTGAGTCTTGACTTCCGACTCATCCAAATAAATTGCTCTTGCAACGGTCTGATCCTTTGGAATTTCTTCTAGTCCAGAAAATGGAGCTCGATTAGTAATGTGTAGATCAGTTATATGAGAATACTCCTCCAGCGTTGGTGCGAGCTGGTAATCCGGGAATGTGAAACAGTGATAGACCGGATCGTAAAACTGAATGAGTGCCTCCATGATTCCTTCAATCACATGGACTCTTAACAGAGGTAGCAGACCTCCGTACTTGGCTCTGAAAGCTTCAGGGTTAGTGACCATCCTCGCTAATCCTCTCAAATCCTCTAATTTTGGAACCCTGAAGGTATACTTATGAGTTCTCCTTCTACCGAAGTCCATGAGCGCAATCTTTTTCTCTGACATTTGCAATCATTGTCTTAGTTTAATTTGAAAAAAGAGAGACTAGAAGAGAAGTTTTTATTTGATGTAATGTTTTTTAGATGAATGCATGAATGCAGCACACAAAAACATAGAAAAAACATGGGGTCAAAGGGTCGGTGTCATGAAGTCAAGGCTCTACCCCCCCCCCCCCCAAAGGTTTATACTAGTGATTTTTGTACCTGTCTCTCAAAATCATCAGTTCTTGTCGAGAAAACACCAGCGGGCCGGGAACCGTGCTAGGTGATGTTTTTTGAAGAACCATCAGAAGAGGGTAGTATCGCGTGACAACCATTTCCAATAGTTTCTGCACTACTAAAAGAGATTTTTCCTAGGTGTATACTCAATCTTTCCACATGCGGCATCACACGCATTCCCATTAGCAGAAAAATAAACACAGATATCAATTAGGAAAAGCAGTATATATATTTGTCCTAAAGTCCTAGACTTTAAAGAGCTATGAATCTTATGTTCCTGACAAAAATGGCTCCCCGGCGGAGTCGCCATTTTGTGGTACCTTCCCAACTTTAAAGGTTTTCACCTAAGATCCTAGTGAAGTCAAACAAAGAAAATTCTATCCCAGTGAAATCCCCAAAAAAAGAAAGAAATAAAGAAAGGCCCCACGATGGGCGCCACTTTTCTGTAGCGAGCGATTTTGGACGTGGTTCTTAAGCACTGTCGCTCTGGGGTTACTACAGGTCGATTCATTTTTTATCCTATTGAGCTGACTAAGGAAGGGAAATAGATGTCTCCAATTAACCCTGCTTACATACTGAGTTTAAACAACAGTCTGTTAGGTTACGGATGCTACATGGTAATGGGGCCTCTTTCTTCTTACTTTGTTTAGAATGAAACACCGGGAATATTCATGGGGAATTTTGTTAGGATGCTAGGACTGATGCTTTTCGGTTGATATGAGAAGGTACGGGATTTGGGGCTTTGGATTAGTGTGCTCGCTAAGATTTTTCTTTCAATCTTATGCCTACGTATTCCCGTTTACCGAAACAAGGAAATCAGAGCGATCGTAGTTCCTCCTATTCTATGGGAGGAAATGGTGTTTTGGTGTCTTGTTCAAAGCCCAAGACGTGAAGCTCAATAGGTGGTTTATATCTTGTTCAAAGCCCAAGATGTGAAGCTAAAAAGGTGTTGTCTTTAGAGAGAATTTGTCATCTCTAAAGGGGGTCTGTTTGTCACAAATGTTGGGTGACTGACTATAAAGGAGGATTACTTTAACCGGGATATGTGAATCCTAGCAATGCAATAATTTCCTTTATAGGGGGTTTTAACCTGAACGAGAAGACTTTAACTCAGTGTAGAGCAATGCTATCTTTCCTTAGGAATTTCTCATGCTAAAAGAGGGACAGTGGCGTGGATGTAAATAATCCAAAGGCTTGCCACTTACAACAGTTAGATGAAAGGAGTTGTTGATGTTAGTATCCTGTGAACGAGGCACAGTTTTGATGCTAAAAGGTTGATTGACTCAACCGGGGTTTTTCTTATACAAAGCCTAAGAGGAGGCTATTGACCCAACAAGAGGATGCTTTTGTGTCTCGTACGAAGCCCGAGAGGGAGGCTAAAAGGAGTTGACTCAACAAGAGAGTGCTTTTAGATGTGTCTTGTATGAAGCCCAAGACGGAGGCTAAAGGTTGACTCAATAAGAGAGTTTTTTATACTCAACAAGAGAGTGTTGTATATCTCGTACGAAGCCCGAGATGGAGGCTAAAAGAGAGATTGACTCGACAAGTGAGTCTTTTATACTCAACAAGAGAGTAATTTTGTATCTCGTACGAAGCCCGAGATAGAGGCTAAAAGGATTATTGACTCAACAAGAGAGTCTTTTTGTATCTCGTACCATGCCCGAGATAGAGTCTAAAAGGGTTGCTGTTTCAGTTGAGTGACAGGTCCAGTAGGTTGGTTAAAAGAGAAAATCAGTTCTTATAAAGAGATTGATTAAAGGTAAGGCTATGCTTTGGGATTGATCAGAGGATCAGGGTTATTTCCTGTTCTTTAAGGAAATGGGGAATCCATAGGGTATTGGAGACTGTCTGAGCCTACTGGTGTTTTTCCCTACTTGAGAATGTCCAAGTCTAGAGTTTTATCTTTTGTACTATGCTTAAAGAAACAGTAGTAGTATGTTCACGATAGAAAGATCTAGACTCTTTGAAAGACTGTTCTACTAAGATGACCAATTTCTGTTCCTATACCTCTAGGAGGTCGTCGGGACAATTTGTACGAATCCCAAGAGGAGGCTGGAAACTTTTAAGAAGCCGAGGGACAATTTGTACGAAGCCCAAGAGGAGGCTCTCTTCCTGAAGGAAGAATCCTTATACGAAGCCTAAGAGGAGGCTGTGAATACTTCTAAGAAGTCGTAGGGTCCTTGTACAATGCTCAAGAGGAGGCGGGGATGCTTTTAGGAAGCCTGTGAGTCCCCAAACCCCAATAAATTCAAGACAGGCTATTCACAGAGAATAGATTGAGCCAGGAAAGTCCAGGAATTTGGAAGAAACTCAAGAGATGCCATTCACGGAGAAAATATCATCTCTGGGGAGTAGAGTTTCTTTGACAATTAAGGGGGACAGCCGAAGAGAAGACTGTATCTGGTGATCTTATGGGGGATCTAGTTTTGTCTATTTAAGAGTGATCAACATGGCTTAGTGCTAGACGTAGTTGTCGGGGAAACTCTAAATATCTATACTAGTATTACACAGTTGATATGAGTTTATGAAAGAAGACTTACAGTGAAACAGCCCCACAATACAGTTATATGTATATGAAAGCGGATAAAGAAAGCATATAAACACTTACTCGGTTGTAGAGCTTCCATGCTGTTTGGTTAGTTGTTCAACAAAGAAAGATTGAAAACAACAGTATATTCAAAATTAAAGGGGAAAGTATTTTGAAAAGATGTTGGGGCTTACAGCTCAAGGAGAGGCCCAAGGTTTATCAGTGGCCGCACTGTCGTTTTGTACAGGGGGATTTATACAAGTGGCCCAAGAAAGGTTTTCTGTACAAGGGGATGGGTCTTACACTCTCTCAAGAGGCCCAAGTGTTTAAAGAAAAAGAATGTGGCTTACAACACGAGGGTAGGCCCAGATGATTGGTTTTTTATTGGCGATCACGCCGAGGTTTTCTTTTAACGCATGAGGACTTATACAATGTCTGAGGCCCAAAAAGTTTTGGTTAAAAGGGGGTTGGGTCTTACACTCTAATAAAGGCCCAAAAGATTTATTTTTGTACAAGTGGTGGGGCTTACAGCTCAAGGAGAGGCCCAGGGTTTGTTTTTCAACGGACGATGATCGCGTCGAACTTTTTGAAATACAACGGGACTTATACAATAAGTGAGGCCCAAAAATAGGGTTGTATTTACAAAGGATTGGGTCTTACAATCTACTAGAGGCCCAAGTGTTTGAAATTGTTTGATGAGGGTGAAAATCAAAGAAACCCTAATTTGTTATTCTTTAAAAGTAAATATTTAAAGAAAATCAAATAAAATACCAAATAAGTTTGAATAAACCATTTGTGATTTTTGTTTAAGGTTTGAGAAATGAGGGATTAATCACAAGATGAATTAAAACTCACTTGGTTTTGATTTTCAAAGTAAATATTCACTTTTAAAATGTTTAAAAAACATTAAAAAGGAATTTATTCACAAAAATACTAATTATATTAAATAAATAATATAAACTTAATTTTTGTGTGGAATAAAATATTTCAACATTTTTGTGATTTTTTTCAAAAAGAACCAATAAAAAATAATTAAAATTGAAAGAGTTATTAATTTTCCAATTAATTAATAAAACATGAAAATATTGGAAAAAATAGCAAAAATGTGAGAAAACACAAAATGGCATGGGTGGGGTTTGAACCCACAACCTCAAGGTTATAGGGCGCGCGCCTTACCACTGGGGTGGTGATACATCCATTGCTTGAAGTGAAACCACAAATATACAAGGCTTGCCTTGTTTTTTGGCCTGGCCCAAGGCAAGGCAAGGCAAGTTTTGGGTCAGAAACGTGAAGGTCATAACTTTCTCATTTCTCCATGGTTTAAGATAAAACTTATATGCATCTGCCCTAGAATTTCACAAGGAATATAATGGTGGTGGTATTTTTTTCAGATCATACTCCCTCCTCAAAATCCGATAGTGGTTTTGAAAAAGGCCTATAATTGCATTTTCTATGCTACACTTTGATACAAGCATGAATTACATGATGAATTGGTTCAAACACAACATATATAACATGTATGAGGTGTGTATAATCAGTGGACTTCAAAGAAATGCATATTTTGGAAAGTTCAAGTCATGATGCTTACCTCTTTTTGAGCTTTTGGAGCTTTCTGTGCAATCTGCCAAACTTCTTGTTCCAGAAATAGTTTGATGCTTTAGACACTCTCAAATGATCCCTTAGAAGCTTTGAGGATGGTTGGAATCAGCTGGAACCTGCAAAAACACAAACTGGACCCTAAATAGTTTGATGCTTTGGACACTCTCAAACGATACCTCAAATGGTGTTCCAGATGGGGGGAACCATTTGGGGCAGTTCAAGGATGTTATTTGGAGTGTGTTTAAGGTTTTATCTGGTTTGGAAAGTGAGTGAATCAAGACGTGGCTTGGAAAATGTACAAAAGGCCTATTTTGAGGTTTTGAGAGGTGACTTTGTGATTTTGGTGTTACAGGTCACTTTTGATAGTTTGGATCACCTACATATGATGTTTATAAGGTGTTAGGATCATGAGTTGTGATGGAAATGCTCTCTAACTCAAAAACTCAGAGTTACCTTGCTAAGGAAGGCATTTTGGCCTAAAGAGAGGGATTATAAGGAAAGCATATGTTTGATGGCTTTGGTGTACTCAAACTGAGCACAAATGAGCTCTATTTATAGTAGAGCAAGTTTGTTTTGGGATCAATAGTGAATGGCAAATGCAGAAGAGGTTTGGCCAATGGTTGCACTTTGGAATCCAAGTCTCCTCTAGCCATTGACCAGAGGTTAGGGCACAGGGTTGTGGTTCCCTTGGTATTGGATAAATCTTTACTGAATTCAGTTGCAAATGTGTCAGTCCATGCCACCTTGGTGTATTTATTGAATGCTCCAATCCAAAATTGGAGTCTTGTCCCTCTTTTAGGCAATTCTAGGTTTGGCATGCTACTTCTTGTTCCAAGGACTTTGGAGGCTTGGCTCAGTGTTTGTCCCCTTTAAATTTGATCCTCAGATGTGTCCAAAGTGATGACAAGGCTTGGAATTATCTGATTTTTCCAAATCGAGCAAAAATGCAAAATTCTGCCTAGCGTTGGCAGTTTTCAGCAAGGCATATTGCCATTGTCATATCTCATGGCCCAAGTGGAATTTGGTGATGTTCTTGGCCATTTTGGAAAGCCCCCATATGATACAACAACTGTTTAATCATATTTGGTTTTGATACCTTTTGGATCCAAGTGAAAAATCCCCCTACATTTGGAAAAAAGTGAAGGCAGATTGTGACTTAGTGAAAATTTCACTGTGTTGGAAAAAAGTGACATTTTCACTTTTTGTGATTTTGATCATTCCATAACTCAAAATCCATGATGAATTTGGAAGGAGGTCAATTCTAAGCTTTTGTAGAGGGTAATGAGAGCTACAAATCTAGATTTGGATGGGGAAAAATGGCCTTGTGGTTTAGGAGTTATGATCCTCCAAAGTTGGTACCCTTGCCACTTTGTTCATAACTTAGAAAATTTTCTAAGTTTTTATGGTTACCCCCTTTTACAAGCTATCACGCTTTTCTTGATTTCTCTTGATGAATGATGATTCAAATCATACATTAACATCATTTTAGGGTTAAAAAACCATTTTTGTGAAAAATCTCAAAAAGTCAAAGTTGACTTTTGTGCACAGTTGACTTTTCGTCAGATGAATTCCAAACAGTGCGATCCTCTATGAAATCAAGTCCTTGACCTAAATCAAACTTGATGGATTGATTTCATAGGTGTTATAGGGTGTATTGAATCATGTCCTAGGGTTTGGGAGCATGTCCTGGTCAAAAGTCAAAGCTACAGTTGACTTTTCTCGCGAAACCCTAATTGTGGTACTGATGAAATTGAGACTTGCTGCTCAAGCTTCCTGGATCAATCCATTGTTACAAATGGATCAATGTGGTATGTTGGAGACCCTCAAATCATGTCTTGAGGTCTTGGCTCATGATTTGTCCCAAAAGTCAACTTATGGGTGAATTAGGTCAACAAACCCTAATGCCTGATTTTTTATGTATGCATCCCCTGAGGTCAAATTGACTTCATGCTTGGGCCCATGAGGTTCCATGGAGTATTTTAGGATATGCTTTGAATCATTGGCTCATGCCCAGAGGAAAATTTCCATCTGGAGGCCCTGGTCGACCAAACCCTAATTTGGTGACACTGGCGATCTTGATGCTTGATCCACCTGGAAGGGAGCAGCCTTGTGCTTAATCCTTAAAGTGGGAGTCCTCTTGATCCATTGTAGATGTTTGGGAGGTTAGACAAGTTGAAGATCATGTCATTTCTTGATTGATCCTTTGTCTAAGAACTCTGAGAGGGCTTGAAACCCTACTTTTGACTGTAGTAAGTGTTCACCCATCTTTGGGGAGACTGATGAGGCAAGATGGTTCATCCATATTGTGATGATGATTTGCACAATGATGGGAAATCTTAGTGGTCAAAATTTGGGGTATGACAATGAGTTTATATCTTACTTGGTTCATTTGATACTTGTGTTGATGTTTGTTTGACACTTTGAGACACACATGTTTGCACTACCTTGCCTGCCCTCATCTCTAACATGTTGTGTGCCTTATTTGTGACTTGTTACTTTGCATTTTGAGCTTACTTGATTACCTTGAGCATTTTCTATACATGTTTCTATTCACTCATTGATACTTGAGGCTCCTCTCTTTGTCCCTCTTTTGCTTGAACCAAATTCCAAAGGAAAGGTTTCCCTCCGTTGACTCCATGTCATATTTAGGATAGCTTAGCCTAGTTTCCTTTTTCTTTTCATTCTAGCCTTAGGATTAGAGTCACCGTGCTCTGTGTATGTGTTCTGTCATGGACACTCGCTTTCCCCATTTGACCTAGCCTTAGGTTTAGAATCGCCACACTCTATGTAGGTGTCTTGCCACATATATTTACTTTTCCCCTTGGAACCTTAACCACAGTCAAGAGTTCCTCACCCGTAGTTAGGCGAACTACGGAGGCTCTTATTCCTCATTCCTAGTCAGGATACGTAGGCACAAGATGTGATGTCTTGTCGAGCCCACTAGCCCACTAACTCTCTAACCAACTAACAACTAACAACTAACTTCCTCTATCTCACGCCGCCGTGCGATCGAGACTAGTTTACCCTTCCCTTTTATCCTAGCCTTAGGATTAGAGTCGTCGTGCTCTTTTGTTTATGTTCTGCCATGGACACCTCTTTACTCTTTTACCTAGCCGTAGGTTTAGAGTCGCCGCACTCTATGCCATAGATACTTACCTCTCCCCTTTGGAACCTTGACCACAGTCAAGAGTTCTTCACCCCTTAGTTAGGTGAACTACGAATGCTCTGATTCTTTGAGTCAAGTACGTAGGCACGAGATGCGGTGTCTTGGCGAGCATACTTAGTGTATATACCCTTAGGTCTTTACCTTAGCGATTTTTCCTTAGCAAGCAAACAATAGCATAGCACAAATACTAACAAGAGGTTCCTGTAGAGTACTACAGATACTTAGGATGCTAACACCTTCCTTAGGTATAACCAACCCTCAAACCTTAGATATCTAGTTGTGTTGTTACAAAGTGTACTTAGGGTTTTCTTCGATCTTTACTGTTTCTTTTGGATAAATCAAATCTCGGTGGTGAACTTCATGATTTGTGATTGAAGTTAATTAATAGCTTGATATCCGATTCTCACCACAACACCCTATGACTTGTCGTCGGTCTCTCAGTGCATGGTGGATATGACGAGATCGGGCATAAAGGCTAGACTTTTTAAGGATGGCAGTCCCCAGCTGGCCCTCATACAAACCATTATTGGCGAGACACATAATTTCTTGCAGTATGTAATATCTCGTATTCCCTTAAATGCTCAATTGGGTGCCAGTTGAGATCAATTGAGTTCCTATGCACGCTATCTTTTCTTAATTGGAACAATTTAAACTCCTAAGTACTCTAAATGTTATCAGTTGGGACCAATAGAGCAACTAGTGAACTTTGAAGAGATTAATTGTTGATAAAAGAGGCAGACCAATATTAATAAGTATAAGAGAGGATATTTTGGTAACGTTAATAATTGGTCAATCGGTGTTAGATGACAAAATATTAGATGGAGATATTTTTATACCATTATATTATATTATATTATATATGTGTGTTATTATATATTTATGAAAAAGGAAAAGAAGAAAGTTAGTAAGAAAAGAGAGAAAGAGAGAAAAGGAAGATAAAGAAGAAGAAGAAGAAGAAGAAGAAAACTCATTGAAGAAGAGGAAGAGATTCTTGTATTCATCATTTTCATCATCAATTCATTCCATTTTCTCCATTGCAAGGTGAATTCCATTAGATAGCATAGCATTGAGGGAAAATATGAGAAATACGTGGGTTAGGTTTTGTGATAAAAACATGTTTAAATGTGAAATTGGATGTTGATGCATGATGATTTGATGAATTATATGCTTAACCATGTTATACCATGTTTGTTAGAGTGTTTGGTTGTGGTTTGGTGGTGTGGGTTAAGGTTTTGACCATGGGTACCTTCATTTTCACGCTGCTGGAAATCTGGAATTCGCTCACGTCGCTGTGAGCTTTGGGCGAGCTCAAGGCGAGCTACTTCTAATAGCGTCGTTGTGCGAGCTTCAGCGAACAGAAAGTGAGTTGTTCGCTTTGAGTTGTTGTGCGACCATGGACTAAATTCAGTTTAACTGTCCCTCTCCTTGGGGTCGCTGTACAAACTGAAAGCGAGCCAGCCCCGCCTTCTGCTCGTTGTGCGACCATGACAGGGTGCAGTTTTTCGTTTCTTGTTTTCTTTATATCTTGTGAGCCGTAACTCGGATCGAGGCACGGTCTGAAGCATTGGAAAGCTATTCCAATAATCTACATGAAAATATTAATATATGCAATTGTTTGATAGAATAGTATTGAATTGAAGTGTTTGTGGAATAACATGTGAACGGGTGAAGTAGAACACCTAACACTTTGATGAATATTATGTGAATTGGAAATATAATCCAAATCGGCATATTAAATGGTGATGTGATATCATGAACTAACCAAGAATGCTTAGGAGAGGATAGTAGTGGCTTGTATTCCTTAATGTGTATGTGAATTACTATGGTTGATTATGTTTGACTTGTTTATGTTATGCTATTATATGTGTTACATATATGGTATTGTATTATGCTATTATGTATGATATATGAATATGGATTAGATGTTTGGATTGTGTGATAACATGCTTAAAACATTATGAAGATGAGTGAGGAAACCTAGGCTTATAACTAAGTAAATTGATTAAAAGGTAATTAGATTATAAGTATGATTTAGATGATACTAGAATGTGACATTCATGCAATATGAAACTTAGGTGAGTGTCATGTATGAATGGTTACCATAGTTGTGAATGAGATGCATTGTAAAGAACATGTGGTTTTGTTGTGTAATTAAGGTGAATGTCGCAATCTAGACTAGTGTTTCGTTCACAGGGTTTGGCGGTATCTTTTTAGTAAAAACTTCAAGATTAACATGTGTGTTGCATTAGAATTATCATTCTCAGAATAAGCATTTTCTGCTTGCATATATTTATTTGACGCCAATGAAGGTTACATAATGGGCATCAATCGAGAAGTATAGTCTTGCCAATAGGAAATTCCTGGACGTTCATATCAAGGGGCGTGTAGCCAAGAGACTCTGTTGAGTAGCGGTTTTCCCAGTAAGTTGTGTTAAGAGTTCATCCAAATTAGGGCAATCATGTCGAGATTCAACAAATCTCTCTGAGAGCAGTTAGCCTGGGGCATTCACTCAAAGATCAATCAGTCATGGGAAAAGTCACTTTAAGGCTCGTACTGAGGCAGGCCACCTCAAGATCATGAGAAGTTATCCTCTCCAAAAGGCGGTTAATCAGAATCACTTCTCCAAGGTTTGGAATACTGGGGCAGAATATCAAGGATCTGTATGAATTCTCTCGAGGCAAGTTACTTCATAGATTATACTGTACCGGGGCACAATTTTTCATATCACATCTGCAGGAACCATGTTGGTGGTCAGCACGTAAGATCCCCAGTAGAGTCAAGGTTTTCCAGCACGAGATCATTGAATTTTTCCCCAGCAGGATTTTAGAGAACATCTTTTCCCCAGCGAGGTGTTGAGGGTGTTCATTCTCCCCAAGCAAAGAAACATTTTATGAGAGTTACTTATCCCCAGCAGTGTAGTAGAATTCCTTATTCCCATCAGTGTAAGATAGAGGAATATTCCCAAGCAGTTTGAAGATAGTGAGAAGTCAGAGTTTCCTTTCCCCCACACTGTAGACCTGATGATAATTCCCCACAGGGTAAAGTCCAATGGTTATTGGCAAGTTTCCAGCAATATCCCCAGTATTGTTCCCCATCAAAGCTGATAGCGTCAATGGTTATCGACATCCTCAGCAGGTTAAGTCCAATGATTATTTGCATCTCTAGCAGGTCAAAGTCTAATCTTCATTAGCACATATTTTCATCAGGTTTCGCAAGTTCCTTTTCCATTCCCTAACAGAGTTCACAAAGCCGATGGTTATTGACAGTACAATGTGTTATCTCCCCACAGAAGATCAAATTTTGATGATCCCTTCCCCAGCAGTTGCCTGTTTTCTCGTGCATTTCCCCTGCGGGGTCCTCTCATTGCATTCTAGCATATAGCGATCATCATCACATTGCATCCTCAAAATGCGTAGTATTTTCATTTTCTATGGAGCATTACTCCATGGAAAACTCAAACATACATCGAAGCATAAGCTAATCTAAGACTTTCTCGAAAACAACTTGTTAATATATTCTCAGAAAGTTGTAACCCTCCCAGAATACCTTTCTACCCATTTTAAGTCCGCCTACGTCCGACATTATTTTCAAAGTCCACCTTCGGCAATGACACCCTTTGTTGTAAGTTTGCCTTCGTTCGACGTTCCTTTTTAAGTCCACCTTCGTCCAACATCCTTTTCCAAAGTTCACCTTCGGCTGGTACCCTTGTTTTAAGTCCGCCTTCAGCCGGCATCCTTTTCCAAATTCCACCTTCGGCTGGCACCCTTGTTAAAAGTCCGCCTTCGGCCGACATCCTGTTTAAAGTCCACATTCGTTAGACAACCTTTTTAAGTCCACCTTCGACTGGAAGCCCTGTTGTAAGTCCGTCTTCGGCCATCATTCTTTTCAAAGTCCACCTTCGGCTGGCATATTTTATTGTAAGTCCGCCTTCGGCCGGCATCCATTTTTAAGTCTGCCTTTGGCCGACATCCTTTTTTAAAGTCCACCTTCGGCTAGAACCCTTGTTAAAAGTCCGCCTTCGGCTGGCATCCTGTTGAAAGTCCTCCTTCGACCGACATCCTATTCAAAGTCCACCTTCGACCGACAACTTTTTTAAGTCTGCCTTCGGCCGACATCTCTTTTAAGTCCACCTTCGACCGACATTCCTTTTTAAGTCCGCCTTCGACCGACATCCTTTTCCAAAGTCCACCTTTGGCTGGCACCCTTGTTGAAAGTACGCCTTCGCCCGACATCCTGTTTAATGTCTTCCTTTGACCGACAACCTTTTTAAGTCTGCCTTCGACTGACACCTCTTTTTAAGTCCACCTTCGGCTAACACCCTATCGATTTTGCCTTTCTTTCTCCCCTAGAGTGCAAATTTCATGGCTTTTTTGGTATTCAATCCTTCTTATACCTTGGATGTCTGAAAATCATTACTTTTCATACCTTCAAGTTTAAGTCGATTGCATAGGGGCATCTATTGTACCCCAAAATTTTCCCTTTTGATTCTAACCTTAATTGGCTTTTGTTTCTCATTCATATGCATCTCCATTAGGTCATGACATCGCAATCATTCATTTTCTAGAGCTCTTAAGACATGGGATCAAGTCTATTTCTTGTGGTATGAGGTTCTCTATCTAAAGTGTGCAAACAAAAGCAAAGAAATCAGAGTCTCAATCCTTCAGGTTCAGGCCAAGTTGTTACTTCAGGTGTTCAAAGCCAAATCAACGGCATCATAAGTCTCTAGCATTTATTTTGCTCAGAGATCGTATGAGAATTCATGCCAGTCAGAGGTTGTTCTAGGTTTGAGATAGGTCACTTATCATATTTCAGGTATTATTCAAGGACATTATCAAAGGGCTAGGGTTCAGATGCAAAACCGTGCTCATAACAGGTTGCAACAGGGAAATTTTCTCATTTTTTCCTTGATTTAACCGGTTACCCAAAAGCCTGTAACCGGTTACACCCTTCACAAGTGGTGCCAGAATTCAAATTTTCAAGCATGTAACTGGTTATCCTGTTTCATGTAACCGGTTACATCAGGTGGATTTTGCCAAAAACAACAGGTTTTAAGTTCTGTACCAGCTTTCATTCAAATTGATTTTGCTATGCATTACCATTACATCATATGGAAGGATCTAGAACATGCAAAGTTATAACAAACTCCATACCAAATTCTAAACCTAATTCCATACTTAGCTCCAAGTCACATTTCCAAACCAAATTCCAAACCTAATTTCTATTTAAATAAATTTTCTCTATGCAACAGGACCCAATCATTTTTCCACTCATTTCTCTGAATTCACTCTCAATTCTCTCTCACTTTGTGCAGAATTTTCACTCACTCTCTACATTTTCATCATCTTCTCCAACCTCACCAAAGCTCCACCATTAAATTTAACAAAGCTTTTCATTGACGCTTGTTAATCTTTGAGCTTAACCTTCATTTCATCACTTCCTCTACATCGAATTCTGCATCAACAGTAGGTTCTACTTCAGATCTAAGCTTGAAAGTTGATTCTTGAAGTGATTTTCGAAGAAAATCCAAAGTTGATCAGTTCATTACATTTTTGTTCATTTTTCTTGTGAGGAGCTATTTAGATCTCTGGTTTTTTTTATTATATTCATCATTTTCTATATTGCAACAATTACCAAGGAAAATCTCAGCCTCGTAGGTTGGTAATGCTTGGATCTAAACTTGTTCTAGCTTAATTTGCCTTTTTCACAATGTAATCTCTTTTGATTTAAGTGTTAATTGATCCATTGATTTGCATACTTGATGAGGTTGATGTTTGATTGATTCAATTGATGCTTAATTGCTCATAATTGTTGTGATTTTTGTGTACAATTACATGCCCTAACATCTGGTGTTTAGATCAAATAAGTGACTCTGAAAAGTGCTTTTCAAAATTCTATTTCTGCTGTTTTTGCAAGTGTAACCGGTCACTGCATATAGTATGACCGATTACACCCTTTTGCCTGCGCCTAGGAAGATGCTTTGTACATGGTGTAACCAGTTAAACCATTTCAGGTAACCGGTTACACCTTACATAATTTGTGTTTTTGTTGCTTTTTTGGGGCTGTTTTGATTCCTTTCCACTTATATCCTTCATTGCTTGATATGGTTGATATTTGTGGACATTTCTTGAGTTTTTTTATCATCAATATACAGTGCTTTAGGAATCAATGATTGATTTATGTTTGTTTAAACATTGTGGATTGTTAATCACATGCTCACGTCGCTTGATCTTGGATTATTGATGCATGTTCATAGGTTTGCTTAATTGTTGATTACATGTTCATATACATTGTTCATATGCTTGATGCATGTTCATATGATTGATTACATGTTGTTGCATACACTTCTGTTGTGCATAATGCATGTTGTTATATGTTGCCATTCTGTTGCTGTTGTATATACCCCTGCTCTTCCTGAGATGCACTGTTAAATGTTGTTATTCTGTTGCGTAAGATACATTGTTGTCCTGAATATAATGCGATGTTATATGTTGTTATTTGTGTTTAATTAGTTATTTTTGCTTGTCATGCTCACATGTTCCCTTAGGGCTTCCTAGTCCAACTTAAATTTTGATTAAGCTTGGAGTATGATAGAAATTAGGATGCTAATCCAAGTATGACAACACTAGGGTAGATTTTCCCTTTATCCTCAACCATATGTCCATCTTGCATGATAATATTAGGGTAGAAATCTCCTTTCATCCCAACTTTGGGACCATTTTGCATGACAACATCTAGGATAGAGTTTTCCCCTAGATTTTTCTTTTCTTTTTACATCTCTTAAAACAAAAATATTTTCTTGTATCAAAATCAAAATACTTAATAAATACGATGCGTATGGTACGTTACGAGCCTTAAGTACATGAGAAAAGATGAGCGGGAGTCTTTCCTTACCTCTTCTAGAGTATTTTGTACGCAAGATGCTTGGATCGATTGTACAAAGTACTTACTGCTATTGTTATAGACTTTAGTACAATATGCGTCATAAATCTTTTCAAAACTTAACAAAAACACTTCAAAAAATGCAAATCATTTTTCCTTCGGGATTTTCTCTTCAACTTTTTTCTGAAAGGACATGTTATCTTCGTTCTACCATAAATGCGGGCTAAAGCGTAAGTCTCCTTGCGTGCGAGCAGCAAAACCTAACGGTTGGAACTCGAACGTTGACATTGTTCATAAAAAACGCTAAAATAGAGAAAACTTTTTCAACAAGAACTACGGAGTTCTGTTTCCCTCTGGGATACATAGGCACTAGGTTGCAAAACTCAGACGAACTCAATAATAAAAACCTTTTGTCCCCCCCCCCCCAAATAATACATTCATGCATTCCCATAGTAAGTAAGCTTTAGATATACATACCCTCTGATTAGAACAACAAGAGTGGATCCCGTTAAGTACAACAGACGAGAGGGGTGCTAACACCCTCCTCTTGTGTAATCGACTCTCGAACCCCGAATTTGGTTGTGAAACCATGTTATTCTCCTTTCGAGGTTTTCTCGATGTTTTTCTTTCCCCGTTGGGATAAATAAAGTTCGATGGCGACTCTATGTCTTCGCCGAGTGTTTTTTGCGTAGCGACATCTCTCTCTCTCTAACTTCTTATTCAAGCTTCCATTTCTCCTTACCACACTTGCTTTTCACTAGCTTTGTGTTGCAGTGAGAATCGGATAACAAGCTATTAATTAACTTGCATCACAAAACTTTGAATTCACCACCGACTTTGATTTATCCAAAGGAAAGGTTCAAGATCGAGAAACCTAAAGGGGGGAGATCTAAGGTTCGGGGGTTGGTTATACTAAGGGAAGGTATTAGCCCCCTTAATATCTGTAGTACTCTACAGGAACTTCTTGTTTAGTTTATGTTATGTCTTACTCGCTTGCCAAGGGTGTTATGCTAAAGGTTGAAACCCTAGGGGTTAGTATCTAAGTATACTCGCAAAGACATCGCGTCTTGTGCCTACGTATCCTGACGGGGGTGGAATCAGAGTAACCGTAGTTCACCTAGATAAAAGATGAATGAGGAACCATTGAGTATGGCCAAAGTTCCAAGGGGGAATGAGTATGAGCTCATTTTAGAGTTCACGATAACTCTCTAAATCTAAGTTATAAAGGGAAAGTGAGTTCTCATGATGGTGAGAATCACATAGAGTTCAAAACTCTAACCTATTGCTAAGCTATGATTCCATGGCTCTCATGAGGCCAAGAAAAGGGATAAGCTCTTATGAGGCTAAGGTAGGGTTGTTTGTTTAGTGACTCATGAGTCAATTTAGGAGGACTTTCCTTTGGAATAGGGGAAGATAACAGTTTTTACATATTATGAAAATAGAGGGTTTACATGACTTATATGAAAATATAACAAAATATAAACAAGATATTAGGGTGGCATAAAGTCACAACATCATGCGAGGTTGAAATTAAATACATTAGACATTGCTTAAATAAAATAAATAAAGATAACATAATAAGATGAATAAAATAGTGCAATAAAACCCTAAAAGATACTTCCAATTTCAACATGAATAAAGGCCATCAAGATTAAATATTTTCATCAATTTCTTTTTATATTCAACAAGTGAATTCAATTAGAAACGATTGGCAAAAAGAATGGAAGAAAAAGGATAAAAAATAATTAAGTTATGAAGGTTTGAAATGTGGTGCATAAACCAAAAGAAACAAAACAACATGTGGTAAAAATAAATGGAAAGGCCTCCCCTAGGTATTGAACCCAGGACCATGCATATTCAGCCTAAAACCAAAGCCAACCAAACCATGCGCGCTTTCTGAACATATAATGGTAGCAGTAACATATATGTAAAGCGAAGCGAATTTTGAAAATTAAAATAAAAGGACTAGGGCGAGGGGGATTCGAACCCCAGTCCTAAGGGTCAAAGGCGAGTGTGCATGTGTGTGCTTGCCACTGGGGTAGCTGTTTCATCCGTTATAAAACATGACTTAATAAACATATAAGCCTTCATGCGCGCATAGACGAAAGGAAACCAAGCAACCAAACTCAAACAACGTCCAGTTCTAATGGAACACACCATGCCATTCATCACTCAAACAATTATCAATACGAAAGGACAGAGACATAAGATTAAAACCTCAACATTATGAGTTGCCAAATAGGTGAAAAACCAAGCAATGTTAACTACACAAACCGAGTATCCATGCAAGCTCTCATTTTGGTAAATGCAAACACACATCAAAGTATTGAACATAGGGTGTGACATATTCAAATACAAGTTATCAAACATGTATTGCACAAAGGTTCAATCAAACACATTCATTGAAATTCATGGAAAAAACATGACTTGGACGCCTCTAAACAAACATTCATATGGTTGATTAATCCATGTGCAAGAAAACCAAAAGAAACAAGAGGGTCGCATCATTCACTCGAGGTATCAAATGAAAATAGCATGATGATATATTAGACATGATGAAATCAGTTTTAATGACATGCTTTAATGTTCAACAACAGCTCAATCATGTTAATATGAGTGTTAATAGGATGATGGCAACAAAGTAAAACATCAACAAGAACAAGCAGTCAGTGTAGATAAACAAATGAGTCATTTAGAGCAGTTCTGGTTCATAGAGTAATAAACTCAAAGGATCAAATGCACTTACTAATGCTAGCATACCAGTCAAATAATAAGATTCATATGTCATGATACATTGTGGCTATTAAACAAGGCAAGCAGGAAAACTTCAGAATAGATAGCATACAAGGCATGGGAATAGTTCATATATCAAAGCCAGATTATAGGTACACCAATTAAACACAACGTCAAGGAAAGTTTGCATATAATAACATGATGGTAGAAGACATAGGTTCATGGAATTTTGGATACACAAAGTTATCATGAAGCATAAACATAATTTGTACACATCAAATAACAGTTGAGCAAGAATACCACATATAAGCAACATCCTGATAGTCAAAGGCCATACATGTATTCAGGGCAAAACAAGACACAAGATATGACAGCATAGCAATAAGTTTACTCAAGTAATGTCATTCAAAACAGGCAGTGGCATATGGCATGGTGAAAGCAAATACCGGTTGTGCTAACATATAATGGATACAAAAACAAACTTAAAGGCATGGATCAAAACCAGTTTTGATTCGAGGCAAAGGGCAATCCAATGGTCATGAAGTATAGACATATCAAATATTCAAGTATTATCAGTAGCATTCAAAACAAACATTTAGACAGTTAGGTACAGCAAAGACTCAGGGCAATGCAGAGTAAAACTTAAGAAAAAAAATGCATATGGTTCTATGGTTTTAGCATGGGGTACCAAGACAAATGCCTCAAGAGATTTAGCAATCGAAATCAACCAAGGTTACATGGCAGAAAAGCACATATCATGTTTGAACATTTAAAGCTTGCACATAAATTGGAGATGCCAAACTGACAGCATGTGGCACATGGACAAAACCAGTTTTAAGCATGGCAAGGCATATCTAACATGGATTCTAGGTTTACAAACTAGTCATAAGTCACAGAGACAACAAGCAAATAGGGCATATTATGTACCAAAGATTGGTGGAACAATGATAAGCATGCTTGGTAAAAGATTTCTGAACCTATATCATAGCAACAAGTAAACATTCAGAGTGCATTTAGTTATATAATTCTAACAAGGCAGTAGTTTTAGATGAATCAATTTCAAGCATACCAACAAATAACCAAGTCATGAGATAATGCACAAATCCAACAAATGATGAAGTGTTTACAAGCACATGGTTAGAATAAAACTTAACTTAAAAGCTAGCAACAGGTCTCAAGTTAAACAAGTCAAACACCAAGCATTTTAGCAATTCAAACACCAAACATTAAGCACATAAATCAACAAAGATCAATCCATGGCAGAGTGGTGCATATCAAGATGTAGATAAACACATGAATACCAAAAGTATTAACAGCTAAACACAACAAGCATCAACAATAACAAAGTTTTGGATACAAAACATGGCCATGAGCTTAAGTGTACAAAATGATCATACATTAATGATGACAGAAAAAGAACACCAGTGGCATTTAATGAAAGCAACTTAGCAACATTTAATCAAACATTACACATAGCAACAAACAGTGATAGATAGGTTCATCAACCATAAAACAGATGAGCATCTCAGAATAAGTATTGAACTAAAATTCAAAGATCTCAACTCATAATAACATCCAAGCATCAAGACATACATAGGTAAGTTAGCATTTCTATCCATTTTGACAGTATAACACCAATATGAAACCTTATAAACTTACAGCCAGTTAATGAACAAAACCAATGCATTATCATTATGATGATATCTCAGGCATAATAACTTAGAACAAAAAGCAGCATACATGTCTATCTCAATATATCAGCAAAGCAACCAAAACTATCCTATTTCATGATATCGAGCCATGGGCAGAAAGTGCAGATTCAAATACATATTGGCACATTATAGATGAGTGAAAAGCAACATAAAGCATATTACAAACAGTTATGATGAGATATGATATAATGATATCAGTTGAGCATGGATATTAAAACATGGAAATGGAAAGTGTAGTTACCAAGTGGAGTAATGTCCACTGCACCTTCAAGTGTGTTGAATTCTCTCCTTTCTGAACTGGAAAGACTCCAAAGCAATCCTTCTCTTTTTTCTTACTCGTGGAATTCAAAAACTCAGAGACTTTTTAGAGTATTTTGAGAGAATTGTTAGTCCTCTTCAAGTGCTGGGATGACCTCCTTTTATAGGTTGGGCAGATTGGCTTTGGTTCTTTGAGACCAATGGACAAACACATGGTATGCTGAGTAAATACTTAGGGTTTGCAACTGCCTCTTTTCAAATTCAAATCCGGTCAATCCTTGGAGATAAAAATGCTTCCTCTGCTGCACAAGGACCTCAGAGATACAGGGCATGTTTCATAATTTTGTGTATTGCTTAAAAACCTCCTTCTTTGTTGTCATAAGGGTGAGTATCAAATGAGGCAATGGTTGGGATTTCACGAAGATTTCTGCAGGCGAGGGCAGTCCTTATGCTGAACCAAGTAAATCTTCAAAGTAACTTTTAATGAACCCAGACATGAAAGCTCAAAAGGGAAATGGTGGGAGATTTCAAAAGATGAATTAACGCGCCAAGGATTATGAGGTGTAGTAATTTTTTTGCGTTGAACTGGATACGATTTATCTTGGAATGAATTTTCTTCTTCTCTCTATTGAAACACGAAGCCATGAAGGAAGATAAGAGAACGTTTTGGTCACTTTGCTCCATGCCAAGCCACGCATCAGCCTCTCATTGGCTGAGGGAATGGAGTTGAAAAGTCAAAGCTATAGTGCACGAATCCTATTGGTCATCAGCAAGTGATTCTTCTTGCCTCCAATTGTATTTTTGTAACATTGATTTTGTAACATTGATAGGCTTATGAGATGGGCTTAAGAACAAATGTTTTTAAGACTTGGTTTTCTCTTCTTTTTTGGTTAGCAAAATAAAAAGAAAATGGTTTGAAAAAAGAAATGACTTAGAAAAGAAAATAAATAAAAGAAGAAGTGAATTTTGAGTATGTGAAATGGTTATGGTTTAGGAAACTTGATATTGACGAATAGAAATGAAATTGGATAAAAATTTGGTTAATGGATGACTATTGAAATTGGTTTGGAATTAAGAATAACAATTGAAGAGGGAACATGAGGATGAATAAAGTGGATAAAAATTGTTATGGAGAAGGTTATGGAGATATCTCTTTGAACATGAGAAACTTGCTTGATTCAGTGTTCCATCCAAAATCTTGACTGATCAACCCTTGAATCCTCTTGAAATAAAACCTAATTCACAAAACAAACACAAACGAAACTTGGTAAATGGGTTAGCTATGCAATATGATTGACCTAAGATGACATGCAAAAAGATCAATGGATCTAAGGGTAAAATTTGGGGTACAACAGTTGCCCCTATTTAAATATCTTCACCGGATGACATGAGAGATGAAAAATCCTCATGAAATCATGGTGAAAGATATTTAAATACAGATAACCGAAAATTTTGCCCTTAGATGCAAAGATATGCAATGCTACTAATATGATGATATGATGCCATGATAGTGCAAAGATGCAGACAAAACGAGACACCAAAAGACAAAAAGAAAGCAAACAAACACATGTGAGCCAAAGGGAAAGGATGAAGGTTAGTATCCATGAGGAAACTCACTGAGGATACAGGCTAACCAAAAAAAACTCACTGGGGAGACTCCAAGGAAACACTGGGGATGAAAAAAAGAAACCGAGGGAAAACCCACAGGTCCTTACTGGAGATAGAAGCCAGAAAGGTATTCTTCACTGGGGAAAGATCCAGGGAGATGGGCGACAGGTTCATAAGTGACCTGACGACACTGGGGAAAATAAGACGCATTCTTACTGGGCATGGAACCAGAAAGAATACATGATCCCCACTGGGGATCAATTTGAAATAAAAGGATAGACACTCGCTAAAAGATTTTCTGGTATTTTCTTATACTGAAGAGTTCAAACAGGATCTTCAAGAAAATCCAGAAAAGACAGAGACAAGCTCTATGCACCAGATGATGAAAAGACAACTGGAGTTTAAAGGGGAACCAGGTTAATGATTCATGAACGAGTTAGATTTTGAATACCAGCATAAGCTGGATTTTGTTTTGGTTTAGGTTCATATTTGACCTGGTTTCAAACAACGGGTTCACGATAACCTAAAGTTTAGGTTCACATCTGACCTGGTTTCAAACAAATGGTTCACGGTAACCTAAAGTTTAGGTTCACATCTGACCTGGTTTCAAACAACGGGTTCACGATAACCTGAAGTTTAGGTTCACATCTGACCTGGTTTCAAACAACGGGTTCACGATAACCTAAAGTTTAGGTTCACATCTGACCTGGTTTCAAACAACGGGTTCACGATAACCTGAAGTTTAGGTTCACATCTGACCTGGTTTTAAACAACGGGTTCACGATAACCTAAAGTTTAGGTTAACATCTGACCTGGTTTCAAACAACGGGTTCACGATAACCTGAAGTTTAGGTTCACATCTAACCTGGTTTCAAACAACGGGTTTACGATAACCTAAAGTTTAGGTTCACATCTGACCTGAAATAAACAATGCCAGCAGTTACTGGACTTTAGGTATCCAAATAAGGTGATTAAGTATCAGATAGATCGGTACCGGGTTACAGGTTAGACTTCCTGGGGAATACTGCACAAAGAGTCAAAATCTGGCGCACAAAGGTGAAGACCGGACGCAAGCAAAACAAAGACAAAGATCCAAAGACCAGCAAAAAGGGAAAAAGAGAGAGATAAGGACCAAACAAACGAAACATCCAAATGCAAAGATGCTCAATGCTATGGTATGATGCGAATGCTTAATGATATGAAAGAAACAACAGACGACAGATTACATATTGGAAACAATGAAAGGAAAGACGTCGCGTCCACAACAAAGAATCACACTGAAATCTGAAAAGTAGACAGTCTTGAAGCCAATGTGAGAACATCCTTATTTCGCTGGGGAATCATATTTCAACAAACATTTGTGGAGATACTAGTGAGAAATCCTTCGTATTAGTGGTCAACCATTATTTGGAAATTTTTAATTCAGGGAAGTATTGTCAATCTTCTTTTAGTAACAAAGAAAGGCGAATTCAATGTTTTCAAAACATTTTCCGCTTTTAAAACTGTTATTAATGAATAAGTGAAGTTTTGCATAATAAGGAAAATATCAGAGTAATGATAAATGTCAAATAAAGAAAGGCTCAAAAATCTGATTTCATTAGAATGGTAACTTGCCAATAGCGAAGTTCCATAGATCATTACAATTGAAAAAATGGCAATTTGGGAAAGGATTACATCATATTCAATGACCACTACCATCCCTAGTGACTAAAAATCCTAGAATTCTTTGCTGCTGATGAGGACAAATGGGCCTGGATTTTCTTAATGCAATTTTGGATGTAGGTGATAACCCCTTCTGATACAACGAGACGCCTTTGTCCCTAACTTTCGCCTAGGCCTCCCTTTCGGGTTTTCGACTTAGCATGTTTTTCAGGCGTAATATTTTCGTACTGAGTCGGCATTTACAGGGTGTGCGAGTCATTCACCATCCATTGTTGTGAGGAGCAAAGAACCTCCTGAGAACATAGTCTTTACCACAAATGGACCCTCGGAGTTGAATGCCCATTTTCCGCAAGCATCCCTTTGAGATGGCAGGATTTTCTTGAGTACAAGCTCTCCTTCTCGAAATTCCCAAACATGGACCTTCTTGTCAAATGCCCTTTTCATCTTTTTCTGATATAGATGACCATGACACATAGCAGTTAGTCGCTTCTCGTCGATGAGGTTAAGTTGATCATACCTCTCTCTGACCCATTCAGCTTCATCAAGCTTAGTTTCCATCATGATTATCAGAGATGATATCTCTACTTCAATAGGGAGGACTGCATCCATTCCATATACAAGAGAAAAAGGAGTTACCCCTGTTGAGGTTCGAACCGAAGTTCTGTATCCGTGCAAGGTAAATGGTAACATTTCGTGCCAATCCTTATAAGTTTTGACCATCTTCTGCAGGATCTTCTTGATATTTTTGTTAGCAGCTTCAACAGCTCCGTTCATCTTGGGTCGGTAAGGTGAAGAATTGTGATGTTCAATCTTGAAATTGTCACATAACTCTTTTATTGTCTTGTTATTCAAATTTGTCCCATTGTCAGTTATGATCCTGTTGGGGATTCCATAATGACAAATGATATTATTTTTGATGAAACGAGCAACCACTTGCTTGGTTACATTGGCGTAGGAAGTGGCTTCAACCCACTTGGTAAAATAATCGATGGCCACTAGAATGAAACGATGTCCATTAGAAGCTTTCGGCTCAATAGCTCCAATCATGTCGATGCCCCACATAGAGAAAGGCCACGGGGATGACAGAACATTCAGCAAGGTCGGAGGAACGTGCATCTTATCAGCGTAGATCTGGCACTTATGACACTTTCTGGCGTATTGGATACAGTCAGCTTCCATAGTCAACCAATAATATCCAGCCCTCAAGATCTTCTTAACCATGGCATGCCCATTGGCATGAGTGCCAAAGGCTCCTTCGTGAATATCGTGAATCAACAAGTCTGCTTCTCGCTTATCAACACATCTTAGCAGGACCATGTCATGATTCCTCTTGTAAAGTACATTATTAATGAGAAATAATTTGGATGACAATCTTCGCAAAGTTTTCTTATCAAGACTGGAAGCATTGGCAGAATACTCTTGAGTCTTCAGATAATTCATGATGTCGTGAAACCACGGTTTTCCATCTATCTCTTCTTCAACTGACTGGCAATAAGCGGGTTCGGTCTTGCGCTTGATACTGATGAGAGGTGCTTCATTGTGAAACCTGACTTGCCACATTAAAGCTAACATGGCTAGGGAATCATCTATGTGATTTTCAGTGCGAGGTACATGACGGAAAGTGATCTCATCAAAGCACTTAATCAATTCCATAATGTAAGCACGGTATGGAATGAGTTTTTCATCCTTAGTTTCCCATTCACCCTTGACTTGGTAGATGACCAAGGCAGAATCACCCATAACTTCAAGAATATTGATTCCAAGATCAATTACAGCTTCTAGACCCAAAATACATGCTTCTTACTCGGCAATATTGTTCGTGCATCCAAAGTCCAACCTTTCTGTGAAAGGAGTATAACCGCCATCGGGGTTTATCAATACAACACCTACACCATGTCCTTTGAAATTGGAAGAACCATCAAACATCATCTTCCATTTAGAACCGGGCTCAGAACCTTCATCAGGGCCGGGCTCTTCACAATCTTTTACTACCATGATGTCTTCATCCGGGAAATCAAACTTGAGAGGTTCATAATTTTCAACAGGCTAATCTGCAAGGTATTCTGATAAAACGCTTCCCTTGATAGCCTTCTGAGGAACATATTGGATATCATATTCTGACAATAGCATATGCCAACGGGCAAGTCTTCCTGTTTGAGCAGGCTTCTCAAAGATGTACTTTATCGGATCCATTTTCGAGATCAGTAAAGTAGTGTGACATATCAAATACTGCCTCAAACGTCTTGCAGCCCATGCTAAAGCACAACAGGTTTTCTCAAGCAGTGAATAACGGCTTTCACTATCAGCGAACTTCTTACTTAAGTAATAGATGACATGCTATTTGCGACCAGTAATAGGAGGAATCAGAATCAATATCTCATCCTTTTCATCTTCAATGGCATTTTTGATCCAGTAATAGATGACATTTTTTATCTTTGTTGCGTCCAAAACCAATATCTCATCCTTTTCATCTTCAATGGCATTAGTAGCCCCATGAGTAGGCAAAGGATTGTTTTTCACATTCGGTTGATTATCAGCAAATGAAAGGATATTCCTCTCCATCAATCCCTTCACTATATTTTTCAACGCTAAACAGCCCTCCAAATTGTGACCAGCCCCTCCTTGATGAAAAGCGCAATTCACATTTGGATTGAAGAATGGCATAGACTTCTCAGTTGGTGGTCCCAAAGGTCTAGTAACGATCAGCCCTTGCTCCACTAAGGAAGGGTAAAGCTCCGTATATGACATCGGTATAGATGGAAACGCTGGCTTTCCCCCTTGCCTTTTGTGAGGAGAATTCTGTTGTGGAACTTGTTGCCTTGGTTGTTGATAATTCTGGGTTTTAGGCCATTGCTGATAGGCTGTTTGTTGATAGGTTGGCGCCTGCTGCGCTGCTTGGTGGTTGAAAGTAGGCGTAACAGTAGCTATATAGGGTTGCTGGGCATACTGCATTTGGTAGATTGGATGCTGAGAGAAGTTTGGTCTCGGCTGTTGCTGGTACACTGGCTGTTTCCATCGAGGGCTCTGTTTTTTTCCTGCCATGACGACATTAGTTTCCCCTTCCTTCTTTTTGTGGGAATGACTAGGAGACTTCTTAGTACTGATGCCAGTTGAACTGCTCGGAGAACTGATTACCTTTCCACTCTTTAATCCTACCTCCACCTTCACGCCAACTGCAACAATATCAGCGAAACTAGCACTGACACTGCTGCTCATTCTCTCATAAAATTCAGGCTTTACTGTGTCTATAAACCAATCAGCTAACTCCTTCTCGGTCAAGGGCGGTTCAACCTGAGATGCCGTTTCTCTCCATCGCTGTGCATATTCTTTGAAGGATTCAGTACTGCTTTGGGCCATACTCAATAACTGCCTGCGGTCAGGGGCCAGATCCAAATTGTACTTGTAGTGTTTTATAAAAGCATCAGTCACATCCTAGAAACAATGGACTTAGGACTGGTTTAGGCTTAAATGCCACTTAGCAGCAGCCCCTTTAAACTGTCTTGAAAACAATGGATCATTAGTTTGTCATTATGTACATGCGCGGCCATTCTTCGATAATACATGATCAGATGGGACTTGGGACATGTGGCCCCTGAGTACAACTCAAAATTTTGCAATTTAAACTTGGGTGGAATCACCAAGTCTGAAACCAAGCACATATCCTTAATGTCAGTGCTAAATACATTACTTAACTCCATCGCCTTCATTTTTCTCTGCATTGTCTCGACACTCTCTCTCAACTTTTCGTGTCGATCATCCCCCTCTTCTGACACATCAATGTAATCGTAAGGATGATGGTTTTGAAAAACCGGATGCACCTGTGTTTGTACTGCTGGTGGAGCAAAAGTTGGAATAGCTTGCAGAGTCTCATTGACCAGAGGAACTGTTTGCTGAGTAGACAAAGGAATTGTAGCACGGATAAAATCAACGGGCATACCCAAGGTGTGGTTCATGACAGGGATGATAGGAGGTTCTACCGTTGTAGTGATGATTTCGGAGACCACGGTGGCCTGGGTGTCCATTTTTACTCTCATGACATTGATAGCCTCGAGGATTTGTCCCATCCCTCCTCGTATCTCATTCAATTTGTTGTTGACTCTATCCATTTCTCCGAATGCTTCTGACATCTTTAATCGAGCTTGGGCCCGAGTGTTGTAGTTGTGTCTGGGATTCAGTGTGATGATTTCTGGAGAGAACACGGTGACATGAGATAAAGATAAGGAAAAATGCACATGATGATGCAAATGAGGATGCAAATGCAAATGCAAGCTAAACTATTAAGAAACCAAAGAAAATTTTGCAAATAATGTAGACAATAGAATCTTTAGCAAAATAAACTTCTTCATTCAAGAATCTGGTGAGCATTACATCAGGAGCAGTGTGTCCTCATACTCCAAGTACATAAGTAGAAATACATCAATACGAAAGGGAACATTAACAATAAAGGAAATAACAACAGTAACATAAAAAAAACTAAGGATTGGATCCACTGGTTGATGATTCCTCTCCTCCATTAATCAATCTCATCAATTTACAGATACGTTCTTTTCTCTCTTCTCTCGTAAGAACCAGTTCTCCTAAAGCTTCCACCATCCTCTGCTTTGCTTTTGAGGGTGATTCATGACTAGGGAGTGTCTTCCTCATCACGCGGGCTATGTTACGAGACCATTGCAAGTCGGCCTCAGTGACTGGGCATTTAGCTTTCCATAGTTGTCTGTTAATTTGGCGCCAGGCGCGCTTCAATCGCATCTTCACCTTAAACCCTTCCTTTTCATCATAAAACATCATCTGCATATCCTCATCATCTGGAATTCCCTCCTTCAGATGACCCAGCTGACGGCGGGCAAGGACAGGGTTGTAATTGATAACACCATTCCTCCCCATAAGGGGCACATTGGGGCAATCCCCACAGCTATGGATTATAATAATTCCTTCTTCAGTTGAATTATACCATTCAATGTCAGTATGCTTCAATTCCATCAGCTTTTTGGACCAGCTCTTGTAGTCCTCAACCTCCCAAAAGGCTGGTGTCTTCGGCAAATAGGTTTTAAACCACTTATAGAAAAGAGCCACGCAACAGACAATTTGCCCACAGCCTCTTGTATACCTGGTTTGAATGGCGTGGTAGACATCGGCTAGCAGTGTTGGGACCGGATTGTTGATTGTGAAGATCTGAATGGCTTGATCATCCACAAATTTTTTGGCGTTTGGAAACAGAAACAAACCGTATATCATTAGAGCGAGGGTTGATTCAAACAAAGCCTCATTCCCTCTGTTCTTGAAGTAAAGAGCCTTTTCCAGCAAGAATTGGGCGGGCAATCCGCGTTTTCCTCCTTTGTTAGTTAGATTAGCCTGGATGTCAGACAATCTGATCCTGGTTATTCTGGCGATGTCTCTGGCGGAGGGCATCCCTTCGATCCCAGAAAAGATGGGAGCTTCTCTGACAGGAATCCCTATCATGGTGGAGAATTCCTCTAGGGTTGGCACCAACTAGAATTCAGGGAACACGAAACAGTGGTATGCAGGATGATACAACTGGACCAAAACTTCAAGGGGCCCTTCAGTTATTGGGACTCTCATCAGTGGAATGATACATCCATATCTATCAGCGAAGGCTGACTGGTCTTCAACCATATCTCCCAACCACAACAACTGTTCCAACTCTGGGAGTTCAAAGAAATAAGGCCAGACTATTTTCCCTGCAGCATCCATTTCTACAAAATCTTCAAAACAAAATTAATATCTTGATAGTTTAGCAAAGAATGCAAGATGCAATGCAACGTTTCATGGAATTTAGACACTTGCAGAATATCGAGAGATATCAAAAGACCTCATTCTCATTAATAAAAAAGGTGAATTATAAGAGTTGATACACTTCCAAGAACCCTAAACATGAAGCTAAATAAAAGCTAGAAAATCCTAAGGAGATTCTCCTAAGAGTCTCATGTTGAGTCTTCTGATTTCTTTCTCCATCTGGTCCCTTTTTGTGACGAGGTTGTTGATGATGAATTTCCAAGCAGGAGGCTGAGTGTTAGAGGAGCTTGGATCTTCCTGGGCTTTTATCTTCTTACATGAAAGTAACTCTTCATTCTTAGCCTGTAGTTGTTTCTGGAGTTCCAGGTTTTCTTCAACAACCACTTGATATTTGAGTTTCCAAGCTTCCTCTGACCGTTGGACTTGTCTTAAAGAGATCTCCAGCTCTTCCTCTCTTGACATGAAGTATAAAACAGGTTCTTTCTTCAAAGCAATTGGTTCCTGCCCCTTGTAGGGCATCTTTAACTCGATGGCTCTTCTTCGGACCCATTGGAGGTAGGGCTCCAATGACACACAGTTAGGTTTTCCCAAAGAACTCTTTCCCCTTTTACGCTTGCTACCCCAAGCATTTAAGATCAACTTCTTCTGCTCTTCGTTCTTGTCATATTCTTCAAAGTAGATGTTTTCCACATGAACACTAAGAGGTTTATCCTCTAAAGGGTACCCTAATTGGCGTCGTGCCAATACAGGGTTATAGCTAATTCCACCTCTAATGCCAAGGAGAGGCACGTTGCCATAGTTTCCACGGCTATCTGTAATCAGAATTCCATCATACACCCGATTATACCAGTCAATGTCTGCATGGGAGAGTGCCATAATTCTCTGGGACCACCATCCTTTCTTGGAATCCCAGAATGTGCCTGCCTTCGGTAGATGCGAAATAAACCATCTATACAACATAAGGACACAACAAGTAATTTGTCTGTTACCATGAGCATTTCTCGTATGGACTGAGTGATAAGCTTCAGCAAGTAGGGTAGGTACTGGATTTTGCTTCAAGAAGATTTTGATTGCATTCAGATCCACAAAGTTGTCAATATTCGGAAACAAGAAAAGTCCATAGATGAGTAATGCAAAAACAGCTTCAAAGGCATCCCGGTTGGAGTGTTTAGCAAAGTAACGAGCCTTTTCAAACAAAAACTTAGCAGTTAACCCAAAAATTCCTCCCTTGGAAGTTAAATTGCTTTTGATTTCAACTAACTCCAAATGAGTTTTCTTAGCTATCTCTTCCTCTTTAGGATTCTTTTCGAAGATAGGAAACGGGGAATTTTCCTTGATAGACAAACCAATTATCTGAGAGTACTCCTCAAGGGTAAGTAAGAGTTGATAGTCAGGAAACGTGAAGCAGTGATACTTTAGGTCGTAAAACTGAAGTAGAGTTGAGAGGAGTCCTTCATCGATGTTTTTCTTTACAAGATCCACAACTTCCCATATCTGTCTTTGAATCACTCAGGGTCTGTTAGCAAATCTCCCAATCTCCTTAGGTCATCCAATTTTGGACTCTTGAAAGTGTATTTGATGGCATTCCTTCTTGAGCTGTCCATGATATCCCTCTGATATTTCACAAAAAGAGAAGTTTGAGTTCCATGAAACTGATGTGACATGAATGCTTATGATGTATGAATGCAAAGTACACACAAAGATACACACAAATCACAAATGTACACAAGCAAAGGGTCTAGGTTTGAGCATGGAGCCATGGTTTACCCTTCCCATTGGTATGTACTACTGGTTTTCATCTGTTGAACAGGGTTCTAAGAAGTTCCCAGAGTCGACAACCCATCTTTCGGATTTTATCGACTTCCCAAATGACTTGGTAATCAATAAAACTCTCAAGAGAATCTCGTCTGAGTGTAGTATCGCATGACAACCATTTCAGAAATAGACTCCATCATGGTCACCGCACTACATCCTAAAAGGCCAAGTGGGGTTTGGAAACTACGGTCCTCAATATCAAGGGGGCCTAGGTCGAGAGTAGCACGTTTTCATGAATAGACTTGTTCAACATGACTTGACTCTCAAGAGGGCCTCAACTGAGTGATGGTGTCTCAAGTCAACTTTTTCAGGAATCGACTCCCTCAAAGCCTCCTTGAATATACCATCGTCCTATCATAAGTGCTCTCAAATCCGGGTTAGGACTTATCTCACCACTCAAAAGTACCATGCCAACAAAAGATCTCAAGCAAAGCACATATACAGGTAGTCATACAGATATGTACAAACATAGCAAACAAGCATAAATAATACAAGCAAAAACAAGGTGGGCTTAACCCTCGAAAAGATCCCCTGTGAAGTCGACATTTTCTGTTGCGGTGAGAATCAGATAACAAGCTATTAATTAACTTGCATCACAAAACTTTGAATTCACCACCGACTTTGATTTATCCAAAGGAAAGGTTCAAGATCGAGAAACCTAAAGGGGGGAGATCTAAGGTTCGGGGGTTGGTTATACTAAGGGAAGGTATTAGCACCCTTAATATCTGTAGTACTCTACAGGAACTTCTTGTTTAGTTTGTGTTATGTCTTACTCGCTTGCCAAGGGTGCTATACTAAAGGTTGAAACCCTAGGGGTTAGTATCTAAGTATACTCGCAAAGACATCGCGTCTTGTGCCTACGTATCCTGACGGGGGTGGAATCAGAGTAACCGTAGTTCACCTAACTAAAGGATGAATGAGGAACCATTGACTATGGCCAAAGTTCCAAGTAGAAATGAGTATGAGCTCATTTTAGAGTTCACGATAACTCTCTAAATCTAAGTTATAAGGGGAAAGTGAGTTCTCATGATGGTGAGAATCACATAGAGTTCAAAACTCTAACCTATTGATAAGTTATGATTCCATGGCTCTCATGAGGCCAAGAAAAGGGATAAGCTCTTATGAGGCTAAGGTAGGGTTGTTTGTTTAGTGACTCATGAGTCAATTTAGGAGGACTTTCCTTTGGAATAGGGGAAGATAACAGGTTTTACATATTATGAAAATAGAGGGTTTACATGACTTATATGAAAATATAACAAGACATAAACAAGATATTAGGGTGGCATAAAGTCACAACATCATGCGAGGTTGAAATTAAATACATTAGACATTGCTTAAACAAAATAAATAAAGATAACATAATAAGATGAATAAAATAGTGCAATAAAACCCTAAAAGATACTTCCAATTTCAACATGAATAAAGGCCATCAAGATTAAATATTTTCATCAATTTCTTTTTATATTCAACAAGTGAATTCAATTAGAAACGATTGGCAAAAAGTATGGAAGAAAAAGGATAGAAAATAATTAAGTTATGAAGGTTTGAAATGTGGTGCATAAACCAAAAGAAACAAAACAACATGTGGTAAAAATAAATGGAAAGGCCTCCCCTAGGTATTGAACCCAGGACCATGCATATTCAGCCTAAAACCAAAGCCAACCAAACCATGCGCGCTTTCTGAACATATAATGGTAGCAGTAACATATATGTAAAGCGAAGCAAATTTTGAAAATTAAAATAAAAGGACTGGGGCGAGGGGGATTCAAACCCCAGTCCTAAGGGTCAAAGGCGAGTGTGCATGTGTGTGCTTGCCACTGGGGTGGCTGTTTCATCCATTATAAAACATGACTTAATAAACATATAAGCCTTCATGCGCGCATAGACCAAAGGAAAGCAAGCAACCAAACTCAAACAACATCCAGTTCTAATGGAACACGTCATTCCATTCATCACTCAAACAATTATCAATACGAAAGGACAGAGACATAAGATTAAAACCTCAACATTATGAGTTGCCAAACAGGTGAAAAACCAAGCAATGTTAACTACACAAACCGAGTATCCATGCAAGCTCTCACTTTGGTAAATGCAAACACACATCAAAGTATTGAACATAGGGTGTGACAGACTCAAATACAAGTTATCAAACATGTATTGCACAAAGGTTCAATTAAACAAATTCATTGAAATTCGTGGAAAAAAATATGACTTGGACGCCTATAAACAAACATTCATATGGTTGATTAATCCATGTGCAAGAAAACCAAAATAAACAAGAGGGCCACATCATTCACTCGAGGTATCAAATGAAAATAGCATGATGATATATTAGACATGATGAAATCAGTTTTAATGACATGCTTTAATGTTCAACAGCAGCTCAATCATGTTAATATGAGTGTTAATAGGACGATGGCAACAAAGTAAAACATCAACAAGAACAAGCAGTCAGTGCAAATAAATAAATGAGTCATTTAGAGCAGTTCTGGTTCATAGAGTAATAAACTCAAAGGATCAAATACACTTACTAATGCTAGCATACCAGTCAAATAACAAGATTCATATGTCATGATACATTGTGGCTATTAAACAAGGCAAGCAGGCAAACTTCAGAATAGATAGCATACAAGGCATGGGAATAGTTCATATATCAAAGCCAGATTATAGGTACACCAATTAAACACAATGTCAAGGAAAGTTTGCATTTAATAACATGATGGTAGAAGACATAGGTTCATGGCATTTTGGATACACAAAGTTATCATAAAGCATAAACATAATTTGTACACATCAAATAACAGTTGAGCAAGAATACCACATATAAGCAACATCCTGATAGTCAAAGGCCATACATGTATTTAGGGCAAAACAAGACACAAGACATGACAGCATAGCAATAAGTTTACTTAAGTAATGTCATTCAAAACAGGTAGTGGCATATGGCATGGTGAAAGCAAATACTGGTTGTGCTAACATATAATGGATACAAAAACAAACTTAAAGGCATGGATCAAAACCAGTTTTGATTCGAGGCAAAGGGCAATCCAATGGCCATGAAGTATAGACATATCAAATATTCAAGTATTATCAGTAGCATTCAAAACTAAACTTTAGACAGTTAGGTACAACAAAGACTCAGGGCAATGCAGAGTAAAACTTAAGAAAGAAAGTGCATATGGTTCTATGGTAATAAGCATGGGGTACCAAGACAAATGCCTCAAGAGATTTAGCAATCAAAATTAACCAAGGTTACATGGCAGAAAAGCACATATCATGTTTGAACATTTAAAGCTTGCACATAAATTGGAGATACCAAACTGACAACATGTGGCACATGGACAAAACCAGTTTTAAGCATGGCAAGGCATATCTAACATGGATTCTAGGTTTACAAACTAGTCACAAGTCACAGAGACAACAAAGCAAATAGGGCATATTATGTACCAAAGATTGGTGGAACAATGATAAGCATGCTTGGTAAAAGATTTCTGAACCTATATCATAGCAACAAGTAAACATTCAGAGTACATTTAGTTACTTAATTCTAACAAGGCAGCAGTTTTAGATGAATCAATTTCAAGCATACCAACAAATAACCAAGTCATAAGATAATGCACAAATCCAACAAATGATGAAGTGTTTACAAGCACATGGTTAGAACAAAACTTAATTTAAAAGCTAGCAACAGGTCTCAAGTTAAACAAGTCAAACACCAAGCATTTTAGCAATTCAAACACCAAACATTAAGCACATAAATCAACAAAGATCAAGCCATGGCAGAGTGGTGCATATCAAGATGTAGATAAACACATGAATACCAAAAGTATCAACACCTAAACACAACAAGCATCAATAATAACAAAGTTTTGGATACAAAACATGGCCATGAGCTTAAGTGTACAAAATGATCATACATTGATGATGATAGAAAAAGAACACCAGTGGCATTTAATGAAAGCAACTTAGCAACATTTAATCAAACATTACACATAGCAATAAACAGCGATAGATAGGTTCATCAACCATAAAAAACATGAGCATCTCAGAATAAGTATTGAACTAAAATTTAAAGATCTCAACTCTTAATAACATCCATGCATCAAGACATACATAGGTAAGTTAGCATTTTTATCCATTTTGACAGTATAACACCAATATGAAACCTTATAAACTTACAGCCAGTTAATGAACAAAACCAATACATTATCATTATGATGATATCTCAGGCATAATAACTTAGAACAAAAAATAGCATACATGTCTATCTCAATATATCAGCAAAGCAACCAAAACTATCCTATTACATGATATCGAGCCATGGACAGAAAGTGGAGATTCAAATACATATTGGCACATTATAGATGAGTGAAAAGCAACATGAAGCATATTACAAACAGTTATGATGAGATATGATATGGTGATATCAGTTGAGCATGGATATTAAAACATGGAAATGGAAAGTGTAGTTACCAAGTGGAGTAATGTCCACTGCACCTTCAAGTGTGTTGAATTCTCTCCTTTCTGAAATGGCAAGACTCCAAAGCAACCCTTCTCTTTTTTCTTACTCGTGGAATTCAAAAACTCAGAGACTTTTTAGAGTATTTTGAGAGAATTGTTGGTCCTCTTCAAGTGTTGGGATGACCTTCTTTTATAGGCTGGGTAGATTGGCTTTGGTTCTTTGAGACCAATGGACAAACACATGGTATGCTGAGTAAATAATTAGGGTTTGCAACGGCCTCTTTTCAAATTCAAATCCGGTCAATCCTTGAAGATAAAAACGCTTCCTCTGTTGCACAAGGACCTCAGAGATGCAGGGCATGTTTCATAATTTTGTGTATTGCTTAAAAACCTCCTTCTTTGTTGTCATAAAGGTGAGTATCAAATGAGGCAATGGTTGGGATTTTACGAAGATTTCTGCAGGCGAGGGCAGTCCTTATGCTGAACCAAGTAAATCTTCAGAGTAACTTTTAATGAACCCATGCATGAAAGCTCAAAAGGGAAATGGTGGGAGATTTCAAAAGATGAATTAACGCGCCAAGGATTATGAGGTGTAGTAATTTGTTTGCGTTGAACTGGATACGATTTATCTTGGAATGAATTTTCTTCTTCTCTCTATTGAAACATGAAGCCATGAAGGAAGAGAGGAGAATGTTTTAGTCACTTTGCTCCATGTCAAGCCACGCGTCAGCCTCTCATTGGCTGAGGGAAAGGAGTTGAAAACTCAAAGCTATAGAGCACGAATCCTATTGGTCATCAGCAAGTGATTCTTCTTGCCTCCAATTGTATTTTTGTAACATTGATTTTGTAACATTGATGGGCTTATGAGATGGGCTTAAGAACAAATGTTTTTAAGACTTGGTTTTCTCTTTTTTTTTTTGTTAGAAAAATAAAAAGAAATGGTTTGAAAAAAGAAATTACTTAGAAAAGAAAATAAATAAAAGAAGAAGTGAATTTTGAGTATGTGAAATGGTTTTGGTTTAGGAAACTTGATATTGACAAATAGAAATGAAATTGGATAAAAATTTGGTTAATGGATGACTATTGAAATTGGTTTGGAATTAAGAATAACAATTGAAGAGGGAACATGAGGATGAATAAAGTGGATAAAAATTGTTATGGAGAAGGTTATGGAGATATCTCTTTGAACATGAGAAACTTGCTTGATTCAGTGTTCCATCCAAAATCTTGACTGATCAACCCTTGAATCCTCTTGAAATAAAACCTAATTCACAAAATAAACACAAACGAAACTTGGTAAATGGGTTATCTATGCAATATGATTGACCTAAGATGACATGCAAAAAGATCAATGGATCTAAGGGTAAAATTTGGGGTACAACACTTTGTCTTACCATGTACCCCATCACTCCAAGCTTTCACCTTCGACATTTTTTGTACTTTGATCAAAATGAGTGATAACCTTAATGCATAGCTAGAGATTTTGAGAGTGACGATTTTCTTATATTCCGAGAATGATAATATCTCTTAGCTTAAACCCATATCCCTTTGTTTATGATTGAATAGGCTATAAGGTTATACCCTTAACCGATGATTCTTATTCAGAAAGAGTATTCGAGGACTTCTAGGATGAGACACTTTCCTCTAGGGATTCTTCTTTCGATTCCCTCTTGTTAGATGGAGACATTGAGGAGGACCATAAAGGTGTTTCCTTGCCCTTTCTTCTTGAATGGTAAAAACTCTGAATCCTTCCATTTTGTCCGTTTCAGAAATGCAGATCACTATGCTAAGGAGAGAAGACACTGGGGATTTTATTCAATTTTATTGGAAAACCTACAATCATGACCCAAACGACTCCAAAATGAAGGCCCACATGGAGCACAGGGGTAGAGCAGACATAGTTTCTTGGCTTAAGCCAGATTCACATTTTAAAGTTAAAGATTTTTCCTAGAGGAGAGTGGCATTAGTAGAGCCGACCAACACAATTAAGTATAACTGAATGATTGTAGAAGTGGTGGGGACCACATCTTTAAGTATTGAGACAAACATTGACACGGCCAACATTGTGATCGGCGATTGATCAGATTGGTCGGTCCTCTCCATGGACAAAAAAAAGGATATGTAGCTCCTTTGATGAGTCTTTAATTCTATTTTATGAGTGTCTATTTTCCAGGGTAGATTTGCGGCTGCCTTTGTTTGAATTTGAGGGTTGTTTCCTAAAATACTTGAAAATTTCCTCCTCTGAGATTCATCCGGGGTCCTAGGCCATCATGAAGGTGTTACAGTTTTAGGCTGAGCATAAATATGAGAAGATTTCTCATCGGCTGAGTCCTCTTGCTTCTTCATAAGTAGATTTTTTAAGTATTGGTCTTGGCCTCATTTCCGTTTTACATCCAATTCTCACCGTCTCTAATTAGGCCCCCCTTTCTGTTGAATAAATCATGATGAGGTGGGATTTAGAGTCTTTGCACTGGAGTCTTGGATATGTAGAAGGGTTTGGTCCTGGCGAAGTTTCATCTTCCTTGCAGTGGGGAAAAATTAATATTCACGCCATTCTAAGTGTGATCGATCATGCGGAAGGGAAGGAGATTTTTTGTGATGGTGGAGTCCTAGAGATTTTTTTTGACATGTGTGATTGTATCTTGCAGATAACATGGATAAATTACATATGATCTACTCAATTGCCAATGCTCAATGTATTAAACTTGGTTTTGTAGGCAGACTATTACACCTCACCCTACAACTTCTACACCTACCCTTATTATCGAGGTTACTGGAGTTTCCCCCGGGGTTGATCAAATTACAACTGTTGCGATAACTCTATCTATGGAATATCGACCACAGTTTCCTGCTCCGATGAAGAGGGTCGAGATGAGGACCAACATTCCTCTTTGGAGGAGGATTCCCTTAAATAGGCCTGTATGTCCAAGGATGGTGCTTTATGGTCGGTCACTCCCTTCTTCTGGCTTCTCGTCATTCTTTCTTCTCAGATTCCTCATACTCTCGATGAAGTTGCTGGTGATGTGTCCTTGTTCCAGAATATTCCTGAAGTGGAGAAAATTGAGCTTCTTTTTTAGGTCACTTATCACACCTATCAGGAAGCCTCTATGTTATCCTTAGTTGCTGTCTGTCGAGGTGACGTCTTAGCTATGGGTAACCCTTACAAGGAAAGGGATAACTGGATGGGGAAATCCAAAGAAATGGAGCAAAAGTGATCTGCTTTCCAGAATGAGATGACTGAACTCCAGGAAAAGAATAAAAATTTTAAGGTTTTGCAAGAGGAGGCGAAGGCTCAAGACTCTACTTCCACCATGGTTTCTCGGATCCTTGAGCTATAATATTCCTTCGAGGTAGAGAAAAAGTGGCATCAGGAGGCATCTGATAATGTTTCTGAGGCGGATAGTCGTAATAAGGAGGTTTGGAAAACTCTTTAGTAAGAAAATGAGTCTCGTGTTAAGGATCAGAAAGCTCATGAGGACGAGGTGGCTGCTTTGAAGGAGATAGTTTGAGAGTCTCTTCAAAAAAATGTGTATAATGTGTATGGAGTTCTTGAACAGGTAGTAACTCAGGCTAAGGAATTTTGTCCAAGCATTCATATCTCTGTTGAAGGACTGGACCCTTCTAAAGCTGCTTCGGGTGGGGCTTTGGTGGACGACCAAGGTATGGTGCCTCAGAATGAGGAAACTTGATTATTTTTTTATTTGTATAATGTTTGTCAGATTTTCATACATTAACCAAGATACCAATATTTGAATATGAAAGCTCTGGTGTTTTGGACAAATTTTGGTAAAACATAAACTCAACATGGAGATCAAGGCGAATAATTCTGCAGAACAAAGATGTCGAACGAGATGTCCCAGCATGCATCTTGACATCTTGGACTGAGTGGTTTAATCTATTTTTAGTGTGTTCCAAGAATCAAGGAAGCAGTCAGAGCATAGATCAAGGAATTAGCAAACAAATATTAAAGCCCAAGGAAGCAGAAAACTCTATAAATAGAAGACTTAGACCTAGGTTTTGATATGCCTTTTGTAACCTAGTTCTCTTACGTAAGAAACAAGGGTTTAGGGTTTTGATAGTCGTTGGCTCTCTAGGTTGTAAGTCTCCCTTTGTATTAGTTGATGCATTGTTGCAGATATAGGTGTCACACAGATCTATAACCCTTGAGGTATTGGATTGTGTATTGTTCTTGGATGAAGCTTTTAAGCAAATCCAAGTTAGCTTATTTGTCAAGTAAGCTTGACAGATTTCTGTATTGACAGGGATGATGTAGAAATCACAGTTGGTGATTAAGGGAAATGAGTGGGGTATCTCATACCAGAGTTGTAAACATTCGAGTTTAACTGTGGTAAAGATGTTCATTGGGTAGATGTTAGGATAAAGTTGTAAACATGGGAGTTTAGCTTTGTAACAGGTCTACAGATAGTAAAGTCTTCTTCCTGGATTGGTATCCCCCAGATGTAGGTGAATTGCACCGAACTGGGTTAACAATTGCTGTGTTCTTTATCATTCTGCAGATTTACGTTTTCTGTTAGGGTTAATGATAAACATGTTGGATCAGATGTCGTGACATCTGTGATTTTGCAGTTCTGATATTCAAGGTATCAGTTTGCTGTTGTGCCTCTATGTTTAAATCTTTATGTAGCACAATGTCTTGACATGTGTTAGGACATCTGCTGTCTACATATGCCAGAATTTCAATTGGTATCAGAGCAGGCATCCTGTCTGGTTCAGGATAAGATCTTTGAGAGATACTTTCTGGCATTTAAACAAGGAGGAGTTTTGAAGATCAGGTCAATTAACTCATACATACTCAAGGGTATTAATGGATGAGATGGATGTTCTGGATTGAAGGGAACAACCTAGAGGTTGTTCATGTTGCCAAGGAGGTTCTACAACAATTACATGAGAAGTGGCTAGTTCTCTTGTTGGGGTGTCTTATAATATGTTTTTACATCTTATTAGGGCAAGCAGGATCTGTTCCTTGGTGGTTTCGTTGCATGTGTTTCTGATGGAAGAGCTCTAGAATTATGGGATTCTGGAGTTGTTACTGAAGATAGTTGGTGGAAGATCTCAATCTTCGGCCTCTATATGTGAAGATGTCCGCATTCTTTTATTCCAAAGTTGGGAGCGATGGAATAAAGGGAGTTGTTGGTAGATATCTGGTATGGTGACTTGGTACTTGGAAGCTTGGTTTCTTGGTGCAGGTGAAGTCAGTTGAAGAGGAGAGGAGTTGAGTTTAAGTTTATCAAGTTCTTTCTCTGGGAGTTTGATAAATTATTGATCGTCTAGGTTGTCAAAGATACTTGAGAATTCTCTCAAGTCCACTCATAAAGGCGTCTAAGTCGTGCATCTGGAGTCTTCTAGTTATTCTTCTGACTAGAAGGTGTTTCTTTGAAACACAATCTGAAGAAAGTGGAGGTGATTTATTTTCACCATCCAAAAACAGCAAGGAAGGATTCATCTCTCTTAACCCTAAGGGTGGATCTAATCTAATTGGAGCTTTCAAAATTGTTGAGGTAAATAAGGTTCGTTCAGAGAGAATCTTAGTTACTTGAGTCAAGGGTGGCAGCCTTGGTATCTCAACATTGTTTGTCAAAGAAGATACTTGCAAAAGATTGAATACTTGAGAAGTGTTCATGAAGTGATCTGGTGGAGCTTAGCTACAACAGTGAAGAAGGGTTATTGGATAAGGATTTAAGATCAATTACTATTTGTGGAGTTCACAAGTATTTAATTGATTGTCCTAGAAATTCAAGATTGCTGATGTTCAACATGATGTTGGAACATATCATTATCAGAGTTTGTACAGAATCATGGGAGGGGTACTGCATACGCTTTAGCATCTGTTTTAGTCTTAGGTGTTAACCTAAGAATGGGCTTCAGTCGGGTGTGATAGAAGCATGTGTTCTCTGGAGAGTTTCTTGGCAAGAAACTGGTATGGACTTTGATGTTGTTGAAGATGAAGATGAAGACATCATAATCTTGATGGTTACTGCTTGGATCAGTTTATTTCTGATCTAGGTACTTGGGAGCATGGGATTTTCCTCAGTTTGAAGGTTAAAGTTAAATGGCAGTTATCTCTGACTTTCTACAGGCTGCTCTACTAAGGAAAGTGGCATTCTTTGGTATGGCTATGGTGTAGTCTTGGACTACTTATCTTCTGAAGATTCAGATGTGGCAGGTGTGAAATCTTTGGAGTTTTAAAGCATGATGGAGGTTGTCTACTTAAACTTGGTTATTGAATCAAGTCTATGAGAGCATGGAACTCTTGTTCTGCAAAGGGAGGAGGTTCTTCTAAGTGGCAGAAGGAGGAGCTAAATTCAGCAGCTGGATGTCGTATCAGAATGTTCTGACATCTAGCTTAACATCAGAGTCTCAGCTGGTGATGTGGCACATCAACTTAAGATAAAGTGATCTACATGAGAATGGATGTTATGGATGCTTCAAAAAGGTCTATCTCATGCAGTTTGCGAGAGCTGTGGATGGGAAGATGTTACATGTCTATAGGCTTGGTGGATCCAAGATGTCTTGCTATGGAGCAAGTAGTTCATGTGACTTGAAGATCTGATTTCATTGGTAGATCAGTGTATCTTGTGGGAGTTCTGAAGAAGAACAAGATCAGTTAAATAGTGGCATTTGGTTGATCTTTACTGTGCAATCAAGCAGGATGCTTGAAACTGATTGCTCTTGTGTAGAAGGGTGGTTGGTTGAAAACGTAAGGAGGATCTGGTTCATATTGGAGCTTGTGGCAGAAGTTCTCAGTTTATGGAAGATTACCTTCTTTTGGTGGATGAGTATTTATTTCTCTCTGGGTTTCTGAAGTTCGCTTTGTTCAAGCTGGTGGCGCAGTGTTGTATGAAGATCTTCAGTTTGGATTACTATGTTGATAGTAAGTCCAGTGGTGGAGAATATCAAGAACCATGGTGTGTGGTGTCTGTGATGTGTGAAGGATGTCCTAACTGATGTTAGAACATTTTTGGGTTGGTTACCTTGGAGGAGGATTTCAAGTTCTGTGACGAACTGGTTACTTGCATCGTGTCTAAGAAGTATCTACTTTGTCATATGGGAGAATGATGGAGTTTGAGAACTGTCTTGGAAGTCTGATGTAAGGGTTTTGGTAAGACTGGAGTGGATCATGAGTTGATTGCATGAAGGTCTGGATTCTGATGCGTTCAGAAGTGGATATTCACCAGAAAATCAGAAGTATTCCAAGTTATCATACGGGAGAATGATGAAGGAATGACTTCTTGGATTATGGGGTATCTATCTCAGTTGCTGGCCTTGGTAAGGTCAGTGGAAAATCTTGTGAAAGGGATACTACCCCTTGCTGCAAGTCATGCTAGTAGTGGATCAGTTTGGCAGCTGTGAAGTTCTAGAGCATGTATACGATATCTGACATCGTTATAACAAACTAAGGGGCCTTGTGCGTCTCTTTGAGGAATGTGAAGCATTATGATTCAATTGGGTTGTGTCTCGGGGAACAAGGAGGTCTATACATGAGAATTTAAGAATTCATGTGGTGCATAGATAGTTTCTGGAAGAGAGGGATAAATGGAGCTTTGATCTCAATCCAAGAGTTTGTTATGGTAGGATGGTGATCCTGTTATTTCCTCACGGGTAGTATGATAGTGTTCATGTGCGAGTGATTATTGGTTCTTGTCAGAAGAAGCAATAAGAGAGTTGATGATTGTGTTCCGCAGGTAGTTTGGACTGAGGGTGCGCTCTTGAATACATGAAGATGCGTCTTATGTTTTTCATTCATCAGCTTAGTGTTCTATGGAGGAGCACTGATTATCTTAGATAGGGGGTTGCTCCTTGATTTAAGATGTATTACTGCGAGGGTGCAGTTGAAGTTCCAGTTTGTATTGTGCGTCGAGCAAGCTATGATTATGTGTCCATCCTGGGAGGATGAGATGTCAAGAAGAATGTCTTGACATTTGTATTGTTGCAAGTTGGGGGAGACTTGGCAGTGCAAGCAACATGGTTCTTAATGGATGCTTAAGAATCATTGGTTGAGTCTGGGGGAATTTATTTTTCTCTACAGACTGTGATCATAAAACTGTGAAATATTGTTCAATACAGAAGTTTTCTTCGGAAACCATGTTGTGTATGACATGATCAAGGACGTCATCGTAGGTCATATATATGGAGAATCTCTAACAGTCTGATGACAGAGGTATTGATTCCGTCTTGGGAAAATGCTTGGGGTGTGCACCTATCAGGAGGACATGTAAAATCTTGTCCTTGAATATGCATTCACATGTATTAGAACTTGTACGTCAAGAAGAATCAGTCCAAAAATTAAATAAAGACACAAAGACCTAGTAGTGGTTGAAACAATTCAAATAAGGGGATCTCTAAGTTCATCCTACTCATTGTTGTACCACTCTTGTTGTCTTTATCGCTTATACAAAGTTTTGGGCGAGCACTCTTTGGATCTGGATATGCCTTGGTAATATTTGTCAAATTGTGTCTAAAAAGGGGGAGAAATGCTCTGATGTTCTCATGAGAATCTCATGTCTGATAAAGCGGATTGGAAAAGATGCTCAAAAGGATGTTATAACATTGTCTGAGTCTCAGTTCTCAAATAGACCTTTGTGTCTTATGATCTGAGTTATGAACACAGTTATGTCCTGTGTTTTGAGTTACCTGAGGAAGCACTTTGCTGCTAAAGGTATTGCAACTGCTTTTTCCTAATGATTTTATTAAGCCTCTTAAGAGGAAGATTTATCCCTTCGTGACAAGTATTGGTTCATGGGTTGAGGGGGAGTGTTTTCTTGAAATTATTTGGAGTCCTCACTACATGCACCATCGATCTGAAGTTTTACAGTGCATATGTGTTTTAGCCAAAATTTTCCAAAAAGGGGGAGATTGAAAGCTCTGGTGTTTTGGACAAATTTTGGTAAAACATAAACTAAACATGGAGATCAAGCTGAATAATTCTGCAAAACAAATATTTCAAACGAGATGTCCCAGCATGCATCTTGACATCTTGGACTAAGTGGTTTAATCTATTTTTAATGTGTTCCAAGAATCAAGGAAGCAGTCAGAGCATGGATCAAGGAATCGGCAAACAAAGATTGAAGCCCAAGGAAGCAGAAGACTCTATAAATAGAAGACTTAGACCTAGGTTTTGATATGCCTTTTGTAGCCTAGTTATCTTGTGTAAGAAACAAGGGTTTAGGGTTTTGGGAGTCGTTGGTATTTGATTGTGCATTGTTCTTGGATGAAACTTTTAAGCAAATCTGAGTTGGCTTGTTTGTCAAGTAAGCTTGACAGATTTCTGTATTGACAGGGATGATGTAGAAATCATAGTTGGTGATTAAGGGAAATGATTGGGGTATCTCATACCAGAGTTGTAAACGTTAGAGTTTAACTATGGTAAAGATGTTCATTGGATAGATGTTAGGATAAAGTTGTAAACAGGGGAGTTTAGCTTTGTAACAGGTCTACAGATAGTGAAGTCTTCTTCCTGGATTGGTATCCCCCAGATGTAGGTGAATTGCACCGAACTGGGTTAACAATTACTATGTTCTTTATCATTCTGCAGATTTACGTTTTCTGTTAGGGTTAATGATAACCATGTTGGATCAGATGTCGTGACATCTGTGATTCTGCAGTTCTGATATTCAAGGTATCAGTCTGCTGTTGCGCTTCTATGTTTAAATACTTATGTTGCACAATGTCTTGACATGTGTGAGGACATTTGCTGTCTGCATATGCCAGAACTTTAGAATATATATATATATATATATATATATATATATATATATATATATATACATTATTTTTATTGCCTTTATTTAGCTTTGTATGGTAGGTACGCATTACTTTTATTGTTTAGTCCACCTCGTTGGTCGCTAGTTTTTTCGGCTTGGATTGACAAGCGAGTTATTATTGAGACAAGATTTACTTTTTTTCCTACAATTTAAAATTTGTTCGCCTTGTGGAAGTTGTTGGCGTCCGATGTGTTTGTTGAACTCTGTAATCTCAACCGAAGTTTTATCATTAATAGCTTTGATTGAGAAGAGTTATTATGATTATTCAATGTTGTTAGGAGCTGTCCCTGATCAAAGTAAGGTCCATGTAATTACCCTCAGGGTTGACCTCGTTCTGGGTGGACGTCTCTAGGCTCTGATACCTTTCTCTTTGAGTGTCTAGTTCATAAGATGAGGGTCCGTCAACTACGTTGGGAAGAGTGTTATTTAAATGTGTGTTGGAACAAAATTGGTTGATACCATATCCCTTGGGTTTTGATGATAATAAAGTATTTAAAGAACAATTGGATATTATGACATCTACTTAAGTATGCATGATTAAAAGACTAAGAATAAATGAAGAGAAGCTTGAAGATTGTAAATCTGAAGTTCAAACTCTGACTCTGAATATCACATCTACAAACCTTGGCTCTGATGGAAGATCTAGACTCTAAAGAAGTCAACTTCTCAAGAAAGTCAACCTCTATTGATCCAAACTATAAAGCATGAAAAACCAAGAAGCAGACTCTAAAGAGATCAGTCTCTGAAGATTGAAGTCTTAAGAAAATCAACCTCTGAATGATCAGAACTCGGGTTCCATAATCTGATGTTTGTCTAATCTCTTCTATCGAGGTCACATACTCAGAGATATTTTGTTCACGTGAAAACTTAAGGAAAAATCTCTTCGTAGTTGTCTGAGCTTCAATGGATAATTCCTCTTGCAGAAAGGTGCTTTCTTGATGTGTCAAGTCAAATACAAAGCTTATCCGTCTTTTGGGAAAAAGTTTTCCAACGAAACTTTTCTTTCTCTCTATATAAGGAGCAGAAAGACTTGAACATGAAGACTAATACACTACAATACAGGACTCTGATCCTTGACATTTCAAAGAGAAGTTACTCTATGAAATTATTTAGACTTAAAACATCTTATTATTTTAGAAGTGCTTAAAGTCTTAAAAGTCATAACAAGTTGTATTCAATCTACACCTCTGATTGCATATCAAATGTAATTTTACCCAAAATCACTTAACAAGTTGTTATAGAGTCAGAAGTCTCTTACTTTAGTGCTTGAGCATTTGAAGTCTCTTGTTTGTATGCTTGAGCATACAAGTCTCTTACTTGAGGGTATGAGCATTTTAAGTCTCTTGCTTGTGTGCTTGAGCATAGAAGTTTCTTACTTGAGAATTTGAGCATTGGAAGTTTATTACTTGGTGCTTGAATATTTGTAATCTTGTTGGTTATAATGAAAATCTCTTTGAAGTACAAAGGGATTGAACTACCCTCAAGTTGTGAGACGAACCAGGATAATTGTTGTGTGTGTTTGCTTTTACTTTCCTGTGTTTAATCTTATATTTTCGTTGCTATCAACTTTGCAACTCTGAGCTTTATTCTGGTTCTGAATCTAATAAGGAATTTCATAAGAAACCTAGTGATTCAAATTCAGACTCTGAACTAAGTGTTTAGAATCTGATTGAGATCAATCAGAAACGGAATAAGAAAATGCTTAAAGAAGAAATTTCAACACAATTCAACCTCCCTTCTTGTGGTTTTCTCACCTTCAGTTAGCATCAGAGTAAGGTTTGTGCTAAACACTTAACAATGGAGTAGAAAAAAAAATCCTAAAAAAACATTTTTTTTAATCATGGGTGATCCTCAACCTACTATCACTAGTGAGGGTAATCCTTTTGGCACTGTCAGTCATGGCTATAGTACCTCTTAGAAAAACAATTATACAGCTAGACCTCTAACTTTGAGTGGAGACTCTACTGAGTTTGAATGGTGGAATTGCAAGATGTATACTCATATCATCATAGGTTTTGATGATGAGTTGTGGAATATTTTGGAAGATGACATTGATATTCCAGTTAATGGAATTTGAATTGTATCTGACAAAAAATCTCTCACACCTGTTGAGAAAAAAGACTTACAGACCCTATAAGTATACCTTATATTTTGCGCGAGATGGTTTTTATAACTTGGATCTTTTTAAATGGATTAATATTAATTTGAGTCTTAGTCATTTTGGCCTTTTATAACATATCACTAAAAAGATATTGATAAATGATTATATATATATATATATATATATATATATATATATATATATATATATATATATATATGGTACATATCTTTTGAAAATGTCATTTTTATGTGAGAACATGAGAATGAATCTGAATCATTAGATTTTAAAATAAATGGTAGGAATTATGTATGGTTTTTGTCTTTCTATCTCCTCCATTATTAAAATAAACGATGGATGAGAGAGAAAAAAACCGACACATAATCTCCACCATTTATTTTAAAATCTAATGGTTCAGATTCATTCTCATATTCTCACATAAAAATGACATTCTCATATGATATCGTTCCCATATATATATATATATATATATATCCTATTATTTGGAGCAAGGCAGGCAGGGCATATGAGTCATTAAAGATGATGAAACCAATTTGGATGCTGACGGTTTTTAGTTGGTCAAAAGCAAAGCCAGAAATAAGTCTAACAAGAAGCATTCAGCTAGGAGTAACTACGTAACAAGGTCTAGGCCCAGTAGTACTCAAAACTCTCCATGAATTGCATTTTTTGGAACGTGAGAGGTTTAGCCAATTCTCCTACAAAATTGGCTCTTAAACGGTTGATTCAAAATAACCATCCTTCGTTTGTTTTCTTAGCTGAACCTTGGATGAACGTAAACTTTTTTCCTCTTTCTTGGCTTAATAGACTTAAGCTTAAGAATTTTGCTGTTAATAACAGAGGAGATCATCCTCCTAATTTGTGGTGTTTTTGTGATAATAATCTAGATCCTGATGTTGTGGACATTGGTGCTCAGCACGTATCTTTCACTTTCAAGCTGAAGGAGAATACTTTTGGTATCACAGCGGTTTATGCATCTACTTGTTATGTCACTAGGAGGAATTTGTGGAGTGGTATTCAAAGTTTTATAAATCAACATAGAATTCCTTGGTGTTTAATAGGTGATTTTAATACCATTGTAGGTGCTCATGAATATAGCGGTTCTAGTTCTCCTGCTAGATGCCCGATGGAGGAATTCAGTGATTGGTCTGATAGTAATTACTCAATGCATATCCCTACCAGTGGCGCAAAATTCACCTGGTCAAACGGCAGAAGTGGTGCAGCACTTACGCAAAAAAGACTTGACAGGGCTTTATGTAATCAACAATGGCTGGATGTTTGCTCTACTACTACTTGTTCTACTCTTATTAGAATCAGGTCTGATCCTTACTGCTTACTTTTGATAAGCAAGAGGTTAGATTTAAATCCAGCTTCAAATTTCTGCTTGCTTGGACTCTGCATGAGGATTGTAACAGAGTGGTAGAAGACTTCTGGAAAGTTAACATTGTGGGTTGTCCAATGTATGTTTTGTCTAAAAAGTTGCAAATCCTAAAAGGAAATCTTAAAGTCTAGAACAAAACTGTTTTTGGGAATGTGCATGACAGGGTTAAGAATGCGGAGAAGGAGTTAAGCCGTATTCAGGATGATATAGAGCAACAGGGTTATAGTGATTCTTTGGCGGCCAGGGAAAGGGAAGCCCAAGTTAATTTGGATCAGGCCCTTAATTTTGAAGAGGTCTTTTGGAAGGAAAATGCCAGAGTCCAGTGGCATGAGGAGGGGGACCGAAACACTAAATTCTTCCACAGAGTTACTAAGATCAGAAATGCCACTAAGGTTATCCAATCCATGAAATTTGGCGGAATATCTTATGACAATCAGCATAGTATTGCTGAGCATGTTGTTCAACACATTAAGGATTTATATAACAAAGTTTCTTTTTTGCAGGATAACAATCTCGTGGAAAGCGTCATTCCAAATCTTGTGAATGCTCAAACTAACAACCTGCTCACCATGCTGCCATCGGTGCAAGAGATTCATAGTGTTGTTTTCAGTCTTCGTAGAGACAGCGCAGCTGGGCCGGACGGGTTTGGCCCTATTTTCTACCAACATTTTTGGAAGCTAATTAAGGCGGACGTTATTAATGCAACATTACCATTTTTCAAAGAAGGTTGGATTACTCCTGGTTATAATTCTAACACTCTTGTCCTCATTCCAAAGATCAAGGAGGCGGATAGTATCGAGCACTACAGGCCTATTGCGTTAGCTAATTTCAAACTTAAAATCATCAGCAAGATTGTTGCGGATCGGCTTGCCAAGGTTCTTCCTCATATCATTTCTAGAGAGCAGAAAGGTTTTATTGGCGGCAGAAGTATTCAGGACTGCATTTGTCTTACTTCCGAAGCGGCTAATCTGTTACATAGGAAATCGCTTGGCGGGAATATCATTCTGAAAGTCGATATTGCAAAAGCTTTTGATACTTTAAGCTGGAGTTTCATTCTCAAAGTTCTTAAATGTTTTGGATTTTGTGATACTTTTTGCACGTGGATTAACACCATCCTCTCTTCTGCAAATGTTTCTATTTATCTTAATGGGTAGCAACACGGTTTTTTCAAGTTTCGGCGGGGAGTTAGGCAAGGGGGCCCATTATCCCCTTTGCTGTTCTGTATTGCCGAAGATGTTCTCAGCAAGGGCCTCTCTAATCTGGTCATTGATAACAAAGTCAAGCCTATGAATGCCGCCCGGGGCTTTAAAGTTCCTTCTCACACCTTGTACGCGGACGATATTATTATTTTCTCTCGGGACAGTTCCTCTTCTATTGAGGCTACTGATGATTTGCTCCGTAAGTATGCTGATTGTTTCGGTCAAATTTGTAATCCCAACAAATCTGTTTTGTATGTTGGTTCGATGTCTAAAGAGCGATATGCTATGTTGGCGAATAAAATTGGTTTCTCTCAAGGGCTGTTTCCATTTCTTTATTTGGGAGTTCCTATCTTTAAGGGCAGGCCTAAAGCTATTTATTTTCATCCCTTTGTAGACAAAATTAAAAGCAAACTTGCTGTCTGGAAAGCTAGTTTGTTATCGATTGCCGGCAGAGTGCAACTTGTGAAGTTGGTTATTCATAGCATGACAGTTTATTCTATGATGGTGTATTCTTGGCCTGCTAGCATCATTCAATTAGTGGAAAGTTGGTGCAGAAATTTCATATGGAGTGGTGACATTACTAAGCGGAAAATGGTGACGGTGGCTTGGAAACATTGTTGCAAAAGTATTAAAGACGGTGGGTTGGGTATTAAGTCCCTCAGAGTGCTTAACGACGCGCCGAACCTCAAGCAGTGTTGGAATGTGATGTCTAGTAAGGAGGATTGGGCTGCTCTTCTTAGATCCAGGGTCTTTAAGGGAGGAAGGCATGTTAGTTATCACATCTTTTCCTCTATATGGACTGGCAGTAAGTACTTTCAAGAGACAATAAAGAACAATTCTCAATGGTTAGTTGGTGATGGTGAGAATATTAGATTTTGGAGTGATAATTGGTGTGACACTCTGCTGCTGGATTTATTTTCGGTTACTGAGGTTAATGAGGTAAACCTTAATTTTACTTTAAAAGACTTAATTCAACGTGGAAAAATTGTGCTCCCTGCTGAGATCATTCACCTCTGCCCTTCCATTTCTCTCATGATTGAAGATGTCTTTGTGAATTCACAGCAGACTGATTCGTTGATTTGGACCGCTACGGAAAATGGCCAGCTTACTCTCAAGGATACTTACAATTGGTGCAGTAAATCTGTTGTTCGAAATTGGGGCAGCAATGTTTGGCATATGGCTATTCCACCTTCTAAATCTCTTCTTTTCTAGAGGTTGGCTTACGGCAAGTTGCCAACTGACGATTTGATTAAGATTCGAGGTATATACATTCCTTCCATCTGTAACCTGTGCTGGCAGCAGGAGGAAACTTTGTCACATCTTTTCTTTGAATGTTCCTATGCTAAATCTATTTGGAACTGGTTGGGCGATATGTTGGATTGCGGTTTGGTTACTAATTTGGCGGACTGCCTGAACATAATTGATGATCACCGCTCTTCGCAGTGTCAAGTGGTGCTTATTGCTACAGTTTTAAATACCATTGTTAGTATTTGGAAAGCTAGGAATCTAGCTAGATTTCACAACAAGCTTCTCCATAGGAATTATGTCTTCGCTGAAATTATCTCTTCAACTTCTACTACGGGCAGTATTTCTCGCTACCCGGGCTAGCTCCAATATTAGGGACTTTATTTTGTTAAAGAAGTTTAAGATTGAGATTCATCTGCCCCGTCCTCTAGAAGTGTTCGAGGTTCTGTGGTCTCCACCCCAGCAGGGCTGGGTTAAAGTAAATGTAGATGGCTCGTCTAGTGGCTTCCCTTTGCAGGCTGCGTGCGGCGGAATTTTCCGTGACAATGCAGGTAATCATTTAGGTAGTTTTGGTTGTTCTTTGGGGTCTGAGAGTGCGATTCATGCTGAGTTTTTGGGGGCGATTATTGCCTTGGAAGTCGCTTTGGATAGGAATTGGACTTTGTTGTGGTTGGAATTTGACTCTTTTTTGGTTGTCTCTGCGTTTAACAATTCTTCGGTTGTTCCTTGAGAATTAGAAGCATATGGGATTTATGTTTGTCTAGGATTCGTCATTTTAAGTTCTTTGCTTCCCACATTTTTCGGGAAGGGAATTTTCTGCAGATAGATTAGCTAACATTGGGTTTTCGGTCAACTCTTTTACTTGGTGGAATGAGGTTCGTCCGGAAATTCTAGCTGACTTTAACAAAAACAAATTAGGATTACCTTTCTTTAGAACTAGATAGGTTTGAGGTCAGGTTTTTTGCCCCCCTCATTTTTGTACGTATTTTCTTTTATATATTTGATTTTTCCTTAAAAAAAATATATCATTTTTACGTAAGAATATGATAATGAATCTGAACCATTAGATTTTAAATTAAATGATAGAGATTATGTGTCAGTTTTGTTTCTCTCTCCTCCATCATTTATTTTAATAATGGAGGAGAGAGAAAAACTAAAATCACACATAATCTCCACCATTTATTTTAAAATCTAATAATTCAGATTCATTCTCATATTCTTACATAAAAATAATATTCTAATAGGATTTGTTCCATATATATATATATATATATATATATATATATATATATATATATAGTGGAGATTATGTGTATTTTTTTCTCTCTCCTCCATCATTTATTTTAATTATGGAGGAGAGAGAGAAAAAAACCACACATAATTTCCACCATTTATTTTAAAATCTAATGGTTCAGATTCATTCTTATATTCTCACATAAAAATGATATTCTCATAAGATATGTCCTATATATGTGGGCATATCTAATGAGAATAGGGGTGGCAAACCGGCATGCCCGCCCCGTTTAGGCCCGTCCCGCAATTGCCAGTAAAAAAATGGGGCGGAGCGGGGCGCTCATAGTTGAGGACGCGGGCCTAAAACCTAGTCCCACCCCGCAAAAAAGTGAGGGCGGGCGGGGAAAGCCCGCGGACACTGTGTCTTTTAAGCCTAAAAACACAAAATTTTATGTAAATACTTGTGCCCGCAAAAGCCCGCGAAGAAAATGGGGCGGGGCGGGGCGGACACATTAGAGGGTGAGGGCCTAAACCCTTGGCCCACTCCGCACTAAAGTGCGGGTAAAACGGATATGCCCAACGGGCCTGGCCCATTTTGCCACCCCTAAATGAGAATGGGTAAGTTTTACGAGAATGTGAGAATGAATAAGAAACATCAAATTTTAAAATGAAAAGTTGAGATTAAAAGATATTTTTAAAATTTGATTAATGATTTTTCTCTCCTCTTAATTACACATGATTTTGTGAAAACCACTATTTAATCTCAACTTTTCTTTTTTAAATCTGTTGATTCTTATTCATTCTCACATTCTCATATAATTTATTCATTCTTAATATATATATATATATATATATATATGGGTCATGCTAATGCACACCCATGTAGGTGTGCATTAGCAACATACACCTTAGTGTATTTTTGTGTGGGGCCCATCAATTTTTGGTGAGACCCACATTAGAAATATGAAAAAAAAAAGGGACAATTTCGTTACCCATCACAAAAAGTTGGTAGTCTACCTTCAACCAATCCACTAATGTCATATCATTTTATTATACTTAATTATTTATTTAATGATTTAAATTTTGTAGATTTCCAATGCAATGTAGCCTAATTTACTCTATAGTAGGGGTGGACAAACGGTCGGGCTCAGTCGGTTTCGGGCCCAAAAGCCCAAACCAAGATAAACCGTGGGTGAGAAAAACAGACCCGATTTTGATTGATTTAAAATCGGATTACTTCGGTTTCGGTTTGACGGTTTGACGGGTTTCTCGGTTGGGTTTATACGGTTTGGACTTATTTAAAATTGCAGCCCAACTACAAGAAAGTTTACTTTTTTTATAAAAAAAAATGTTTTAAAATAAATTTTTTTCACTTAAAACAGTCTAGTAAAAATTTTCTAGAAATATATTTTTATTTATAACATCCTTTAAATTATAAGGCTTTAAGCCCATAATTGAATATAGAGATCATAGAAAGTCAGTGCCATATAACAAGGCTATTAATAAATATAGTGATTTTAACATTTAGCCATATATCAACACTATAAATAAAGACACAACACATTTAAAGTTATTAATTACAGTCATCCAAAGTGAGTATCAAATTAAGTTTAAAATCGTTCATCCAACCGGTAATCTAATTAATAATTCATCCAACAAGAATGGACAAATGTTGTGACTGTAGTGCTTGAGATAAAGATTTAGATAAGCCATTCTGCATTGTTGAATTTGCATATTTGTTGAATCTGTATATGTGAAAAGTAATTAAAACTCTTCATAAAAAAGAACCATCATCACAAGTAATAACTTAATACAATAAGGAAAATACCTTCATGTAGACATCAATATATGAGTCATGTTTGATATTTACTGCTTTCTCTCTTCTAGACAACTCATAAAGCATGTATGTGGATCCTAAGTAATAACAAGTCAAGCTTTATGCACATCCCAAATTAGATTTTAAAAACTGAACTGGTATGAAAACTATTACAGTGTAATAAATTACGATGTATCAACTAATAAATTACAATGTAATAAATTACAATGTATGAAAACTAAACTGGTTGAAAAGCTTCATAAGATTTTAAGTCTTCCTGCCAGATGAAATGTTGCATATAATTGTTTTTTATAAAATAGAAGCAACTAATGCAACCTTAATGCAACTGAACTTTAAACAGACCTTTCAACATATCATTTTATCTGTAGAGCATAAAAATAATAAAACAATAGAACGTTCAAACATACCTTCTTGGCTAATTGGCACAACAACAGTCAAGGCTCGGACATCATGTGAATGGCCTTTTTTATAATCAACATAGACCCAATTCTCTTTCTCCTTGGTTGATGAAGACAGTTTATAAAGAACAACCTTCCAATAATAAGTGAAACAAGCATTTTATCATTCACTTGATGACAAAGAATTGTGCAACATTTAATCTTAATTAGAATGAGCAAAAGAAAGACCACAAATAACAGTGTAATGAAAATATAATAACACTAAAATATGTTGACTTATAGATAACACATAATTGCAATTTTAAGTTTATTCTTTTGGTAGTTTTAAACAAGCAATCAAATTCGTATTAAGTTAAACTTAATAAGGAATCACTGCAAGCTAAACTTAATAAAACTTAATAAGATGGAAAATCACAATCAGTTCAAACATTCTTTTTTTCACACTTTAGTTTTGGCAATACAACTAAAATCAAAATCCCTCCTTGCAATTCAAATGACTTAAATGTGCTATAATATAAACAAGGTTTTATCAATTAAATAAGAAAACTATTGGCACGTATTACTACAAGGCAAATATATGTTCTTACAGAGAAAGGTATTTCCCGTCATGGCTAACAGACATTACTGAAGCCGACTTTCTAAGCAGCCTCTTATGCCCAATTTTGTTCCACGAACTCATGTTCCAACAAGCAAAACAGCTTAATCTGAAATTAATTTGCATAAATGATAAGTATAATGAATATGAAATTAAATATAATATATAACAATTAAAACATACCTACTATCATTGAAGTTGTGTCCGGTCACAAATTCCCCCAAGTATTTTTGTTTTGTAGTTGTGTCTGGTCACAAAAAGGATTTCAAAATATAGTGATGTGTTATGCCAAGATGCACAAGTCATACATGACTCCAAAATATCAAAATGATTTCAAACTGTGGAAAAATTAAACAAAAACAGAATTAGTATATATAAAATTAAGTATAGAAAAGTAGGAAAATTACAAAACAGAGTTATTATCTTACAAAAACAGAAGCATCAACTTTCTCAATCACAACCTATTGGTTGTGCTTGAGTCGAACCTACAACAACATGTTCAATTGTTGCTCCAACTTCAGCATTACCAGCCCCACTATTTGTAGTTACAAAGCATTGTTGAAATTCTAGATCGCGTTCAAAATTTAAAAAACAATAAGAATGTTATAATTGGTAGCAGCCAACCAAAAATAAATAAATAAAGATAGAGTATGAGTTTTATTACCTGATATAATTTCCTCAGTTATCCCAAACTCTTCCGTGTAATTGACGTCTTTGAAATATGTACGAGAAGGCCTTAACCAGTTCTGAGTACATATCAGCCCTTCAGCCGCTGCTGGACTCAAAGAGCTCCTATAAACTTCTAAAACTCTCCCCCCTGTGCTAAATGCACTCTCAGAAGCTACAGTTGATACAGGGGTGGCCAAAATTTCTTTCACCATTGCTGCTAGGATTGGATAACGAGGTTTGTTTTGTTTCCACCAAGTTAGAATGGATGATTTATCATTATCATTTGTACAAGGATCATTCAAGTACCTCTCAAGTTCATTTTGTTTATCAATGGTATCTTTATCCTTCAAATGTTGCTTAAAAGCATCAGCCCTTAGAGAATGTGAAGAATTTCTAGGTTGAGCATCAACAGCATGATAGTTATCTGATGGACCGGGGGATTGTATGGTCACATTAGTTTGATCATGGGCTGATTTGTACCATGTGTACAATTTAAACAAATTGTCCTTGACATTTTTGGCCATTTTCATAGATTTTTCGGTCCCTTCCCCATAAACTTGATCAAAAGACCACTCAATGTATCTAAACTTATAATGAGGGTAAAAAATCACTCCTAAATAGAGAAATTGATTGATGTTTTTTTCGTCTCCCCAATATTTATCGTACTTACGCTTCATCTCATATCCTACTGAGGCTAAATCAGAGTTCAAGTTCATAGATGCTTCTTGAAGCTCACCAAAAACAGATGATAACTGATGGTAAGCTGTGTGCAGTGACACTTGTTGAGATGAAGAAAAGACCCTGGTGGCTTCATAGAAAATTTTCAAAAATTTCACAAATTCTCTAACCTTTTCCCAATCACTACAACAAGGAGGACCGGCCCGTCCAAACCATTCAACATACCCTACATCTTCTCCTTCTAATTTTTCAAATGCTGTTTGGAACTTCTCGGCAGCATCCAACATCATGTATGTTGAGTTCCACCTTGTGGAAACATCTAGACATAAATGTTTCCTACAAGTAATCCTAGAAAATTCAACACACTCTTTGAATTTCAATGCTCTTTGCGGTGAAGACCTTACAAATCTCACAGCATTACGAATGCTGGAAACAGATGGACCTTGTTCTTTCAGTCCATCATTAACAATCAAATTCAGAATATGTGCACAGCAGCGCATATGAAAAAACTCAGCTTCACCCATTAATCCATTCTTGATATGAATTCTCTTCTTTAAATATGCTACAGCCACGTCATTGCACGATGCGTTATCAACAGTGATTGTAGACACATTTCTAAGACCCCATTCCCTCAATATATCCTCAAGTTTCCTACCAATGGTCTCGACTTTGTGATTAGGAACTAAGCTAAAGCTAATGATCCTTTTTTGATAGTTCCAATCATTGTCAATAAAGTGGACTGTAATTGTTATATAGCTAACGTTTTGAATGGAAGTCCAGCAGTCTGTAGTTAGTGCTACCCTGCTACAATCAGACCTAAAATAAGTTTTCAACCTCAACTTCTCATCTAGATACAACTGAAAACAATCCCTAGCAACTGTCCTCCTAGATGGGATAATCAAAAGTGGTTCTAATTGTTTACATAAGATCATAAACCCCTCACCTTCAACTACTCTAAATGGGTGTTCATCAAGGATAACAAACAAAGTTATTGCCTTTCTACAAGCTTCTTTATCAAACTTTGGGCTAACAGAAATCAAGCCACCACTTCCAAAAGCAAGGTTTGTTTGTTTGAGGTCATTTTCTAGGTAAGGATTTTTGTTACAAATTTTTGAGTGGGCCAACATGTTAGACGTTCCGTGTGATTTAGGATCACATCTATATCGTTTATGGCAATGCTTGCAGGCAGCAGTTCTTTCATCAACATCGGTTAATTCGATAAAATGGTCCCAACATGAAGATGTTTTCTTAGGACCATCCGCATTAGGCCTCATTTTCTTTTTACTATGGTCAATAGGAGGAATAGCGGTCTCGTTCACCGCCTCAGTTGTAGCTGCAGCTGCAGTTACAGCTTCAATTGCAAACAATTAATAAAGCATACAAAAGTGCACTTAGTAAAGCAAAAACATTCACACAAAAAAGAACACTAGTTAATAAAGCATTTATTTTTCACATGAACCATCTTAATGATATTGTATCTACTAATGAACATGAAAGGAACAATTAATTTTGACAATGTTTCTGCCATAATGAGACATGTTCCAGCTCTAAACACTTTCCATATCTATTGCCATCTCTCTAACGACTCAAGTTAATCTATTATTCACACAAAATAATTTTTCTTTTTTCTCCTATATGATCCCACTTAGAGGACATAAACAAACTTTAAAATAAATAAAAAGAACAAGTCTCATTCAATTTTAACATTCAATTAATGAACATGAAAGTTTCTGCTGGAACCAATTTTTCTGCTGAAACCATGAAACTTTAAATTAATGAACATGAAAGTTTCTCCAACTCCTCTGCTGGAACCAATTAATAAATACAAAGAACAAATTTGGCAGCAGTTAATCAAGGTCTAAATACTTATATTTTAGCATAACCAAATATTTATTAACAGCAACAAAACCTATTTAGCTTCATTAACAAACATAATTACCAAATATTTTTATCAAATTTAATAGCAGTTAATCATGGTTTAGATAACATCTGAACAACATAAAATTTAACAACACACAATCATCATATACTTACAGTGTTGTTGCTCTTGCTCCATAATATCCAATGCAACTCCCAGTCCTTCTCTACCACTATCTCTTTGATCAACACTTTGTCTTACACTTGGTCCTTGTTTACTACCACCTCCTTGCTCCATCTTTCCAATTTTCAATCAATATAATACAACATGTCAAAAAAAATCCAACAAAAAAATTAATACAAATAAATAAAAAATGTAGCAAGATGAAACATAAAACAACATTAATCTGAAAAATAAAAAGTATCATTACCTGATTAATTGTTTTTTTAGACGACTCAGAGATCCAACATGTCAAAACAAATAAACAATGTTAGTTTTGAAACATTAAAACTAAAAACTTCATATGAAAACTCATGAACAAAGTCAAAACCCTAAATCTAGAAGAAACAAAGACTGAAAAATTCAAAGAAGAAAATAAGAGAAAGAATAAAATGAAAATACCTTGAAGAAGATGATGAAGGAGAGTTCGATGATCAAGATACACGGTTTGGAAGAAGGATCTACACCATTTTTGGATTTTTGTAGCGACGGCGGTGGGCTAGGGTTTGAGCTTTGATAAGAGAAGATGAATTGAAGAGTGATAAATTCTGAGGGTTTACTGAAATGAAACGAGAGAAAGTGAGGGAGTGTGTGTTTTGCTAAGTGTGAGTGGAAATTTTTGCCAGCGTGTAAACATGTGAGGGAATCCGGTTCGGTTCGGTTTTAAGTGGTTCAATTTTATACATCCGAACCGATCCACTAGTATCCATGTTAAACTGTGTGAACCAACCGATTGAACCGCTCAACCGATCCAACCCAAACCATTTTCATTTTTTTTTTCGGTTTCGTCGGTTATGGGTCGGGCCTGGACCGTTTGTCCAGCCCTACTCTATAGGTAACTCTACCAAACTTTTTGAAGTGGGTAAATAAAAATTCACCAAAAAAATAGAAAGAAAATAGATTTAGTGTATTTTTGTGTGGGATCCACCAATTTTGGGTGTGTGTTAGTATTTCCATATATATATATATATATATATATACACAATGTGACATAAATGCTTAATAAAACTATTATTGAAGTAAAATTGGTTAACATTGCTTAGATGTTACATATATGCTTAGCGCCAATTTGGACCAAGAAAAATAATTCTAACAATTAAATTTCATTTCATGAGAAATGCTTTTAGTTGTGAGTTTGTTTTAGCTTTAATTTTTTTTTTAAAGTATTAAAATTTTATTAAAACTTGTTTTTTTTTCAATTGAGATTGAAATATTAATTTTTAGTACATAAATATATATTATTGAAATTAAAACATAACTAAAATTACAATATTTATAAAAATATATATTGTAGAAAATTTTTTATAAAAATTTATTTAAAATATTTTTTTAAAAAAATTTAATATTTAAAAAGGTATAGAAAAATAATAATATACTCCCTCTAGTCTGTCTTTTTATAAGGAACACTTCAATTTTTTAGATTCATTAAATAATTAATGTATCTGATCTGTATTATAGACTAGATACATTAATTATTTAATAAATTTAAAAAAGTGAAATGTATCTTATAAAAAGGACCGGAGGAAGTAATATTTTGAAAATAACTATTAAAATTAATTTTTGTATTTGAATTTTTTAAATAAAAAATATGTAATATTGTAAAAATCTTTAAAAAAAAAAACATCGGAAAAAACGGATTCTTAATTCCAAATATCTCGTGAAGCTTTTCTGTCAACGCAGTTACTCCCCAATACAAATTACTTCCGATACAACTAATTCTATTTCTATTTCTATTTCTATATCTAGAGATTGGTAGACACAGTACACTAACTCTATCTGGTTTTGTAGAAACCAAAGCAAATTTCAAAACAATTGTCCTTCCTGGCCCTCTGCAATTAACATGATATCTCCTCTTGTCACTTTAGCGAATAACACTACAAAAGAGATTTCTAATTGTTCCATGCAAGGTTTTCAAATCTTGAAAAAGCTCAACAGTGCATCCTTCAAAAGGTCTAAGCACTGTAGAAGTTTTATGGTTGCCTCCACCTCAGTCTTGGATTAAATGTAACATAGATGGCACTTCTTTAGGAGTTCCAGATTATGCGGCTTGCGGTGGTTTGTTTAGGGACCATACTGCAAGTTTAATTGGTTGCTTTGCTGGAAATCTGGGGAAATCTTTTGCCTTAAATGCTGAGTTTGTGGGAGTTATGAGAGCAATTGAGCTGGCAAAAGATAGACATTGGAATAATCTCTGGGTAGAAACGGATTCGGTGGTTTCGCTTATCTCACATATTTAGGGCAGGGAACCAATGCGCAGACACGTTAGCTTTATTAGGCCTTACAATTCACGATTTTGTTTGGTGGAATGAAGCTCCCGTATCTGTTTGCGACAATCTGATTCAAAATCGTCTAGGTTTTTCTTCTTTCCGATTATGTTAATTCCAGACGGGTTTTGGCTTTAGTCCCCCTCTTTTGTACTTGTTTTATTTTTCGAATATATTCAGTTGCTTATAAAAAAAAAACTTTCAATTCTTTTTCGTAAATAGTAGTACTATTCAACCGTACCATAATAGGAGTATATATGATAAACTTGTTAAGAATTGGGTCCACAAAAATGTAATTGTAATTACATCATGCATGTGTATATCTGGGTCAGAATTTAATGCAATAAATTGAATTAAAATCATATATATTTATCAATTTGCTCAAAATGTTAGAAATTTAATTGGAGAGGGACAAAAATCTTAAATAAGTTGCAGGCTGTAGGAATAGGGAAAGAAAAGATACTCACCCTTTATTATTTCTTCACTAACCTCGTGAGGGATGATGGGACATAGGCATAGTAGTAGAACATTACTAATCTGCTCTTGTACTGTGGCTTATGTCGTCATCATCATAATCTTTATACACGTCCAATCAATAATAATTTCACTTTTGCTGCTCAAAACCAGAGGATTTTCAAAAAGAAATTGTCAAACATAATTTACGAATTTTTTTTTAAACTAACACACTTTTTTAAAAAAAATATTAAAAAATTGATTTTTTAAACTATTTACGAAAATTGTAGGGTTTGAAAAAGGGTTTCAAGAGTGACGCTATATGGAATGACGTCTCAGTTAGAGGCTACAAGTCATTTCATATGGCGCTTCAGGCAAAATTCTTTACCCTAAAAAATTCCCTGAGGAGGAGCCAAATGAAATGGCACCTCAGGGCATTTTCCTTTTTTTTTTTTTAATTTATTTTTAATCTGAAATAAATAAAAAAAGTGTTTTTTTAATTTAGTGCATAAGCATGTTTACGAACAGTAGAAGCAGACCCAATTGTACTAAGTGTCCAAATGTGTCAGGCCCTAGCACGGCGACATAGTAACTTATGTAATCTTGTCTATTTATATTAAGAACAAATTCTTCTGGTCTTTTCACCGGCCTGAAATTCTTCTGGTAGCCAGCAGCGAAGTTCCCTGTGCAAATGCTCCAACGTTTGGGTGTTCCAGAGTCGCACCTCCAACGGAGGCTTGACTGCTGAGTATATAACTAGAACATTTCGTTTCATCAGTGGAAACTCTGACCACTTTTCCTCCTCCGCTGCTGATGACGACGACGGTCGGCTATTTGAGAATGAAGACATGGTGTTGAGAAAGAGAGACTTTGGGAAATTGGTGAGGGAAGGGCGGCAATTAAGGTTTGTGTTGCTGAGTTGTTGTGCAAAAACAAGTGAGGGAGAGCCCTTATTTATAGGTTAAGGATAACCTATAAAATAATATAATTTTTAGTATATTAAAAAATATAAATTAAACTTAATAAAATAAAATAAAAATTAAAAAAAAAATGGTCTGAGGCGCCATTTCATATGACTACTCCTCAGGGAATATTTGTAGGGCAAATATATGGCATGAGGCGCCATATGAAATGGCTTGTGGCCTCTAACTGAGGCGCCATTTCATATGGCGCCACCCTGCCATTTTCGTAAATAGTTTGAAAAATCAGTTTTTTTGGTATTTTTTTTGAAAAGGTGTGTTAGTTTAAAAAAAATTCCTAATTTACTATTTTGGATTTTTAAAAGTATTTTTTAAATATTTCGGGTTCTCTTGGATGTGAAAGATCATTAACATTAAGTTTGCATTTATGTTTGTTTGTTTTTTAGTTTTTTACTTAATTTGTTAATCTGTGCCACAAATCTGATAAAATTAAATTTTATCGGATTTATGGTATCATTTGTATAAGAAATTTGAGTATTCGTTAGATATTTTTATTTGATATAGTTTGTTGGGGTGACACCAGTTTTTTGTTTTTTTGGAATATTTGATATAAATGCATGTAGTCTTTTTTTATTTTTAATTTTATGTAATATTTGATTTTAATGCAACGAAGACATTATAAAAAAATCTTATACAAGGTTAATATTGGCAATGAATTTTATCAAAAAATTGGTATTGGTGGGGTGGCACCAAATTTTTATAAAATTCGATAAGTTTTTATTTATTTATTAATAGTTTAATTGATTTGTTCATGAGTGGGACCGAGAATGAGACGGTAGGATCATCCATATATTAAATGTCAAATCAATTTGTGTTGTTCTTAAGAGATCTCTTGACGACAGAGATGATGTTGATGATGGTCATTTTCATACGAGGTAGGTAGATTGGCTCCTACAGGTTTTCACCAAAGTAGGACTGAAGAGATTTGCGGACCACATACTATCCATCATAGAGGAGGTAGAGGGGACGCTCCATAGGCAATGATGCTAAGTTGTCTGATCATGTTGATATGGAGCCACATGCAGAGGTGTCTGATCATGTTGATATAGAAGCACATGTTGAGGGGACTAACCATACATTGGTGCTTGAGCACGATACAAATGAAGGGTTCCTAAGAGGATCATTCCACATGATAATGATGACAATCTACCATGATCATGTTGTCGTCCATTAGAAAAATATATTCATTCCATCTTCTATTTGGGAAGATGACGATCATCGTGGACGATGTTTATAGCCTATTACATCTCCCTTTCACGTGACTTTTTCACCCTCCATAGATGGACATGTGGTTGTGCTACTGTAACAGTTCTCTATCATGCCATCGAAGAGGCAACTAAATTTGAGACCAATCAACTTGTTGGTTATATGAGCCTCTTTTAAGTATAATACTTATTGTGTGGTTTTAAATTATATGTTGTGTTGTCGTGTTGGATCTACGAGAACTTCCTCTCCTTTTGTGACAAGGGTGATATGGGTTCTATCACAAATGGTTCCCCACATGTGACAAGATGGGTCTCCAAGAATGCCTATCCAGGTGGTCTTCAGGAGTACATACGCATGATTGACGATATCACCTTTGATGATGTCATATGCACACCATACACAAACCAACAGGTATATCAAGAATCTAACAAAATGCACTATTTTTAGGTTATATGTGTTAGGAGAGTACAATGCCCACTTACCTTTTTTAGTAGTATCTCCTTTGGTTTGGTTACATGCAAGACATACCACAACCTATCTCTGTTGTACCATCTAGCGTTGATGGATAGTTCAATGCTAACATGGTGACTAGTGTCGCCACGATTAGGGAACTGTAGTCATTGTGATATTTTGTGGGCAGTGTATAGACGTGCACTTAATGTGATAATACATAATATCGTATTCTCTCATTATCCCTCCTAACTCAACAAACCCTTCAAATATTGTTGGACTTTTAGATGACATTCCACCACCACCTCCACCTCATAGTATAAATGACCGATAGAGGATGCATGTGATATCTCTTATTTTTTATAAACTAATGGGTCTGATAAACTCATGGTAAATTTTGTGTTTTAGTAATGCGTGATTATACACATTGCACATGGCGGGCTATTATAGATGTATTATTATTACTTGTTGTATTATGACTTTTTGTTGTTTCGTATTTTTTTTCATGACTTATCATTGTATTATTACTTGTTAATGACTTATCATTTTATAATCTCAACATAAACTTAACAACATCTAGAATAAACATAACATAAATCTAAAATAACGTATCATCATTACCAATTGTGTTGGGACATTTCACCATTTTCAAAATATGATATGTTAATTTTGCAATTGTACATCCATCTCGATTGGACCCTTAGTTTTGTAACGGTGAAATATATTTGACATAACTGTTACACCAGCCTCCGGTTTGAGCTCAAACTTATTGAACTTAATCTTCCCTTAAATTTCAATCGTTAATGAATGGTAAACAATCTTAACCAATATGTTTGATGTTGTGTTCCCTAAGTCAGCGACTTGGTTGATCCATGTAACAAAATAAAATTATTTTCAGGGATACAACCATATTTGGTTAACATAATCAACAAATGAAATGCCATAAACACATACTAGCTCAAAATGTTGCAGGTGTTACTCATACTCAACTACCCTATTTGAATACATTATCTTATTCCATAGTTCAATCACATGCTCTTTGTCATACCCCAAATTTTGACCACTAAGATCTCCCATCATTGTGCAAATGATCACCACAATATGGATGTACCATTATGCCTCATCAGTCTCCCCAAAGATGGGTGAGCATTCACCACAGTCAAGAATTAGGGTTTCAAGCCCTCTCAGAGCCTTAGACAAAGGATCAATCAAGAAATGACAGGATATTCAACTTGTATAAACTCTCAAACACCCATAAAGGATCAATAGGACTCCCTCATCAAGGATTGAGCACAAGGTTGCAACCTTCCCAGTGGATTAAGCCTCAAGATCGCCAGTGTCACCAAATTAGGGTTTTGGTCGACCAGGGCTTCCAGATGGAAATTTTCCTATGGGCATGAGCCAATGATTTAAAGCATAATCCAAGATACTCCAAGGGACCTCATGGGCCCAATCATCAAGTCAATTTAGCCTCAGGGGATGCATTCACCAAAAATCGGGAATTAGGGTTTCTTGACCTAATTCACCCCTAAGTTGACTTTTGGGACAAAACATGAGCCAATACCTCAAGACATGGTTTGAGGGTCTCTAATAAACTACATTGATCCATTTACAACAATGGATTGATCCAAGAAGCTTGATCCACAAGTTTCAATTTCATCTGAACCACAGTTAGGGTTTTTGAAGAAAAAGTCAACTGTGCCTTTGACTTTTGACCAGGACATGCTCCCAAATCTTGGGACATGATTCAATACACCCTATAACACCTATGAAATCAATCCATCAAGTTTTATTTAGTTCAAGGATTTGATTTCATAAAGGATCGCACCGTTTGGAATTCATCTGATAAAAAGTCAACTGTGCCCAAAAGTCAAAGTTTGACTTTTTGATTTTTTGATCAATTATGGTTCCCTAACCCTAAAATGATGTTAATGCGTGATTGGAATCATCATTCATCAATAAAAATCAAGAAAAGTGGGATAACTTGTAAAAGGGGTAGTCATAAAAAACTTAGAAATTTTCTAAGTTATGGAACAAAGTGGCTAGGGTACCAACTTCCAAGGATCATAACTTGTGATCCAAGCAACCATTTTGGCTGATCCAAAGATGGATTTGTAGCTCTCATGGCATACTTTAAAAGTGTCAACTACACCTCATTCCAATTCCTCATGAATTTTAAGTTATGGAGTAACCAAAATGACAAAAACACAAAAATGGCATTTTTCCCAACACTTGGTGAAATTTTCACTAAGTCAGAATCTGTTTCACTTTTTTCAAAATGTAGGGGCATTTTTCACTTGGATCCAAAAAGTGTCAAGACAAACTATGATCACACATATGTTGTATCATATGAGAGCTTTCCAAAATGGCCAAGAACTCCATCAAATTCCATTTGAGCTAAGAGTTATGACAGTGGCAATATGCCTTGCTGCAACTGTCATGGCAAGGTAGATTTGTGCATTTTGCTCGATTTGATCAAATTGTGCAAATGACAAACAAGTTTATCCATTTGAACACCTCAGGGGGAGATTAAGGAGGAACAAAAGTCAACTTATGAGACCCTCAAGACATGGCATGAACCGAGCCTTTTCCAACTGCATGAGTCAAGGATGATCTCTGAACTAGGGAACCAAAGGCCTGTGCTCTAACCTCTAGTCAATGGCTAGAGGAGACTTAAGATTCCAAAGTGATGCAATTGGACAATGAGCTGCTGCAGTTTCCATTCACTATTACTTGTAAAACAAACTTGCTCTACTATAAATAGAGCTCATTTGTGCTCAGTTTAAGTACACCAAAGGCCTACAACACTTGCCTTTCTCAAAATCATCTTCTCACTCTAAAAAATGCCTTTCTTAGCAAGTCATTATCGAGTTTTTCAGTAAAGAGCAATTCCACTCAAACCAATTGCTCTGACACCTCATAAACATCATATGTGAGCTGATCAAACACTAAACACACAACTGTAACACTGATTTCTCAGAATCACCAGCCAGTTGCTCATGTTTTCAACTAAGTTGCAGTTGAGATGCCATAAAGTGATCCAGCCATTTCCAATCAAGTCCAAGCATTCAAACACACTCCATATAGTGTAGGGAAGCTGTTCAGATCATCACAACTCATCTGTAACACCTCCAACTCAAAAATCAAATTGCTCTTGCTGTCACGACCTTCAAGTAAGCCTAAACTTGGTCATCTCTTAATCTATGCATATTTCCTCGCACAATACTTTTGCCAAATGTTCATAATCATGCATAGATTGTTTCCCCTCAATTAATTGCTTTGTTTAAATCGTGTATCAAAATTCTCAGCCTTCATGCAAATTTTAGGGTTCTTGAGGTTTTGTCTTGATTTCTGATTCCATGCTTAAAATAAATGAAATTAAAGACCATAGACTTGATCGTGAGGTGAAAACGAGTAGATTGATATGTGGATTGCATGATTTCATCAAGTATCCAGTAAGATTGGATAGAAAACGCAAATCTGAGCAAAACTCCCTTCGCGCGTGTTCTTGGCCCATGTTCTTGCCGCCTTTTTCACAAATTTGAATATTTGAATTTTGTGATTTTATTTAATTGATTCAAAAATTAATTTCTCTCTGAGTTTTAATGATTTTGAGTTGATTCTTTTTTTAATAATTCACAAAAATGTTAAAATATTTTATTTTACAATAATTTTCCAAAAATATTATTTATTTCATATATTTGATATTTTTTCAAAGAATTAAACTTTTATTTGTATTTTAACATTTAAAATATTTTTTCCTCCTTGATTTTCCAAATTTAATTGATTTCCAATCATTTTGTGGATATAAACATGATTTTTGAAACATTGATCCAAGATCACCACTCATTTTTCACATGTTTTTAATACTTTTTATTAATTTTTTAACAAAATTAATTCCTTTTTAAACAAAAGTAGGGTTTTGATTAATTCAACCATCATCAATCATTTTCAAACTCTTTGGGCCTCTAATAGAGTGTAAGACCCAACCCTTTTTGAAAACCAAAATAATTTGGGCCTCGGTCATCGTATAAGACCCACTGTGTTTTCAAACCTCGGCGCGATCGCCATTTTTCAAACAAATAATCATCTGGGTCTCCCCTCGTGTTGTAAGTCCCATCTTTTTTCAAAACATCCTTGGGCCTCTAATAGAGTGTAAGACCCAACCCCTTTTTAAATAAAAAATTTTGGGCCTCACACATTGTATAAGTCCCTCTGTATATTTTCAAACGTTCGGCGCGATCGTCGCCTTTTTAACAAAATCAACTGGGCTTCTCCTTGAGCTATAAGACCCATCTTTATTCATTTTCAAAATATTTGGGCCTCTAATAGAGTGTAAGACCCATCCCCTTGTACAAAAATTTTTTGGACCTCACATATTATATAAGTCCCTCTGTACGATTTTCAAAATAACGGTGCAATCATCGTTAAAACTTGGGCCTCTCCTTGAGATGTAAGCCCCAACAATCATTTCAAAGCACTTTCTCCTTTGATTTTGAATTCAAATATATGTTGTTATCAAAACTTTCTTTAATTTCTTTGTTGAACAACTAACAAAACAACATGGAAGCGAAAGTATGGATAACAGAATGAAAGAGTTCTAGGAACTGTTCCTGGAAATGCAGAAGGAACGGCAAGCCATTCGCGGTCAGGATCTATTTGGAAAAGATGCCACAGACCTTTGTTTGGTCCCCAATGTGAAAGTTACGCACAAGTTCAAAGTGCCCGAATTTGAAAAATACAAGGGTAACTCTTGCCCTCAAAGTCACTTGGTGATGTACGCTCGGAGGATGTCAACACAGACAGAGAACCACCAGCTACTGATCCATTATTTTCAAGATAGTTTAACCGGTGCCGCACTCAAATGGTACATGGGTTTAAACCACACTAAGATCGCTACTTTCAGAGATCTCAGCGCTGCCTTTGTTCAATAATATAAGTATAATCTGGACATGGCAGCGGACAGAGATCAACTCAGAGCCATGTCGCAGAAGGATAAGGAAACCTTTAAGGAGTATGCTCAGAGATGGCGTGAAATTGCTGCCCAGATTTATCCACCTCTTGAAGAAAAAGAGATGACAAAGATCTTCTTAAAGACCTTGAGCTCATTTTACTACGACAGAATGGTCGCCAGTGCGCCCAGTGACTTCACCGAGATGGTGGGCATGGGATTTCGTCTTGAGGAAGCAGTCTGAGAAGGACGTTTAGTTAGAGACGTTAGATCATCAAGTAGTACAAAATGATATGGTAGTGTTTTTCCTAAGGAAAAAGAGCAGGATATTGGGAATATCTCTCTCGAAAAGCAAATACGACGATACCAACCAGTAGCAGTTGTAACTCTTGCTATCAACCCTGCGCCTGTTCCAACGTATAAACCTCAGGTTGCGCAAAGCCAACCGAATCAACAGCAATATCAGCAAAGGGCATAACCGCCTATTCAGTAGGCTCGTCCTCAGTACAACAACAACCGTACAACGCGACCATCGGGGTTTGACCCTATATCGATGTTGTACGCAAAATTGTTTCCACTCTTACTGGTTAAGGGGCACGTCCAAACCAGGTATCCTCTTACAGTACCGGAGAATCCTCCTTTTTGGTTTAAAGCGGATCAAACTTGCCCTTACCATCAAGGAGGACCAGGGCATAACATAGAAAACTGTCTCAGCTTCAAATCCGACGTACAAAAGCTTGTTAGGAGTGGGGTCTTATCTTTCAAAGATACGAATCCGGATGTTCTCACGAACCCGTTGCCTCAACACGAGAAAGCTGCAGTAAATTTGATAGAAGGAGAGTCTAACAACAGCTATCAAATTCATGATGTACTCTTATTGAGGACCAATCTGGTCAAGATGCATCGGAGACAGAGCGGGTATGGCCATATACCACCTCACAATTATCACTAGTGTGATATCTGCTCTATAGACAATCAAGGATGTTTTGTGGTGCAATCAACTCAACAGGAACAATTTGATCTCGGGTGGATCCAAGAGCATCGAGTTCGTAGAGTTAACATGACTTATGCAAATTCCAACATCATTCAGAACCACGACATCCGTGTGATGAATGTCAACTTAGTGGCAATGCAGTCAAGGCAAATCTAGTATCATGATCTGCCGCGGCACGATTACAATTCCTGTCTGATTTGCACGGTAAACAATCAGGGATGCTCTTTTATATAAGAGGCCCTCCAGCATCAGATGGATCTTGGATGGATCCAGGACTACCATGATAAAAATCCTTATCAGATCAACATGATTCAGATCTTCGATATTCGCTTGATGAATACCAGCTTGGTAGAATTACACGCTAAGCAAGTCCAGCTCAGTTTTTTGATCGCATGAGTATCGGAACTGTACAGTATGCTGTTAGAGTGACCAAGGATGTGTTCTCATTCAGAGAACTTTGCAAGACTTGTTAAATCATTGGTGGCTTCCGATTTATCTAGACGAAGACACGCAACAAGTCAGCATGATTAATGGGAACCCTACTAGGCATCAAAGTCAGGATGTTCGATCTATGGAAGCAGACCTAGTAAGGTTACACTACATTCAAAGCAGACGTGGCCAGATGCCACCACATAACTACGAGCGTTGTAGAGTCTGCTCGGAGAATAACCAAGGATGCTACCTCGTGCGAGCAGCCCTTCAGTGTCAGTTGGACCGCGAAGAGATTCAACCATGTCCAGTTTCGGGGTCCATCAACTTGATGCCCGACTACTTCGCTGATCAAATCAAAGATGTTGTTGTAATCTCTAATCCTGAGAGGACCAAGGATGTTTGTACCATCATCCTCTACTCAATGAAACAAAAGTTCTTAACCAGGAATTGATTGAAGTTACTTACGACAGTCAGAGAAATCAGAAGGCTCCCGTAGTTATCTATTTGTCAGGACCAGTACCGTACAAGTCCGATAAAGCTATCCCTTACAAATACGGTACAACAACAATTGAGAATGGAAAGGAAATTCTATTACCCTCCGTCGTGAATATTGCAGACATCAGTTGAGTAACACGGAGCAGTCGAATCTTCAACAGAGGAGTTGAAGAACCTAACAGAGAAAAGGAACTTTAGACAGAAGGTCTCAATCCACCGGTCGGTCAATCCAGTAATCCCGACCTTTCAAAGAACGATGATGAGATGCTGAAGCTCATCCAAAGGAGTGAATACAACATTGTTGATCAGCTATTACAAACTCCTTCAAAAATCTCTGTGTTATCACTTTTACTCAGTTCTGAAGCCCACAGAGAGGCTCTACAAAAAGTCTTAGAACAGGACTTTATGGAACAAGATGTAACGATAAGACAATTCAACAGCATCATCTCCAACATCACTTCCTGCAACAACTTGGGGTTTAGTGATGAGGAATTTCCAGAAGAAGGCAAAAGTCACAACATGGCCCTCAATATCACAGTTAACTGCCAGGACGATGCCTTAGCCAGCGTACTGGTAGATACCGAATCGGATCTCAATGTTATGCTGAAGTCCACTCTAATGCGACTATCATTCAAAGGATCTCCGATGAGAGGCAGTGAGGTCGTCGTCAAAGCATTTGACGGATCCCGAAAAATAGTTATCGGTGAAGTCGACCTTCCCATAACTATCGGTCCTCACACTTTCCAAGTCACTTTCCAGGTCATGGACATCCGAGCAATATACAGCTGTTTGTTGGGAAGACCTTGGATACACCAGGCTGGGGTAGTCACTTCGACACTTCACCAGAAGCTAAAGTTCGTCAAGAATGACCAACTCGTCACGGTATGTGGAGAACAAGCCTTGATCGTGAGTAACCTTTCATTATCCACTTGTGTAGAACCCGAGGAGGTTGTTGGAACTCAGTTCCAGGCACTTTCGGTGAGCAATAAGAATCAATTAGAGAAGGGAACATCGATCTCCTCGTACAAAGATGCTCTCGAGGTGATCAAAAGTAACAATGCAAAGGGATGGGGATAGCTTGTCATTCCTACTGACAATAAAACAAAGAAGGGTCTTGGTTTTTCTTCAACCTGTACCCAGACTGCCACCAACGATGAAAGTCTTTATCCCATTCAGAACTTCTTCCATAGTGGAGGTTTCCTTCACCCAATATCTCAAGAAGTTCATACCATCAACAAGGGAGTCTCCTCCGATATAGATAAAGAATGGAAGTCCTACCTTAACGAGGACGGCTATATGTCTCAGGAAGAGGTGCCTACGCCATTTTACTATCCCGCACAGAGTCCGAGATTTATACCAAGGTCAGATGTCAAATTGATATACGGAGATTGTGATCCAGAAGGATGTCGTGCTCCACCAAACTCATTAGAGGAGGACACTCTGATGAAAGACAACTTTGACCACGACTATTATGGCCCGATGGATGGCCTGCCTCTCTGGCAGCCGTACCCAGGAGACTCGGGGCAAGAAAATTAGCCGAACAATGAAAATCAGCTGAGCATCATTGGAAAGAATACCTGCGTCCCCACCATGTCATGGGATCAACACTCAGGGCATTCAAAAAATATCCAGCACGACGATGAATTCGCAAAGCTTGCAGGAATAGAATTCATCAACTATGCTTTTCCCGAGATCAACGTCATCGAGAGAGATGACTCCTCCAGTTCCAAAGAAGTGTGGGATGTAACACCCCGATTTCGATTATTCCCATTTTGTTGAGTCTTTTATTTAAATTGAGTGATAAATTATTTTATTTGTGAAATTGGTGTGTTAATATGCTATGTTGACATGTTATGATATTTTACCGTTTTTGAGAGTTTTCGGGGAAATTAGAATGGAGGGTATTTTGGACATTTCTCAATTAATGGTAAGTTAGAAATTTAGTGGGAATAGAATTATGTGAGAAATTTAGTAAAATTGGTAGAAAAGTGATTAAGTGTAGAATTATGTGAGAAAATGAATTAATTGAATTTGAGTAGAAAATAAGAAAAGAAAATGAGAAAAAAAAAGAAAGTAGGAAAAGAAATAGAAAAGAAAAAGAGATAAGAAGAAGAAATAGGAGAGAAAGAGAAACAAAAGAGAAATAGAGAGAGAAAGAAGAGAAAGAAAGAGGAAGAAGAGAAAAGAGGAGAAAACTTGGAAAAACCTAGAAAACCATCAAGAACAATCATCTAGCAAGCTTGGAATCTGGGTAAGGGTGTGAAATCTTATTATCTCATCAATGTATATCATTATGTATGATTGTGTTGTTGTTGTTGATTTTTATGAGTTTTTGTATAAACCCTAAATGTAGAAAATGTTGTGAATGATGATCAAAACATGATTTTGTATGCATAAATGTGTTGTTGATGTTGTTTGAGGTTTGGGTACTGATATGGATGTTATCTATTGGTGTAAAAATGAGTTTGGAGTTGGGATACTTGTTGGTATGTTTCCATAGGTGTTGATTGAGTTTTGGGGTGTGAATTTAATGATAAAAATTATGTTTCAAAATATTTCAAAAATGGAAAATGTTTTAGATGGCTTTTTAATGATGGAAATATTGTAGTATGTTAAATTCTGAGATCACAACTTTTTACGAAATCGAAATCGGAGGTCCGGAAGTCATTTAACGATCGAAAACTGAGTTTTTAACAAATTCTGCGCAGTATTCGTCGACCTGAAGGACTTTTGCGTCGACCTAAAGTGCTTTGCGCCGACCTATAGACTCGACCTGAGCAGACCTGCACGTTGCAAAAATTTTCCAAAATGTCCGATTTTGTTTTCCTCATAACTTTTGAACCGTAAGTCCGTTTTGGTCCCCGTTTTAAGCGTTGGAAAGCTAGTGAAAAGTCCTTTCAATTAAAAATGGTTTGGAGGGTAAAAGATGATTTAATTAATTCTTGTTTTTGAAAAATAGTCGGGTTGTTGGATTTTTACCGTCGTATTGGCGTGCGAATGATGTGTTATCATGCTATATGCTTTTGATATGTAACGTATAGCTTGTGTGTTATTTTATGACGCGAGTATATGTGATAAAATGTTGTACATGATTGATACGCATTGGTGATGGATGTATGATATTTGAATGTGTGTTTTGGATGTGAATCATACAATAGTGCATTGATGTGAATGTATATAGATTGTATGTGATTGTATGAGATGAATGCATGAATATATTGTGAATATGTATGCATTTCAAGAATGTCTTGAGTCATTTTGTATGTGAAGCATAATGATGTACATTCTTGTGTTGAGTGATTTTAATGAGAATCCGTTGTAATGTCGTGTGCCGATGTGAGGTGTGAGCGATGATTACAAACGATTGTGTGCCTAGGTGAGGTGTGAGCAATCGGGTCGTGTGCCCGTGTGGGGTGTGAGCGATCCATAAATGATGTTGTTGTGTAGTAAAATAAATTATTTGATTGAATATCAATGTATGTTGTTATGACGTGTTGTGGGTAGCCTTTGTGGTGTGAATCCCTTGTGGAAGTAATTGTGATTGTATGATTGTTGTGGTTTGTGATGATATGCATTGTTTATGTGAAATTCCAATGTATGTGGTTGGTGGCCTTTATGGTTGAAATGCATTGTTTGAATTGTTTTCAATGCATGAATAATGATGATGAGTTGAAATATATGCATGATTATGGTTGCATATATGTGTGAAGATGCATTTGATTGTCATGAGTTCTTGGGTGTCAAGCATCATGATATGCATCTTGTAATGTCGTGTGCCCATGTGGGGTGTGAGCGAAGGACTGGTTCCAGAGGGAACCCGCTATAACGTCGTGTGCCCATGTGGGATGTGAGCGATGATTATAGACGATCGTGTGTCCATGTGGGGTGTGAGCGATCTGGTCGTGTGCTCGTGTGGGGTGTGAGCGATCCATAAACATTGTGTGCCTATGTGAGGTGTGAGCAATGGGTGAACATCGTAGGCCCGACGGGGAGTTATATTGGTAACGAGCGATGGTTCCAATAAGTTCCTGAGTGAACTTAAGATAATTGAGTCAGTACCGCATTGCATTTGCATAGAGTCGTGAGTCGGTCTCTATGATTTGCATTTATCATCTTTATAATTGTGCATTGATGAATAAACATAAATATGTATGTTTATGTGGAATGATAAGAATTGTGAAAGTATGCATGATGAATATGCTTGGTTTTGTATATATATACATTGTGATGTATATGAGTGAGTTGTGATGAATTGTGGTGAGAATTTAGAATATGTGTATTTTTATGCTAAGATATATAATTATATGCATTGTTATTATGATAATATTTCTCACCCTTCTGCTGTTTTATGATGCTCTATGAGGCATTGCAGAGTAGGTATGCTGGTGGTCTTTTGTGAAGTGTGTCTTCATTCTTTTAGGTCGGTCGGCTCTGATATGTAGCACCGGGTAGCTAGGATGTATATGATTCTTTTGTGATACATTTGTACATGTATCTTGTTGATGAATGTTTATGTAAACATGAATTATGTTGGTGGATAATACTTGATGAGATATATATATATATATATATGTTTGATGTTATTCAATGTTTAGATTTTTCGCTTTTATTCTAAATATTGAGATGTGGGTGTAAGGACTAAGTTCCTCTGTTGCAAAGTTACCCCACTGTTGCATATCAATTGTTGAGCAGGTGTTGAATGTTTTAATTTCATGTATAATGTGACATACCTCTTTTATACTATAGTTATAATTATACTCTGACAGAATTTTTAACATGTGCCTAAATGATTATGTGATTATTTGGGGGTATAGAAAGGGGGTGTTACATTAAGTGGTATCAGAGCCTGGTTGGTCCGTCCGGCCAAGTTGTTGAGTCAGTTGGTGTGACAGTTGAATACTGTCGTTGTTGTTTGTTCCTTAGTACGTGATATGTGTGTGAAACACTGTCAGTGCGTTCTGGTTTTTCTAATCCTTTGTCTTCAGGATTGAGAATGAGATAAGTGGGGGAGAAGTTGGAACTTCTTCAAGTTGCTTCGGTTGTGAAGCGTGGGCTCAGTGTGCCGTTGGTTGCAAGAGTGTAAGTGTTGTTTGGACAGTGTTTTTCCGGTTCTGGAAGGAAGGCAGAGGTAAGGTTTATGTCAACTAAGGATTTGTGCCTTAAGTAGTTTTGTGCACAGGATGCAAGAAATGCTACTATAGTTTGGTAAAGACGGTTTATGCCACATCATGATTGTCGACTGTCTATTGGCAAATTGAGGAACTGATCACCTTTAATCTCTTGTTGATAGTAGATGGGAATTATGTTGGATGGAATAGACGGGTCTTTCTGGCTTTGATAGTGTGTGCAATGAATTGTTTGGAATTTAAGGAAATGATTACGGATTGTTTTGATGAGTCGATGAAGATTACTATATTGGAAGATGAGACGGATTAGAGGTTTTGGTATGTTGGTCCAGTGAGAAGTCATTGAGAGAGAACGATTGAGTATCGTTAATGGTTGTTCTCAGAGACTAAAGTATGAACTCAAATTTGACGAAGGTGAGGTTTGGAGTCTTTGGAATTGTAGAGCATTAAGGGAAATTTTGAGAGAACCCTTAGGTGTGGATGTAATATTTAAGAGTTCTTTTTGGTTGGTCGTTGATACATGTTGGGATTTATGGAATTTGGACGGTTAAGAGAAGGACTTGTGTATGGATTACTAACAGTGGAGTAAGGTAACGATTGAGAACAAGTGTCCACTTTCGGGAATAGATGACTGGAATGGTTTGGTTGAGTTTGAGTGAAATTACATTTGTTTGGAATGTTTGATAAGAGTGGTGAATTGTGTGAGTTGAGGCTTTAATCGATGTAATGTGACTGGTTATGTTTGTTATCATCAGGATAGGCTGTAATTTACTCGGTTAAGCTTGGAGGTGAGTAACCAGTTACCCAGTGAAAAGTGTTGCAAAAGCTTTAAGAATTGATATCTTTTGGAATTTGGTTGGGCATTACAACGTGTAGTGATGGTATTTGGCGTTAGTAATGCGTCTGTAATGTTTATGGAGTAGAGGAATCGTATCTTCCATATTTATTTGGATAAGTTCGTAATGCCTTTGATTGAGAATATTCGGATCTGTATAAACTCAGAGGAAGAACAAGTAGAGTGTTTGAGAATTGGATTACAAGTGTGGAAAGGAGGCAAAGTGTTATGTTAAGTTATCCAAGTGAGAATTTGGGTTGGAAAAAGGTGAGTTTTCTTGGGTATGTTATTTCAGATGAGAGCATGGTTATGGATCCATCGAAAGTAGATGCAGTTTTACAATGAGAGACTCCGAAGTTGGTTAAGGAGATTATAATCTTTTTGGACTTTAGTTGGGTGTGACTGCTGGCTATGGAAAACTTTGCTAAGTTAGTACTTCCGTTATCTCAGTTGACTTGCAAAGGGTGAGTCGTTTGTTTTGGATGTTAGTTGTGAGTAAGTTTTGGTGAGCTGAAGTAGAAGTTGTCCACGGCTTCAGTTTTGATTCTGTGTGATCCTGATGAACCGTTTGTGAGGATATTGGGATGCGCCCTTGATGAGTTTATCAGTGTGTTAATGCAAGGGAGTAAAGTCGTAGCTTATGCTTTATGATAATTGAGGATTCATGATTTCAAGATGGCTTCGGTTGCTTTTGTGTTAAGAATCTGGAGGTATTATTTTGAGGGTTCTAGGTTCACGGTGTTTGGTAATCGCAAGAGTTTAGAGTACTGGTTTGGTCTGAAGGAATAGAGTATGAGACAGCGAGGATGATTGGAATTTGTGATGAGTTATGAATTTGGCTTGGATTATCCTTTGGGAAAAGCCGAGGTTGTGCCGGATGAGTTAAGTCGAAAGTTTCTATGTATGTCTGTTTTGATGGTCCGAGAATTAGAATTATTTGAGCAGTTCAGAGACTGGTGTTTGGTGTGTAAGCTAACATGCAGAGAGCGAGGTTGGGTATATTAAAAGTGCACAGTGATTTTTTTGGCAGGGGTGAGAAAGAGTTAGACTTTGGACGTGAGATTGGCAGACTTGATGGTTTCGAGTAATCAGAGTGCGCAGCGGAAGCGTGATGTGGCACATTTTGTATTTGCGTGTGGGACTTGTAAGAATTCATAGGTTGAACATTGGGAACATGTAGGAATGGTGAGACTATTGGATGTTTCAGAATGGAAGTGTTAGGTGAAAGGTTTAAATGTTATCCATGGGCTACTATGTAGATGGATGTTTGGTTGTATGTTCGATTGGTGAATCATAGCATTGTTGTAGTATGGTTGTGTGACAAGGATGTTGGTGTTCTGGTTTTGTTGATGATGTTGAGACCTTGTGGTGTCGTGGAACTTTATGTTCTTGTTTGTGTTGTTGCCTCGTTTCCATGGTGATGGTTCGAGTGTGTGTAGCTAATTCCTGTGTGGGGAATTAGGGGAGTGTTACCTAGGGTAGGGTAACGATCTTGTTGTGTTTCGGTTCTAGAGTGAACCTCTGTGTTGATATCTTGGTTTTTCTTTGAGTTATGAGTTTGTCGTCAAGTGCATTGTATGGGCTTTGCATCTTGTCGTTGTAGTTGTCGTAGTTGTCGTGTCGTTGTTGTAGTTAGCAAGGTGGTTTGTCAGTTGTGTTATTCGTGGTGTGCCTTTTGTTGGCATGTTGGTTTGTGGGTCGGATGCGAGAGTCGTGTCCGGAGTTGTTCGTCTCGGTATATTTTCGAGGACGAAAATTTCTAAAGTGGGGGAGAGTTGTAACGCCCCGATTCCGATTATTCCCATTTTGTTGAGTCTTTTATTTAAATTGAGTGATAAATTATTTTATTTGTGAAATTGGTGTGTTAATATGCTATGTTGACATGTTATGATATTTTACCGTTTTTGAGAGTTTTCGGGGAAATTAGAATGGAGGGTATTTTGGACATTTCTCAATTAATGGTAAGTTAGAAATTTAGTGGGAATAGAATTATGTGAGAAATTTAGTAAAATTGGTAGAAAAGTGATTAAGTGTAGAATTATGTGAGAAAATGAATTAATTGAATTTGAGTAGAAAATAAGAAAAGAAAATGAGAAAAAAAAAAGTAGGAAAATAAATAGAAAAGAAAAAGAGATAAGAAGAAGAAATAGGAGAGAAAGAGAAAGAAAAGAGAAATAGAGAGAGAAAGAAGAGAAAAAAAGAGGAAGAAGAGAAAAGAGGAGAAAACTTGGAAAAACCTAGAAAACCATCAAGAACAATCATCTAGCAAGCTTGGAATCCGGGTAAGGGTGTGAAATCTTATTATCTCATAAATGTATATCATTATGTATGATTGTGTTGTTGTTGTTGTTGTTGATTTTTATGAGTTTTTGTATAAACCCTAAATGTAGAAAATGTTGTGAATGGTGATCAAAACATGATTTTGTATGCATAAATGTGTTGTTGATGTTGTTTGAGGTTTGGGTTCTGATATGGATGTTATCTATTGGTGTAAAAATGAGTTTGGAGTTGGGATACTTGTTGGTATGTTTCCATAGGTGTTGATTGAGTTTTGGGGTGTGAATTTAATGATAAAAATTATGTTTCAAAATATTTCAAAAATGGAAAATGTGTTAGATGACTTTTTAATGATGGAAATATTGTAGTATGTTAAATTCTGAGATCACAGCTTTTTACGGAATCGAAATCGGAGGTCCGGAAGTCATTTAACGATCGAAAACTGAGTTTTTAACAAATTCTGCGCAGTATGCGTCGACCTGAAGGACTTTTACGTCGACTTAAAGTGCTTTGCGCCGACCTATAGACTCGACCTGAGCAGACCTGCACGTTGCGAAAATTTTCCAAAATGTCCGATTTTGTTTTCCTCATAACTTTTGAACCGTAAGTCCGTTTTGGTCCCCGTTTGAAGCGTTGGAAAGCTAGTGAAAAGTCCTTTCAATTAAAAATGGTTTGGAAGGTAAAAGATGATTTAATTAATTCTTGTTTTTGAAAAATAGTCGGGTTGTTGGATTTTTACCGTCGTATTGGCGTGCGAATGATGTGTTATCATGCTATATGCTTTTGATATGTAACGTATAGCTTGTGTGTTATTGTATGGCGCGAGTATATGTGATAAAATGTTGTGCATGATTGATACGCATTGGTGATGGATGTATGATATTTGAATGTGTATTTTGGATGTGAATCATACAATAGTGCATTTACGTGAATGTATATAGATTGTATGTGATTGTATGAGATGAATGCATGAATATATTGTGAATATGTATGCATTTCAAGAATGTCTTGAGTCATTTTGTATATGAAGCATAATGATGTAAATTCTTGTGTTGAGTGATTCTAATGAGAATCCTTTGTATCGTCGTGTGCCTATGTGAGGTGTGAGCGATGATTACAAACGATTGTGTGCCTAGGTGAGGTGTGAGCAATCGGGTCGTGTGCCCGTGTGGGGTGTGAGCGATCCATAAATGATGTTGTTGTGTAGTAAAATAAATTATTTGATTGAATATCAATGTATGTTGTTATGACGTGTTGTGGGTAGCCTTTGTGGTGTGAATCCCTTGTGGAAGTAATTGTGATTGTATGATTGTTGTGGTTTGTGATGATATGCATTGTTTATGTGAAATTCCAATGTATGTGGTTGGTGGCCTTTATGGTTGAAATGCATTGTTTGAATTGTTTTCAATGCATGAATAATGATGATGAGTTGAAATATATGCATGATTATGGTTGCATATATGTGTGAAGATGCATTTGATTGTCATGAGTTCTTGGGTGTCAAGCATCATGATATGCATCTTGTAATGTCGTGTGCCCATGTGGGGTGTGAGCGAAGGATTGGTTCCAGAGGGAACCCGCTATAACGTCGTGTGCCCATGTGGGATGTGAGCGATGATTATAGACGATCGTGTGTCCATGTGGGGTGTGAGCGATCTGGTCGTGTGCTCGTGTGGGGTGTGAGCGATCCATAAACATTGTGTGCCTATGTGAGGTGTGAGCAATGGGTGAACATCGTAGGCCCGACGGGGAGTTATATTAGTAACGAGCGATGGTTCCAATAAGTTCCTGAGTGAACTTGAGATGATTGAGTCGGTACCGCATTGCATTTGCATAGAGTCGTGAGTCTGTCTCTATGATTTGCATTTATCATCTTTATAATTGTGCATTGATGAATAAACATAAATATGTATGTTTATGTGGAATGATAAGAATTGTGAAAGTATGCATGATGAATATGCTTGGTTTTGTATATATATACATTGTGATGTATATGAGTGTGTTGTGATGAATTGTGGTGAGAATGTAGAATATGTGTATTTTTATGCTAAGATATATAATTATATGCATTGTTATTATGATAATATTTCTCACCCTTCTGCTGTTTTATGATGCTCTATGAGGCATTGCAGAGTAGGTATGCTGGTGGTCTTTTGTGAAGCGTGTCTTCATTCTTTTAGGTCGGTCGACTCTGATATGTAGCACCGGGTAGCTAGGATGTATATGATTCTTTTATGATACATTTGTACATGTATCTTGTTGATGAATGTTTATGTAAACATGAATTATGTTGGTGGATAATACTTGATGATATATATATATATATATATATATATATATATATATATATATATATATATATATATATATGTATGTTTGATGTTATTCAATGTTTAGATTTTCCGCTTTTATTCTAAATATTGAGATGTGGGTGTAAGGACTAAGTTCCTCTGTTGCAAAGTTACCCCACTGTTGCATATCAATTGTTGAGCAGGTGTTGAATGTTTTAATTTCATGTATAATGTGACATACCTCTTTTATACTATAGTTATAATTATACTCTGACGGAATTTTTAATATGTGCCTAAATGATTATTTGATTATTTGGGGGTATAGAAAGGGGGTGTTACATGGGACACCCTAGGACAACCGGGTGGCAAATACGAATTCTTGGTCAAATAGAGTGCTCCTGAAAGCTCTCGTATCAGGCTCGAAGACATCCAGCCAAATGGATAGGGAGATTTACCTGAGAGCATAAATACTATGCAAAATACAACAGAGGAATCCTCCTACGACAACTCTGCCTGGGAGACAGATTCCAATGATCCTGCTCCACCAGAAATCAGCGTTATTTCTGAAGACAAATCAAGGAAGGTACTAGACTTTGTGATTCACCGAGGAGTTTGTAACGCCCCGATTTTGTCTTATTTATTTAATCGAGTCGATTTAATTATTTTTGTTTTATATTATTTTATTATTGACTTTTATTTGACAATATATTATTTTTCATCGCTGTTTATGTTTTATCGCGTTTTGAGAGCGTTTGCGAGATATTTGAGTTGAAGGGTAAAATAGTCTTTTTAGGAGTTTGGATATTTTTATATAAATAGAGATTAGAGAGAAATAGAGAGAAAAGAAAAAGAAGAGAAAGAAAAGGAGAAGAAAGAAAGAGAGAAGAGGAGAAAGAGGAAAATCGAGGAAACCTCCGTTTCGAGCGCGATTAATCGGGTAAGGGTGAGAAGTTTCAATTATATCTTGCTTGTGTATGTATATGTGTTGTTTGTTGTAATTGTTTTGGTTGTTTCGCGACTTTTCTTATCGATTGGAATTAGGAGCGATTGATAGAAATCGATGTTTTCACGGATGAAATGTGATATAAATGTTGTAGAATACTTGTTACCATGATTGGGTTATGTTTTGATTGTTATGTTTTGGTTTGGAAGTGTTTTGGGGGTTGAAATGTTGGTTGGGAGTGATCTATAGCGCTGCTGGGTTTTTCTAGTTTCGCAGGTTCACACTACGAATGGCCAGCGAAGGGGAAAGGGAACGTTCGCGTGAGGTTCGCACTACGAACGGTGTGTTGTTTTTCTTTCTGCCACGGTTCACTGGGGGATTCGCATTGCGAAGGGGACGGCGAAGGTTCGTTGGGAGTTCGCACTGCGAAACTATAGGCTATTTTCTTTCTGCCATGGTTCGCTGGGGCATTCGCACTGTGAATGAGGAAAGCGAAGGACTCGTTAGGAGCTTCGCATTGCGAACATGACAACTTTTCTAAATTGTTTTCTTTATAATTGTTGGGTCGTAAGTCGGCTTGAGGCGCGGTTTGATGTGTTGGAGAGCTAATGAAATGTTCTTTCTTATTAGAACGATTTTGAGATTGTGGGCCAATTTAATTATGTCGGGAATTGGAATAGTGTCATTTTGCCGACTTCTACCGTCTTAACTGTGTGTAATTGATGTGTATCATGCAATGTGCTATTGATATATATGCTGTATGACTTGTGTGATGTTATATGATGTGAATCATGTGATGACCTGTTGTGATGATGATTTGTGGACTAAGGGCAAGTAAATGCAATGTGTTGTGTTTGATTATATATGTATGATTATGGATGTGTATATGTGTGCATTTGAATGTCATGAGTCATTGTATGCCAAGCATCATGATATGCATTCTTGTGATGTCGTGTGCCCTAGTGGGTGTGAGCGACGAAATGGTTCCAGAGGGAATCCTCTATAACACCATGTACCTTATACAAAGAGGACCTAAAGCGATGATTATATACGATCATGTGCCTTATACAAAGAGGACCTAAAGCGATCGGATCGTGTGCCTTATACAAAGAGGACCTAAAGCGATCCATAAACGTCGTGTGCCTTATACAAAGAGGACCTAAAGCGACGGGGAACATCGTTTTCCCAACGGGGTATTACATGAGTGGTCCTAAGTAACAAGCGATGATTCCAATAGTTCCTGAGTGAGCTAGTGATGAGATTGATGGAGGGATGGTACCGCATATGCATTGCATAGAGTCGTTGTGTCGGTCTCTGTGCATTTGTATAAATCATGAATGGATTGATTATGTGTGAGAATCATGAATGGATTGATTATGTGTGGAAAATCATGAATGGATTGATTATTTGTGGAAATTGTGAATTGATTGAGTATGTGTTGAGATTTATGATTGGATTGGTGAATTGATGTGCATATGTGATAAATGCATTGGTTATGGATGATATGTGTTATATATAGACATGTGCTATGTGATGTGGTGGTGTGTTTACATATGTTATGACTTTGGTGTGCCTTATGTGTGAATATGTGATTATGTTGGTGTAATTGATATATGCTATGTGTATTAGCACGTGATGCTTGTGGTGAGAATAACTATGCATGTGAATTTTTATGTGTTTGCATATTATTATGCAATCTTGATTTAGTTGTTATTTCTCACCCTTCTGCTGTGGTTTGATGCTCTATGAGGCAATTGTAGATTAGTAGTCTTGGAGGCTTTTGTGAAGATTAGTTCTCCATTCTTTTGTCGGTCTTGGTGTCTGCTCTGATACGTAGCACGAGAGTCGGGGAACGATTATGTTATATATGTATACCTTTGTTAGATTTATTTTGTATTACCTTTGTATGTATATTTTGATGTTATAAAACAATTTATTTTGTAAAACAAGTCAGTTATGGATCTTTCTGCTTTATTCCATAATTGAACTTCATTTTGTTGGAAAAAGTTTCCCTTTGAGGTTTATTCCATTTTGTGTTATGTATCAAATAAATGAGCAGGGATTATGTTTTCTTTCCTTAATTGTGGCATCCTTGTTTCTCTCGGAAAAATAAATTTTTATTTACTATGATTTATTTATGTATTATTTATCTCCGATGGGAATTGGGGTGTTACAGAGTTCGCCGCCAATGGGTTGCTGTCGATGTTCCGAAGATTGTTCATAAGTCTAAGTAATTGCCATCTTTAACCTTTCACCCTGCCCAGGTGAAACAGATGTTTTGATAGGGCTCACTTTCTGTAAATGTACCTCTTCGCTTTGCCCAAAGCGACAGAGTTTGTTTTATAAGGCTGTAGTTTTAAGAATCGACAAGTTCATAAATGAAATAACGTCATTCTGTAATTTCCGCATTAATTAATGTTTTCTCTTTTCGCTTTTTAAGAAAATGGTAATCCTAAAAAATAATTCAAACAATAAAAACAAGTATTTTTCAAAAAAAAAAAATACACTACACACACTCTTGCATTCTCTCTATCTCTTCTAAAAAAAATCATCACGTCTTGCAGATTGCTTGTTTTAAACCCCGTTGAAACACGCGATCAAATGCCTTCTCTAAACTTTGAATTCCCGGTATTTGAGGCTGAAGAAGAAAATGACGAAGAAATTCCAGAAGAGATCTCCCGATTACTCAGACAAGAGGAAAGATCCATTGAACCTCACAAGGAGCCGTTGGAAACGGTCAACTTGGGTTCAGAAGAAGAGAGAAAGGAAATCAAGATTGGGGCACTGCTCAGTCCAACTGTCAAACAGGATTTGATAAAGCTTCTCAAAGAGTTTCCCGATGTATTCGCTTGGTCCTATCAGGACATGCCAGGGTTGGATACCAGCATCGTGGAACATCATCTACCGTTGAGATCAGAATGTCCACCGGTAAAATAGAGGTTGAGAAGAACTCACCCAGACATGACCGTCAAAATCAAAGAGGAAGTACAGAAATAGATTGACGCAGGTTTCCTCGCCACATCAGAATATCCTCAATGGTTAGCCAACATAGTACCAGTTCCGAAAAAGGACGGAAAGGTCGGAATGTGTGTGGATTACAGAGATCTAAACAAGGCTAGTCCAAAGGACGACTTTCCTTTACCACACATTGACATGTTGGTTGACAGTACAACAAAGTTCAAAGTCTTCTCCTTCATGGATGGATTCTCGGGCTATAATCAGATAAAAATGATGCCGAAAGACATGGAGAAAACTTCGTTCATCACCCCATGGGGTACCTTTTGTTATAAGGTAATGTCGTTCGGGTTGAAGAATGTCGGGGCAACATATCAAAGGGCCATGACTACTCTTTTTCATGACATGATACACAAGGAAATCGAGGTATATGTCGATGACATGATTGCCAAATCTAAAATGGAAGAGGAGCATGTGACCCACCCGTCAAAACTATTCGAGCGGTTGAGAAAGTAAAAACTCCATTTGAATCCCAATAAATGCACATTCGGTGTCCGTTCAGGAAAGCTTTTAGGGTTCATCGTCAGCCAGAAGGGAATTGAAGTTGATCCTGACAAGGTCAAGGCCATTCGAGAAATGCCTTCTCCGAAAACTGAGAAAGAAGTCATGGGATTCCTGGGACGTTTGAACTACATTTCCAGATTTATATTCCTCATAACAGCGACATGCGCGCCAATCTTCAAATTACTCAAAAAGAACCAGGACTGCATTTGGACAGAAGACTGTCAAACTGTCTTCGACAGTATTAATGAATACCTGTTAAATCCACCAATTCTATCACCTCTAGTGGAAGGAAGGCCACTGATCATCTACTTAACAGTCTTGGAAGACTCCATGGGTTGTGTACTTGGCCAACAAGATGAAACAAAAAGGAAAGAGTCTGCCATCTACTATTTGAGCAAGAAATTCACCGACTGCGAGACTCGGTATACTATGCTTGAGAAAACTTGTTGTGCTCTGGCTTGGGTAGCCAAATGTCTTCGCCAGTATATGATTCGTCACACTACTCGGTTAATCTCCGAAATGGATCCGATCAAGTATGTCTTCGAAAAGCCTGCTCTCACGGGGAGGATAGCCTGTTGGCAGATGTTGTTATCATAATATGACATTGAGTACCATGCTCAGAAAGCCATCAAAGGAAGTATTTTAGCCGATCATTTGGTTCATCAACCGATTGACGATCAGGAATTAATCGGGTTTGACTTCCCAGACGAGGATGTCATGTATCTAAAAATGAAAGATTGCGATGAACCGCTACCTAGTGAAGGGCCAGAACCAGGTTCCCAATGGGGACTAATCTTTGACAGAGTTGTCAATCATTACGGAAACAGAATTGGGGCAATCATCATAACACCTCAGGGTACCCACATTCCTTTCACCGCTCGACTTACGTTCAAGTGCACAAACAACGAGGCCGAATACGAAGCTTGTATCATGGGTCTCGAAGAAACGATCGACTTAAGAATTAAGAACTTGGATGTATATGGCGACTCAACCTTGGTTATCAATCAGATCAAAGGAGATTGGAACACATACCAATCAGGACTGATTCCTTACAAAGACGATGCGAGAAGATTGTTACCCTTCTTCAACAGAATCGAGTTTCATCACATCTCTCGTGAAGAGAATCACATGGTTGATGCATTAGCCACTCTCTCTTCCATGATTAGTGTAGGTCAATGGAACGGCGTACCTAAGATCGACATAATGTGCCTAGAAAGGCCCGCCTACATTTTCACAATCGAAGCAGTCATCGATGACAAACCTTGGTATCACGATATCAAATGCTTCCTTCAGAAACAAAAGTACCCACCTGGGGTATCCAGAAAGGACAGAAAGACCCTCAGAAGGCTGGCAGGCAGTTTCTTCCTAAGCGGTGACACACTCTATAAGAGAAACTTTGACATGGTCTTGCTCCAATGTGTAGATAGACCAAAAGCAAACATGTTGATAAAAGAAATTCATGAAGGATCCTTTGGCACTCATGCCAGTGGACACACAATGGCGAGAAAAATTCTAAGAGCAGGGTACTACTAGTTGACCATTGAATCCGACTGCTACAAGTACATGAGGAAGTGTCACAAGTGTCAGATATACTCGGACAAAATTCATGTACCGCCTATGCATCTTAAAGTTCTCTCTTCCCCGTGGCCTTTTTCTATATGGGTAATCGACATGATTGGTATGATCGAACCCAAGGCTTCATACGGACACCGGTTCATCCTGGTAGCCATTGATTACTTCACCAAGTGGATCGAAGCAGTGTCTACGCTAATGTAACCCGACAAGTCATGGTCCGCTTTATCAAAAACAATCTCATCTGCCGTTATGGTGTTCTGAGCCAGATCATTACTGACAATAGATCTAACTTGAACAATAAGATGATGAAAGAGTTATGCACTGAGTTCAAGATAGAACACTATAATTCGTCTCCCTACTGACCCAAGATGAACGGAGCGGTAGAAGCGGCTAACAAGAACATCAAGAGGATTGTTCAAAAGATGGTTGTAACCTACAAAGACTAGCACGAGATGCTACCTTTTGCTCTTCATAGTTATCGCACATCTGTCTGCACTTCAATAGGGGTAACCCCTTTCTCTCTAGTATATGGCATGGAATCAGTGCTCCTCATAGAGGTAGAGATCCCATCAATCTGGGTATTGATGGAGGCTAAGCTAACAGAAGCTGAATGGTGTCAAAATCGACACGATGAACTGAATCTGATCAAAGAAAAAAGAATAACAGCACTATGCCGCGGTCAGTTGTATCAGCAAAGAATGAAGAAGGCATTTGACAAAAAGGTCCAACCCCGTGTCTTCAGGAAAGAAGACCTTGTACTCAAGAAGATACAATCATTTCTCACTGATTCTCGGGGCAAATGGACTCTGAATTATGACGGCCCCTATGTGGTCAAGAAAGCTTTCTCAGGCGGCGCCTTGAGACTTGCAACCATGGATGGAGAGGAATTTTCCTACCCCACAAATGTAGATGTAGTCAAGAAATACTTCGCCTAAAAAAAACGTCTCGGTGGATTGAAAACCCGAAAGGGCGATCCAGGCAAAAATTAGAGACATGGTCAAAAATCATCCCGGTGGATTAGAAATCTCAAAGTACAATCCAGGCAAAAGTTAGGGATTCATGACAAGTAACTACGTCTGACACAGGTAAATCCTCAGCAGCAGTTACACCATCCATCGAAAGAAAACTCCAGTCAAGGTCATCTTCGACGGAAGCTCAGGATGTCCAGAATTTAAAGTTGGTAGAAGGATAGCGGTCGTTATGTTTCAACGTAGCCCTTTTCCCTATAAATTACCATTTTCTAAACTTTGTAAATACTCTATGGTATCACGCGCTTGGCTGATATCCATTATATCAATAAAATTTGAGCCATTGTACTTTTATTTGCAATTGTTATTTGTTTTAGCTTTACAGAACGACATTTTAACATGATTAACGATTCTTGAAATAAAACAAAAATGAATTTTACTTGTCAAATTTTTCTGCTTTTAAAACAAAGATGGCAATTTCTTTTGTCTGTTGAACATCGAAAGAACATCGATCGCTTCTCCAAAAGTAATCAAGCTTCAAAGTGCAGAATCAAAGTACTCCTTCTCAAATCAGTACGCCTGAATAAAGGATCACTTATGTCAGATGCGAATACTTCATCTAACATCCTCGGAAGAGTCCTTATCTCCTAAGCCTGACCAACGGTGTTCCCCACGAGGATCATCTCTCCTAAGAAAGGTAGAATTGCTATCTTGAACCAGCGATACCTCTTTGTCCCCCCGCAGTGGCCGAGTATCCAGTCATGTTCATCCGTCAGTTTGTATGTCGTGTCAATTTTGTCAGCTTATACATACATACATCATGCATTATTGATTTGCATTCAGATTCATATTGCATTACTATCACTATAGTCGGTCTAATCCCCTCCTGATTAAAGTCCTCTCGATCGAGGTGTCAGTTCTTTCCTCGTCAGGAAGCGAATCAGCTAAGCAATCTCTCTCCAGTTTATTTCTGGGATGAAGTTGGTCCTCGACCACTTTGATAATTTGAACCTCTGAAAGACCAGAAGGCATTCGACAAGCGTCACTCTTCACCATTGAAGATGATATCTTCGCTTTCCCGAATTAAGGAAAATCCTCAGAGAAAGCCTCTTAATCAAAGCTTCAGCAATATAGCAATTTCTCTCTGAAAATTTGCTATCAAATGAGGTCATCAACACCTCCAAATTGGATCGCATCACATGGCGTTTCTCCGAGAAGACCTCGAGAAAAGTATGATGTAATATCCCTAAACAAGAAGCGGTCTCTCAAGAGACTCATTTTCCCCAGTAGAGTCAACAAATGGCATCTCCAACAGAGAAGTTTGTGCACCTCTACAACTCAGACAAATGGGTTCCCCAGCAAGTCTGACATCAAAAGTTTTTCCCATCAAATGACATCTCCCTAGGAAAATTCGGCGAGAAGTTTGAGGAAAACCGCTACTAATAGCGTCCCTTGTCAATAAAGTTTATTGACAAAAGAAACTGAGACCAGTTCCTTGGTAGGAAACCAGGATCGAGGGGAAGTTTATTTTAGAAAGCCGAGACCAATTCCTTGGTAGAAGACCAGGATCGAGGGGAAGTTTATATCAGAAACTGAGACCAGTTCCTGGGTAGGAAACCAGGATCGAGGGGAAGTTTACATCAGAAACTGAGACCAGTTCCTTGGTAGAAGACCAGGATCGAGGGAAAGTTTATATAAAAAATTGAGACCAGTTCCTTGGTAGGAAACCAGGATCGAGAGGAAGTTTACATCAGAAACTGAGACCAGTTCCTTGGTAGAAGACCAAGATCGAGGGAAAGCTTATATCAGAAATTGAGACCAGTTCCTTGGTAGGAAACCAGGATCTAGGGGAAGTTTACATCAGAAACTGAGACCAGTTCCTTGGTAGAAAACCAGGATCTAGGGGAAGTTTACATCAGAAACTAAGACCAATTCCTTGGTAGGAAACCAGGATCGAGGGGAAGTTTATATCAGAAACTGAGACCAGTTCCTTGGCTGAAAACCAGGATTGAGGGGAAGTTTTTAACTTTTCTAAGCATCATTGCTTAGCAAAAAAAGATGGATGAGCAAACTGCCAATCATAACCACCATCAAAATTTCGGGTATTCCGATATTTAATCCTCTTGCACCCCGAATGCCTGAATACCTTCGCCATTCACACCTTCGGGTCCAAGAAGATTAAATAGGGGCGTCTGTCATACCCCAAATATTGACCACTAAGATTTCCCATCATTGTGCAAATCATCATCACAATATGGATGAACCATCATTCTCCCCAAAGATGGGTGAAGACAAGTATGATCCTTTATTTCAAGCCCTCTTAGAGCCTTAGACAAAGGATCAATCAAGAAATGACAGGATCTTTAACTTGTCTAAACTCTCAAACAACCATAAAGGATCAATAGGACTCCCTCATCAAGGATTGAGCACAAGGTTGCAACCTTCCCAGTGAATTAAGCCTCAAGATCGCCAATGTCACCAAATTAGGGTTTTGGTCGACCAGGGCTTCCAGATGGAAATTTTCCTCTGGGCATGAGCCAATGCTTCAAAGCATAATCCAATATACTCCAAGGGACCTCATGGGCCCAATCATCAAGTCAATTTAGCCTCAGGGGATGCATTCACCAAAAATCAGGAATTAGGGTTTCTTGACCTAATTCACCCCTAAGTTGACTTTTGGGACAAAACATGAGCCAAGACCTCAATACATGGTTTAAGGGTCTCTAATAAACTACATTGATCCATTTGAAACAATGGATTAATCCAAGAAGCTTGATCCACAAGTTTCAATTTCATTTGAACCACAGTTAGGGTTTTTGAAGAAAAAGTCAACTGTGCCTTTGACTTTTGACCAGGACATGCTCCCAAACCTTGGGACATGATTCAATACACCCTATAACACCTATGAAATCAATCCATTAAGTTTCATTTAGGTCAAGGATTTGATTTCATAAAGGATCGCACCGTTTGGAATTCATCTGATAAAAAGTCAACTGTACCCAAAAGTCAAAATTTGACTTTTTGATTTTTTGATCAATTATGGTTCCCTAACCCTAAAATGATGTTAATGCGTGATTGGAATCATCATTCATCAAGAAAAATCAAGAAAAGTGGGATAACTTGTAAAAGGGGTAACCATAAAAAACTTAGAAATTTTCTAAGTTATGGAACAAAGTGGCTAGGGTACCAACTTCCAAGGATCATAACTTGTGATCCAAGCAACCATTTTGGTTGATCCAAAAATGTATTTGTAGCTCTCATGGCATACTTTAAAAGTGTCAACTACACCTCATTCCAATTCCTCATGGATTTTAAGTTATGGAGTGACCAAAATGACAAAAACACAAAAATGGCATTTTTCCCAACACTTAGTGAATTTTTCACTAAGTCAGAATCTGTTTCACTTTTTTCAAAATGTAGGGGCATTTTTCACTTGGATCCAAAAAGTGTCAAGACAAACTATGATCACACATATGTTGTATCATATGAGAGCTTTCCAAAATGGCCAAGAACTCCATCAAATTCCATTTGAGCTAAGAGTTATGACAGTGGCAATATGCCTTGATGCAACTGTCATGGCAAGGCAGATTTGTGCATTTTGCTCGATTTGATCAAATTGTGCAAATGACAAACAAGTTTATCCATCTGAACACCTCAGGGGGAGATCGAGGAGGAACAAACACTGATCCATAAACCTCCCAAGTCTTTGGAACTAAAAGTAGCATGCCAAACCTAAAAATGCCTAAAAAAGGGACAAGACTCCAATTTTATTTTGGAGCATTCAATGGATGCACCAAGGTGGCATGAACCGAGCCTTTTCCAACTGAATGAATCAAGGATGATCTCTGAACTAGGGAACCAAAGGCCTATGCTCTAACCTCTAGTCAATGACTAGAGGAGACTTAAGATTCCAAAGTGATGCAATTGGACAATGAGCTGCTGCAGTTTCCATTCACTATTACTTGCAAAACAAACTTACTCTACTATAAATAGAGCTCATTTGTGCTCAGTTTAAGTACACCAAAGGCCTACAACACTTGCCTTTCTCAAAATCATCTTCTCACTCTCAAAAATGCCTTTCTTAGCAAGTCACTATCGAGTTTTTCAGTAGAGAGCAATTCCACTCAAAATAATTGCTCTAACACCTCATAAACATCATATGTGAGCTGATCAAACACTAAACGCACAACTGTAACACTGATTTCTCAGAATCACCATCCAGTTGCTCAAGTTTTCAACTAAGTTGCAGTTGAGATGCCATGAAGTGATCCAGCCATTTCCAATCGAGTCCAAGCATTCAAACACACTCCATATGGTGTAGGGAAGCTGTTCAGATCTTCACAACTCATCTGTAACACCTCCAACTCAAAAATCAAATTGCTCTTGCTGTCACGACCTTCAAGTAAGCCTAAACTTGGTCATCTCTTAATCTATGCATATTTCCTCGCACAATACTTTTACAAAATTTTCATCATCATGCCTAGATTATTTCCCCTCAATTAATTGCTTTGTTTAAACCGTGTATCAAAATTCTCAGCCTTCATGCAAATTTTAGGGTTCTTGAGGTTTTGTCTTGATTTCTTATTCCATGCTAAAAATAAATGAAATTAAAGACCATAGACATGATCGTGAGGTGAAAACGAGTAGATTGATATGTGGATTGCATGATTTCATCAAGTATCCAGTGAGATTGGATAAAAAATGCAAATCTGAGAAAAACTCCCTTCGTGCTTATTCTTGGCCCATGTTCTTGGCGCCTTTTTCACAAATTTGAATATTTGAATTTTGTGATTTTATTTAATTGATTCAAAAATTAATTTCTCTTTGAGTTTTAATGATTTTGAGTTGATTCTTTTTTTAATAATTCACAAAAATGTTAAAATATTTTATTTTACAATAATTTTCCAAAAATATTATTTATTTCATATATTTGATATTTTTGCAAAGAATTATACTTTTATTTGTTTTTTAACATTTAAAATATTTTTTCCTCCTTGATTTTTCAAATTTAATTTATTTCCAATCATTTTGTGGATATAAACATGATTTTTGAAACATTGATCTAAGATCACCACTCATTTTTCACATGTTTTCAATACTTTTTATTAATTTTTTAACAAAATTAATTCCATTTTAAACAAAAGTAGGGTTTTGATTAATTCAATCCACATCAATCATTTTCAAACTCTTTGGGCCTCTAATAGAGTGTAAGACCCAACCCCTTTTGAAAACCAAAATAATTTGGGCCTCGGTCATCGTATAAGACCCACTGTGTTTTCAAACCTCGGCGCGATCGCCTTTTTTCAAACAAATAATCATCTGGGCCTTTTTTCAAAACATCATTGGGTCTCTAATAGAGTGTAAGACTTAACCCCTTTGTAAATAAACAATTTTGGGCCTCACACATTGTATAAGTTCCTCTGTATATTTTCAAACGTTCGGCGCGATCGTCGCCTTTTTTAACAAAATCAACTGGGCTTCTCCTTGAGCTATAAGACCCGTCTTTATTCATTTTCAAAATATTTGGGCATCTAATAGAGTGTAAGACCCATCCCCTTGTACAAAAACTTTTTGGGCCTCACATATTGTATAAGTCCCTCTGTACGATTTTCAAAACAACGGTGCAATCATCGTTAAAACTTGGGCTTCTCCTTGAGATGTAAGCCCCAACAATCTTTTCAAATCACTTTCTCCTTTGATTTTCAATTCAAATATATGTTGTTATCAAAACTTTCTTTAATTTCTTTGTTGAACAACTAACAAAACAGCATGGAAGCTCTACAACGGGTAAGTGTTTATCCGCTTTCATTTACCGCTTTCATATGTATATAACTGTATTGTGGGGTTGTTTCACTGTAAGTTTTCTTTTACATCCTTTTATATACTTGTCATATATCAACTGTGTAATAGTAGTATAGTTATTTAGAGTTTTCCCCAGCAACTACGTCTAGAACTAGGTAAAGCCTGTTGGTCACTCTCGAATACAAACAAAACTAGATCCCCATAGGATTCCAGATACAGTCTTCCCTTCTCTTGGGGTTAAACAATATGGAACAAAGAGAAAGGCAGTATTCTCGGTGAACCTTTTCTCAGACTGTCACCCTTAGAAATTGTCAAAGAAACTCTACTCCCCATAGCTGATCTATTCTCCGTAAATAGCATCTCTTGAGTTTCTTCCAAATTCTCGAACTTTCCTGGAATGATCACTTCTCTGTGAATTGCATTTCTTGAACTTCTCTTGGTTTGGGGACCCACAGGCTTCCTAAAAGCATCCCCGCCTCCTCTTGGGCTTTGTACAAGGACCCTTCGGCTTCTTAGAAGTTCTCATGCCTTCTCTTGGGCTTAATACAAGGACCCTAACGACCTCTTAAAGGTATAAGACAGAACTTAGTCATCCTTTGCTAGAGCAGTTTTTCCAGTGTCAAACCTCTGGCCACTTTAGGGTTGGTTCTCATCCCTCAAGGCCCTTGCCCTCTTTTGGGTATCCTACAAAAGATAAAACTCTACCAGTAGACTTGGACTGTCTAATTCCGTTTGAGTCTCAAAGATATTCTCAAGTCCCTTTCAAACATAGGATAAACCCCAGATTCTGGATTAATCTCCAGCCGAGTTAGAACTTTACGGGTTCTAAAACCCCGTCCTTCTCTCAAAATTCCCCTAACCCGGGTCACATAACACTATCTCAAACCAGAGCCTCATGGTTTCTGGTCTATCAATTCCTTTTGCATTCCCTTGCAAGGATTGACTCCCTTCTTGGACCTGCCTCGGGATCTCAAGAATCCCGACAGAAGTATAGCCTCCTCTTAGGCTTTGTATAATGATCCTTCCTCAGCGAAGTCAGCCTCTTCTTGGGCTTTGTACAATGATTCCCCCTAGTGGATTTAACCTTTTCAAACTCTCTTGTTGAGTCCATCACTTTTCAAGACTCTCTTGTTGAGTCACTTTCCTTTTAGCCTCTATCTCGGGCTTCGTACGAGATAACAAATCACTCTCTTGTTGAGTATAAAAGACTCTCTTGTTGAGTCAACCTTTTTAGCCTCCGTCTTGGACTTCGTATAAGACAGATAAAAGTACTCTCTTGTTGAGTCAAACCTTTTTGGCCTCCGTCTTGGGCTTCGTACAAGACATATAAAAGCACTCTCTTGTTGAGTCAGTCACTTGTTAGTACTCTCTTGTTGAGTCAACCCTTTTAGCCTCTATCTCAGGCTTCGTACGAGACACCCTCTTGTTGGGTCAATAGCCTCCTCTTAGGCTTTGTATAGAGAAATCCCCGGTTGAGTCAATCAACCTTTTAGTATCAAATTGGTGCTTTAATTAAGGCATACGAGTGTCAACAGTTCCTCTTTAGAGATGACAAATTCTCTCTCAGCCAAAACCCTTTAGCTTCATATATTGGCGTTGTACCCCAAATTTTACCCTCATATTCGTTGATATTTGTCATATCATCATAGGTCAGCCTTTTCGCATGTTCAGTTAAACATCTCATTAATAATTGATTACGCATCTTTTATTTCATATCATTCTTGTTTTTCTTTTTATATATAGATAAGTAATTATTTAGAATTAATTTAGTTAATTTTGATTTTTAGCTTAGTTTAGTTTATTTTTAATATAGTTTATTTTTAACCTTAGTTTAGTTTCAATTTCTGATTTTAGTTTGTTTTAATTTATTTTTTTTATTAATTTAGTTTAGTTTGATTTTAATTTTAATTTGAATTATAATTGAGGTTTAGTTTAATTTTAATTATAATTTAAGTTTAGTTAAATTTTAAGTTTAATGTTAAATATTAATAGTATAACTTATTTTAAATAAGTTTTCATTTAATTCTTTTTTTTCGTTTTCTCTTTTATCTTTTGTCTTACACCATACCACACAAATCTTATACACCAACAGAGACCTGCTACAATTTGCCAAATCTGCCTCTACACAACATGACAATCCAAAAGCTACTCCAAAATTATACATGAATTAGTGACGTTCTGCAATTACCTGCCAAACCCATACACAACCCTGCACACAAGCAACAACGTTTCATAACCTGTACCGCTGCTATGCTAAACTTACACAGCTGCACAACCTGCGATTTGAAATTGAAAAAAGGAGGGATTCGTTTGGTTTTAAAAGGAGAATCAGAAACTTAAAGAGGGGAGGTGGAAAACCAAAAACAGGAAACAATCTTTCATCTCTCTCTCTCTCTCTCTCGTAAGCCACTACTCTCTCTCACTGTTTTCCTCATCTCTCACACTCACAAAACCTCACGCGGCTACCCCCTCCCACTTTCATGCCTCTCACACAAAAACAAAACTTTCCACCATCAGCTTTTAACACATAACAAAAACCCACCCGAGCAACCCATTGTTCAACCACCTTCGTCATCTCCTCCAACTCATTCCTAACACAAATTAATAAATCTTCAAACTTCAAAACTAAACCCAACCAACATCATTCAGAATCCGAATCAAGAAGAAGAGTAAACCAAAACAATAACATAACCTTCTCAATCCCAGAAAACCGAAACAGAATCCCAACCCTTTCAAATCTACCAAACAACGACCAAGAACACACCCATCACCGGCGACGAGAGAGAACCAACATCGCACCTGAGACAAATCACCGTACGAGAGAGACCGAGAGTGTGATTTAAAGAGAGGTCGTGAGTCGAGATGCAATTAAAGGATTTGGCCATGGAGAAATTTCAATCGTGTTCTTCCTGTGGTGTTTCAGAACCGTGTTTCACTTTAAGATGAACATAACGAGTATGCGAGAGAGAGTGTCGCGCGAAAAGAAGAGGAAGGGAGTGGATCGTGAGACGCGGAAGAGTATTTCTGTTTTTCCCTGAAACGCATTTTGGTAGCTGAAGCCGTGCGTGTGTTTTGGTTTAGGTTATCTTCTTCTATGATGGTGAAACCGGGTTTGGGTCCTAATACTTACCCGCCCAGGATCTGATCCAGCTTCAGCAATGGGCCTCCGCGCCCCATTCTCTTCCATGTATTGTGGCCCATCTTCATTCTATAATTTGTTAACATGATTTGTTTTTTTAATTACACCATTGATTCTTAGGTTTTATTGATAATTTTTTTTTATGGTTTTTATTAATTATTTATTTTAAGATTTTCTTTATTTATTTTAAGAACATATTTTCCTATTTATTTTATTTAGTTAAAACAATAAAAACTCAGAATATTTTCTTTATTTAGTTTGTTTAACTAATCTTTTGTTTTAGAATATAAAATATTTTAGATTTTTATTTTCTATTAATTAGTTCCTTTGACGATTTAATCGCTAACTTGTGACTTGACTTGATTTCGTAGCTTAGGTTTGGGTCCTTTCTTCCTGAACTTTTGATTTTATTTTCGATTTCATTTTGGGCCGATGATATATAAAAAAATCTTGATTGGTTGATTTTATTCAAATCACTAAAAATCTTGATAAATATGAGGCCATATTTCATTTTCTATTTTTTTCGGTCAATGAAAGTCAAATATCATAGATTATCGATTCCTCGATTAAATCGTGATTAAGACAAGACCATTTCGATTTCATTTCGATTTCCATTTCATTAAACAATTTTCAATTTCAAACTATTTCACAAATTATTTTCAACTTATGAATCAAACCTCGATCAAGCATCGAGTGATTTTAAAAATCGAATGTTAAAATCTGTTTCTAAATAAATGCGAAAGAAGAGGACCGTTAGAATCTAGCATTCTAGAAGAAACCTCGAACGATTGGTCTCAAGTCTCGCACTTTGGGGTAGCCATTCATTCATTCTTTCGCTCCTCAAAATACCTTTAATTAATTTGGACAAATAAGAGCCGTCAAGATCTAGCATCTTGGCACAACTCTTCGAACAATTGATTCTCGTCAAGCGTTCATTGTCCACTAAGTGACTTTCATATCAATTCGGATAAATAAGGACCGTTAAGATCTAGCATCTTGACATAACCCTTTTGAGCATTTTTATCATCAAAAGCTTGTTGTCTTCAAAACAATCTTAATCATAACTCGGACGAGTAAGAGCCGTCAAGATCTAGCATCTTGGCACAACTCTTCGAACCATTGATCGCTATCAATGTTCATTGTCTAACAAATATTTTTCATTTCAACTTGGATGAATAAGAGCCGTCGAGATCTAGCATCTTGGCGCAACTCTTGAACCATTGATTTCTATCGAGCGTTCACTGTCCATTAAACATTTTTCATACCAATCTTGAATGAAAAGGACTGTTAGAGTCTAGCACTCTGGCATAACCCTTTGGAATTCTTAAAACATATTCAAGCCACTTTTAAACCACTAGCTTTTCCAAGAGATAGCCATTAATCTCTCGTGATTTTTAACCCTTCCTTTAACCTTCATAAGAGATAGCCATTAATCTCTTCTCCTAAACAATCAATCCTCACAAGCTTTGCTTTCAAGCTTTTCACCGTAGTGGCCAGAACTATGGACGCTCTGATTTCTCAAGTTCATCTTGAGAATACGTAGGCATAGGATTGCAAGATCCTAGCGAGCCACCTTTTCTTTTTTCTACCTTTACCTTTTCCTTTACATCCAATGCCTTCTTGGATTCCACCTTTTCCTTTACATCCAATGCCTTCTTGGATTCCACCTTTCCATTTTTCATCGTAGCCACGAACTACGAAGGCTCTGAGTTCCTCATTGCACTATGAGGATACGTAGGCACGAGATTGTGAAGTCTTGTCGAGCCCCCTAGTAATAAAACCTTTAGGTCCTTTCTTTTTAATAAAAGATATAAAAACATTTATCTCTCTCCCTTTCCTCAAGTAGAAGATTAGGAACAAAACTTAAGCTAACACTCATTCAATCCTGACTAAATGGTTCCCGTTGAGTACAACGAACGTCAGGGGTGCTAATACCTTCCCCTTGCGTAACCGACTCCCGACCTCAGACATTGGTTGCGATGACCATATTCTTATCCTTTCTTTTATGGGTTTTATTTGATATTTTCCCTTTCCTTCTATGGAATAAATAAAGATCGGTGGCGACTCTGCTAAGTCCATCCCGTGGGCGTGCGATTACGCTTCGCGAGGTCGTTCTCATTTTTTCGAGGTACGACACTTGGGCTTTGAATAAGATACAAATCCCTTTTAGCTTCAATCTTGGGCTTTGAACAAGACACAAATATTCCTTTTAGCCTCTGTCTTGGGCTTTGAACGAGACACCAAAACATCTTTTTCCTCCCATAGAATAGGAGGGAACTACGATTGCTCTGATTTCCCTGTTTCGTTAAACGGGAATACGTAGGTGTAACACCCCAAAATTTGCCTTGCTGTTTTTAGCTAACTGGCTTATGTTTCTTTTCATTTCTTGCATTTGCATTGTGCATAGCATTGGTTCTTGGCATGGGATCAAGGTACTTGGTCCATATTCTCAAGTCTCAAGCTTCAAGGTGGTTCAGAGGGTTCATTATATCTTCATAAGATCAAGATTGGCAAAGGATTTCAAGTGATTCCTTCCCTCCTAATCAGGGGGACCAGTTAGGGTTTTTTAAGATCGAGAGGACTTCTTAGAAGGCTGGGTGTGTTCAAGCATGTTCTTATGGTATTCTTTATGCTCACAAGTGTTCATGGATGAGGGTTTGGTTATTGATTCATTGTGGAGGATGTTCAGTGGACCAGTTGCTGGTGAACTAAGCAAAAGTCAACTGTAAAGGAGAAAGTCAACTGTGGAATTTTGAGGTTCTTTTCATGGTTTTCAAGGTCTCACATCCTCATATGGTCTTGGATTGTCAAGTTTCACACCATTCTTCAAGAATCAAGAGTTTGTGCAAAAGTTACTAAATTTGGAAAATGACCTATAATTGAAACTTTCCATTTTTGGCAATTTTTCTTCCACATTCAACTTGACTGTTCATCATCAAGGAAGCTCCAATTGAATTTTAATCCAACATTAAAGTTGAATATCTTTGTATCCCATTTCCAAAAAGTACCAGACCATTTTCATATCATTTGTGGAACTCTAGTTATGGCCAAAACAATGCAAGGTGCTTTTCAAGGATTCCTTATAAGTCAAATTTTCCACCTTTTACATTTTTGCACAAATGGACTTGTAATGTTCCCATGTGCTTCATGCCATATTACAATGTCAAAATACAAGTCAAGAAGATCATTTCTGGCCTTTGAATCAATTCATGCCATGCCTTTTCTCTCATTATTCTCACAAAGTGCAAAAATGTCAAATTAATTCAAAGCTTGCAAACCAAGAAAGTGCAAGGCCCAAAATCAATCCGGAAGTGGTACAGGAGTAAATTGGAGGTGAATAATGCTGGTGGAAGGGATCTCTCACGTGTAAATTGGTGGTGGTGGTGTAAAATGCATTTTTTGCAATTTCACCCAAATCTCATTAACAAGAGTTCTAATCACTTCCTAATCCTAATCAGTGAACTAATGAAGGGTATATATGCTTACTCATGCCCTCACAGCTAGGGTAGAAGCTCTCATTTGCACACTTGTGGTTTTTTGCTCTCACACTTCCTCTCATTGAATCTCATTCTTCTTGGAGCTTCTCTGAGTTTTCTCTTCACATTCTTGATCAGTGAAGAGAATAAAGCAAGAATCCACCGTTGTTTTGAGCTCATACTGAAGAATTCATCAAGTGCCATTCAAGAGGGATCATCTTCAAACTTCAAGATCTAGCCAGATTCAAGCCTCTATTTGCATTTATTTTGCAAATAGAGATCAAAAGGAGTTGATCTGCAGCATTTGGAGGGATTTCTTGGTGTATTTCGTGTTCTTCAAGGTTCAGGTTGGTGATTTTTTCATACTCACAGAACTTGAATTTTTGATATGCATAATGATCTATGATGTGCACTGATTGTTCTGAGCTATTTTATTTGAAGTTTGGACGTGTGGTTTGTGAGATATGTGGATTTAAAGTTTTAGATCTAAACTTGTTTTCGTTCGATTCTCTTTATGCGTTTGTTGTTTGTTAAAATGGACAACATATTTGAGATCCTTGCGTTTTTCTGGTCAAAATGGTATATCTATACGCATTTTCTGGAAAATTTTGGATGACAGCTCACCGGAGAGGGTGGCCGGAGCCCTAGCTCCGGCGGCTGCCGGAGAACCAGTCCGGCGAGGAAGACAAGTGGAGAAGAAGCAATCGTGTCCGTTGATTTCCAGATCGTGCGCCTCTTAGTGCGCCACGTGTCTTATTTTTTATGTTTTAATTTTACTGATTGCGTGCTTGCCAACCATGTGTGTTACCGTGCATCCTATCATCGTGGCCTTTGTTTTTGTTTTATTTTTGATCATGTGGTGGTGATGATGCCAACACATTAATGAAGCATGTGCATGGCACATGGCTGGTACATGGTATGCACTACGTGATTGTGTGTGCATGTGACTAGGTGGAGTGCGGTGCTCCCTTTTAATCCTGGCCGTTTTTTTTCATTAATGTTGATCATGTGGTTGTGGTGTGATTCGTTTATGCACGTTGGATTATTTGAATGGATGTGATTATTTCTGAATTTTGACCATTGCCATACTCCCTTGTTGACTTCGCTGGTGGGCTCCCTTTCCTTTGGGCCTTGCTATGCGCACCCCCCTCCCCTGGACCTGTTTTATTTTCCAACACATTTCCTTACTGTTTACACCCTCCATTTAAATTAATTTTTATTTTCTTTTATTTTCGTTACATTTTTTTAATTTTTAAAAATAGTTTATTTTATCAAAAAATTCCAAAAAAATCATGAATGTATTTTAATGTCTTATTTAATTTTCTATGAATTTTATTTTTATTTTGCTTTTGTTTTAATAATTAATTCCGATTTTCTTTTCCAAAGTTTCTTTCATGTTAGCCCTTGTGATTAATACTCATGTTGGATGACTTTGCCATGCCTTCTTGAGCCGATTTTTTTTCCTTGTCTTGACATGTGGATGAGAAATGTTTGACTGTTATCTTTCTGCCTTGGTGATCACCTTTGATTGTTTTTCATGTGATTTTTTATGCTCCTCGATTCATACACGATCACTTGCATACCTTATCTTGTGAAGCTCTTTTGAACATGCTACTGATTTAGTTCTGTTCCGATTATTTTGTACTTGTTAATTGGATGTTTAAAATTTCCTTTTATTATTTTTTGGAAATTTATTGGACCACTTTTCTATTTTTGGTTGATTTTCACTTGTGGTTTGAATTTGGTTGAGGCATGCTTAGACACTTGACCTAGTTTGAGTGCATTTGTTTACTTGTGATTGATTGATGCTTGAAATGTTTTTATGGTATGATCATGTTCTGTTTGAGCTTACTTGTGGCTTTGGAATCATCCTCATTTGATCATTTTCCAATTTGTTCTTGATTTTCCAAGTTGATGTTATTTTGACTTGAGTTTTGTGGATGTTTTGATTAACTTTGATGCATGTTTTGAATGTGTTGTTTATTGATTCATCTTATGTGACTTGAGTTTGATTTTGGTATGTTGTTGATGCATATGCTACTGCCCCTTGAGTTCATTGCTTGGTTTTCATCTCACTTGATCATCATGGTTTGGTTTGTATGATGCATATCGCTATCAATTGTTTGTTGCTTCTTTGGCTCATAATGCATCATGATATGAAATACTTTTGTATGCTTGAGTTGATTGATCATGAGATGTCTTAGGTTCTGACTTGGATTCACTTTCATCTTGCCTTGCTCATATTACTTTGGTGTGGTGCTCATTGGTGTTTAGTTGCACTTCTTATGCAAGTTTACTTGCTTCCTTTCTTGTGTGCTTCCACTTGTATACTTGAGATGTGTTTGTATGATCTTTGAAGCATGTTTTATGTTATGATTTGGATGTGATGATTATGATGTACTTGCTGCCCCATCTTGCTTCTCATCTTATTCTTCTCTTTCTTCTTCATCTCTTTCACTCTTTCTCTTCCCTTGAATCTCAAGACTTGTTTAAGTCTTGGATTCCTTTCCCTTTAGAGCTACCTAGTCCAACTTAATTTTTGATTAAGCTTGGAGTAGGATTAGCATTAGATTTTAGGTAGTCATCCCTCCTAAACCTCACTAACCATAGGACATCCATGCATGATAACATTAGGACTCTTAGTTTCCCTTTAGAGTTTCCTTTGTGTCGTCTCTCTTCTCATCTCAAAACTTCTTCAAGACACGTAATAAAAGTTAACGTGTATTGTGCTTGAGCCTTCTATGTGGGAAGTGGGGATTGAGGGGCTTCCTCTCATTCTTCTAGGATACCTAGTGTATGTCCTGTTGGGGACGATGCGCGAAGTATTCGTTCCTATATTCAAGACTTGGGTTCAATGCAAGTTACGAAACAACTTAAAAGACACTTCTGTCTAAAAAACACCAAACAAATTCAAATATTTTTATCCTTAGGGATTGTTGGGTTTCAAATTTCATTTTCAGAAAAGAGCTCGTCGCTCACGTAAAAAATACTTACCCATCCGTGGTCGTACCCATGAACTACGTCAGCTCTGATTCCTCTCTCTCGTCCGATTGAGGATACGTAGGCACAAGACAGCGATTGTCTTGGTGAGCAACCTTCCCCCACAGTTCCCGTCCGAACTACGTTGACTCTGACTTTCCCATTGCACTGAGGGAGTACGTAGGCCTAGGACAACGATACCGTCCTATCGAGTCACTTCTTTTTCTTTTCTTCTTCGTTTCTCCGTTCTTTCCATTCTCATTTCTTTGTCGGTCCAGTAGCAGTGGAGTTCCAGATGACAACACCCTTTGATGCAGACAGCAAGCGTGGATCCCGTCGAGTACGATGGACGTGCTGGGTGCTAACACCTTCCCTTCGCGTAACCAACTCCCGTACCCGTTCTCTTGGTCGTGAGACCATGCTCTTTCCCTTCTTCAGGTTTATGTAGTGTTTCCTTTCCCTCTCTTGGGATAAATACACTTTGCTGGCGACTCTGTGTCTTTTGCGCCACTCTCGCGTTTGTACCGTTGGATGCGAATCTTTTCGGGAGCGACAACTGGCGACTCTGCTGAGGAGTCTGGTTGACCTACTGCTGGTCCTTCCCCTTTAGCGAGTCAATCCTAGCGCTTGTCTGTTTGTTTTCGTTGGGTGTTTCTATGGTGCTTTGCTTTGTTGTATATTACTGTATTGTTGTTTACTGTATTTTTGCTTTACTGCTTTACTGTTTTTACAGCTTTTATCGCATTGCATTTTATATTGTCATTCTGGATAAACTGCGTTGTGCTGGCTGTTGTTCTGTTTGGCGGGTTGGGATGTTCTGAGAGATGAGCCCAATACCCAGGCTCGAGCATACACCTAGGTTTTAGCGTGGGCAGGCGTGACGCTCCGTGGTGTTGGCCACGTGCGGGTGATCACGATCCCTACAATCAGACGAGGTTTTATCCGGAGCTTTCTACTACTGTATGTTGATACAGGCCAGTAGTTATTCTCTGGAGGAATTGTCGACTCTGATGACCATTCCCGAGGACTCAGTTGCGGCACTCCTCCCGGGATGTGACAGTGGCAGCCCACTTTCTGTGGCAAACCCATTGCACACTCTCGATCCAAGGACCCAATGCTGGGAACTTGCCATAGGACCCTTCTTTTTTAAAGTGAATCAGTAGACGACCTCTTTGATTGGCGATAGCATTGTATCCGTCGGGCTGAATATGCTATTGCTTCTCAAACCTCTGAAGCTGAGGATCTTTCATTTTTGGAGAATCAGTTGAGGCCTCCTCGATTGATGATGATGCCAAACTAGAAATGGTGAACGTATCATCATTTCTCGACCTGAGAGCCCGGGATACTGAACATCCTAGTACCCACATGTGAGAGGGGCGGGGTGTTTACAGGTTTGCAGGTAACCGTGACCTTCAACCTACCTGGATTTCTGTTGTTATCACTGTGGTTGTTGTTGTTCTGAGTTTGGTACAGAGCCTTGATTTGTTCAGTCAGCACAGTGCAGCCAGTTTATGTGGATACCTTGATCCTATGCCCGTTGCATATGCATCATCATCCTTGCATACATGTTCTTGTATTTCCAAGGATATCATTGTTGAGGCTCACTGTTGAGCATTTCCATTTATTCCTTGTGGTTCTTCTGAAAATTCTTGAATTAAAACAGAATGATTCCTTGGAAGTATTTGAACATGGCGTTTGCATTTGCATAATCATCTCATTTTGCATAGCAGGTGTTCAAGGCTGGTTATTCTTGTTCTGATCTGGTTTTCTTCAGAATTTCAGACTTAACTCTTCAAAGAAGCTGAGAGTTGATCATGGAGCAAATTCAAGCCGAGTTGAGGGAAATACGAGGCCAGATGAGGTAATTTGGGGAAGACATGCTGGTCATGTCACAAGAACAGAAGATGCTGAGAGAGGAGGTCAATCAGATGAAGACTCAGATGGGTTTGATCATGGAAATTTTAAAGACAGTGTTACAGAAGGAAAACAATCATGTGCTCGCTTCCGCAACAGAAGTCCTTAATCCTCCCATCTCTTTGGGGTCTTCGCTAGATCATGGAATTCCTCGTGAATCCCCTCCACAACCCAAGGTTCCAGAACTTTCCAAACAGCAACCAGGTCCTGTCCCCCGAGAGAAACCCAAGAATAAAAAGTGTGCACAGAGACCGAAGCAGTCTGAAAGAGTTTTTCGTCCGCTCCCTATGCCATATTCTCAGCTATTGCAGCATCTCCTTCAGTTGCAACTGATACAGAAAAGAACTTTGGCTCCTCTTATTGGTAATCCCCCACCAGGCTACAATGCAAGAGCTCATTGTGATTTCCATTCTGGGGCACCAGGGCATACTGTGGAGCAATGTAGGGCCTTTCAGCACCAAGTCCGCGATTTGATTGATGCAGGGGCAATTAAATTCACGTCGGGCGTCGTGAGCATACAAGGTGATTTTACCCCAAGTGTTGCGAAGGAAGTGGGGGCTCCTTCCTCTTCCAAAGGATCCACCTCATGTCATGGACCTTCTCCACAACCTTTTGCTGTAGAAGCTCTACGTCAACAACCTTTGTTGGTACCTCAGCCAAAGGTGGAAAGGAAAGTGCAAGTGCAGGTTGGACGCCCGAATCAGCAGCAGCAGAATCATCAGCAGCAGAGGCAGTTCAGACCAAGAGGGCCCAAAAGGATATTTGATCCCATTCCTATCCCTTATAGTCAGTTGTTTGCTCGTCTGCTCAAGAACTCTCTGATCCAGCTGAGGAATGCCGTGCCAGTGCCATACCCTATTCCTCCGGACTTTGACATGAACGCTAGCTGTGAGTTCCACTCGGGAACGTTTGGGCATATAATTGACGACTGTAATGCATTCTAGCACAAGGTGCAAGACTTGTCGACTCAAAGGTCATCACGCCAGATGGTACCCCTTTGGTTTGAAGCTTCTTTGTCAGGGTAAGCACCAGATTGCAAGAGCGTCATCAGAAGCAATAAGTCCAGACGGAGTCAAGTATCCTCAACAAGGGCAATCATCAGCTTCCTTTATTGTATTTTCATATGTAGCTTTCATTTGTTTGTTTAAACATTGCTTGCATGTAAGAACTCGTTTGTTTCTGAATGACAATCATAATGCAATAGGTATGTTTTTCTTGAAGAGTTCCATTTATGTTTACTCATTTTTAATGCTTATATACACTGCAATACCAACTTTCTTGCTCAAACTCTTTGAGGGAGGATGACGAAATAAGAACGCAGGTTTCTAATGGTACGCTTTTGGATAAAACCCTGTTAAGGATGTACAGGCATTGTTTCCAATTCACAAACACTGGAGAGATAAGGAGATAAACCTTTGTCAACCCCTTTGAGCCTAGTAGTAGGAATTCTTTCTGAAAATGAAAAACCCTAAATTTTAACCCAGGGGCAGGGGAGGCGTCAGTTAGTTTGACCAAGGGTTCAACTTTCAGAAGGAATGTACATCTGAGGATCCATTACCTTCCATTCCACCGTCAAGAGGTGTAGAACCACAATGGTTATTCCTCACCAACCGAAGAGTGAAACAGTCGCATCCCTTTCTAACAAGTCAGATAAGCCAGTGTCACACGATTTGTTCAAAAAAAGAAAAAAGGAATCAAAAGAAAAAGAAAGCCCGCTAAGTCGAAACTTGAAAACAAGCGACTTAGGCAAAAGTTAGGGCATCCCACTGGGCTTCAGAATCGAAAAAAAAGGGGAATCAGTCCAGGAAAAATCAGGGAAAACAAAAGAATGAAAAAGAATAAAAGCGAAAAGGACGACAAAAAGAAAAATCCTTGAGCAGAACAAAGTCGTGTGACTACAGACACAAAAAACGAAAGGGGTGACTGTTGCTCCAAAACCTCATCAGGTCTCGAACCATCGATTGCATGGGTTCTTTAAGGATCATAAAACCTTTTGAGAAATGAGCGCTTGTGCCAAATTAGCTGAACATAGGATTAGAGAACATCACAAAGAGTGGGTGGGCACTGATAAACTTTGAGCCATAAATCCTTTTTTCTCAAAACCGTGAACCAGGCCACGTTACAACCCTTAAAAGTCCTAATTGAAACAGGGTTTAGTCTGAAGGCGTACTTCAATGAGATAGCGTTCCTGACTCCCATGAGTTGTGCTAATAAGATTTTTGTTGGTGTTGCATGTGCGTATTGCTTTCCTTTCAAAAATAAGTGTCATTACTCGGTTGTGTGACATATTTTCAATAAGGACTTCAAGATTAACATATGTGTTGCATTTGAATAATCATTCTCAGAATAAACATTTTCTGCTTGCATACATTTATTTGACATCAAAGAAGCTTACACGATGAACATCAGTCGAGAAGCTTAAACTGGCCAAGTTGAGGTGCCGGAGACTCCAGAGGACATGTTGCTGAAAGATTATGTGGAAAAAAGGCGTTCCCAGTCATTTGTGTTGAGATGTAACCAATCTGGGACAATCACACCGGGAAATCTCTTCAAAATGTAGCCAAGCTGGAGCATTCAAGTTGAGAAGGTCTTTTCAGAGTACAATCAACCATGGGGCATTCATGTCGAGAAAATTTCTTCGAACTGGAGCAATTATGTCGAGATCTGATAAATCTCTCCAAGCGTGTAAACTGGGGCAATCACGTCGAGATTCGGTAAATCTCTCGAAGACTAGTCGGTCAGAGACAAATGTACTGCAAGGTTTGTACTGGGGCAAGTCACTTCAAGGTTTGCGAGAAGTTTTTTTTTCCCTTCAGAACACAGTCAATCAATAGCACCTCTGCAAGGATCAGAATACTGTGGCAGAACATTTCAGGTCATTACGAGCCCTCTCGATTTGGTTTATTTCATGAATCATGAAGTATGGGACAGTTATGTCCAGACCAGATACATCTCTAAGAGTTTGAAGACCCTGGGGCATTGTTGAAAGCCAGGTCTTCTGTAAAATCCTCTTAAGATGATTGCTTCAAGTAGACCCTGTGGTCTGGGGCAAGATGGAGAGTTAAAGGAATTGTGTTTCGCTCTTGACAATCAGCACTGAGTTGTTCCCAGTGTGGGACTTTCGGAGTATTTTCCCTACAACAAAGAGCCAGAGGGTATCTATTCCCAGCAAGGTGTGGGATTGTTATTTTTCCTCAAGCAGAGGATTGTCCTATGTTCGAAAAGGGCTTTTATGAAGGTTTCTTATCTCTAGCAGTACAGATGGAATCCTCACTCTCTGCAGGGTAAGACGATAGAATATCGTCAATAAGATGATGAGGAGTCAGAGTGTTCTCTTCCTCAACGGTCAGATCTAGTCATCTCAAGTAATTCAAAGTCCAATCTTCATTGGTACTTCCCCAGTAGAGTTGCTCTCTCCATTTTTTTGAAGCCTGATCATCCTCAGCAGTTTGCTGCTTTCCCCAGTAGAGTAGAGCTCTCCCCAACTTTGAAGTCTGATCGTCCTCAGTAGTTTATTACTCTTCCCCATCAGAGTATCGAGGGTCGTTTTCCTCAACCAGAGTATAAAGGAGTAATTCCCTAAGCGGAGTCGTTAAGGATCGTCCTCCTTAGCAGGATATAAGAGGTTTTTCCCCGGCCAGAGTTGTGATTTGGCTCATCTTTCTTCGGCAAGTGATGTCTCCCCACGGAGCATGGGTCAGTTGTTTTTTCCCCAACTAGTCAAGAAGCATGTGTTATCCCCTAGCAGGGTGGATGCTGACAATTACTTTCTCTCCCAAGCGGAGTTGTTGAGGATCGTCCTTATCGGCAGAGTACAGAGGATTGTGTACCCAACCGAAGTCGTGTTTGGATTACTATCCCCAGCAAGTACTCAGAAGATGATTGCTTTAAGGTGGGTGTTGTCGTGCCTCCCACAGGAAGTTTGCGGAAGAAGATGTTATTATCCCCACAGGGCCCTGGTGTCTACGTTCCTCAGTTGGTCAGAAAGTATAGTCTCGGCGATAATGATTTGATCTAATACCCAGCAGGGTGAGGGTAAAGTTACTTCCCTAGCAGCAGATTAAGCTCATTTCCCCAAGCAGAGTCTAGTGGTGAGTGGCATCCCCATCAGGTCTTAAGGCCAATCGTTTTGGCAGGCGTTGAAGTCAGGTTCTGAAGTGTTTGGTCATCCCCAGCGGAGGAATTTCCATCTTCAGTATTCATCTCCCTCCCCAGCTGGGTGGGTATTCTCTCAGAGCTTCGTCCATCTCCAGCAGAGTTGTTGATCTTGATATTCCCCAACAGAGTGGATATTCTCTCGGAGTTTCGTCCATCTCCGGCAGAATTGGTGATTGTGATCTTCCCTAGCAGGGAGAAGTCTTCCTCAATAATTTTTCCTTTGTTTCAGTGGCAATTTAGTTTTCCATCCCCAGCGGAGTTGCTTTTGGTCTTCAACATTTATTTTGTTGGGACGTCTCTTTTGCATTGCATAAGCATTTGTTTTGCATGGCATCCTCCCAAATACGTAGCATTTCCACTTCGTGTGGAGCATTACGGCAAAATTGAAACATATGCATCTGAAGCATAAGCCAGGTTTGAGTTTTCCTTCGTCAGAAAAGCCAGATTTCAGGAAGATATCTTTTGTCTTTACTCCACAAGTGTTGGGTTAAGCAATATTTGACAGTTCCTCGGCAGGGTGTTTTGCCAGGATTATTTATCCTTGATTTTATTTGTACCCCTTCGTCCAGGTGGTCCTTTGGTTTATTCCCTCAAAATTTTATCGTCAGACACTCGTCCGTGTTTCTTTTAGCACCCGTCCGTGTTTGACCCTTTTAAGCCAATACCCGTCTGTATTGACCTTTTGTGACACTCGTCCATGTTGCCTTCCATTCCCCAGCGAGTTTAATTCCTGTTATAGTTGCTTTACACTCTTTTCAGTACCCGTCCGTATTGAATCTCTTTACACCCGTCCGTGTACCCTTGATGCCCGTCCGCATTGACTTTTGACACCCGTCCGTGTACCTTTCAGCACCCGTCCGTGTTTGAACTTTTAAGCCAATACCAGTCCGTATTGACTTTTGACACCCGTCCGTGTACCTTTTCGATACCCGTCCATATTGAACCCTTGATACCCGTCCGTATTGAAACCTATTACACCCGTCCGTGTACCTTTTTCAGTACCCGTCCGTATTGAACTTTCGACACCCGTCCGGGTTGCATTTCAATCCCCAGGGAGGTCGCCTTAAACCTTTTACACCCGTCCGTGTATCTTTTCAGTACCCGTCCGTATTGAATCTCTTTACACCCGTCCGTGTACCCTTGATGCCCGTCCGCATTGACTTTTGACACCCGTCCGTGTACCTTTCAGCACCCGTCCGTGTACCCTTGATGCCCGTCCGCATTGACTTTTGACACCCGTCCGTGTACCTTTCAGCACCCGTCCGTGTTTGAACTTTTAAGCCAATACCAGTCCGTATTGACTTTTGACACCCGTCCGTGTACCTTTTCGATACCCGTCCGTATTGAACTCTTGATACCCGCCCGTATTGACTTTTGACACCCGTCCGTGTACCTTTTCGATACCCGTCCGTATTGAACCCTTGATGCCCGTCCGTTTTGACATTTTACACCCGTCCGTGTATCTTCTCAATACCCGTCCGTATTTGATATCCTGGATTCCTTGACACCCGTCCGTGTTCATCCCCAGCGTAGCTAACACTCGTTTGTGTTTATTTCAGGATTTTTCAATATAGTTTTGGTTTCCAACACTCGTACATGTTGTGACAGTGCAACATTTATTGTTTGTTCCCTAGTGGAGTCGTCCCTCCTTTGAGGATTGTAAATTTTAGGTTTCTTTTGGTATTCAATCTCCATGAATCCTTGGAACACATGATAGCCGTCACTATCATACCTTCAGGATCAAGTTGATTGAATAGGGGCAGCTGTAACACCCCAAAATTTGCCTTGCTATTTTTAGCTAACTGGCTTATGTTTCTTTTCATTTCTTGCATTTGCATTGTGCATAGCATTGGTTCTTGGCATGGGATCAAGGTACTTGGTCCATATTCTCAAGTCTCAAGCTTCAAGGTGGTTCAGAGGGTTCATTATATCTTCATAAGATCAAGATTGGCAAAGGATTTCAAGTGATTCCTTCCCTCCTAATCAGGGGGACCAATTAGGGTTTTTTAAGATCGAGAGGACTTCTTAGAAGGATGGGTGTGTTCAAGCATGTTCTTATGGTATTGTTTATGCTCACAAGTGTTCATGGATGAGGGTTTGGTTATTGATTCATTGTGGAGGATGTTCAGTGGACCAGTTGCTGGTGAACTAAGCAAAAGTCAACTGTAAAGGAGAAAGTCAACTGTGGAATTTTGAGGTTCTTTTCCTGGTTTTCAAGGTCTCACATCCTCATATGGTCTTGAATTGTCAAGTTTCACACCATTCTTCAAGAATCAAGAGTTTGTGCAAAAGTTACTAAATTTGGAAAATGACCTATAATTGAAACTTTCCATTTTTGGCAATTTTTCTTCCACATTCAACTTGACTGTTCATCATCAAGGAAGCTCCAATTGAATTTTCCTCCAACATGAAAGTTGGAGATCTTTCTCTCCCATTTCCAAAAAGTACTAAACCATTTTCATATCATTTGTGGAACTCTAGTTATGGCCAAAACAATGCAAGGTGCTTTTCATGGATTCCTTATAAGTCAAATTTTCCACCTTTTGCATTTTTGCACAAATGGACTTGTAATGTTCCCAAGTGCTTCATGCCACATTACAATGTCAAAATACAAGTCAAGAAGATCATTTGTGGCCTTTGAATCAATTCATGCCATGCCTTTTTTCTCATTATTCTCACAAAGTGCAAAAATGCCAAATTAATTCAAAGCTTGCAAACCAAGAAAGTGCAAGGCCCAAAATCAATCCAGAAGTGGTACAGGAGTAAATTGGAGGTGAATAATGTTGGTGGAAGGGATCTCTCACGTGTAAATTGGTGGTGGTGGTGGTGGTGTAAAATGCATTTTTTGCAATTTCACCCAAATCTCATTAACAAGAGTTCTAATCACTTCCGAATCCTAATCAGTGAACTAATGAAGGCTATATATGCTTACTCATGCCCTCACAGCTATGGTAGAAGCTCTCATTTGCACACTTGTGGTTTTTTGCTCTCACACTTCCTCTCATTAAATCTCATCCTTCTTGGAGCTTCTCTGAGTTTTCTCTTCACATTCTTGATCAGTGAAGAGAAATAGAGCAAGAATCCACCGTTGTTTTGAGCTCATACTGAAGAATTCATCAAGTGCCATTCAAGAGGGATCATCTTCAAACTTCAAGATCTAGCCAGATTCAAGCCTCTATTTGCATTTATTTTGCAAATAGAGATCAAAAGGAGTTGATCTGCAGCATTTGGAGGGATTTCTTGGTGTATTTCGTGTTCTTCAAGGTTCAGGTTGGTGATTTTTTCATACTCACAGAACTTGAATTTTTGATATGCATAATGATATATGATGTGCACTGATCGTTCTGAGCTATTTTATTTGAAGTTTGGACGTGTGGTTTGTGAGATATGTGGATTTAAAGTTTTAGATCTAAACTTGTTTTCGTTCGATTCTCTTTATGCGTTTGTTGTTTGTTAAAATGGACTGCATATTTGAGATCCTTGCGTTTTTATGGTCAAAATGGTATATCTATACGCATTTTCTGGAAAATTTTGGATGACAGCTCACCGGAGAGGGAGGGCTCCGGCGGCTGCCGGAGAACCAGTCCGGCGAGGAAGACAAGTGGAGAAGAAGCAATCGTGTCCGTTGATTTCCAGATCGTGCGCCTCTTAGTGCACCACGTGTCTTATTTTTTATGTTTTAATTTTACTGATTGCGTGCTTGCCAACCATGTGTGTTACCGTGCATCCTATCATCGTGGCCTTTGTTTTTGTTTTATTTTTGATCATGTGGTGGTGATGATGCCAACACATTAATGAAGCATGTGCGTGGCACATGGCTGGTACATGGTATGCACTACGTGATTGTGTGTGCGTGTGACTAGGTGGAGTGTGGTGCTCCCTTTTAATCCTGGCCCTTTTTTTTCATTAATGTTGATCATGTGGTTGTGGTGTGATTCGTTTATGCACGTTGGATTATTTGAATGGATGTGATTATTTCTGAATTTTGACCATTGCCATACTCCCTTGTTGACTTCACTGGTGGGCTCCCTTTCCTTTGGGCCTTGCTATGCGCACCCCCCTCCCCTGGGCCTGTTTTATTTTCCAACACATTTCCTTACTGTTTACACCCTCCAATTAAATCAATTTTTATTTTCTTATATTTGCGTTACCTTTTTTTAATTTTTAAAAATAGTTTATTTTATCAAAAAAATCCAAAACAATTCATGAACGTATTTTAATGTCTTATTTAATTTTATATATATTTTATTTTTATTTTCCATTTGTTTTAATAATTAATTATGATTTTCTTTTCCAAAGTGTCTTTCATGTTAGCCCTTGTGATTAATACTCATGTTGGATGACTTTGCCATGCCTTCTTGAGCCGATTTTTTTTCCTTGTCTTGACATGTGGATGAGAAATGTTTGAATGTTATCTTTATGCCTTGGTGATCAACTTTGATTGTTTTTCATGTGATTTTTTATGCTCCTCGATTCATACACGATCACTTGCATACCTTATCTTGTGAAGCTCTTTTGAACATGCTACTGATTTAGTTCTGTTCCGATTATTTTGTACTTGTTAATTCGATGTTTAAAATTGCCTTTGATTATTTTTTGTGAATTTATTGGACCACTTTTCTATTTTTGGTTGATTTTCACTTGTGGTTTGAATTTGGTTGAGGCATGCTTAGACACTTGACCTAGTTTGAGTGCATTTGTTTACTTGTGATTGATTGATGCTTGAAATGTTTTTATGGTATGATCATGTTCTGTTCGAGCTTACTTGTGGCTTTGGAATCATCCTCATTTGATCATTTTCCAATTTGTTCTTGATTTTCCAAGTTGATGTTATTTTGACTTGAGTTTTGTGGATGTTTTGATTAACTTTGATGCATGTTTTGAATGTGTTGTTTATTGATTCATCTTATGTGACTTGAGTTTGATTTTGGTATGTTGTTGATGCATATGCTACTGCCCCTTGAGTTCATTTCTTGGTTTTCATCTCACTTGATCATCATGGTTTGGTTTGTATGATGCATACCGTTATCAATTGTTTGTTGCTTCTTTGGCTCATAATGCATCATGATATGAAATACTTTTGTATGCTTGAGTTGATTGATCATGAGATGTCTTAGGTTCTGACTTGGATTCACTTTCATCTTGCCTTGCTCATATTACTTTGGTGTGGTGCTCATTGGTGTTTAGTTGCATTTCTTATGCAAGTTTACTTGCATCCTTTCTTGTGTGCTTCCACTTGTATACTTGAGATGTGTTTGTATGATCTTTGAAGCATGTTTTATGTTATGATTTGGATGTGATGATTATGATGTACTTGCTGCCCCATCTTGCTTCTCATCTTATTCTTCTCTTTCTTCTTCATCTCTTTCACTCTTTCTCTTCCCTTGAATCTCAAGACTTGTTTAAGTCTTGGATTCCTTTCCCTTTAGAGCTACCTAGTCCAACTTAATTTTTTATTAAGCTTGGAGTAGGATTAGCATTAGGTTTTAGGTAGTCATCCCTCCTAAACCTCACTAACCATAGGACATCCATGCATGATAACATTAGGACTCTTAGTTTCCCTTTAGAGTTTCCTTTGTGTCGTCTCTCTTCTCATCTTAAAACTTCTTCAAGACACGTAATAAAAGTTAACGTGTATTGCGCTTGAGCTTTCTATGTGGGAAGTGGGGATTGAGGGGCTTCCTCTCATTCTTCTAGGATACCTAGTGTACGTCCTGTTGGGGACGATGCGCGAAGTATTCGTTCCTATATTCAAGACTTGGGTTCAATGCAAGTTGCGAAACAACTTAAAAGACACTTCTGTCTAAAAAACACCAAACAAATTCAAATCTTTTTATCCTTTGGGATTGTTGGGTTTCAAACTTCATTTTCAGAAAAGAGCTCGTCGCTCACGTAAAAAACACTTACCCATCCATGGTCGTACCCACGAACTACGTCAGCTCTGATTCCTCTCTCTCATCCGATTGAGGATACGTAGGCACAAGACAACGATTGTCTTGGCGAGCAACCTTCCCCCACAGTTCCCATTTTCCCATTGCACTGAGGGAGTACGTAGGCCTAGGACGATACCGTCCTATCGAGTCACTTCTTTTTCTTTTCTTCTTCGTTTCTCCATTCTTTCCGTTCTCGTTTCTTCGCCGGTCCAGTAGCAGTGGAGTTCCAAACGACGACACCCTTTGATGCAGACAGCAAGCGTGGATCCCGTCGAGTACGATGGATGTGCTGGGTGCTAACACCTTCCCTTCGCGTAACCGACTCCCGTACCCGTTCTCTTGGTCGTGAGACCATGCTCTTTCCCTTCTTCAGGTTTATGCAGTGTTTCCTTTCCCTCTCTTGGGATAAATACACTTTACTGGCGACTCTGTGTCTTTTGCGTCACTCTCGCGTTTGTACCGTTGGATGCGAATCTTTTCGGGAGCGACAGTAGGCATAAGATTGCGAAATCTTAGCGAGCATACTAATCAAAAACTCTAGGTCCAGTACCTTCATATCAATCAAAACTTAGGTCCAGCACCTTACCAAAAACATCGGGAAGAACTCGAACATCAACAAAAACTCACTCACTCACTCATATTTCCCAAGAAACTTTCCCAACCCATTAACGGATAAACACCATCAATTACAAAGCAAAACCTAAAGCTAATATCCTGTGGATAACCACATATAGGATGGGTAACTGATAACTCCTCATTGTATAACCTGACCCCGGACCCCCAATCTCTTTTAAGCGTTTGTTTAGTTAAACAATCGCGTGCAAGGTTAGTTTTAGATAGTTTCCCTTTCCCTTCCAGCTTCATGGGATAAATAAGAAATCAGAAAGTAGCACCCCTTTCTCCTCGAGGAGGAAAACCCAAACTCCAGCGATAAGGTGGTCGCGTCACCGACAAAAATCGCTCGCTACACTTTTGTCTATTATCCTTGACAAGCACCTTTTGTTATGCACCAACATTTTTCACAGCATCGAAACCATAAAAAGGCGAACTGAGGCTGAGAAAATAAATTCAATGGCATTCATCCAGAAAGTTCTCGATTAGTCACCATAACCTTGGAAAAATAACTTTTAAAATGTGATTAATTCCTTCAGGTTCTCTAGAGCCTATATGAAATTGTCTCCCCTATCATGTTCCAAGTAAGCAAGCCCAGTTGAGAATATCAAATCAGTTGACGTAACACAAGTAATCTCCAGTAGTGATAGCTAATACCTATTGGTTTTATACATGGAATCAAAGATCAAAAACATATTCAAAAGCTTCATTGAATTAGGATGTGACTAAAATAAATCCCCTGCAACATCAGAGTCCCCTCTCTTTGTTTTCCAACACATATACCTTTCATCATGAATTAAACTCAACAAATGTTGCATTTACTTGAATGAACCTTTAATAGTAGACCTATGTGTAGCTCTTGCTTTATACACTTGTGTGACACTTGTGATATTCACAACATTCCTATATTTAAATGCATATATTATGAATCTCGACATCATGTTGTACTATGTTATATTGTTCACAAAATGTCTTTCATCAATTTTTAAATGGATGAGTATATCATGGATGTCTAATTAAATCCTTAGTTATATCATGATTATGAATATCTCATTTAACCTTTATGTTCCAACCATAACTACTTGACATAAATCTCAACTAAAAGAGGCACTCAGTCCTTTTGCTACAAGTAACAAACGACTTTCCTTTGTTTTTGTAATTTTCTCCACTGTGACAACAAAAAATTAACTTGTCATTCTCACCTCTTATCCCATTTTTTGTATTAAAGTGAATGATAACTACAATAATACCATGTTGTCTCTAATAGATTGTTCATGTGATAATACTTCTTTATGGGAAGTAAATATCTAACGATTATAACATTACAAAATTAATGATAAACCTACATAAGTTTTATAAAATTTCAAATGAACAGAGGAAACATGTTAGTAAAACATACCTCTATAGTAGTGATGACGCGTGTAAAATCCTCCAGAACTTCATCAATCTCATATTTATCCATTTAAGACAATTAGAAAAAAAAACATAAATTAGCCCATCGTATTTTTAAGGGTGTGAAAAATATATGGAGCACTGGTTATTTATACACATTTGGTGTCCATACGCACCTGATTTGTTAAAAAATTGGTATACACATGTTCACGAAGTTGCATTCCACCTAAAATGTTTGGTTTAATACAAAACGAATGGCAAATAAAAACCTTTGATTTTCAGCAAAGTTTTCTTTCTATATCACATTTTTGGCTTTTTATTGATATTTTGAGAGTTATTATTGAAGGTGTGAAAAACACAAGAAATGGGGGTTTGAATTGGTTTTTCAAAATAAAATTGTTTCTTTAAAATAAATTCCTTTTATAAGACTCTTTCTTTTAACAATAATGACCTTTGTTGAAACCAAGTAGATGAACACGTTATGTGTATACTAGTTCACTTGAGAAACACTCAAGTTAATCTAGTCCACCCGCCAAGGTGATTTTGTCTCTCTCAGCGAGGTCTTAATCCACTATTCAAACAAATCAATACAATGCACAACCTCTAAAACTCTCAAGTTTTAGACTTCTCAAGTAATACAACCTCGCAAGTCTTACTCAAGGAACAACCTCTAAGACTGAACGTCCTAGACTTCTCAAGAAATACAACCACACGGTCTTTCTCAAGGAACACAAACCTAAGTTTGAATAAATTTCGTTTACAGACAAGTGCTTCTTATACAAGCTGAAAATGTAAACAAGTTTTGACCAAAATGACTTAAGAAAGATTTCAGTTGGAAAGAATATTGCAGTAGCGTTCGTGTGTATCTTTCTTCAAGTCTTTTGCTTCCTTTTATAGCCGTGTAAAAAAGAGCCTTTGAAGTGTAATCATGATAGCTAACTAGGCTGGCGGCTAGAAGCGTGAGGACATATAAAAACTTTTGCGTGCTGCGCGTCTTATTTTTTCAGAATATCTTCGTTTGTACCGTTGCACTGTTACCAAGATATTTTCACATTGTATTGTGGTACAACTATACTATGTAGCTTTGTCTTCTTGGCTTCTCAACTTCAGAGGCTTTTTACGAGCATGAGTAAGAAGGGAAAACATAGCTTGGTTCTTAAGATTATTAAGTCTTCGAATCCTCAGAGCAGCGTCTTCAGAGTCTTCAGCACTTGGTCTTCAGAACCTTGTTCGCTTGGTGCGTTGTCTTCATATCTTCAGAGGCTTCTGATAGTATCTTGTTGAAGCATGAGTAGAGACATGATTAGGTCTTCAGAACCTTGGTCAGAGAGCTTAAGTCTTCAGCATCTGGACTTCGTTCAATCAGAACCTTTGTCTTCAGATCTTCAAAACTCGTTCTCTTTTCCTTTTGAATCAGAGTCTTGTGAACTTCATATTAGCTTAAAAATGAGTTCTGTTTTTCAAGTGTATAGGCGGAGTATTTTCCTTTAAGCATTGTGTTCGCGCCAATTTACGGAAGCATAACCTGTTTGTTAAGTTCTCACAATTAACAAACATTAGTTGTACAAAATTGTTCATACAGAAATACTCATTTGATATCATCAAAACTTAGAGATAATATTGCAGAATCAAATCTTATTCTCACAATCTCCCCCTTTTTGATGATGACAAAACTATGTATTTTGATGACACAATTTTGATATATATGTAATGCAGGGAAAATAACAGATTCTAAAGATAGCTTATCCTTCGTATGAAGTACTCCCCCTGAGTCTTAGACTTGATGAATTTCTATGCTTGGGCTCCCCCTGATTTTACTAGGTCATGAGCTCTTAGTCTTGATTCTCTTTTCAGCAGAGTTCTGATTTTCTTAATGAAGCTTGATTTGGATCAGAATTCCTGAAAAAGAAAAACACTCTAACAGAAATAATAGTTTATCTATTAGCATGTAAATAGCGTTGTTTTTCAGAGATTGACTATGGAATCAAAATATCACATTCATATTACTTCTCCCCCTTTTTTTCATTGATCAAAAAGATTAGTGGTGAAAGGGTGAAAAACAAAGATCTAAAGTCTTAAAGACAAAAGAGACAGAAAGATTAGGTGCTTCCAGAGGACATCTTGTCCCATATTTTCTGAAGCATGCCCTGAAGATTAGCATTGACAGTCTTATGTTCTTCAAAGTTTTCTCTAAACTTCTGTTGTTCTTCTCTGATTTCTCCAATTGCGTTTTCCAAATGCTTTACAACAGGGTCAGATGTGGGAACAACTGCAGTATTTTTCTTGGCCTTTTCGATGGCTTCAGCTTCTTGTGCTATTTTGGCTTCTTCAGCAGCCTTTTCTGCAAGAAATCTTACTTCCTCAGCAGCCTTTTCTTCAACTTCTTTCTGCTTTGCAACCAAGAACTTAAGTACCCTGGTCCGCTCTTCAGCTTCTGCTCTTTCCTTTGCTCGTTGAATTCCAGCAGTGATGGTTGCGTCTGAGAAGCTTACAATTCTTGCAAGTTCACTATTCAACCATTTCTGGAAGATTTGACAAGAGCTTTCAAGCTCCAAGGGCTTGGCACTTATGTTGAAATCTTTTCTTAAGTTAGTAAACTTGTTTAATGCCTTTTCACTAAATTGACCTATGCATTCTTTAAAAGATTTTAGAGGTGGTATGTTATAGATAACCAAAGCAAGGTCAGGCTTGGCGGAATTCATTTCAAGTGGTGTTTGCTGAGATGAAACAGTCTCAGTAGGAGCATGTTCATTGATTTGTTGATCAGCAGGAAATGATACTTCTGGGGTAACTGAAACCATAAGAGGTTCAGAAGTTGGAGATGGAGGATCAGAATGTTGAATTGAGGATTCAGTAATGGTTTTCTGATGAAAAACATACGACATCGGTGAGACAGGCATATCTGGTTGGATGATTGAGGTGATAGTTGATGAAGTGTATGTAGGAATTTCTATAGATTGGATAGGTGCACTGATTGATGGAGAGGGAATTTGTGGAGTTACAGGAGTAGATATTGGTGGTGGGGGATTTGGACAAGATGGTGGCTTGAAACTGACTGGTGGATGTGAAGTGGGAATGGAGATAGTTTGTTGTGAAGATGAAATAGAAACTGATTTAACTCTAGAAACAGATAGAGCAGAGTCAGACTTACTATTTTTCTCTAATGCAGAGGTTAGAGTAGCAGTCTTGGAGGATTTTGTTTTATTCCTTTTCTGAGGCTCAGAATTAACAGTTGCTTGCTTTCTTTTTCTTCTGAGGGACTCTGCAAGAGTTGGTTTAGGAGCAGATTCATCAGCCTCTTTAGTTTGCTCCCACTCTTCTTTGTCAAGTTCAACTTCTTCATTCTTGACCTCAGATACATCAAATCCTCATGCCTTCATTGCATCTACAAATGCAGCAACTTCTTCAATGAGGTTGCTTCTATAGTAGGTAGGATAATCTGGCACTGTGATCCTGCGTTTGATTAAATCCTCAGAGATAGAAAAAGGTTCCACTCTTACTTTATTAATTATTCTCATGTGCTTAAGTGTTGTGGCGTTGACTGATTCTCCTAGTGTTGCAGTCATATCTTCTGTGTGTTGAACTTCTGTAACCAGAGTCTCCACTATACCACTTTCATAGAATATGTCTGACAGCATTCTTCCAAAAGGAATGTACTTAGGTATATCACTTTTTGATTCACCTGTTGTTCTTGTCTTCTTCACCATATCTCCCAAATGGTAAAATAAGATGGAGGGTAAGCACACCCTTTCCTTGGTGAACAAATAATATAACATATACTTCTGGTTAGCATTGAAGTAATCTGCAGCATATGATGAGGGTCTTGGATTGATGCAACCAAGAATGATCTTGTGCCAGATTTTCAGATTTACATGCAGGTCTTCTCTTCTGTATTCTATTTTATTTGGTTGATGGTTGGTGTAGATAGTTGGGTTGATAACCTTTTTCACAAACGGATATTTATTGACCCTTCCATAGACTCTCTTGTTCTTCAGAAATTCCAGTTTATAAAGTTCAGCAATTGATTTTTCGGTGATGACAATTTTTCTTCCCAAGACATAAGAGACGACATGAAGTTTATCACAGACGGCTTGTCTCCAGAAATCTTTTACGAGTGCTTCAAAAACTGGACCTTTAAGTCTATCAAAGAAATTATTCTAACCTTGAGCTTTCACATCATTGATCAGATTAAATCCATTTTCAGCAAGATTTTCGAAATCTACATGTAGTTCCTTGAGTACAAGTAGATTCACAAGAGTACAGGTAATTTTGGCTTCTCTTTGAGTTACATGATCTTTATCTATCTTAGAAGACTGTGATGAAGAAGGAGTAACTGTCGTGGTTGTTGTAGACATTGTTGAAGTAATAGACGGCGCTACTGATGAGGATGATGACCCTTTCGAGGGATTCAAAGATGCTTCTGTTTCTTTGAAGAAATTGACAGTTTCTTGTTGAATGTGATTCATCATGATGATAGTTAAAATCGGAGAGGATGAGAACATGGATTGAGTTGGTTTGAAGGAGATAGAGAAAGAAAGGCGATTAGGGTTTTTAGGGTTTCCGTTTGAGTGAGAGTGGGAATAGGAATGGTTTTGTAAAATTTAAAGAGATAGACACCGTACAGGGGATAAGTGAATAAATGTAAAAAACTTTTGAGTCAATCTCAAGAAAATTACTGTTCGTTTGATTTGAATAAATATAGTGGATTAGATATAATCTAATCACATGAAAAAATTATTTTCTAATTAAATGACACGTCAGAACTGACTTAGAAGAAAAATTTATCAGAACTGAGACACATCTCACAAAAGTGATTCTGATGATTTTAAAAATACTTATTTCCTCTGACTAAACACATTTGGCTCTGAAATATTCCCATTCTGAACAGTACTCCATTTTTAGATGTTTTAAAATAATTTGAAATCTATCTTCAGCTAAGGGTTTTGTAAAAATATCAGCCCATTGATGGTCTGTATCAATGAATTTTAAGCATAAGGTTCCCTTCTGAACATAGTCTCTGATAAAATTGTGTTTTATTTCAATGTGTTTAGCCCTAGAATGTAAAGTTGTATTTTTACTTAAACAAATAGCAACAGTATTATCACAGAAGATAGGGATGTTACTCTCATATATCTGATAGTCCTCCAGCTGATTTTTCATCCAAAGCATTTGTGTACTGCATAGAGAAGCGGAGATGTATTCAGCTTCTGCTGTAGAGAGAGCAATTGTAGATTGCCTCTTGCTTGATGTAACACCCTTTTAACCCAACTTAAATATACGCAATAGTACACTTAGAATAAATCAGAGTACATCACATAAGGTGTCACATTTCTTCATAAAACAACCAATTAAACATCCTGCTCCGTAACACGGGTTCAACACGTAGAAAATAGCAACTTATTTTTAATTAACATCACCTTTAAAACAAAACATCGCAGCGGATTTATCATCATAAAAAGAACAGCTCATCACATTATCTTTGCATCAAAGTTTGGAGTTTAAACCAACTCAACATCCTCGAAATTCTCAATAAAACAAGTTAATCAAAATAACACAATACTTCAAAAACAGAAACGTTCCCAACCCCGATGTTACATAACCAGAGCAAGACACACCCTCTACTATACTAAACGGAAGGACAATGACTCCAAGCTAACTCTTCACCCACCGCGAACTAGTCTTGGTTATCTGCACGTTACCCACGTAGAGGTAACATTCAAACAGGCAAGGTGAGTAATCACAATTCAATATAATTCATATAAGGAAAAGATAATTAACAAGTTAACATTCATCTCAAACAACATCATGGAGACTCACCAAAAACGTCATATAAATCACCAAGTCATTAACATCATAAACATGCAATCATGTAATGCCACCAAGAATGAAATGCAACTTCCTAACATGCATGTGGTACCAATTCATCATAATAATGGACACCAGGCCATCAACCCTCTACGAGGGAGCACGTCACAAAATAACCCAATCCGCACAATGGGATTAAGGCCACCACTGGACCGAAGTCCTAACATCGTCACTGGACCGAAGTCCTAAATGCTATGAATGCATGATGCACAACGTCAAATTCATCAATTTCTACAAAAGTAATAAAGTGCATCATCATTCACCAGAACATCATATAAATCATGTCATCATTAATTCATCAACGTCATGTCAATCATATCATCATTAGTTCATCAGACTTCATATGCATCATCATATTGAAAATCATCAATTTATCATCATATAACACGTCAATACGCAGTAACAAGTCATGGCATCATTACAGCATTAATACAACATAACACAGACAATTTCCCATAATTTTAAGAAATTAAAAACAATAATTTCAACTTCCAGGTCGCGCTAAGCGGGCTAAGCCCGCACTGGGCGCGCTACTCACTGCCTCGAGGAGGCGAAAATTCTCCAGACCGCGCTAAGCGCGCTCTGCGATTTTGGCAGAAAAACCCTACGATAACAACACTTCCATTCCTGCGATTCCACACTCCAAAAACACGTTTTATCCATCAATTACCTCAGATTATGTCAACACAACCTATAACTATCACATATGCGTCAACAACAACAATTATCTCATCTCAAATCATCAAATCCCATTATCCCTAACCTCCAATTCCCACATTTTCCCCCAAAACCCCAATCACCCATCAACAATCAAATCCATATATCAAGAATATTGTAAAGTAATACTCCCCATACCTTAAAATATCGTCTCCTTCGACTTCTCTTGAAATTTCTCTGGAATTCTCTTATGCCTTAGCCTCCTTCTCACTTGTTCCTCAGAGCACTTTTGCCTTTTCCTCCAAATAGTAGAATAATGAATTCCTTTTCACTATTCCCTCTTAAATACCCCTAATTGTGCTCTTACCATTATATCCTCGCTTATTCTTCCTAAAAGACCAATATACCCTCAATACTCCTACTTCTCTTATTTTAAATAATAAATAATAATTTAAATAATATAATATGATTATTCTTACTATTATTATTACTAAAATAATTTCCACCCAAAAATGTCCATGCAACACAACATCATGTCATCAAATTACCTTATATTCACAAATAATCAATAAATAATTAAAATATGAATTTGGGGCGTTACAACTCTCCCCCACTTAAGGAACTTTCGCCCTCGAAAATTATCCAAAGAAAACAGAGTCAGATACGACTCCCTCATCAGATCTTCATGCCCCCCCCTTCATCTCCAACACACGAGCCATCAACAAATCATCCAAGGACTTGATACTCCTCTCTGTCTGACCATCCGTCTGCGGATGCTAAGCAGAACTCATCCTCAACTCAGTGCCCAACGCATCTTGCAAACTCTTCCAAAACCTCGATGTAAATCGCGGATCTCCATCCCAAGTAACTCCGTAGTTCCCTCAATGTACATCTCAGCTAATTCCTGCATATAATTATTAATCTTCATTGGTAAGAAATGTGCCGACTTAGTCAATCTATCCACGATCACCCAAATTGAATCATTTCCCTTAGCAGTCTTCGACAATCCCACCCAAAAATCCATGGAAATACTATCCCATTTCCATTCTGGAATCCTCAACGGCTGCGTCATACCTAAAGGCTTCTGATGCTCAACCTTCGACTTCTGGTAAGTCAAACACACATAAACAAACTCTGTAACATCCTTCTTCATACCCGGCCACCAAAATAACTTCTTCAAATCATGATACATCTTCGTAGCACCGGGATGAATACTCAACCTACTTCAATGTCCTTCTTCTAGAATACTATTCTTGATTTCCGGAACATCTGGAACACACACTCTATCTCAAAACCTCATCACACCATTCTCATCAATTCGGAAGTCACCTCCGTTACCTTGGTTAATCAAAGTAAATGGGTCAACCAACTTCAAATCGGATTGTTGACCCGTTCTGATTTCTTCCAGAATGCCACTAGTCAACTTCAACATTCCCAACTTCACGCTGTCAGGAGTCGCTTCACACACTAGACTCAGATCTCTGAATTGCTCAATTAGTTCCAACTCTTTCACCATAAGCATCGACATATGCAATGACTTTCTGCTCAACGCATCGGCCACTACATTTGCTTTGCCCGAATGATAACTCAAATCGAAATCGAAATCCTTCAATAGTTCTAACCACCTTCTCTACCTCATATTCAATTCCTTCTGATCAAATAAGTACTTCAGACTCTTATGATCACTAAACACCTCAAATTTAGAGCCAAACAAATAATGTCTCCAAATCTTCAACACAAACACCACAACGGCCAATTCCAAGTCATGTGTAGGATAATTCCTCTCATGAACTCGTAATTGTCTCGAAGCGTAGGCAACAACTTGTCCATTTTGCATCAATACTCCACCAAGACCCCTCTTCGATGCATCACAATATACTACAAAGGATTCACTCGGATTAGGCAAAATTAACACTGGAGCATTAGTCAACCTCTTCTTCAATTCTACAAAACTCTCTTAACAAGTCACTTTCCACACAAAAGTCTGACCCTTTCGAGTCAACTGAGTCAATGGTAATGCCAACTTAGAAAAGCCTTCGATAAACTTGCGGTAATAACCTGCTAATCCCAGAAAACTTCGTATCTCAGTAGCAGACTTCAGAGTCTCCCATTGTAATATGGCATCAATCTTCGAAGGATCAACAACAACACCACCACTCGAAATCACATGCCCAAGGAAACTCACTTCTTTCAACCAAAACTCAAACTTCGCTAGCTTTGCATACAACTTCCTCTCTTTCAACACTTGTAACACAGTCCTCAAATGCTCGGCATGTTCTTCTTTGGATCTAGAATATATCAAGATATCATCGATAAACACCACCACAAATTTATCCAAATACTCATGGAAAATCTGATTCATGTACTCCATGAACACACCAGGTGCATTAGATACACCAAACGGCATCACAGTGTATTCATAGTGTCCATACCTCGTCCTGGAATCCGTCTTTGGAATATCATCAGGCTTAACTCGAATTTGATGATAACTAGACCTCAAATCAATCTTGCTGAACACACAAGCACCTACTAGCTGATTCATCAAATCGTCAATTCTCGGTAGCGGATACCTATTCTTGATAGTCACTTTATTCAGCTGCCGATAATCAACACACAACCTCATACTTCCATCTTTCTTCTTTACTAACAACACAGGGGCACCCCACAGAGAAACACTTGGTTGAACAAACCTCTTCTCATGCAATTCTTCCAATTGTTTCTTCAATTCGCTTAGCTCAGAAGCAGACATCCAATAAGGAGCCATCGACACTGGACTCGTACCTAGTATTAAGTCCACTGCAAACTCTACTTCACGCTCAGGAGGCAAATCACTGATGTCATCTGGAAATACATCTGGGAATTCACAGACAACCGGCAACTCCACACTTGCAGCTTCACGATCAATGTGCAACGATGCAAACATCGCAAACACCAAAGCTTCTTCTTCTTGAAGTTCCCCTACTTGCTTAGCAGACAAGAATATCAAATCTCCGTTGTCATCAATCTCAGGAAATTCTACAGTCTTGTTATAACAGTTGATATGAACCCGGTTGACCTCCAACCAGTTCATCCCAAATATCACGTCAATCTGGTGCAAGGGTAGGCACGCCAAATCCATCACAAAACTCTTCTAAAAAATCATCACAGGACATCTTAAACACACAAGGGTAGTAGTAACAGAACCATTAGCTAGAGTTTCTATTACCATATTCCCGTTCATGTTAGATAACTTCAAACTCAATCTATTAGCACATTCAAGCGTGATAAAAGAATGAGTAACACCAGTATCAATAATAGCAACCAGCTCGATATTATTAATAAAACAAGTACCTCGAATCAGGTTGTCCTTCTCTGGAACTTCTGCACCACTTAAAGCAAACACTCTGCCACTGGTCTGAGCAGCAGTCGCGGTCTTCTTCAGCTTCTAACATTGAGTACTGATATGACCTTTTTCACCATAATTGAAATAGGTCGGACCTTCATCTTTGTAGTCAGTAGCCCTATGCCCTTTCTTACCACATCGATAGCACCTCACCACATTATTGGTGCATGCATCAGCACAGTGACCTTGCCCATCACACTTATGACACTTTCCAGAAGCGGGAGCCGCTCCCCCACTTGTCTTCTTCCAACCTGAAGCCTTCTGCTTCTCTTTGTCTACTGAAGTCGTATAAGGCTTACCCCTATACTGCCCCTTCTTCTCACTCAACTGCTTGTAGTGAGTAGATCGAGCCCGACTGTCCTCATCATAGATTCTGCTCTTGTCAACTAACTCAACATATCTGCGGATCTGCTGATACCCAATACCCTACTTAATCTCTGGTCTCAGCCCATTCTCGAACTTGAGACACTTAGACATCTCAGCATCAACACGATTGTAGTGCGGACAAAACTTCACTAGCTTCTCGAACTTCGCGGCATACTCCGCCACAGTTATATCTCCTTGCTTCAGCTCAAGGAATTCCACTTCCCTCTTTCCACAAGCATCCTCTGGAAAATACTTGCCCAGAAACTCTTGCCTAAACACAGCCCAAGTTATCACAGTGCCAAGATCTGCAAGTCTCTGATGGTGTTATCCCACCAGTCCTCAGCCTCTTCTTTCAGCATATGCATTCCGAACTGAACCTGTTGCTCATCAGAACCCCCCATTACCCAGAAGATCTTCTCGATCGCCTTCAGCCACTTGTGTACACTTGCTAGATCATGCGTGCCCACAAAAGTCGGTGGATTGTTCCTTTGAAATTTCCCTAATGCACGAAACTCATCAGGAGCTCCACCATTCGGATTCAGCTGTGCCACCACATTGGTAACCGATTCCAACGCATCAGCAATTGCACGATCATTTCTTCCAGCCATCCTGCACACCACCAACAAGGTTAGAAGAACTAAAACATCGACAATGTACACACACTTGTCGGCTGACAGGGACAAACATCAAGTAAAAACATGGCTGGACGGACTGACCTGCTCTGATACCACTAATGTAACACCCTTCTAACCCAACTTAAATATACGCAATAGTACACTTAGAATAAATCAGAGTACATCACATAAGGTGTCACATTTCTTCATAAAACATCCAATTAAACATCCTGCTCCGTAACACGGGTTCAACACGTAGAAAATAACAACTTATTTTTAATTAACATCTCCTTTAAAACAAAACATCACAGCGGATTTATCATCATAAAAAGAACAGCTCATCACATTATCTTTTCATCAAAGTTTGGAGTTTAAACTAACTCAACATCCTCGAAATTCTCAATAAAACAAGTTAATCAAAATAACACAATACTTCAAAAATAGAAACGTTCCCAACCCCGATGTTACATAACCAGAGCAAGACACACCCTCTACTCTACTAAACGGAAGGACAATGACTTCAAGCTAACTCTTCACGCACCGCGAACTAGTCTTGGTTATCTGCACGTTACCCATGTAGAGGTAACATTCAAACAGGCAGGGTGAGTAATCAAAATTCAATATAATTCATATAAGGAAAAGATAATTAACAAGTTAACATTCATCTCAAACAACATCATGGAAACTCACCCAAAACGTCATATAAATCACCAAGTCATTAACATCATATACATGTAATCATGTAATGCCACCAAGAATGAAATACAACCTCCTAACATGCATGTGGTACCAATTCATCATAATAATGGACACCAGTCCATCAACCCTCCACGAGGGAGCACGTCACAAAATACCTTAATCCGCACAATGGAATTAAGGCCACCACTGGACCGAAGTCCTAACATCGTCACTGGACCAAAGTCCTAAATGCTATGAATGCATAATGCACAAAGTCAAATTCATCAATATCAACAAAAGTAATAAAGTGCATCATCATTCACCAGAGCATCATCTAAATTATGTCATCATTAATTCATCAACGTCATGTAAATCATATCATCATTAGTTCATCAGACTTCATATGCATCATCATATTGAAAATCATCAATTTATCATCATATAACACGTCAACACGCAGTAACAAGTCATGGCATCATTACAGCATTAATACAACATAACACGGACAATTTCCCACAATTTTAAGAAATTAAAAATAATAATTTCAACTTCCAGGTCGCGCTAAGCGGGCTAAGCCCGCGCTGAGCACGCTACTCACTGTCTCGAGGAGGCGAAAATTCTCCAGACTGCGCTAAGCGCGCTATACCGCGCTAAGCGAGCTCTGCGATTTTGGCAGAAAAACCCTGCGATAACAGCACTTCCATTCCTGCGATTCCACACTCCAAAAACATGTTTTATCCATCAATTACCTCAGATTATGCCAACACAACCTATAACTATCACATATGCGTCAACAACAACAATTATCTCATCTCAAATCATCAAATCCCATTATCCCTAACCTCAAATTCCCACATTTTCCCCCAAAACCCCAATCACCCATCAACAATCAAATCCATATATCAAGAATATTGTAAAGTAATACTCCACATACCTTAAAATATCGTCTCCTTCGACTTCTCTTAAAATTTCTCCAGAATTCTCTTATGCCCTAGCCTCCTTCTCACTTGTTCCTCAGAGCACTTTTACCTTTTCCTCCAAATAGTAGAATAATGAATTCCTTTTCACTATTCCCTCTTAAATACCCCTAATTGTGCTCTTACCATTATATCCTCGCTTATTCTTCCTAAAAGACCAATATACCCTCAATACTCCTACTTCTCTTATTTTAAATAATAAATAATAATTTGAATAATATAATATGATTATTCTTACTAAAATAATTTCCACCCAAAAATGTCCATGCAACACAACATCATGTCATCAAATTGCCTTATATTCACAAATAATCAATAAATAATTAAAATATGAATTTGGGGCGTTACACTTGACCATGAGATTAAGTTGTTCCCTAGGAACTGACAGTTTCCAGATGTGCTCTTTCTTTCCAATCTGTTTCCAGCATAGTCTGCATCGCAGTAACCAGAAAGAGTGTACTCTAATGTTTTCTCATACATCAAGCCAAGGTTAATTGTTCCTTTCAGATACCTTAGAATTCATTTAACAGTAGTTAAATGAGATTCTCTTGGATCTGATTGGAATCTAGCACATAAATGTACACTAAATAATATATCAGGTCTAGAGGCAGTTAGATATAAGAGAGAACCTATCATACCACGATAGAGCTTCTGACAAACCTTAACTCATGTTTCTTCTTTTCCCATGATACATGTTGGATGCATTGGTGTTTTAGCGATATTACAATCCATCATATTGAAATTCTTCAGAAGTTCTTTTGTGTACTTACTTTGATGAATGTAAGTGGCCTCTGGTTTCTGATCAATTTGAATACCCATGAAGAACCTTAACTCACCCATCAGACTCATTTCAAATTCTGCTTGCATTAACTTTGAAAATTCTTCGCATAAAGAGGGGTTAGCAGAACCAAAAATAATATCATCAACATAGATTTAAACTATAAGAATATCATTCTTATATGTTTTACAAAAGAGAGTTGTGTCCACCTTTCCTCTGGTGAAATTGTTTTCTAAAAGAAATTTACTCAATCTATCGTACCAAGTTGTGGGCGCTTGCTTTAAACCATAGAGAGACTTTTTGAGTTTAAAAACAAAATTTGATTTTTCTGAAATTTCAAAACCAGGAGGTTGTTTGACATAAACTTCTTCTTATATATAGCCATTTAAGAATGCACTATTAACATCCATCTGATATAAGGCGATGTTATGATTTACTAAAAAGGAAATTAATAATCGTATTGCTTCAAGTCTGGCGACCGGAGCAAAGGTTTCGTTGTAATCAATTCCTTCTGGTTAACTGTATCCTTGAGCAACAAGTTGTGCCTTGTTTCTGACAACTTCTCCCTTCTCATTTAGCTTGTTCCTGAATACCCACTTGGTTCCAATTACATGAGCATTCTTAGGTTTTGGAACTGATTAAGTTCTTCTTCCATGGCCAGAACCCAGTCCTTGTCCATAAGAGCTTCTTCAACTGTGACTGGTCGATTAGTGACACTAATCCCAAGAGTGTTTCTTCTGATGGTCTGAAGGTTGATCTGGTTCTAATTGGAGCATCCTTGCTACCCAGAATTAGTTCCTCAGGATGAGAAGTAGACATTCTTCTTTACTTTTGATGTGGAGTATTCGGAGTTACATCACTGGTATCTGGTGTAGGATCTTGCTGGTCTTTAACTTCATCTGCCTTCTCTTTAGGTTCTGAGAAGCTAATTTCCAAATCTGCAAGTTTTTCAACTAGCTCTGACTTTTCAGAGTCAGGCTTGTCATCGAATCTAACATGAATTGATTCTTCCACAATCCGTGATTCTGTGTTATAAACTCTGTAGCCTTTTGAGCATTCAAAGTATCCTAACAGCAGACACTTCTGTGCTTTGGAATCAAACTTGCTAAGATTCTCTTTAGTGTTTAATATAAAACAAGTACATCCAAACGGATGAAAGTAGGAAATATTGGGAATCTTAAGGAGTTTTATTCAAGATAGGTCTAATAGAAATTATATTTTGAATATAACATGTTGTGTTAATTGCTTCTGCCCAAAAGTGCTTAGCCATGTCAGTTTCTGGGATCATGGTGCGAGCCGTTTCTTGTAAAGTTCTGTTATTTCTTTCTACAACTCCATTTTGGTGTGGAGTTCTAGGACAAGAAAAATCATGGGAAATCCCATGCGAATCAAAAAGGTTTTCAAAGTCTTTGTTTTGAAATTCTCCACCATGATCACTTCTGACTTTGATGATTTTGCAATTTTTCTTATTTTGTACTTAAGTGCAGAAGGAAACAAACACAGAATGTGACTCATCCTTGTGTTTTAAGAATTTCACCCATGTCCAACGACTGTAATCATAAACGATCTATGTGAAGAAGTTCTAACGGTCTAGAGGTGGAAACAATATTCTTTGCTTTAAAATAAGTTTTTGAAAACTTACCTTTCTAACATGCTTCGCAAAGAGCATCTGAAGAGTACTTCAGATTTGTAAAGCCTCTGACAAGACCTAGCTTGTTCAGTTGAGAAATTCTTCTCAAGCTAACATGACCAAGACGTTTGTGCCAGACCCATTGCTCTTCATTTACATAAAGAAGACATTTTACATTTTGATGTTTTAAATATGATAATTTAATTTTGTAAGTATTGTTCTTCCTCTTTCTGTTGAACAGAACAAATCCATCATTTTGACTTGTAGCTTTACAGGATGTTTGATTAAAAATAACGTCATAACCATTGTCACTAAGTTGACTAATTGATAATAGATTATGCATTAGACCTTCAACTAACAGAACATTATTAATAGAAGTAAGCTTACCATTTCTAATAGTTCCGGAGCCAATAATTCTTCCTTTCTGATTTCCTCCAAAACCGATGACACCTCCGAGCTTAAGTTTCAGATCTTGGAACATATGCCTTTCTCCCGTCATGTGTCGCGAGCATCCATTGTCCAGGTACCATGACTGGTGTTTCAATGGTGCCATTAAGGATGTTTGCAACATAAATTATCTTATTCTTAGGTACCCATTTTGTGGGTCCTTTCACATTAGCTTTTCCAGAGGTTCTGACACCTTTGGACTTCCTTACATTGGAATAATAGTGTGGAATTTGTGCATAGTGTTTAAGTTTAGGAGTTTTCTTTAGTGTCTGTGTTTGTGTAGTGATAGATTTTGAACCTTTTTGTTCAGAACATTTCAAGATAGTGCCAGAGGGCACAAAATGTTTAGACAGAGGTATTATCTTGATACTCTTGGTCTCATCATATAGTTGTGATGGTCCTGAGTATCCCAGACCTCTATTGCCATTCCTGCTGACTCCATAGATCATTGAAGCCATTTTACTTCTATCTATGCCTTTAGCAAGGAAGTGTTGAAAGGATTTATCATATCTGACTACTTCATTAGTGTTAGTTGTGTTGGAAGTGATTTCTTCTTCTAACTTGGAGACTTTATTTTTTAAAACAACATTTGAATTTTCCAAAACAAATAATTTTTCATTTAATTCTGAGATGGTTTGTTTGCTTTTAGTAAGATCTTCTAAAGGAACCACAAATGTCTTTTTCAGAGTTTTGTGTTTTCTTAGAAGGATTTGATATCTTTCCATAAGTTCATATAATCCTATTTCAAGTTCAGAACGGGATAAGGAAGAAAGTACCTCTTTTTCATCGTCAGAGTCTGATAGTTCTTCTTCTGATAAAGCATCTTTGGTTTCCGCCATGAATGCCATGTTGACACATTCTTCATCGACATCATCCTCAAATTCTGAATCATCCCAAGTTTCCATAAGACCCTTTTTGGCTTTCTTAGGTCTCTCCTCTTTCTTAAATTTTGGACAATCATTTTTTATATGTCTAGGTTCCTTGCATTCAAAGCATGTAACATTTCTTCCATAATTTCTCCTTTGACCATATGTAGATTCTTCCACTTCTTCCTCTGCCTGATACACCCTTTTCTTCTCAGACTTGGCTTTTAGGGCAATGGATTTATTTTTCTTCTGAGGTTCATCTCCTTGAAGTTCTATTTCATGACTTCTTAAAGAATTGATAAGTTCCTCAAGACTTATACTATTAAGATCCTTTACCAGTTTCAAAGTAGTCACCATTGGTCTCCATTTGATAGGCAGACTTCTGATGATTTTCTTGACATGATCAGTAGTAGAATATCCTTTGTCCAGAACTCTAAGTCCTGCAACAAGCATTTGAAACCTTGAGAACATGGTTTCCACAGATTCATCTTCTTCCATTTTGAAGACCTCATATTTTTGAATTAGTGCAAGAGCCTTCGTCTCCTTGACTTGAGCATTGCCTTCGTGAGTCATACGAAGAGAGTCAAAAATAGACTTTGCAGTTTCTTTGTTTATAATTTTTTCATATTCTGTATATGAAATTGCATTTAACAGAATAGTTCTTCCTCTGTGATGATTTTTATAATTTTTCTTTTGTGCATCTGTAAATGCACTTTTTTCAATCTTTTTGCCTGCAGAATCTACAGGGTGACTGTAGCCATCAACTATCAGATCCCATAGATCTAAGTCAAACGACAAAAAGTAACTTTCAATTCTATCTTTCCAGTAATCAAACTTTTCGCCATCAAAGATAGGAGGTTTTGCAGTATAAGAATCTCTTTCATTCACAGTCACACTTGTTTCATGAGTTGGTGTAGTCATTTTTTTCACACTTGGATCGTACTGAACACTGTTAAGTGCTTGATAAAAATTCAATCTTATTATCACCTCAAAACCGGAGCTCTGATACTAATTGAAGGTGTGAAAAACACAAGAAATGGGGGTTTAAATTGGTTTTTCAAAATAAAATTGTTTCTTTAAAATAAATTCCTTTTATAAGACTCTTTCTTTTAACAATAATGACCTTTGTTGAAACCAAGTAGATGAACACGTTATGTTTATACTAGTTCACTTGAGAAACACTCAAGTTAATTTAGTCCACCCGCCAAGGTAATTTTGCCTCTCTCAACGAGGTCTTAATCCACTATTCAAACAAATCAGTACAATGCACTAGCCAAAATGCTGGTGACTAACACAACCTCTAAAACTCTCAAGTTTTAGACTTCTCAAGTAATACAACCTCACAGGTCTTACTCAAGGAACAACCTCTAAGACTGCATGTCCTAGACTTCTCAAGAAATACAACCACACGGTCTTTCTCAAGGAACACAAACCTAAGTTTGAATAAATTTCATTTACAGACAAGTGCTTCTTATATAAGCTGAAAATGTAAACAAGTTTTGACCATAATGACTTAAGAAAGATTTCATTTGGAAATAATATTGCAGTAGCGTTCGTGTGTATCTTTCTTCAAGTCTTTTGCTTCCTTTTATAGCCGTGTAAAAAAGAGCCGTTGAAGTGTAATCATGATAGCTAACTAGGCTGGCGGCTAGAAGCGTGAGGACACATAAAAACTTTTGCGTGTTGCGCGTCCTGTTTTGTCAGAATATCTTTGTTTGTACTGTTGCACTGTTACCAAGATATTTTCACATTGTATTGTGGTACAGCTGTACTATGTAGCTTTGTCTTCTTGGCTTCTCAACTTCAGAGGATTTTTACGAGCATGAGTAAGAAGGGAAAACATAACTTGGTTCTTAAGATTATCAAGTCTTCGAATCCTCAGAGCAACGTCTTCAGAGTCTTCAGCACTTGGTCTTCAGAACCTTTTTCGCTTGGTGCATTGTCTTCATATCTTCAGAGGCTTCTGATAGTATCTTGTTGAAGCATGAGTAGAGACATGATTAGGTATTCAGAACCTTGGTCAGAGAGATTAAGTCTTCAGTATCTGGACAAAATTATTCGCGCCAATTTACGGAAGCATAACCTATTTGTTAAGTTCTCACAATTAACAAACATTAGTTGTACAAAATTGTTCATACAGAAATACTCATTTGATATCATCAAAACTTAGAGATAATATTGCATAACCAAATCTTATTCTCACAATTATTTTCAAATTTGTGTAAATAGCCCAAGAGTTGACAACCTTTTCTCAGGACCAGAGTCGGATACCCTACCTTGATGTTTTCTTGCTAAGTGAAGCTTATAGCTCGCTTAGCATGGAAGTTGGCATCATCTGGCTAAGCGAGGCTTATAGCTCACTTAGTGCACAACCTTTCTAAAAGTAACATTTCCATTATGTGAGAATGATTTAGATACTTATCCATGTTATATTTTTTAGTGTAAAATTCGTTTTCAAGATATGCATTGAGGATTGCTAACAAAAACATGTGAATGAGGTGTCATCTATCTATGTACCAATGTGAATGCAAAGAATGTAGATGTAATGCCATACTTGATTTTTCTTTGGATTTTAAAGAATAAAAGTCATAAGAGACTTGCTGATTGAGTGTGTGCAAAATGATTATAAAAGTCAAAGTGTCTCTTAGGTACCTTGGCACTAAATTTGGTGACAAAGGCCATGCAAATAGTTCTAGAGTGTTGTGATAAGTGTTTTAATTTTTATGAACTTAGCAATTAATACTTATCAAGCACCTTCTTTCTAAGCAAACTTGCATCTGGCTAAGAGAGAAATGGCTTGCACTTGGCGCGCTAAACAAGAATTGGCATATGCCATTGTTCCTCAGCGAGTTGCTCTTCATTGTATTGTTGCATCTTGCTTCCATAATGTGATTTTTGATAAAATTAAAAGACTAACTAGAAAAAATTTAAAATGGGTTGGATCGCCTCCCAACAAGCGCTTGTTTAACTTCGGTATCATAACGGTTTTCAGTGTTATATAATACCTATTATGTTAAAACATACCTCATGGTTTCTGATTCTGACCTTTATTTGACTTGTGTCCACATCCACCAACATTCTTGTTGTTTTCGTGAATGTTATTCCCTGAATGAGAGGTATTTTTGGTCTACCTCGATACCTAGTAACATAAAATCTACAGGGAATACAAATTTGTCAATCTTGATCATAACATCATTGATTGTTCCCACTAGTTTTATGCAAGTTTTGTCTGCGATATGCAATGTTATTACAATTGGCTCTATTTTGAGGTCACCAATTTTCTTTACCACTAACAATGGTATTATGTTCACAGTTGCACCCAAGTCAATGAGCGCATTTCTAATTTCTATATCACTAACAGAGACAAGCAATATGACCACACTAAGATGTGCTTCTTTCTAGGGTAGATTTTGTTGAGTAATATCACAGCTTTCCTCCAGCGACTTTTCTTCATCTGGACTTTCTGTTTCCTCCTCCTTAACTTTAACAACAATGATTTCATCATTAACAAGTGCACTACAATGCTCTTTTGGGTTCGTCTATGTATTCGCATTGAATGTGTCTTTTGGTTGGTCAGCCAGTTGTTTTGCAAATTAGTCGACTTATGTCTCAAGGTTTCTTATGGAGTCTTTAGTGTTTTTGTGGCTGGCCATAGACACCTGCATAAACTGATTAGGTGTTTCCTCCAACTTTGTTGCTTTGTCTTATTATGGAGATGCTTGTGTATAATGTTGTTAGGGTTGCCTGTTTGATGGACTAACTTCAAATCTCCATCCTTGATTGAAGTTGTTGTTCCTTGGGAAGTTCTTGTTTGGATATTGCTCAAAGCTTTGTTGATTGCCTACATAATTAAATTCTTAATTAGTTGGTGGAAAATCTAGTTGGATGATAATTGCTGCGTATTTTGTAAAATGCAATCTTCCTTTGAGGTGGTGATTCATGCATTTATTTTAATTGTTATGGAAGTTTAGACAAATGCATTGATAGCTCGTCCACTGTTTGTGTCAGCAACTTATTTTGTGCCATAATAGCATAATTGGTATTGAAATCCATGATACCACCCTGCCTTTGAGAATGGTTTCTATCATGTTATCCTTGATGATCATTGAATGTCATTCTTTTAATAATTGCAATTGCATGTTCTACGCTTTTTGACATAAGATAACCCGTGTAGTAGCATCTTCTGTGCTTTTTAACATAAGAGAACCACATGTAGTAACATCTAAAAATATTTCTGAAGATGATGATTTATGTAAGATCATCAAAACTATGATTTGGACATCTTCTCAACATGGATTTGTATCTCTCCCACGCTTCATAAAGAGTTTCAGTTATACCTTGGGAGAACACTGCAATATTGTCTTTGCTTCCATGAATTTGTTGTGAGGAAGGAATATGTTCAAGAACTTTTCCTCCAAGGCATACCAATTCGTTACCCTCAATGTTGGTTGGTTTAGATACCACTAATTTTCTTTGTCAATTAATGAATGTGGAAACAATCGCCAGAATAATGTTTCCTCTTCAGTTTATGAAGCTCATAGCATCCCAGAAATCTCATAGAACTTCTTGAGCTGAGTATTGTCATACCCCAAATTTTGACCACTAAAATTTCCCATCATTGTGCAAATCATCATCACAATATGGAGGAACCTTCATGCCTCATCAGTCTCCCCAAAGATGGGTGAGCATCCACTACAATCAAATTTAGGGTTTCAGGTCCTCTCAGAGTTCTTAGACAAAGGATCATTCAAGGAATGACATGATCTTCAACTTGTCTACCCTCTCAAACATCCAAAAAGGATCAAAAGGACTCCCACTTCAAGGATTAAGCATAAGGCTGCTCCCTTCTAGGTGGATTAAGCCTCAAGATCGCCAGTATCACCAAATTAGGGTTTTGGTTGACCAGGGCCTCCAGATGGAAATTTTCCTCTGGGCATAAGCCAATGCTTCAAAGCATAATTTGAATTAATCCATGGGACCTCATGAACCCAATCATCAAGTCAATTTGGCCTCAGGGGATGCATTTACCAAAAATCAGGAATTAGGGTTTCTTGACCTAATTCACCCCTAAGTTGACTTTTGGGACAAATCATGAGCCAAGACCTCAAGAGGGGATTTGAGGGTCTCAAATACATCACATTGATCCATTTGCAACAATGGATTGATCCAATAAGCTTGAGCAACAAGTTTCAATTTCATCAGAACCACAGTTAGGGTTTCGCGAAAAAAGTCAACTGTATCTTTGACTTTTGACCAGGACATGCTCCCAAACCCTAAGACATGATTAAATACACCCTATAATACCTATTAAATTAATCCATCAAGTTTGATTTAGGTCAAGGACTTGATTTCATAGAGGATCACACAGTTTGGAATTCATCTGACAAAAAGTCAACTGTGCACAAAAGTCAAACTTTGACTTTTTGAGATTTTTCACAATTATGGTTCTTTGACCCCAAAATGATGTTAATATATGATTGGAATCATCATTCATCAAGAAAAATCAAGAAAAGTGGGATAACTTGTAAAAGGGGTAACCATAACAGACTTAGAAATTTTTCTAAGTTATGGAACAAAGTGGTTAGGGTACCAACTTTGGAGGGTCATAACTCCTAAACCACAAGGCCATTTTTTCCCAACCAAAGCTGGATTTGTAGCTCTCATTACCCTCTACAAAAGCTTCAACTACCACTCATTCCAATTCCCCGTGGATTTCAAGTTATGGAATGATCAAAATCAAGAAAAGTGAAAATGTCACTTTTTTCCAATACTTAGTGAAATAAGTCAGAATCTGCCTTCACTTTTTTCCAAATGTAGGGGCATTTTTCACTTGGATCCAAAAAGTATCAAAACCAATTATGATAAAATAGTTATTGTATCATATGAGGGCTTTCCAAAATGGCCAAGAACTCCATCAAATTCCACTTGAGCCATGAGATATGATAATGGCAATATGCCTTGCTGAAAACTGCCAAGGCTAGGCAGAATTTTACACTTTTGCTCGATCTGGAAAAATCAGATAATTCCAAGCCTTGTCATCACTTTGGACACATTTGAGGATCAAATCTAAAGGGAACAAACACTGATCCAAGCCTCCAAAGTCTTTGGAACAAGAAGTAGCATGCCAAACCTAGAAATCCCTAAAAGAGGGACAAGACTCCAATTTTGGATTGGAGCATTTAATGGATGCACCAAGGTGGCATGGACTGACACATTTGCAACTGAATTCAGTCAAGAATGATCCAACAACTAGGGAACCACAGCTCTGTGCTCTAACCTCTAGTCAATGGCTAGAGGAGACTTGGATTCCTATTGATCAACATTGGCCAAACCTTTGCTGCAGTTTCCATTCACTATTGATCCCAAAAAAAACTTGCTCTACTATAAATAGAGCTCATTTGTGCTCAGTTTGAGTACACCAAAGCCATCAAATAGATGTTTTCCTCAAAATCACCTTCTCACTTCCAAATTTACCTTCCAAAGCAAGTCACCATCGGGTTTTGAGTTTGAGAGCAATTCCAACCAAACCAATCACACACACACACCTCATAAACATCATATATAAGTGATCCAAACACTCACATAACATCTGGAACACCAAAATCACAAAATCACTAGCCAATTGCTCAAGTTCCAGATCATTTCAATCCATTCCAAGCATCCAGACACACTCCATGGCACCTAGGGAAGCTATCCAGATCATTGGAACCTAGCTGTAACACCTCTAACCCAAAACACGATCACCAGCTGCAAGAGGTGAGCATGAGCTCTTCTAACTCTATGATCCATGCTTTTTTTGCTGCACAATAATTTGGCCATATGTTCATAATCAAGCATAGAGTGTTTACCCTCAATCAATTGCTTTGTATGAATCATGTATGGAATTTCTGAACCTTTATGCAGAATTTAGGGTTCTTGAGGTTTCTCTTTGATTTCTTATTCCATGCTTAAAATAAATAAAATTAAAGACCATAGACATGATCGTGAGGTTGAAACGAGTAGATTGATATGTAGATTGCATGATATAATCAAGTATTCAGTGAGATTGGATAGAAAACGCAAATCTGCAGAAACAGAGGAAGGGCGCGTGTTCTTGCCATGTTCTTGGCGCCCTTTTTCAAATATTTGAATATTTGAATTTTGTGATTTTATTTAATTGACTCAAAAATTAATTTCTCTCTGAATTTTAATGATTTTGAGTTGATTCTTTTTTTAATAATTCACAAAAATGTTAAAATATTTTATTTTACCAAAAAATCCCAAAAATATTATTTATTTCATATAATTGACATTTTTGCCGATAATTAATATTTTAATTATTTTTTACATTTAAAATATTTTTTCCTTCTTGATTTTGCAAATTTTAATGATTTCTAATCATTTTGTAGGTCAAAACATGATTTTTGAAACATTAATCCAATATCACAATTTGTTTTCCACATGTTAAACAATTTTGATCATTTTAATTGAATTTTTTATTCAATTTAAATACATTTTGGGAAACAAATTAGGGTTTTGATTAATTCAACCCTCATCAAACCTTTTAAAAACATTTTGGGCCTCTAATAGAGTATAAGACCCAATCCTTTGTAAATACAAACCTATTTTGGGCCTCAAATGTTGTATAAGTCCCGTTGTATTTCAAAAGTTCGGCGCGATCATCGCCCGTTTAAAACAAACCATCTGGGCCTCTCCTCGAGCTATAAGACCCATTCAAAATCATTTTGGGCCTCTAATAGAGTGTAAGACCCAATCCCCTTTTGAAACTAAAAACTTTTGGGCCTCAGTCATTGTATAAGACCCACGGTGTTTTCAAAACCTCGGCGCGATCATCGCCCTTTTCAAAATAAACCCTGGGCTTCTCCTTGAGCTATAAGACCAATCTTTGTTCACTTTAAATCATTTTGGGCCTCTTGAGAGAGTGTAAGAACCACCCCCTTGTACAGAAAATATTTCTTCGGCCTCAGTCACTTGTATAAGTCCCTGTACAAAACGACAGTGCGATCACTGATTAAACCCTGGGCCTCTCCTTGAGCTGTAAGCCCCAATTTTCCTTTCAAAAGCACTTTCTCCTTTGATTTTGTAACATACTGTTATTTTCAATTTCTTTGTTGAACAACTAACTAAACAGCATGGAAGCTCTACAACCGAGTAAGTGTTTACCCGCTTTCATTTACCGCTTTCATATGTATATAATTGTATTGTGGGGCTGTTTCACTGTAAGTCTTCTTTCATAAACTCATATCGACTGTGTAATACTAGTATAGATATTTAGAGTTTCCCCGACAACTACGTCTAGAACTAGACAAAACCTCGTCTCCTTACATCCGACGTTCTGCCGGATATTTCAACATAACCTAAACCATGAGAATTTTCTTTTACAATAATTTTAGATAACTAGATCTAAAAAATCTCCCCCTTGAATAATTCATATACAGAAGACCAATGTTCCAAGTGAAACCCCTTCTAGAACTGTTCATCAGCCTCCTCTTGGGCTTAGTACAAGGACCTACAGGCTTCCTAAAAGCATCCCCGCCTCCTCTTGGGTGTTGTACAAGGACCCGTCGACTTCTTAGAAGTTTTCACAGCCTCTTCTTAGGCTTCGTATAATGATTCTTCCTCCGGGAAGATAGCCTCCTCTTGGGCTTCGTACAAATTATCCCTTCGGCTTCTTAAAAGTTTTTCTCGCCTCCTCTTGGGCTTCGTACAAATTGTCCCGACGACTTCTTAAAGGTATAGGAACAGAAATTAGTCATCTTAATAGAACAGTCTTTCAAAGAGTCTAGATCTTCCTACGGCGAACATATTGTCTTTGGATCTCTCTTAAGCATAGTACAAAAGATAACACTCTAGACTTGGACAGTCTAATCTCCTTGAGTCTCGAAGACATTCTCAAGTTCCTTTCAAAAATAGGAAAAAACACCAGTAGACTTAGGCAGTCTCAATACCCTTCGGATTCTCCGTTTCCTTAAAGAACAGGAAATAATCCTGGTCCTCATATCAAATCCACGAGTATAACATTACCCATATAAGAACTGATTTTCTCTTTTAACCAACATACTGGACATGTCACTCAACTGAAACCCTAGCCTCCTCTTGGGCTTTGTACAATGATTCTCCCCAGCAGAGCTAACCTTTGCAGCCTCCATCTCGGGCTTCGTACGAGATACAAAATCACTCTCTTGTTGAGTATAAAAGACTCTCTTATTGAGTCAAACATTGTTAGCCTCCATCTCGGGCTTCGTACGAGATACAAAAACACTCTCTTATTGAGTATAAAAGACTCTCTTGTTGAGTCAATCCGCTTTTAGCCTTCATCTCGGGCTTTGTACGAGATACAAAACACTCTCTTGTTGAGTATAAAAAGACTCTCTTGTTGAGTCGATCACCTTTAGCCTTCATCTCGGGCTTCGTATGAGATACAAATCACTCTCTTGGTGAGTATAAAAGACTCTCTTGTTGAGTCAAACCCTTTTAGCCTCTGTCTTGGGCTTCGTACAAGACACATATAAAAACACTCTCTTGTTGAGTCAAACCCTTTTAGCCTCCATCTTGGGCTTCGTACAAGACACATATAAAAACACTCTCTTGTTAAGTCAACCCTTTTAGCCTCTATCTCGGGCTTTGTACGAGACACAAAAGCATCATCTTGTTGGGTCAATAGCCTCCTTTTAGGCTTTGTATAAAGAAATCCCTGTTTGATTCAATCAACCTTTTAACATCAAATCATGCTTTGGTCACAGCATACAAACATCAACAACTCCTTTTCCCTCGTCTAATTGCTGTAAGAGACAAGCCTCTGGATTATTTACATCCACGCCACTGTCCCTCTTTTAGCATGAGAAATTCCTAAGGAAAGATGACATTGCTCTAAATTGAGTTAAAGTCTTCTCCTTCAGGTTGAAAATCCCCTATAAAGGAAATTATGGCATTGTTGGATTCGCAGATCCCAGTTAAAGTAATTCTCCTTTATAATCAGTCATCCAACAATTGTGACAAACAGACCACTTTAGAGATGACAAATTCTCTCTAAAGTCAACACCCTTTTAGCTCCACATCTTGGGCTTCGAACAAGAAGATCCCAGTTAAAGTAATTCTCCTTTATAATCAGTCATCCAACAATTGTGACAAACAGACCACTTTAGAGATGACAAATTCTCTCTAAAGTCAACACCCTTTTAGCTCCACATCTTGGGCTTCGAACAAGATACAAATAGACCCTTCAGCTTCACATCTTGGGCTTTGAACAAGATACAAACCGCCTTTAGCTTCATGTCTTGGGCTTTGAACAAGACACTAAAACACCCTTTACGATCGCTCTGATTTCCCTATCCCGGGAATACGTAGGCATAAGATTGAAAACGAATCTTAGCGAGCACACTAATAAAAAAAAACCCAAAGTCCCCTACCTCCAGCCAATCTAGCGCAGTATCCCAACAAATTCCCCATGAACAGTCCCGGTATTGCGTTCTGAACAAAATAAGCAGAGAGAGACCCACGAACTAAAGCCACATCTGTAAACCAACAGTTTTGACTGTTTAACCTCAGTTTGCAAGCAGAGTTAGTTAGAGACATCTATTTCCCTTCCTTCATCAGCTTCAATAGGATAAAAAATGAATCGAACTGTAGTACCAAAGCGATAGTGATTCGAAACCACAAAAACCGTGCTACACGTATACGGGTCCTCGTGGTCTAATCATGCAAAAGGGTTAGCATAAAAACTTTGTAAAAATCCTGTTTGCATTTCTATTTGACGAACATTCCTTTGCAGTCTAGCTATGTGTGTCAGACATCTTGCACTATTGTGGCATGGCATACCACCAACATTGTTTCCATTGTTTGAATTATTGTTATTGTTATTGTATTGATTATTGTTGTTGTTGTCCATATTAGCCATGGTTTTTTTATTTGAAACAGTAGACTCTTCTAGATCTTGCAACTTAAATTTCCAATTTTTCTTTATCTTTTTATCGTTGTATCTGCATGCTTTCTTTCGATTTCGAGAACTAAAACAAGTTGTTCTAATGGATCCTTACCTTGCATAAACAAGTAATAACATAACTAGCTAACATGATTAGTAGGTTATTAACTATAAATAAATATGCATAAATATTAACATATATAAACAAAATAAACTTCAAATAATAAAAACTATCGTAATGCCTTTAAAAACTAACGATAGTCTCCGACAACGGTGCAATTTTGTTGCAGTGTAGATACCAAGTGAAGTTTTATATTCTCCATGAGGATTGATTGTGTTTCAAAGAATGTTCAATAGTTTATATTACTTTAAGTTTGGTTTATCAGAAGATTGATTGTTTGGTGAATACTTGAAAAGTAAAATAACAAAAAATAAATGTTCGATGTTTCAATGGCGAGAAAACTTTGTTGAGGTTAAGCTTCATTAACATGTTCTTATGCAGCATCCTTGACTAGTAATATATAATTCTAACCAATTATTAATATTAACTCTTGTTGAACTTATTGCAACTCATGTCTGAGTAAACGATGTGAGATAAGTCGTATTACCTAATAGACGATCTCTCGGCCTATTAACCAATATGTCAACATTAAGTTTCAACATGAATGCAAATATCAATGTCCACTTTCATCAAATATCATTATTTATATGGATATCATACCTAAATCTATGTATAGACTTTAGCATCCAATAGATGATAGACATAGATCTAGTAATGACCAAATACCTTTTGAATATCAAATCACCATTAAAATATGTTTTAGGTAGCTAATCCAAAACAATAGTTAAGAACAAAGAACCCATTTATATTAAAGTTTAAGAAGAATTACATATAATGCCATGGTCGGGATTAAAACACAAGTAACAAGACAACTACATCTAACCCCAACAAAAGATAAAATTAGTTATGTTAACTCATCGTAGCTTTACAATCAAGCTCTAGAATAAGGAAGTTGAAAAGCATCTGTTGATGATTCCATATATACACTTATTCCCTTGATTTACCTCTATTATTCTCTCATATTATGATTTGCGGTGAGAACCTAGCATCTCTAAGGAACCACTTTGAATTCCACCAAATATGATCCAATCCTTTTCGAATCAAATGAATTGAATATCTTAAATGAAAGCCTAACAACTCTATTTATAGACTTGGGAAAGGTATGCTCACTAAGCACACCACCCTAGCTCGCTTAGCACACCTACTTTCTTATAGGTTAAGTAATTCCAACTAACCTAGGCCTAGCCTTGCCTCCTATGCTCGCTAAGCGAACCTTCCAACCTCGCTTAGCCACCAAACCCTTGCTTCACATAGAAATAACTTAACCCTAAATTTTTTGAATCGCCTTTGCTCGCTAAGCGCACCTGTGTTTCTATGCTTAGCAAGGATGCACCTTTGCTTACTAAGAGCGCATGTATTCTTGGTTTAGAGAGCCTTGATTTGTTGCGAAAATTCCTTGGTTTGGTCTCTTGTACTGTTTTAGTTGATTTCTTGATCTTTTTGCTTGTATTTCATAAATGCATAGTTAAAATGTCCAAACAAACATTTTTATCATTTTGCATTGATAAATTAGGATTTTTCATTTGATTTCTTGTAAAAGAAGTTAATAAGTGATTACTTATTTAACATATTTTAGGCACTTATCATTGGGTGAAATGTTGCAACACTCAAAACCAAAGACCTTCAAGGAAGCATTCAAAAGCAAAGATAGTCAAAGATGGTTGAAATCAATGAGTAATGAGATGCATTCACTGATGAAGAGTCGTACTTAGAAGCTATTGAGACTGTCTAAGAAATAAAAGGTTGTTTGATGCAAGGAGATATTAAAGAATAGGTAAGGTATTCTAGAGATTTATGAACCACAGTTTAACGAAAGACTTGTAAAAAAGTGGTTTACTTAGGTGGAAGAGGTTGGTTAGAATGATATTTTTTCACTTGTGGTGAAAAAATGTTCTATAAGGGTACTTATGGAAATTATAAATTAATATAATATTGAATTGGAATAGATGTGCTTCAAACAAATGTCTTACATGGAACCTTAAAGAGACAATCTCTATGGAGAAAATGGAAGGTTTTGTAGAGGACAAGTCTAAGGTATTTTTGCTAAAGAAATATTTGTATGAGTTGAAATAAAGGTCAAGGCAATGGCATCATCAATTTGATGAATTTAAAATTTAAGACAATATACATAATTCGACTCTTTGTCGTGTTCATTTTAAAATGTTACATTGAAATTATCTTTAACTTCGCTTTGTGAAGTGCTTGACTTTAAAATATCAACAAAATGATTTACGAGAACGCATTATATTAGGGAGAAACACATTGTGTTTGCAGGAACATTGTTCGTTAAGGAGGGACATTGTGCGTCTTTCATTTTATGCAGAAACGCAACTTGTTTTCCTATTGCCTATAAAAGGTGCTTTTCAGGCCCTTTTTGGGTACAAGTGTCATTGGGGAACTTCTAGAGAGATAAACTTAGAGATGAAATATGGATGGATTCTTTAGATTCAGTATTCTAAGAATTGGAACACCTTTGGGGGGTATCTAAAGGGACCGGGAAACATTTTTAAATACCTTGGGATTGTTTGAGAAACACTTAGATATAAAATAGGAGATGTTTTATGAACTTGGAAGGCTTTTTTTTCCTTGTAATCTCTTGTAATAACTCTTGATTATAGTGGATCAAAGAGTTTTTCTTTTCCCCAGAGTAGAACGATTTGGTCGAACTTGGTAAATAATTACGTGTGTACTCGCCTTTTATTTTCTTTTTCTTCTTGTGATTTTTCTTACATTATTTTTCATTTTTAGGTCATTTATCTATGTTTTCAATTTTCTTTGTCCCACACATCGAACATCTTTGTGTGCATTGAAATTTTCAAATTTATAACAAGTGACGCCCACTCCGGGGCAAAGGAATTAAGTTTACAAGTGATCTCCATGAATTCTTAATGATATATCAAGAATTTTTCTAGAGGAAACATTTTTAGGTTGTGGAAAGTGAAGATACAGGTAGTCTTAATTCAACCAAAGCATATATAAGCATTAAAAGTTGAGGCATTTATTCCTGAGGACCTAACATAAGCAGAGAAGAGCAAGATGGTGGTTATATAATACCATGAACACCATTATCACGTGGCTCATAGATAAAGTCCTAAAGGAAGTCGGAAGTAAGAAGACCAAGATAAATATGTGAGTCATAATTGAATCATTATTGTATATGACCGGAGGCGAAAAAGGAAGAAACAGAAGAGTCGCCATCGGACTTTATTTATCCCATGAGGGGAAGGGAAAACATCGAGAAAACCCAAAGAAGAAAGGATAAGATGGTCTCGCAACCAAATTACGGGTTCGGAAGCCGGTTATGCGGAGGGAAGGTATTAGCACCCTCCACATCCATCGTACTCGATGGGAACCATTTGCTTGTCTATGTGTAAGGATGTTTGCTAAGAATATTACTTTCTAAGAGTGTTCTAACGAGGGAGAGAGGAAGGTAAGAAACGAAGATTGAGAAAAGAAATAAGATAAAGGGAAAGAAAAGGTGGGGAAAAGAAAAGGAGAGACTCGATAGGACTTCGCGGTCCTATGCCTACGTATTCCCTCCTGCAATGGGAAAGTCAGAGTCAACGTAGTTCGCAGGACTACGGGTGAAGAAAATAGAAGGGGGGGAAACGGAAGATGGATAGAAGGTGGCGCGCCAAGATCATCACAATCTTGTGCCTACGTATCTTACATTCGGACAAGAATGAAGAATCAGAGCAATCATAGTTTGACCTATGATTTGTTGGTGTTTTTTATGGACGATGTTAACATGCGGGTTCTAGCAGTTAGGTGTTTTGCGGCTCGCTTGTGGAGTCTTATGCGTTACCTGTTTGCGGTAGAATGGACGTAGCATGTCCTTTTTGAAAAGGTTGATTTTCGCCATCAAGGCAAGATGTCACATTTGATTTGTTGGAAGTTGGTTTTAAGGGTGAAATAAGTCCTCGGATAGGAACCCCTTCGGGTAGTACCTAATTATTTATCTCAAAAGGTTTATTGTGAAAGTTGTGTGGCGAATACAGTTATGTCTTCATATTGAAAGACGAGTATCGAGACCACACACTCTAAAGTGAGAGTCCTAATACTCGAAGAGGAAGAGGTCTTCACCCAATCCTCTCTCTTTAGTTCAATGCAAAGAGAACTTTATTCTCTTATTAAAGTGTTTTTGGTTTTAGATGGTAAGTGCTTTACGACAGTGAACCCTAAAGGTAATGTCAAGCACTCGGGATAGGAGAAGGCATTCTCCTAACCACTCCACGACCATCTAAGTTTATTAAGAAAATGTTTGAAAATGCACTTGGTGCTAGACCAAGGTTTTTGACTAGGGTGATGAAATAAAGAGAGAAAAAGGTTTTTGAAAGAATGGGTGGTGAATATAGTCACGTATTTGTATTGAAAGACGAGTATCGAGACCACACACTCTAAAGTGAGCATCCTAATACTCGAAGAGGAATAGGTCTTCACCAAATCCTCTCTTTTTAGTTCAATACAAAAAGAAGTTTTGAAAATGAGCACTTGGTATTAGACCAAGGTTTTTTGACTTAAGAAGAGAATGAAAATGAGAAATGAAATAGAAACTGAAATGAAATCGAAATGGAAATAATAAAAAAGAAAATGGCCTCATATTGATCAAGATTTTGAATCGATTGAAGGAAATCAACTAATCATGATTTTTGTTATATCATTGGCCAAAAAATAAAGAAACGGGCTCGAAATGAAAATAAAATCGGTCTCGTCTAAATAAATATTTAAATCGATAAATCGAAAATCTTTTGATTAGAACTTCATTGACCAATAAAAATAAAACGGCCTCATATAAATCAAGATATTTAGTGACTTGCAATAAATCAATAAAATCAAGAACTTTTAATGTCATAGGCCCAAAAATGGAGTCGAAATGGACAAGAAATCAACGAAATCCTTAAGTCAAGAACCAACCACTCCATTACAAAAATGAAAATATTATGAAAATGAAATAACATAAACTCCTAAAAAAAATCTTAAATTGCTTGTTTTTTGACAAATAAAAATAAAAAAAAGTTGAAGGAGGGGCGCAGGAAGGCGATGGTGTGTGTATAAAAAAAAAAGAGGAAATCATGCGGGCTTAAAAATAAGCCCATCATTCCTCAAAGAAAGAACACGGTTTATTTTAACACACAGAAAAAAAGTGGAAAAGCAAAACGGGCTTATGAGCCCAAGACGCAACAACAAGCATGTATCACATTTTAGCAAAACCCACAATCCAATAAGGACATGGTCAAGAATACATGTACTGTCCAGCTTATTCTTAAAAAGAAAAAAACTTAAAATCAAAATGAATAACAAGGTCAATATATCAAACCAACTGAACGATGCAGAACACGCTGAGGAAATCAAATCAAAATGAGATCGTCTCGTTTCGCTTGTCTCAGGCTCACAGGTTTTGTTTTTTTGGTTCTATTCATTCTCTGTTTCAACTTGGCTTCGCCATATTCCGAGTTTCGACTCCGATCTCACTTCTTCTCCTCTTTCTTGTTTCTGGGTCGGATTCTCTCTCTATGTTTCGGATTTGAACACGAACTGGGTTTCGTTTGGTTGTTGACTGGTTTTGTAGTTTAGGACAATGAGAAACACGGTTTGGCCGAGTAGTAGTGGTGATAAGAGGTTTGAAGGTTTGAGGTGGTGGTTTGCGATTTGTGGTTATTGTTGTTGTGGGTGCTGTTAAAGATTCGTGTTGGGCTGAAGATTTGAGTTAATCTGCTGTTGTGTGTTGATGTGGTTTGTGACAGAGGTTTGTGGTTTGGAGATGATGATGTTTATGGTTGAGAAGGATGATGAAGAAGGGTTGAGAATAGAAGATGATTTGGGTTTTTATTTTGGTCGTGAGTTGTGGAAAGTGAGCGTATGACGTTTTTATGGAGAGGATTTGATGACGGGTAAGGTTTAGCAAGGGTTGAAGAAGCGATTCGGTTTTGAGGAGGTGAAGGGTGGCGGCTACGGTCCTCGATTTGTACGAAAAAGATGAAGGAAGGCAAGGCTTAACAGTTGTGGTGAGTTTTTTATGTTGCGTATATTTATGGCTTGGAAGTGTTCAAATGGTTTCAAGGTGAGCTTGCAAATTGGTTCAGATTTTTGAAACTTGGAGGCCCCATTTTTTCCAGGTTTGTTTCTGTTCCCTCCTCCTTTTATTCACTATGCTCTTCCTCCTCTTTTAAAAAATCTTTTTGAATTTTTCTTGGTGATACGTGATGTACCTTTCCATGCTCAGGTTTTGAAATTTCGTTATCATGACAGATTGGGGTTGTGTACATGTTGCAGCTCTATGTTGGTTTTGCAGGATTTTTGGAGTGTAGGTTTGGTTTTGGTTTTGGAGTTTTGCTGCAGAAACATGTTGTGGTTTGGTTGTGTTTTGTAGCAGTTAAATTACATAGTGTGTTGGTTGTTGCTCTTAGTCAATGGTGCAGTGTTTTTGGCAATTTTGGTGTAACTGTTTGTCTGGTGTTGATGGTACGATTGAAGCAAGTGGTGTCTTGGCCTTTTTGTATGATTCTAATGAAAAAGTAATAATATAATGATGATGGGCTTTTGTATGATTTTATTTTATTTTTTTAGCCTTTTTGTAATAGACTCATGGTTTTTTGTAGATTTTTTGGAATTACTAAATGGGCTTATGAAAGATGATGAGATAAATGAACTCAAACAAATCTAATTAGCAAAAGTGATAGAAGAAAATGATTGAATAAAATCCTAATTATAAGATCAAATCTAGATTAATTTTAAATTAAATAAATATAAATAATAAAAGAAAATGATTAAATAAATAAAGTTAAATGAAATCCTAATTAACTAAACTAAATTAAAATTAATTTAACAGAAAAAGCTAAGTTAATTCTAAATTAATTAAAGGATTTTTCAACTAAAAAAAACTAATAAAATGAATAAAAGCGAATAAAAAAAATTGGGTATCGATATTCCCGAAAATGAAGAAAGACTGCACTAAAATTATCAGCGTGGAATAGAACACTCGTAAAGATACAACGTTTGGTCCGATTTTGCAATTAGTCGGGACTGACTTCCAATTTGACTGATTCGTCTGTAAATCCGAGAATTCTACCCCGATTGACAATTTAAGCAGTATGCACGATGAAAGGCATGTTATGCTATGCGAATGATGCGAAATAAAAATTAAGGCTGATGAATGCAAGTTAAGACCTAATGGAATGCATAAATGATATGATATGCAAGGCTAAGGTTAGGGTGAAAATGAGGGTGTGACAATATGTATAAAAAATAATGCTACTCATTTCAAATAGTAGATAAAAAATCTATTGTTGACATGATTTAACAAGATCATTGATGAGTTCCAAAATATTGAGGCGAAGCTTGATGATGATGTCAAGGATCTACTCTTATTAAGAGAACTAGCGTCCAAACGGGCACTCCCGTGCCCGTTTGTCCGCTTTTTTTAATGCGCACAGCAGAGAAAAATAAACGCGTGTATATTATATATGAGGTGTTTATCGCACGTTACATTAAAAATAATATTTTTTTAGACAACATATACGTGTGTATATCAATGTACTTATTGAATACAAATACATTTATTATTGGTGTATTTATTCAGATACATATTAAGTATTGTTTGCAATATGTAAAATGCACGCATTAAATTTTGTTTGAATTCAGATAATCGCATTATGACATGACTTTATTCAACCAGTTTTTTCACGCATTAAGTTTTGTATTTATATATTGTTATAGATTGTTCAAAACCATAAAAAGATTTAGATAGAATAAAAACAAAAATCTTTTTCACATATTTTAAAACAAATAAACATAAATATTTGATAGTGTTTTTGACATATATTCTATTAAAAATAATATTACTTAGACACAATTATTTAAAAATAAAAATATAATGATACATATTAAATTTCAATATGTTTTAGTAATGTATTAATGAAGATCCATTTATGGATCAACACTAAAAAAAATATCTTCAGACCAATTTAACAATGCAAATATCAACTTAAAATTAATTTAACAATCTAAAGAGTAGAATGTGAAAATTAAAATTTATCAATAAATTAAATGTTACATAAAATAATATTATTTACATGAATAAAAAAAATAAAAGTAAGAAGAAAACGAATATACGTTAAATTTTTAATAATATCACACTGTAAAAATCATACAAATTATAAATGGATATAAAATAACAACAATTTATATTCACATATTTCACAATAAAAGACATTAATAATGTTACTATTATTTTTCATGCTCGGTGTTGTGTTCAATAAAAAAAGTCATATTTAGAAAAGAAAATAATGTGGTAGTTGTTATTTATTTTTGTAACTTATAAAGTATGTTTATACATTACAATTAAGTGTATAACATGTGTACCCGTTTCTTATAATTTTTCTGTGGACGTTGTCACTAATACGTGTTCTCTCTCTCTCTTTTTCTCACTTTCTCTTCGTCTTTCTAACTCTTTTTTTATATTACTCATTAGTCTCTCTACCTCTCTAACTTTTTCTCTATACATCTCAATCTCCTTTGCACATGGCATTCATTTGTTCCCCTTTCCTTGTTTTGTTAAGTTGTTCTTTCTAAATTTACATAATACATTGTCCATGGCTGCAAACAATGTGGTTAATAATTGGTTATCATTAAAAGAAAAATCATGATAAAAACATAAACACAAATACCTTCAATCTTTAAACAATATTCAACCCTTAATATCATTTATAGCCTTAGACTTGACATTATACCAAAAAAAAAAAAAACTCTAAAGCCTATATTTAACATTATCTGATACAAACGGTAGTTTTGTTTGTGAATATGAGTCTTATAGATGGCAAGATTAGAGATTAATCTCAATAACAACATACACAATATATAAAAAATATATAATTCAATGTACTAAAATTATAACCATTGAAATAATTTATCTAATGGAAGATACTCATCATCAAATTTTAAAATATAATACTTACAATAAATTAATTAAAAAGTACAAATTAGAAAATAATAATTAAATTTTGTTAAAAATTATGTTTATCGATCTCTTTTCTATGTTAAAAATATGAGTTTTCTTTGTTAAAAAATTAAGGTATAAATGTTCGGATTCAGGACTATGAAAAAAGATTGCAAAAATTATCCTTATGTCATGAGTGCGAGTGTGTGGAACATTAGTAATGAAAAAAAAATCAAAGCATGAAATGATAACTGGTTGGAAACATGAAGAAATATCTTGGAGCACCAAGTTTGTATTCTTGAGGAAACCAAATTTTAAAAAATTAATTAAAATAGTCATTCTTATTTGATCATAGAAATTAGGGCGCACCTTTTTTTTTCCCCCTAAGAGATTATGATTCATTTTTCTTTTACAATGGAAAGAAAAATTAAAGTATTAGAAATTAAAAAAAAAAATCCAATAATCTCAATTTTCAAACCCCAATTTCAGATATGGATTTGTGTAAAAAGAACAAAACAGTAAATGAAAATAAATAAAAAAAGAAAATCAAAAAATTAGATTGAAGAATCTAAATACCCTAATAATCAACCGTAACAGAAATCATTGTGTGATTCGCAATCCATATTATGTTATCTGCAAATTGTAGGTTTCTCTTTTCTACCATCATCATGAACATTGTCTGGATTCCAATTTTCCTCAAACAGTCTCCCTTCTTCTCCATTTTTTATTTCTATGGACATCATCTTTTTTCCTTTATCTATCATCACTTTGTTTGCTGTATTAAATGCTCTCTGGCTTTTGTCAAGTGAGTATCCTGTGCAGTTATTTGTGTAAAAAAAATTTAATCTCATTACAAATAAAAGGTACATTATGAACTAACTTAGAGGGTGAGATAGTGAATCAATGTTTTCAGGCAAATAGTTTTAATCAACCTTGTCTTTAAGTATGGCCAAGCAAAATCAGAGAATAAGTTACTGCAAAACCAGAGAAGAAGTTAGGTTGAATATGTTTTTTGAATGAGAGAATTTAATTTGTATAACGTAATAAACCTAATGAGTTAAAAATGAAAGACATAAATTATAAGGAGAAGCTATTTAAATGTAGTTTTTAATTGGAAGTTAAAGTCAGTTTTCTTTTCAAATAACTAATTACTTTTAGTTGTCTATAATTTAAATAAAATGGAGGGAGTAGTTAATTTTTATTTGTGTAACTTCTAAGTAGTTTTGAAGGGTAAAAAAGGAAAGAAAATAGGCTACACCAAAAAGATGTTTTGCCTTTATATATTGTTATAGATTACATAAATATTTCTAGCATTTCAAGGATGATATTATTTAATGTAAGGAATGAACTAACACCTTGTAGGAGGTCCAACCAATTATAAGAACCAAAAAGTTAACCAAGATGAAAGAGTTGAAGGTTGATGATAGTGGTGAGAACTTCAGTGTTTCAAGAGGAAGAAGTGGGGGAAGAGGAAACCAAAAAAGGAAGAAATCCATGTCAAATTCCAAGTCCAAGGAATTCAATAAGTCAAAGTTAAAATGCCCCACTTGTCATAAATCCGGTCACTTTAAGATAGATTGTCCAAGGAAGGGAGCAAGGGTAATTATAGCTTGATTATAGTTGCCTCAAATGAGGATGGTTATGAGAGTGTAGATACACTAGTGGTGACAAGTTTTAATATAAAAAGAGTTGGGTCATGGACTTATGATGATCTTATCAAATGTTCCAAAAGAATACTTTGAGACATGGGAGCTGAAAGAAGGTGGAGTCGGTAATAACAAGGCTTACAAAGTCCATGATATTGGTATTGTTAGACTTAAAAAAATTTATGATCATGAGTTCATTCTATGCAAGGTAAGTTATGTAAGATACATATTTTGTATATAAGCATGCTCAATGTTTGAGGCTATTGCACTAATTAAACATTGAGTGTTGAAAACTTTGCTTGGTACACTTATTATGGATAAATGGTCTAAAATGTGTGAGTTGTATATTTTAGATGGTTCTTCTATTATTGGTCATGAATCATTAGGCAGTAAATACTTTCATGATAAAAAAGTCATTGAAATTGAGATTATGACATGTTAGTGAAAGAGGTTTGACTGAGCTAGTGAAATAAGATTTTCTGGGAAGTGAGAAATTGAATAAACTAGAATTTTGTGATCTGTACATACTAGAAAAACAACACAAGATGGAATTGAAAGTGACATGTATAATTATATTAGACTGTTTAAGTATTGTCATTAGGATCTACAGGGTCCTAAAAGGGTGGCAACTCATGGGGGTGGTTTATATTTCTTCACTATTGATAGATTTTTTTTAGAAGAGTATGCATCTATATTTTGAATAATAAGAGTGACACTTTTGAAAAGGTCAAGGAATGCCATACTTTTATAGTAAACTAGTTAGGAACTAAACCTAATGTGTTAAGAATTGACAATGGTCTGAAGTTTGTTTAAGAGTTGTTTGATGAGTTTTATAAGAAACAAAACATAAAGAGACATAGATTTGTTGTTGGCACGCCATAAAAAAAATGGCCAATGTGAACACATGAATAAGACCATTTTGGAGAGGTAAGGTGCATGTTGTTAGGAAGTGAGTTACTAAAGAGTTTTTAGGAATGAAGTTGTTGCTACAAAACCTTACCTGATCAACATATGTCCATACACATGAATATGCTTCAAGACACATATGGAGGTTTGGAGTGAAAAGTTGGTAGACTACTATCATTTGAAGGTGATCATAGCTTTGGCATCTGGGAATATCAAGAAAGTCAAACTTAATGTTATGTTTGTGAAGTGTGCGTGTAATGAATAGTCATATGGTAAATAGAAGATTCTAGCAACATGACTGTGTAGTCGATTAAGAGGCTTTGGTTCGAAATTGGCTATCTCAAAGTAGGTCCAAGACAAATATGACCGGGCCATAACAGGTGCCCCCAATCCCTTATGCTTGAGTAGCAAGGTGGGGGTTTTGAGAATTTCACCCTCAGCGACCAATCATTGTAACACCTAAAACCCCAAATGTAATTTATAAAATATTGCGAAAAAATATGAAGATAAAACAAGGGTGTCACATTAACAACTTCAACTTTAATTCTCAAAAGGTAGAATTTTCAATTAAAAAATATAACATAAGCCACTTCGTTTTTAAAACAACTCAAACAGAGAGACAAGAAAGGGTGAGAATACATTCCACAATTTTAGTAGTGTATAAATAACAAGGATAGTTCATATCAACATATTCAGCCAATATATATATATATATATATATATATATATATATATATATATATATATATATATATATATATATATATATATATATATATATATATATATAGTATACAACATCATTATGCAATGCGTAATTCCTCTATTCCCATACATGTGGTACCATCCTACAACACTGGACTGAATTCCTACAACACTAGACGGAAGTCCTGGATATCAGATTTATTTTACTGAGTGATCCTTAACACTGGACCAAAGTCCTAAGCTAATCTTTGATATACATGACTGCATGATGCTACAAACAAATGTAAAAAATCTCCATCCGAACCTCCTACACCAATTATCAACATTGTCGGTTAAGACTAACATATCAACATTGTCAGTTAAGGCTAACACATCAACATTGGTTCTCTCGAACCTAAACATAGCAACACATCAAATATCAACACATTAACATATCAACATTGGCTCACCTTGAACCTTCAACTTAACAACCTCAACATTGTCCACTCACAAGGCGATCAATAATTCAGTCATTAATAATCTATCCTAATCATATTTCTAAACAAATAATCACTTAACAAAATAATTAAAGGTCAATCCCTCAAAATCGGTTAACACATCAAAAATCGGTCAACACAAGGATGACGTCCTGACCGTCGTGACCATTTACGATTGTCGCTTTTGAAACACTCATCATCGTCAGCTAATTGTCATAAAGAAGGGAAAGATGTCCGTCATCAGGCTATGGTGTGTCTTCTTTCCCCGTGCAATGATGGACTGACCGTCATCTAGGATGATGTCCTTCAACACTGCAGAATCATATTTTCTGCATTTCGGCTAAATAGCATCCAGATCTCGATTTTCTTCAATTTTACATCATATTAAACACTATAATTCTATATATACAGATCAATAACAATTTCTCACATCAAGAACATCAATCTAACATATATCACATCAATTTTCATGCTTTCTTCATCAAAACATAACACCACATATAAACACCAACAATCAAATATTTTCAGTATGGATTTATACGAACCTCACATCAGCAATGATAAAATCAGCAATATCAATACATAACAGAATTTGAAATCAACCCAATCATGGGGGTTTTGCACAAACCCCACACAATTCAATAATCAATAATCAATAAAATAGGAAAGAGGCAAGGGGTTCCCCGATATCCCTTAAGCTTAACACCATTATGAAATAATCTCCCCTTTACTTGATTATGCTAAAACCTTCAAGCTCTTGGTGATGGGAGTTCTTGAGAATTCCTCTCCTAGCGTTTTCTCCAATTTTCTTCTTATTTGCTCACTGACTCGTTCTAACCTTCCCTTGCCCTTTTATTTTTAGTTATTCACACTAATTCCCTTTTTTCTTCATTATAATTGTTTAGCTCAATATCTCTAAATAATTAAAATTCTCCCTATTTTTATTTTTATTCTATTCTACTAGTAAACTTCTATTTTATTTAATTAAACCATAAATAATAACACAAATTAAATCATAAGATGTAATTATAGTTTGCACCTAAGAGGTGAGGGGGTGAATTAGGTACTTCGAAATTTTTCCGGTTTTTATCTTATGTTGTGTTTTCTTTCCTGATTAATTTCTAAGTTATGAAAGCGATAAAGTGCAGAAAGGAAACGACACAAGGATATATCCTGGTTCCCCTCAGAGTCCGAGAGTACTCCAGTCCCCTTTCAACATGAAAGAGATTTTTAATATTGTTGTGACCTATACAAGACTTATCCTAGTCTTCCTATCACTAACAAACCAAGAACAATCCTCTTGGAATTTTACAAAAGTTCACTAAGAGAACAATCCTCTCTTTGAGTGAACCTCTTGCTTCCAACAATCCTGGACAGCAAGGATACAATAATGATTCTGAATTTTTATACAAGAGTATGATATGTACAATACACTTATCAATCTATTGATTGATCTTCTCCTTTGAACAAGCAAATTACCAACGATATACAAGTGTTCAATATTGTATGGATGAAACTATGTTAATGCAAGTTTAAAGTTAATGCAAGAGTTCTTCCAAATAAAAATATGGTTTTAGAACACTTGTGAGAAATTTGAAAGATGGAGAGAATTTGAATATTTTTGAGAATTTGTAAAATGAGGTAAGTTTAAATCTGAAAATAATAGTGTTTATATAGACACAATGCATCTATACAAATGAGCGCAAAGAATGAAAGGTTGCCATGCTTCAAAATCCATATTTGAAAATCAATTGACTGAAAAAATGAAATATTTTTAGACACTGCTCCAGTGTTAATCGATTAACACATTTACACTACCAAATCGTTAATCGATTAACTCCTTTGCAACATACCAAAATTCAAAATTTTCAAAGGTTAATCGATTAACAGATTAACACATGAAGTTAGTTAATCAATTAACCAGTGTCTAGAATTGAAAAATACTTTTGAAAGTGATATGAAATGCAATGATTTTTTAGAACCAATATTTTAATGAATCATGGCAAGTATGAATGATGTTTTGAACACTTGTATATACAAAGACAAGTTGAGTTCATATACCTTATCATTCATGATCAATCACCTAAATCTTCAAGACTTTTGATTCACTTTGAAACTTGAGTTGTGTTACTAGTCTTGTGTCATTTACTTTTTAAGAGCTTCACTTGGTTGTTGAATGTTGTTTCTTCATCAAAACATATTGAGAAGCTTGATTCTACATTCTCCCCCTTTTTGATGATGACAACCTTTTTCTTGAAAGTTTGATTCAACCTTGTTTTCTCTAACATATGACAATACTCCCCATTGATGAATGCTCCCCCTTGATCCATGCTTGAGAGTTTTAATACATTTGACTTGTTGCAATTTAATGTTAGAGAAACAAACAAGCAACAATACTTCTCCCCCTTTGTCATTACCAAAAAGGATGGGAAAAGACTTAAAATTTGAAACATCATAAGTTGTATGAACTTAAAAAACACACAAGTAAAACATAAAACATTTGAAACACATTCACAACACATAATTAACAAAACATAGAACATATGATAATAGTTTTACGGAACATAACATAAACCTTAGAGCGAAACATAACAAGGTCTTAGAACATTAGACCAAAACATAACATAGGCCTAAGAGCAAAGTACTTAGAAACTTAACATAAAGAAAGAACATAATGATAATACTACTATAATGCAATACAAGACATCTAATCACTTTCCGACATATCATTGTTGTCTTCTTCTTCCTCTTCCTCTTCTTCTTCACTTTCCTCCACTTCAGGTTTTCGGCGACGGGATTTTGTAAGCTTTTGCAAAGGATGCTTTATGGAAGCCATTTCAAAGGTGTGTTCTTGGTGATTCCTATTCATGGTTGCCTCAATAGAACACATTTTGTTGTAGAGAGCTTCATTAGTGTAACTGACTTCTGGAGCCGGTGGAGAAGCGTTTGAAGGAGAATCATCTTTGTACACAAAAACTCAATTTCTATTCTTAATTATTCCCGTATTCCGAAGACATGTAGAACTATTTATCTCACACATCTTTTGAAGTTATAACAATCTTCAGTTCCCTTTTTAAAGATAAATCACTTGATTCCAAAACTTTCGAAACAATTCTAGCATACGAAAGTCCTCCGCTTAAGGTTTGTTGATAAAACATGTGATACATGATGGTGTATGCCCAATTAATTTGCAGCCCATTCTTGATAGCAAACATAATCTGCAACTCCGTATCACTAATCTGAGCATGATTCGAATGCTTCAGCAGCAGTACATAAGCAATAATGTAGTGAAGCATTCGATCACTAACAGTCAATTTTTTTGCAAATAACAAAACCCGAGAAGATGCAACATTTTTCCGACTCAAAATTTCAGCTTGACTAATCTGTGAAATTCTGAAATAATAATCCATTTTATTATAGTTTTTCCAATCGACAAAATCTGGGGTATAGCCTTGATGAATAGTTTGACCCTCATGAGATACACCTAAGAATTTTCCAAAAGTCTCTAAATCCATACATATTTCTACATTCCTAATCTTTGATGTTAAAATATGACAATCAAATTCATCAGTACCAACATGCAAATTTGAGAAAAAATCCTTAACTAGGTCAGGATAATAAGGACCAATTTCAGATACTAACTTATCAATTCCTTGGTTTTTCAACAGATCTAGAATAGCAAAGCTATGCTCAAGAAAACATGATAGATTTACATACTTTACCAGTATTAAAAGTCGATTCCTGAATTTGAAGGTTAGCCTCCTGGACTTTGTTGTTGGTGCATGCTCTTCCTCTTGATTTGAGCTAGCTTCTCACATTTTTTATTTTCCTTTGTCTTTTCTTGAGGGAGCCATGGATGAATTTGGTGGAGAAATATGTGGTGAGAGAATAGATTATGAGAATATTAGGTTGCAATAAAAAGTGAGAGTTTGAAGAAGAGTGTTTTGTAGAGTGGGTTGTTAATGGGAATTAATGTGAGTGGAAGAATTTGGAAGGAATAATAATGAGAATTGAAGAGAGTATAGAATGAAGATTTCAATGAAAATGTTGGAGGTGACTTTGACTTATTCAAATAAGTACTTAAATGTATAAGACAAAAGCATTAGAAGACAAATATGTTAAAAACATAATTGCTGCATAATAATAAAAAAAACGTATTTTCCCAAAAAGATCCAGGGTTAATCGATTAACCCAACACCAGTGTTAACTGGTTAATCGATTAACCAAGTAATTTTTTTTGAAGATACGCACAGGGTTAATCAATTAACATACTTATACATGCAAATGGTTAATCGATTAACATACCTCAAAAAACAGCAACTCCATATCTTTTAGTATGTCATGAAAATTTCCAATCTACCACTTTGACAAGTTATTATATGATATAATGCAACTTTTAATTAATCAAACATGTCATAAAAATTATTTGAAACACCATATAATATGAAAATAAGAAAAACATACATATATTAGAAATTTTAAAATTCCTAAAGATGAAATCTAATGAGTACCTTAGATTCATTATTGATTATAATGAATAAAACTTTAAGAATTATATGTCACCTTCATCTAGAATACCAAGTTCCCCTCGAATTTTGAAAAATTATTCTTTTGCGAGCAATTTTGTGAAGATGTCCGCTAGTTAGTTATGAGTATCCACGAAGGAGACTTCAACATCTCCTTTAAGCACATGATCTCATAGAAAATGATGTCAAATATCTATGTGTTTAGTTCTTGAATGCATGACTGGATTCTTTGTAATATTTATAACACTTGTGTTGTCTCATCGAAGTGGTATTCATCCGAGATTTAGTCCGTAATCACTCAGTTGTTGCTTTAGCCAAAGAATCTGAGCACAACAACTTCCCGCTGTTATGTATTCTGCTTTTACGGTGCTAAGAGCAACACATGCTTGTTTCTTACAAGACCAAGAAACTAATGCATTTCCTAGGATGTGACAGGTTCCACTTGTACTTTTTCTATCAGTTTTGCAACCTGCATAATTCGAGTCAAAATAACCAACTAAATGACATATACTACCTTTTGGATACCATAATCCGACGTTTGTTGTTCCTTTTAAGTACTTCATGATTCTTTTCACCGAGGCAAGATGTGATTCCTTCGGATTGGCTTGAAACCATGCACAAAGACAAACACTAAACATAATGTCAGGGGCTTGCCATTAAATATAATAGTTAACCAATCATACCTCGATATTTTGTAATATCAACTGAAACACCTGATTCGTCTTGATCCACATAAGTTTTGGATCCCATAGGTGTAGACATTGCTTTGCAACTATCCATGTTGAATCTCTTCAATAACTCTTTGCAATACTTGTCTTGGTTGATGAAGATGACATCCTTTAGTTGCTTGATTTGTAATCCAATAAAATAAGTCATCTTACCCATCATAGACATCTCAAATTCTACTTGAATCATCAATGAGAATTCTTCACAAAGTTCTTTGTTTGTTGATCCGAATATGATGTCGTCAACATAGACTTGAACCAATAAAGTGTTACCCCTAATTCTCTTAATGAACAAGGTCTTGTCAACTTTACCTTTTTCAAATCCTCTTTCACAAAGAAAGTTGCTAAGTCGATCATACCACACCCTATGTGCTTGCTTTAAGACATAAAGAGCTTTCTTCAACTTGAAGACATGTGAAGGATTATTGAAGTCTTCAAAGCCCGGGGGTTGCTTGACATAGACTTCTTTATTGATGTAGCCGTTCAAGAATACGCTCTTGACATCTATTTGGAATAATTGAAAATTTAATGAACACGCATAAGCAAGTAATAAATGGATAGCTTCTAACCTTGCAACCGGAGCGAATGTTTCTTCAAAATCAATTCCTTCCTCTTGATTGTATCCTTGGGCCACCAATATTGCTTTGTTTCGAATAATTATTCCATTCTCATCAAGTTTGTTCTTAAACACCCATTTGGTACCTATGATGTATTTACCACTTGGCCTAGGAACAAGTTCCCAAACTTGATTCCTTTTGAATTGGTTTAACTCTTCTTGCATAACAAGTATCCATTGGTCGTCACTTAAGGCTTCATCAACTTTGGATGGTTCAATTTTTGAGATAAACACCATATTCAAGCATGCATCTTTGAGATTGAGTCTAGTTGTAACACCTTGACTAATATCACCAATGACTTTATCGATCGGATGATCTCTATGAGTTCTCCATTCCTTAGGTAGATCATTATTATTTGACTCTTGTTGAATTGGTTCTTCTTGATGCTTCAGTTGATCATCATTGTTTTATTTGGAATTATCTTCTATAGGAACATCTATATTATCATCATCATCATCATCACACAAAATAATTTCCTCCTTTGAGGGGTTAGATTCATCAAATGAAACATGCATAGATTCTTCAATTGTTAAAGTTCATTTGTTATATATTCTATATGCTTTACTATTAAAAGAATATCCAAGAAAAATACCTTCATTAGATTTCTCATCAAACTTACCGAGATTGTCTTTGTCATTGTTTAAGACAAAGTACTTGCATCCAAAAATGTGAAAATAAGCAATGTTTTGTTTCCTTCCTTTGAAGAGTTCATAGGGGATCTTTTTCAAAATAGGCCTAATAATTACTCTATTACTTACATAGCATTTCGTGCTCACCGCATCCGCCCAGAAATACTTTGGAAGATTTGAGTCGCTTAGCATTGTTCTTGCAAGTTCCACAAGTGACCTATTCTTTCTTTCCACCACTCCATTTTGTTGTGAAGTTCTTGGTGCTAAAAAATTATGATTGATTCCTTGTTCTTCACAAAACTCTTCAAAGGATGCATTTTGAAATTCTCCATCATGATCGCTTCTTATGGAGGCAATTTTTAGTGATTTCTCATTTTGAATTTGCTTTGCATACTTCTTGAATGCTTTGAAAGTGCCACTTTTCTACACTAAAAAGAATGTCTAACAAAATCTAGAAAAATCGTCAATAATAACCAATGCATAAACATTACCTCCGAAGCTTCTTGTTCTTGATGGACCAAATAAGTCCATGTGCAACAATTATAGTGGCCCTGTAGTGGACACCATATTCTAAGATTTGAAAGTTGATTTGGTTTGTTTTCCCTTTTGACAAGCATCACATAATCTATCTTTGACAAACTTTATCTTAGGCAATCCAATAACAAGATCATGCTTGACTAACTTATTTAAATGTTCCATATGAATGTGAGCAAATCTTTTATGCCAAAGCCATGAATCATTATTGTTTGCCATGAGACATTTTACCTTCAAGGACAAATCATCAAGGGAAATCATGAATATATTATTAATTCTTTTACCTTTGAGTTTTACCTCATGTGTGACTTCATCTTCTATCAAGCATTCATCCTCGGTGAACTTGATCTTGAAGCCTTTGTCACAAAGTTGGCTTATACTTAGAAAATTGTGCTTTAGTCCTTCAACATAAAGAACATCTTCAATGGATGTGAAAGGCGGTGCTCCAACTTTGCCTACGCCAAGAATCTTTCCTTTGTTGTTATCTCTATAAGTAACATAACCCTTGGCCTTAAGCACTAGATTTGAAAATTTGCCAATATCTCCTGTCATATGCTTCGAACAACCACTATCAAGATACCATAAGTTAGAAGTGGTCTTCAAGCATACCTACAAAACAAATTAAGTTTTGTTAGGTACCCAAATTGCCTTGGGTCCTTCATAATTAGTACCTTTCTTTATCCACACATAATGCCCACTTGCAACACTAAAGTTTCTAACATAGCAAGCATTAACTGTATGACCAACAATACCACAATAAAAACAAGTAGGAACAAAATTGCTCTTATATCTAGGAACATATGATTTCTTTTTTACAAATATTTTCCTTTTAGGATAAGGATGCACAATTTTGGCTTTAACTTTATCTTTTGGAGTTTGATCACTAGCTTTAACAAATATAGTTTAACTTGAACTTGGTTTACTAAATTTTGAATAACCAATACTGCTTTTATCGTTAAAATATCTTTGTTGACTAAGAACACCCTCCAAAACAATTTGTCCTTTTTCATATCTTTCTAAAACTCTTTTTAGTTGGACAATTTGAAAAGAAAGAGATTCACATTCTTTACATACAAAATTCTATTTTTGTTCACTAGTTATCTTTAGTTTTTCATCTTTGTGATCTTTTTCCAATGTCTCAATTTTATTTTCTAGAGACGTAATTTCTTTCTTTTGAGATGATATTGTTTTGTACAGAATTTTGCATTCGTTAAGAAGTTCATCAATAGCCCCTTGAGCATCGTTATCAAAAATAGAAAATTCAGTATTAACCTTCTTCATCATCGGAATGGTATGAAGCCATCAATGCTACATTTGCACATTCGTCGCTATCCGAATCTGATGAATAACTTATTTCATTATCATCCCATGCAATATAGGCTTTCTTGTTTTTATTTTCCTTTTTGTTCTTGAAGCCACCTTTATTGAGAAGTTTCGGACAATCCGTCTTAATATGGCCTTGTTTACCACATTCATAACAAGTGACATCGGATGTTGAAGTAGAAGCCTCCTTTTTCCTAAAATGTTTATTTCTTTTTGCATAATTGAAAGATTTATCATTTTTATTAAAGAATTTACCAAGTCTCTTCACAAGAAGCATGAAGTTATCATCTTCTTCAGGAGCATCATCTGATTCATCTTTTGATTCAACTTTTAAGGCGATACCCTTGGATTTCTTTTCTTGATGTTCATGTTTTCCAGTCGTCTAAGTTCTAATTCGTGTTCTTAAAGTTTCCCGAACAATGATGTGGAAGTCAAAGTTGAAAGGCTTTTCTTTTCGGATATTGCCGTCACTTTCGGTTTCCATTCTCTGGTTAAGGATCTAAGAACTTTAAGATTCAATTCATCATTAGAAAATGTTTTACCAAGTGCAATCAAATGATTTGTTAGATGTACGAATGTTTTCTGCAAAGTGATGATGGATTCTCCGGGCTGCATTCGGAACATTTCATATTCTTGACTTAATGTATTCAATCTAGATCTTTTAACTTCAGCGATTCCTTCATGAGTCTCCACCAAAGTGTCCCAAATTTCTTTTACGGATTTACATTGAGAAATGCAGAAGAATTCATCCATACTTAATGCGCTTTGTAGTATGTTAATGGCTTTTTCATTAAGAACTTTCTTTTTATCATCTTCATCATAAGAAATTTTAGTCTTTGGAGTTCCGACACCATTTAAGACACTAACTGGTTGATGTGGACCATTTTCGACGGTTTCCCAAATTCCTTCTCCTTGTGCTTCTAAATGTGTCTTCATGCGTATTTTCCAAAAATCAAAATATTCGCCAGAAAATAGTGGGGGTTTGTTGCTACTACCACCATCCTTGAAAACCGGATTTGCGCTTGTGGAAGCCAAACTAGATCTGTAGGAACAGGTTACCTATAACCTGGTCCGATGCCAATTGTAATTATAGTTTTCACGACAGAGGGGGGTGAATTAGGTACTTCGAAATTTTTCCAGTTTTTATCTTATGTTGTGTTTTCTTTCCTGATTAGTTTCTAAGTTATGAAAGCGATAAAGTGCGGAAAGTAAACGATACAAGGATATATCCTAGTTCCCCTCACAGTCCGAGAATACTCCAGTCCCCTTTCAACATGAAAGAGATTTTTAATATTGTTGTGACCTATACAAGACTTATCATAGTCTTCCTATCACTAACAAACCAAGAACAATCCTCTTGGAATTTTACAAAAGTTCACTAAGAGAACAATTCTCTCTTTGAGTGAACCTCTTGCTTCCAACAATCCTGGACAACAAGGATACAACAATAATTCTGAATTTTTATACAAGAGTGTGATATGTACAATACACTTATCAATCTATTGATTGATCTTCTCCTTTGAACAAGCAAATTATCAACGATATACAAGTATTCAATATTTTATGGATGAAACTATGTTGATGCAAGTTTAAAGTTAATGCAAGAGTTTCTTCCAAATAAAAATCCGGTCTTAGAACACTTTTGAGAAATTTGAAAGATGGAGAGAATTTGAATGCTTTTGAGAATTTGTAAGAGGAAGTAAGTTTAAATTTGAAAATAATGGTGTTTATATAGACATAATGTACCTATACAAATGAGTGCAAAGAATGAAAGGTTGTCATGCTTCAAAATCCATATTTGAAAATCAATTGACTGAAAAAATGAAGTATCTTCGACAACCTCCTTTTCTGGTGGTGTCATTGGATTTTCCTCAATCTCTACCTTTTTTCTCACCAGAACTCTCTTAAAACTTTTTATCATTCTCCCTAGATTTTTCAACTTGTTTTTCACTTTTGGTTGTTACAATATTCACATGTCCCTCATGGAAAGGTCCTAGAGGGGTTTATGCAAGCCGGGAGATTTGGGTCTCCAATGCCTTGTTGTGAGTTACGATGGACTTGACCATATTGTTTAGCTGCCTAAGAGTGTGTTTGGATGAGGCAATTGAGAATTTTTAGGGAATTTAAAATTCTAAGTAATTTAAATGATTCAATTGAAATTTATTCATTTTTAAATTCTTTTGTTTGGATGGAGTATTAAAATGATTCATTGTTAAATTTTAGGGTCATTTTCATAAATTTTAAAACTTTTGGGTCAAATTTTAAATATTTAAAATAGAGACCAATTTGTAATTTTTGAAAATTTAAAGGAACCAATTTGTAAAATTTGAAAATTATTAGGGACTTATTTGCAATTTTTTGAAAATTTTGAGGGTGAATTTGAAATTTTCATAAAATATGAGGACCATCTTACTAAATTTGTAAAATTAATAACAAACAATTTAATATTTGCATTATATAGAGTGAAGAAGCAATTTGAAATTCCTTACTTTTTGTTGTCATTTTAAATTCCTTAAATTTAACATAAATAAAATACTCCATAAATTTACATCATTTTAACAATTCTCCATATTTTTTATCCAAACAATGGATTTTGAGTAAGTCATTTTAAATTCCCTCAAAAAATTACTTTCCCTCATTAAAATGATTCATCCAAACACACTCTAAGGGTTTCACTAGTATGTAGATTTTGTTTTCTAAACTCTTGATTTTGGAGATTTTGTGTCGCCATAAAACTCTCCATCATAGATTCCAAGTTAGAGCGAGTTTGCGTCACAGTAAAATTCTCCATTAACATTTTAAGGTTGGATTGTTGGGAATTTGGCGGTTCCTCGGAATATTGGGAGTGGTTACTGTAGAAAGAATTTGGGTGATCTACCCACCCTGGATTATAGGTATTGAGATAATAGTCTCCATGGTTATTGTTCACATAACCGACCATATTTTGGATATACCCTATGCATGCCATAAAAGAAACAACAGAAAAGAAAAAGTTGCTCTAATCTCTATGATAATAAAATAAAATAATCAAAACGAGTTCTTCGCATACAAGGGCAGCGAGAGAACAATAACAAAATAAAAATAAAAAAAATATAAAAATAAAACTCTAGTCTATACGGTGATTAAACAATAATTCAATATCAAATACAATTGGTCCCCGACAACGGCGCCAAAAACATGACACGTCGCAAGTGCACGAGTATGCAAAGTAGTAAAAAGTTATTGAACCACAGAGACCAATGGTTTAAATACCAAATTCCTTCCTATCGATGTATATCTAGAGGAATCAATAATAGGAGTTTTGGTAAGAACAACTTAAATAAAAAGCCCTTATATGGCAATGGAGGCAACCATGACCAAGGGTTATGGTTCTCACTCTGACATATTCATATAATCCGAGTCACTTCTATTACGAGAGTTTCTGTAACGCTCCATTTTGTCCGATTTATTTAATCGAGTCGATTTAATTATTTTTGTTTTTATATTATTTTATTCTTGACTTTTATTTGACAACATATTATTTTTCATCGTTATTATGTTTTATCGCATTTTGAGAGCGTTTGCGAGATATTTGAGCTGAGGGGTAAAATGGCATTTTGAGAGGTAAGACATTTTAGAAAAATTAGATATTTTTAATAAATAGAAAGTGGAGAGAAAAAGAGAGAAAAGAAAGGGAAAGGAAAGAAAGAGAGAAAGAAGGAAAAGGAGAGGAAAGAAATGGAGAAGAGGAAAAGAGGTGGAAATCGACATAGATCCGTTTCAAGCGCGATTAATCGGGTAAGGGTGAGAAGTTTTGATTATATCTTGCTTGTGTATGTATATGTGTTGTTTGTTGTAATTGTTTTGGTTGTTTCACAACTTTTTCTCATTGGTAATTTGTGATCAATTAGATAGAAATCAATGTTTTCACGGGTGAAACTCGATATAAACTGCGTAGAATACTTGTTGATTATGTTGGAACATATTTTGGTTGATATATTGTGATTTGGAAGTGTTTGGGTGGAAGAAATAATGAATTTTGGTCCCATATGACCTATATTGACGTTGCTGTGAATTTCTGGGTTTGCAGGTTCGCTTTGCGAACCCCAGCGAAGGGGAAAGCGAAGGTTCGCCCAGAAGTTTGCATTGCGAACTTTATGCTGTTTTTTCTCTGTCAAGGTTCGTTGGGGGTTCGCATTGTGAATAGGAAAGCGAACGTGACAGATTTTCCATTTTGTTTTCTTCATAACTTTTGATCCGTAACTCGGATTGAGGCACATTCGGATGCATTGGAAAGCTATTTCAATGCTCTTTATGATAGTGGAATAGGAACATATGTTTATGTCATGGATTGATATGGTAGAGTTAAATATTGTGATGAATGTGATAAGTGTAGTTTATATTTCCACCAAAATTCATGGATCGGGAATCCGATTGATATGGGACTTGAAGCCTTGGAAAGAGAATCCAACGGGCTAGTAAATGGTTATGTGATACCATGTGTTAACTAAGAATATTTGGTAGAGGATGATTAGTGGTTTGTAGGTTTTGTTGTGTTTGTTGGTGTTCGATGCGATATGCTATCGTCATATAAATGTGGGGCTTTTGTGCTATTTATATGATGTTGATGCATGTGATAATGATGTTGTTGTGTGGTAAAATGCATTGTTTGATTGAATATCAATGTATGTTGTTATGAATGTTGATGTGGGTATCCTTCGTGGCGTGAATCCTAGTGTTGTGAGTATCATTGTATGATTGCAGGATTGTTGTGGTTGATGGTGAGTAATTCTTGATGTGAATTGATATGAGTGTATAGGCTAAAATGCTAATTGTTGTGGTTTGTGGATTACGATGAAATACATTATTTATGTGAAATTCAATGTGTGTTATTTGGTGGCCTTATGGCAAATGAATGCATCGTTTTAGGTTTGATTGCACTGCATGATTATTGATGTTGAGATGGTTCACATGGTTGTATATGCATTTGATTGTCATGAGTCATTGTATGCCAAGCATCATGATATGCATTCTTGTGATGTCGTGTGCCCTAGTGGGTGTGAGCGACGAAACGATTCCTGAGGGAATCTACTGTAACGGTCGTGTGCCTTATACAAAGAGGACCTAAAGCGACGTTATAGACGATCGTGTGCCTTATACAAAGAGGACCTAAAGCGATCGGATCGTGTGCCTTATACAAAGAGGACCTAAAGCGATCCATAAACGTCGTGTGCCTTATACAAAGAGGACCTAAAGCGACGGGGAACATCGTTTGCCCGACGGGGAGTTACACTTAGTAACAAGCGATGATTCCAATAATTCCTGAGTGAATTAATAATGATGAGAATGATGGATGGATGGTACCGCATTTGCATAGAGTCGTTGTGTCGGTCTCTTTGCATTTGCATAAATCATGAATGGATTGATTATGTGTGGAAAATCATGAATGGATTGATTATGTGTGGAAAATCATGAATGGATTGATTATGTGTGGAAAATTGTGAATTGATTGATTATGTGTTGAGCTTGTGATAGCATTGGTGATTTGATATGCATTCGTGATAAATGTATGGATTATGGATTATATGTTTTATGTATAGACATATCCTATGTTTTATGGGGATGTTGTACATTACAATGATTGTATTAATTATCTATGATATGCTATATGTATTAGTATGTGATGCTTGTGGTGGGAATAATTATGCATGTGAATTTATATGTGTTTGCATATTATTATGCAATCTTGATTTAATTGTTATTTCTCACCCTTCTGCTGGGGTTTGTTGCTCTATGAGGCAATTGCAGATTAGTAGTCTTGGAGGCTTTTGTGAAGATTAGTTCTTCATCCGTTTGTCAGTCTGTCTGCTCTGATACGTAACACAAGAGTCGGGGAACGCTTTTGTTATATATGTATACATTTGTTGGATCTATTTTGTATTGCCTTTGTATGAATATTTTGATGTTATAGAATAATTTATTTTGTAAAACAAGTCAGTTATGGATCTTTCTGCTTTATTCCATAATTGAACTTTCCTTTTATTGGAAAAAGCTTCCTGAATTATATTTATTCCATTTTGTGTTATGTATCAAATTTATGAGCAGGGATTGTGTTTTCGTTATTTAAATGTGGCATCCTTGTTTCTTTCTAAGAAATAAATTTTTATTTACTCTGATTTATTTATGTATTATTTGCGATGGGAATTGGGGTGTTACATAAGTGGTATCAGGGCAGTTCAGTCCGTCCGGCCAAGTTGTTGAGTCAGTTGGTGTGATAGTTGAATACTATCGATGTTGTTTATTCCTTAGTATGTGATATGTGTGTGAAACACTGTTAGTACTTTCTGGTTTCCTAATCCTTTGTCTTCAGGTGTGAGAATGAGATAAGTGGGGGAGAAGCTGGTGTTTCTCCAAGTTGCTTCGGTTGTGTGCCGTAGGTTGCAAGATTGTAAGTGTTGTTTGGATAGTGTTGTTCCCAGTTCCGGAGGGAATGCAGAGGTAAGGTTTATGTCAACTAAGGATTTGTGCCTTAGGTAGTTTTGTGCACAAGATGCAAGAAATACTATTATAGTTTAGTAAAGACGGTTTATGCCCCATCATGATTGTCGGCTGTCTATTGACAAATTGAGGAACTGATCACCCTTAATCTCTTGTTGATAGCAGACAGGAATTGTGTTGGATGGAATAGACGTGTCTTGCCAGCTTGGATGGTAGGTACAATGAATTGTTTAGAATTTAAGGAAATGGTTACAGATTTTTTTGTTGAGTCGATGAAGATTCTAATATTGGAAGATGAGACAGATTAGAGGTTTTGGTATGTTGGTCCAGTTGGGAAGTCATTGAGAGAGAATGATTGGGTATCGTTAATGGTTGTTCTCAGAGAGTAGAGTGTGAACTCAAATTTGACGAAGGTGAGGATTTGAGGTTTGGATCTGCTAAGTAAGTAGAAGAACTTTTAGGAAGTGAAACTCAGATGTTTGTCATGTTTGTGATGATAGTGTTCTGGAAATTGGCAGGAAGCCACAGTGATGGGCCTTCAGTTGTGCATAGTTTTCAGATGTGTTTTTGGATGAAACATTAGTGTGTCGACTTGAAGAGGTCCAGCATAGTTGGTAAAGAAAAGGATGATAGCATGAGGTTGCGTGTTAATCAGTGAGTAGTATGGAAACTTGCGGTTGTGTTCTGGATAGCTTGAGTTTTGAATTGTGACGAATTGCGAACGATTTGAAGTTCCTTGATGGTATTACTTTTGTTATGGGTTGAGGTCTCGTGTCAGCAGAAACCTTGAGTGAGTTGGAACCCTGTAAGAAGAATTGATATGGAATGTGGTAACCAGAGATTGTTAAGCTATTTTGGATAAATTATTTCGAGCTCAGAATGAATTTTGAAGGTTGTATATGTTATGGTTGTGGAGTATATGAATCGTATCTTCCATACTTGTTTGGATAAGTTTATAGTGATGTTTATTGGATGATATTCTGATTTATTTTAAATCAAAGGATGAGTATGTAGAGTATTTGAGGATTGAGTTACAAGGGTTGAAAGAGAGGGAGCTTTCTGCTAAATTATCGAGTGAGAATTTTGATTGCAAGAGGTTAGTTTTCGGGGATATGTTATTTCAGATGAGAGTATGGTTAAGGATCCATCAGAAATAAATGCAGTTCTACATTGAGAGATTCCAAAGTCAGTTAAGGAGATTAGAAACTTTTGGGCTTAGTTGGTTGTGACTGCATGTTATGGAAGATTTTGTGAAGTTAGTGCTTCTGTTATCTCAGTTGACTTGCAAAGGGTAAGTCGTTTGTTTTGGATGTTCATTGTGAGTAATTTTTGGTGAGCTGAAGTAGAGATTGACTACGACTCCAATTTTGATTCGGCCTGATCCTAATAAACTGTTTATGGAATATTGGGATGCGTCCTTGATGAGTGTAGTCAGTGTGTTAATGCAAGAGGGTAAAGTCGTAGCTTATGCTTTACGACAACTGAGGATTCATAAAAAGGGTCTATACTATTCAGGATTTGGAATTGGTTGCGGTGGTATTGTGTTGGAAAATTTGGAGGTATTATCTTTATGGTTCTAGGTTCAAAGTGTTTGGTAATCACGAGAATATTGAGTACTTGTTTGGTCAGAAGGAAAAAAGTATGAGACAACGAAGATGGTTGGAACTCCTGATGAGTTATGACTTTAGCTGGAATTATCCTATTAGTAAAGTTAATGTCATGCCTGATGAGTTAAGTCGAAAGTTTTTACGTATGTCTGCTTTGATGGTTAAAGAGTGGGAACTTTTGGAAGAATTTAGAGATTTGAGTTGGTGTGTAAATTGACATCTGTTAGTGTGAGGTTGGGTATATTAAAAGTGAACAGTGATTTTTGGCGAATATGAGAAAGAGTTAGACTTTGGACACGAAATTGGTAGTTTTGATGGTTACGAGTCATCAGAGTGCGCAATGGAAGCGTGATGCAGCACAATTCGTATATGCGTGTGTGACTTGTAAGAGTTCATAGGTTGAACATTGGAAACATGTAGGAGTGATGAGACCATTGGACTTTACTTACATACAAGAGTTAGAATGCATGAACTTAAATATTAAACTAAATTTAGATATAATACTCTCGTAACCGACATGTGACAGATCATACAAACGATCCCGATAACCCCTACTCCCTAATGGATTACTCACTCATGGTGAAGGCACACACAACCAATTCAATGTTCATAGATGAATTCATAATATACAATTGAAATAAACAAGCAATTGTAATGAAAACAAATAATAAAACCTGAATTGATAACTTTTATCCAAATTCTGCAATGGAGGCTTGAGTATATAGACAATTAAAAATCCGAAGAAACTCTTGCAGAATAAAAACCCTAAACTCACAACCAACTGTGAGTTTTATAGAAAAACCTAAACTTGGATCAATATCTTCTTTTTTCAATGGTAATTACATCATAATATATCAATCTAAACATGCCAAAGTTCTAAAAACATGAGAATCAGTCTAAAAAAGGAAAGAATTAGAAGATGACTCTCCCACCTGCCATGACTCGTAGAAGCTGCTACAAGTGGCTGTAGCAAGCCCTTTCTTTTTGTATGGAGAGTGAAAAAGTGGGGAAACCCTAGGCCCTTACTGCTATGGCTCGTATCACCCGTAGCAGCCATCTGGATTTTGTATGAGGATTTTCGGACTTTTGACGTTTTTCCATTCTTTGTCCGTTTTCGATCCATTTTCAACTCAAACACTCATTATACCTTGAAAACAGTAAAAACACACAACCAAAGCTTAAAATACGATACACAAAAACAAATTGGACAAACAACGGTAAAATGCTAAGTAAGAACGACTAGTAAAAAATAGTACAAAAACCACTTATCAAGGCAGTTACAAAGTCTTTTGAGAATGCGTTGTAACAGGTAGAATATTTTTACAGAAGCAAATACATAATAGCAGAAGACACAAAGATTTATACTGGTTCCTTGCAAACTGAGAGTAGTCCAGTTCTCTTGCTTCATAAGAGATTTTCACTATAATTAAATCATGATTACAATCGCTTATGCATTTTGCATCAGACTTTTACATTTGCTCAGACCCAAGGTCCAAGACTTCTTGCTCAAGCTCCTCACTCGAGACTTCTTGCTTAGGTTCCACGAACCCAAGACTTCTTTGCTTAGGCCCTCAGCCTAAGACTTCTGCTCAAGTTCCTCATACCCAAGACTTCTGCTCCAAGCCACTATGGCAGAGCCTTCTGCTCCAGGTCCCATGAAACGAGCCTCCTTGCTTAAACCCCTCAGATTCAAGACTTGCTACTCCCAATTTCATGTACCAAACTAACCTGCTCAAGCCATACTAGCTGAGACTTCTGCTCCAAGCCACTCTAGCTGAGCCTTCTGCTCCAAGTCCCATGAAACGAGCCTCCTTACTTGAACCCCTCAAATTCAAGATTTACTGCTCCCAATTTTATGTACCGAGCCAACCTTCTCAAGCCACACTGGATGAGACTTTCCTACTTAATCAATCCACTTGATATAGACTTTCACAGCTCAAGCACGTAGCAAGAGACTTACGTGGCTCAATCATCTTGACTCGAGACTTTCTTGCTTAAGTCCCAATGACTTAAGACTTCTGCTCAGTCAACCTAGTTGATTAAGAGTTGCATTGCTCAAGCACATAGTAAGAGACTTACATAACATCTTGGCTCGAGATTTCCTTGCTTAAGCCCCAATGACTTAAGACTTTTGCTCAATCACATAGCAAGAGACTTTGATCTAAACTGCTAAACACGTTCAGCAGAATAGAGAACAAGGTGTAGTTGATACAAGTATTAGAGGTACGGGAAATTACCAAAACAAAGACCTAAAACACTTAAGATTTCTAAGATATTCAACGTGTAAGAAATCTTAAGGCTTTTACAATTACAATATACAACAGAAAATCTGCATATACAATGGTTTTGATAATTGTCGATCTTGTTACTCCTTCTTCTGGATAATCCTTGTTAAAGATTCAGTTTGAACCTTCAGCCATATATATAGCCTTGCAGAAACTAGTCGTTGCAGAGGTAACTTGATCAAGAGTTTTTTCTTTTGCTCCATAATATAAGAGACTTTGAAGAAAAATACACTAGAAGATCTTGATCTAATGTGTAACATCTTTAACCTTTGAGTTTTCAAGAGATCCTGTACTATTAGAGTCGTTGAAAGTAGATCTCCATAAAGCATGCCAGCCTTTCTTGAGCCTTGCAATCTGTTAACTTTAGTTGACAAACTGATTTGACAATACAACTTGCTTTCTGCAGTACGGGCAACTTTAGCTTTATCACCAAATCTGAATGGTACCAGAAGCCAATTTGCATTCATTAAGTGTAGAGACTATTATGTTATTTCTTCTGATGTTGAGACCTTCAGCTTCAGAGTATACGCCATACATCACTTAGCAAGTGTTCTTTAGATTCTGCCACCAGAAGCTAGCAATTTAGCAACTCCCAAGTGTGCTAATGTAAAATAGATTCTGACTATAATATTTACAAGTATTAGAACCTACACACATGTAACACACATCAAATAAACCATTGTTCTTTCAATACTTTGTTATCATCAAAGCCCAAGGAAAATATGTCATGAACAAATCTTGTTCTAACAATCTCCCCCTTTTTGATGATGATAAACATAAGTATTTAAATGACAATGTTGGGCAGTTATAAAATTTCTCTGCAACATCAGGGTATGAGGTTTGTACACCCCCCCTGAGTCTAATAGTCCAAAACTGAGTTCTGTAGACCCATACCAAGTACTACTTTCAAGAAAAAGTAATTTAGTTTTCTTAGTAACATCAGAGTCTGACGTTTGTAAGCCCCCCCTGAGTTAAACAGTTCCAAGGTTGAGGTTTGTAAGCTCCCCCTTAGTTCCACATTTAGGAAAACCAAAAATAATATTTTAACTTTCTTTGGCAACATTAGAATACGAGGTTTGTAAGCTCCGTTTGAGTCTGATAGGCTAAGACTGAGGTTTGTACGCTCCTCCTTAGTTCTAAGTACAAGAAAGTTAAAATGTGTCGCCCGGGGATGATAACCATAATAACAGAAATTTAAATAACAAAATTATAAATGACCAATATGTACAACTGAATATGTATTCAATGGGTTCAGTTTCTAATTAAATACTTACCATCATTTCTCCCCCTTTTGTCACATCAAAAAGAAATAAAAAGAGAAGAAGAAGAGAATTACAATCATAAATGAATTACAGGCCATCATTACAGGATCAGTTTCCAAGAAATGAAAAACGATCAAGTAACAAGGGTCATTAAGGATTGTATAGTGCATGCTTTAAATTTTTAGTGGTCGTTATTATTCCAAGAATCAAGCAAGGATTTAAATCAGTTGTTTAGGTTACTCAGAAGTCATTATAAAAGTAATCAAAACCTAGTTCATTTTCATCAACATCCACCAGAGTCATGGAGTCATCAACTTAGAGTCATAAGACTTATGTCGTGACAGAAATCTCTGAGAGCTCTACAAGACAGAGTGTCCAGAACCTACAAAAACGAGTTATTTCTGAGTCATCCATAACTGGGCTTGTGCCCTCTGCAAAGCTTACTTCCAAAACAACCTACAAGGGCAGGTCATTCAGAAGGTGCGATGAAGCCAAGAAGGAAGAATATGAAGAGGTCAAAGAGAATAAGGCGGTTCAACAAGATGTTTCAGCGTTCAATCCCAAAGGTGGAAGAGGAAAAAGCTAATGAGGATGAACTAGATATAGATTATGACAACTGTTATTATCATAAGGCTCAGGATGACTTATATAAAGATCTATTCTAATATCATACAATTCCATATGAAAAATATTTTGTAATCCTTCTACTTTAATCAATGAAATATTATTTTTGACCAATTTATTTATTACATGCAAATACTCTCAATAATTTCCCTTTTGATTTTATGATAAACATAAATGAAGTTAAACTGAAACCAGAAGTAACAGTTAAACATGTTAACTATAATATTTATAGTTGTTAAAGAATCTTTAATAGGTCAGTCTGTTAGATAACATTTCCAAGATTCATCATTTAAGATATTGATTAGACTTAATCAATATTAAAATAACAAACACTTGGAATAATGTATGTAAAACTTCTATATAAGGACTCATAACAGACTTACTTTCATAACCACTTAATCCTCAGAAAACCAAGATATATAAACAGAAACAAATCTGGGTTCCAAAGAGAGATTTCAGAAAGACAGCCATACTGAATGCAATAACTCAGGCAAATGAAAGCAAAGCAGCAACTGAAGGATCTACTGGAAAACATATGACTTCAGAAGCGCTCACCTCTTCAACATCCTTTGTAAAGACACATAAAAGAAGAAGATCTTTTGGGTCCAGAAATAGAAATCAACTAAGAAAGGAGGCTGTAGAGTTTTCCAAGGAAGAATGGCAAGATTACTTAGATAATCTGGAAATGTCATATGATCCTAGGGAATACATTTGGGCCAATCCAACAGACTAGAATGTCTAAATAATTTGTAATATCTTCCATTTTATTAATGATAAATGTTGCACACATTGAGTTCTTATTCCCATTACTTTTAATTCTTTTGAACAACAATAAATATATATATTCAACAGGTAAACTCCACAACAACATGAACAAACTTTGAATTAATAATAAGATTGCTTAACACAAAGGTTTTAACAATTACAAGGAATAACTATGCAGAAATCTATCATCAGAATCTTTCATAGATAGCTTCAAACTTGTCTCTCCAGATTTTAGATTAATCAGCTTTTGAGCTTATGATAACTCTCTGCTGAACAAGTAATTCCGAAAGAACTCGTCCATAAGGGATGAAGAAAATCTTTCCCTTATGAAAAGAAGAAAGAGTCCTTTTCAAATAATCAAACATAACTTGAGGAAGATCAATCTGCAAGTCTGGATTGAGAAGTAGTAGCATATATTTATTTAATAGGGTCCACGAGGCCTAAATCCTTATCCTTAGGCAACAAGTTTGAATTTAGAATCTGATTCCAAACAACTGCACCAGTACGAAGATTTGAGACCACTGATATATTAGATGGATCTACAAAGATACGCCAAGTAGAAAGATAGTCTTCCCAAACAAGAGTTCCTAGAATTTCTCCAATTTCCTCACAATTGATCACATTAGCAATCACTTTAGAGGTTACTATTATAGAAACACCATTTACTTTAGAAAGAATAACACACTCATAATTCAGCTCAACAATGAAGGCATTAATCCAAAACTCTTTGAAAATATCTAGATAAGTGAAACCACAAGCATCTCAAAGTATTCATTCCATTTTTATTCAGACACAGTCTTCCAAAAGTTAAAACCCAACATAAGCAACTCATCAAAATCCATAAACTTTTCATTGATGACAACCAGTTGATTCAAAGAAGAATTGACTAGGAAACTCATCTAAAGTTTGGCTTGATCAAAACACAACCAAAGAGAAAACAAAAAGAAAAAGAAATTAACAAGATTCTAAAGAAATAAGAATCTTGTCAGAAAAAGGACAGAAAATGATGTTTCGAAAAACAGGGGATAGAGACAACAAATATATAAACAGAAAGCATCATTACCCAAAGGTTCCAGAAGCTATCATCCATCAGAGTCTAGTAGATCTAGACTAAGAGAGAGATATCTTCTGTCAGTCATCAGTCCCAAGATTCTATTAAAATCCAACATTTCCTCTTGAAACAAGATTCATGAGTGATTAAAGAATATTGAATTGTTTCCTCTGACAGCTAACAAACAGCAGTAACATCACAAAAAGTGAGGAAACTGTTTCCATAAATATGATCATCATCTAGCTTAATGAAATATTCAGTATAGATAAATACAACAAAGTTTCTTCTTAAAGATTTCTGAAGATCCTTTTTCCAAAAGAGCTTATATAGAAATTTAACAGAGACTTTGTATTTACATTTACACAAATATTTCATTGAATCAAGAGATAAGCCATAAAATAACAAGCATACCTTTTTTTTCTCGGTCACACTCGTATCAGTATTCAGACTTGGCCATATAGTCTGAATACCATTTTGAGTGGATTCAAATTCAATGTTTGTTAAACTAATGACTCTACTTCTCTCACCAAACTCAGTACTTCTTCCATCAAATTTTCTAAATAACCTTTGATAAATGCCATGGAAGATGCCTCTGCTCCTCTCTTTAATATCTGCAGCAACTACATTTGAATGATGATACTTAAATTTCTATGAGACCGTACATAAATGTCTAGACAGGCTTTCCTTCGCCTTATGCCACATTCTGATAGCAGTACCATGATTCATTCTAAAGTATCAATCTAGAATAAATCATAATATGAACAAGATCTTATTCTTAGCAGAACCATTAATTTCATTGTCTTGACTTAAGACTTTGAGATATTTGATAAGAAAAGAACCAGATGATGTTTACTATTAGAGAATGGCATAAAATAAATTAAATCACCATCATCTAATTGCCTGCAGAACACGGAGAAGAATTGAAGGTTTCTCATAGACTTGTCCTTTAATACAAATTCCATGATGACCCTCAATCAAGGAGCAATGGAGTCTCTTAAGATACCACCTTAAAGAACAGACTCCTTATTATCAAATATTGAAGCAAGATAGATTTGACATAATCTCTTTCTCTTCAATACTTGATTTTTATTACAGGACTCAGATGCTTCTTTAGAAGCAGTAATGACTGGCAGAGCCAAATTACTATTTTATCTTAATCTTGCACTAATGTCATCTTCAAAAGAATATGTAGTGAAGATTAACTGACATTAGATTTTGGTAGTGTTTCTCCTTGATTTAAGATCTGGGAAATTAGTTGAAATACTAATATTTCAGAAGCTTCTAAAGTTACTATTCTATCAACAGACATTACAACCCATTCAGCTGGTTAAGAAGTTCTTCTAACAAGAAATATAAATTCCTCATCATCATACATTCCAAAGAACCAAGCTTTAGGAAAGGTGATCTGTTAGATAGCTTTTCATCATCTAATTTCATTTCTTTTCTTTGAAGATTTGCAAGATAAACCAACAGAGCACAATAAATTCAAGTTGTATAACTTCTTGAATAACTGTGACCTCAGGTTTGAATCTAAACTAATCTTCTCAGAATTTGCTTGAAAGATTAGATGAAGTGTAACTAGACAAGCTTCAAAACTGATTCCTACAAATATGAGCACAAAGATTCAAAGATAGTCCGAGCATCAGACATATCAATGATGTTGACATACTCAGAAGTGAGATAGAGCACCTACCACAATGCAACTACCTCTGAAGATATTCAATAAGTTTCTTCTGAGCTGGTGATAGAGACTTTCAAACAGATCATCTCTACACCATCAACTTCTATAATAATACCTTTTTCAAGGATATTCTATAGACCTTCAGAAACCCCTTTTATCAAGACCAATGATTTAAAAATATGTTTTGCTTTTCCATCATTTAAATTCAGTGGAATCACCCTTTGAATATGGTAGGAAAAGCAGTATGATATTTTTCATGTTGCCCCTTGATTCCTTCTTGAAGGAATGTATTTAACAGACATACTATTCTTATTGGATCATTATCTGCGCCACTGTCAATTGTTATGCACAGACCATGCTCTGATACCAATTGAAGGTGAGAAAAGTATACAAGAAGGGGGTTGAATTGTGTTTTTCGTTTTCTTAGTTTGCATCTGATCAGAGTACAGAATCTAAACTGGTGTTTAGATTTTGGTTAATTGTTATCAGCAGAATGTTAACATAAGCAAATAAATAATAGCAGAAGACACAAAGATTTATACTGGTTCCTCCCAAATTGAGAGTAGTCTTGTCCCCTTGCTTCACGAGAGATTTTCACAATAATCAAATCCTGATTATAATCGCTTATGCATTCTGCATAAGACTTTTACATTTGCTCAGACCCAAGGTCCAAGACTTCTTGCTCAAGATCCTCACTCGAGACTTCTTGCTTAGGTTCCACGAGCCCAAGACTTCCTTGCTTAGGCTCTCAACCCAAGACTTTTGCTCAAGTCCCTCAGACCCAAGACTCCTGCCCCAAGCCAATCTGGCTGAGCCTTCTGCTCCAAGTCATGTGAAACGAGCCTCCTTGCTTAAACCCCTCAGATTCAAGACTTACTACTCCCAATTTCATGTATCGAGCTAACCTGTTCAAGCTACACTGGCTGAGACTTCTGCTCCAAGCCACTCTGGTTGAGCCTTCTGCTCCAAGTCCCATGAAACGAGCCTCCTTGCTTGAACCCCTCAGATTCAAGACTTACTGCTCCCAATTTCATGTACCGAGCCAACCTGCTCAAGCCATAATGGCTGATACTTTCATGCTCAATCAATCCACTTGATTAAGACTTTCATAGCTCAAGCACATAGCAAGAGACTTACGTGGCTCAAACATCTTGGCTCGAGACTTCCTTACTTAAGTCCCAATGACTTAAGACTTCTTCTCAATCAACCTAGTTGATTAAAACTTGCATTGCTCAAGCACATAGCAAGAGACTTACATGGCTCAAGCATCTTGGCTCGAGACTTCCTTGCTTAAGTCCCAATGATTTAAGACTTTTGCTTAAGCACATAGCAAGAGACTTTGATCTAAACTGCTAAACAAGTTCAGCAGAACAGTGAACAAGGTGTACTTGATACAAGTATCAGCGGTACGAGAAATTACCATAACAAAGACCTAAAGCACTTAAGATTTCTAAGATATTCAATGTGTAAGAAATCTTAATGCTTTTACAATTACAACATACAACAGAAAATCTGCATATACAATGGTGTTTATAATTTCCAATCTTGTTACTCAATCTTCTGGATAATCCTTGTTAAAGATTCAGTTTGGACCTTCATCCATATATATAGCCTTTGCAGAAACTAGCCGTAGAAGAGGTAATTTGATCAAGAGTCTTTGCTTTTGCTCCATAGTACAAGAGACGTTGAAGATAGATACACTAGAAGATCTTGATCCAATGTGTAACATGTTTAAACTTTGAGTCTTCAAGAGATCCTATACTGTTAAAACCTTTGAGAGTATATATCCATAAAGCATGCCATCTTTTCTTGAGCCTTGCAATATGTAGACTCTAGCTGACAAACTGATTTGACAATATAGCTTGCTTTCTGCAGTACGAACATCTTCAGCTTTATCACCAACTCTGAATGGTACCAGAAGCCAATTTGCATTCACTAAGTGTAGAGACAATTATGTTACTTCTTCTGATGCTAAGACCTTCAGCTTCAGAGTCTACGTCAGACATCACTTAGCAAATGTTCTTCAGATTCTGCCACCAGAAGCTAGCAATTCAGCAACTCCCAAGTGTGCTAATGTAAAACAGATTTTGACTATAATATTTACAAGTATTAGACCTTGCACACATGTAACACACATCAAATAAACCATTGTTCTTTTAATACTTTGTTAATATCAAAACCCAAGGAAAATATGTCATGAACAAATCTTGTTCTAACACCGTCCACTGGTTATTTCAAGGGAGTAAATTTGGCCTGGTCAGATTCTCTGAGATGGGAGGGTCGTCTCTATTCTTGAGTAGGCCTTTGTATTCCACCTCTTTTTTTTTGTGTGTGTATGATCTGCATGAAAAGCGTTATGACATGGGAAAATATTTGTATGTAACCGTTCTATTTGCTGTTTTAGAAATGTTCGTCTTATTACCTGTATAAGGTTTTTTTTGACGTAAACGTTGTATTACTTTTAGTTGTCTCCTTCTTGTTGTTTGCGAGCCGGGGAGCTTCAAAGTTTGATTTTATCCCTGCAATTCATACAAGTTTCATGCCATAAAGGGCGTTAGATAATATTTTGCTTAAAATGTAAATAACATTAAGTACTTCGTGAGGCTATGTTTGGCTACTTTATTTACGAGCATGTTGCATTAAGATGTATATGCTTTATTGGTAAGATGTTGTTCCATCTTGATATAGCCATGTGTTGGATCGTGTTTATAATCGTACTACATGAAACCACCTAGATGCATATATGCTTTGAGTTGTGCTTATAATAATATGGCATGATACTGACTAGATCCGACTATGCTTTGAGTCACGTTTGTAATAATATGGCATGATACTGGCTAGATGTGACTATGATTTGAACTACACCCCGTGTCATAGAGGATCATTTCCAGCCAAGGGTAAAAGATCCCCGTCCTTGTCCCCCAGGTATAACTCGGATCAAGGTGGACGCCTTCAGGCTCCACCTCTCATGTCCCATGGATGAGTTAAATCCGAAGGGGTGAGGGTACGCCAGCTACGTAGAAATGTGTGTAATCTTTGACTAGGGCATTAATTATTGTATCTTTTTGCCCCATTTAAGGTCGGCGCACGAAATAACTAGTTCTCCATGAAGGTTGTGGTATTTGAGCTTCAAGTGCCCGGGCAAGACTACGACATCCAATGTTGCTATGAAGGGCCTACCCATATTGCAGTTTTAAAGGCTCCTGCATGGGATGACCAGAAATTGAGTGTTGATCGATCAGAGGTCTCTTTCCTCTCCTACAGATACCATCACCTCTACATATTCCCAAGAATGATCGGTTGTTCTGTTAAATACTTGCATATTTGAGTCGTTGTATTGTATTAGGCTTCCTTTATCTAAAACCATTTTCTCAAACAACGATGAATATAGGATGTCACACGAACTTCATCAGTTAATCAAAATCTGAGAAACATCAAACTCTCTTATGGTGGTCGTGATTACTGAGGGAAACAACTCATTATAAATTTCCTCAACCTTCTCAGATTCCTGAAACCATAGCATATGTCGGTCGGGGATCTTGGATGATGAGCTACCTTCATTTTTATCGATAACCATCATCTCGACAATTTTCCTTATGACCGTCCCTTTGTAAGGAAGATTTTCCTGGGGTGCGCTGGTGGTAAAGGCAGCGATATATAGGTGTTTGCCCTCAATGGTTTCTCTTTTTTCACAGCTGGAATTTAGAAACCTTTGTAGGGGACTTAGTTTTTGAAGACTCTTCTCAATCTCACTTTCCTCTCTTGACATACTCGGACAATCGACACTTCTTAATTAATGCTTATATCACATCCTTAAGTTGGACGTAATCGTTAGTGTTATGGTTGTGTCCTTTGTGAAAGCGATAATACTTTGATATATCTGTCTGGGCATACTCTCGGATAGGGAAATGAGGTTAGATTCTTGCTTTCTAGAACTCAATGTTAGTGAACTCCTAGTAAATCTCATCCAGGGAGGTATTCAAAGGTGTGTATTTATCGTACCGACCATACATCCCCCATCAGTATCTTTTTTATACCGATGGGACTCCTTCCCAGATAGGCAGTTGGAACATATGTTGGCAGATGAGGTCGGGTTATCGAAGCAAGTATTTGACTCTCTTCCAATGTTATTGAAATTCTGGTACAGACATGTGATGTCAGGTTCAATGTCACAACATCAAACTCTGTTGCATGAACAAGACAATAAAACAGAATATGAACACAGTCAATTATTCACCTAGTTCGGTTCAACCAACCTACATCTGGGGGCATACCAAGCCAGGAAGGAAGTCCACTATTAGTAGTATCAAATTACAGACTCAACAGACCAGTTGACAATCTACCTAATTTAATCCTTACCCAATGACCCTTCTACCTAAGTCCTCCCTAGGTAAGAGACTCCATCTCACTTCCAATCATCTCGATGATGTCTAGCAGTCAACTACACCGTCACTGCATCAACAACTTGATTCCCTAATCTTTTCTATCACATAGACTTTGGAAGACACACTTCCATGACACCCCTTTGGAGTTGCTTCAAAGCTTCCTCCAAGAACAATACATCTCTTACCTACAGGCTTCGAGATAAACACGATGACCATCCCACAAACCGGGTGGTTCATCAACCAACACAGCCCTTATAATCTACATGATGGCTGGCTTACCAAAACTAGGTTACAATGCTTCTATTTATAACCTATTTCCCAACTGGATTTGGGCCTTCAAATCATATCAAATCTTCTGTTCCAAATCTCCAACAGATTCTGCTATTAATTGGATCTTCAATCAAATCTTCAATTTAAATCTTCAATAATTAACTCTAAATATTCTCCATATCTTTATGCATTAAATTCAGCTCCACATAATATTTCCAGGATATTATGTATCTTTTAAATCTTCTCTTTAAATCAGCTGCAAGATCTTCTCCACACAAATAGGAACAATCTTCTCCACACAAATAGGAACAATTCTCCATGTCTATTTGCACAAAAATAGTAACAAACTATTCTCCACAAGATATGCAGAATTAATTGTATCAGAATAAATCTTCTCCAATAAATTCGCATCCAATTTAACTAACAAATCTCCTCAAATCAAACTAATGCGTGCAGCCCTAAAAACATCACAACCTGATGTTTTAAGTTTTTGGTATAGTGATGTCAAGACATCGCATGTGACATCACTCTTCAGCACTTTAACTCTTCAACACCTTAACATTCTGCAATACAAAAACCACAACAGATGGTTTTCTGATGTTCTGTCAACTGATGTTATGACATCGGGTTTGACATCAGCACAAAACTGCAACCCTTAAACACTTAACATAACCAGAATGTTAACTAAACATAACAAGGCTGTTAAAAACTCATGTTGAAACATCAACCATGACATCAACATTGTTTTACCAAAATTCTAGCCAACTCCAAGAATTAACAATCTCCCCCTTTGGCTAATTTTGGCTAAAACAATTTCAGCCTACATCAGACCAACTTGGACCAACTTGCAGCAGAAACGAACACTTTCACATCAGCATAGGGCAAACTCCCCCTCAAACCAAGAACCAGCTCACAGCTGTTCAAACACTCTCCCCCTCAACTGCTGCACCATATCAGAAAAGGCTTCACAACCACACCTTGGCAACCACTAGGCTAACTCTCCCCCTTTTTAGCCATAATTGGACAAACTCTGAACATAGCAGCAAGCACAAAAAAATTCCAAAGGAAAACTATGAATCATCCAACCAATATACTCAGAACAAAACCCAGACTCAGCAGCTACTACTTTCAATGATCAGCAGAGAAAATATCAACTCCCCCTATCTAGTGCTTCTTGACCAGTATACCATAACATTTGGAAACTCCAGACATAGTCTTTATTCATCCAGACAGGAATGCTTCACACAATCATCCACAAGTTCTGAAGCACACTCACAATGTCTTCCACTGAACTCTAAGTAAACTCCTCTTTCTTAAAAACACACCAAGACAAGTGTGACACCTCCCAGATACACACAAAGTTGTCCTTCAGACTCCTCCTTAGAAGCATGTGTACATATGATTCAAACAATTAGCTTCACATGGCTAGAACACCAACATGTCATCCAGCAACCTAATGTCATAACATGTTATCTGACATTATATCCAATCTTCACAATCTTGATCAGCACGCAATCTTCACAAAAATATGCATCCTTGCAGTAAAAGACCATAGACAACAGCCTTAACTCCCCCTGCAATGAACAACCCATGCTCCTTATGAAGATGAACACTTGACACCAGATAGAAGCACAATGAAATTGCCACATTCTCAACATTAAGAACTGCCACTTCTTGTGTTTGTTGAGCAAAATCTCATCATGATTATTTCCGATACATGATCTGTCAAGTCCAAAAAAAACACTTGATTTGGAATTTCACATATTCCATAACAAATGTCTTCAGATCACTTGCAACACAAGATAAGGACTGCCACCACCTTTTACTTGTATTAGAAGAAACCTCCTTATCTTCAGCCATTCTGATCAGATCACACCACTGACAACAACCTTCTGTCCTTATACCCACCTAAAGAAGTCTTCAACCTACTTAACCTCAAGATCAGAACCTGTCCATAATGACTAAACTGCCACTTCAGACACTAATGCTGCTTCTTCCAATTCCACAAGCCCAGTCTGTGACGCCCCCGATCTATACCCCCCAATTAACATGCATTTAAAGCACTAAAAGAAAATTCGAAATTTCGTCAGAGTACATTTGAATTCGCGGCATAGAAAGGGAGGAATCACATCAATTGAAATAAAACATACACATAACATGCAACACCTGCCCATAATGATATGTAACTGTGGGGTAACAATCATACAGAGGAAACTTCGTTCCTTACACCCACTTTTCAGAAATTAGAATTAAAGCGGAAAGATCTAAAATCTGAATAACACATATACATACATATATACATATAAACATGTCTATTATACATCAAGTTATAACTGTACAACCAAAATATATCATCAGGTATACAAAACAATCACAAACGGCCACCCTATGCTACCCGGAGTCACATATCAGAGCCGACCGACCAAAATAATGAAGACGCAACGCTTCACAAGAGAATACCTCCAGCAACTCTAATCTGCAACGCCTCATAGAGCGTTATAAAACAGCATAAGGGTGAGAAAAACAACCATAATATAATTGAATAAAATTATATATATAAACACAAAAATGTACACGTAACACATTCTCACCACAACCACATATAACATAATACCGCACAATTCTCAAGCATCGAATACCATTACACACCACACATATACCATACGATCATTAATCATATTCACAAATTCACACACAATTAATTCATGATTTATGCAATGCACATAGACCGACACAACGACTCTATGCACATGCCATGCGGTACCGACTTCCAATGTCTCATGTCTCATCATCAGTTCACTCAGGAACTATTGGAACCATCGCTCGTTACTGAGAATCTCAAGTAACTCCCCGTCGGGCCTACGATGTTCACCCGTCGCTTTAGGTCCTCAGGCATCGCCTCATATTTTCGAGGCACACGACGTTAAGGATTGCTTTAAGTCTCCAAAGGAGCCCAAAATCGTCTATAACCACCGCTTTAGGTCCTCAGGCAGCGCCTCATATTTTCGAGGCACACAATGTTATAGCATATTCCCCTCGGGAATCAAACCGTCTCTCAGGACGTTTCCACAATGCACATTATGATGCTTGGCATACAATGACTCATGACACTCACATTGCATCCATGCACATATTCATAATCATGCATATATCATCAAATACAACACTTAGCATTTTCTTGCCTTTCGGCCACAATTCATCCCCACAATAGCACATAAGGCATACACATCAAATTCACCAACTTATAACATAATACACGTCAAATACGCACCATTTAAAACAACAAAAGTCGAGATTCCACACTATTCACATTTCCCGACAAAATTTAATCGTCTAACAATTCTCAAAACATCATAATCATAAAGTACAACTCGATACCTTTCCAACGACACCAAGAATTCAAAAATTGGATAATCGGAACCAAAGTTAAGGACAAAACCGAAAACAACATTTTGAAAAATCACATTTTTGCAAATCTCCTGTCCATACGCGTACCACCTATTCCCATACGCGTATTGACAGAGCAATTTTCCTTCATAAAACCACGTTTCACAAATCCATACGCGTATTGGCCTCGCCCATACGCGTATCACCAGAGGGCCGGTAAAACATGCAAGTTCATACGCGTATTGCCCCCAAAACAACACAATGTTACGCGTATCGCCTGGTCTCATACGCGTATTGGCAAGCCCCTTACGCGTATGGCCAGGACAGACCCAGAAAAATTCTGCAGAACAATTTATGCGTTTTTCAAACCCCAATCAACCAAATCTTCACCTAAACTCAGAAAAACAGCAATTTGAATTGCAATAACACACAACCAACATGTATAGACAATCTAAAACACAATCAACACAAGTTTTGACACATTCAAATCAATTTCTAATCAATTATACCAAATATGGGTTTTACTCATTTTCTTCCAATTCAATCCAAAACAACAACAAACACACATACATAATCGTATACAATCATAGAATAATCGAGTTTCGCACCCTTACCCGATTTAATTCGATCTTAGGAATTGATCTTGATGATTTTCACACTTTTCTCCAATTTTCTCCCTTCTCCTCTTTTCTTCTCTTTTCCCTTCTTTCTTCTTTCTTTCTCTCTATTTTTCTTTCCCTTTTCTTTTCTATTTTTTTTTCTTACTAACTTAGTAAAAATATCTATGAAATGTCCAAAATACCCCCACACTCAAATATCTCACAAACGTTCCCAAAACGCGATAAAATATAATCACGACGAAAAATAACATATTTTCACATAAAAGTCGGAAATAAAATAAAATAATAATAAAATAATCCAAAAAGACTCAATCAAACAAAACTAGCAAAACTGGGGCGTTACAATTCTCCCCCACTTAGAAATTTTCGTCCTCGAAAATCTTACCTGATACAAACAACTCTGGATACGACTCCCGCATCCTACTTTCCAACTCCCACATCAGATTACCATCAGCAGCGCCTCCCCACGCCACTTTCACAAGTGCAATCTCTTTACCCCTCAACCGCTTCACCTCGCGATCCAAAATACTAATCGGTAAAGTCTCAACCGTAAGGTTATCTCTTACCTCAACCTCGTCCATTGGAATCACATGTGAAGGGTCCAGAACATACTTCCGAAGCTGTGAAACATGAAAAACGTCATGCAAATTCGACAGATTCGGCGGCAACGCCACACGATACGCTACAGCACCAACTCTCGCAGATATCTGGTAAGGACCAATAAATCGAGAAGTAAGCTTCTTAGATTTCAAAGCACGACCAACACCCGTTACCGGCATAACTCTCAGAAATACGTGATCACCCTCTTGAAACTCAAGATTCTTACGTCTCCGATCATGATAACTCTTTTGTCTATCCTGAGAAACCTTCATTTTCTCACGAATAAACTTTACCTTTTCCGTCGTTTGTTGCACCAAATCCGGTCCAACCACCGAAATTTCACCTGTTTCGTGCCAACACAACGACGTTCGACATCTTCGTCCATATAAGGCCTCAAAAGGTGCCATTCCAATACTAGAATGGAAACTGTTATTATACGTGAACTCAACCAAAGCAAGATAACCGTCCCACGCACCACCTTGTTCCAAAACACACGCTCTCAACAAATCCTCCAAAGACTGAATCGTTCTTTCGGTCTGACCATCCGTCTGCGGATGATAAGCCAAACTCAACCTCAATCTAGAACCCAAAGCCTTCTGTAAACTTTCCCAAAATCTCGATGTAAACCTAGGATCTCGATCCGAAACAATACTTAAAGGAACCCCATGCAATTTCACCACCACACTGATATAAATCTCAGCCAACCTCTCCAAAGAAAAACTGATGTCAATCGGAATAAAATGAGCCGATTTAGTCAGCCTATCCACAATCACCCAAATAGCATTATGATTTCTTTGCGTATTCGGCAATCCCGTTACAAAATCCATCGAAATGCTATCCCACTTCCACTCAGGAATATCCAACGGTCGCAACAAACCACTAGGTCTCAAATGTTCCACTTTCGATTTCTGACAAGTCAAACAAGCATACACAAACTGAGCCACATCTCTTTTCAAACCAGACCACCAGAAAATCTTCTTCAAATCTTGGTACATCTTATTCGCACCCGGATGAATACTTAAATTACTCCGGTGTCCTTCCTCCAAAATCATTCTTTTCAACTCCGCATCATCAGGAATACAAATACGACCACGGAATCTCAAAACACCAAAATTATCCACCTTGAAATCCACATTCTCATTCCTCATCAAATCAACGAATTTCAAATCCAGCTTCTGTTTCTCACTAACCGACAACAAAAATTCATTAGCAACTTTCAACATTCCAAGCCTTACACTAACCGAAGTCACTTCACATACCAAACTCAAGTCTCTAAACGACTCCAAAAGTTCCAACTCTTTCACCATCAATGCGGACATATGCAACGATTTCCGGCTCAATGCATCGGCTACCACATTAGCTTTACCAGGATGGTAATTCAAGCCAAAGTCGTAATCTTTCAAGAATTCCAACCATCTCCGCTGTCTCATGTTCAACTCTTTCTGATCAAATAAATATTTCAAGCTTTTATGATCACTAAAGACCTCGAACCTTGCACCATAGAGATAGTGCCTCCAAATCTTCAGCACAAAAACCACAGCCGCTAACTCAAGATCATGAGTAGGATAGTTTTTCTCATGAACTCTTAACTGCCTTGAAGCATAAGCTACAACTTTACCTTCCTGCATCAGAACACCACCCAAACCAATTAAAGAAGCATCGCAGTACACAACAAACGGTTCATTAGGATCAGGCAAAATAAGAATCGGAGCTGTCGTCAATCTTCTCTTCAGCTCGCAAAAACTCTCTTCACATTGAATATCCCAAATGAATGCTTTGCCCTTACAAGTCAACTGCGTCAAAGGAAGAGCTAGCTTAGAAAAACCTTCAATGAACCTCCGGTAATAACCAGCCAAACCCAAAAAGCTTCGAATCTCGGTAACGGATCTAGGAGCCTCCCATTGTAGAACTGCTTCTACTTTAGATGGATCCACAACAATACCATTACCTGAAATTACGTGCCCAAGAAAACTCACCTCAGACAACCAGAATTCACACTTGGACAATTTGGCAAAAAGCTTCCTTTCCTTCAAAACCTGCAAAACAATACGCAAATGCTCTGCATGTTCCTCACGAGACTTAGAATAGATTAAAATATCATCAATAAACACCACCACAAAACGATCCAAATGCTCATGGAAAATACGATTCATGTATTCCATAAACACACCAGGCGCATTAGAAACCCCGAACGGCATCACCGAATATTCATAATGACCGTAACGTGTTCTAAAGGCCGTCTTCTGAATATCCTCTTCTTTCACCCTTATCTGATGATAACCCGATCTCAAATCAATCTTACTAAATACACAAGCACCAACCAATTGATCCATCAGATCATCAATCCTTGGAAGCGGATACTTGTTCTTAATCGTCACTTTGTTCAACTGGCGATAATCAATACATAATCGCATACTCCCATCTTTCTTTTTCACCAACAAAACTGGAGCACCCCAAGGAGAAACACTTGGCCTTACGAACCTCTTTTCCAACAACTCATTTAACTGCTTTTTCAACTCCATCAATTCAGATGCCGACATTCTATAAGGTGTCATAGATACAGGTCTAGTACCAGGAACTAGATCTATAGAAAATTCAACTTCTCTCTCTGGCGGTACATCTGAAATATCATCAGGAAACACCTCAGGAAATTCGCACACAACAGGAAACACATCAAGAGAAACTTGACTATCCACAGTTAAAGATGCAAACAGACCAAACAACTGAGCTTCATCCGCCAAAAGTCTCTTCAACTCTTTGGTAGATAAGAAACTCGAGTCTTCATCTTCCTCAAGAGAAGGAAACCTTACAAGCTTATGATAACAATCAATGTGCACCCGATTGAATTGCAACCAGTTCATTCCCAACACCACATCTAAACCTTCCAATGGTAAACACACTAAATCCATCGCAAAGTCTTTGCCATAAATGGTCAAAGGACAACTCAAACACACTAAAGAAGTAGTTACTGACCCCATCGCTGGAGTATCAATAACCATCTCACCATCCATCGAAGACAACCCAAGATTCAAACGTTCCGCGCACTCAGACGAAATAAACGAATGAGTCGCTCCCGTATCAATAATAGCAATTAAAGGCGTATTATTAATAAAACAAGTACCTCCTATCAGACGATCAACACTTGAAGTCTGAGTTCCCGCCAATGAAAACACTTTCCCACTAGTCGGAGCTTTCTTCTGATTCGGACACTTCGAGCTAATGTGACCAGGTTCCCCACAGTTATAACACTTCACTACATTCTTCCTTTTACAATCAGCTAAAACATGTCCGATACCACCACAATTAGAACACTTATCCACTTTCTTCCAACATTCCATCTGGCGATGACCCAATTCACCACATTTAAAACACCTAGGAGCATTAGACATACCTCCTCCACTTGACCTTCGATTAAAATTACTCCTTTGTTTACCTTTATCAGTTGGGGACACATACGGACCACCACGGAACTGTTGTTTCCCTTTCCTGTCACTTACACTTTTATAGTGAGCAGAACGAGCCTTACTATCTTCATCATAAATCCTACAGCATTCCACCAAATCAGCAAACCTTCGAATCCTCTGATATACAATAGTCTGCTTTATCTCAGGACGCAAGCCACTTTCATACTTCACACACTTAGAAAATTCAGCAGTCGCTTCCACATAATGAGGATAAAATTGCACAAGTTCCACAAACTTAGCAGTATACTCAACGACAGATAAATTACCTTGTTTCAGCTCTAAAAACTCAATCTCCTTCTTTCCTCGGACATCCTCGGGAAAATACTTCCTTAGAAACTCTCGGCTAAACACCTCCCAAGTAATCTCTTCTTCCTCCTCCTCAGCTTCCAACACCTGACGAGTACTGATCCACCAGTCGTCAGCCTCTTCGTGTAGCATATGAGTGCCTAACCTCACCTTATCATCATCGTCACAATCTATTACCCTGAAAATCCTCTCAATCTCTTTCAACCACAACTGCGCACCATCCGGATCATGTTTCCCTTTAAAGACCGGCGGCTTATTCTTTCTAAACTCATCATTTCCGGCAGCATTCGGTGCATCCTGCACAGCTCGTGCCATCGCTTCCATCGCAGCAGCCAAAGCAGCATCATTACGACCAGCCATATTCTGTTCGTCTAAACACAGAAACTATGGTTAAACAACCACTTGCTCAACACAACTCGCCCAATATGCCAGACACAATAGACACAAACGACACAACTGACACGGACTGGCTCTGATACCACTTAATGTGACGCCCCCGATCTATACCCCCCAATTAACATGCATTTAAAGCACTAAAAGAAAATTCGAAATTTCGTCAGAGTACATTTGAATTCGCGGCATAGAAAGGGAGGAATCACATCAATTGAAATAAAACATACACATAACATGCAACACCTGCCCATAATGATATGTAACTGTGGGGTAACAATCATACAGAGGAAACTTCGTTCCTTACACCCACTTTTCAGAAATTAGAATTAAAGCGGAAAGATCTAAAATCTGAATAACACATATACATACATATATACATATAAACATGTCTATCATACATCAAGTTATAACTGTACAACCAAAATATATCATCAGGTATACAAAACAATCACAAACGGCCACCCTATGCTACCCGGAGTCACATATCAGAGCCGACCGACCAAAATAATGAAGACGCAACGCTTCACAAGAGAATACCTCCAGCAACTCTAATCTGCAATGCCTCATAGAGCGTTATAAAACAGCAGAAGGGTGAGAAAAACAACCATAATATAATTGAATAAAATTATATATATAAACACAAAAATGTACACGTAACACATTCTCACCACAACCACATATAACATAATACCGCACAATTCTCAAGCATCGAATACCATTACACACCACACATATACCATACGATCATTAATCATATTCACAAATTCACACACAATTAATTCATGATTTATGCAATGCACAAAGACCGACACAACGACTCTATGCACATGCCATGCGGTACCGACTTCCAATGTCTCATGTCTCATCATCAGTTCACTCAGGAACTATTGGAACCATCGCTCGTTACTGAGAATCTCAAGTAACTCCCCGTCGGGCCTACGATGTTCACCCGTCGCTTTAGGTCCTCAGGCATCGCCTCATATTTTCGAGGCACACGACGTTAAGGATTGCTTTAAGTCTCCAAAGGAGCCCACAATCGTCTATAACCACCGCTTTAGGTCCTCAGGCAGCGCCTCATATTTTCGAGGCACACGATGTTATAGCATATTCCCCTCGGGAATCAAACCGTCTCTCAGGACGTTTCCACAATGCACATTATGATGCTTGGCATACAATGACTCATGACACTCACATTGCATCCATGCACATATTCATAATCATGCATATATCATCAAATACAGCACTTAGCATTTTCTTGCCTTTCGGCCACAATTCATCCCCACAACAGCACATAAGGCATACATATCCAATTCACCAACTTATAACATAATACACGTCAAATACGCACCATTTAAAACAACAAAAGTCGAGATTTGACACTATTCACATTTCCCGACAAAATTTAATCGGCTAACAATTCTCAAAACATCATAATCATAAAGTACAACTCGATACATTTCCAACGACACCAAGAATTCAAAAATCGGATAATCGGAACCAAAGTTACGGACAAAACCGAAAACAACATTTTGAAAAATCACATTTTTGCAAATCTCCTGTCCATACGCGTACCACCTATTCCCATACGCGTATTAACAGAGCAATTTTCCTTCATAAAACCACGTTTCACAAATCCATACGCGTATTGGCCTCGCCCATACGCGTATCACCAGAGGGCCGGTAAAACATGCAAGTTCATACGCGTATTGCCCCCAAAACAGCACAATGTTACGCGTATCGCCTGGTCTCATACGCGTATTGGCAAGCCCCTTACGCGTATGGCCAGGATAGACCCAGAAAAATTCTGCAGAATAATTTCTGCGTTTTTCAAACCCCAATCAACCAAATCTTCACCTAAACTCAGAAAAACAGCAATTTGAATTGCAATAACACACAACCAACATGTATGGACAATCTAAAACACAATCAACACAAGTTTTGACACATTCAAATCAATTTCTAATCAATTATACCAAATATGGGTTTTACTCATTTTCTTCCAATTCAATGCAAAACACAACAAACACACATACATAATCGTATACAATCATAGAATAATCGAGTTTCGCACCCTTACCCGATTTAATTCGATCTTAGGAATTGATCTTGATGATTTTCACACTTTTCTCCAATTTTCTCCCTTCTCCTCTTTTCTTCTCTTTTCCCTTCTTTCTTCTTTCTTTCTCTCTATTTTTCTTTCCCTTTTCTTTTCTATTTTTTTTCTTACTAACTTAGTAAAAATATCTATGAAATGTCCAAAATACCCCCACACTCAAATATCTCACAAACGTTCCCAAAACGCGATAAAATATAATCACGACGAAAAATAACATATTTTCACATAAAAGTCGGAAATAAAATAAAATAATAATAAAATAATCCAAAAAGACTCAATCAAACAAAACTGGCAAAACTGGGGCGTTACACAGTCCATCAGATAACTACCAAGCTCCCAACAAGGTCTTTGTTCACAAATAACCCGCAGATGATGCTTACTAATTCACACACTTCTTATACAGTCAGCTGATAAGGTTCCCTCAGGGTGTCATCTTCAAACATCAAGCTACTCCATCATGGCCACAAACAACAATATCCAGACTTCTCACACAAGGCATGACAATTTGTATGACCTCTTCTTCTGCACACGTCTGACAACTTCTGATTCTTCCTTATGACACATTCACAAGTTACTTTGGACTTCTTCAGTCTTCTCTACATTCTCCATCCAAGGCAGACCTTCTACTTCATCATCCTCCCGTATGACTATGTAGACACTCCTTAGGCAAAATGTAGGCACCAAGCTCCTGAACCAGAGCATAATCATCCTTCACCAAGGACATCCAACCAGATAATGTCCCAACACAAGTTAGAACATTTGCCACACACCAAGACATCATCACCTTGATTCTTGATATGCTCCACCAACTGGACTTACTATTGCACAGTAATCCAAAGCATCAGGGAATAACCTCTCATCCACCTTCAAGAAGAATAATCTTCTTGAGTCTTCAACTCATCACCCTTCTGCCCAAGAGTAACTTGTTCCAAGACAATCCTCAATAATAACCAGCTGCCACACTCTGATTATCTTGATTCTTCGAATTCACTTCCGAGATCAACCAATGCCACAGTTTGATCACCTCAAGCACGAATCCTCAAATGAAAAAGCCAAATGCCACATTTTGACCTTTTTCACGTTTGTCAGAACTCTCACAAAGATATCCTGGTCCACCAAGGAAACTTGATCTTCAAGTCACATGTTCCACTTGCTCAAAAGCAAACACACTTAGACTCCCTAAGCCATGGTCATGTAACATCTTCTCCTTCCAGCTGAGACTTCTGATGCTAAGCTAGATGTCAGAACATTATGACATCCAACTGTTGAATTCAGCTCTTCCTTCTGCCACTCAGAAGAACCTCCTCCCTTTGCAGAAACAGATTTCCATGCTCTCATAGACTTGATTCAACAATCAAGTTTGAGTAGACAACCTCCATCCTGCTTAGAAACTCCAAAGACTTCAAACCTACCACATCTGAATCTTCAGAAAATAAGTAGTCCAAGACTACCCCATAGCAATACTAAAGAAAGTCACTTCCCTTAGTAGAGTCGTTAGTAGAAAGCCAGAGATAACTGCCACTTATCCTCGACCTTCACAACCAGAGCAAACACCATGCTCCAAACCACTTAGATCAGAAAAAAACTGATCCAAGCTGTAACCATCAAGATTATGATGTCTTCATAGTCTTCCATCTTTATCTTCAACAGCACCACCATCTGGACAAGTCATTCATAATACTTTCTAGAAACAGATGCTAAGCAACAATCCCAGGTCAACACCTAGGCGACTTGTGAGCGAATGTAGAACCCCTCCCATGATTCTCCAAACCTCTGATGAAAAGATGTTAAAACAATTGACAGAACATCCTTAAACTTGTCTTTCAAGGATAATCAATTAAATACTTGTGAATATCCCAAATAGCAATTGATCTTAAATCCCTGTGGTTTAACCCTTCTTCAGATTCCAGCATCTTCTGAATCTTCTTCATGACATACCATTATGACAACCATTCATACCACAAAAGCCTTCCAGGTTAGGTCAGTGTCTTGATCTTTTACTCCACCCTGAGCAAATAACTGAAATGATGTTTCAACATCAGTTCTAACATCAACCATCTCCTATAGATTTGGAGACTACAACCACACATATCTCTTGTAGGGAACACACGAGAACCTATCAACATCTGATCAACTTCCAAGATCAGACTAACAAAGCTGCAGTAACTTGTATACACACTCTTCCAGAAGCTTCTTCTTATAAGCACAAGGTTCAGACCTCTTGTCTAACTTAAGAGTGATAACTGCCATCCTTCATAAACTGCTCATGTGTAGCGCGATGTCGAGACATTAGAATTGACATATTAAGCTCAGCTTCTTTCTTGATGAAACTTCCTCCTCATTCGGTCATCACAACTAAGCTTAAGAGATAACTTATCAAGATCTTCACTCCCGCATGAAAGATTTGACAGTGATACTCTTTTGCTTTGTCTCCACCCTCTTCTTTCAATGTTCTGGACAGATTGGTCTTCAATGCCTTTTGATCACTTCTTTCCCAAAACACAGATAAGAGATAATCCTCATACAAACTGCAACATCATAGAATATCCTGCTGAGGAGACCAAACCCTAATGTCTTTCCAAGAGCATATCTTCCTAGAATCTCACCACCAGGGTTACATCAGATACCATGCAGCAGAACTTACAACAACTCCTCAACAACCTTCAGGCACTACTCAATAATCCTTGCACACCATCACCTTAGACCAAGTGCCAACAACAAGGTTTAAAAACACACAACAACAGTTCTCCACCAAAGCTACACAACTGATAGTTCCAATAGTCCATCCTCCACTTCAAGGGACTATTCAAACACCATGTGACCATCTCAGCAACACTATCTTCCTTGCTTATGAACCAGAAAGTATCTTCCCAAGATCTCATCCAGAAACAGACAGGATGCCTGCTCTGATACCAATTGAAATTCTGGTACAGACATGTGATGTCAGGTTCAATGTCACAACATCAAACTCTGTTGCATGAACAAGACAATAAAACAGAATATGAACACAGTCAATTGTTCACCCAGTTCGGTTCAACCAACCTACATCTGGGGGTATACCAAGCCAGGAAGGAAGTCCACTATTAGTAGTATCAAATTACAGACTCAACAGACCAGTTGACAATCTACCTAATTTAATCCCTACCCAATGACCCTTCTACCTAAGTCCTCCCTAGGTAAGAGACTCCATCTCACTTCCAATCATCTCGATGATGTCTAGCAGTCAACTACACCGTCACTGCATCAACAACTTGATTCCCTAATCTTTTCTATCACATAGACTTTGGAAGACACACTTCCATGACACCCCTTTGGAGTTGCTTCAAAGCTTCCTCCAAGAAAAATATATCTCTTACCTACAGGCTTCGAGATAAACACGATGACCATCCCACAAACCGGGTGGTTCATCAACCAACACAGCCCTTATAATCTACATGATGGCTGGCTTACCAAAACTAGGTTACAATGCTTCTATTTATAACCTATTTCCCAACTGGATTTGGGCCTTCAAATCATATCAAATCTTCTGTTCCAAATCTCCAACAGATTCTGCTATTAATTGGATCTTCAATCAAATCTTCAATTTAAATCTTCAATAATTAACTCTAAATATTCTCCATATCTTTATGCATTAAATTCAGCTCCACATAATATTTCCAGGATATTATGTATCTTTTAAATCTTCTCTTTAAATCAGCTGCAAGATCTTCTCCACACAAATAGGAACAATCTTCTCCACACAAATAGGAACAATCTTCTCCACACAAATAGGAACAATTCTCCATGTCTATTTGCACAAAAATAGTAACAAACTATTCTCCACAAGATATGCAGAATTAATTGTATCAGAATAAATCTTCTCCAATAAATTCGCATCCAATCTAACTAACAGATCTCCTCAAATCAAACTAATGCGTGCAGCCCTAAAAACATCACAACCTGGTGTTTTAAGTTTCTGGTATAGTGATGTCAAGACATCGCATGTGACATCACTCTTCAGCACTTTAACTCTTCAACACCTTAACATTCTGCAATACAAAAACCACAACAAATGGTTTTCTGATGTTCTGTCAACTGATGTTATGACATCGGGTTTGACATCAGCACAAAACTGCAACCCTTAAACACTTAACATAACCAGAATGTTAACTAAACATAACAAGGCTGTTAAAAACTCATGTTGAAACATCAACCATGACATCAACATTGTTTTACCAAAATTCTAGCCAACTCCAAGAATTAACAGTTATGTTTGGCTGAGCCAGGTTCAACATCTCCTGAGTTATTTGTACCTTATTCTTTCCCAAGTTGGTGTGGAAATGATGGTAGGAGAGGAGGCCATATTCAAAGATCCAACATTGGAGGGTTTTTTCGGTTCCCTCTACTTCTACTACAACCTAAGTGAATCGATCGATGTACGACCGTGGGCCCTCCTCCACTTCTTGCATGATCCAACTCAAGGTAGCTATAGTAATTGGTTGCCTCCTCTATGCAATAAAGTGAGCCCTGAGCCGATCACAAAAATTTGTTCATGATTCAATGCAATCATCGGGCAGACCATTGAACCATAATCTAGCTATTTCGATCAATATTAATGCTAGTAGCTTGTATTTGGAAGCTTCGTCAGCACTGTAGTAGTTGATTCGTTCATTGACGAGTTAGACGTGCTCGTCGGGGTCTCCTTTTCAATTGTATTCTCCTAGTTTGGAAGGATTTTCCATTGAATCGGGGATCTTGCTCTCTAAGATTCAGACACATAAGAGATGTTTAGGCTTCACCCTGGTCGGTTAGTGTTCACTGCGGTCTGGGGACAAAGTGTGACTGCCTTGGTCTTTGCGCGGGCTTTGGGGAAGAGAATTATGTCTTCCGCCTTTTGAACAGAATTTTGACTTCTGGACTTTGCTTCCCTTTACGACAGTCATTCAGACTGATGGAATGGTTTCTTTTAACACGACCTCGTGAATCGTGTTCGTTCGGGGATGAGCGTGGTGGAGGATTTATTCTAAACAAAGGAACCTTTCCTTAATCATATTGGAGTTCTATTGGTGAACGAAGTTATAAATACCATTGAGCAACTCATTCCCGCTTTGAGCGCCTAGGGTTGCTTTAAGAATGTTGAAAGCGTGCAATATCTTAAGTTGTTCAATAAGAAGAGGAGTTGGAACTCTAAGATGCGCTGCTTGGACAAACCTTGTTCCTGGAGGAGGAAAGATTAGATATGATGCGGAGGAACCTCAATGTTGAGATTCGTTTCGCTAGAAGAAAGATGATCTGTGTTTTGTTGATTGACAGTTGTCGATGCAGCGGCAACAGCAGCTAGAGTGACTTTGCATGCGGTGGTAGAACGCATAGCTTTAAATCCAACCATTTCCAAAGATCGAAAAGATCAGAAATATAGAAATTTGAAGATCTAAAGAATCGGTGAGTTGTAATCATCGTAGAGTTCAAATTGATCGAACACAAATGAGTTTTGTGATAGATTTTTTAGATCTCTATTCAGAGGTTGAAGAAAACTTCACACTGAAGAATTGAATGCAAAGATAGAGAATCTTAGAAAACGCGGTAATCAAAATTCGTTTCTCACAGACGGTGCCATTATTCCATTTTAAACCAAAAATAGAGAGAGATGTGAAAGTTGCGACGAAGTATAGCTTCTGGTGCGGCAGAGATGGGGTGTACCGTGTAACTGTAAGGTTAGAACTTCGACGCTCAAGTCAATATATAAAAGAGTAAAGAGTATTTAAAAACTGTTATGACGCCATTCCATATATATATTTAAGGCCCAACCAGACTGGACACATGCCCAGGCTCTAGCGAATTTTTTTTTTTGGATCTGTGGTTAAAAAAGGTAAATAATAGGTAAAAAAAAAGGACAAAAAAGTGAATTTGCGGTCTTTAAATTTGTGTCCATGCTTTAGAATTTTTTTGGTTCCGCCAATATATATATATATATATAAGAGAGAGAGAGAGAGAGAGAGAGAGAGAGAGAGAGAGAGAGAGAGAGAAATAACATCCTCCCTATCTTTCAGGCTTGAAATGCAGAGGACCGTTGGATGCGTATGAAGCGTAAATCTTCTGTAGCAAGGTATATGATAGCCCTACCTTATAGAGAATATTCTAGCAACATGACTGTGTAACCGGTCAAGAGGCTTTGGCCCGGAACGTGCTATCTAAAGGTGGTCGGTCCAAGAAGAATATGGTCGATCCATAACACAATCAAAATTAAAGATAGTCAAAGATGATTGAAAACGGTGAATGAGAAGATGTGTTCATTGATGAAGAACCATATTTGGGAGATAGTGACACTACCTAAGAAATAAATGATGGTTGGGTTCAAGGGGGTCTTAAATAATAATTAGATCATTTCAGGGATTGAAGAATCAATGTTTAAGTTAAGACTTGTAGGAAAGGGATTTACTCAAGTATTCTAGAGATTTTTTTTGCCATAGTGAAAATTGTCCTATAAGGGTACTTGTGACAATTGAATATAATATATAATCTTGAGTTGAAATATATGCGTCGAAATAACTTTGTTACATGGAAATCCTTGAAGATACAATCTACATGGAAAAACTTGAAGTTTTTGTAGAGTACACGTTTAAGGTATATGCTAACGAAATATTTGTATGAGTTAAAACATAGTCCAAGACAATGACATTGTCAGTTTGATGAATTTCTTCTCAAACTTGGTTTTGTGAGAAGTTGTTCTAACAATCGTGTGTACATATTCAAAATGAATGAGAAATTTATTCTCTATCTTATTTTATATGTTGATGATATCTGGAAGGCAGACTCTAGAAAGAAAGAGATCGATAAGCTCAATGAGGTTTTGAATGGTGAATATGAAATTAAAATTCTTGGTGAAGTTAAGAAGAGTGAATTTCTCTTATCTAAATCTGGTTACTTGAAGAAAATGGTGAAACATTTTATATTGCAAGATTCTAAAACCCTCAACACTCATTTGAGTTATCACACAAAGCTTTCGTTATACAATGTCCTCAAACTGAAGAAGAAAAGACGATGCATAATACTACCTATGTCAGTAGGGTTGGAAGCATCATGTATGATATGGTCTGTAGCAAATCAGACTGTTCATATGTAGTTAGCATAGTAAGTCAGTTTATGGTCAATCCTAGTCAAGTTCATTGAGAAGCTTTAAAGTGGGTGTTGAGGTATTCAAATGGTTCATTAAAGAATGACTTGAAATACACAGAGGTAGCTCAAGAAGAAGACAATTTAAAAGGTTTTGTGGATGCAAACTATGGGGGAAATTTGAACACTAAACACTCCTTATCGAAATTTGTGTTATGTTATTTGAAACAACTACTATAATTTGAGAAGTAAATCAATAACCAATGGTTGCATTATCTATTACACAAGTAAAATATATTTCCCTCGTTGAAGGGGGTTAAGGAATCCATATGGTTGAGAGACATGATTGGAAAGTTAGGGATCCTTAAGAAGATATGAAGATACATTGTGATATTCGAAATGTTATTCACTTTGTCAATAATCAAATTTATCATGAGAGGACAAAGCATATTGACATTCATTTGCACTTCATAAATGACATGATTGAGTCAAGGAAGATTGTAGTTCATAAGATGGTTCCGAAAGAGAATTTGGAGCATGTGTTCACCAAATCATTATCTAGATCAAGGTTTAAGTGGTGCTTGAACTTGGTCAAGTTTGTTGAAGAATGATTTAAGTTTTGGAGAGAGTATCAAGGTGGTTGATGGATAATTGACATCACCGCCGTTTTTAAAGGAAAATGGAGAATTCTAGTGATTGGTTTCAAAATATCAGTAGAAAGATTCACGAGAATGCTCTGCGTCCCACATTTTACGCAGTAGCACAATATGTTTCACTTATTGTAAATAAAAGACGCTTTTCAACCATTTTTTGGGTATGTCTGTCATTGGGGAAGTTTCTAGAAAGTCAAATTTTGAGAGACAAATGAAGATATTTTTATAATTTATTGTTCTAAGAACTAGAAGATTTTTGGGAGTATCTAAGGGGAATAAGAAACATTTAAGGAGAAAATAGGCGACATTCTTATGCATTTGGAAGAATATATTTTTAAGGCTTAAATGCACTTTTCGTCCCTGTAAGTTAGCGAGTTTTTGAGTTTAGTCCCTAAAACCAAAATCTGCAGGAAACCTGTGGATTTTGGCTTTAGGGACTAAGTCACACTCAAAAAGTAAGATATAGAGACTCAGACCTAAAAAAATAAAGGCTAAAATACAGTTTTGGTCCCCCCGTTTTTCAAAATTCACAGTTTTGGTCCCCCTGTTTTTTTTTTTAACAGTTTTAGTCCCCCACCCCAATTTTGGCCCAAAAAAAGTGATGAACAGTAACCTGTCCGTACATGTCCGTACATGAACAGTACACGTCCGTACATGAACAGTGAGGGGTGGGGGACCAAAACTGTTAAAAAAAAAACAGAGGGACCAAAACTGTGAATTTTGAAAAACAGGGGGACCAAAACTGTATTTTAGCCAAAAATAAATTACAGACACCAAACACAAAAACTCGCTAATTTATAGGAACTAACAAACTATTTAAGCCTTTTTTAGTTTAACTTGTAATTTTTTCTAACAAATTTTGAACTATAGTAAATCTGAGAACGAATCTCTTTTTCAGAGTAAATCATTTTGGTCGAATTAAATAAACAAATTTTATGTCTACTCTTTATTTATTTTCTCTTCTTCTCCTTAAAATTTTGTTTATACTTTTTGTATTATAAATTTTTGCTCAAGACCATTTATTATTTATTTTAAATATCCTGAAACACAAGTGGGGATATAAATTGTTAAAAGAAAGATGACAGATTATATAATGACATTACATATGACTCAATCATAAAATATATAGTGCTAGAAGAGAAATTAAAATATGCAAAGACTTTATCTCACTATTTTAACAGCAAAACATGGAATATGTAATAACCAACAAAATTTGACAATTTGATTTAAAATATAACACTATCATCACTATAAAATTAATGAAATTACACAACAAAAAAAGTGCCTCATTCTTTTCATGTAACCAATATATATATATATATATATATCTACAACTATAGGCATATTTGTTGTTGCACCACTAAAACTGATGCTTTGCAATCAAGATCGGAGGAAGCCAAATAATCTCCAACAGGACCCAACTCAGGAAACTCACTCCAATCTTCAAGTCCAGAAGTCTGATGAGAATCGATTCCATGTCTTCTCCCAACTATAATAAAATCATGTTCATCTACCATTTGACGAAGAACATCAACTGTTTGTGATCCACCCTCCACTTCTATTCCTCTATATGTTACATTTCCCACTCTAGATTGTTCTGCCTGAACATCTTTTAACATTGCTATATCAAGCGTTGCATCCAAATTCGCCTTTTCCTTTCCAATTTTGTTCTTGTCTACAATGTGATATATCACAAGCTCAATGCTAGTGTCTCGTGCCGCCCGGTTCGCCAAACACAAAGCCTCTCTATCATCTCTTCCACCCAAAAACACCAAGGCTAATCGAACCGATGAATCTGCTGGATGAACAACGCGAGTCACTAAGATTCCAACGGAGCATGGAGATTTTTCCAAGACATTACAGTTTATAGCCCTTATGTTTATATCATCATACTCAACTTTGCCATCACTTGACCATTTTCTATGAAAAGGAAGGATCATAATTGATGAAACCTTGTCCAATGCTAGGTGACAAATATCTTCATGCATTAAGTTAACCGGAGATATTGCAGTGTAAGGGTTTATAATTGCTGCACCTTGTTTATCATGTTCATATAGTTTGAGACTAAGAACAACATTATCAGAATAAGAGTCATACAAGTTTAAAGCAACAACTTTCTTCTTCCTGTGAGAAATGAAAATCGGCAAGGACCTTCCCGCTAATTCGATTAAATGTAAGGCGTCTACGGTAACAGGATCTTCTACTATAGGATAACATAGATCAATAAATCTGGTGATAGAAGTTACATGGTGTTGTTTATGAATGCAAACTAGTATCTTCAGTTCTGAGTTGAGTTTCATATTAAATAGGTTCCTTTTTTGGTAGCCAGCATATATCCTTGAAGGATCATACAAACGTTTTACCGACAAATGAGTCACGCAAATTGAAATCATGATAAATACCATAACTATACAATATGTTTTCAAACGAATATCCTGCATTCACAAACATGTATACGTTATGTATTGTCGGTGTAAAAAAACATACTAGAAGAAAAAAGAAGAGTTTCTGACAAATTTAAGTACTTACAGTTCTGTCCAATGCAGTAGAATACATGGTTACTTCCACAACACCTTTGCAGTTCAAAAGTAGTGCAAGAGAGATACCATCTTTTAAAGGCATTTTGAAAAAGACTGAAGCTAGATAACATGTTACCATTTTGACAAAATAACCACTAAAGAAAACAAACAAAACAATATCAAGTGTGGGAGATGATGTTAAATTCCAGAAGCCATATTCCATCTTCATTGTACTAGTAGACATGAAAATTGGCAAAAGCAATTTTATGCCCAACAAATGAACCCTTTTAATCAATGTAGATCCTAATGGAGGTCCTGCAGGCGTAGCCAATCCGAAAATAAAAGGTAGAAAAACAGGACCTCTTTCTAATTGTCCCGAAATCCAACACAAAACAAAGAGAATCCCAATAACAATGTTGATGTAAATGTCCTTAACTTCTCTTCCTTCTGGCGTGTGTTCAACAATCCAAAACATTGCAGGACGATAGATAAACAAAATGAAGATAACCATGCCAATTAAATATCCAAACCTCATGCCAATTGGAATAGACTGATTGTTACTAATCATAGTAGATGAAATAGTTACAAAAATGTTACTGAATAAGTCGCCAACCAAAGCGACAGATAATGCTAATCTTCCAAGTTCAGAGTTTAGAAGTTTAAGGTCATTCAAAAGAGAAACAATAACTGCAAATGAAGTTGTATTGTGTCCTACCATTACTATATCTCCTTCAAGAGGACTATTTTCAACATCACTCCTAATCGTTAAATGACGGGTAGCAAAACCAATTACCATAGGAGCAATTAACCCGAAAAGCGAAATCACCCATCCTTTTCTTCCCGTTTTTACAATCATGTTGAAATCCATTTTTACACCGGTTTCGAATAAGAAAAACACATAACCGAGCGCTGTTATTGTTGCAAGTGTATCTTGACTTCCATAAGGAAACAATATTTTCTTATAGTCCTCAAATACAGGCACCATTGGTCCTAAAATTAACCCGGTCTACAAAAAATAAAAATAATAATCACACAAATTAATTTCTCATGCTCATGCATGATCATATAAACCGAATTCAACAAATGCTCTTAACTTTATTATGTGTTGAAAAAGTTTTGTGATTATTAATAAAATTGCTTACCATCATTTGCGAAATGAGGATTGGTAAACCAAGTTTCTTGAGAGGGAAATTCAAAGCTCTTGTTACGGTATAAATTATAACCATTTGAAGAAGGAATACAGGGAAAGAAGATTTTAACGGACTGTTTCCGATTTTGTGATCTCCCCATATGCCATCAGAGAGAATATTAGGAGGAGCAGCAATGCAAACATTATAGTTTCGATTAGAACGAACACTTAACAATGATTCATTAAGGAATTCCATCGTTTCAAATAAAGTTTCGTTTACATTTATTGTTCCCATGGCGAAACTCAAAATCCTCACGACAAGAAAATGAATAGTTAAAGAGAAAGATGCATGGATTAAGTTTATGTAATTAACAATTAACAATGTAATTAAAAGGTTTAACAAGCTAGCTTAGCTTATAGCTTCGCTGTGAGTGAGGTGAAGTTTGTTGTCATAAAGTTGTGCTTTCGTCTGATTAGGAAGTAAATGAAACTAATTTGGGTAAGACAATTATAATAAAACGGAGAGCCTAAATTAGCCAATAAACTATAAATGGCTAATGTCGAGATTACCCTTGCAGAAGGATCAAAATGCAAAATAGACAAAAATTAGGATTAAAAATAAATAAGGCAGCGTGTGATATCGCACTTTGACTATTTGTTGAGGAGTAAACCATAAAACGACGTAAAGATGCGTCTATGACTTCACTTAGATGAATATAAAAAATTATGAATCTGGAGCCGGCTACGTGTCACGTATACAGACACAGCCTCGAATCAATCGACGTGGTATCATTTTTAATGATTCAGTGGGAGAGGGTACACAGGAAGTTCCGATAGATCATCAGATTATTATTATAAAGATAATAAAAATATCTAAATATAATGTTATTGTTATTATTATTATCTAGTCACTGAGTTCATTTGCCACCACAATTTTATTCCTTCCTCCACTTCGCTTCCTCTATCATTATATATCTTATATTTTATTTTATTTGTTTATTTATTATATAAAACAACTTCTTCTCCCTTATCAGCTTCTTCAGGTCTCTTTTTACTAAATTCTTAAATAGCAATCTGTTTTTATTTTTCTTGCTTGATTCGTTTTATCTTATCCGTTTTTCTGGAGAACTGCTTCCGGTAAGTTCTTCTTCTTTTTCCTTTCAATTTCTGTTACTGTTTGTTACTTGTTTGTTCTTCTTGTATTAGCAACTATAATTGATGTTGCTGATTCCGTAATTCAACTTTTCCCTAATTATTTTGTGTTTGTTTTTTTTGTCAATTTTTCAGTATGAAATTTCCTGGCTCTAACTATGTTATTGTTGATGAATTTTCATTCTAATCTTGAATTCATACTTGAAGTTTAAATTATTACTATTTTGTGATCTAGTAACACTTTTTACTGAAATATATTATTTTTATTGATTATCTGTTTGATTATTTATTTTTCCTTTATACTCTTATGTATTACTTGAAGTGTAATTATGGTTTTGGGTTATGAGGAATTGTTTTGTCTTAATGATTTATCTCATTTGCTTATGCATTCTTTTGCTTCAAGAGTATTAATTGTTGGCTAATATGTTTTATTAATGAATGCGGCCGGATATTCAGGAATCATGGCTAGAGTTTTGGCTCAGTCACTTAGTGTTCCTGGCCTAGTGGCTGGGCACAAGCACGATCAACATAAGGGGTTGGGAAAATCTAAGAGATCGGTCAAGATGATGTGTGCTTTGCGAACAAGCGGAGGTCTCTCAGGACCTCGTACTTTCAATCATTTGAATACTATGCTGAGACCTGGACTGGATTTTCACTCAAAGGTAACAAAGGCAGTTTCTTCACGGCGGGCAAGGGCGAAGAGATTCATACCTAGAGCCATGTTTGAGCGTTTCACGGAGAAAGCAATCAAAGTGATAATGCTAGCTCAGGAGGAAGCAAGACGTCTTGGTCACAATTTTGTTGGAACTGAGCAGATTCTTTTGGGTCTTATTGGTGAAGGCACTGGTATCGCCGCCAAGGTTTTAAAGTCTATGGGAATCAACCTTAAAGATGCACGGGTTGAAGTGGAGAAGATAATTGGAAGGGGTAGTGGATTCGTTGCTGTCGAGATTCCATTTACTCCCCGTGCAAAGCGTGTATTGGAACTTTCACTGGAGGAAGCTCGCCAACTTGGTATGCATTTGCTCATCTTCCTCTATTATATCTTATAGCCTAATTTATAGTTTGCAGAAAACATTTGTATCTTTAATTGTGCTTTTTGTTTTATTTCCGATCCCCCTATGGTACTTACTAGTTTTTGTCCTGTAATTGTTGCTTGAAATAAGGTATGGATGATCTGCCTATCACAAATTAAAGAAAAATAAATAAAAGAAACCGTGAATCATAATGATCGTTTACTTATCCCTTGTATTTTATCTTGAGATTTATGTTAGCTAGAAACCCGCATATTCCTTGTGCAAGTGGATGCATTAAAATGATTGTTACGGGTATTTTTGGAAATATAATAATATTAACTCATTTAAATTCTTTCCCTTGGTCTTGATGATCTGGTCTTTTATTTCTTACAAAAAGGACAGGAGAATGTACTATCTAGCTTTGATTTGATTTTAAAAAAATTGAGCTAACGGCTATTTGTGATTTTTTTTTCAGTGGTTGGCTTGTGTTTGGGAAATATTATATTCATTTGTAAGTCTTAGCTCATTAAACTCTGACTCTTACACCATGAAAATTTCAGGTCACAATTATATTGGATCAGAGCACTTGCTTCTGGGTCTTCTTCGAGAGGGTGAGGGTGTAGCAGCACGTGTTCTTGAAAACTTGGGCGCTGATCCTACTAATATTCGCACACAGGCTAGTATTATGCCTTTGTTTATATCTTTTTTAACCACATTAATGTTTGCATTTTTTCTTAATTTGCATTAATCTGATCATTTCTTTGGAATGGGCATAGGTTATTCGCATGGTGGGTGAGAGTGCTGACAGTGTTACTGCTACTGTTGGCTCAGGAAGTAGTAACAATAAAACGCCAACTTTGGAGGAGTATGGAACCAATTTGACCAAGCTAGCAGAAGAGGTAATGACAGTTCCTCGTTTTCTTCATGACACAAGATGGATGACACTACTTGGTGCATAAAAGCTAAAATGTTTATCATCTGTCCCTCAGGGAAAGTTGGATCCTGTTGTGGGAAGGCAGCCACAGATTGAGCGTGTCACCCAAATTTTAGGCCGCCGCACCAAAAATAATCCTTGTCTTATTGGAGAGCCTGGTGTTGGGAAGACAGCAATTGCTGAAGGTCTTGCTCAGCGGATTGCTACCGGCGATGTGCCTGAAACAATCGAAGGAAAAAAGGTTAAAAGAAAGAAAACACCTAGCCCTTACCATTATTAAATTGCCGACCATTTAGTTGAGTTGTTATTCTATATTTGAGTACCATTTTTTCGGATGTGTTTAAGTAATTATGAAAATATCCTATTTTTTCTCTCTGGAATTTTACGTGTTGAAAAAACATTTTATGGCACCTGGGTGATGATAGTATTTAGGAAGTGCTATCTCGTTTCAGTCACATGGTTTTCATTAATAATTTCATTGTGTCGGATAGGTATTATAATTTTTACTTACTGGATTTTTGGGAGTGAAATATGATTTTGGAATAATGTGAATACTTTCTTTGCTCAATTGTTTTTGACATACAAGTCTGTTTTGGATATACTTTTCCTTACTCTTTAGACTATTAATCATCAACAAGCAAGGGGGTATTCAGGTCTCTTTCAATTATTTTAATTATATTTACAAATTATGGCTATAGAACATCAATGATTAACTCCAATGTAGTTTCAAGGAGTCATACATGTTGATTAAGTACTTAACCACCGATAACTTTTCCATTATATTTGTTGTTGGCACATCCCTTTTTGAAGAGCCCTTTAGGCTTGAAGTGCATTAATGTGCTGATTAATTTTTACCATAAATTCGAATATTATTTAGAAAAATGATGTTGTCAAGGATCAATATCTGCGCAAGTTGGCAAGGGAAGCTTTGACGCCATGAAATAATCAACTTTTCCAAAATCTTAAACTGTTATTTGAAGGCATGTGATTATGAATGATTTTATATATCCAGTATATTCTTATAATATGCTTTCTTCACATGAACTAGGTTATAACCCTCGATATGGGTCTGCTTGTAGCTGGGACCAAATACCGTGGTGAGTTTGAGGAGAGGTTGAAGAAACTGATGGAAGAAATCAAACAAAGTGATGATATTATACTTTTTATCGATGAAGTGCACACTCTAATTGGAGCAGGAGCAGCTGAAGGTGCTATTGATGCTGCTAACATACTAAAACCAGCTCTTGCAAGAGGTGAACTACAGGTAGTAATTTCCTCAAAGTGTTTAAAATGGATTTATTGCTTATTGATTATGTCTATGAAGTCATTGTGCTATATCCAAGCAGATGAAATAATTGGTTTTTAGTTGGATTACATTAGCACCACTCTTGAATTTTTCATAGGAAAAAGTTTGAACGCTCTCTAGTCATAAAACGTCTAGCAAATCCACCTCTTCCGAAAAGAATATATGATATGTCTTCTCATAGTTCAGTATGGTCACAGGTTGCTAACTTGCTGGCTTGTGATCAGAATTAAAGAATATATGCTTAATATGAAACTAATATTCTTTTGATCTAAAAATTGTAGTGTTGGCATTTCCTACTTTTTCAATCTTGGTCAATAATGGATACCAAATGGTCAACTTACACATTTTGAAGTGCTAGTGCTCGCATTATTCTCACCGTCATGAGTTTCTTCTAAATTAATCGGTTTGATGGAGTTCACACTCTGCTGTTTATTGTTAAATTGTACTATACAATGTTGACTTAAATATTACTGCAGTGTATTGGAGCCACAACATTGGACGAATACAGGAAGCATATTGAAAAAGACCCAGCTTTGGAGAGACGATTCCAGCCTGTGAAAGTACCAGAACCAAGTGTAGATGAAACCATACAAATACTGAAAGGACTTAGAGAACGTTATGAGATTCACCACAAGCTCCGCTATACCGATGAGGCTCTTATAGCTGCTGCGCAACTTTCATACCAGTATATCAGGTTTGTCATGATTTGTCTATTCGCTTTTCTATTTGTTTTGCATATCATTTATGCTGGTATAGATATCATTTCAATGTTGCATGTTTAACCGGAAATTTTCCATTGAAAAGTGATGCACATGTTTGACTTCTTGAATTTTATTGTTGTCCTCTATGAATCTCTGACTTTGCCTTGAATTTTAATATTTTATTTATTTAAAAAAAAATTAAAATATCTATGTAGCAGTACCCCTGGATGTTTAACATCGTTCTTTGGTGACAATAGGATATAGCTTGATATGGGCAGTGAAAATATATCACAAATATCTTCGTGTATTGAACTGGACTGTTTTATTACAATTACAGATATCTTTTTTTTTTTTTTGCAAATTGTGATCATTGTTTTTCAATATATTTTATTAATGAGAAACGGTCCATTTCTCTTGACACATGCATCTATGTAAAATATTTTTCTTGTTAATGTATTTAGGGCTGAATCATGTCTTTAAATTTCAAGAATTTCCCATATTAATGTCATGCTGTACTAATGTCGTAAATATATGGACTCCTGGGGTTGTAATTCTAATATAGCTGTTTGATTAATACCTATGTTATTCAAAATGCTCATCCAATCTTTTCCAAGTGACTCCTGATGTATAATAATGTTTGTTCTCTGCAGTGATCGATTTTTGCCTGACAAAGCTATAGATTTGATTGATGAAGCTGGTTCGCGAGTCCGTCTTCGACATGCACAGGTATATTGTTTTTCTACCCTTTTACTAGCAGTTCTAGCTTCAATTATTTAGCTAATTGAGCTATTATGTGCTTCCAGTTGCCAGAAGAGGCAAAAGAACTTGACAAAGAGGTCAGGAAGATTGTTAAGGAGAAAGAGGAATATGTTCGCAACCAAGACTTTGAAAAGGTAACTTCTTTCACTTAAGATTTATCTTGTAAAGTTCTTAACATCAAACATTTTCAGGAAGATTGTCAATCACCTTTATACAACGAGATAATATTGTTTGTCTATGAAAAATAATAACCGTGCTCGAGTAAATATAATAAGAATTCCTGAAATTTTATAGTTGGACTGGAATGATCCCTGCTTCTAGTTCATTGAGTTGAAAGAATACTTTAGTGTTACCCCAGTGCTTTGTTCCTTATTTGAATATGCAATGTTTTGGTGTGACTTGATGACACATGAATTTCTGATAGGCTGGAGAACTGCGTGATAAAGAAATGGATCTCAAGGCGCAGATCTCAGCACTTATAGAGAAAGGCAAGGAGATGAGCAAAGCAGAGACTGAGACAGCAGATGAAGGTCCTATTGTGACTGAAGTTGACATTCAACATATTGTGTCCTCCTGGACAGGCATTCCTGTTGATAAAGTCTCAGCAGATGAATCTGATCGTCTCCTCAAGATGGAAGATACTTTACACAAGCGAATCATTGGTCAGGATGAAGCAGTGGAAGCCATTAGTCGTGCTATCCGTCGAGCCCGAGTTGGATTGAAGAACCCTAATCGTCCAATTGCCAGCTTCATCTTTTCTGGCCCAACTGGTGTGGGGAAGTCTGAATTGGCCAAAGCATTGGCTGCATACTACTTTGGCTCTGAAGAAGCCATGATTCGTCTTGACATGAGTGAATTTATGGAAAGGCACACAGTCTCCAAACTTATTGGTTCACCTCCAGGATATGTTGGTTACACCGAAGGCGGTCAATTGACTGAAGCAGTTCGGCGTCGTCCTTACACTGTTGTACTCTTTGATGAGATTGAGAAAGCCCATCCTGATGTATTCAACATGATGCTTCAAATCCTTGAAGATGGAAGACTAACAGACAGCAAGGGTAGAACTGTGGATTTCAAGAACACGCTTCTTATAATGACATCAAATGTTGGAAGCAGTGTGATTGAGAAAGGAGGCCGCCGAATTGGATTTGATTTGGATTTCGATGAGAAAGATAGCAGTTATAATAGAATCAAGAGCTTGGTGACTGAGGAGCTAAAACAATACTTCAGGCCAGAGTTTTTGAATAGGTTGGATGAAATGATTGTTTTCAGACAACTCACAAAATTGGAAGTGAAGGAGATAGCAGACATAATGCTCAAGGAGGTGTTTCAAAGACTTAAGATCAAAGAAATTGAACTTCAAGTCACAGAAAGATTTAGGGACAGGGTGGTTGATGAAGGTTATAATCCTAGTTACGGAGCTAGGCCTCTAAGAAGAGCCATAATGCGACTTTTGGAGGATAGCATGGCTGAGAAGATGCTCTCTAGAGAGATCAAAGAGGGTGATTCTGTCATAGTAGATGTTGATTCTGATGGTAATGTGATTGTTCTCAACGGTAGCAGCGGTACTCCAGAGTCGTTACCAGAGGCTCTTTCTATATAATGTGGTTGGTTACCTTTTCTATGATGTATGTACTTGATTTATTTAAATAAAGCATAGTCGTAGTCTGTTTTTCTTGTCAATAAATCTTTTAATCTATTACTGATAGGCCGACTTACGATTTCCCTTAGCAGCCCTAGCAAATCAAGTTATAAAAGGGGTTTACATCACAGGAACAGGTGGGATAAGGGAAAACCAAAAAGGGTGTGTGAATGATGAAAAAAAATCAGTGTATGGCATGCCCTGGACATGTTCATCTTCATCCATGGCTATTTCGTTGGAAGCTGGAGTATTTTTATGTTTTCGCTGATAGACTATGTAATATAACATCCCAGCTTTGCTGTATAGTATTGCTATGGCATAGTTATTGATCGACATGTAATGACAAATACTTGTATGACAACAACAAATTCAAGGTAATTAGATCTGTTTGAAATATGTGACCCGGTGGGTTCCATGTTTTTCAGGTTCATCTCATAGGTTGTATTCTTGGTTTTATGCGTCCTACTTTGTTCCATTTATCCATCCCTCTCTATTTACTGTTCATTTATGAGAGTTGAATACATTTGATAAATTAGTGGAATCCATTTTAATAAGTGGATTCATGAATAGGTTCTACTAATTTACTACTTTGTTTTTTTCTCATAAATGAAGAGTACATAAAGAAAGAAATGCAATCCCCAAATAATCTTTTTACAGCCATTCTATATGAGCACAAATGTTTCTACGCCAAATGTAATTAGAGACCAAATTGGTGTTGCACGAAAACTAAGGTAACGTAAAAGATGTTAAAAAGTTATAGATACTCTTTTAGAGACTACGTATAAATAGTCAAAATAAGTGTTTATTTGTAGCTGAGAGGAAAGTGTAACACTTGTTCTAAAGATATTAAGAAATTTAATATAGAAATAGTCTTAAAAACTGTGGATTCATAAAACACCAATTTTTTTTTTATATACGAGACTACTATTTGTAGATTTCTTAAAATATGTCTTTAAAATACAAGTCAACAAGAATCGAAATGTAATGAGTGGAGGTATGACTTTGGAAAAAAAAAGTGGAGGAGTTGAATGCTTTGAAAGGGAGGTTTTTGAAATTTAACAATTGAGTTTCATTATGGTTTGATAACCTAACAATTGAGTTTAGCATGAAATTTACTAATCCTACTTGTTTGCAGCACAAGTCGGTGACTCCATACAGTTATCAGACTCGAACTCGGTCGATTTTGAATCCAACAGTTCAAATTTAAATATTAAATAGAAATAAAAATTTATTTTAAAATTTCAACTGCTGGCTTCAGCTATCTGCGTGCAGTTGTAACTGCACTACTAAATTCACATATAATTTATCAATAAAGTAATTCTAGAACCAAATTTAAGTCACAGCCAATGCTAAAGGAATATTTGATCAATAATAAGAAAATAAAGTATCACGAGTACGGTATCTATTGATGCCAGATAAGTATCCGGTACATGTATTTCAGCATTTTATAATTACTCAAGCTCTAGAGTTTGCAAAAGAAGAGAAATATTTTAATCTGTCATTGAATGAGATTGCCTGTGTGTGGGGCTTACATTCCCACCATGGCTGATATTCAAAGTGGTTAATGCCTTTTGGATTTCCATTGTCATGGCACTATCTACACTCCCTGATGATAGTCTTTTATGTGATTTCTGAAGATGGAGCTTAAGTGAGCTGCTGCTCAGTCCAACATTCTTGCCACATATTGGACAAACTTTCATTGTTGGTCTCTGCCGCCGCCGCCACTCCATTGAAACCTTCCCATGCAGTTTTTGATCAAGTTCCTGTAAGATCTTTCCAAAACCGTCATTCGGCTGTGCTCGACGGTGAACTTTTTTCACAGCATTCCACGCTTCTAATAATGTGAAATTCCTGCATCACATGCCAAATGTAGCTTGCATTGGTACTCTTAACTATTAACTATCAAGGAAGATAAACTTAAGATTGCCAAATATTACACATACTGAAAAATATAATAAGATTGCTCTGTTACCTAACAATGAAAATAACCTATCTGATAGCATAATTTGTCACTAAGATTAAACTATTTAGTTATAATTGCAACATTGATTTGGTTATGGAGATTTGACTCCCAAAAACATTATTTTCAACTTTAGGCAATATTGTATTCATAGGTTTACTTACTTTTTTAGCATCAGGTAAGCAAGGACTACAGTGACACTTCTGCTTTTCCCTTCAAAGCAATGAACCAGAATTCTCTGACCCGCTCTCTCAACATCTTCTATAAAATCACAAGCTTCTTCAAATAAGATGCTGATGTTAGAATTCTCAGTGTCACGTACCTGTTCAAACAGAAGAGTGAAAAGAAATATGAAGATCCTCAGCAGAATTTAAGAGGACAGAAAATATTTGTATTGATATACACAATATAAAGCAAAAGGGCTAGTTTGTTTAAGCTTTTAAGAGAAGTGATTTATGTTTATGTTTAGCTACTACTCTGAAAATCACATTTTTCTTTGTTTGAGAAGCCACTCAAAGTAGTTTTATAAAATAGTCAAAAATCTGTTTTTTCTTTCAAAAAAAGCTTAAACAAACGCTATAGAAAAACTTTATAGTTGCTTCTGCTCAGAATGAAAGTGACTTTTACATGAAAAAGTGAAACAAATGGCCCTAAGTCATACATATTGGATAGTAAATACATTAAAGAAAGGGCCAGATAAAAGTATGTGTCCAGCCTTAACAAGTAACTACTATATCAGCCATTGCATCTAACGTTACAAGTATTTGGGATCATTATCTGTAGACAAGGTATGATAGTCTTCATAATCAAATGATTATTTATGAAATGAATAAAAGTCCAACTCCAATACAAAACTAGATTAATTATATACGAAAGAGAATGAATAAATAATATAAAGACTTCAAGGAAGTCAACCAATTCTCATGCAAAAACCTTTGCAAATACATAAGTAGAATAATCCAAGGGCAGTTAAAACATAGAAATATGATAAGACGACTTACAAAGAAATTTTTGTAAGTGAATAGATCAGGAAATTGAGAATCTGATTGTCCAATTTCGTCAGTACACAGACACAAAATATGAGTTATTCCAAAGTGTTGCATTGTGCATATAGATCTTGCAGATAGTACTCCACCGATGAACAAATAATTTGTAATAGTAGATGGTCTCTCTGTATTTGCAGCCTTAGAAATCATTGCAATCCTTTCAAGGATATGCTCTAGTCTGATCTGAAAGTTAATAAAGTAAATAGTTAATATGAATATGCATCCTCTATGAGTGAATTCACTTAAATAATTATGCTTAATAGTTTAAACTCAGATACCTTCAATTCATATGCATCAACAATGGTGTTGTTATCACTTCCTTCAAAAAATCCTGAATTGAAATTGTTCTCCTGACACAACTTGATAGCATCATTTTTGAGCATTTCACTCCAATGTTCTAATTCTTTATAAGATTCTGCATCAACCTAGAATGTATGATAGAGTATAAGAGAGAAAAAAATATAAAATGCATGGTAAAATAATTTCCTAAAGTTCATGCTTTCATTCAAAAAAGCAAAAGCCAAAGCCAAAGAGAACATCCCATCCACTGTCCAATAGTTAAATTGGTTGACACAGATTTGTCATAAATCAGTTTATTTTCCACAATAAGCATATGAATAAAAAATGCAAACAGATATAAAGTAATGTGCAGCAGAAGGAAGGCATTGTAGTAGTATACAGCATGTGCTACCTAAAGACCAACCTTGGCAAATTTATGGAAGTCACGGAGCTTAGATGTAAAATGGGAATCATGTAACAGCTCCACACTCCCTTTGGAGAATTTTCCATGGCAACCTTCTCTTGACATAGGAGAAGCAGAGTCACAAAAATTTCTATTGCCAGAGGATAGCAATGCCCTTGGAGCAGATCTCTGAGAATATGAATTACCAAAATCTCCATGGCTATCATTAGAAAATCTCTCTTTTCTTGTTGGAGAGAGGCAACTACTAATAGCAGGTGAAGGTGAATCTTCCTTTTCAGAATCCCTCAATGATATTTTGCTTATAGTATTATCACATGATCGTAACAAGTTATCAAGTTTTTGGTGAAGTGTAAGTAAGAATACATGAAACCCTTGCAAATCCCTAAGAGCAGCACGGAAGCCACTACGGAACTCGTGAACTAGCGATTGTACGTCAAGGGTTAAATTTATATCTTCTAAGGGAGGACTTCCTAATTTCCCTCCGGTTATATCATGTAACAGGAAAGAGGAAAACTTAGAGCTATTTAGTACCAACTCAACCAACTTAGGATAGGTGACCTGATCATCTGCACGTTTTACAGTAGGAGGTCGACGTGGAACACCAGAGTCAATACACATAATGTTGGAGCCATATCGATTCATTGTCAAATCAAAGGTTTCTGCTATTGTATCTAAATTTGAAGGGATTGCTTTTTCAGCTAATAACAAGTTGGCAGGGTTCCCACGCCATCTAAGTTGACGGCATGAAAGCCGATCCTCATTTCTGATAACAAGATCTAGCATCATTACTCTGCCAAGCGCTGCAGACGTTCTTTTTGCAGAATCCCTTGATTCAAATGCGCTAGAGCTTTCAAGTAAAGGTGAGCCATGTACATAACTACAAGTAGATTGTGAATCATTAGAATAAACATCAAAAGTTAACATGAAAAATGTATGAACTGCTTTCATTTCACTGTTTTGGTAAGAAACAAAAATATTAAATTTGATTTAGTTACTCACAAATAATAGTAATGCCAAAACAAAAAACATCCTAGTTTTCAAAATATCACACATGGAGAAGAGAGCCAAAAAAAAATAGAAATTAACTTTGGGTTATTGCCAAAATATTGTGCCTATTATATTGAATGAAAATTGCTTTTCTTGAATCACGGCAGAACCTCCAATTTAGGATGATATTTTCTTACACCAGATTCAAAATTGTTAGATCATGCCTCTACAATGGAGCATAATTAATTCAAGTAATAAAAGAAAATCTTTAAGAAATCACATAAGTAACAAGACAACCAAAGATATCTTATGTTGCCATTGGAATCATGTTTGAAACCTTACATATGAAAACTAGATTTGAGTTGTACCTCATAAACAAGAGACAACGGCTAAGCTCGAGTGCTTCCAAAAGTTCAGAACAGGTCCTTTCACCAATTACATCACTCTCACAACTTGCGGTATCCTTTGCTTTTTCTGCAGCTTTCTTTATTTGGAGCCATTCTAAACTGGTATTGTGAATGACTCTAGCCTATAATTTACAAATAAAAGTAAAAAATTAATATGACTAACTATAACTTAACCTGCAAAAGTCATGGTTGAGTCAAGTAAGAGGAGAAAAACCTGTGGAGTTTGGACTCCCAACCATTTGGCAAATTCATATCCAAGTCGTTCAGATTGTGTTGCCATTCTTGACGAAGATATCTTTATGACTGCTGCTGCTTCTTTTGGAGAAGCACCATCACTCCCATGGACATTGAAAAGAGCAAAGAAGACAACCCCTCCAGAATTTACTGTGATCTATGTGGACACAAATGACAAGAAATGAGACATATGACAAGAAAATAAAAATAGACATATTCTTCATTTGTGCTTGTAAACAGTATTATGAGCATAGGAAAACATGAAACCTCAAGAGCTCTATTCATTTCATCCTCAGAATGTTCATTACTACAGGTGTGCTCAGTATGGTGAAGTGAAGACAGCATGTCCCAAGAAAAGGAACTGGATTCAATGTCCAGCATTTCTGCTTTACCAAGCCTATCCCACACGCTAATTTCAGTTTGATCAGGAAGCATATCAATTTCTGCATCCTCCGTAGATTCTCCAAAACTAGACACAATTTAAATCAGTTACCAAATACTTGAAAATCATATTCAGCATCTGCTACAACAATATACATTAAATTGTCAATGTAAATGATGATGATGCAGATAATAAGATAGTTTAGAAACAGTATGATACCAAAAGGGTATGGTAGAAGAAGAGATTGAAGCCAAAAGAGGGAATCCGGAATTGGGAGTGCATTTCCGAACAGATTGAAGCCACTTAGTAACGGTTAGGGTCGACTGGAATTGGTCTTTATCCTGCAATTCCAACATGAAGATTGAGTTTGTGTTGTTAGTATTTGATTATGATAGAAAGGAATGAGAGGAAAAAGGGAAAAGATACCTCGTTATGCAAAGAGATAGTCATTGGTGATGGTGCTTCACGGCCGTGTTGTTGCTCAGGTGATTCACGGAGGTGTTGTTGCCCGCAAGCTTCACGGCGGTGTTGTTGCTCAGGTGCTTCACGCCGGTGTTGTTTTCCGGAAGCTTCACGGTGGTGTTGTTTCCCCGATGCTTCACGGCGGTGTTGTTTCCCCGATGCTTCACGGCAGTGTTGTTGCCCGGATGCTTGACGGCGGTGTTGTTGCTCGGGTGCTTGACGGCGGTGTCGTTGCTCATTTAACATTTTTAGTTTTAGTTGAATCACTGATTGGAATTGGAGGGAAGAACAAATAACGGTAATACTGCGTTTAGGTGATCGATTTAAAATAGCTAAATAGGTTTAATTATTAGAAAATTATTAATAGAGATTAATTATTAAAGAGATTAATTATTAAAGTAGTTATTAAAATGATTTAATTTTAAATTTATTTATTTTATTTTAATTTCAAGTTTATATGTTAAAATGATAAATTTTAATTGGATTATAATGTAAAGTGTATTCTAATTAATCTAGTTATCAAATATGCAATAAATTTTAATTAACTGCTTTATACATCAAATAAGTTGGAATTTTTAAGTTTGTGTGTTCTTCCAAAAAAAACATACATCTTTCCATTTTCAAAATATAGCATTAATGGTAAAAATATATTAATAAAAATTTATTGCATATTTAATAATTTTTTAATAATTAAAAAACATATTTATCTATTTTAAATCGATCTATCATCAATTAATGTTATATTCAATTTCCATTTATTTAAAATTCAAGTTATTGATTTTCACTGGTCATTTGGTCCATTAAAATGTATTGTTTGTAGTATTTGAAATTCGAAAATAATATTATTAAAAGTTTGTCTTAATAGATTATGATTTTTTCTTTGGAATTGAATGGAGATATTTTTACATTAATATTAATATTCAAAAAGATAATTGAAATGAGATAGAAACTTCTTCATTGATTAATATAAATCAATGCTGGATACTTATATAGGAAGGTCTTAGGAGTAACATAGATATGATGGATTAGCTTTATACATTTATAGCTTTTAATAATTTGTAATTATCATTACTATTTAACCAACTACTTAAATAAGTAGTTGCATGAGTAACAAGTTAGCTTAACTAACTTGTTATTAGTGAAATATCTTCTCACAAGTTGGAGGATAGATGTTAAACACTTTTAATTTGGATAAAAGAAAATGAAATGATTGAGTTAGAAGTGGGTTTGTGAAAAAGTCAATTAGTTGATCCTTAGAAGACATGGGAAGAAGCTTGTAAACACTGACTGTAACTTTTCACGCACGATATGACAATTTATCTCAAGATGCTTTGTACGTTCTTGAAACATGAAATTTCCTGCAATGTGTAGTGCACTCAAATTGTTGCAATATGAAGTTTGAGTTAAAGATCATTAAGAAAGCAGACTAACCATTGTAGCTCACAAGTGGGAGTTGCAAGGACATGATACTCAGCTTCAGATGAAGATCGTGACACAGTAAGTTGCCTCTTTGTGCACAAGAATATGAGAAATTTGTTAATGAAAAAACATTGTCTTGAAATGGATTTGTGTGTGTATGCACAACCAGCCCAATCAGCATATGAAAATCATATGAGTTAGAAGTGGGAGTCCCTAAAAAAAATAGACCACGAGCAGGACATTCTTTGAGGTATCAAAGTGTTTTGGTGGCAGCTTTATGATGATTAGTTGTATGGTTGATGAAAAATTAGCTCAATTGTTGTTTGATAAATGTGATATTTGGTCTAATGGTTTTGAGGTAAATGAGTCTACCAATAAGTCGTCTATATGCAAAAATGTCTCTGTAGGCAGAACCCAAATCATGCATGAGTTTGATGGTAGGATCAACAAGTGTTGAAATTGGTTTGGATCCAAGTAACCCGACATAAAAAATGAGGTCTAGGCAATATTTTCTTTGGCATAGAGTGGTTCCTTGCTTTGAGTGAGCAAATTCAAGGCCAAGGAAATATTTGAGTTGACCAAGATTTTTGATTTGAAATGTGTGGTGAAAAAACTTCTTGATATGATCAAATTTAGTCATTGAATTTCCTGCAAGGATAATGTCATCACATAGACCAAGAGGAGAATGAAAATGGTATTTCCTTTCTTGATAAAGAGGAATGATCTAAATTAGCTTAATGAAACAGATGTGCATTGAGGAGGGATGTGAGAATTCTCATACCATTTTTTACTTGCTTACTTGAGGACATATAGGGATTTGGTAAATTTACACACTTGATTGGGTTTGGATTTAGCATGTGAATGTATGGTTTTGAAAGGCAATTTCTTTTTCTTGGCAAAATGGAAAATATCACAAACACTTCTTTTGTTATGAGTAATAGTTGGATACAAATGAGACGTGTGTCATCTTATTTCTAGATAAGTGGCATAGCCTAAAGTGCCAAAAAATGACAAAGGAATTGAGAGGTTACATTGAGATACATCAAATTGTTGGAACAAGATTTGTTCATGACATATTTTCCTTGGGTTTTGATGATAACAAAGTATTGAAAGAACAATGGTTTATTTGATGTGTGTTACATGTGTGCAGGTTCTTATACTTGTAAATATTATTGTCAAAATTTGTTCTACATTAAGCACACTTTGAGAGTTGCTACATTGCTAGCTTCTAGTGGCAGAATCTGAAGAACACTTGCTAAGTGATGTCTGGCGAAGACGCTGAAGCTGAAGATCTCAACATCAGAAGAAGAAACATTATTGTCTCTACACTTAGTGAATGCAGATTGGCTTCTGGTACCATTCAGAGTTGGTGATAAAGTTGAAGTTGTCCGTGCTGCAGAATGCAAGTTGTATTGTCAAATCAGTTTATTAGCTAGAGTCTACAGATTGCAAGGCTTAAGAAAAGCTGATATGCTTTATGGATATCTACTCTCAGCATCTCTAATAGTACAAAATCTCTTGAAGACTCAAAGGTTAAACATGTTACACATTGGATTAAGATCTTCTGGTGTATCTATCTTCAACAGCTCTTGTACTATGGAGTAACAGCAAAGACTCTTGACCAAGTTACCGCCTCAACGACTAGTTTCTGAAAAGGCTATAAATATGGATGAAGGTTCAAACTGAATCTTTAACAAGGATCAACAAGCAGAAGGAGTAACAAGATTAGCAATTATCAACTCAATGTATATGCAGATTTTTCGGATGTAGGTTGTAATTGTAAAAGCCTTAAGATTTCTTACACATTTAATATCTTAGAAATCTTAAGAGCTTTAGGTCTTTGTTATGGTGATTTCCCATACCTCTGATACTTGTATCATGTACACCTTGTTCTCTATTCTGCTGAGCTTGTTCAGCAGTTTAGACAAAAGTCTTGTGTCATTGGGATATAAGTAAGGAAGTCTCGAGCCAAGATGCTTGAGCCACGTAAGTCTCTTGATATGTGCTTGAGTTGTGAAAGTCTTAATTAAGTGGATTGGTTGAGCAGAAGTCTTGTATCATTGGGTTACAAGCAAGGAAGTCTGGAACCAAGATGCTTAATCCACGTAAGTCTCTTGTTTTTTGCTTGAGCCATGTAAGTCTCTTACTATGTGTTTGAGCAGTGAAAGTCTTAATCAAGTAGATTGATTGAGAAGGAAAGTCTTGAGCCAGTGTGGCTTGATCAGGTTAGCTCGGTTCATGAAATTTGGAGCAGTAAGTCTTGACCTGGGAGGTGCAAGCAGAGGCTCGTTTCATGGAACCTGGAGCAGAAGTCTTGAGCCTGATGGGCTTAAGCAGGAATGCTCAGTACATGCAATTGGAGCAGTAAGTCTTGACCTGGGAGGTGCAAGCAGAGAGGCTCGTTACATGGGACTTGGAGCAGAATTCTTGGGCTGAGGGCCTGAGCAATGAAGTCTTGGACCTTGGGTTTCAGCAAATGTAAAAGTCTTATGCAAGAATGCATAAGCGATTGTAATCATGTTTTGATTATACTAAAAATCTCTTGTGAAGCAAGGGATTGGACTACTCTTAGTTAGAGGAGAAACCAGTATAAATCTTTGTGTCTTCTGCTATTATTTATTTGCTTCTGTTAACATTCTGCTGCTAAGAATTAACCAGAAACTGAGCACCAGTTTAGATTCTGAACTCTGATCAGATGCAAACTACGAAAATGGAAAACACAATTCAAACCCCCCTTCTTGTGTACTTTTCTCACCTTCAATTGGTATCAGAGCATGGTTTGTGCTTAACACTTAACAGTGGCGCAGATAATGATCCAATAAGAAAAGTATGTTTATCAAAGACTTTCCTTCAAGAAGAAATCAAGTGCCACATGAAAAATATTATACTGCTTTTCCTACCATATTCAAAGGGTGATTCCACTGAATTTAAATGATGGAAAAGAAAAACATATTTTTAACTCATTGGTCATGATAAAAGGGGTTCTGAAGGTCTATAAAATATCCTTTCAAAAGGTATTACTATAGAAGTTGATGGTGTAGAGATAATCTATTTGAAAGTCTCTATCACCAGCTCAGAAGAAACTTATTGAATATCTTCAGAGGTAGTTCCATTCTGGTAGGTGCTCTATCTCACTTTTGAGTATGTCAACATCATTGATATGTCTGATGCTCAGACTATCTTTGAGTCCTTGTGCTCAGATTTGTGGGAGTCAGTTTTGAAGCTTATCTAGTTACACTTCATATGATCTTTCAAGCAAACTCTGAGAAGATTGGTTTAGATTCAAACCTAAGGTCACAGTTATTCAAGAAGTTATACAACTTGAATTTATTGTGGTCTGTTGGTTTGTCTTGCAAATCTTCGAAGAAAAGAAATGAAATTAGATGATGAAAAACTATCTAACAGACCACCTTTCCTAAAGCTTGGTTCTTTGAAGTGTCTAATGATAAAGAACTTATATTTATTGTCAGAAGTACTTCTTAACCAGCTGGATAGGTTATAATATTTATTGATAGAAGAGTAACTTCAGAAGCTTCTGAAATACTTGTATTTCAACTGATTTCCCAGACCTGAAAGCAAGGAGAAACACTACCAGAACCTAATGTCAACTAATTTTCACTGCATATTCTTTTGAAGATGACATTAGTGCAAGATTAAGATAAAATAGTAATCTGACTCTGCCAGTCATTACTGCTTTTGAAGAAGCATCTGAGTCCTAAAATAAAAATCAAGTATTGAAGAGAAATATATTATGCCAAATCTATCTTGCTATAATATTTGATAATAAGGAGTTTTCTCTTTAAGGTGATATCTTAAGAGACTCCATTGCTCCTTGATTGAAGGTTATCATGGAATTTGTATTAAAGGACAAGTTTATGAGAAACCTTCAATTTTTATTTGTGTTATGTAGGCAATTAGATGATGGTGCTTTAATTTGTTTTATTCCATTCTCTGATAGCTAACATCATCTGGTTCTTTACTTATCAAAGATCTCAAAGTCTTGAGTCAAGACAATGAAATTAATGATTCTGCTGAGAATAAGATCTTGTTCATATTATGGTTTATTCTAGACTGATACTCTAAAATGAATCATGGTACTACTATCAGAATGTGGCATAAGGCGAAGGAAAGCCTGTCTAAACATTTATGAATAGTATCATAGAAATATGAGTGTCCTGATTTAAATGTATTTACTGCAAATATCAAAGAAAGGAGTAGAGGCATCTTCCATTGCATTTATCAAAGGTTGTTTGCAACATTTGATGGAAGAATAGCCCACAACCCGAACTTAAGTGCTAGAGGTACTGAGTTTGGTGAGAGTAGTGGATTCATTGGTTTAACAGCCATTGAATTAGAATCCACTCAAAGCGGTGTTCAGACTCTATGATCAAGTCTGAATACTGATACGTGTCTGACCGAAAAAATAACAAAAAAATGTATGCTTGTTCTTTTCTGGCTTATCTTTTGATTCAATGAGATATTTGTGTAGATTTTAATACAAAGTTTCTTTTAGATTTATAGAGAAGCTCCTTTGAAAGGATCTTCAAAAATCTTTAAGAAGAAACTATGTAGTATTTATCTATAATGAATATTTCATTAAGCTAGATGATGATCATATTTATGGAAACAGTTTCCTAACTTTTTTTGATGTTACTGCCTTTTGTTAGCTGTCAAAGAAAATAATTCAATATTCATCTATCACTCATGACTCTTGTTTCAAGAGGAAGTGTTGGCTCTGAATAGAATCTTAGAGACTTATGACTGATAGGAGATATCTCTCTCTCTCTCTCTCTCTCTCTCTCTCAGTCTAGTTCCACTAGACTCTGATGGATGATAGCTTTTGAAAGTTTCAGATTCTGAGATTCAGAAGAGGATTCTTTACTTCTGATAAAGCAGTTTAAGTAAAAGGTTTTTCAAAGACTTTTATAATACTTAAATTTTCATAAAGGTGAAATTCATCTAGTGGATTCAAGAAACCTGTTGGATAAGAACCTTTGGGTAATGATGTTTTCTTTTTGGATACTTATTGTCACTATCCCCTGTCTTGTGAAACATCATTTTGTCCTTCTTCTGATAAGATTATTATTCTTTTAGGAATCTTGTTAAGTTCTTTTTCTTTTTATTTTCTCTGTGGTTGAGTGTTGATCAAGCCAAACTTGAGATGAGTTTCCTAGTTAATTCTTCTTTGAATCAACTGGTAGTCATCAATGAAAAGTTTGTGGATTTTGATGAGTTGCTTAAGTTAGGCTTTAACTTTTGGAAGACTATGTGTGAACAAGGATGGAATGGATACTTTGAGGTGCTCTGTGGTTTCACTTATCCAGATCTTGTAAAAGAGTTTTGGATTAATGCTTCCATTGTTGAGCTGAATTCTGAGTGTGCTATTCTTTCTAAAGTAACTGGTGTTTCTATAACAGTAACCTCTAAAGAGATTTCTAATGTGATCAATTGTGAGGAAATTGGAGAAATCCCAGGAACTCTTATTTGGGAACACTATCTTCCTACTTGGTATATCTTTGTAGATCCATCTAATACACCAGTGGTATGAAATCTTCGTCCTGATGCTGTTGTTTGGAATCAGATTCTGAATTTAAACTTACTTCCTAAGGATAAGGATTTAGACCTTGTGGACCCTATTGAAAAAGATATGCTTCTACTTCTCATTTCAGACTTGCAGATTGATATTCCTCAAGTTATGTTTGACTATTTGAAGAAGACTATTTATTCCTTTTTGACGAGTTATTTCATAATTACTTGTTTAGCAGGGAGTTATCATAAGTTCAGATGCTAATTTGTCTAAAATCTGGAGAGACAAGTTTGAAGCTATCTATGAAAGATTCTGATGTTAGATTTCTGCATTGTTATGCCTTGTAATTGTTAGAACCTTTGTATTAAGTTATCTTATTATTAATTCAAAGTTTGTTCATGCTGATGTTCAGTTAACTGTTGACTATATTTGTCGTACCTCAAAAAATGAGAACGACCTCGCGAAGCGCAATCTCATGGCCGCGGGATGGACTTAACAGAGTCGCCACCGATCTTAATTTATTCCTATAGAGGGAAAGGGAAAATATCAAATAAAACCCCTTAAAAGAAAGAACAAGGATATGGTCATCGCAACCAATATTTGAGTTCGGGAGTCGGTTACGCAAAGGGAAGGTATTAGCACTCCTCACGTCTGTTGTACTTAATGGGAACCATTTAGTTAGGATCAAATGAATGTTAACTTAATGTTAGTTTCTAATCTTCTGCTTATGGAGTGGGAAAATGAAATATTTTTTTTTTAGATTTTTATTTAAAGAGAAAGGGAACCTAAAGAGATTTTTATTATTAGGATGCTCGCCAAGACTTCGCAGTCAAGTGCCTACGTATCCTTATAAGGAAGAAATCAGAGCAATCGTAGTTTGGGTAAAAAATTTGTTGGTTAATTTTAGCGAAACCTAAATTGTATTAATCAATGTAAGAACTTTGTTTTACCCAAAACAAATGAGGAGTGGACATTTCCACCACATTGAATGGATTTACAAATCTCATTCATGCCACTTATCTCAACTCAATGGTTGTAGGCAAAACATTGCCCTAGTGTTTATTAAGACAACATCTTTTATTTTGAAAAGAATCTTTGATCTTATTAGACGTATTGAAGTTTTGTATAAGAAAATACACTTGATGATAATCAAGGTTTGCTCATAATTATGAAGGTATTTGGTTTCTTGATGATAATCAAGGTTTATCCACAAACTGGAAGTTTTGAATATGGTTTTGATATGTTTTAGGAATGATGAACATTTGATGATAATGAATTGTTCAAGAGTTTATGCTAGAGTGTTAAACTCTAACAGTCTCTTTCATTCAAGATTGTTTAAGAAATTTTTTTGTAGACCCTGAACATTGATAGTGATCACTGGTTCAAATAGTTGTGCTAGAATGCTAGACTCTAACACCACTTGGTCCAAGTTATTTATTAAGTGTTTTAAGGATGAAAAAAGGAAATAATTGGCTATCTCAATGTGCAAGACTTTAGACCAATCTTTCAAGGGTTTTGCGAGAATTCTAGATTCCAACAATCCTTTCCTTTCAAGTTTATTTCACAAAGAGTTTTGATGTATTTTGAAGTATTTCAGTCATTCTTATAGAAGGAAGAGAATTTTGAGAGGGCACTTGACAAAGAGCTAAAGTTTGAAAGGGCAATCAACAAAAGGCCAAAATCTTGTTTAGGAAAGGTTCAAACTCGTGGAATTGAAGTTTGGATTGAATTTAAGGATTTGAGAAAGAATGAAGGAATTAAGGTATAGCATGCATTAGGTTCATGTTCATTATTCATCAATCAAATAACAATTTAACCTAAACAAAAATGATCCAACATCCAAAGTATTCATCTCATGTGGATTAAACAAAGATCGAAAGTTGATTAAAATATTAAAAAAAAACCCTAGTAAATAAAGAAATAAATATTTTAGGTTTTTTTAGGTTTAAGCAAAATAATTAATTAATAAGATAATAATATATTTTGAATTTTTTAAAGTAAATAATAAAATAATAAAAAGGAAAATAAAATAAATAATATAAATACTTTTTGGATTTTAATGGTAAATAATAAAAGATATTAAAAGGAAAAGGAAATTAAAAAAAGAAATTAGTTTAATAAAAAAAAGAAAAAGAAAAAAAAAGAGAGAAAGTGTGAAAGGGAGAAGGAAAGGAAGAAAAAGGATGAAAAAAAAGGCAAAATGAGGAGGTTGCGACTTGAACCCACGCCCGCTACCTCAACAATGCTTGACCAACACTCACACCACTACGCCACACAGGGTTCATTCAAATAAATAAGCAGCCAATAAAATAAATATTAAAATTGCATTCAAAAATAGAAAAATGGCGCCACCATCTTCATCTCATACCTTCGTACATTACTGTAACATTGTTTTTTCTAAAAAATGCAACTTTTTTATTTCTTGATCAAATAAGAGAAGTGAATATACCATTTTGCTTGAAATTTCACCAGGAATTCAAAAATACAATTAGATTTTATTTATATTAATTGTAACTCACGAATTTCATGCAAAACCATATGAACCCTAAGTTTTCAAAGTGAAATTAAATTGCGTACATGATCAACAATGCCCAGTTTCATGGGGCTTTCACTCAACATGTCAAAGTAAGCAAAATGGTATCAAGAAATAATCGAAATGATGCTCAAAACATGGAGTTCCAGAAATGCCAACTTACCTCAATGGAGTGAAATCGTGATTCTTGTTAGAGCACTTCCAAATGCAATGTGATGATCTCTACAACTCCACTGACCTCCCAGGAATGTGTTGGAGTGTTTAGCTTGTCTTGGAAAGCTCTCAATTCCTCTGCCCAAATCCACTTACAATGATAAAAAGTGAGGTTATAGATATGGTGCTTGGGACGTTTCAGAATGATTCTAATGCATACAGAAGTTCATATGGAGTGTGTTGATGATGTTTGTGAAGTTAGAATGGAGGTTTGTTGAGAGAAATAAGAAATTTGAAAAATTGGTGATTTTGACAATGGTGGGATTTTGTGATTTTGCAACAATGTGGTTTCTACAGTTTAAGGCTCTTGCTTTATGTCTTTGGCTGATGAATGTGCTCTCTATTTATAGTGGAATGGGTCAGAAGAGATGCAATGGTCTTTGACTTTATTTTGTGGATTTTGGACGAAAACTATAAAGTTTGACAAAAGTACAAAAGTGGTTTTTTTGCTTTAGTAGCCTCAAGTTGATTTTGCCTCTCATTGTTATCAGCTTATACATGCTACATATGAGGTTTGCATCAGTTCAATGTTCTAAAAAACAAGTCAACATGATTAAAGCATAAATTCATGCATTGCCAAAATCAACTCATGTTGGCACATTGGATTAAGTTTTTCTATGGTGAATGAAGATTAAATGCTTCAGAATTTGGTACCAACTTGAAGATTCACTACAACAGATAAGACCTTAGACAACGCTTTTTTTGCCCTTAGACAGCGCTTTTAAGCGCTGTCTAAACCTGCGCTGCTATAGGTTTAGACAGCGCTTTGGGTAATACCAAAAGCGCTGTCTAAAGGGGGTATATTTAATGAAAAACGCTATCTATGGTACCTTTAGACAGCGCTTTTTGACATTATAAGGTATACCTTAGACAGCGCTTTTGGGAAAAGCGCTTTCTAAGCCTTACCTTTTTTGACATTTTTTTGGTATACCTGAGACAGCGCTTTCAGCAAAAGCGCTGTCTAAGCCCTACCTTTTTTGACATTTTTTTGGTATACCTTAGACAGCGCTTTCTGCAAAAGCGCTGTCTAAGGTCAACCTTTTTGAACATTTTTAGGTATACCTTAGACAGCGCTTTTGGTAAAAGCGCTTTCTAAGGTCCACCTTAGACAGCGCTTTTGTCAAAAGCGCTTTCTAATCCCCACCTTAGACAGCGCTTTTACCAAAAGCGCTGTCTAAGGTATACGAAAAAATTTATATAAATTTTTTTAAACCACAATTTTTACCAGGTTTTTTCAACCAGAATTTGACCTGTTTTTCAACCAGCAATTTTTTTCAGAAAAATACCACAATTTGGAGATTCAAATCAATCCAATTTATCCTATTTAAATGTACCAATTTACACCAAAATTATATATCCAAAACAATTGGCAATTCAAACCAATATATATATTTAAAATTACAAACCAAAATTATATATACACCTATTTATAATTACAAATCATTACATTTTTTCTACAAATGCACATATTACTTATACTAGTACTTTTGCATCCAACCAAAGCATTGCTTCAAATCTACATTATAGGTCCTAAAAACACAAAGATTGTAATTCAATTAAAAGAATACATAAACAAAGTTACACATATTTAAATTCTCATCAATTAAAGTAAGAGTACAATATTATACCTTGTAAAATTCCGAGCTCCATAATGTATTGACATCAATCCTCTTTAATTTCATCCAATTGAGAAATTGAGTAATGAGCACACTTGCATTCTTCAAAGTACTACATAATAATATAACATAGTTTGATTTAGTTTTAACTATTTCATTAGACATGAGAGATATGTGTTAATATTAAAATAACTCATAAGTTAGAAATACATACATCGGATGGAATCTCTATTCGATCCAACAAAAGAGTGTCTCTCATAAACCTCAACATGAAATAGCCGCAATCTATTTGATTGCGTTTTGCTGAGGACACTACAAATGAAAAGAAAATATGGATAAATCCTAAGTTTTATCAAGTAGCATCACTAATATAATAAAACATGTGATAATTAATATACCTTCACATAATTCCATGTAATAATGAGGTTGACTCTCCGCCGTGGTAGATGGCTATCTCGTAGTGCTAGGAAAGCTTGTATAGCGCTAATAAAATATAAGTGAATATTTAGAACAATTCACATAAATAAATAAACAAACAAATAAATATACACATTCATATTTAGAACAATCTCACTTACGTGTCAATACACTTCTTCAAATCCGGGTATGTTGTCCAATCATTTCCTAACGAATCCAGATAATACACCATTGCTCTGCTAGGATTAATTGCGACCAACAACCAATTTCCACTGTAAGATTAAACAAGTGTTAGATGGAACTTTCTACACGACGTCAAAATACAAAAAAACTATAATAGAAGAATTTAGAATGAAAATCTAACCCAGTATTAAACGGTAAAAAGAACAACTTTTCGGTTTCTTGGTTGTCCATAAAGACGTCGCGTATATACGCCAGGACCTCATCTGGTTTATTGATTATTAAGGTTAAGTTGACAGACGCCGGGCATAGGAATGCAAATCTTTGCTGCAATCCGTGTGGGCGCATAACTTTGTCATACAAAAACCTTAAATAAAAACATCATTAACATTAGACTATTCATTTGAAACATAAAGTAAATAAGTTGTTCAATTAATATACCAAAGTAGATCGGATATATACCTCACGTATGTATTGACAACAGTGACGCCCAATTCTTCATGATTGAAAACTTGCTCGAAGTCTTCATTACCAATATTTTGGTCATGTTCAAAGCCATAGATACCTTTCTCCATATGTATAAGACGAACACCTCCGGTGATAATATCTGTCACTTGTAGATACGTCTGGAGGCACGACCTAAACTTGGAGATAGGTTGTTTTCTACCCCTGCTCTTCTTAGCACCAACATTTTTTTGCGTTGAAATGTTGCTAATCTCTTTACCAGGCAGCTATATATCATATAATTTGTTAGATGAAGTATAAGATATCCAATTTAACATTTTCTATGCATAAATATCATATAATTGTGATGTACCTGTTTTTTTGAAACAACGGACTCGGTATGCTCCGGAATCCGCTTATCCTTTGTTTTGGATCTTGTTGGAGTCTAAATAACATTACCATGTAAAAAATGAAAATAAAATGCTCATAAAATCTTTGAATCTACACATTAAGGTTAACAAAGGTTTATAACGGTTTTAAGCATACCTCATATCCTACGAGTATGAGGTTTGACGACCATGCAACATACGACCCTATAGCAGCTCGCACCAATGTTACATCCGAATCATCGTCAGGATAGGGTAATGGTGCTTCCTCCTCTATAGCAATATCAACTGATACTTTCAAACTTCCAGTAGGGAGGGATTTATTGTGAAGTAATTGTACCCCATTGTTATACACTTTTCCCTTTGCAACTTTCCGATAAGTTGGTGAAGATAAGAAGAGCTGACATTGGGAAACGCCCTAAAACCAAAAATAAATATGCCATTGTTAATGTGTATATATGTCATTTAAATAATTTAAGCTACTAATTTAATTTCATAAATATATATATAACTACCTCTGGAATAATCGGATGAAAGCTGCAGTTGATACTATCTTTCTCCGATCCATCTCTAAAACCTGAAGTGTTATCCCTTTCTTTTTCCTTTCGTAATTCCCGAACCTTAGTTTCTAGTGCTTCCAATTTAGCTTGAAGTTCTGAATTACTAGCAACCTTTCCCTTTTTAATATTCAAGGAGGTCGGGGTGATCCCAAATGCCTTACCCCTCACCCGACCAGAATACTCAGGGACATCTAATGCCCGACTAAGTATGCTCCTGGTATCATCTGGAGATACAGACTGAGATAACGCCTCCTGAAAATCAGATGAATATTGAATATTTGTCAAATATTTGTTAATAAAGTTTTGATTTAATTAAAGAAATATTGTTATACTTACACATTTCTCAAATACTTGTAGAACCTCTTCTGCAACAACTCCAGACTTGCCCACACGGGCTTCCTTCCACAAGACATGTGCAGGAAGAGATGTTTCAGAGCTATTCACCTTTTGTAACTACATATAAAGCCAAATAATATGATCAAATATAACTCATGATGAACAATTATTATATCATTGCAATATATTGATACTTACCAAAGATTGCTCCAAACGTCCATATCCAACACGTCCTTTCCTGTATTTATACTTGGGAGCTGATGCTCTTTCCCGATTAATTGCACTTAATCGCTTAAATTCTGGGGTTTGTCGTTTGGATTTAAACGTTACCCATTCTTATGATGAAATCAAACTTGCATATTTAGATGGATACTCTCCATCAACAAAGTTATAGTCAGCATCCCTAAGATAGGTGCGGTTTAAATATGTCCTAAACTCTCTTAGGAGCTTCCCTGCCAATCTCATCAAAAAAGCTTTTCTTTCTTCCTCGACGTTGAAGCACCTCTAAAAAAACCATACACATTGGTTAGTACAAATAATTTGAAGGACATAATTAGTTGGCATAATTAAAGACATAATTATGGTACCTTTATCTCATTCCAAATTTTTTCTTTGGTTTCCTTCAACTGTTTGGTTCTCCAATCATCACAAGTAATAGGAACCGCATTCCTTACAAGTGCACCAATGAAACTTATCAAAGTATGACCGTTAGGCTCAATAAGTGTATTCGAAGCGCTCCAATGCACATTATAAGTGATGCCTTGATCTCTAGCACGAATCACTCTCTTCATAATGGTTATTCCTCTTCTAATCTCTTCTTCCATAGATCTGTTACTTCCAACCTGAATATCGGGATCATCATCATGTAGCTGATCATCATCATGTGGGTGATCATCATCATGTGGGTGATCATTGTTAGTAGCCATCTAACCTGTAATAAATAAATCAAGGATATCAAATATAATATATAACAAATATAATAAAGAAATCAAGGATATCAAATATAACAAATATGACATAATATATAACAAATATAATAAAGAAATCAAGTATATAACAAATTTTACCTCTTTCACTAACATCTCTTTCTTTTCTTGGTTGGAATATGAATTACTTGTTTCTTAGCAATTTTAAGAGTTTTTTAGAAGATTTAAGAGGTGGAAAAAATAAAACTAAACTAAACTATTTATAAGTCTTAATATAAAATATGTTTTAAAATAGACCTTAAAGTTGTAGGACTAGTTTCAATATTTGGTTACACGTTGTTCCTATTCTACATTGGAGTAAAAACAAATATGAGTGTAGTCCATAAAACTAGGAGTGGTGCCACCAACATTGGTTCTTTAGCTATAATGGCTCCCTTTCTATGTGGCATGGCTACTCTTAGTTATTTCTCATCAAAACACCTTGAATCTTACCAAACAAAAATACTTGGAGTTAGCTCACTAAAACTAACCTAAACTAGCATGTTAACAATTCAAATTCCAACAACAGTCCAACTAATTTCGACCTAAACAATAACTTCATTAACAAAACTCATCAAACATACTCATCAAACATACACATTCACTACAAAACTTCATTAACAAAACTTCATTAACAAAACTCATTAACAAACTCATCAAACATACTCATCAAACATACACATTCACTACAAAACTTCATTAACAAAACTCATCAAAAAACTCATCAAACATACTCATTCACTACAAAACTTCATTAACAAAACTTCAAACATACTCATTCACTACAAAACTTCATTAATAAAATAGTCCAACATAACTTCATTAACAAAACTCATCAAACATACTCATTCACTACAACATTGTAAAGCAACAAAACCCTACAACAACAATGTAAAGCAACAAAACCCTATTCTTCACAACAACGACGTACCTTTAACGACGGTAACAACGGCAATGCAAGAACGAAATGTATCAGTTACAAAGAGCAGAAACGAACGACGGCAATGAGTTCGCAACGGACGACAATACAACGACGGCAACGGACAGACGACAATGCAACGACGACAACAACGAACGACGACACGGTGGAGGACGGTTGACGGTGAATGTTTGAGTTCGCAAGGGTTTTGAGCTCAGTTCGCATGTAGGGGAGAAGAAAGAGCGGAAATATGAAAATGAATACTGACTATTCATATATTTTAATTTAATTAGACCTTAGACAACGCTTTTAATAAAAGCGCTTTCTAAGGTGGACCTTAGACAACACTTTTAAAAGCGCTTTCTAAGGTTGGCCTTAGACAGCGCTTTTGATTTTATTTTTTTTAATTTTTAAGACCTTAGAAAGCGCTTTTAAGGAAAGCGCTGTCTAATATTTTCCTTTAATTTTTTTTTTAAAATTAATAAAACTTTAGAAAACGCTTTTTACCGAAGCGCTGTCTAAGGTCTTATATTTTTTTTAAATTTATAAGACCTTAGAAAGCGCTTTTAACTAAAGCGCTGTCTAATATTTTCCATTAAATTTTTTTTTAAAAATTTATAAGACCTTATAAAGCGCTTTTGACCAAAGCGCTGTCTAAGGTCTTATATTTTTTTGCTCTTTTATTTTTTTAAATGAATAGTTTCCTTGTTTTTAACTTATAGCAGCGCTTTTGTATTAAAGCGCTGTCTAAGGTGCGATGTTATAACTTACTTTTGTTGTAGTGATTTCATGTGATACTACAAGTTTCCAGTTGATCACATGCTGAAAAAGTGGTTGGAAAATGCCCAAAAATGACCCCAAATTCGTGTAACCAAATCTGCCTAGTACTTAGAAAAAAAATTCTGGTTTGGACAATCAGCTCTACCATGGCTACTTCTCCTCTTCGAAACTTCATGCTCAAGCAAAAGAAATTTATGCACTTAGTACCATTAGAAAGAAGACATAATATACTACAACTTTCATGTTGATCACTTGAGGAAATTCAACTTGCATCATGGAGAAAACTGGCCATCAAAATTGAGTCTTTAAGCTGTTTGACACTTAGAAAATTTCTGGGTATTTTGGCAATTTTAAAAACTTTGAAATCTCAACTTTGTCACTTCATAGCTTCAAATTCTCATGAGCTTTTGATCCAATTCATCCACAATATTGAAGTATGTAATGTAATCTTTAAGTACATCCCTTGGGCATGAAAAATGGTTGCTTCAATTGATCACAAAGTGGTCATAAAGTCATGCACTTGATAAGGTGAAAAACTTAGAAAAATTTCTAAGTGTTGGGATTTTCAACAACTTGAAGAATCTTAACTTTGATCAATCATAACTTCCACTTCAATAAATCTTTTGACTTGCAATTTCCATCATCTTGTAGTATTAAATGCCTTCTTTAAGTACAATCCTTAAGTGTTTCAAATGGATGCTTGAGGAAGAAGTTATGATCTTGGAAGGTAGGTCACTTGTTCATGCATTTCCATAACTTAGAAAAATTTCAAGAACCCTAAGTTGACAACTTTGATTCTTTTAGTGATTTTCTTGATTAATCATGATCCAATTCATTCATTTTCCATATTATCATAATTATTGACTTGAGGAAGTCATGTTTGACCAAAAATGTCAAAAGTTAAACTTTGACTTTGATCAATTGTGGACTTTGTATCAGATGAAATCCAATCTTGCACTTGTTAATGAATCAAGCTTCTTGAGCTAATTCGATCATGTGAGTGGAGTCCAAAGATGTATTTGAGGGTCTTGAATCATGTTCTTAAGCATGGGATCATGTCTTGGTTAAAAAGTCAATATCTAGTTGACTTTGACCAAAAACTCCTAATTTAGTGCACTTGAGGAATTGAGACTTGATGATCTTGACTTGATGCAATCTCAACCTTGGTTGTTGATGGAGAGAAACTCTTAATCCATGAGTGAGTGAAATAGTTGATATGTTGATGAACACGTCAAAATTTGACTGATAAAACACTTGGTCTTCTTAATGTTATGCACGTGATGCAACTAACAATGATGGAATCTAGGGGGTAAATTTTGGGGTATGCTAATATTTATTTATGGTTGTTTAAAAGAATCAGAAGTAATGGGAGTAAGAACTTAATGTTTGCAACTTTTATCATTAATAAGATGGAAGGTATTACAAATTATTTAGACATTCTAGTGTGTTGGATTGGCCCTAAGGTATTACCAAGGATCATCTGACATGTCCAGATTATCTAAGTAATCTTGACATTCTTCCTTGGCAAACTCCAAAGCCTCCTTTCTCGGCTGATTTCTGCGTTTGGACCGAGAAGATCTTCTTATTCTTTTACGTGTCTTCACAAAGGATGCTAAATAGGCGAGAGTTTTTGAAGTCATCTGCTTGTTAGTAGATCCTTCAGCTGCTGCTTTGCTTTCACTTGCCTGAGTTGCTGCATTCAGTATGGCTGTCTTTCTGAAATCTGTTTTTGGAACCCATATTTGCTTCTGTTTGTACATCTTGGTGTTTTGAGGATTAAGTGATTATGAAAGTAAGCATGCTATGAGTTCTTATATAGACGTGTTACATACATTCTTCCAAGTGTCTGTTGTTTTAATATTGATTAAGTTTTATCAATATCTTAAATGATATATCTTGGAAATATTATCTAACAGTCTAACCTATTAAAGATTATTTAACAGCTATGAATATTATACTTGACTCATTTAACTGTTGTTTCTGGTGTCAGTTTTACTTCATTAATGTTGATAGTTCCTGGATTGGCTGGAATTTTGGTAAAACAAAGGTTATTCAATGTTGATGTCAAGGTGCTAATGTTGTAACATTGAAGTCTTAACACTGGGCTGTGTTAAGTAGTTAAGTGCTGAAGTTGGATGTCTGATGTCACACAGGTGATGTTGTAACATCAGACCTGCAGAATTAATAACAGCAGGATATGTTATTAGGGCACGCGTATTAGCTGGAATTGTGGAGAGTGGTTGACTCATTGGATGAGAATATCTTGGGATAGATATTTTCTGTTACATGGGAGATTTGATTGCAGGTCTGTTGGAGAATTAAAAGGTTGGAGATTTAAAAAGATTTTGGGGATAAAATCTGTTTTAAAGATTCAGTTTTAATTAACAAATCTGATCAAATATTGTGACAAGTCCAAGCCCAATTCAGGAGCTATATAAAGCGCACAAGACCAAAGGGAAAAAGGGACAGAAAACATTCAGAAGATCAAGAGCAGGAGGCTTAGTGTCTAGAGTTTGTTTAAAGTGCTTGTATTTACACTATTCTAGGGTTTGAATAGGTGTTGAGTTTCTGTCCTCTCTAAAGCTGTGAAGCAAAGAGAGTTGTGTGATTTGATCGAAACTGTGAAGTAAGATCAAGGGTACTCAAAGTGGGTTCTTTGAGTGTTTGTAAGGGATTGAGTGGTGTTCTCATACCTAAGTGGTTTCTTAGGTAGGAAGTCATTAGTAGAGTATACGTTTAGGAGATTGTCAATGGGTTGTTGAGTCTGTAAATTATATCTACAAGTAGTGAATTCCATCCCTGGCTTGGTAGCCCCCAGAGTAGGTTGGTTGTAACCGAACTGGGTCAACAATTCTTGGTGTTATTTTACTGTTATTGCTGTCCATTGTGCAGAGTGTGTTGTTGTGACATCACACCTTAACATCACACGTCTGATACCCGAATTTCAAATGTCTTTCAGTAAATCTAAAGGAAGTTATTGAAAGTATTTGCATGCAATAAACAAAATTTGGTCAAAAAGATACTTTTTCATTAATTGAAGCAAAGGATTACAAAACATTGATTCATAAGGAACTGCTAATGCTTAGTATAGGTCCCTATCTAAGTCATCCTAAGCCTTATGATGATAACCGTTGTCATAGCCTATGTCCAGCTCATCCTCATCCATTTCTTCATCTTCTGCCTCTAGGATTAGACGGTAGAATAGCTTGTTGGACCATCTTCTCTTCTTTGATCTCTTCATTATCTTTCTTCTGGGCTTCATCATAACTTCTGATAAACCTACTCCTGTAGGTTGTGTTGGATTTGCTGACGTTGCTTCTTCAAAAATGAGTCTTGTAGAGGACACAAGTCCAGTGGTAGATGATTCAGAAATAACTCATTTATGAACATTCTGGACATCTTGTCTTGTAGAGCTTTCAGAGAATTCTGTTACTACAGAAGTCTTATGACTATCAGCTGATGCTTCCATGACTCTGATGGATATTGATGAAAATGAACTAGGATTGGACTGCTTTTATAATGACTTTTGAACAACTCAAACGTCTGATTTAATCCTGCTTGATTCTTGGAACAGTAACGGCCACTAAAAATTTAAGGCATGCACTATACAATCCTTAATGACCCCATGTTACTTGATCATTTTTCAATTCCTTGGAAACTGATCCTGTAATGATGATTTGTGATGCATTTATGACTGTAATTCTTTTCTTCTTCTCTTTTTATTTTCTTTTTTATGTGACAAAAGGGGGATAAATAATGGTAAGTATTTAATTAGAAACTGAATCCATTAAGTACCTAATCAGTTGTACATATTAGTCATTTATAATTTTGTTATTTATATTTCTGTTTTTATGGTTATCTTGCTCGGGCGACACATTTTAACTTTTTTGTACATAGAACTAAGGTGGAGCTTACAAACCTCCGCCTTAGCCTATCAAACTCAGAAGGAGCTTACAAACCTCATATTCCGATGTTGCCAAAGGAAGTTAAAATATTATTTTTGGTTTTCTTAAATATAGAACTAACGGGGAGCTTATAAACCTCAACCTTGGAACTGTTTGACTCAGGGGAAGCTTACAAACCTTTGACTCTGATGTTACTAAGAAAACTGAATTATTTATTCTTGAGAGTAGTACCTAGTATGATGTCTACGGAACTCTGCTTTGGACTATTAAGCTTAGGGGGAGCTTACAAACCTTATACCCTGATGTTGCAAAGAAAATTATAACTGCCCAACATTGTCCTTTAAATACTTGTGTTTGTCATCATGAAAAAAGGGGAGATTGTTAGAACAAGATTTGTTCATGACATATTTTCCTTGGGTTTTGATGATAACAAAGTATTGAAAGAACAATGATTTATTTGATGTGTGTTACATATGTGCAGGTTCTTATACTTGTAAATATTATTTTCAGAATTTGTTCTACATTAAGCACACTTTGAGAGTTGCTGCATTGCTAGCTTCTGGTGGCAGAATCTGAAGAACACTTGCTAAGTGATATCTGGCGAAGACTCTGAAGCTGAAGATCTCAGCATCATAAGAAGCAACATTATTTTCTCTAAGTGAATGAAAATTGGATTCTGGTACCATTCAGAGTTGGTGATAAAGTTGAAGCTATATGTACTGCAGAAAGCAAGTTGTATTGTCAAATCAGTTTGTTAAATAGAGTCTACAGATTGCAAGGCTTGAGAAAATCTGAGATGCTTTATGGATATTTACTCTCAACAGCTCTAATAGTACATAATCTCTTGAAGAGTCAAAGGTTAAACATGTTACACATTGGATTAAGATCTTCTTGTGTATCTATCTTCTACAGCTCTTGTACTATGGAGTAACGACAAAGACTCTTGATCAAGTTACCTCCTTAACCGCTAGTTTCTGAAAAGGCTATAAATATGGCTAAAGGTTCAAACTGAATCTTTAGCAAGGATCAACCAGAAGAAGGAGTAACAAGATCAACAATTATCAACTCAATGTATATGCAAATTTTTTTGATGTAGGTTGTAATTGTAAAAGCCTTAAGATTTCTTACACATTGAATATCTTTGAAAATTTAAGAGCTTTAGGTCTTTGTTATGGTGATTTCATGTACCTCTGATACTTGTATCATGTACACCTTGTTCTCTATTCTGCTGAGCTTGTTCAGCAATTTAGATAAAAGTCTTGTGTCATTGGGATACAAGCAAGGAAATCTCGAGCCAAGATGCTTGAGCCACGTAAGTCTCTTGCTATGTGCTTGAGCTATTGTCATACCCCAAAGTTTACCCTCAGATACTTTGATCTTTCGCATATCATTTTAAATCGGCTATTTTTGCATTTGCAGTCATGTCGTCCTTTAATTATAGTCATGCATAATCTTCAAATTTAATCTTTATTTTAGAGTTTAGAACTTTTTGTTTTTAATTTTATTTAAAATTATTTATTTATCATTTTTTAACTTACTAGTGTAGTTATTTTTTTTTATTTCTCTTTTATTAATATATTTTTATTTCTTTGTACTGATAGTTATCAATATGTACTTTCTGTTTATTTTATTTAATAATCATCAAATTTATTTCTTATTATTAGTTTTATTATTAATTTTCATTTTTAGTTATTATTATTAGTTTTATTATTATTACTATTATTCTGTTTTTTATTTTTATCATTACTATTCTTTTTCATTTTTACTGTTGTGCCAAGTCCACATCAAAACAAAAGCCAAATACTCCCATGCTGCTACCATCTGCTATGCCCTGATACAAAACAAAACAACCAAAAGCTATCTTGCCAAGACCCCAACACTCAAAACCTGATGCAAGACCTACTGTAAAATGTACCACAACAATATCCTTTACGCTACACTCGCTTCAACAACAAAAGAGGAAAACCTGCCTCAAGCCCTTTTGTGAGCCTGCTACCCGTTTCACCAAAACAAGACCTGCACCCACTGCTCTACATAATAAGCAATACAAAGACCTGAATCAATGACAAAACCTGCCCATGACAGAATTCAGAATTGAAAAATAAAACTCAAGAAGAGAAGTCAATAAAGAGGGCAATCACAGCAAGAAAAAATCAGCAACAAGAACCTAAAAGAAAGAATTAAAAAAAAACATACTTCATCTCCCATCAACCTAAGAGTAAACCTCACTACCACAACAAAACTTCCTCCCTCCTTCAAAAAAACCTCTTCCTCCATGTCCCTTTCTTCTACCTTTCAAAGCCCACCTCAAAACAAGAAAACTCCTCTGAACCTCATAACTCCACCATCTCTGAACCACACCGCTGACCATATTTATTCCAAACACACTATTGACTCTCTTTCCATTTCAACCACCGCTTGACATTCACCATCTAATCACAAAACCACCACTGTTTCAATTCACAACGACATCATCACTCTTTTTCCCAACAATAACCACATCAAGTCCATTCAGAAAATCAGCCCGTTCAAAACACCAAAAGCCATTGTTTTCTAAACCATTGTAACCATCACCGTCACCCTTCACGACTACCATTCACAAACCGAAATCGAAACATACAAACCTGAAAAGTGTCGGACTGAAATCGTGAGAAGGTTGGCTTGAGAACGGCGTCGTATGTGTGTCGTTGATGTTGTTGATGCGATTCGCTTTCTTTCATTTTTTTATCCTTTTGGTTTTAAGGAAGATGAATGAACGTTGTCGGGCGTTTGAAAAGAAGAACCCTGATTGTTGACTTTGAGACAAACCCATTTGCACTCTCCATTGACTATACACACCCACCGTCAGATTGATTTTTGGGACTTCCTTGTTTTTGTTTTCTCTTTTAACCATTCTTTTTAATGCTTGGCTGATGGTAGATGAGTGGGCCTTGAGGCCCACGAGGATTCCACCTCTTCAATTTCTCTTGCACACCCCTCATTTTTATGTTAATTTGTTTCATTATTTTCTAAAAACTTTCCTAATTATTTTCTTAAGTATTTCACTATTTATATTTTTCTCCATCAATCCACCTACTTTAATATTTCTTTCTCACTTCGATTTGATTTTTATTTTTTTAGGGGCCAATGATATAGAAAAATCTTGACTTGGTTGATTTATTCAAAATGACTAAAAGTCTTGATAAATATGAGGCCACACTCTTGTTTATTTTTATTGGTCAATGAAAGTCAAATATCAAGATTATCGATTTACCGATTTAAATCTTGATTAAGACGAGACAAATTTTATTTTTCATTTCAATTCCATTTTCTTTATTTAGGGGCCAATGATATTACAAAAATCTTGATTGGTTGATTTTATTCAAATCAATAAAAATCTTGATAAATATGAGGCCATATTTCATTTTTATTTTATCGGTCAATGAAAGTCAAATATCATTAGATTATTGATTTCTCGATTAAATTTTGATTAAGATGAGACCATTTCATTTTTCCATTTTATTAAACAATTTTTATTAACTTGGACGAATAAGAGCCGTCAAGATCTAGCATCTTGGCACAACTCTTCGAACAATTGATTTTTGTCAAGTGTTTGTCGTCCATCAAACAACTTTCATATCAATTCGGACAAATAAGGACCGTTAAGATCTAGCATCTTGACATAACCCTTTTGAGCTTTTTTTATCATCAAAAGCTTGTTGTCCTCAAAACAATCTTAACAATAACTTGGACCAATAAGAGCCGTTGAGATCTAGCATCTTGGCATAACTCTTGAACCATTGATCACTATCAATGGTCATTGTCCAACAAATATTTTTCATTTCAACTTGGATGAATAAGAGCCGTCGAGATCTAGCATCTTGGCGCAACTCTTGGACCATTGATCGCTATCAATGTTCATTGTCCAACAAACATTTTTCATACCAATCTTGAATGAAAAGGACTGTTAGAGTCTAGCACTCTGGCATAACCCTTTTGCATTATTAAAACATATTCAAGCCACTTTTAAACCACTAGCTTTTCCAAGAGATAGCCATTAATCTCTTGTGATTTTTAACCCTTCCTTTAACCTTCACAAGAGATAGCCATTAATCTCTTCTCCTTCACCAACCTTTAACCCTTCATTCAAATCCTTTCATAAGAGATAGCCATTAATCTCTTCTCCTAAACAATCAATCCTCACAAGCTTTGCTTTCAAGCTTTTCACCGTAGTAGCCAGAACTACGGACGCTCTGATTTCTCAAGTTCATCTTGAGAATGCGTAGGCATAGGATTGCGAGATCCTAGCGAGCCACCTTTTCTTTTTTTTCTACCTTTTTCCTTTACATCTAATGCCTTCTTGGATTCCACCTTTTTCCTTTACATCCAATGCCTTCTTGGATTCCACCTTTCCATTTTTCATAGTAGCCCCGAACTACGAAGGCTCTGAGTTCCTCATTGCACTATGAGGATACGTAGGCACGAGATTGTGAAGTCTTGTCGAGCCCCTTAGTAATAAAAATCCTTAGGTCTCCCATTTAAAAAATCCTAAAAACATTTCTCTCTCTTCCTTTTCCTCAAGTAGAAGATTAGAAACAAACCTTAAGCTAACATACATTCAACCCTAACTAAATGGTTCCCGTTGAGTACAACGGACGTGAGGGGTGCTAATACCTTCCCCTTGCGTAACCGACTCCCGAACTCAGACATTGGTTGCGATGACCATATATTATCCTTTCTTTTTTAGGGTTTTATTCGATATTTTCCCTTTCCTCTATGGGAATAAATAAAGATCGGTGGCGACTCTGTTAAGTCCATCCCGCAGGCGTGCAATTACGCTTTGCGAGGTCGTTCTCATTTTTTGAGGTACGACAGATGGCGACTCTGCTGGGGAGACATCCTTAAGTGAGTCAAGCCTAGTTTAGTTAGGTTTTCGTATGCGTGTTTAGCTTTGTTTGTTTCCCTTCCTTCTTTGATTATATGTTTTATTGCTCTTGCTTTATTGCTTTTTCATATATATCTCTGTATATCCATCTGTGGGCTTTGGGTATCTGATATCTTGATTAAAGCTCTACACCCGAGTTTTGGAAAAAGCAGAGAGAAAACATAAGGTTAGATTTGGTAGTTATTAGTGTTAGACTACGAGGGCAAGCTCCTTGTAGCAACTAACACGAAGGCTCCTCTAGAGTAGACCTGTTTGTAGATCTCGTTATAAAACAACTAGTGTAACGCCCCGTTTTGCCAATTTTATTTTTATTGAGTCTTTTTGGATTATTTTATTATTATTTTATTTTATTCTCGACTTTTATGTGAAAATATGTTATTTTTCGTCGTGATTATATTTTATCGCGTTTTGGGAACATTTGCGGGATATTTGAGTGTGGGGGTATTTTGGACATTTCATAGATATTTTTACTAAGTTAGTAAGAAAGAAAAGAAAATAGAAAAAAAAGAAAAGGGAAAGAAAAATAGAGAGAAAGAAAGAAGAAAGAAGGAAAAAGAGAAGAAAAGAGGAGAAGAGAGAAAATTGGAGAAAGAGTGGAAAAATCATCAAGAATAATTTCTAGGAATCGATTAATCGGGTAAGGGTGCGAAACTCGATTATTCTATGATTGTATACGATTATGTATGTGTTTTGTTGTTGTTTTTGGATTGATTTGGAGAATATTAGTAAAACCTAGATTGTGTAAAAATTGATTAGAAATGAATTTGATTGTGGTAAAAATCTTGTTGAATGCATTGTTGATTGTTCATACATGTTTGTGGTATGCTATTACACTTCAAATTGCTGTTTTTTCTGAGTTTAGGTGAAGAAATTGGTTGATGTTGGGTTGGAAAACGCAGAAATTGTTCTGCAGAATTTTTCTGGGTATGCTCTGGCCATACCGTAAGGGGCATGTCCATACGCGTATGAGCCAAGGCGATACGCGTATCATTGGCTTGTTTTTGGGCCAATACGCGTATGAATCTTGGCATTACGCGTAACATGGGCGAGCCATGGGCCAATACGCGTATGGGTTTTGGAACGAGGATTTTGTGAAGGAAATGGGCTCTGTCCGTACGCGTATGGACATGAGTGATACGCGTATGGACAGGAGAATGTCAAAAATGTAATTTTTCAAAATGTGTTTTCGGTTTTGTCCGTAACTTTGGTTCCGATTATCCGATTTTTGAATTCTTGGTGTCGTTAGAAAGGTATCGAGTTGTACTTTATGATTATGAGGTTTTGAGAATTGTTAGCCGATTAAATTTTGTCGAGAAATGTGAATAGTGTCGGTTATCGATTTTTGTCATTTTAATGGCGTGGAATTGACGTGTATTATGCCGTATGTTGTTGTTTTGTACGTGAGATGACTTATGTGCTGTTGTGATGATGCTTTGTGGCCGAAAGGCAAGAAAATGCTAAGTGTGGTATTTGATAAATGTGCATGATTATGAATATGTGCATGGATGCAATGTGAGTGTCATGAGTCATTATATGCCAAGCATCATAATGTGCATTGTGGAAACGTCCTGAGAGACGGTTTGATTCCCGAGGGGAATATGCTATACCATCGTGTGCCTCGAAAATATGAGGCGCTGCCTGAGGACTTAAAGCGATGGGTATAGACGATTGTGGGCTCCTTTGGAGACTTAAAGCAATCCTTAACGTCGTGTGCCTCGAAAATATGAGGCGATGCCTGAGGACCTAAAGCGACGGGTGAACATCGTAGGCCCGACGGGGAGTTACTTGAGATTCTCAGTAACGAGCGATGGTTCCAATAGTTCCTGAGTGAACTGATGATGAGACAAGAGACATTGGAAGTCGGTACCGCATGGCATGTGCATAGAGTCGTCGTGTCGGTCTATGTGCATTGCATAAATCATGAATGAATTGTGTGTGAATTTGTGACTGTGATTGATGATTGTATGGTATATGTGTGGTGTGTAATGGTATTTGATGCTTGAGAATTGTGCGGTATTATGTTATATGTGGTTGTGGTGAGAATGTGTTACTTGTACAATTCTGTGTTATCATATATAATTTTATTCAATTATATTATGGTTGTTTTTCTCACCCTTCTGCTGTTTTATAACGCTCTATGAGGCGTTGCAGATTAGAGTTGCTGGAGGTATTCTTTTTGTGAAGCTTTGCGTCTTCATTCTTTTGTCGGTCGGCTCTGATATGTGACTCCGGGTAGCTAGGGTGGCCGTTTGCGATTATTTTGTATATCCGATGATATATTGTGGTTGCATATGTATAACTGGATGTATGATGGACAAGTTTATATGTATATATGTATAGGTGTTAATCAGATTTTAGATCTTCCGCTTTAATTCTAATTTCTGAAAAGTGGGTGTAAGGAGCAAAGTTTCCTCTGTTTGATTGCTACCCCACAGTTGCATATCATTATGGGCAGGTGTTGCATGTTATGCTATGTTTGGGTACAGTTGATGTGATTCCTCCCTTTCTATGCCGCGAATTCAAATGTACTCTGACGAAATTTCGAATTTTCTTTTAGTGCTTTAATTGTCTGTTAATTGGGGGTATAGATTGGGGGGCGTCACATTAAGTGGTATCAGAGCCAGTCCGTGTCAGTTGTGTCTGTTGTGTCTGTTGTGTCTGGCATATTGGGCGAGTTGTGTTGGACGAGTTGTTGTTTAACCATAGTTTCTGTATTTGGACGAACAGAATATGGCTGGTCGTAATGATGCTGCTTTGGCTGCTGCGATGGAGGCTATGGCACGAGCTGTGCAGTGTGCACCGAATGCTGCAGGTAATGATGAGTTTAGAAAGAATAAGCCGTCGGTCTTTAAAGGGAAACATGATCCGGATGGTGCACAGTTGTGGTTGAAAGAGATTGAGAGGATTTTTAGGGTAATGGATTGTGATGACGATGATGATAAAGTGAGGCTGGGTACTCATATGCTGCACGAAGAGGCTGATGACTGGTGGGTCAGTACTCGTCAGGTGTTGGAAGCTGAGGAGGAGGAAGAAGAGATTACTTGGGAAGTGTTTAGCCGAGAGTTTCTAAGGAAGTATTTTCCGGAGGATGTCCGAGGAAAGAAGAGATTGAGTTTTTAGAGCTAAAACAAGGTAATATGTCGGTTATTGACTATACTGCTAAGTTTGTGGAACTTGTGCAGTTTTATCCTCATTATTTGGAAGCGACTGCTGAATTTTCAAAGTGTGTGAAGTATGAAAGTGGCTTGCGTCCTGAGATAAAACAGGCTATTGGTTATCAGAGGATCCGAAGGTTTGCTGATTTGGTGGAATGCTGTAGGATTTATGATGAAGATAGTAAGGCCCGTTCTGCTCACTATAAAAGTGTAAGTGACAGGAAAGGGAAACAACAGTTCCGTGGTGGTCCGTATGTGTCACCGGCTGATAAAGGTAAACAAAGGGGTAATTTTGATCGAAGGTCAAGTGGAGGAGGTATGTCTAATGCTCCTAGGTGTTTTAAATGTGGTGAATTGGGTCATCGCCAGATGGAATGTAGGAAGAAAGTGGATAAGTGTTCTAATTGTGGTGGTATCGGACATGTTTTAGCTGATTGTAAAAGGAAGAATGTAGTGAAGTGTTATAACTGTGGGGAACCTGGTCACATTAGCTCGAAGTGTCCGAATCAGAAGAAAGCTCCGACTAGTGGGAAAGTGTTTTCATTGGCGGGAACTCAGACCTCAAGTGCAGATCGTCTGATAAGAGGTACTTGCTTTATTAATAATACGCCTTTAATTGCTATTATTGATACTGGAGCGACTCATTCATTTATTTCGTCTGAGTGCGCGGAACGTTTGAATCTTGGATTGTCTTCGATGGATGGTGAGATGGTTATTGATACTCCAGCGATGGGGTCAGTAACTACTTCTTTAGTGTGTTTGAGTTGTCCTTTGACCATTTATGGCAAGGACTTTGCGATGGATTTGGTGTGTTTACCGTTGGAAGGTTTAGATGTGGTGTTGGGAATGAATTGGTTGCAATTCAATCGGGTACACATTGATTGTTATCATAAGCTTGTAAGGTTTCCTTCTCTTGAGGAAGACGAAGACTCGAGTTTCTTATCTACCAAAGAGTTGAAGAAACTTCTGGCGGATGAAGCTCAGTTGTTTGGTTTGTTTGCATCTTTGACTGTGGATAGTCAAGTTTCATTGGAGGTGTTTCCTGTTGTGTGCGAATTTCTTGAGGTGTTTCCTGATAATATTTCAGATGTACCGCCAGAGAGAGAAGTTGAATTTTCTATAGATCTAGTTCCTGGTACTAGACCTGTTTCTATGGCACCTTATAGAATGTCGGCATCTGAATTGGTGGAGTTGAAAAAGCAGTTAAGTGACTTATTGGAGAAGAGGTTCGTGAGACCAAGTGTTTCTCCTTGGGGTGCTCCAGTTTTGTTAGTGAAAAAGAAAGATGGGAGTATGCGATTATGTATTGATTATCGCCAGTTGAACAAAGTGACGATTAAGAATAAGTATCCGCTTCCGAGGATTGATGATCTGATGGATCAGTTGGTTGGTGCTTGTGTATTTAGTAAGATTGATTTGAGATCGGGGTACCATCAGATAAGGGTGAAGGAAGAGGATATTCAGAAGACGGCCTTTAGAACACGGTACGGTCATTATGAATATTCGGTGATGCCGTTCGGGGTTTCTAATGCGCCTGGTGTGTTTATGGAATACATGAATCGGATTTTCCACGAGCATTTGGATCGTTTTGTGGTGGTGTTTATTGATGATATTTTAATCTATTCTAAGTCTCGTGAGGAACATGCAGAGCATTTGCGTATTGTTTTGCAGGTGTTGAAGGAAAGGAAGCTTTTTGCCAAATTGTCCAAGTGTGAATTCTGGTTGTCTGAGGTGAGTTTTCTTGGGCACGTAATTTCAGGTAATGGTATTGCTGTGGATCCATCTAAAGTAGAAGCAGTTCTACAATGGGAGGCTCCTAGATCCGTTACTGAAATTCGAAGCTTTTTGGGTCTGGCTGGTTATTACCGGAGGTTCATTGAAGGTTTTTCTAAGCTAGCTCTTCCTTTGACGCAGTTGACTTGTAAGGGCAAAGCATTCATTTGGGATATTCAATGTGAAGAAAGTTTTTGTGAGCTGAAGAGAAGATTGACGACAACTCCGATTCTTATTTTACCTGATCCTAATGAACCGTTTGTTGTGTATTGCGATGCTTCTTTAATTGGTTTGGGTGGTGTTCTGATGCAGGAAGGTAAAGTGGTAGCTTATGCTTCAAGACAGTTAAGAGTTCATGAGAAAAACTATCCTACTCATGATCTTGAATTAGCGGCTGTGGTTTTTGTGTTGAAGATTTGGAGGCACTATCTCTATGGTGCAAGGTTCGAAGTCTTTAGTGATCATAAAAGCTTGAAATATTTATTTGATCAGAAAGAGTTGAACATGAGACAGCGGAGATGGTTGGAATTCTTGAAAGACTACGACTTTGGCTTGAATTACCATCCTGGTAAAGCTAATGTGGTAGCCGATGCATTGAGTCGGAAATCGTTGCATATGTCCGCATTAATGGTGAAAGAGTTGGAACTTTTGGAGTCGTTTAGAGACTTGAGTTTAATATGTGAAGTGACTTCGGTTAGTGTGAGGCTTGGAATGTTGAAAGTTACTAATGAATTTTTGTTGTCGGTAAGTGAGAAACAAAAGCTGGATTTGAAATTCGTTGATTTGATGAGGAATGAGAATGTGGATTTCAAGGTGGATAATTTTGGTGTTTTGAGATTCTGTGGTCGTATTTGTATTCCTGATGATGCGGAGTTGAAAAGAATGATTTTGGAGGAAGGACACCGGAGTAATTTAAGTATTCATCCGGGTGCGAATAAGATGTACCAAGATTTGAAGAAGATTTTCTGGTGGTCTGGTTTGAAAAGAGACGTGGCTCAGTTTGTGTATGCATGTTTGACTTGTCAGAAATCGAAAGTGGAACATTTGAGACCTAGTGGTTTGTTGCAACCGTTGGATATTCCTGAGTGGAAGTGGGATAGCATTTCGATGGATTTTGTGACGGGATTACCGAACACTCAGCGTGGGCATAATGCTATTTGGGTGATTGTAGACAGGCTGACTAAATCAGCGCATTTTATTCCGATTGACATCAGTTTTTCTTTGGAACGGTTAGCTGAGATCTATATCAGTGTGGTGGTGAAATTGCATGGGATTCCATTGAGTATTATTTCTGATCGAGATCCTAGATTTACATCGAGATTTTGGGAAAGTTTACAAAAGGCTTTGGGTTCTAGATTGAGGTTGAGTTCGACTTATCATCCGCAGTCGGATGGTCAGACCGAAAGAACGATTCAGTCTTTGGAGGATTTGTTGAGAGCGTGTGTTTTGGAACAAGGTGGTGCGTGGGACGGTTATCTTGCTTTGGTTGAGTTCACGTATAATAACAGTTTCCATTCTAGTATTGGAATGGCACCTTTTGAGGCTTTATATGGACGAAGATGTAGAACGCCGTTGTGTTGGCACGAAACAGGTGAAAGTTCGGTGGTTGGACCGGATTTGGTGCAACAAACGACGGAAAAGGTAAAGTTTATTCGTGAGAAAATGAAGGCTTCTCAGGATAGACAAAAGAGTTATCATGATCGGAGACGGAAGGATCTTGAGTTTCAAGAGGGTGATCACGTATTTCTGAGGGTTACGCCGGTAACGGGTGTTGGTCGTGCTTTGAAATCTAAGAAGCTTACTTCTCGATTTATTGGTCCTTACCAGATATCTGCGAGAGTTGGTGCTGTGGCGTATCGTGTGGTGTTACCGCCGAATCTGTCGAATTTGCAGCTTCAGAAGTATGTTCCGGACCCTTCACATGTTATTCCAATGGACGAGGTTGAGGTAAGGGATAACCTTACGGTCGAGACTTTACCAGTTAGTATTTTGGATCGCGAGGTAAAGCGGTTGAGGGGTAAAGAGATTGCACTTGTGAAAGTGGCGTGGGGAGGCGCTGCTGATGGTAATCTGACGTGGGAGTTGGAAAGTAGGATGCGGGAGTCGTATCCAGAGTTGTTTGTATCAGGTAAGATTTTCGAGGACGAAAATTTCTAAGTGGGGGAGAATTGTAACGCCCCGTTTTGCCAATTTTATTTTTATTGAGTCTTTTTGGATTATTTTATTATTATTTTATTTTATTCTCGACTTTTATGTGAAAATATGTTATTTTTCGTCGTGATTATATTTTATCGCGTTTTGGGAACATTTGCGGGATATTTGAGTGTGGGGGTATTTTGGACATTTCATAGATATTTTTACTAAGTTAGTAAGAAAGAAAAGAAAATAGAAAAAAAAGAAAAGGGAAAGAAAAATAGAGAGAAAGAAAGAAGAAAGAAGGAAAAAGAGAAGAAAAGAGGAGAAGAGAGAAAATTGGAGAAAGAGTGGAAAAATGATCAAGAACAATTTCTAGGAATCGATTAATCGGGTAAGGGTGCGAAACTCGATTATTCTATGATTGTATACGATTATGTATGTGTTTTGTTGTTGTTTTTCGATTGATTTGGAGAATATTAGTAAAACCTAGATTGTGTAAAAATTGATTAGAAATGAATTTGATTGTGGTAAAAATCTTGTTGAATGCATTGTTGATTGTTCATACATGTTTGTGGTATGCTATTACACTTCAAATTGCTGTTTTTTCTGAGTTTAGGTGAAGAAATTGGTTGATGTTGGGTTGGAAAACGCAGAAATTGTTCTGCAGAATTTTTCTGGGTATGCTCTGGCCATACGCGTAAGGGGCATATCCATACGCGTATGAGCCAAGGTGATACGCGTATCATTGGCTTGTTTTTGGGCCAATACGCGTATGAATCTTGGCATTACGCGTAACATGGGCGAGCCATGGGCCAATACGCGTATGGGTTTTGGAACGAGGATTTTGTGAAGGAAATGGGCTCTGTCCGTACGCGTATGGACATGAGTGATACGCGTATGGACAGGAGAATGTCAAAAATGTAATTTTTCAAAATGTGTTTTCGGTTTTGTCCGTAACTTTGGTTCCGATTATCCGATTTTTGAATTCTTGGTGTCGTTAGAAAGGTATCGAGTTGTACTTTATGATTATGAGGTTTTGAGAATTGCTAGCCGATTAAATTTTGTCGGGAAATGTGAATAGTGCCGGTTATCGATTTTTGTCATTTTAATGGCGTGGAATTGACGTGTATTATGCCGTATGTTGTTGTTTTGTATGTGAGATGACTTATGTGCTGTTGTGATGATGCTTTGTGGCCGAAAGGCAAGAAAATGCTAAGTGTGATATTTGATAAATGTGCATGATTATGAATATGTGCATGGATGCAATGTGAGTGTCATGAGTCATTGTATGCCAAGCATCATAATGTTCATTGTGGAAACGTCCTGAGAGACGGTTTGATTCCCGAGGGGAATATGCTATACCATCGTGTGCCTCGAAAATATGAGGCACTGCCTGAGGACTTAAAGCGATGGGTATAGACGATTGTGGGCTCCTTTGGAGACTTAAAGCAATCCTTAACGTCGTGTGCCTCGAAAATATGAGGCGATGCCTGAGGACCTAAAGCGACGGGTGAACATCGTAGGCCCGACGGGGAGTTACTTGAGATTCTCAGTAACGAGCGATGGTTCCAATAGTTCCTGAATGAACTGATGATGAGACAAGAGACATTGGAAGTCGGTACCGCATGGCATGTGCATAGAGTCGTCGTGTCGGTCTATGTGCATTGCATAAATCATGAATTAATTTTGTGTGAATTTGTGACTGTGATTGATGATTGTATGGTATATGTGTGGTGTGTAATGGTATTTGATGCTTGAGAATTGTGCGGTATTATGTTATATGTGGTTGTGGTGAGAATGTGTTACTTGTACAATTCTGTGTTATCATATATAATTTTATTCAATTATATTATGGTTGTTTTTCTCACCCTTCTGCTGTTTTATAATGCTCTATGAGGCGTTGCAGATTAGAGTTGCTGGAGGTATTCTTTTTGTGAAGCTTTGCGTCTTCATTCTTTTGTCGGTCGGCTCTGATATGTGACTCCGGGTAGCTAGGGTGGCCGTTTGCGATTATTTTGTATATCCGATGATATATTGTGGTTGCATATGTATAACTGGATGTATGATGGACACGTTTATATGTATATATGTATAGGTGTTGATCAGATTTTAGATCTTCCGCTTTAATTCTAATTTCTAAAAAGTGGGTGTAAGGAGCAAAGTTTCCTCTGTTTGATTGCTACCCCACAGTTGCATATCATTATGGGCAGGTGTTGCATGTTATGCTATGTTTGGGTACAGTTGATGTGATTCCTCCCTTTCTATGCCGCGAATTCATATGTACTCTGACGAAATTTCGAATTTTCTTTTAGTGCTTTAATTGTCTGTTAATTGGGGGTATAGATTGGGGGGCGTCACAACTAGCCTGTTGCATGACGCTGATTCATGAAGGGTCCATGACTCTAGGTCCCCCACTTAGAACCAGTGTTATTTTGGTGGTTGTGTAATATTGGACTTCAAGGACATTTCCTTGCTCTAACCAATATGAAAACCCCGATCAGAATAGACCTTTTCGTCACTCTCTTTGTAAAATGGCCAGCCCGTTGCATAACGTTGATACGACTAAGGTCCGTGACTTTGAAACCTTATCAAAAACCTAGAAAATATCCCGTGAGTGGGTTTATGGGTAGATAATCTAGAACTATCCGTTATAGGGAAACCTACCTAATAGGATGTTCTAATTTACTCGTGTTATCCCAAATCCTAACCATACCTACATTGCATTTTCTTTCTGCATCATGTGTTGTATGACATTGCATATCATTTGCATCATTTGCATGGTTCATTGCATACATCCAGTCTTTCCAGCAACTCATCTCCAGTTGTCTCTATCCTCCAGTGTCTTCTGTCAGTCGTCAAGCTGATTCCTCGACACCGACACATGACTAGAGCTAACATCAGATGCAGAATGTCAAGAACAATCCTCTGTCAGGACAAGTGAAGCTTCAGTCGACTTCAGCTCAGCTACTTTCCGAAGACAAGCCAGCCCATCCACGTTGTTGACTAGTCACTAGGCCATGTTTCTTATTGTTTGCATTTTCCTTTGTTTTGTACTAGCTGTTTGCTTCCAAACTATGTTGGTACTTTCATGTTAATGAAATAAGCATTTGCAACTTTTTGATTCAATTCATTTGTGTTTGCTATTTACTTCTTAATGCTTTCTCTTCCAAGAAAAATAAAAAATTCTCTTGTCCACTTTCTTTTGATTATGCAAAGATTGGAGGGAGGATGATGAAAACGTCATACCCAAATTGCTGTTAGTATGCTTTCAAATCAAAACTTTGCTGACAATGTAAGGCATTGTTTCAACTCCTAAACACTGAAGACATAAGGAAGATAATCCCTCATCAACCCCCTTCGAGCCTTGAAGTAGGAGTTTCTTTTTTTTACAAATAAAAACCCGCAATCTTAACCTGGGGCAGGGTAGTTCTCAGTTAACTTGATTGTGCATTCAAATACAAGAGTTTCATGCGAGGCGCCTTTCAACAAAAGGGTGCATTCACAAATTTTCCTTCGCACACAGCAAGCAAGTGTCGAAGATGTCTTTCAAGTCGAACTCCAATGATGGTTCGCTGTAATCATTAAGCCAGGCATTCACAACCTTTCAACTCTTCCAAATTTAATGAATAAATGTAGTACAAGTTGTTCCCAGAGTGATAAATGAAGAAGAATTGTCAAGGAATCCTTACTCAAAGAATGAGTCGAGTGTCTCTCGAGGCAAAAGCCAAGAAAGATAGGAAGCTCATGACCTCACCTTATACAAAGAGAAGAAAGAACAAGCTTGTATGACAACCAAAAGTTGTAAGGAAGCAGTGACTGCCATCTCAAGTCCATTGAATTTTGAACCATCATCAGTGCAATCCCTAACCTATGGGAACCTGAGTGCATAGTTTGAGTTAACTGAGCATAGGACTGGAGATCATCACGAAGATTGGGCGGGCAAAACTAAACTTTGAGCCTTTATCTTTTGTTTCTTAAACCATGAACCAGGCCACGTTATAACCCTCAAGAGACCTAACTGAAGTAAGGTTATTTTGAAAGCATACTACAGTAAGGTTGCGTAAACTGACTCCAAAAGATCGTTGCAGATCATCTATTTTGGGCATTACACCTTTTTCTTTACCTTTCACTTTTAAATGCCTTGAACCGCCGTGTTCAGACTAATGACTCATATGTTTTGCATCTTTCAAAAATGATTTTGATTTCAAAAGTTGCATGAACTTTGCATTTACCATGTTTGTACAAATACTTTTGTTTGCAAACTAGCTTTCTTCTTAAGGAATTTTCAAACATTTGAGAAACTTGGTCGGAGATCCAATCAGGGGCAAGTTCCTTCCATATCCTGTTGAGAATCAGTTCAAGATTTGTGGTTTAATGGTGACTTCTTAGAATTGGTTTATACAGAAGATTTTGCAAGACTCAGGCTGGGGCAAGCTTTCCCAGTGTACAGTAAAATAATCATCTTTCAAGACTCAGACTGGGGCAAGCTTTCTAAGAGCACCATGAAACGGTCATTTCCAGAATTAATCAAGTTGAAATAGTGATCAGCTCGTCTACAATAATCAGCTAGTATGGGGAAGTTTACCTGAAGAATCCCCAAGCAACTCTTTATCCTTCCTACAAGGATCATCAATTTGGATACAGTTTACCAGCGTGGCAATGATGTGTTCAGTAGTAGCATCCCTAGTCCCAAGCAGAATGACAGTGATCTCCGTGTTGAGGAATCAGTCTACCAGTCTTATCTTCTTTCATTCCAGTGCTATTCCTGGATCTTCATATTCTTTCACTCCAGTGCCATTCCTGGATGTCTGTCTCTTTTGATCTCTAGTGCCATTCCTGGATGTCTGTCTCTTTTGATCTCCGTGCCATTCCTGGATATCTTATTCCTCTTGTTTCGCCCAGTGCTATTCCTGGAAGTTTTGCCTCTCTTCTGTAATCCCCATCAAATTTGCTTGACATCTTGCAATATCATTCCTTAAAGTCTTATCTGTTCATTCAGTGCCATTCCTGGATGAGCTTTCTCCTTTGCATTCAGTGCCATTCTTGGATGTCTTTCTCACTATCATTTGATGCCATTCTTGAATATAGTGATTTGCCTTTACTTTCAGTGCCATTCCTGAAAGTTATTTCCTCTTATCCAATGCTTTCTTGGGTATTTCTTTGTTCAATGCTTTCTTGAACGTTGTTCTTTCCTTGTATCCAATACTTTCTTGGGTATTTCTTTGTACAATGCTTTCTTGAACGCTGTTCTTTCCTTGTATCCAATGCTTTCTTGGGTATTTCTTTGTTCAATGCTTTCTTGGACGTTGTTCTTTCTTTGTATCCAATGCTTTCTTGGGTATATCTTTGTTCACATTCATTCAATGTTGTCTTGAATACTGTGGTTTCTTTTTATCCAATGCTTTCTTGGATCTCTACCTTTCTCACGTCTATCTGATGTCGTCTCAGATATCGTGATTTACCCCTTTCATTCAAAGCCATTATTGGATGTCTGGTGTCTTTATATCCGACGCCTTCTCGGATTACCCTTTCTACCTCATTCTCATCTGATGCCTTCTCAGATATTATGAGTTTACCTTTCATTCAAATCCATTATTGGATGATTGGTTTCTTTACATCCAATGCCTTCTTGGATTACCACTTTTATCTCATTCTCATCTGATGCCTTCTCAGATATTATGAGTTTACCTTTCATTCAAAGTCATTATTGGATGTCTGGTTTCTTTACATCCAATGCCTTCTTGGATCCCTACTTTGTTCACTTTTATCTAAAGCCATTATTAGATATTGTGATTATACCTTCCATTTAAAGCCATTATTGGATGTCTGGTTTCTTTTACCATCTGATGCTTTTCCAGATGTGCCTTTCTGATGTTCTTCCAGATCGAGTCTTTGTTATACGATTCCCCAGTGGAGACCGTCTTTCCGGTGTTGCTTCCATTGAGGATCCTGTGTTATCTTTTCTTCTAAAGTGTCAGCTGGTCACGCTTGAACCAGTTGCTCAGTCATTTTAGATCTTCCCCAATTTTATTTCTGTTCCCCAGTGTTGTTGTTATCCCCAGTGATTGCTCATTGTGTGGACTTTGTCCTTGCCTGCTTTCGTCTTCGTTTGCATTTAGCATTTACCATTTCACACTTTTCATCATATTAAAGTTCATAGCATGTCAGCATCATAGTTTGTTTCTTTGGTCCATAGCATAGCATGTCAGTGCGTCTGAGGGCAAAATTTTCGGTTATCTATATTTAAATACCTTCCACTATGATTTCATGAAGACTATCATCACTCATGTCATCCGGTGGAGATATTTAAATATGGGCAACTGTCATACCCCAAATTTTACCCTCAGATACTTTGATCTTTCGCATATCATTTTAAATCGGCTATTTTTGCATTTGCAGTCATGTCGTCCTTTAATCATAGTCATGCATAATCTTCAAATTTAATCTTTATTTTAGAGTTTAGAACTTTTTGTTTTTAATTTTATTTAAAATTATTTATTTATCATTTTTTAACTTACTAGTGTAGTTATTTTTTTTATTTCTCTTTTATTAATATATTTTTATTTCTTTGTACTGATAGTTATCAATATGTACTTTCTTTTTATTTTATTTAATAATCATCAAATTTATTTCTTATAATTAGTTTTATTATTAATTTTCATTTTTAGTTATTATTATTAGTTTTATTATTATTACTATTATTCTATTTTTTATTTTTATCATTACTATTCTTTTTCATTTTTGCTGTTCTGCCAAGTCCACATCAAAACAAAAGCCAAATACTCCCATGCTGCTACCATCTGCTATGCCCTGATACAAAACAAAACAACCAAAAGCTATCTTGCCAAGACCCCAACACTCAAAACCTGATGCAAGACCTGCTGTAATATGTACCGCAGCAATTTCCTTTATGCTACACCTGCTTCAACAACAAAAGAGGAAAACCTGCCTCAAGCCCTTTTGTGAGCCTGCTACCTGTTTCACCAAAACAAGACCTGCACCTACTGCTATACACAATAAGCAATACAAAGACCTGAATCAATGACAAAACCTACCCATGACAGAATTCAGAATTGAAAAATAAAACTCAAGAAGAGAAGTCAATAAAGAGGGCAATCACAGCAAGAAAAAATCGGCAACAAGAACCTAAAAGAAAGAATTCAAAAAAAACATACTTCATCTCCCATCAACCTAAGAGTAAACCTCACTACCACAACAAAACTTCCTCCCTCCTTCAAAAAAACCTCTGCCTCCATGTCCCTTTCTTCTACCTTTCAAAACCCACCTCAAAACAAGAAAACTCCTCTAAACCTCATAACTCCACCATCTCTGAACCACACCGCCGACCATATTTATTCCAAACAAACTATTGACTCTCTTTCCATTTCAACCACCGCTTGACATTCGCCATCTGACCACAAAACCACCACTGTTTCAATTCACAACGACATCATCACTCTTTTTCCCAACAATAACCACATCAAGTCCATTCAGAAAATCAACCCGTTCAAAACACCAAAAGCCATTGTTTTCTAAACCATTATAACCATCACCGTCACCCTTCACGACCACCATTCACAAACCGAAATCGAAACATACAAACCTGAAAAGTGTCAGACGGAAATCGTGAGAAGGTTGGCTTGAGAACGATGTCGTATGCGTGTCGTTGATGTTGTTGATGCGATTCGCTTTCTTTCATTTTGTTTATCCTTTTGGTTTTAAGGAAGATGAATGAACGTTGCCGGGCATTTGAAAAGAAGAACCCTGATTGTTGACTTTGAGACAAACCCATTTGCACTCTCCATTGACTATACACACCCACCGTCAGATTGATTTTTGGGACTTCCTTGTTTTTGTTTTCTCTTTTAACCATTCTTTTTAATGCTTGGCTGATGGTAGATGAGTGGGCCTTAAGGCCCACGAGGATTCCACCTCTTTAATTTCTCTTGCACACCCCTCATTTTTATGTTAATTTGTTTCATTATTTTCTAAAAACTTTCCTAATTATTTTCTTAAGTATTTCACTATTTATATTTTTCTCCATCAATCCACCTACTTTAATATTTCTTTCTCAGTTCGATTCTATTTTTATTTTTTTAGGGGCCAATGATATAGAAAAATCTTGACTTGGTTGATTTATTCAAAATGACTAAAAGTCTTGATAAATATGAGGCCACACTCTTGTTTATTTTTATTGGCCAATGAAAGTCAAATATCAAGATTATCAATTTACCGATTTAAATCTTGATTAAGACGAGACCAATTTTATTTTTCATTTCAATTCCATTTTCTTTATTTAGGGGCCAATGATATTACAAAAATCTTGATTGGTTGATTTTATTCAAATCAATAAAAATCTTGATAAATATGAGGCCATATTTCATTTTTATTTTATCGGTCAATGAAAGTCAAATATCATTAGATTATCGATTTCTCGATTAAATTTTGATTAAGAGGAGACCATTTCGATTTTCCATTTTATTAAACAATTTTTATTAACTTGGACGAATAAGAGCCGTTAAGATCTAGCATCATGGCACAACTCTTCGAACAATTGATTTTTGTCAAGTGTTCGTCGTCCATCAAACAACTTTCATATCAATTCGGACAAATAAGGACCGTTAAGATCTAGCATCTTGACATAACCCTTTTGAGCTTTTTTTATCATCAAAAGCTTGTTGTCCTCAAAACAACCTTAACAATAACTTGGACCAATAAGAGCCGTTGAGATCTAGCATCTTGGCATAACTCTTGAACCATTGATCACTATCAATGTTCATTGTCCAACAAATATATTTCATTTCAACTTGGATGAATAAGAGCCGTCGAGATTTAGCATCTTGGCGCAACTCTTGGACCATTGATCGCTATCAATGTTCATTGTCCAACAAACATTTTTCATACCAATCTTGAATGAAAAGGACTGTTAGAGTCTAGCACTCTGGCATAACCCTTTTACATTATTAAAACATATTCAAGCCACTTTTAAACCACTAGCTTTTCCAAGAGATAGCCATTAATCTCTTGTGATTTTTAACCCTTCCTTTAACCTTCACAAGAGATAGCATTAATCTCTTCTCCTTCACCAACCTTTAACCCTTCATTCAAATCCTTTCATAAGAGATATCCATTAATCTCTTCACCTAAACAATCAATCCTCATAAGCTTTGCTTTCAAGCTTTTCACCGTAGTAGCCAGAACTACGGATGCTCTGATTTCTCAAGTTCATCTTGAGAATGCGTAGGCATAGGATTGCGAGATCCTAGCGAGCCACCTTTTCTTTTTTTTCTACCTTTTTCCTTTTTCCTTTAGATCTAATGCCTTCTTGGATTCCACCTTTTTCCTTTACATCCAATGCCTTCTTGGATTTCACCTTTCCATTTTTCATCGTAGCCCCGAACTACGAAGGCTCTGAGTTCCTCATTGCACTATGAGGATACGTAGGCATGAGATTGTGAAGTCTTGTCGAGCCCCTTAGTAATAAAAACCCTTAGGTCTCCCCTTTAAAAAATCCTAAAAACATTTCTCTCTCTTCCTTTTCCTCAAGTAGAAGATTAGAAGCAAACCTTAAGCTAACATACATTCAACCCTAACTAAATGGTTCCCGTTGAGTACAATGGACGCGAGGGGTGCTAATACCGTCCCCTTGCGTAACCGACTCCCGAACTCAGACATTGGTTACGATGACCATATCTTATCCTTTCTTTTTTAGGGTTTTATTCGATATTTTCCCTTTCCCTCTATGGGAATAAATAAAGATCGGTGGCGACTCTGTTAAGTCCATCCCGCAGGCGTACGATTGCGCTTCGCGAGGTCGTTCTCATTTTTCGAGGTACGACAGCTATGAAAGTCTTAATCAAGTGGATTGATTGAGCAGAAGTCTTGTATCATTGGGATACAAGCAAAGAAGTCTCGAGCCAAGATGCTTAAGCCACGTAAGTCTCTTGCTATGTGCTTGAGCAGTGATTATCTTAAGCAAGTAGATTGATTGAGCATGAAAGTCTTGAGCCATTGTGGCTTGAGCATGTTAGCTCGATTCATGAAATTTGGAGGAGTAAGTCTTAACCTGGGAGGTGCAAGCAGAGGCTCGTTTCATGGAACTTGGAGCAGAAGTCTTTAGCCTAATGGGCTTGAGAAGGAATGCTCAGTACATGGAATTGGAGCAGTAAGTCTTAACCTAAAGCAGAGAGGCTCGTTTCATGGGACTTGGAGGAGAAGTCTTGGGCTGAGGGCCTGAGCAAGGAAGTCTTGAACCTTGGGTCTGAGCAAATGTAAAAGTCTTATGCAAGAATGCATAAGCGATTGTAATCATGTTTTGATTATGAAGATGGCTGGTTTATACCTGAGTGAATCGCACACTCAAAGATAACACAGAGTCGCCACCGAACTTTATTTTGTCCCAAAGGACAGGGAAAATATCGATAAAACTCAAGGGGAAGAGAAACGGGAACGAGGTTCGATTAAGCGAAAGGAAGGTACTAAAACCTTACGCATCCGTCGTACTCGACGGGAACCATTTCGCTTGCTTCTAGGCTCGGATGGGTTATCTATCTTAAGGCTTCTAGCTAAAAGAAAGAAGAGGAAAGAGAAAAGAAGAAAAGAAGGAAAGAAAGTGCCCGGGGAGGATTGGGGCCCTCGTGCCTACGTACCCTCATAGTGCAATGAGGAAATCAGAGCGTCGTAGTTCAGAGGAACCAGGGTAAAAAAAGGGGAAAGGAAGAAGGATGGAAGGGTGTAAGTGTGCTCGCCAAGATCATCGCGACCTCGTGCCTACGTATCATACATTCGAATGAATGCAGAATCAGAGCTTCCGTAGTTCGGGGAACTAAGACGGAAAAAAGGAAAAGGAAAGAGAGAAGTGGTGTCAAAACCAAGAGAGAAAGAAAAAGGAAACTCTGCTGGGGACACAAAAGAATTGGTGTCAAAACTAGGAAATGGGTGCAAAGGAAGGGATAACTGTATGGAGGATAAAGTGCAAGAGTGGTGTCGAAACCAAGAAGATAAAAGAGCAAAAAGGAGTAAAAGAGACTCCAATGGGGAGGTAAGCGAACAAAGTGACATTGTTGGGGACCAGAGGGTAGTGACCCTACTGGGGAACAAATAAAGGGATGGTGTCAAAACCAAGAGAGTAAAGACTCGGTATATCAACTGACTGACAGTGGTTAGCCGAAGAAAGAGAGTACGACTCTGTGGGGGAAAAAAGGTTAGGTGTCAACAGACAGGCTGTGATGAACCAAAAGGAAAGAGTATTGAACCAAGAGAAGGTGTTTGACTCTGAAGGAATTTTGGTATATTAACTGATCAACAGTGGTTAACCGAGGAAAGCGAAGATCGCAACTGTGCGGGGAGAACGGTTTTAACAGGTGAACTGTGATCAACCAAAAGAACGGATGTAGGACCGAGCGAAGGTCGTGACCCAAAGAACGAGTGTGGGACCAAGTGAAGGTCGTGACCTAAAGGACGGGTGTGGGACCAAGCGAAGGTCGTGACCAAAAGGACGGGTGTGGGACCAAGAGAAGGTCGTGACCCAAAGGACGAGTGTGGGACCAAGCGAAGGTTGTGACCCAAAAGAGTTCGGTATATTGACTGAACAAGCAGTACTTGACTGAAGAAAGGGTATTTGAACCAAAAGAAGGTTACTAACCCAAGGGCGAAAGTATTCGAACCAAGAGAAGGTTGCTAACTGTTGGGGATTCGGTTTTAACAGAAAGACTGTGATAACCAAAAAGAAACAAGTGATTAACTAAAAGAAGGAGATTAACTCGAAGGACTCAGTTTATTAACAGATAGACTGTGATTAACTGAAAAAGGTGGGTGATTAACCAAGAGAATGTGATTAACCCCAGAATAACCCAGTATGTTAACATATAGATTGTGGTTGACTGAGAAAAAGTGAAAATTGGTGTTTTAACTGACAGGCAGTGTTTAACCAAACAAAGGGGAGAAGAACCAAGAGAAGGTTGCGAACTCCGCAAGAGTTTCAGCGTTTAACAGGAAAACTGTGTTTAACCGAAGAAAAGGAATTGAGACTCTTCTGGGGAATCAAAGAGTAATGATTGACCACAAGAAAAAGGGTAGGGTATCGAAACAAAGAGAGTTTGCTAACCCAAGCGCAATGATCTTAACCAAGAATGGTGATTGATCAAAAGAGATAGCAAGAGAAAAGAGTAATCAAGGATTGACTCGACTGGGGGAAGAAGATACACTACCGCCTGGGGATAGAGATGACTAAGCCAAGCACAGGGTCATTCATCCCCTACCTAAAGTAGTCAAAATGAGAGTAGGAATTCTCCATTCTCATTCCTTCCCTAACACACAGGGTGTAGTGCAGAAGTTGAAACAGACAGCGTAACAGCTCCAAGTTGTACAGTGCTCTAGTGTAGTGCGGCGCGCGAACCTCCGGCTCAGCAGCGGAGAAAGAAAAAGCTCTAAAGGAAGCCTAAAGAGAAGAGCAAGGGGAGAGATCAACTAATCAAAATGAAGTTTCGATTAATTAATTAAAGGGAATTGATATGCTAACAACTTTCCAATGAGAATGAAAAATCATAAAAGCAAAAGATGTGGATTATTGATTTTACAAGATTAATCTTATTCTCTTGAGAACAAACCTAATGCAAAACAAATAGAGAAAGCGCAAAATAGTGCCAAATGATACACAAAATGCAGCACAAAATCATGTTATTGTGATCAAAGAAAGTGCAAGAAAGCATATGTTCACATAATGCCAAGAATGTGATTTAATCGAATAATCGAAATCGTGCATCGAAAGTTCATGAATATGCTTTAAATAGAAGTTAAATGACACTTAAAACACACATAAAAATCAATCATAACAATCCATGGAAGTTAGAGGAGGAAAGGATGTCAAACAAGCTTGAAAAACACCAAAAATGGCACTCTGTTACAGTGGTAATCGATTACCCTATGTAGGTAATTGATTAATTGCTTAAAAATAGCAGAATTTGGTGAAAAAAGTGCAGAGTAATCGATTACCCTCTTTGAGTAATCGATTACCACTGTAACAGTGGCAAAAAAAACAGCAAAACAGCTTTTCCAAAAGCAATTTTCAACACCTAATCACTTATCCAAACTACCACATGCTATGGTATGAGTTTGTGCACGAAAATTTCATGAATTAGGATCAATTAATCATCAATTGAAATCATGAACATGTATATCAAAAATCAAACAAACACAAGATTCATCGAACCGAAAAACTATCGGAACTACATCGAAAATGCGCGAAAGTGATCGAAACAGTAGATTGAGTGAGAACTACCAACCTACAAGCCGGAGGTTTGGCTTGGTGATTGTTGCAAAGTGATCTTGGCAAAGATAATCAAAGAAAACCAGAGGAATCGTCAACTATAGCCGAAACGTATCGAAACCGAACGAATTGCGACGAAAACTCCAAAATGAGAATTATCACCGAAGAAGCTTGAAATAATCACTTGAGATGAATCCAAAAGCTACCGAAGCTCCAAAAGATCCAGTAGAATGGAATGATGATGAAGGTTAAGCTCAAGAAAAAGCACTTTCAAGGTGAAAATAGCTTTTCTTCAATGGAGAATTAAGAGCTTTAGTGAGGTTTGGTGGGGAGATTTGAGATGAAGATGAAGGAGTAGCAGAAAAATTCAGAGAGATTGTAAGAGAATAGAGAGTGAAGTGTGAGAAATTAGTGTGAAAATGGTTGAGATATTGTGGATCCTTTGAAAAGTGAGTGAAAACTTGTTTATATAGACTTTTGGTTTGAAGTGTGAGAGGTTTGGAATTTGGTTTGGACTTAGCTTTGGGTGGTTTGGAACTAGGCTAGGAGTTAGTTAGGCTTGACTCACCGAGTCAAGGTGGTTAACTCGGTTAGTTAGGACCAACTCGGTAACAATCCTAATGTGAGCTCCAATCATCCAAAGGTCCACATACTTGGAAATCAAGGAACATGGTGCACTTATTTGGAAATGATGCATTGGAGTAAATTTGAGTGAATTCTTGAAGACTCCATAATGTTCCACATGCTACTAGACCGATGTAGAATCAAAGCCCAAAGAGTGTGCAAAGTTGCTATCATGAAAAAGCAGCAGAATTTGCAAACTGACACAGGGTAATCGATTACCCTATTTGAATAATCGATTACTCTAGCCAATTTTGCCCAATTTTTCTAAAAAAATGGTGTTGTGGCCCCGGTTTCGATTTTCCACCTCTTGTTTTGATAAATAGGCATGGAAATCCTTATTTTGTGCTCATTTTGATGATGTGATGGCCTTGTGAGGATGCGATTAATCGGGCCTGGAAACCCGAGTATTCCTGCAATAAAATCATAGAGAAAAAAAATGGGTGCTTATGCCGGCGATGCGAATGCACATGCTTATGCGAAAAGAAAAAAGGGAGGTCAAATTTTTGGTTACCGCAGATTATAGTAAAAATCTCTTGTGAAGCAAGGGGACTGGACTACTCTTAGTTAGAGGAGGAACCAATATAAATCTTTGTGTCTTCTGCTATTATTTATTTGCTTCTGTTAACATTTCGTTGCTACGAATTAACCAGAATCTGAACACCAGTTTAGATTCTGAACTCTGATAAGATGCAAACTAAGAAAACAGAAAACACAATTCACCCCCACTTCTTGTGTAATTTTCTCACCTTCAAAAATGTGTTTAGATTTTTCAAGGAGTGAGGGGTATGAAGGTTGGTCTGGTCAATATGCTTGTGTTCCGTATTCAACTGGTACAACCATTTATTGTTTAGCCAAACAAATCATCTTCAAATTTTTCATATCCTGTATATAACACAAATAGTTTGTAAATCGGACAATACAAGCTAGGAATTGTCACAATTTTGAAACATAAATCAAGTTTAATCTAAAGCTAGGTGAATACAAAACATTGGTGATGTAGATATTAGGTGAACACTGAACATTATCAGCATAGGTAACCTGAACTGGGTTACCATTTGGCATATGAACTTTGATAGGCTTAATTATATCAAATGATTCCAAAAAAATCTAGAAAAACACATATGGTCATTGGCTCCTATATCAAGAAGTTGTACATTAGACTTATTACTTACCGAATAAGTAATGATACTAGGAATACCTGAATGTTGATGCTCATCTTATGAATAACCTTAATGAGATGAAATAGAGGTGTTTAGTTAATTGTATCTTGAACCAATATTAGGACTTACTGAAGGAATCAAATTATCTTGTTGAAGCAAACATACAAGCCGATCATACTTCTCTTGAGTTAGACCAGAAACATCAAGTTCTTGTTGATTCGAATCTAAAGTAGATTTGGGTTATTGAGAATCAATAGCGGTATTGTTATATGTGCTAGCAGATGAAAGAGGTTTTTCGATACAATGATGGTCATGTTTTTAGTAACAAAAATCAACAATCTGACCATACTTATGGCAATGAATACAATATTTGGAATTTTTCTTGCCATTGCCTCTATAGTTAATTCCTCTGACTCGACCATAACCTTTCTTAGCATCATAGGCATTGGTGAGAATGAGATATCATCCACATGTGTAAGAGTTCAACTGCTTGATGGTAATGAATCCATTAATAACACTTGAATTTTGACCACAAAAATCTGTTCATTCAATCCAGTTAAAAATTGAATAACTTGGTCCTCAAGAATATAGTTTCTTGCTAATCTCATAGTGTAATACCCCAAATTTTGACCACTTAGATTTCCCATCATTGTGAAAATCATCATCACAATATGGATGTACCTTTATGCTTCATTAGTCTCCCCCAGGATGGGTGAGCATCCACTACAATCAAAATTAGGGTTTCAAGCCCTCTCTGAGTGCTTAGACAAAGGATCAATCAAGAAATGACATGATTTTCAACTTGTCTAATCTCTCAAACATCCAAAATGGATAAAAAAGGACTCCCACTTCAAGGATTAAGCACAAGGCTGCTCCCTTCTAGGTGGATCAAGTCTCAAGATCGACAGTGTTACCAAATTAGGGTTTTGGTCGACCAGGGCCTCCAGATGGAAATTTTCATCTGGGCACAAGGCAATGATCCAAAACATAACCTAATATACTTCATGGAACCTCATGATCCCATGCATCAAGTCAATTTTGCCTCAGGGGATGCATTCATCAAAAATCAGGAATTAGGGTTTCTTGACCTAATTCACCCCTAAGTTGACTTTTGGGACAAACCATGAGCCAAGACCTCAAGAGATGATTTGAGGGTCTCTAATATACCATATTGATCCATTTGGAACAATGGATTGATCCAAGAAGTTTGAGCAACAAGTCTCAATTTCATCTGCACCACAATTAGGGTTTTAAGGGAAAAGTCAACTGTAACTTTGAATTTTGACCAGGACATGCTCCCAAACCCTAATACATGATTGAATATACCCTATGAAACCCATGGAACATGCCCATAAAGTTTGATTTAGGTCAAGGACATGATTTCCTGAAGAATTGCACAATTTGGAATTCATCTGATAAAAAGTCAACTGTGCACAAAAGTCAACTTTGACTTTTTGAGATTTTTCACCAAAATGGATTTTTAACCCTAAAATGATGTTAATGTATGGTTTGAATCATCATTCATCAAGAAAAATCAAGAAAAGTGAGATAACTTGTAAAAGGGGTAACCATAAAACTTAGAAATTTTTCTAAGTTAAAAATAAAGTGGCGAAGGTACCAACTTTGAAGGACCATAACTCCTAAACCACAAGGCCATTTTTTCTCATCCAAAGATGGATTTGTAGCCCTCATTATCACCTACAAAAACTTCAACTACAAGTCATTCCAATTCATTAAGGATTTTGAGTTATGGAGTGATCAAAGTGGCTGAAAAGTGAAAATGTCACTTTTTCCAACACTTAGTGAAATTTTCACTAAGTCAGATTCTGCCTCACTTTTTGCCAAATGTAGGGGGATTTTTCACTTGGAATCAAAAGAGATCAAAACCAAACTTGTTCAAACAGTTGTTGTATCATGTAAGAGCTTTCCAAAATGGCCAAGAACATTGCCAAATTCAACCTACACCATGAGATACAACATTGCCAAGTTGCCTTGCTGAAATCTGTCAAGGCAAGGCAGAATTTGCAACTTTGGTCGATTTGCCAAAATCATCCAAATTCAATTGCTCCTATCCACTTGGACACCTCAGAGGATTGAATCTAAAGGGGACAATCACTGAGCCAAGCCTCCAAAGTCCATGGAACAAGAAATAGCATGTTGAACCTAGAATGGCCAAAATAGGGACAAGACTTCAAATTTGGAATGAGGCATTCAATGGAACCATCAAGGTGGCATGGACTGAGCCATTCTCATCTGAAATCAGTCAAGACTTATCCTAGACCAAGGGGACCAAAGCTCTGTGCCCTAACCTCTAGTCAATAGCTAGAGGAGACTTGGATTTTCATTTGCCAACATTGGCCAAACCTACTTACCAGCTGCCATGCACTATTCCTTGCAAAACAAACTTGCTCTACTATAAATAGAGCTCAATTGTGGTCAGTTTGAGTACACCAAAGCCATCTAACAGATGCTTTCCTCAAAATCTCTTCTTTCACTCCAATTTTGCCTTCTAAGGCAAGTCACTATCGGGTTTTGAGTTTGAGAGCAATTCCAATCAAACCAATCACTCACACACCTCACATACATCACATATGAGCTGATCAAACACTTAGATTACTTCTGAAACATCAATTTCACAAAATCACCAGCTGGTTGCTCAAGGTTTTAACCAAAGTGCAGCTGAGGTACCACAAAATGATCCAGCCAATTTCAATCAAGTCCAACCATCCAAACACAATCCATAGGGTGTAGGGAAGCTGTTCAGATCATCACCACTCATCTGTAACACCTCCAAATCAAAAATCACATTGCACTTGCTGTCACGGCTTGGAGGTAAGCACATACTTGGTCATCTCTCAATCTATGCATATTTCCTCGCACAATAATTTGGCCATATGTTCATAATCATGCATGGAATGTTTTCCCTCAATTAATTGCATTGTTTGAATCGTGTATAAAAAATCCTAGCCTTCATGCAGAAATTAGGGTTCTTGAGGTCTCTTCGTGATTTCTTGTTGTATGTTTAATTTAAATGAAATTAAAGTACATAGACATGATCGTGAGGTTGAGACGAGCATAATGATATGTGGATTGCATGATATGATTACGTATTCATGGAGATTGGATAGAAAATGCAAATCTGAGAAACCAAGAACACGCGCGTGTTCTTCAGCTTGTTCTTGGCGCCATTTTTAGAAATTCAAATATTTGAATTTTGTGATTTTGTTTAATTGATTCAAAAATTAATTTCTCTCTGAGTTTTAATGATTTTGAGTTGATTCTTTTTTTAAAAATTCACAAAAATGTTAAAATATTTTATTTTAACAAAAAATCCCAAAAATATTATTTATTTCATATAATTGATATTTTTGCAAAGAATTAATATTTTAATTGTTTTTGGCATTTTAAATATTTTTTCTACATTGATTTTGCAACTTTTAATGCTTTCTAATTATTTTGTAGGTCAATACTTAATTTTTGAAGCATTAATCCAAGATCATAATTTGTTTTCCATGTGTTAAACAATTTTTGATCATTTTAATTGAATTTTTATTCAATTAAATACATTTTGAAAACAAATTAGGGTTTTGGATTAATTCAACCCTCATAAATCATTTTCAAAACACTTTGGGCCTCTTGAGAGAGTGTAAGACCCATCCCCCCTTGTACAAAAACTTTTTGGGCCTCATCCATTGTATAAGTCCCTCTGTACAAGTAAACGGCGCGATCGTCGCCTTTTTAAAAATAAACCTGGGCCTACCCTCGAGTAGTAAGACCCATTTCTTTTTTCTTAAAACTTTTTGGGCCTCTAATAGAGTGTAAGACCCAATCCTTTTTTTGACCAAATCATTTTTGGGCCTCAGTGTATTGTATAAGTCCCGATACCGTAAAAAACAAACGGCGCGATCGTCGCCTTTTCAAAATAACCCTTGGGCCTCTCCTTGAGCTATAAGACCCATTCAAAACACTTTAGGCCTCTATTAGAGTGTAAGACCCAATCCCCCTTTTAACCAAAACATTTTGGGCCTCACTTATTGTATAAGTCCCTCTGCGTTAAAAGGAAACCTCGGCGCGATCGCCATTTTTAAACGAAAAATCATTTGGGTCTACCCTCGTGTTATAAGCCCCACACTTTTTCCTTTAAACCTTTTTGGGCCTCTCGAGAGAGTGTAAGACCCATCCCTTTGTACAGAAAACCTTTTTGGGCCCCAGTCACTTGTATAAGTCCCTCTCTACAAATTCAAACTGTGCGCTTACTGATAAAACCCTGGGCCTCTCCTTGAGCTGTAAGCCCCAAATCTTTCTTTTTCAAAGCACTTTCTCCTTTGATTTTGAATATACTGTTGTTTTCAATCTTTCTTTGTTGAACAACTAACCAAACAGCATGGAAGCACTCCAACCGAGTAAGTGGTTATCGCTTTCATTTACTGCTTTCATATATATAAACTGTATTGTGGGGCTGCTCACTGTAAGTCTCCTTTCATAAACTCATATCTACTGTGTAATAATAGTATAGATATTTCGAGTTTCCCCGGCTACTACGTCTAGAACTAGGTGACGCCGTTTCATTTATTCGTAGAAATAGACGCCTAGATCCCCAATAGGAGTACCAGATACAGTCTTCTCTTCGGCTGTCCTCCTTAGGAATCGTCAAGAAGCTCTACTCCCCAAGATGAATGTATTCTCCGTGAATGGCATCTTTGAGTTTCTTCCAAATTCTCGAACTTTCCTGACTTGATCTATTCCTTGTGGATAACTTGCCTTGAATGTCTCGGGGTTTGGGTACCCACTACGGTCATAATCTTGGACCTTAACTAAGGAACCCTCTTTAAAGGCTAAAAGTCGCTGGATAGTAAACCTCGCACGTTTACCAGTGGTTTTTATCTATAAAAGAGTTATCTCTCCTAATGGAAAGGAGATGATAGACCCACGGGCTTCTTAAAAGCATCGGCCTCCTCTTGGGCATTATTCAAGGACACTACGACTTCTTAGAAGTATTCACAGCCTCCTCTTAGGCTTCGTATAATGATCTCTTCCTCCGGGAATGATAGCCTCCTCTTGGGCTTCGTACAAGGACCCGTCGGCTTCTTAAAAGTTTCCAGCCTCCTCTTGGGCTTCGTACAAATTGTCCCGACGACCTCCTAGAGGTATAGGAACAGAACATAGTCATTCTCATAGAACAGTCCTCTCATAGAGTCTACTACTGTTTCTCAAAGCATAGTACAAAAGATAAAACTCTAGACACGGACAGTCTAACTTCCTTGAGTCTCAAAGACATTCTCAAGCACCCTTCGTTAAATAGGAAGGAAACCCGCAGACTCAGACAGTCTCGACACCCTTTGGATTTCCCGTTTCCTCAAAGAGAAGGAAATATCCCTGATCCTCAAATCAAATCCCTGTGTACAGTGTTACTCATATAAGAACTGATTTTCTCTTTTAAAATCAGTATATTGGATCTGTCACTCAACTGAAACAGTTACAATAGCCTCCGTCTCGGGCTTCGTACGAGATACCAAAATTCTCCCCAGTGGAGTCAAACAACCTTTTCGCCTCTCTCTCGGGCTTCGTACGAGACACATAAGAGACTCTCCTGTTGAGTCAATTACCCTTTTCGTCTCCATCTCGGGCTTCATACGAGATACAAAATCACTCTCTTATTGAGTATAAAAGATTCTCCTGTTGAGTCAACCCTTTTAGCCTCTCTCTCGGGCTTTGTACGGGACACAAAATAGCCTCCTCTTAGGCTTTGTATAATGATTTTCCTAGCGGAAATTAGCCTCCTCTTAGGCTTCGTATAAGAAAACCACTGGTTGATCCAATCAACCTTTTAGCATCAAAGTTGTGCCTTGTTCACAGTATACAAACATCAACAACTCCTTTCACCTTCATCTAATCGCTGTAAGCGGCAAGCCTCTGGATCATCTACATCCATGCCACTGTCCCTCTTTTAGCATGAGAAATTCCTAAGGAAAGATGGCATTGCTCTACACTGAGTTAAAGTCTTCTCCTTCAGGTTAAAACCCTTTCTTCGGAAATTATGGCATTGCTCGGATCCGCGTATCCCAGTTAAAGTAATTCTCCTTCTCCCTTCTTTAGAGATGACAAATTCTCTCTAAAGTCGAGGTCTTTCAGCTTCACGTCTTGGGCTTTGAACAAGACACAAATAGACCTTCAGCTTCACGTCTTGGGCTTTGAACAAGACACAAATAGACCTTCAGCTTCACATCTTGGGCTTTGAACAAGATACAAATCACCTTTCGTTTCACATCTTGGGCTTTGAACAAGACACCAAAAACACCCATTTCCTCCCATAGAATAGGAGGAACTACGAACGCTCATATTTCCCTGTTTCGGTAAACAGGAATACGTAGGCATAAGATCGAAAGAAAAGATCTTAGCGAGCGCAATCAACAAAAACCCAAATCCCATATCTCCATCAATCAAAAGCAGTAATTTAAAAACATCATTCCTAACATCCTAATCCTTGTTCCCCGCCAGAAACCTTTTGCCTAGAAAGAAAACCGTATTGGAGAAAATACAAATAACCAGTACAAGGCCCCCCCACATTGATAGCATCCGTAACCTAACAGACCGCTGTTTAAACTCAGTATGCAAGCAGGGTTAATTGGAGACATCTATTTCCCTTCCTTATTCAGCTCACAATAGGATAAAAAATGAATCGACCTGTAGTCAAAGCTCAGACCGCAGAGAGCGACCAGCGCTTAAGAACCGCGTCCAAAATCGCTCGCTACAGAAAAGTGGCGCCCACCGTGGGGCCCAAAAAAGTTAGATCTAGGCACGGTCTTCCTTCTCTTCACTTATGTGAAAACCACAGATTGGGGCTTCCGCCGGGGAACCCATTTCTGTCAGGAACTTAGGAATCATAGCTTTATAAGTCTAGGATGATTAGGACAAATATATATATTGCTTTTCCTAATTGCTATATGTGTTTATTTTTCTGCTACTGGGAATGCGGGTGATGCCGTATGTGGAAAGAATGAGTATACACTTAAGATAAGTGATGGCGACGGGGTCGACCATCAACCTCAGTGGAGGTTGACCAACGCAACCCATTCACTCTTCTAGCCAATGGGCCGGTTGTTAAGTCTGAGAAGCTGAGGAGCCAAACCCTTTCCTAGTGCGGAAACTATCGGAAATAGTTGTTACGCGATACTACCCTCATTTGAGGCTGGTGATCTATTCTTGGTGAATGGCACTTACTCTAAGATTGCTCTACAACTCGCTGACGATCCGCTTGTTGTTTTGCTTTCCTGGGAGGAGCTGATGATAATGAGTACAGGTACAAAAATCACCCTAGTATAAACCTTTGGGGATGGGTAGAGCCTTGACTTCATTACAACGACCCTTTGACCCCATGTTTTTTCTATGTTTTTGTGTGCTGCATTCATGCATTCGTTTAATAAAACATTAAAACATTCAAAAAACTTTCTCTTCTAGTCTCTCTGTTTTTCAAATTAAACTAAGACTGTGATTGCAAATATCAAAGAAGAGGATTACGCTAATGGATTTCGGTAGAAGGAGAACTCACCAGTATACCTTCAAGGTTCCAAAACTAGGGGATTTGAGAAAGTTAGCGAGGATGATCGTTAACCCAGAGGCTTTCAGAGCCAAGCACGGTGGTTTGCTACCACTGTTAAGAGTCCATGTGATTAAGGGGATCATGGACGCGCTCATTCAGTTCTATGATCCAGTTTATCATTGTTTCACATTCCCGGATTACCAGCTATCACCAACGCTGGAGGAGTATTCTTATCTGACTGATTTACATATCACTGATCGAGCTCCATTTTCTGGACTGGAAGAAATTCCAAAGAATCAGACTATTGCAATAGCAATTCATTTGGACGAGTCTGAGGTCAGGACTCACATGACCACTAAGGGTGGCACCTAAGGTTTGCCAGCCCAGTTCTTGACAAGGAAAGCTCTGTACTTCGCTAGTATAGGGAACGGGACTGCTTTTGAAAGCATCTTTGTCTTGCTCACCTACGGGTTATTTTTGTTTCCCAACATCAATAACTTCGTCGATATCAACGCTATTAAGGTTTTTCTCATTGGAAACCCTGTGCCGACTTTGCTCGCAGATGCGTATCATTCTGTACACTTGGGAAATTTGTACAGCGGAGGAGAGATCACATACTGTGTACCTTTGCTCTACAAATGGTTTATCTCTCACTTGCCCAAGTCTGCTGCTTTTTGGGATTGCAAGAGTGTCTTACGTTGGTCGCAGAAGATCATGTCTCTCACCAACTCTGATATAGATTGGTGTAATAGGATTTATGAGGGAATTAGAATCATTAACCATTGTGGAAACTTCCCCAGCGTGCCCCTCATAGGAACTAAGGGAGGAATCAACTATCATCCGATATTGGTTCTTTGTCAGTTTGGATACCCGATGAGACACATCCCACTGGGTGTTCATTTGGAAGGTCTTTTCTTCAAGGAAGGAGAAAACGACAGAGCACTAAAGATGGAAATAGTGCAAGCTTGGAAACATGTTCATAATAAAGGGCGAGAGTCTCTGGGAAAACCGGACTGTGTCTCGGTGGAGCCTTATCTCCACTGGGTACAAACTAGAGCTCTCAAGCTAAAGATGCCTTATCCTTGTTACGGAATTCTTCCACCGAGGGAAACTGTCATGTACTTCATGACGGAAACTGAAAGGCTTCAGGTTACTCTCAACAAAGTTCAAAAGGAAAGAAGGTCTTGGAAGAACAAGTACCGCACCCTCGACGTAGAGTGTATCCAAATACAGCAATTACTAAAGGAGAAAGATGCTCTGATTGAAATTTTGGAGCAGCATGCTGTGGAGAATCAAGATGACCAAAGGAATTTACTCGCTCCTTTCACCTGGCAAAGGAATGATAACCCGACAACGGCCCAAGCGCCCCGGTCAAAGAAGAGGACTCGGGACCCATTAGTTTAGGTTTCTGTTTCCGCACTTTGTAATCTACTGTATTTCCATTTCTGTAATCCTTTGGAATTCAATAAAAAGGGGTTTCCCCACTGTTTGATATTTGCAATCTAATTGTCGAAGTTTATTTTGATTAAACAAAAAAAACAACAATTAATATAATCATTGCATTCATCATTCTCACATCGCGTATTCTCCTTCCCAACGAATCTCACGTTTGTGTCTCGATTCTAGAGTCAAACTGTCTCATTCGTATAATACTCGGGCCAATTGTCAGAAAAGGATGGATGATCTTGAGGAAGAAAATAGAGAGTTGAAAGAAGAGATCGACGCTCTGAAAGAGGATATGAGAAAGCTTCGTAACGACATGCAAGCCATGGCAGAAGCTCAGCTACAAAGAACTGTGATCTCAGAGATCACCTCAACGCCCATCATAGAAAAGTATGATCCTAGGTATCAGATGCCGAAAGATCGTCCTTGGGGCATGCCTGTTAACTATATCCCGGAAGGATATGTTCCGCCGATCACTAAAGATCAGGGAATCGCAACAGAAGCCGCTGGGCCTGAAGGTTACAAACTTCAGGAAAGCGAAGATGCCAGGGGCATACTCAAGACTCCTGAAGGTTACAAACTTCGGGAGGCACCAAGACTTACTGCCGTAGTCATGGTACCACCCCCTGTGGTGCACACTGTCCCAGAAGGACAGATTCCACAAACACCTTCTGGTAAGAAGGAAACTATGTTTGACAGAATGGATGAATTCCAGGAATAGTTCTTGGAAATGCAGAAAGAGCTGCAAGCCATTCGCGGTCAGGATCTATTTGGAAAGGACGCCGCAGACCTCTGCTTGGTCCCAAATGTGAAAGTCCCGCACAAATTCCAGGTGCCCGACTTTGAGAAATACAAGGGTAACTCTTGCCCTCAGAGCCATCTGGTGATGTACGCTCGGCGGATGTAAGCTCAGACGGAGAATCAGGACCTGCTGATCCACTACTTCCAGGATAGTTTAACCGGTGCCGCACTCAAATGGTACATGGGTTTAAACCGTACTACGATCAGTACATTCAGAGATCTTGGTACTGCCTTCGTCCAACAATACAAATACAATTTGGACATGGCACCCGACAGAGATCAACTCAGATCAATGTCACAAAAGGACAAGGAAACCTTTAAGGAGTATGCTCAAAGGTGGCGTGAAATTGCCGCTCAAATTTGTCCACCTCTTGAGGAAAAAGAGATGACAAAGATCTTCTTAAAGACCTTAAGCTCATTTTACTATGACCGAATGGTTGCCAGTGCGCCCAGTGATTTCACCGAGATGGTCGGCATGGGCGTACGTCTTGAGGAAGCCGTCCGAGTAGGACGTTTGGTAAAAGACACTGGATCAACGAGCGGTACTAAAAAATACGGTAGTGCTCTCCCTAAGAAAAAAGAGCAAGATATTGGGAATATCTCTCTCGGAAAGCAAAGGCGACGTTATCAGCCAGTAGCAGCTGTTACTCCTGCTATCGGCCCCGCGCCTGTTCCTACGTATCAACCTCAGGTTGCGCAGAGCCAACCTGACCAACAAAGGACACAACAGTCTCTTCAGCAGGCTCGTCCTCCATATAACAACAACCGTACAACACGGCCACCAGGATTTGATCCTATACCCGTAACGTACGCAGAGCTGTTTCCGTTACTGCTGGCAAAGGGGCAGATCCAGACTAAGTCTCCCCTTTCAGTTCCGGAAAATCCGCCTTTCTGGTTTAAGGTGGATCAAACATGCCCTTATCATCAAGGAGGTTCAGGGCATAACATTGAGACTTGTCTCAATTTCAAATCCGACGTGTAAAAGCTTGTTAGGAGCGGGCTCTTATCTTTCAAAGATACGAATCCTAATGTTCTTACGAACCCGCTGCCTCAACACGAGAAAACTGCAGTCAATCTGATTGAGAAAGAGACTAGCAATGTCTATCAAATTCATGATGTACTCTTGTTAAAGACCAATCTGGTCAAGATGCATTGTAGACAGAGTGGATATGGCCATGTGCCACCTCATAATTATCACCAGTGTGATATCTGCTCTAAAGATAACTAGGGATGTTCTGTAGTGCAAGCAGCTCTACAGGAACAAATAGATCTTGGATGGATCCGAGAGCACCGAGTTCGTGGAGTTAACATGGTTTACACGAATTCCAACATCATTCAAAACCACGACATCCGTGCGATGAATGACAACTTGGTGGCAATGCACTCAAGGCAAAGCCAGTATCATAATCTGCCACGGCACGATTATAGTTCCTGTCTGATTTGCTCGGTAAACAAACAGGGATACTCTTTCATACAGTAGGCCCTCCAGCGTCAGATGGATCTTAGATGGATCCAAGACTACCATGATAGGAACTCCTATCAAATTAACATGGTTCAGATCTTCAACATTCGCGTGATGAATACCAACCTGGTAGAGTTACATGCTGAGCAGGTCCGACTCGGATTCTTAATATCACATGATTACCAAAGCTGTAAAGCGGGTTGCGAAAACGATCGAGGTTGTACCCTTGTCCAGGAGGCACTTCAGCACTTGTTAAATCATTGGTGGATGCCAATTTATATGGACGAAGATACTCAGCAAATTAGTATCAGTCACAGGAATCCTACTCGTCATCAAAGTCAGGATGTCCGATCAATGGAAGATAACCTAGTGAGGTTACATTGTATTCAAAGTGGGCGTGGCCAGGTGCCACCACACAACTATGACAGTTGCAGCGTCTGTTCGGAAAGTAACCAAGGGTGTTACCTTGTGAGAGCAGCTCTCCAGGGTCAGGTCGATCATGGAGAAATTTGTCCATATCCAGGTTCAGGACCCATCATTTGGTAGCCGAACTACCTTGCCGATCAAGTTGAGGATGCTGTCACCATCTCTGGTCATCACCAGATCAGGGATGTTTTTGCCATCATCCCTCTATTTGATGAATCTAAAGTTCCCAACCAGGAACGGATCGAGGTTACTTATGATGGTCAGAAAAATCAGAAGGTTCCCATAGTCATCTATCTGCCGGGACCACTACCATATGAATCAGCTAAGGCAATCCCTTACAAATACAGTGCAACAACAATCGAGAATGGAAAGGAAATTCCATTACCCTCCGTCGTGAATATTGCAGACATCAGTCCTGTAACACGGAGCGGTCGAATCTTCAACCGAGGGGTTGGAGAATCCAACAAAGAAAAGGAACTTCAGGCAGAAATTCCTGCTCCACCAGAAATCAGCGTCATTTCTAAAGACAAATCAAGGAAGGTGCCAGACTTTGTGATTCACCGAGGAGTTCGCCGCCAATGGGTTACCGTCGAGGTTCCGAAGGTCGTTCGTCAGTCAAAGTAATTGCCATCTTTAACCTTTCACCCTGCCCAGGTGAAACGGATGTTTTGATAGGGCTCGTTTTTTGTAAATTTCCCTCTTTGCTTTGCCCAAAGCGACAGAGTTTTGTTTTATAGGGCTGTAGTTTCAAGATTCGACTTGTTCATTAATAAAATAACGCCGTTCTGTAATTTCCGCATTAATTGCTGTTTTCTCTTTTTGCTTTTTCAGAAAATGGTAATCCTAAAAAACATTCAATAATAAAAACAAGCAGTAAAATCAAAACACTGCACACACTTACATTTTCTCTATCACTTCTAAACACGAATCATCACGTCATGCAGATTGCTTGTTTTATACCCCGTTGAAACATACGATCCGATGCCTTCTTCCAACTTTGAGTTCCCGGTATTCGAGGCTGAAGAAGAAAATGACGACCAAATTCCAGAAGAGATCTCCCGACTACTCAGACAAGAGGAAAGGTCCATCGAACCTCACAAAGAGCCGTTGGAAACGGTAAACTTGGGTTCAGAAAAAGAGAGAAAAGAAATCAGGATCGGAGCATTGCTCAGTCCAACTGCTAGAGAGGGTTTGATAAAGCTTCTCAAAGAATTTCCCGATGTATTCACTTGGTCCTATCAGGATATGCCAGGGTTGGATACCAGCATCGTGGAACATCACTTACTGTTGAGATCAGAATGTCCGCCAGTAAAGCAAAGGTTGAGACGCACTCACCCGGACATGGCCATCAAAATCAAGGAGGAGGTACAGAAACAGATCGACGCGGGTTTCCTCGCTACATCTGAATATCCTCAATGGTTAGCCAACATCGTACCCGTTCCCAAAAAAGACGGAAGGGTCAGAATGTGTCTTGATTACAGAGATCTGAACAAGGCAAGTCCAAAGGACGACTTTCCTTTACCACACATTGACATGCTGGTTGACAGCACATCAAAGTTCAAAGTATTCTCCTTCATGGATGGATTCTCGGGCTATAACCAGATCAAAATGGCGCCGAAAGACATGGAGAAAACTTCGTTCATTACCCCATGGGGTACCTTTTGTTATAAGGTAATGCCGTTCGGTTTGAAGAATGCCGGGGCAACCTATCAAAGGGCCATGACTACTCTGTTTCATGACATGATACACAAAGAAATCGAGGTATATGTCGATGATTTGATTGCAAAATCAAGAACAGAGGATGAGCATGTTGAACATCTGTCAAAATTGTTCGAACGTCTAAGAAAATTCAAGCTCCGCTTGAATCCCAACAAGTGCACCTTCGGTGTCCGTTCGGGGAAACTACTAGGGTTCATCGTCAGCCAGAAAGGAATTGAAGTTGATCCTGACAAGGTCAAGGCCATTCAAGAAATGCCTTCTTCGAAAACTGAAAAACAAGTCAGAGGATTCCTGGGTCTTTTGAACTACATCTCCAGATTCATATTCCTTATGACCGCGACGTGTGCGCCGATTTTCAAATTACTCAAAAAGAACCAGGATTGCGTTTGGTCAGAAGATTGCCAAACCACCTTCGACGGTATCAAGGAATATCTGTTGAATCCTCCGATTCTATCACCTCCAGTGGAAGGAAGACCACTGATCATTTACCTCACAGTCCTAGAGGACTCAACGGGATGTGTACTTGGCCAACAAGACGAAACTAAACGGAAAGAGTCTGCCATTTACTATCTAAGCAAGAAATTCACCGACTGCGAAACTCGGTACACAATGCTTGAGAAAACTTGTTGCGCTTTGGCTTGGGCAGCCAAACGTCTTCGCCAGTACATGATTCGTCATACTACTTGGTTGGTCTCCGAAATGGATCCAATCAAGTACGTTTTCGAAAAGCCTGCTCTCACGGGAAGGATTGCCCATTGGCAGATGTTACTATCAGAATATGACATAGAGTACCATGCTCAGAAAGCCGTTAAAGGAAGTATTTTAGCCGATCATTTGGCTCATCAACCGATTGACGATCAAGAATCAATCGGGTTTGACTTCCCAGACGAAGATGTCATGTATCTAAAGATGAAAGATTGCGATGAACCGCTACCCAGTGAAGGGCCAGAACCAGGTTCCCAGTGGGGACTTATCTTTGACGGAGCAGTCAATCATTATGGAAACAGAATTGGGGCAATCATTGTTACCCCTCAGGGTTCCCACATTCCTTTCACTGCCAGACTTACGTTCAAATGTACGAACAACGAGGCCGAATACGAAGCATGTATCATGGGTCTCGAAGAAGCGATTGATTTAAGGATCAAAAACTTGGACGTATATGGCGATTTAGCCCTGGTTATTAACCAGATAAAAGGAGATTGGAACACATACCAATCAGGATTGATTCCTTACAAAGACTATGCAAGAAGGTTGTTACCCTTCTTCAACAGAGTCGACTTTCATCACATCCCTCGTGATGAGAATCACATGGCTGACGCATTAGCCACTCTCTCTTCCATGATTAGTGTAGGTCGATGGAATGACATACCTAAGATCGACATAATGCGCCTTGAACGGCCCGCTTACATCTTCATGATTGAAGCAGTCATAGACGACAGACCTTGGTATCACGATATCAAATGCTTCCTTCAGAAACAAGAGTACCCATCTGGGGCACTCAGAAAAGATAGAAAGACCCTCAGAAGATTGGCTGGAAACTTCTTCCTGAGCGGTGACACTCTTTATAAGAGAAATTTTGACATGGTCTTGCTCCGATGCGTCGACGGACCAGAAGCAGACATGCTCATTAAAGAAATTCATGAAGGATCCTTTGGCACTCATGCCAACGGACACACAATGGCGAGAAAAATTCTCAGGGCCGGGTATTATTAGTTGACCATGGAATCCGACTGCTACAAGTACATGAGGAGGTGTCACAAGTGTCAGATATACTCCGACAAAATCCATGTACCACCATCACATCTCAAAGTTCTTTCTTCCCCGTGGCCATTTTCCATATGGGGAATCGATATGATTGGTATGATTGAGCCCAAGGCTTCAAACGGACATCGGTTCATCCTGGTAGCCATTGACTATTTCACCAAGTGGGTCGAAGCAGCGTCATTCGCCAATTTAACCCGACAAGTGGTGGTCCGATTTATCAAAAACAATATCATCTGCCGTTATGGTGTTCCAAGTGAGATCATTACTGATAATGGATCTAACTTGAACAATAAGATGATGAAAGAGTTGTGTGCAGAGTTCAAGATCGAACACCATAACTCATCTCCCTACCGACCCAAGATGAACGGAGCGGTAGAAGCGGCTAACAAGAACATCAAAAAGATTGTTCAAAAGATGGTTGTAACCTATAAAGATTGGCACGAAATGCCACCCTTTGCTCTTCATGGTTATCGCACATCTGTCCGTACTTCAACAGGGGCCACCCCTTTCTCTCTAGTATATGGTATGGAGGTAGTGCTCCCCATAGAAGTAGAGATCCCATCAATCCGGGTATTGATGGAAGCTAAGCTCACCAAAGCTGAATGGTGTCAAAGTCGACACGACAAACTGAACCTGATCGAAGAGAAGCGAATCACGGCACTATGCCATGGTCAGTTATATCAACAGAGAATGAAGAGGGCGTTCGACAAAAAGGTTCGACCTCGTGTCTTCAGGAAAGGAGACCTTGTGCTCAAGAAAATACAATCATTTCTCACTGATTCTCGGGGCAAATGGACCCCAAATTATGATGGCCCCTATGTGGTCACGAAAGCTTTCTCAGGCGACGCCTTGAGACTTGCAACCATGGACGGAGAGGAATTTTCCTACCCCACGAATGTTGATGTAGTCAAGAAATACTTCGCCTAAAACTAAAAAAAAAAACGTCTCGGTGGATTGAAAACCCGAAAGGGCGGTCCAGGCAAAAGTTAGAGACATGAAAAGAATCATCCCGATGGATTGGAAATCTCATAGTACAATCCAAGAAAAAGTTAGGGATAATGGCAAGTAACTATGTTCAACAGAGGCAAGTCCCTCAGCAGCAGTTGCATCATCTATCGGAGGAAATCTCCATTCAAAGGTCATCTTCGACAGAAGCTCAGGATGTCCCGAATTCAAAGTTGGTAGAAGGATAGTGGTCGTTATGTTTCAACGTAGCCCTTTTCCCTGTAAATTACCATTTTCTAACTTTGTATATACTCTTTGGAATCACGCGTTTGGCTGATCTCCATCTTATCAATAAAATTTGAGCCCTTGTGCTTTTGTTTGTAATTCTTTACTTGTTTTAGCTTTACAGAACGACGTTGTTTAAACTTAATCAGCGATTCTTGAAATAAAACAAAAATGAATTTATTTGTTAAACTTTTTCTGCTTTTAAATTAAAGATGGCATTTCTTTTGACTGTTGAACATCAGAAGAACATCGATCGCTTCTCCCGAAGTAAGTGGACTTCAAAGTGCAGAATCAAAGTACTCCTTCTAAGCCAGTATGCCTGAATGAAGGGATCAACTGTGTCAGAGACCTTGTTTCGTCTGACACGCCTCGACCGAGTTCTCATCTCTTAAGCCCGATCAACATAGCTCCCAATGGGACTATCTCTCCTAAGCAAGGTGGAATTGCTATTTTGAATCAACGGTACTTCTTTGCCCCGCGATGGCCGAGTATCCAATTGTGTTCATCCATTAGTCTGTATGTCGCGTCTGTTTTGTCAGCATATACATACATACATCATGCATTTTTTATTTTGCATTCACATTTCATATTGCATCACTATCACTCTAGTCGGTCTTGTCCCCTAGTGGTAGAAGTCCTCTCAATCGAGTTTGTCAGTTCTTTCCTCGTCAGGAAGTGTTGCGTCTGCACAATCTCGCCACCAGTGTATCTTTAGATCAGAGTCGGCACGTGGTCACTTTGATAATTTGAACCTCTGAAAGATCAGAGAACCTTCAACAGACATCACTCTTCGCCATTGAAGATGATATCCTTGCTTTCCCGGATTAAGGAAAATCCACAAAGAAAGCCTCGTGGTCAGAGATTCGGCAGCACGCCAGTTTTGCTCTGAAAAACCACTGATGAGAAGGTCATTGGCACCTCAAAATTGGACCCCATCATATGGCGTTTCTCCGGGAAGATCCCGAGAAAAGTATGATGAAAGATCCCAAATGAAAACAGTCTCTCAAGAGACTCGCTTTCCCCAGTAGAATCGACAAATGGCGTCTCCAACAGAGAAGTTTGTGTAACTCTACAACTCAGACGTTGGGTTCCCCAGCAAGTCTGACATCAAACCTTTTTCCGTTAAATGGCATCTCCCCAGGAAAATTCGGTGAGAAGTTTGAAGGAAAACCGCTACACATAGCATCCCTTGTCAATAAAGTTTATTGACAAAAGAAACTAAGACCAGTTCCTTGGTAGGAAACCAGGATCGAGGGGAAGTTTATTTCAAAAGAAACTAAGACCAGTTCTTGGTAGGAAACCAGGATCGAGGGGAAGTTTAAATCAGAAACTAAGACCAGTTCCTTGGTAGGAAACCAGGATCGAGGGGAAGTTCAAAAGAAACCAAGACCAGTTCCTTGGTAGGAAACCAGGATCGAGGGGAAGTTTATTAGAGACTGAGACCGGTTCCTTGGTAAGGAAACCAGGATCGAGGGGAAGTTTACCTTTTCTAAGCATCATTGCTTAGCTAAAGAAGATGAATGCGTAAGCTACCATTCATAACCACCATCAAAATTTCGGGTATTCCGATATTTAATCCTCTTGCACCCCGAATGCCCGAATCCCTTCGTCATTCACACCTTCGGGTCCAAGAAGATTAAATAGGGGCATCTGTAATACCCCAAATTTTGACCACTTAGATTTCCCATCATTGTGAAAATCATCATCACAATATGGATGTACCTTTATGCTTCATTAGTCTCCCCAAGGATGGGTGAGCATCCACTACAATCAAAATTAGGGTTTCAAGCCCTCTCTGAGTGCTTAGACAAAGGATCAATCAAGAAATGACATGATTTTCAACTTGTCTAATCTCTCAAACATCCACAATGGATCAAAAAGGACTCATACTTCAAGGATTAAGCACAAGGCTGCTCCCTTCTAGGTGGATCAAGTCTCAAGATCGACAGTGTTACCAAATTAGGGTTTTGGTCGATCAGGGCCTCCAGATGGAAATTTTCATCTGGGCACAAGGCAATGATCCAAAACATAACCTAATATACTTCATGGAACCTCATGAACCCATGCATCAAGTCAATATTGCCTCAGGGGATGCATTCATCAAAAATCAGGAATTAGGGTTTCTTGACCTAATTCACCCCTAAGTTGACTTTTGGGACAAACCATGAGCCAAGACCTCAAGAGATGATTTGAGGGTCTCTAATATACCATATTTATCCACTTGAAACAATGGATTGATCCAAGAAGTTTGAGCAACAAGTCTCAATTTCATCTGCACCACAATTAGGGTTTTAAGGGAAAAGTCAACTGTAACTTTGACTTTTGACCAGGACATGCTCCCAAACCCTAATACATGATTGAATATACCCTGTGACACCCATGGAACATGCCCATCAAGTTTGATTTAGGTCAAGGACATGATTTCCTGAAGAATTGCACAGTTTGGAATTCATCTGATAAAAAGTCAACTGTGCACAAAAGTCAACTTTGACTTTTTGAGATTTTTCACCAAAATGGATTTTTAACCCTAAAATGATGTTAATGTATGGTTTGAATCATCATTCATCAAGAAAAATCAAGAAAAGTGAGATAACTTGTAAAAGGGGTAACCATAAAACTTAGAAATTTTTCTAAGTTAAAAATAAAGTGGCGAAGGTACCAACTTTGAAGGACCATAACTCCTAAACCACAAGGCCATTTTTTCTCATCCAAAGATGGATTTGTAGCCCTCATTATCACCTACAAAAACTTCAACTACAAGTCATTCCAATTCATTAAGGATTTTGAGTTATGGAGTGATCAAAGTGGCTGAAAAGTGAAAATGTCACTTTTTCCAACACTTAGTGAAATTTTCACTAAGTCAGATTCTGCCTCACTTTTTGCCAAATGTAGGGGGATTTTTAACTTGGAATCAAAAGAGATCAAAACCAAACTTGTTCAAACAGTTGTTGTATCATGTAAGAGCTTTCCAAAATGGCCAAGAACATTGCCAAATTCAACCTACACCATGAGATACAACATTGCCAAGTGGCCTTGCTGAAATCTGTCAAGGCAAGGCAGAATTTGCAACTTTGGTCGATTTGCCAAAATCAGCCAAATTCAATTGCTCCTATCCACTTGGACACCTCAGAGGATTGAATCTAAAGGGGACAATCACTGAGCCAAGCCTCCAAAGTCCATGGAAAAAGAAATAGCATGTTGAACCTAGAATGGCCAAAATAGGGACAAGACTTCAAATTTGGAATGAGGCATTCAATGGAACCATCAAGGTGGCATGGACTGAGCCATTATCATCTGAAATCAGTCAAGACTTATCCAAGACCAAGGGGACCAAAGCTCTGTGCCCTAACCTCTAGTCAATGGCTAGAGGAGACTTGGATTTTCATTTGCCAACATTGGCCAAACCTACTTACCAGCTGCCATGCACTATTCCTTGCAAAACAAACTTGCTCTACTATAAATAGAGCTCAATTGTGGTCAGTTTGAGTACACCAAAGCCATCTAACAGATGCTTTCCTCAAAATCTCTTCTTTCACTCCAATTTTGCCTTCTAAGGCAAGTCACTATCGGGTTTTGAGTTTGAGAGCAATTCCAATCAAACCAATCACTCACACACCTCACATACATCACATATGAGCTGATCAAACACTTAGATTACTTCTGAAACATCAATTTCACAAAATCACCAGCTGGTTGCTCAAGGTTTTAACCAAAGTGCAGCTGAGGTATCACAAAATGATCCAGCCAATTTCAATCAAGTCCAACCATCCAAACACAATCCATAGGGTGTAGGGAAGCTGTTCAGATCATCACCACTCATCTGTAACACCTCCAAATCAAAAATCACATTGCACTTGCTGTCACGGCTTGGAGGTAAGCACATACTTGGTCATCTCTCAATCTATGCATATTTCCTCGCACAATAATTTGGCCATATGTTCATAATCATGCATGGAATGTTTTCCCTCAATTAATTGCATTGTTTGAATCGTGTATCAAAAATCCTAGCCTTCATGCAGAAATTAGGGTTCTTGAGGTCTCTTCGTGATTTCTTGTTGTATGTTTAATTTAAATGAAATTAAAGTACATAGACATGATCGTGAGGTTGAGACGAGCATAATGATATGTGGATTGCATGATATGATTACGTATTCATGGAGATTGGATAGAAAATGCAAATCTGAGAAACCAAGAACACGCGCGTGTTCTTCAGCTTGTTCTTGGCGCCATTTTTAGAAATTCAAATATTTGAATTTTGTGATTTTGTTTAATTGATTCAAAAATTAATTTCTCTCTGAGTTTTAATGATTTTGAGTTGATTCTTTTTTAAATAATTCACAAAAATGTTAAAATATTTTATTTTAACAAAAAATCCCAAAAATATTATTTATTTCATATAATTGATATTTTTGCAAAGAATTAATATTTTAATTGTTTTTGGCATTTTAAATATTTTTTCTACATTGATTTTGCAACTTTTAATGCTTTCTAATTATTTTGTAGGTCAATACTTAATTTTTGAAGCATTAATCCAAGATCACAATTTGTTTTCCATGTGTTAAACAATTTTTGATCATTTTAATTGAATTTTTATTCAATTAAATACATTTTGAAAACAAATTAGGGTTTTGGATTAATTCAACCCTCATAAATCATTTTCAAAACACTTTGGGCCTCTTGAGAGAGTGTAAGACCCATCCCCCCTTGTACAAAAACTTTTTGGGCCTCATCCATTGTATAAGTCCCTCTGTACAAGTAAACGGCGCGATCGTCGCCTTTTTAAAAATAAACCTGGGCCTACCCTCGAGTAGTAAGACCCATTTCTTTTTTCTTAAAACTTTTTGGGCCTCTAATAGAGTGTAAGACCCAATCCTTTTTTTGACCAAATCATTTTTGGGCCTCAGTGTATTGTATAAGTCCCGATACCGTCAAAAACAAACGGCGCGATCGTCGCCTTTTCAAAATAACCCTTGGGCCTCTCCTTGAGCTATAAGACCCATTCAAAACACTTTGGGCCTCTATTAGAGTGTAATACCCAATCCCCCTTTTAACCAAAACATTTTGGGCCTCACTTATTGTATAAGTCCCTCTGCATTAAAAGGAAACCTCGGCGCGATCGCCATTTTTAAACGAAAAATCATTTGGGCCTACCCTCGTGTTATAAGCCCCACTCTTTTTCCTTTAAACCTTTTTGGGCCTCTTGAGAGAGTGTAAGACCCATCCCTTTGTACAGAAAACCTTTTTGGGCCCCAGTCACTTGTATAAGTCCCTCTGTACAAATTCAAACAGTGCGCTCACTGATAAAACCCTGGGCCTCTCCTTGAGCTGTAAGCCCCAAATCTTTCTTTTTCAAAGCACTTTCTCCTTTGATTTTAAATATACTGTTGTTTTCAATCTTTCTTTGTTGAACAACTAACCAAACAGCATGGAAGCACTCCAACCGAGTAAGTGGTTATCGCTTTCATTTACTGCTTTCATATATATAAACTGTATTGTGGGGCTGCTCACTGTAAGTCTCCTTTCACAAACTCATATCTACTGTGTAATAATAGTATAGATATTTTGAGTTTCCCCGGCTACTACGTCTAGAACTAGGTGACGCCGTTTCATTTATTCGTAGAAATAGACGCCTAGATCCCCAATAGGAGTACCAGATACAGTCTTCTCTTCGGCTGTCCTCCTTAGGAATCGTCAAGAAGCTCTACTCCCCAAGATGAATGTATTCTCCGTGAATGGCATCTTTGAGTTTCTTCCAAATTCTCGAACTTTCCTGACTTGATCTATTCCTTGTGGATAGCTTGCCTTGAATGTCTCGGGGTTTGGGTACCCACTACGGTCATAATCTTGGACCTTAACTAAGGAACCCTCTTTAAAGGCTAAAAGTCGCTGGATAGTAAACCTCACACGTTTACCAGTGGTTTTTATCTATAAAAGAGTTATCTCTCCTAATGGAAAGGAGATGATAGATCCACGAGCTTCTTAAAAGCATCGGCCTCCTCTTGGGCATTATTCAAGGACACTACGGCTTCTTAGAAGTATTCACAGCCTCCTCTTAGGCTTCGTATAATGATCTCTTCCTCCGGGAATGATAGCCTCCTCTTGGGCTTCGTACAAGGACCCGTCGGCTTCTTAAAAGTTTCCAGCCTCCTCTTGGGCTTCGTACAAATTGTCCCGACGACCTCCTAGAGGTATAGGAACAGAACATAGTCATCCTCATAGAACATTCCTCTCATAGAGTCTACTACTGTTTCTCAAAGCATAGTACAAAAGATAAAACTCTAGACACGGACAGTCTAACTTCCTTGAGTCTCAAAGACATTCTCAAGCACCCTTCGTTAAATAGGAAGGAAACCCGCAGACTCAGACAGTCTCGACACCCTTTGGATTTCCCGTTTCCTCAAAGAGAAGGAAATATCCCTGATCCTCAAATCAAATCCCTGTGTACAGTGTTACTCATATAAGAATTGATTTTCTCTTTTAAAATCAGTATATTGGATCTGTCACTCAACTGAAATAGTTACAATAGCCTCTGTCTCGGGCTTCGTACGAGATACCAAAATTCTCCCCAGTGGAGTCAAACAACCTTTTCGCCTCTGTCTCGGGCTTCGTACGAGACACATAAGAGACTCTCCTGTTGAGTCAATTACCCTTTTCACCTCCATCTCGGGCTTCATACGAGATACAAAATCACTCTCTTATTGAGTATAAAAGATTCTCCTGTTGAGTCAACCCTTTTAGCCTCTCTCTCGGGCTTTGTACGGGACACAAAATAGCCTCCTCTTAGGCTTTGTATAATGATTTTCCTAGCGGAAATTAGCCTCCTCTTAGGCTTCGTATAAGAAAACCACTGGTTGATCCAATCAACCTTTTAGCATCAAAGCTGTGCCTTATTCACAGTATACAAACATCAACAACTCCTTTCACCTTCATCTAATCGCTGTAAGCGGCAAGCCTCTGGATCATCTACATCCACGCCACTGTCCCTCTTTTAGCATGAGAAATTCCTAAGGAAAGATGGCATTGCTCTACACTGAGTTAAAGTCTTCTCCTTCAGGTTAAAACCCTTTCTTCAGAAATTATGGCATTGCTCGGATCCGTGTATCCCAGTTAAAGTAATTCTCCTTCTCCCTTCTTTAGAGTTGACAAATTCTCTCTAAAGTCGAGGTCTTTCAGCTTCACGTCTTGGGCTTTGAACAAGACACAAATAGACCTTCAGCTTCACGTCTTGGGCTTTGAACAAGACACAAATAGACCTTCAGCTTCACATCTTGGGCTTTGAATAAGATATAAATCACCTTTCGCTTCACGTCTTGGGCTTTGAACAAGACACCAAAAACACCCATTTCCTCCCATAGAATACGTAGGCATAAGATCGAAAGAAAAGATCTTAGCGAGCACAATCAACAAAAACCCAAATCCCATATCTCCATCAATCAAAAGCAGTAATTTAAAAACATCAGTCCTAACATCCTAATCCTTGTTCCCCGCCAGAAACCTTTTGCCTAGAAAGAAAACCGTATTGGCGAAAATACAAATAACCAGTACAAGGCCCCCCCACATTGATAGCATCCGTAACCTAACAGACCGCTGTTTAAACTCAGTATGCAAGCAGGGTTAATTGGAGACATCTATTTCCCTTCCTTATTCAGCTCACAATAGGATAAAAAATGAATCGACATGTAGTCAAAGCTCAGACCGCAGAGAGCGACCAACTCTTAAGAACCGCGTCCAAAATCGCTCGCTACACATAGCTTCACACCTACAAGAGTGGGGATAAGTGCAAGATGGAATAGGTTGATATGCAGTAATTTCATCCCATATAGCTTTCATCTCAATGAAATATTGATGACAAATTACTAGCAAGTGTACTAGTGTTGTTATCAAGTGATAAAATAAATTCGTCTCCACGGAGATTGCAAACTTAAAACAAGAGATGTTGTGCAATGTAAATACAAACATTAATTGGGGGCTTTTTATGCTTATTTCGGTCGAAAAAACAAGAATTATTTTTTATAACGATGATGAGAAAAGCGATCAAGCCGCATTATTAGAATCCTCTATTTCTGCTTGATTCATGAAACACACATTAACAGACATGCATTGACTACAGAGTTATACGACAGACTAACTCTACCACTACACCCAATCTCTTGGCGTGTATCTCACTAATCTAGGCGTAAACTCCCATATCCCTCAAGCCAGTTATACCATCAGATTAGGCAACAAAGTGCGTTAATCCCTAAGTCACAATTTCTAATCGTACTATCCCAAGCCAATTAGTGAATTCAACAATTAAAGTAGTTCAGATAAATGGCCCTAGAGTAAATAATCAATAGTATCAGTATCGATTTGAATGCCATTTACTGAATAATAACAATAGTTAGAACAATAACATTAACATCATCCGATCATATGTCTCAATCAAGCAAAAATAGGTTCATCATCAAATTTGACCTAACCTACAGAAATATAGCTACTCATGCTGAAATTAATCAATACCATTAGCGTAGAATCGAAGATCATAAAAATCACTGAAGAAGAAGCTTTCCAATGGCTTTAATAGCCTCCAAAAGCTCTCAAAACTGCTCTAAATGTCACTTTCTAGTCTTGGTAGTCGAACTCATCTCTCTCTCTCTCTCTCTCTCTCTCTCTCTCTCTCTCTCTATCTCCCCCCTTATAAAGCTGCAGAAAAACATATCAGGCAAAAAAATATGACGCGGGCGCGTTGCGCCATCATTACTGCAATGCTGGCAGTTTGCTTTTGTGCGTGAACGTGTTAGAGGTAGCGTGGGTGCGTTAAAGGCGCGTAAAATTCAGGGGCTTCAGCGTTTTTTTATCCTTTTTGCACCAATTTTCTCACTAAGTCCCTTTCTTCATTCAAAAGCGTTTTTTTCCAACTTTTTCACTTAAATACTTCTAACTTGCTCAATTCTTGTCAGAATTAGACTGTTTTTCTTGCTAAATGACGTGCATTGATAGCCCGTCATCACAACCTCAAACTTGAACTGTTGCTTGTCCTCAGGTAACCTATCTGCACACTGAAACTTTGTTAGAAATAAATTACAAACCTTACCTCATGTATGTCACTTGCTTTTACTAATCGAGACCTTTGTTTCCTGCTTTGATTTAATCAAATCTAATCAGTTATTTCTAGCACCACTACTTAATATGTCTCTCTAATCACCATGATGCACTCAATCAACATACAAGAGCAAAAATCAATAAATTTGTAAGTTATCTACAAAATCAGTTAGATCATACTCAAACACACACACACACACACATATGATGATTTTTTCAGTTGTAACGAGGCTTATGTCAGGATATGATATTTTTTGGATAATTTGCATAAACCTTGGAGTTCGGCACATCGTTTTTTTCTGTTAGTTTCTCCCTTTCATATCACTCTTTCATATTAGGTATTAGAGATTTTTCAAATTTGTGGTTTTTTTTCTTTTCTTTTTCATCAATTTTTGTTTTGAAAATGTTGTGTTTTGACATCTTATTTTTCTTTCTTTTTCTTTTCTTAGACCAAATTCTCTAGTACCCCCAACGCCAAACTCAAATGTTGCTAACTTTCATAAGCAACCCCAAACTTAGTGATTAGCTTATACCAAAATTAAAATCTATCTACCTAACTCCAATGAGGGTGGAAAGATTTCTATCTTTCAAGTCAATGGCTTATAATAGGATAAGTCACCAAAGGAAAGGCTAAGGCTAAAATTGGTTAACAATGGATATCAATCATAATGCAAGGGTGATTTACAAGGCCGCAAAGTTTTCACAAACAATTGCCTCTATGTGTGTTTATCAGATCAACTTAATTCAAATAGATAAAATACAAATTCTAGATATTACAATTACATGGATACACTCATAAAAAGAAATAAGTAAGCAATTGAAATATTATGGTTCAAACCTCACAAGTTTATATATCTGAAGGTTAAGTAGCAGCAATGGTGTCCCCTTCTTCATCAATCATTACTCAACAAGGTCACTTTGAAACTGACACTTTATTCTCTATTTATTATGACTGCTTTTCTATTCAAAGGTAAGGTAGTAATTAAATCGAAAAATAAACAAGCACAAACAAAATTTATTAATCAAAGACTAAGTAGTTCAAAATTTAGGGCAGGTGCCACGTCGCAAGTGGACGACTAATGTCAGAGTAGTAAAAAAAAAGTATCGAACCATAAAGATCAATGGTTAAGTACCGATTTCTATTCTATTAGTGTAAAGCTAGAGTGTCCAAATAATGGGTTTTGAAAACAACTTAAACAGAAAAGAAATTATAGCAAAACAACTTAAATATGGGTAAAGATTATATAAAGCAAGCAGGACATAAGGTTATGACTCCTATCCTAGACTTCTCCACATGACCTAAGCATTTATATTACAAGAATTCTGACTCGGTTTATAGAAAAATAGTTAAAATAGCAACACCTGCTCTCGCCAGCGTATTGCCTTATCTTTAATGAACGGGACGCTCGTCGGCTCTCGCTCGCTCATAAATGTTTGTTAATGGTCTTTACTTTTGCGCAGCTATTAAAGATGAGGCCTTTCTTAATTTCCTCTGATCACTCTCGTGACTCATATTTAACTGTTTAAAAATCTATTTTCCGGTATTGTTTATACCCTCTCGGCGCAAGTCAAATACCTTAAGGCAATACTCCTACCCTCGTAGCAAGTTTTGAAAAACACTCAGACTTTTAAAATAAAGAGTACAGAATTCCTACAACTAGCCTAGGTCATGCAAATAATCAGGCGATAGTGTTCTTAACCCTTAGTCCCTAGAGGACTACTGACTCATATTTAAGAACAATTCAATCACAACAATAATCGCGAATAAATACATAATCATTAGATGAATGATTAAAGTAGTAATTGAGAACCTGATTAATGAAAAAACAATTATTTTATTGGAAGTTGATCCAACTGCTCCAATGGAGACTTGTACAAAATTGCAGAATAAAAAAACTTGAAAACAAAACGGAAATTAAAAATTGGATAAATACTCAAGACGACCTATGAGTTTTTATACTAAATCTTAATTATGGTAGGAATCTCCTAGCAATCAATGTCAATTACAAGTATTTAAGATCAGATCCAAGTAATTAAGGAGCCTTGAAGTGGAGGGAATCAGATCAAATAGGAAACAAATCGGGAAAAATCGTCCTCCAATTACGGGCTATAACAGCTGTTACACGCACTCGTAATAGGCCTATGGGTTTTGGATGAAGTGCACGTTTTTGAGGGCTTGAATGTCTTCTCCTGTTATGGGCCGTAATTGCTATTATGAGCACCCGTAACAATTCTCTGGTTTTTGTACTGGAATTTTCCGTTTTATGCCTTTTTCCTTGGTTTGCCCACTCTTTGTCCCTTTTTCACTTGGAATGCATATCATGACGTGAAAACAAGGCAAACACCATACCAAAGCATAAAACATAGAAAAACAAAAAGAAAGCAAACAAAAGTGATGTAAAAACAATATAAAAACTACAAATAAAAGCAACATAAAAACCACTTATCAAACTCCCCCAAACGTAGACCATTGCTTGTCATCAAGCAACAAAGCTTGCATAGCAAATCTTTGGATTAAGCGGTGTATTTCAAATGAAAAACTTGTGAAAATAAAGTGTGTTGATACTCATACGTGAGCTTTTATTCCGATTGGCAAGTCATAGTTCTCTCGGTAATCATTCGTTAACGAAAGCATTACAAGAACACACACCGCGGTAAAACCACAGACCTAATTATCCATTTCTGTCACCTCTCCAACTATGTTTTGGGCTTAAGTCTCTTCTTCGATTTTCTCCCTCTTTCATTCGGATAATCAAATTAAGGCATTTACGATTGTTTTCCCCTCACATGCATAAGATCGGTCAAGGAATTTTTTTCTAGGCACCTTTATTATTATATTATTTTTCATGCACATTGGCATTTATTAGTCCACTTTGGGACGACAATTGAGATTCAACCGCCGTTAGGCTAAGTAACCGGGTGAGGGTTACCCAACTTAGAAGGACTAGTTGTCTTTATCGCCATTATTCAATTATTTTTTGGTGCCCAAATATTTTTTTCTCAACCAACCCTATACATGCAAGTCTTTTAATCATGTCGGACTATCAATATAAACTAATCGGGGAATAATTCTCAAATTCGAGTACTATGGCACAAATCTACATGTTGGACTCACGTCCTTACTCCGGGGCACCTAGGGTGTTTGGGTCATACCTAAGTTTTCAAACTTTCCCAATGTCCCTAGTCCTAGCCTCTCTTCCCTCAAGCTCTAAATACTTTCTCAACTTCCTTAAAATCAAAGCATTCAAATGAAAAAAAAATTACAGTCCTAATTTGGGATAAGATTTGATAGTGATTTTATATTATTAAAGGAAAAATAGAAGAAAATAATAGAAAACAAAAATAAATAAATAAAGAAATACTAAAACAGGTAAATACGCCCCCAAACTTGAACCAAACATTATCCTCAATGTTTTAGCACATAAGAAGTGGGGTGGACTCACAGATATCCCACTGAGGAGGGGGAAGCACAACATCAGCTGTTGGATCATCACTTGGACATTATCCAAGACTAATCCTTGCCGGTTTTTCTTCGTCGTCATACCCCTAAGGTCATTATGAACCCAGTCCCACCTATTATGATTTTCTATGGATGTTCAGGCTTCATTATAGGTAGGTCAGGTGTGTGGTGTAATGTCGTCATACATAGTAGTACCTGCATTAAAGTTAGCAAAATCGGGGTTGTCTTCCTCCTCGAATGAGACATCCAGAGAATCAACGGCCGCCGTATACAACCAATTCCTAACAATATCGACCCTTACTTTTCTAGGGTTAGGCAAGTCAAGAATGGCGATGTTATTCATCATCATCTAGTAAGTGTTTCCTTCCCAATGGATCATGCCTTGGTGGATGAGGTATTCCAAGTAGACTTTGGATTTTACTTCAATAATGCGGTCGACATCACAGTTAAACTCGAGACCTAAATGCTCGAAAATGACGGTGATCATTCCTCCTACCGAAATGTCATCGAATGTGGCACGTGCAACTCTTCCTAAGTAATTGGCCAAAAAAGCAGCGACATTAAGAAGCTCATTATTAACCATAGAGTGCAAGAAAAAAATTTCCATTTGAGAGGCTACACTAGTGTTATGACCTCGACCAAACATGGTGTAGGCCAAGGCTTTTTGGATGTACCTAAAAACAGGGTTTTGGATTTTGGAGGCTTTGGAATTTTGGGTGGTATAATCATTATGCCCGGAGATGGGGGTCCAAAAGTTAGAAAAATCAAATCCATGTGGGACCTCCCGGGGGCCAAAGATGGGTAATCGGAGGATTTCCCTTAAGTCCTCAACACTTAAGACAATCTCTTGGTCGGACAAGTGCAATTTCAAGGTACCATAATAATTTCGCACACCATCAACCCACTTCTTCTCTAGCTTAAATGAAAGGGTGCTCAAAAACTCAAGGGTAATGCGCTCATAAGTGGGAGCGCCCCTTTGCATGAAATCAAGAATACCAATATTTCTAAGCAACTTATCAACTTCACTTTTTAAACCTAAAACAGAGAGGGTTTGTTCACACATATACTTTATGGGAGTGAGCCTCCTATTGATCAATACTGAATATCTCTTGGCTTGCTCATCATCCTGTCATACCCCAAATTTTGACCACTAAGATTTCCCATCATTGTGTAAATCATCATCACAATATGGATGAACCATCATGCCTCATCAAATGCCTCAAGGGTTGTTGAGCATTCACTATAATCAAAACTAGGGTTTTAAGCCCTCTCAGAGCCTTAGACAAAGGATCAATCAAGAAATGACATGATCTTCAACTTTTCTAACCTCCCAAGAATCTACAATGGATCAAGAGGACTCCCACTTCAAGGATTAAGCACAAGGTTGCTCCCTTATAGGTGGATCAAGTCTCAAGATCGACAGTGTCACCAAATTAGGGTTTTGGTCGACCAGGGCCTCCAGATGGAAAATTTTCATCTGGGCACAAGCCAATGATCCAAAACATAACCTAATATACTCCATGGAACCTCATGGACCCAATCATCAAGTCAATTTGATCTCAGGGGATGCATACATAAAAAATCAGGAATTAGGGTTTCTTGACCTAATTCACCCCTAAGTTGACTTTTGGGACAAATCATGAGCCAAGACCTCAAGAGAGGATTTGAGGGTCTTTAATATACTATATTGATCCATTTGCAACAATGGATTAATCCAAGAAGCTTGAGCAACAAGTCTCAATTTCATCTGCACCACAATTAGGGTTTCGCGAGGAAAGTCAACTGTAACTTTGACTTTTGACCAGGACATGCTCCCAAACCCTAAGACATGATTCAATATACCCTATGACACCCATGGAACATGTCCATCAAGTTTGATTTAGGTCAAGGACATGATTTCCTGAAGAATTGCACAGTTTGGAATTCATTTGATAAAAAGTCAACTGTGCACAAAAGTCAACTTTGACTTTTTGAGATTTTTTCACCAAAATGGATTTTTAACCCTAAAATGATGTTAATGTATGATTTGAATCATCATTCATCAAGAAAAATCAAAGAAAGTGGGATAACTTGTAAAAGGGGTAACCATAAAAACTTAGAAAAATTTCTAAGTTATGGAAAAAGTGACACTAATGTGCCAACTTTGGAGGACCATAACTCGTAAACCACAAGGCCATTGTTCCCCATTCAAAGCTTGATTTGTAGATCACATTACCCTCTACAAAAGCTTCATACTAACCTATGTCCAAATTCCTCATGGATTTTGAGTTATGGAGTGATCAAAATCAAGAAAAGTCACTTTGTTCCAACACTTAGTGAAAATTTCACTAAGTCATAATCTGCCTTTACTTTTTTCCAAATGTAGGGGGATTTTTCACTTGGATTCAAAAGAGATCAAAACCAAACATGTTCAAACAGTTGTTGTATCATGTAAGGGCTTTCCAAAATGGCCAAGAACATTACCAAATTCAATTTGAGCTATGAGATATGACATTGGCAAGATGCCTTGCTGAAATCTGCCAAGGCAAGGCAGATTTTTGTACTTTTGGTCGATTTGCCAAAATCAGCCAATTCCAAGCCTTGTCATCACTTTGGACACATCTGAGGATTGAATCTAAAGGGGACAATCACTGAGCCAAGCCTCCAAAGTCTTTGGAACAAGAAATAGCATGTTGAACCTAGAATTGCCAAAATAGGGACAAGACTCCAATTTTGGATTGGAGCATTCAATGGAAGCATCAAGGTGGCATGGACTGAGCTCTTAGCAACTGAATTCAGTCAAGACTTATCCAAGACCAAGGGAACCAGCAGCCTGTGCCCTAACCTCTAGTCAATGGCTAGAGGAGACTTGGATTTTCATTTGCCAACATTGGACAAACCTACTCAGCAGTTGCCATTCACTATTCCTTACAAAACAAACTTGCTCTACTATAAATAGAGCTCAATTGTGATCAGTTTGAGTACACCAAAGCCATCAAACAGATGCTTTCCTAAAAATATCTTCTTTCACTCCAATTTTGCCTTCTAAGGCAAGTCACTATCGGGTTTTGAGTTTGAGAGCTTTTCCAATCAAACCAATCACACACACACCTCATATACATCACATATGAGCTGATCAAACACTTAAACAACAACTGGAACACTGATTTCTTAGAATCACCAGTCAATTGCTCAAGGTTTTAACCAAGTTGCAGTTGAGATGCCATGAAGTGATCCAACCAACTTCAATCAAGTCCAAGCATTCAAACACACTCCATAGGGTGTAGGGAAGTTGTTCAGATCATCACAACTCATCTGTAACACCTCCAACACAAATCACGATCACCAGCTGCTAGTGGTTAATACTTGATTTTTGAAGCATTAATCCAAGATCATAATTTGTTTCCCACATGTTAAACAATTTTTGATCATTTTAATTGAATTTTTATTCAATTAAAATACATTTTGGAAATAAATTAGGGTTTTTGATTAATTCAACCCTCACAAATCATTTTCAAACACTTTTTGGGCCTCTATTAGAGTGTAAGACCCAACCCACTTGTACAAAAACAATTTTGGGCCTCACTTATTGTATAAGTCCCTCTGCGTTAAAAGAAAACCTCGGCGCGATTGCCATTTTGAACGAAAAAATCATCTGGGCCTACCCTCGTGTTATAAGCCCCACTCTTTTTCTTTAAAAACTTTTTGGGCCTCTTGAGAGAGTGTAAGACCCATCCCTTTGTACAGAAAACCTTTTTGGGCCTCAGTCACTCGTATTAGTCCCTCTATACAAATTCAACAATACGCTCACTGATAAAACCCTGGGCCTCTCCTTGAGCTGTAAGCCCCAAATCTTTCTTCTTCAAAGCACTTTCTCCTTTGATTTTGAATATACTGTTGTTTTCAATCTGTCTTTGTTGAACAACTAACCAAACAGCATGGAAGCTCTACAACCGAGTAAGTGTTTATACGTTTTCATTTACCGCTTTCATATACATATAACTGTATTGTGGGGTTGTTTCGCTGTAATTCTTCTTTCGCAAACTCATATCAACTGTGTAATAATATTATAGATATTTAGAGTTTCCCCGACAACTACGTCTAGAACTAGGTAACGCAGTTCCGTTTATTCGTAGAAATAGACAGGTAGATCCCCAATAGGATCACCAGATACAGTCTTCTCTTCGGCTGTCCTCATTAGGAATTGTCAAGAAACTCTACTCCCAGAGATGAATGTATTCTCCGTGAATGGCATCTTTGAGTTTCTTCCAAATTCTCAAACTTTCCTGGCTTGATCTATTCCTTGTGAATAGTCTGTCTTGAACTTCTCGGGGTTTGGGGACCCACGGGCTTCTTAAAAGCATCGGCCTCCTCTTGGGCATCGTACAAGGACCCACAGACTTCCTAAAAGCAACCCCGCCTCCTCTTGGGCTTAGTACAAGGACCCGTCGGCTTCTTAGAAGTATTCACAGCCTCCTCTTAGGCTTCTTATAATGATCTCTTCCTCCGGGAATGATAGCCTCCTCTTGGGCTTAGTACAAGGACCCGTCGGCTTCTTAAAAGCTTTCAGCCTCCTCTTGGGCTTCGTACAAATTGTCCCGACGACCTCCTAGAGGTATAGGAACAAAACCTAGTCATCTTCATAGAACAGTCCTTTCAAAGAGTCTAGTACTGTTTCTCAAAGCATAGTACAAAAGATGAAGCTCTAGACTTGGACAGTCTAATTTCCTTGAGTCTCCAAGACATTCTCAAGCTCCCTTCAAAAATAGGAAGGAAACCCGTAGACTCGGACAGTCTCAATACCCTTTGGATTTCCCGTTTCCTCAAAGAAAGGGAAATATCCCTGAATCAAATCCTTGAGTACAGTGTTACTCATATAAGAACTGATTTTCTCTTTAAAATCAGTATACTGGATCTGTCACTCAACTAAACAGTTACAATAGCCTCCTCTTTGGCTTTGTACAATGATTCTTCCCAGCGAAGCAAACGTTTAGCCTCTCTCTCGGGCTTTGTACGAGACACATAAGAGACTCCCTCGTTGAGTCAATCACCCTTTTAGCCTCCATCTCAGGCTTTATACGAGATACAAAAAGGTTCTTATTGAGCCAAACAAATTTTAGCCTCCATCTCGGGCTTTGTACGAGATACAAAAACACTCTCTTGTTGAGTATAAAAGATCCTCTTGTAGGATCAACCCCTTTTGGCCTCTCTCTCGGGCTTCGTACGAGGCACATATTAGCCTCCTCTTAGGCTTTGTATAAGAAAACCACTGGTTGATCCAATCAACCTTTTAGCATCAAAGCTGTGCCTCGTTCACAGTACACAAACATCAACAACTCTTTCCCCTTCATCTAATTGCTGTAAGCGGCAAGCCTCTGGATCATCTACATCCATGTCACTGTCCCTCTTTTAGCATGAGAAATTCCTAAGGAAAGATAGCATTGCTCTACACTGAGTTAAAGTCTTCTCCTTCAGGTTAAAAATCTCCTATAAAGGAAATTATGGCATTGCCGGATTCACACATCCCGGTTAAAGTAATTCTCCTTTATAAACAGTTGTGACATACAACCCCCTCTTTAGAGATGACAAATTCTCTCTAAAGTCAACACCCTTTTAGCTTCATATCTTGGGCTTTGAACAAGATACAAATAGACCCTTCAGCTTCACATCTTGGGCTTTGAACAAGATACAAACCACCTTTCGCTTCACGTCTTGGGCTTTGAACAAGACACCAAAACCCCATTTCCTCCCATAGAATAGGAGGAACTACGATCGCTCTGATTTCCCTATTTCGGTAAACGGGAATACGTAGGCATAAGATTGAAAGAAAAATCTTAGCGAGCACACTAAACAAAAAAACTAAAATCCCATACTTTCATATATCCATCCTAACATCTTAACATCCCACAAATTAACCGAACACCACTTTTAAAAAAATAAACCCAATAGAGACCCCGAATTTTTGTAGCATCTGTAAACCAACAGTTTTGACTGTTTAACCTCATTTTGCAAGCAGGGTTAATTTGAGACATCTATTTTCCTTCCTTCATCAACTTTAATAGGATAAAAAATGAATCGAGTTGTAGATACCAAAGACCGAGTGCTTCACAACCACATCCAAAATCGCTCGCTACAGAAAAATGGCGACTCTGCTGGGGACTTGGCAATTGTGCTGGGGACGTGTCATTAGGATCTATCTCACCTTTGTAGCGAGATTTTGTTCTCTTCCCATCTATTAGGTGGAAACTTTAAAAGTGGCACCCACCGTGGGTCTCTTCTAACCTTTTTTCTCTTCTCTTGTGTGAAAACCACAGATTGGGGCTTCCGCCGGGGAACCCATTTTCTGTCAGGAACATAAGATTCATAGCTTTAAAGGTCTAAGATGATTAGGACAAATATATATACTGCTTTTCCTAATTGATATATGTGTTTATTTTTCTGTTAATGGGAATGCGTGTGATGCCGCATGTGGAAAGATTGAGTATACACTTAAGATAGGTGATGGCGACGAGGTCGACCATCAACCTCAGTGGAGGCTTCCCAATGTAACCCATTCCCTCTCACAGGCAATGGGTCGATTGTGGTGTCTGAGAAGCTGAGGAGCAAATTAGTGGCGCAGAGGCTATCGGAAATAGTTGTCATGCGATGCCACCCTCTTCTGAGGACTCTTCAAAAAACATCACCTAACACGGTTCCCAGCCCGCTGGTGTTTTCTTGACAAGAGTTGATGATGATGAGAGACAGGTACAAAAGTCCCTAGTATAAACCTTTGGGGATGGGTAGAGCCTTGACTCCATGACAACGACCCTTTGACCCCATGTTTTTTCTATGTTTTTGTGTGCTGCATTCATGCATTCATTTAAAAAACATTAAAACATTCAAAAAATTTCTCTTCTAGTCTCTCTGTTTTTCAAAGTAAACTAAGACCGTGATTGCAAATATCAGAGAAAAGGATTACGCTAATGGATTTCGGTAGAAGGAGAACTCATAAGTACACCTTCAGGATTCCAAAACTAGAGGATTTAAGAGGTTTGGCGAGGATGATCACAAACCAAGAGGCTTTCAGAGCCAAGTACGGAGGTTTGCTATCTCTGCTAAGAGTCCATGTGATTGAGGGAATCATGGATGTGCTCATTCAGTTCTACGATCCGATCTATCATTGTTTTACATTCTTGGATTACCAGCTAGCACCAACGCTGGAGGAATATTCTCATCTGATTGATCTACACATCACTGATCGAGCTCCATTTTCTGGACTGGATGAAATTCCAAAGAATCAGACCATTGCAAGAGCAATTCATTTGGACGAGTCTGAGGTCAGGACTCACATGACCACTAACGGTGGCATACAAGGTTTGCCAGCCCAGTTCTTGACAAAGAAAGCCCTGTACTTCTCCAGTATCGGGAACATGACTGCTTTTGAAACCATCTTTGTTTTACTCACCTACGGGTTATTTTTGTTGCCTAACATTAATAACTTCATCGATATCAACTCCATTAAGGTTTTTCTCATTGGAAACCCTGTGTCGACTTTGTTCGCAGATGCATATCATTCTGTACACTTGGAAAATTTGTACAGCGGAGGGGAGATCACATGCTGCGTACCTCTGCTTTATAAATGGTTTATCTCTCATTTGCCTAAGTCTGCTGCTTTTTGGGATCACAAGAGTGCCTTACGTTGGTCGTAGAAAATCATGTCCCTGACCAACTCTGACATAGATTGGTGTAATAGGATTTATGAAGGAATCAGAATCATTGATCGTTGTGGAAACATCCCCAACGTACCCCTTATAGGAACTAAGGGAGGAATCAATTACCATCCAATTCTCGTTCGTCGTCAATTTGGATACCCGATGAGACACGTCCCACGGGGTGTTCATCTAGAAGGTCTTTTCTTCAAGGAAGGAGAAAGTGACAGAGCACTAAAGACAGAAATAGTGCACGCTTGGAAACATGTTCATAAGAAAGGACGAGAGTCTCTAGGAAAACTGGACTGTGTCTCGGTGGAGCCTTATCTCCACTGGGTGCAAACTAGAGCTCTCAAGCTAAAGATGCCTTATCCTCGTCATGAAGTTCTTCCACCGAGAGAGTCTGTCATGTACTTCATGACTGAGACTGAAAAGCTTCAGGTTAATCTCAACAAAGTTCAACAGGAGAGGAGGTCTTGGAAGAACAAGTACCGCACCCTCAACGTAGAGTGCATCAAAATACAACAACTACTAAAAGATAAAGATGCTCTGTTTGAAATTTTGGAGCAATATGCTGTAGAGAATCAAGATTACCAAAGGAATTTGCTCGCTCCTTTCACCTGGCAAAGGAATGACAACCCGACAACGGCCCAAGAGCCCCGGTCAAAGAAAAGGAAAGTTCCAGAATCAGCACCCGATTTCTCTTCAGAGAGGACTCGGAACCCATTAGCTTAGGTTTCTGTTTCTGCACCTTGTAATCTACAGTATTTCCATTTCTGTAATCCTTTGAATTCAATAAAAAGGGGTTTCCCCACTGTTTGATATTTTCAATCTAATTGTTGAAATTTATTTTGATTAAACCAAAAAAACAATTAATATAATCATTGCATTCATCATTCTCACATTGTGTATTCTTCTTACCTATGAATCTCACGTTTGTGTCTCGGTTCTAGAGTCAAACTGTCTCATTCGTACAATACTCGGGCCAATCGTCAGAAAAAGATGGATGATCTTGAGGAAGAAAACAGAGAGTTGAAAGAAGAGATCGACGCGCTGAGAGAGGATATGAGAAAGCTTCGTAACAACATGCAAGCCATGGCAGAAGCCCAGCTACAAAGGACTGTGGCCTCAGAGATCAGCTCAGTGCCCATAGTGGAGAAGTTTGATCCTAGGTATCAAATGCCGAAAGATCGTCCCTGGGGCATGCCTGCAAACTATATCCCAGAAGGATATGTTCCGCCGATCACTGAAGATCAGGGAATCATAATAGAAGCCACTGGGCCTGAAGGTTACAAACTTCGGGAAAACAAAGATGCCAGGGGCATACTGAAGACTCCTGAAGGTTACAAACTTCGGGAAACGCCAAGACTCACTGCCGTAGTCACGGTACCACCCCCTGTGGTGCACACTGTCCCGGAAGGACAGACTCCACAGATACCTTCTGGTAAAAAGGAAACTATGTTTGACCGAATGGATGAATTCCAGGAACAGTTCTTGGAAATGCAGAAGGAACTGTAAGCCATTCGCGGTCAAGATCTATTTGGAAAGGACGCCGCAGACCTCTGCTTGGTCCCCAATGTGAAAGTCCCGCACAAGTTCCAAGTGCCCGACTTTGAAAAGTACAAGGGTAACTCTTGCCCTCAAAGTCACTTGGTGATGTACGCTCGGCGAATGTCAGCTCAGACTGAGAATCAGGACCTACTGATTCACCACTTTCAGGATAGTTTAACCGGTGCCGCATTAAAATGGTACATGGGTTTAAACCGTGCTACAATTAGCACATTCAGAGATCTTGGTACTGCCTTCGTCCAATAATACAAATACAATTTGGACATGGCACCGGACAGAGATCAACTCAAATCAATGTCACAAAAGGACAAGGAAACTTTTAAGGAGTACGCTCAGAGATGGCGTTAAATTGCCGCTCAGATTTGTCCACCTCTCGAGGAAAAAGAGATGATAAAGATCTTCGTAAAGACCTTAAGCTCATTTTATTACGACAGAATGGTTGCCAGTGCGCCCAGTGACTTCACCGAGATGGTGGGCATGGGAGTTCGTCTTAAGGAAGCCGTCCGAGAAGGACGTTTGGCAAAAGACGCTGGATCATCGAGTAGTACAAAATGATACGGTAGTGCTATCCCTAAGAAAAAAGAGCAAGATATTGGGAATATCTCCCTCGGAAAGCAAAGGCGACGTTATCAACCAGTAGTAGTTGTAACTCCTGCTATCGGCCCTGCGCCTATTCCTACGTATCAACCTCAGGTTGCATAGAGCCAACCTAATCAGCAAAGGACACAACAGCCTCTTCAGTAGGCTCGTCCTCCATATAACAACAACTGTACAACACGATCATCAGAGTTTGATCCTATACCCATGTTGTACACAGAACTATTTCCGTTACTACTGGCCAAGGGGCACATTTAGACTAAATTTCCTCTTATAGTACCGGAAAATCCGCCTTTTTAGTTTAAGGTGGATCAAACATGCCCTTATCATCAAGGAGGATCAGGGCATAACATAGAGAACTGTCTAAATTTCAAATCTGACGTGCAAAAGCTTGCTAGGAGCGGGCTCTTATCTTTCAAAGATACGAATCCCAATGTTCTCACGAACCCGCTGTCTCAACATGAGAAAGCTGCAGTCAACTTAATTGAGAAAGAATTTTACAATGTCTATCAAATTCACGATGTACTCTTATTGAGGACCAATCTGGTCAAGATGCATTGTAGACAGAGTGGGTACGGCCATGTGCCACCTCATAATTATCACCAATGTGATGTCTGCTCTAAAAGCAATCAAAGATGTTCGGTAGTGCAATCAGCTCTACAGGAATAGATGGATCTCGGATGGATCCAAGAGCACCAAGTTCGTGGAGTTAACATGGTCTATACGAATTCCAACGTCATTCAGAACCACGACATCCGTGCGATAAATGTCAACTTGGTGGCGATGCACTCAAGGCAAAGCCAGTATCATAATCTGCCACGACACGATTACAGTTCCTGTCTGACTTGCTCGGTAAATAAACAGGGATGCTCTTTCATACAAGAGGCCCTCCAGCGTCAGATGAATCTTGGATGGATCCAAGACTACCATGGTAGGAACCCTTATCAGATCAACATGGTTCAGATCTTCGATATTTGCGTGATGAATACCAACCTGGTAGAGTTACATGCTGAGCAGGTCCGACTCGGATTCTTAATATCACACGACTATCAAAGTTGTAAAGCAGGTTGCGAAAATGATCGAGGTTGTACCCTTGTCCAGGAGGCACTTCAGCACTTGTTAAATCATTGGTGGATGCCAATCTACATGGATGAAGATACTCAGCAGATTAGTATCAGTAACAGGAATCCTACTCGACGTCAAAGTCAAGATGTCCGATCTATGGAAGCTAACCTAGTGAGGTTACATTGTATTCAAAGTGGGTGTGGCCAGGTGCCACCACACAATTATGACCATTGTAGTGTCTGTTCAGAAAGTAACCAAGGGTGATACCTTGTGCGAGCAGCTCTTCAGGGTCAGGTGGATCGTGGAGAGATTCGCCCATATCCGGGTTCTGGACCCATCAACTGGACGCCGAGCTACCTTGCCAATCAAGTCAAGGATGTTGTCATAATCTCTGGTCTTCACCAGACCAGGGATGTTTTTGCCATCATCCCCCTACTTGACGAATCTAGAGCTCCCAACCGGGAACGGATCAAGATTACTTATGATGGTCAGAAAAACCAGAAGGTTCCTATAGTCATCTATGTGCCGGGACCACTACCGTATGAATCAGCTAAGGCAATCCCTTACATATACGGTGCAACAATAATTGAAAATGGAAAGGAAATTCCATTACCCTCCGTCGTTAATATTGCAGACATCAGTCGTGTAACACGGAGTGGTAGAATCTTCAACCGAGGAGTTGGAGAACCTAACAAGGAAAAGGAACTTCAAACAGAAGCTCCCAATCCATCAGTCGGTCAATCCAGTAATCCCGACCTTTCGAAAAATGATGATGAGATGCTGAAGATCATCTAAAGGAGTGAATACAACATTGTTGATCAACTGTTAAAAACTCCTTCAAAGATCTCGGTATTATCACTGTTACTCAGTTCAGAAGCCCACAGGGAGGCTCTGCAGAAAGTCTTGGAACAAGCCTTTGTGGACCAGGATGTAACAATCAGACAGTTCGATAGAATTGTCTCTAACATCACTTCCTGCAATAATTTGGGATTTAGTGATGAGGAATTACCCGAAGAAGGTCGCCGTCATAACATGGCGCTCAACATTACAGTTAACTGCCAGGATGATGCTTTAGCCAGTGTACTGGTAGACACAGGGTCAGCCCTGAATGTTATGCTGAAGTCCACTTTGATACAATTATCATTCAAAGGCCCTCCGATGAGAACCAGCGAGGTCATCGTCAAAGCATTCGACGGATCTAGAAAAACAGTTATCGGCGAAGTTGATCTTCCCATAACTATCGGTCCTCACACTTTCCAAGTCACTTTCCAGGTCATGGACATCCGGGCAACATACAGTTGTTTATTAGGAAGACCTTGGATACATCAGGCTGGAGCGGTCACTTCGACCCTCCACCAAAAGCTAAAGTTCGTTCAGAACGATCAACTTGTCACAGTCTGTGGAGAACAGGCCTTGCTCATTGTAATACCCCAAATTTTGACCACTAAAGTTTCCCATCATTGTGCAAATCATCAGCACAATATGGATGTACCTTTATGCTTCATCAGTCTCCCCAAAGATGGGTGAGCATCCACTACAATCAAATTAGGGTTTCAAGCCCTCTCTGAGCTTTAGACAAAGGCTCAATCAAGAAATGACTTGATTTCCAACTTGTCTAATCTCTCAAACATCCTCAAAGGATCAAAAGGACTCCCACTTCAAGGATTAAGCACAAGGTTGCTCCCTTCTAGGTGGATCAAGCCTCAAGATCGCCAGTGTCACCAAATTAGGGTTTTGATCACCCAGGGCCTCCAGATGAAAAGTTTCATCTGGGCACAAGCCATTGATCCAAAACATAACCTAATATACTTCATGGAACCTCATGAACCCATGCATCAAGTCAATTTTGCCTCAAGGGATGCATTCATCAAAAATCAGGAATTAGGGTTTCTTGACCTAATTCACCCCTAAGTTGACTTTTGGGACAAACCATGAGCCAAGACTTCAAGAGATGATTTGAGGGTCTCTAACATACCATATTGATCCATTTGGGACAATGGATTAATCCAAGGAGTTTGAGCAACAAGTCTCAATTCCATCTGCACCACAATTAGGGTTTTAAGGGAAAAGTCAACTGTAACTTTGACTTTTGACCAAGACATGCTCCCAAACCCTAATACATGATTGAATATACCCTATGACACCCATGGAACATGTCCATCAAGTTTGATTTAGGTCAAGGACATGATTTCCTGAAGAATTGCACAATTTGGAATTCATCTGATAAAAAGTCAACTGTGCACAAAAGTCAACTTTGACTTTTTGAGATTTTTCACCAAAATGGATTTTTAACCCTAAAATGATGTTAATGTATGATTTAAATCATCATTCATCAAGAAAAATCAAGAAAAGTGAGATAACTTGTAAAAGGGGTAACCATAAAACTTAGAAATTTTTCTAAGTTAAAAACAAAGTGGGAAGGGTACCAACTTTGAAGGACCATAACTCCTAAACCACAAGGCCATTTTTTCTCATCCAAAGATGGATTTGTAGCCCTCATTACCACCTACAAAAACTTCAACTACAAGTCATTCCAATTCATTAAGGATTTTGAGTTGTGGAGTGATCAAAGTGGCTGAAAAGTGAAAATGTCACTTTTTCCAACACTTAGTGAAATTTTCACTAAGTCAGATTCTGCCTCACTTTTTGCCAAATGTAGGGGGATTTCTCACTTGGAATCAAAAGAGATCAAAACCAAACTTGTTCAAACAGTTGTTGTATCATGTAAGAGCTTTCCAAAATGGCTAAGAACATTGCCAAATTCAACTTACACCATGAGATATGACATTGGCAAGTTACCTTGCTGAAATCTGTCAAGGCAAGGCAGAATTTACAACTTTGGTCGATTTACCAAAATCAGCCAAATTCAATTGCTCCTATCCACTTGGACACCTCAGAGGATTGAATCTAGAGGGGACAATCACTGAGCCAAGCCTCCAAAGTCCATGGAACAAGAAATAGCATGTTGAACCTAGAATGGCCAAAATAGGGACAAGACTTCAAATTTGGAATGAGGCATTCAATGGAACCATCAAGGTGGCATGGACTGAGCCATTCTCATCTGAAATTAGTCAAGACTTATCCAAGACTAAGGGGACCAAAGCTCTGTGCCCTAACCTCTAGTCAATGGCTAGAGGAGACTTGGATTTTCATTTGCCAACATTGGCCAAACCTACTTACCAGCTGCCATGCACTATTCCTTGCAAAACAAACTTGCTCTACTATAAATAGAGCTCAATTGTGGTCAGTTTGAGTACACCAAAGCCATCTAACAGATGCTTTCCTCAAAATCTCTTCTTTCACTCCAATTTTTCCTTCTAAGGCAAGTCACTATCGGGTTTTGAGTTTGAGAGCAATTCCAATCAAACCAATCACCCACACACCTCATATACATCACATATGAGTTGATCAAACACTTAGATTACTTCTGAAACATCAATTTCACAAAATCACCAGCTGGTTGCTCAAGGTTTTAACCAAAGTGCAGCTGAGGTATCACAAAATGATCCAGCCAATTTCAATCAAGTCCAACCATCCAAACACAATCCATAGGGTGTAGGGAAGCTGTTCAGATCATCACCACTCATCTGTAACACCTCCAAATCAAAAATCACTTTGAACTTGCTGTCACGGCCTAGAGGTGAGCACATGCTTGGTCATCTCTCAATCTATGCATATTTCCTCGCACAATAATTTGGCCATATGTTCATAATCATGCATGGAATGTTTTCCCTCAATTAATTGCATTGTTTGAATCGTGTATAAAAAATCCTAGCCTTCATGCAGAAATTAGGGTTCTTGAGGTCTCTTCATGATTTCTTGTTGTATGTTTAATTTAAATGAAATTAAATTACATAGACATGATCGTGAGGATGAGACGAGCATAATGATATGTGGATTGCATGATATGATTACGTATTCATGGAGATTGGATAGAAAATGCAAATCTGAGAAACCAAGAACACGCGCGTGTTCTTCAGCTTGTTCTTGGCGCCATTTTTAGAAATTCAAATATTTGAATTTTGTGATTTTGTTTAATTGATTCAAAAATTAATTTCTCTCTGAGTTTTAATGATTTTGAGTTGATTCTTTTTTTAATAATTCACAAAAATGTTAAAATATTTTATTTTAATAAAAAATCCCAAAAATATTATTTATTTCATATAATTGATATTTTTGCAAAGAATTGATATTTTAATTGTTTTTTACATTTTAAATATTTTTTTCTACATTGATTTTGCAACTTTTAATGCTTTCTAATTATTTTGTAGGTCAATACTTAATTTTTGAAGCATTAATCCAAGATCACAATTTGTTTTCCATGTGTTAAACAATTTTTGATCATTTTAATTGAATTTTTATTCAATTAAATACATTTTGAAAACAAATTAGGGTTTTGGATTAATTCAACCCTCATAAATCATTTTCAAAACACCTTGGGCCTCTTGAGAGAGTGTAAGACCCATCCCCCTTGTACAAAAACTTTGTGGGCCTCATTCATTGTATAAGTCCCTCTGTACAAGTAAACGGCGCGATTGTCGCCTTTTTTAAAATAAACCTGGGCCTACCCTCGAGTAGTAAGACCCATTTCTTTTTCTTAAAACTTTTTGGGCCTCTAATAGAGTGTAAGACCCAATCCTTTTTTTGACCAAAATCATTTTTGGGCCTCAGTATATTGTATAAGTCTCGATACCGTCAAAAACAAACGGCGCGATCGTCGCCCTTTTCAAAATAACCCTTGGGCCTCTCCTTGAGCTATAAGACCCATTAAAAACACTTTGGGCCTCTATTAGAGTGTAAGACCCAATCCCCCTTTTAACCAAAACATCTTGGGCCTCACTTTTTGTATAAGTCCCTCCGCGTTAAAAGGAAAACCTCGGCGCGATCGCCATTTTTAAACGAAAAATCATTTGGGCCTACCCTCGTGTTATAAACCCCATTTTTTTCCTTTAAACCTTTTTGGGCCTCTTGAGAGAGTATAAGACCCATCCCTTTGTACAGAAAACCATTTTTGGGCCCCAGTCACTTGTATAAGTCCCTCTGTACAAAGTCAAACAGTGCGCTCACTGATAAAATGCTGGGCCTCTCCTCGAGCTGTAAGCCCCAAATATTTATTTTTCAAAGCACTTTCTCCTTTGATTTTGAATATACTGTTGTTTTCAATCTTTCTTTGTTGAACAACTAACCAAACAGCATGGAAGATCTACAACCGAGTAAGTGGTTATCGCTTTCATTTACCGCTTTCATATACATATAACTGTATTGTGGGGCTGCTCACTGTAAGTCTCCTTTCATAAACTCATATCTACTGTGTAATAATAGTATCGATATTTCGAGTTTCCCCGGCAACTACGTCTAGAACTAGGTGACACCGTTTCATTTATTCGTAGAAATAGACGCCTAGATCCCCAATAGGAGCGCCAGATACAGTCTTCTCTTCGGCTGTCCTCCTTAGGAATCGTCAAGAAACTCTACTCCCCAAGATGAATGTATTCTCCGTGAATGGCATCTTTGAGTTTCTTCCAAATTCTCGAACTTTCCTGACTTGATCTATTCCTTGCGGATAGCTTGCCTTGAATGTCTCGGGGTTTGGGTACCCACTCCCATCTGGGGTACTCAGAAAAGACAGGAAAACCCTCAGAAGATTGGTTGGAAGCTTCTTCCTGAGCAGTGACACTCTTTATAAGAGGAATTTTGACATGGTCTTGCTCCGATGCGTAGACAGATCAGAAGCAGACATGCTTATGAAAGAAATTCATGAAGGATCCTTTGGCACTCATGCCAACGGACACACAATGGCGAGAAAAATTCTGAGAGCAGGGTATTACTGGTTGACCATGGAATCCGACTGCTACAAGTACATGAGGAGGTGTCACAAGTGTCAGATATACTCCAACAAAATTCATGTACCACCATCACATCTCAATGTTCTTTCTTCCCCGTGGCCTTTTTCCATATGGGGAATCGACATGATTGGCTTGATCGAACCTAAGGCTTCAAACGGACATCGGTTCATCCTGGTAGCCATTGATTATTTCACCAAGTAGGTCGAAGCAGCGTCGTACGCTAATGTAACCCGACAAGTGGTGGTCCGATTTATCAAAAACAATATCATCTGCCGTTATGGTGTTCCGAGCCAGATCATTACAGATAATGGATCTAACTTGAACAACAAGACGATGAAAGAGTTGTGCGTTGAGTTCAAGATCGAACACCATAACTCATCTCCCTACCGACCCAAGATGAACGGAGCGGTAGAAGCGGCTAACAAGAACATCAAGAGGATCGTTCAAAAGATGGTTGTAACCTATAAAGATTGGCACGAGATGCTACCCTTTGCTCTTCACGGTTATCGAACATCTGTCCGCACTTCAACAGGGGCAACCCCTTTCTCTTTAGTATATGGCATAGAGGCAGTTCTCCCCATAGAAGTAGAGATCCCATCAATCTGGGTATTGATGGAAGCTAAGCTTTCAGAAGCTGAATGGTGTCAAAGTCGACACGACGAATTAAACCTGATCGAAGAGAAGCGAATCACGACACTATGCCACAGTCAGTTGTATCAGCAGAGAATGAAGAAGACGTTCGACAAAAAGGTCCGACCTCGTGTCTTCAGAAAGGAGACCTCGTGCTCAAGAAGATACAATCGTTTCTCACTGACTCTCGGGGCAAATGGACCCCAAATTATGATGGCCCCTATGTGGTCACGAAAGCTTTCTCAGGCGGTGCCTTGAGACTTGCAACCATGGACGGAGAGGAATTTACCTACCCCACGAATGTTGATGTAGTCAAGAAATACTTCGCCTAAACTAAATAAAAAAAACGTCTCAGTGGATTGAAAACCCGAAAGGGCGGTCCAGGCAAAAGTTAGAGACATGAAAAAAACTCATCCCGATGGATTGGAAATCTCATAGTACAATCCAGGCAAAAGTTAGGGATAATGGCAAGTAACTATGTTTAACAGAGGCAAGTCCCTCAGCAGCAGTTACATCATCCATCGGAGGAAAACTCCAGTCAAGGTCGTCTTCGACAGAAGCTCAGGATGTCCCGAATTCAAAGTTGGTAGAAGGATAGTGGTCGTTATGTTTCAACGTAGCCCTTTTCCCTGTAAATTACCATTTTCAAACTTTGTATATACTCTTTGGAATCACACATTTGGCTGATCTCCATCTTATTAATAAAATTTGAGCCCTTGTGCTTTTGTTTGTAATTCTTATTTGTTTTAGCTTTACAGAATGGAGTTTTAACATGATTAGCGATTCTTGAAATGAAACAAAAATGAATTTACTTGTTAAAACTTTTTCTGCTTTTAAATTAAAGATGACAATTGCTTTTGACTGTTGAACATCGGAAGAACGTCGATTACGTCTCCAAAGGCGTTTGAATTTCAAAGTGCAGAATCAAAGTACTCCTTCTAGGCCAGTACGCCTGAAAGAAGGATCAACAGTATGAGATGCGGCTTTCCCATCTGATACCCTCGGCCGAGTTCTTATCTCCTAAGCCCGATCAACGGTATTCCCCGCAGGGACTATTGCTCCTAAGCAAGGTAGAATTGCTACTTTTTTGACCAACGGTACTTCTTCGCCCCGCGATGGCCGAGTATCCAGTCGTGTTCACTCGTCAGTTTGTATGTCGCGTCAGTTTTGTCAGCATATACATACATACATCATGCATTTGATTTGCATTCATATTCATATTGCATCACTATCACTCTAGTTGGTCGTGTCCCCTAGTGATAACAGTCTTCTCAATCGAGTTGTCAGTTCTTGCCTCGTCAGGAAATGCTGCGGTTGAACAATCTCGCCTCCAGTGTATCTCTGGATTAGAATCGGCACTCGACCACTTTGATAAATTGAACCTCTGAAAATTCAGAGAAGCTTTCTACAAATGTCACTCTTCACCATTGAAGATGATCTCCTTGCTTTCCCGGATTAAAGAAAAATCCCCAGAGAAAGCCTCCTAAGCAGAGATTTGGCATTACAGATGCCTTTCTCCGAAAGACCGCTGATGAAAAGGTCATCGGCACCTCAAATTGGATTCCATCATATGGTATTTCTCTGGGAAGATCCCGAGCAAAGTATGATGTAAGACCCCAAACGAAGGCAGTCTTTCAGAAGACTCGTCTTCCCCAGTAGAAACAAATGGCGTCTCCAACAAAGAAGTTTGTACACCTCTACAGCTCAGACGACTGGGTTCCCCAGCAAGTCTGACGTCATTTTTTTCCCTCAAATGGCATCTCCCCAGGAAAATCCGGCGAGAATTTTGAGGAAAGCCGCTACAAATAGCGTCCCTTGTCAATAAAGTTTATTAACAAAAGAAACTGAGACCAGTTCCTTGGTAGGAAACCAGGATCAAGGGGAAGTTTAAATCAGAAACTTAGACCAGTTCCTTGGCAGGAAACCAGGATCGAGGGGAAGTTTAAATTAGAAACTAAGACCAGTTCCTTGGTAGGAAACCAGGATCGAGGGGAAGTTTACCTTTTCTAAGCATCATTGCTTAGCAAAAGAAGATGAATTGGATCTACCATTCATAGCCATCAAAATATCGGGTATTCCGATATTTAATCCTCTTGCACCCTGAATGCCCGAATACCTTCGTCATTCACACCTTCGGGTCCAAGAAGATTAAATAGAGGCATCTGTCATACCCCAAATTTTGACCACTAAGATTTCCCATCATTGTGCAAATCATCATCACAATATGGATGAACCATCATGCCTCATCAAATGCCTCAAGGGTTGTTGAGCATTCACTACAATCAAAACTAGGGTTTTAAGCCCTCTCAAAGCCTTAGACAAAGGATCAATTAAGAAATGACATGATCTTCAACTTGTCTAACCTCCCAAGAATCTATAATGGATCAAGAGGACTCCCACTTCAAGGATTAAGCACAAGGTTGCTCCCTTCTAGGTGGATCAAGTCTCAAGATCGATAGTGTCACCAAATTAGGGTTTTGGTCGACCAGGGCCTCCAGATGGAAATTTTTCATCTGGGCACAAGCCAATGATCCAAAACATAACCTAATATACTCCATGGAACCTCATGGACCCAATCATCAAGTCAATTTGATCTCAGGGGATGCATACATCAAAAATCAGGAATTAGGGTTTCTTGAACTAATTCACCCCTAAGTTGACTTTTGGGACAAATCATGAGCCAAGACCTCAAGAGAGGATTTGAGGGTCTTTAATATACTATATTGATCCATTTACAACAATGGATTAATCCAAGAAGCTTGAGCAACAAGTCTCAATTTCATCTGCACCATAATTAGGGTTTCGCGAGGAAAGTCAACTGTAACTTTGACTTTTGACCAGGACATGCTCCCAAACCCTAAGACATGATTCAATATACCCTATGACACCCATGGAACATATCCATCAAGTTTGATTTAGGTCAAGGACATGATTTCCTGAAGAATTGCACAGTTTGAAATTCATCTGATAAAAAGTCAACTGTGCACAAAAGTCAACTTTGACTTTTTGAGATTTTTTCACCAAAATGGATTTTTAACCCTAAAATGATGTTAATGTATGATTTGAATGATCATTCATCAAGAAAAATCAAAGAAAGTGGGATAACTTGTAAAAGGGGTAACCATAAAAACTTAGAAAAATTTCTAAGTTATGGAAAAAGTGACACTAATGTGCCAACTTTGGAGGACCATAACTCCTAAACCACAAGGCCATTGTTCCCCATTCAAAGCTTGATTTGTAGATCACATTGCCCTCTACAAAAGCTTTATACTGACCTATGTCCAAATTCCTCATGGATTTTGAGTTATGGAGTGATCAAAATCAAGAAAAGTCACTTTGTTCCAACACTTAGTGAAAATTTCACTAAGTCAGAATCTGCCTTTACTTTTTTCCAAATGTAGGGGGATTTTTCACTTGGATTCAAAAGAGATCAAAACCAAACATGTTCAAACAGTTGTTGTATCATGTAAGGGCTTTCCAAAATGGCCAAGAACATTACCAAATTTAATTTGAGCTATGAGATATGACATTGGCAAGATGCCTTGCTGAAATCTGCCAAGGCAAGGCAGATTTTTGCACTATTGGTCGATTTGCCAAAATCAGCCAATTCCAAGCCTTGTCATCACTTTGGACACATCTGAGGATTGAATATAAAGGGGGCAATCACTGAGCCAAGCCTCCAAAGTCTTTGGAACAAGAAATAACATGTTGAACCTAGAATTGCCAAAATAGGGACAAGACTCCAATTTTGGATTGGAGCATTCAATGGAAGCATCAAGGTGGGATGGACTGAGCTCTTAGTAACTGAATTCAGTCAAGACTTATCCAAGACCAAGGGAACCAGCAGCCTGTGCCCTAACCTCTAGTCAATGGCTAGAGGAGACTTGGATTTTCATTTGCCAACATTGGCCAAACCTACTCAGCAGTTGCCATTCACTATTCCTTGCAAAACAAACTTGCTCTACTATAAATAGAGCTCAATTGTGATCAGTTTGAGTACACCAAAGCCATCAAACAGATGCTTTCCTCAAAATCTCTTCTTTCACTCCAATTTTTCCTTCTAAGGCAAGTCACTATCGGGTTTTGAGTTTGAGAGCTTTTCCAATCAAACCAATCACACACACACCTCATATACATCACATATGAGCTGATCAAACACTTAAACAACAACTGGAACACTGATTTCTTAGAATCACCAGTCAATTGCTCAAGGTTTTAACCAAGTTGCAGTTGAGATGCCATGAAGGGATCCAGCCAACTTCAATCAAGTCCAAGCATTCAAACACACTCCATAGGGTGTAGGGAAGCTGTTCAGATCATCATAACTCATCTGTAACACCTCCAACACAAATCACGATCACCAGCTGCAAGTGGTTAATACTTGATTTTTGAAGCATTAATCCAAGATCATAATTTGTTTCCCACATGTTAAACAATTTTTGATCATTTTAATTGAATTTTTATTCAATTAAAATACATTTTGGAAATAAATTAGGGTTTTTGATTAATTCAACCCTCACAAATCATTTTGAAACACTTTTTGGGCCTCTATTAGAGTGTAAGACCCAACCCACTTGTACAAAAACAATTTTGGGCCTCACTTATTGTATAAGTCCCTCTGCGTTAAAAGAAAACCTCGACGCGATCGCCATTTTGAACGGAAAAATCATCTGGGCCTACCCTCGTGTTATAAGCCCCACTCTTTTTCTTTAAAAACTTTTTGGGCCTCTTGAGAGAGTGTAAGACCCATCCTTTTGTACAGAAAACCTTTTTGGACCTCAGCCACTCGTATAAGTCCCTCTGTACAAATTCAACAGTGCGCTCACTGATAAAACCCTGGGCCTCTCCTTGAGCTGTAAGCCCCAAATCTTTCTTCTTCAAAGCACTTTCTCCTTTGATTTTGAATATACTGTTGTTTTCAATCTGTCTTTGTTGAACAACTAACCAAACAGCATGGAAGCTCTACAACCAGTAAGTGTTTATACGCTTTCATTTACCGCTTTCATATACATATAACTGTATTGTGGGGCTGTTTCGCTGTAAGTCTTCTTTCGCAAACTCATATCAACTGTGTAATAATAGTATAGATATTTAGAGTTTCCCCGGCAACTACGTCTAGAACTAGGTAACGCCGTTTCGTTTATTCGTAGAAATAGACAGCTAGATCCCCAATAGGATCACCAGATACAGTCTTCTCTTCGGCTGTCCTCATTAGGAATTGTCAAGAAACTCTACTCCCAGAGATGAATGTATTCTACGTGAATGTCATCTTTGAGTTTCTTCCAAATTCTCGAATTTTCCTGGCTTGATCTATTCCTTGTGAATAGCCTGTCTTGAACTTCTCGGGGTTTGGGGACCCACGGGCTTCTTAAAAGCATCAGCCTCCTCTTGGGCATCGTACAAGGACCCACAGGCTTCCTAAAAGCAACCCCGCCTCCTCTTGGCCTTAGTACAAGGACCCGTCAGCTTCTTAGAAGTATTCACAGCCTCCTCTTAGGCTTCGTATAATGATCTCTTCCTCCGGGAATGATAGCCTCCTCTTGGGCTTAGTACAAGGACCCGTCGGCTTCTTAAAAGCTTCCAGCCTCCTCTTGGGCTTCGTACAAATTGTCCCGACGACCTCCTAGAGGTATAGGAACAGAACCTAGTCATCTTCATAGAACAGTCCTTTCAAAGAGCCTACTACTGTTTCTCAAAGCATAGTACAAAAGATGAAGCTCTAGACTTGGACAGTCTAATTTCCTTGAGTCTCCAAGACATTCTCAAGCTCCCTTCAAAAATAGGAAGGAAACCCGTAGACTCGGACAGTCTCAATACCCTTTGGATTTCCCGTTTCCTCAAAGAAAGGGAAATATCCCTGAATCAAATCCTTGAGTACATTGTTACTCATATAAGAAGTGATTTTCTCTTTAAAATCAGTATACTGGATCTGTCACTCAACTGAAATAGTTACAATAGCCTCCTCTTGGGCTTTGTACAATGATTCTTCCCAGCGAAGCAAACGTTTAGCCTCTCTCTCGGGCTTTGTACAAGACACATAAGAGACTCCCTCGTTGAGTCAATCACCCTTTTAGCCTCCATCTCGGGCTTTATACAAGATACAAAAAGGTTCTTATTGAGCCAAACAAATTTTAGCCTCCATCTCGGGCTTTGTACGAGATACAAAAACACTCTCTTGTTGAGTATAAAAGATCCTCTTGTAGGATCAACCCCTTTTGGCCTCTCTCTCAGGCTTCGTACGAGACACATATTAGCCTCCTCTTAGGCTTTGTATAAGAAAACCACTGGTTGATCCAATCAACCTTTTAGCATCAAAGTTGTGCCTCATTCACAGTACACAAACATCAATAACTCTTTCCCCTTCATCTAATTGCTGTATGCAGCTAGCCTCTGGATCATCTACATCCATGCCACTGTCCCTCTTTTAGCATGAGAAATTCCTAAGGAAAGATAGCATTGCTCTACACTGAGTTAAAGTCTTCTCCTTCAGGTTAAAAATCTCCTATTAAGGAAATTATGGCATTGCCAGATTCACACATCCCGGTTAAAGTAATTCTCCTTTATAAACAGTTGTGACATACAACCCCCTCTTTAGAGATGACAAATTCTCTCTAAAGTCAACACCCTTTTAGCTTCATATCTTGGGCTTTGAACAAGATACAAATAGACCCTTCACCTTCACATCTTGGGCTTTGAACAAGATACAAACCACCTTTCGCTTCACGTCTTGGGCTTTGAACAAGACACCAAAACCCCATTTCGAACTACGATCGCTCTGATTTCCCTGTTTCGGTAAACGGGAGTACGTAGGCATAAGATTGAAAGAAAAATCTTAGCGAGCACACTAAACAAAAAAACTAAAATCCCATACTTTCATATATCCGTCCTAACATCTTAACATCCCACCAATTAACCGAACACCACTTTTAAAAAAATAAACCCAATAGAGACCCCGAATCTTTGTAGCATCTGTAAACCAACAGTTTTGACTGTTCAACCTCAGTTTGCAAGCAGGGTTAATTTGAGACATCTATTTCCCTTCCTTCATCAGCTTTAATAGGATAAAAAATGAATCGAGTTGTAGATACCAAAGAGCGATAGTGCTTCACAACCACATCCAAAATCGCTCGCTACAGAAAAATGGCGACTCTGTTGGGGACTTGGCAATTCTGCTGGGACGTGTCATTAGGATCTATCTCACCTTTGTAGCGAGATTTTGTTCTCTTCCCATCTATTAGGTGGAAACTTTAAAAGTGGCACCCACCGTGGGGCTCTTCTAACCTTTTTTGTCTTCTCTTGTGTGAAAACCACAGATTGGGGCTTCCGCCAGGGAACCCATTTTCTGTCAGGAACATAGGATTCATAGCTTTAAAGGTCTAGGATGATTAGGACAAATATATATACTGCTTTCCCTAATTGATATATATGTTTATTTTTCTGCTAATGGGAATGAGTGTGATGCCGCATGTGGAAAGATTGAGTATACACTTAAGATAGGTGATGGCGACGAGGTCGACCATCAACCTCAGTGGAGGCTTCCCAATGTAACCCATTCCCTCTCACAGGCAATGGGTCGATTGTGGTGTCTGAGAAGCTGAGGAGAAAATTAGTGGCGCAGAGGCTATCAGAAATAGTTGTCATGCGATGCCACCCTCTTCTGAGGACTCTTCAAAAAACATCACCTAGCACGGTTCCCGGCCCGTTGGTGTTTTCTTGACAAGAGTTGATGATGATGAGAGACAGGTACAAAAGTCCCTAGTATAAACCTTTGGGGATGGGTAGAGCCTTGACTCCATGACAACGACCCTTTGACCCCATGTTTTTCTATGTTTTTGTGTGCTGCATTCATGCATTCATTTAAAAAACATTAAAACATTCAAAAAATTTCTCTTCTAGTCTCTTTGTTTTTCAAAGTAAACTAAGACCGTGATTGCAAATATCAGAGAAAAGGATTACGCTAATGGATTTCAGTAGAAGGAGAACTCATAAGTACACCTTCAGGATTCCAAAACTAGAGGATTTAAGAGGTTTGGCGAGGATGATCACAAACCAAGAGGCTTTCAGAGCCAAGTACGGAGGTTTGCTATCTCTGCTAAGAGTCCATGTGATTGAGGGAATCATGGATGCGCTCATTCAGTTCTACGATCCGGTCTATCATTATTTTACATTCTCGGATTACCAGCTAGCACCAACGCTGGAGGAATATTCTCATCTGATTGATCTACACATCACTGATCGAGCTCCATTTTCTGGACTGGAAGAAATTCCAAAGAATCAGACCATTGCAAGAGCAATTCATTTGGACGAGTCTGAGGTCAGGACTCACATGACCACTAAGGGTGATATACAAGGTTTGTCAGCCCAGTTCTTGACAAAGAAAGCCCTATACTTCGCCAGTATCGGGAACGTGACTGCTTTTGAAACCATCTTTGTTTTACTCACCTACGGGTTATTTTTATTGCCTAACATTAATAACTTCATCGATATCAACTCCATTAAGGTTTTTCTCATTGGAAACCCTATGCCGACTTTGCTCGCAGATGCGTATCATTCTGTACACTTGGGAAATTTGTACAGTGGAGGAGAGATCACATGCTGCGTACCTCTGCTTTATAAATGGTTTATTTCTCATTTGCCTAAGTCTGCTACTTTTTGGGATCACAAGAGTGCCTTACGTTGGTCGCAGAAAATCATGTCCTTGACCAACTCTGACATAGATTGGTGTAATAGGATTTATGAAGGAATCATAATCATTGACCGTTGTGGAAACATCCCCAACGTACCCCTTATAGGAACTAAGGGAGGAATCAATTACCATCCAGTTCTCGTTCGTCGTCAATTTGGATACCCGATGAGACACGTCCCACGGGGTGTTCATCTGGAAGGTCTTTTCTTCAAGGAAGGAGAAAGTGACAGAGCACTAAAGACAGAAATAGTGCACGCTTGGAAACATGTTCATAAGAAAAGACGGGAGTCTCTAGGAAAACCGGACTGTGTCTCGGTGGAGCCTTATCTCCACTGGGTGCAAACTAGAGCTCTGAAGCTAAAGATGCCTTATCCTCGACATGGAGTTCTTCCACCGAGAGAGTCTGTCATGTACTTCATGACTGAGACTGAAAAGCTTCAGGTTACTCTCAACAAAGTTCAACAGGAGAGAAGGTCTTGGAAGAACAAGTACCGCACCCTCAACGTAGAGTGCATCAAAATACAGCAACTACTGAAAGATAAAGATGCTCTAATTAAAATTTTGGAGCAATATGCTGTAGAGAATTAAGATTACCAAAGGAATTTGATCGCTCCTTTCACCTGGCAAAGGAATGACAACCCAACAACGACCCAAGAGCCCCGGTCAAAGAAAAGGAAAGTGCCAGAATCAGCACCCGATTTCTCTTCAGAGAGGACTCGGGACCCATTAGCTTAGGTTTCTGTTTCTGTACCTTGTAATCTACTGTATTTCCATTTCTGTAATCCTTTGAATTCAATAAAAAGGGGTTTCCCCACTGTCTGATATGTGCAATCTAATTGTTGAAGTTTATTTTGATTAAACCAAAAAAATAATTAATATAATTATTGCATTCATCATTCTCACATCGCGTATTCTTCTTACCTACGAATCTCACGTTTATGTCTCGGTTCTAGAGTCAAACTGTCTCATTCGTACAATACTCGGGACAATCGTCAGAAAAAGATGGATGATCTTGAGGAAGAAAATAGAGAGTTGAAAGAAGAGATCGACGCGCTGAGAGAGGATATGAGAAAGCTTCGTAACGACATGCAAGACATGGCAGAAGCTCAGCTACAAAGGACTGTGATCTCAGAGATCACCTCAACGCCCATAGTGGAGAAGTTTGATCCTAGGTATCAAATGCTAAAAGATTGTCCCTGGGGCATGCCTGCAAACTATATCCCGGAAGGATATGTTCCGCCGATCACTGAAGATCAGGGAATCATAACAGAAGCCGCTGGGCCTGAAGGTTACAAACTTCGGGAAAGCGAAGATGCCAGGGGCATACTGAAGACTCCTGAAGGTTACAAACTTCGGGAAACGCCAAGACTCACTGCCGTAGTCACGGTACCACCCCCTGTGGTGCACACTGTCCTAGAAGGACAGACTCCACAGATACCTTATGGTAAAAAGGAAACTATGTTTGATCGAATGGATGAATTCCAGGAACAGTTCTTGGAAATGCAGAAGGAACTGCAAGCCATTCGCGGTCAGGATCTATTTGGAAAGGACGTCGCAGACCTCTGCTTGGTCCCCAATGTGAAAGTCCCGCACAAGTTCCAAGTGCCCGGCTTTGAAAAGTACAAGGGTAACTCTTGCCCTCAAAGTCACTTGGTGATGTACGCTCGGCGAATGTCAGCTCAGACTGAGAATCAGGACCTACTGATTCACTACTTTCAGGATAGTTTAACCGGTGCCGCATTAAAATGGTACATGGGTTTAAACCGTGCTACAATTAGCACATTCAGAGATCTTGGTACTGCCTTTGTCCAACAATACAAATACAATTTGGACATGGCACCGGACAGAGATCAACTCAGATCAATGTCACAAAATTACAAGGAAACTTTTAAGGAGTACGCTCAGAGATGGCGTGAAATTGCCGCTCAGATTTGTCCACCTCTTGAGGAAAAAGAGATGACAAAGATCTTCTTAAAGACCTTAAGCTCATTTTATTACGACATAATGGTTGCCAGTGCGCCCAGTGACTTCACCGAGATAGTGGGCATGGGAGTTCGTCTTGAGGAAGCCGTCCGAGAAGGACATTTGGCAAAAGACGCTGGATCACTGAGTAGTACAAAATGATACGGTAGTGCTCTCCCTAAGAAAAAAGAGCAAGATATTGGGAATATCTCCCTCGGAAAGAAAAGGCGACGTTATCAACCAGTAGCAGTTGTAACTCCTCCTATCGGCCCTGCGCCTATTCCTACGTATCAACCTCAGGTTGCACAGAGCCAACCTAATCAGCAAAGGACACAACAGCCTCTTCAGCAGGCTCGTCCTCCATATAACAACAACCATACAACACAATCATCAGGGTTTGATCCTATACCCATGTTGTACGCAGAACTATTTTCGTTACTACTGGCCAAGGGGCACATTCAGACTAAGTCTCCTCTTACAGTACCAGAAAATCCGCCTTTTTGGTTTAAGGTGGATCAACCATGCCCTTATCATCAAGAGGATCAAGGCATAACATAGAGAACTGTCTCAATTTCAAATCTGACGTGCAAAAGCTTGTTAGGAGCGGGCTCTTATCTTTCAAAGGTAAAGGTTTTGTGAAGTGAGATTATGGTTATGGGTTGGTTTGAGGCTAAAGGTGAAGGTTTTTGGTTGAGGTTTTAATGGAGTTTATGGAGGTTTTTGAAGAGAGGGAGAGAGAGAGAGAGAGAGAGAGAGAGAGAGAGAGAGAGAGAGAGAGAGAGAGAGAGAGAGAGAGAGAGGTTAAGGGATGAAGAAGGTAAGATTGGAGAGAGAAAGGTTATGATGATATGATAATAAAAATCAGATTTGGGGTATTTAAAGGGTGTTAATTAGGATGATTGGGTGAGATAAAGGTTTTGGAATGGTGAGTAAGAGAGAGAGAGAGAGAGAGAGAGAGAGAGAGAGAGAGAGAATTAAAAAAAAATTGAATTTTTCACACTGGGGCCTGTTATGGGTACGCGTAACAGCTCTATGGCTTTTCTATGGGGTGTGGTCTGGCAGCTATTACGGGCACCCATAATAGCTTGCTGGCTCATGGTCAATTTTCCTATCTTTCTTGGATTCGGCTTGGGTTTTTCGGGTAGGGCCTCATTCTTGATCTTTCTCTCTCGACTTTTCCATTAACTAGACATCTTCTGCCCCCTCTTGCAAGTACCTATTACTTGGAAAGAAAAATAACAAAAACAAATAAGAAAATAGATTAGTACAAAAAAGGTGTGGGTTGCCTCCCACGTATTGCTCTGTTTAACGTCGCATGGCTCAACGGTTCTCGAGTGTTTCCACTCAAGAAGGTCCTGTTTTCAGAATCGGATCCCTAACACTTCTTCTTAATAGCTTTGGATCCCAACCAATCATCTTCATCCAAGATATACACCCATTCTCTTTCTTCCCTTTCGGGAGTTCCTGCATCAAATCCACTTTCTCTCTGTTTTTTCTTTTAGACCATTCCCTTGTGGTCATCTCTCTCTAATGAGGCTAATGTTATGGCTTTGGGCATCAAAAAGTTATTGATCGTTAGGAAAATAGAATCCTAACTTATTTTCTCCTACCTCGATAGTCAGTATCCCTTGCTTAACATAAATAATTATTTTGGTTGTAGCCATGAAGGGTCTTCCTAGGATAATAGGTATACTACAGTTCTCTTACACATCCATGACCATAAAATCGGTGGGTATGTATAAGTTCCCAACTTTGACGAGAATATCCTCTAAAATTCCTGACACAGGTTTCATCGTCCTATCAGTAAGTTGTAGGCGAATGCTACAGGGTTTTAACTCTCCTAAATTTATCCTCCTATGGATGACTAGAGGTATCATGCTGACACTAGCACCAAGATCGTACAGGGCATTAGGACACTTCAAAGTTCCTATCTCACAACGGATTGATAAGTCCCCGGGGACTCCTAACTTATGGGGTGTTCCATGTTGGATCAAGGCATTACATTTGGCATTGAGTTTTATGGTCCCAATGTCTTTCAATTTTCCTTTCTTGGAAATGACCCTCTTTAGGATTTCCTCGAAGATGGGTACTTGGGATAAAGTCTCATGAATAAGGATATTTCCATAGAGTTTTTTTAGTAACTCCACGAATTTCCCAAGACGGGTTTTTTTCTAATCCGGGTGTTTTCGTTTCGAGGCAAAATCTGGACCTCAGAGGAGAATGGGGGTAATGAACTCCACTTCTTTTCCTTCCTCTCTAACGAATTCATTTTCACGTGGCGTTGGTTGGTCCTTCTTAATCTCACTTATTCTCAACTTAAAACATTCCTCAACCTCTATTTCCTTCTCCTTTAGATCAACTAACTTCTCTTCACTTAGGGTGGTTATAGCATTTAAATGTCCCCTAGGGTTTTGTTCGGGTTGTCCCGGGAAGGATCTTTGAGGAACTGACGTGGATGCTTATTGCTGGGCAACTTAGGAGATTTGGTTCTCAAGCATCTTAGAATGTGTGGCTATTCCATCAACCTTAGTATTCAATTGCCTAAGAGTTTCATTTTGATTTGTAAGTTTTGATTTTTGAAATCTTCATTTAGGCGAGTTTGAGATTCCATAAAATTTTCCAACATCAACTAAATATTAGACTTCTTTTAGGTAGTTGGTACAACATTTTGGAAACCAGGTGGTCCTACACCTTGTTGGGGTTGATTGGTCTTATATGAGAAACTTGGGTGACTTCTCCACCCAGGGTTGTAGGTATTAGAATAGGGATTGTTTCTTTGATTGTTCAGAAAATTGACATTTTAAAGTTATTTATCTCATTCCTAACTTGGGATGTCTTACTTGGCGGAAAGTATCGCGCAAGAAAATCAGCTTTTAATTAGGGCTAAGAAGTGATAGAGTTAGCATGCAGAGATTGGAGCCAAGCCCGTGCTCGGTCTCTTAGGGAGAAAGGGAATAATCTAAGGCGAATAGCGTTCTGGCCAACGTCATTTGCCTTCAAATGTCAAAATTGTCTACAAAGATATATAGATGTAGATTTGGGTTTTTCGTAGGTGATCCCGAAAATAGGTTTCGTTGGACCATACCTATCAATGACAAATAGGTTGGTGCAAAATACAACAGTGTGGTTCCTCATTCGTGGGAATCACATAATCCTTTAAGGGTTTTGTGTCAGCAACAGGGGCTGCCATCGCAAGTTGTCTTTGAATTCGGCGCCTTTCTAGCAAAAAGCACACGATTTTGTCAATGGGTTCAACTAAAGTATTAGCAGAACACGTTCTACACATACAAAAGTAGCGGTAAGAATTTAAACAGACAAAAATAAAAACTCTAGTTTCTACGATGATCAAATAGAACTTCAATATTAACGTTATTGGTCCCCGGAAACGCCGCCAAAAACTTGACACACCGCAAGTGCATGACTAATGTCAGAGTAGTAAAAAAAAGTATCGAACCATGGAGACCAATGGTTAAGTACCGATTTCTATCCTACTAGTGTAAATCTATAGTGATGATGGTTACTAATTCCCAAGTGCACATGGTCAATCATAGTTTTAAAAGATATCGAACCCACATGGACCGGTAATCAATCTTATTTATCTATTGGTGTTATGTAAATCTAAGACTATGAATCTTTCGAACAGTAGGAAACTAAAACTAAAACTAAAACTAGAATAAAACTTAGAGAATATATCAAAGAGGAGAGACCGAAATGTGGTTTCCAATGTACCTCAGGGACTCAATAAATCATTGGTGTATGTTATAATTTAAATTATTTTTCAGCATAAAATACTAGTTTAAAAACCTTAATCTGACAGTGTCGTGCTATTGACTCGTGTTATATCTCGAGACCATAAACTTTTAGCTGTCGCTCACCCATTTAAGTTGCGGAATACTTTTTGAAAACCAACAAATCCCAATTAATCCTAAAGCGTTGTCGCGATGTTTATGAGTTAATGTCGAATTTTTACTATCTGGCACGAGCCACACACTGTCACGTTGTTGGCTTAAAGCCTTAATGTTTTCAATGTCATGCAAAACCTTTTAGATTTTAAAATTAAAAACCGGAACCAGAAAAAAATTATGAAAAGTTATGTCAAATCAATACTGAGTCCCGTCGGAGCGACATTCCTCACATACCAGACACAAGGGATTTAGCCGGACATAGCGTGCGTATAACTCATGTTAAGATTATTAGGCATGTGAATCATAAACATGGTAAGAATAATAAATATGCGAATTATATTGAGATGTTGCAACACTGACATACAATTGCTAATAATAACGAAAGTGTATAAAACTTACGGGAATAGAAGCAATGCAGAAAATAAAGTGCGGGAAGACTTCATTAAAGGGAAAACTTCTTGAATTAACTATGAAAGAAAGATGAACTTTTGATCCAAGTAATACAAAATGATTCAGTATTCAAAGTAGTGTACTAATCCCTCGATGTGAACGATTAGTGTGTTTTACAGTGGAATATCTACCTAAACAATAACTAGGGAACTTGAATGACAAAATTCATAAAACATAAGCCTTATATAGTGAAATGCATGAAAACAGAATTGGAACTCGTGGGCTGGCAGTTGAGAAGGTCATGGGGTGAGTTTGAGGAGATTTCTCTGGGGCAGTTGCTAGATTTCTGGGTGCGTGATGTGTGATGAACGCCATAGGGCATGGCGAACGCCACCTCCTTGAAAATAGGAGGACTTGGTCTTCAGCACCCATGGCAAACACCACCAAGCCATGGCGAATGCCATGAGTCCAGGTTGCATCTCCAGTGGGCTTTGCCTTGTGTTTCTTGGTCTTTTCCTCCATATTTTCTCATTTTTGGTCCTTTTTCTCTTATATCATCCTCAACTTAGCACATACCTGCAACTTACGAATAATACCAGCATAACACCATATAAAAATGTAAAATAAACATGAAACAGACAAAATATGCATGTGAATCAAGCCAAAAACAATGTGAATTTCAGTGTTATCAAACTCCCCTACACTTGAACCATTGCTTGTCCTCAAGAAAAATAGCTAGCATATAATCAATTAAATGCAACAGCTCGATAACAAAGACATAAGGAATAGAAAGGAATAGAAACTACTCATATGTGGCTGATGAGAATCAGTTTGGCTAGGAGCGACTCAATAGGTACTAATTCAACACCAAGGGCATTGCAACAACATAAACCACTCTCATGGACATAAGCATCTCTCCTATGCAAACTAGTTCCAATCATACCATTGAATAAAATTCTAATTTACCTAATTGTTTTCAATCCTCTTTCATTCATGACAGCCACATTAAGGCCCTTTATCTCTCATACAACATGGTAGGTGGTCTATTAGTGATTGTGATCCAAAACATCTGCATATTTTAACAACTTTCTTTTCTTTTTCAAAGATGTATTTTCTCTCTTTCTTATAAAGGAGTTAACCACATTTCTTTGGATTAAGTGATCGGGTGAGGGTCACCTAACTTAGTAAAGTGCGGATTTTCCCTTTTTTATTCTTTTTTTTTTGCATAAAGGATCATTCACTTATTATTCGTCGACCAACCTACTTAGTGACTACAGATGGTGCTTGACTGGATAAAGAAACTACTATGAGGATTTTCAACAAGTATAGACTTAAGACTAAAATTCAATGGGGACTTCAACTAATATACATAATTGAGAGGCTTGAGGTGTTAGGGCAATATAGATTTTGTCAGATTTTTCCAAGTCTCCTCGTCCTAGCCTCTCCTTTTCTCATAGTCTATATGCTATCAAATCTAACTGAGCCTCCTAAGTCTTTTCAAAAATTTTGGTATGGCTCAAGAAATGAGGAAATTCAACAATAAACAGAAAACCACACATAAATGACTCGACAGCACATGCAATTACTCAATTAAACAAAAATAAACTAGCAATAATAAAAATCCTAACAGCATGAAGAAAACTAGAAAGCAATAAATATACCTAGAAAAACAGTAAAGTTCCTCCCCCACACTTAATCCAAGCATTGTCCCCAGTGTTTTGTTAAAAAGCGGAAGAAGGAAAGATAGAACCTGTAAATAATGCTACTATTGGCCGTTTTGTCCTGCTCCACTCTGATCTAGCTGATCGTCTCGGCGACAATGGCGTCTGCTCTAGTGAATACCACTCTGAGATACCTGCATCTACTAGAGCTATACTGCTAGTGCGTCTTATGACTCTCGCATCTGGCACACATTCCCCAGTATGGCCACTTCGTTTGCTTGCACTAAAGTGAAGTTGTGCATCATCTGATTATAAGCCCACTGCTGGTTTTGGAGTTGCATCGACAAGTTTGCTTGAGTTTCATGGATCGCTCACACTTCAAATCAGTGTTAAGCCCCTGATGCTTGCATGTACTCCATCATTTCTTCTTGTTGTTGGTACATCGCATATATCAAACTGTCTCTCTCATCATCAAGTGACCTTCAACTATGCAGTTCCTAGATTAATTCTTCATAATGGGTGTTCACAGAAGAGGTACCTGCAAAAGTGTCCGAAAAATGTTGTGTGGTGTGCGTATGTGGATTAGATTCATGAAGGCCTCTTTCATGCTGGTCAAATTCATCATCGGTGTCTCCACCGACATCGACATTCTTGGGAATGTCCATAGTGTTGGGCAACCAGCAGGTGGGGGCACGCAAATCATACAGCCAATTCGCCCTTACACGCACATCGGCGTGGTTTAGGTCATGTAAAATAATATTCTCAACATCAGTATTATGAATCATCAATAAATAACATCTATCCGGCCTGGCTTTAATCAATATCATGTTCCTACAGGTTTTGATATCAAGAAAACGACGACCTAGGGGCGCGAGGGTAGCGAGGTCAGCTTCTAGTTCGATAGCACGAGCTAAGGAGGTGATTAATCCTCCAAAACAGGTCGCTCCCTTTCTAGTGGTAACAACCGCACTCATATGTGTTAGCATAAAGGGGACCAAATTAATACGTCCCTGTGGCACATCATCAAATAATACAACATGTAAATATAAATCTCCTTAGCATTCGTCTTATTAGTGCGGTCCCAGCCAAAAATAGTGTCTGCCAAAATTTGGAGAAAATAGTGGATGGTCGGGTTGTGGATCTGGGATGCCACATTACCCTAAAACTTGTCAGTGTCATAACCAGTTAATTGCCTCCAAAAATCCCCAACAGTGTAAACCCAACCAGTCTCAATAGGTGCCTCACAAAGTGTACCTTCTCCATAAGGGAAGTGCAACATATCAACAAGAGTATCAATGTTATAACTATACTCTCTATTAAACATCCTAAAACTAATGGCATCGACAATACTAAAGGAGTTGGGTCGCGTGGTGTAGATTAGTGAACTTAGAAATTCTAGTGTAAGATAGACATAAGTTGGATCTCTATGTGTGCAAAAGTGCGTTAAATCGGCCCTTTCTAACATATAATTCACACTATAAAAAATTCCTAAAGTTCGTAAACAAGCATTATCGGCGTACCTTGTGGCTATAACGGAGCGTTGTGTAAGAGCTTGGAGTTTTCTTCATTGATCTTCACCAGCTTCTCCTTCCCTAAATAGAATGCCTTCGAGATTTGCCATTGAGGAGAGGTTGTTGGGGAAATTTGGAAATGGTAGCTGTGGGAGGATTTAGAAGTAGTGAGAATTTAGAAATGTGAGAAGTGAGTGGTAGGAGTGGGTATTTATAGGAATGATGGAGTGGGTGGAAGTTATGAGAGGTTTATGGGAAAGTGGTGGAATTTAATTTGTGAGTGGGTGGAAGTTGGAAGATGAGGGTTAATGGTGGTGTAATGAAAGTAGGTGGGTGGTTAGAAGTTATGGAGTTGAAGAGATAATGATGAGGGAGACGGAAAGTAGTAAGAAAATGGAAAAATGGGTGAATTTCCGTATGGAAAATTGGGAAAAGGGGGCAGTTTTACATTGAGGGGCGTGTTGGTAGTCTGACTAGCGTAGGGTTCATGGCGAACACCAGATTACATGGTGAACACCATATTACATGGCGAACGCCATGAAATCTAATTTTTTTCTTTTTCTGAGGGTGTGGAGAACGCCACACTAGCTGGTGAATGCCATTTATGAACAATGCATAATTTTTTGTGTGTGTTTGGTTGCATCTGACTTGGATTTGCCTTGTGTTAGTACTAAAGCAATAGATACAACAAAAATTTGCATGGATAAAAAGTTTTAAAGTGCATGAAAAAATGAAAAAAATGCATGAATAAAATAGAACAATTGAAAATTGCATGGATAAAAGAAAATGGAATCATAAAAAAATTGTGGGTTGCCTCCCACACAACGCTTTATTTAATGTCGTTAGCTCAATTAATGTGAATTCAGTAGAAGAAAAATGAAATCCTAAATTAAAAAGCATGGGAAATCCTAATTAGAAAATAAATCAAAGTTCTACTCTATAAAACGGGAAAAGGTGTCCTCCCCGACACTTAAACAGAGCGTTGTCCACAATGTTCAAGCGGGAGGTAGGAAGGCAGTAAACAAAAGCATAGATTAGCCGCCATGACGTCCCATATCAGGACTAAGGAAGCTACAAATGGTGTAGATCTCCTAGTAGATGTGATAAATCTGCTTGGCCATCACATCAGTGTAGTCAGTGAAATCTCGTCGAAAATAGGTGAGGTCAGTATGGAGAGTGGTAAGCTCAGCGCGGAGTGTGTCTAGCTCTGTATGGTGCCTGTCATGAGAAGGAACACCAACTGTATTAGATGAAAAGGAGGCATCAGATGGTGGAGTAGGATGGTATTCATGTGTAGGAAGGGTCTGAGGCGGCGAGGGTGACTCATCCTGAGCTTCTAATACATACCTCCAGTTCCTACAGTTGTGGATACTGGTCCTCTCAGGGTTAGGAAGGGTGAATTGGTGAAACACGTCACTTAAGATGACTATTTTGTATTCATTGGGTCCCTCATGCCTCACCAAACCATTTTCAGGCATTCATCTATATCTAGCAACTCATATCTACACCAAGGGGTCAATTTAGCCAGCTGGTCACGTAGTCCTAAGGCTACAACAATATGGGTAACAGTATCACCTACATAAATATTTTCTACCACCTGATTGGTTACTCTCTATAAACCAGCTAGCAAGAAAGCAACAAAGTTAACAGGCCTAGATTGAAATATACCAAAAATGAAAAATACTTATTCTTGACTTATTGGGTCAATGTTCCTAGTCTTCCCAAAGAATGATTGGGCTGCAACCATCTGAAAGTACCTAATGGTCGGGTTATGGATAAGGTAGTGGTTCACTCTGATATGGTCAGTGGGTAATCTTCAGTAATCTTTCCCCATAAAAAGTATAACTCCCACTGCATGTCATCGTTTGTGGGTACCTCAAAATAAACATGGGGCCATGTTGGAATGCTAGGAGACGGGCTAATTCACCTTGGTTAAGACGGTAATGTCGTCCAAAGACTCTGAAGGAAACAACGCCTCTAGGAGGTCCTAGTTCTAAGTTAGGGCGATAGTCAAAAGAGCTAAGGAACTCCAGAGTTAGGTTTATATAAGATGGGTGCTTCGCAACTGAGAAGCGATCCCAGCTCATCTGGGTAAACATAAATCGAACACTCTCTTTGAGTCATAAGGCTATAAGCGTAGGAAAATCAAGGTATCTGGTAAGAGAGATGGTTCTCTCTGCAAGGGCATCATAGCGCCTCCTTTAGGCATGGCTCTTGAAGACAACCCTCATGTTATTGACTTTCTGCATTCTCTAGTAAGTTAGTAAGAAAAGTTAGTCTGGACGTGACCTATAAGGAAACAAAAATTAAGTTAGTATTGATTAATAATTTAGTTTACCCCTTTATTATATCGGTGAGAAATTAGTAATACGAATAAAAAAATTGTGGGTTCTCTCCCACGCAGTGCTTCATTTAATGTCAGTAGCTCGACATAGTTTCAAACGTCTCTAAATTGGTAAAGTAATGGGAAACTCTTCTAATTTGAAGTTGACTTAATAGTTTGCATCCTCGGTACAATAGAAGTGGTTTAGTCACTGCTCATTTATTGTGAACGTGTTATTGGATTTGTCTTTTATTTCGACAACACCATTATGGAAAACTTTAGCCACCACTCTAGAGCGAAGTTTACCAAGGAAAATTCTCAGTCGAGAGTTGAAAAGGAGGATTAACTCCCCTTCTTTAAACACTCTTCTTGTTATCCTCTTATTGTACCATTTCTTAGTTCTTTCTTTATAGATTCAGGCATTTTCGTAAGCATCCAACCTTAGTTCTTCTAGTTCGTGTATGTCTAGAATTTGTTTGCTTCCAGCAACCTCATAATCCATATTCAGGGCCTTTATGGCCCAATAAGCTTTATGCTCGAGTTCTACTGGCAGATGACAAGACTTTCCATAAACAATTTTAAACGGTGTAGTTCCAGTGGGTGTCTTAAAGGCGGTCCTACAGGCCCTTAAAGCTTCTTGCAACTTTGATGACCAATCTTTCCTAGATGTAGCAACCGTCTTTTCTAAGATTTTCTTAATCTCCCTATTATAGACCTCGACTTGACCACTCGTTTTTAGATTATACGGGGTTTCTATCCTATGTCTGACTCCATACTTAATTAACAGCTTTTCAAATATTTGTGAAATGAAGTGAGACCCGCCGTCACTAATGAGAAGTCTTGGAATACCAAATCTAGGAAATATATTATTTTTAAATAACTTGTGTACTACTCGTGCATCGTTCGTAGGAGAAGCGATCGCCTCAATCCATTTAGATACGTAATCTTATGCGACAAGTATGAACTTATTTCTAAATGATGATGGGAACGGACCCATAAAATCAATTCCCCACACATCAAAGACTTCTACTTCCAAGATTTTTTCAGAGGCATCTCGTCACGTCGGGAGATGTTCCCAATGCGTTAACACTTATCACACTTAGCGACCGCGGCGTAGACGTCTCTCAATAACTAAGCCCAATAAAGGCTTGCTTGAATAATTTTTCCACAAGTTTTAGACGTGCTAGTGTGCCCTCCAAATGGGGTAGCATGACAATGAGTTATGATGTTTTGGACCTCGTCTTCAGGGACACATCGACAGAAAATACCATGGGTGCCCCTTTTGAAAAGGAATGGTTTGTCCCAAAAATATTATTTAAGGTCATGGAAAAATTTCTTTTTGTGATGATATGTTAGCTTTGGGGGAAATACTCTGGCTGCTAGGTAGTTGATGAAGTCAGCATACCAGGGTACTGTGGTTTATGCTAGAATTGCTTCCACATCCTCTATATTTTCATCGCCAGAGTCATCCTCTTCAGAGGATTCATCTATTTGAGAGAAGATGGGCGTGTCATCTCCTAAATGTGCTACAAGTCTTTCATAAGGAAAATCATCATCAATTGGTACTTGTTCGGATTTGACATTTTCTAACCTAGAAAGGTGGTCAGCTACCACATTCTATGTTCCCTTTTTGTCTTTTATTTCTAAGTTGAACTCTTGTAGTAGTAGGATCCACCTGAGGAGCCTTGGTTTGGCATCTTTCTTATTTAGAAAATATCTAATAGCTGCATGGTCTGTGTAGACTATGATTTTTGCTCCCACTAAGTAAGAACAGAATTTATCAATCACAAAGACCACAACTAAGAGTTCTTTCTCGGTCGTGGCGTTGTTCATTTGAGTTGAGTCTAAAGTCCTACTTGCGTAGTTAATGACGTGCAATTTCTTATCTTTTCACTAGGCATGGCAAGGAAACCCAGACCCGTCTGGACCCGCCCCGAAATTAACGGGGGTAACCTGGTTTAACTGAGTGCGGGTGCAGGTAAAACCCGATTTTATATTACGAATGTGGGTGCGGGGGTGGGGGATGCTACTACCTGGCCCCACCCCCGTCGCGGACTACTTTAACTTACTTAAATGCCTCATTTTAATTATTTTATTATACATTTAATATAGTTATTTTAAATTTTAGAAATAGTTTTACTAGAGTTATTTTACTTTTTAAAAACATGTTTATTAGAGTTATTTTACTCTTTAGAAATATGTTTATTATTAAAATGATTAAGTATTTAATTAAATTATTAATTTTTATTGTTATGAAAAAATATGTATTTTAAAAAAAATAGTTTTTACGGGTGGGGGTGGGGCTGGGGCTGGGGCGGGGAACCCGTTCTCCATTGGGGGCGAGTCTGGGTGGTAATTTTTTTACCCCTGAGTGGGTTTGGGTGCGGGGGCGGGTCTGTTACTGGGAGGCGGGTGCGGGTACGGGGCTGCTTAAACCCGCCCCGTTGCCATGCCTACTTTTCACAGTCCTAGTATAGTGCCTACAACATAATCACTCGCATCACACATATTTTCAAAAGGAAAACTCCAATCAAGAGGTTGCAATATAGGTGCAAAAATTAAAGCATGCTTAAGCAGTTGGAATGCTTCTAAATATTTCTCATCATAAGTGGACTCAACATCTTTCGTTAAAATACTGGTAAGGGGTTTAGTTATCTTAGAGAAATCTATTATGAAACATCGGTAAAAACTGGCATGTCCTAAGAAACTTCGGATTTCTCTAACAGTTTTAGGTGGTTGGAGTTTTTCAATTACCTCAATTTCTGCCTTATCCACTTTATGAAGGGGCGAGAAACACAAGAAAGGGGGTTTGAATTGGGTTTCATCAAATATGATATTTTCTACGGAATTCAAACTTCAATGCTAACAAGAGAATAAAAATAGATAGACACAATTATTTTTATCCTGGTTCACTGTTAACAAAGTTACTCCAGTCCACCCACCAAGGTGATTTCGCCTTAGACAATGACTTAATCCAATAATCTAGAAAGATTACAACCTCTAAGTGTTATAAAACAACTTATCCCTCTCAAGTATCCAGACTAATGACTTAGTCACTTAAGGAATAACCACTTTGAAAAGTGTTACAAATGTGTGTACAAGAATTGCTTCTAAACAAGAAGATGGCACAAGTTGAAGTACAATAACACAAAAAAGTGTTTCTAGCAAGATATGAATAATAACTCCTTGCTAATTTATGAAACTATCTTAAGAATAATCTCCTAGAGATTTGCAGCGCATCAGCATGAGTTTTGTTGAGCTTAAAAGCTTCTTTTAATGCATCTCTCATTTTCTTGTAGAGTTGCACTTTGTTTTGGTTGAGCTTCAAGCATCTTCTTTTTGAGCTTACAAGTTGGTGCTTGCTTCCGCCTTGCACACATACTCTCATGTTTTCTTCAGCTCTTACTTTTCTTCTATTTCATTATTTTCACTCTGTCTATTCTCTTTGTTTCTTTGGCTTTTCGTCACTAGGACACTCAGCACTTGGCCTTCAGCATTTGGCACTTTCGTGCATTATCTTCAAGCCTTCAGATCTTCAATATAGAACTTGAGAATAGATACGTTAGTGGGTATAATAGGAAACATATTCCAGCTGTAATATCCCAACGGCCACTTAAAGGAATGGTCAACATCATAATACAAAATATAGTTGTCATTGTGCCACCTTTATCTAGGTAGAGGTCACATACTACTTTGTACTTTTATATTCATTGAAACATGCAAACCATTCTTGATCATCTGTCTACTAATATTCAGAGGCTTCTAATGTATATTTGATGAAGCATGTGTAGAGAGATCAATACTTGTAACTTTAGAACCTAAGTCTTCAGAATCTCATATCTTCGTTCAGTAAAACCTGTCTTAAGAGACTTCAGCACTTGGTCTTTAGAAGTGATGTCTTCATAAACTTCAAAGCTTGTTTAATCAGAACCTCGTCTTTAGAATCTTCAGAACTTGTTCAACACATTCTTGTCTTCAGAGTATTCAGAACTTCATTCAACAGAACCTTGTCTTCAGAATCTTCAGAACTTTGTTCAACAGAACCTTGTCTTCAGAATCTTCAGAACTAGTAGCGATAGAAGCACATCTATAGAAAGCCTTCAAGGCTTTATTACAAAGTCACAATCAGAATATTTGGTACAAACTTTCTTCAGAACCATTACATTACAAACATTCCTGAATTTTGACTTTAACTTGTATATAACATATGTTTTCTTCTAGAGTGTTTAGATCAGAGTCTGATGATGTCACACACCTTTGTTTCAAATTCAGATCCTATTTAGCAAAAGCTACACACTAGACAGAAACCATAAAGTACCAAATTGTTCTCTAAGATAACATGTGCAGTTATCATCAAAACTTAAAGCCAGATGCAGAACCACTCTTGTTCTTACAATCTCTCCCTATTTTATGATGAAAAATAATGTATTTTGATAGAGCAATTCGTACAGGGTAATAACCATAAACCACATTATCATATTTAAGCTAACTAGCTCCCCCTAAATCTGTTACTTTCAAAATTCATTTATGCTTGTTCAGAGTCTCCCCTTGATCCCAAGACTCACAAAATAATTTTGAAGTATAGCGCATACGAACAGAGAAGAAATACTTCTCAGTGACGTCACATCAGACAAGCCTGAGGTATCAGAGCACTCATAGACGTTCTTTCAAATTGTTCTTTTGCTTCTGATTAATGAGTGGTCAAAACCAATTCTTCATTGAATAATGTATTGCATCAGAGCAAACTCATTTAGAGCATTCTTCTTGCTTCTTGATCATATCCTCTGATAACCTGTTCAAAAAGACAATGAACTTTTACAAAGTTCCTGATCAAATATTTAACACATGTTAGAAGTAAAAACATATTAGAACCGTGTTTGGGATCAAGATTCTGAGAATAGGTATATCAAAATCATTTCACTTTCTATCCCTTTGTCAGAAATAAAAAAGGTATAAAAAAAAGAGAAAAATAATAAGTATGGCGAGATTATTAACAGAAACAACTGATAAAGGATAAAGAACTAAATTCATGATAAAAAAACTTTATTTATTATCATGAAAAGAGTACAAGCGAATCACAAAACAGTACAACATAACAACTAGAAAAAAAATAACATGACCAAAAACTTTTAAGGGCATGAGGTTTGTAAGCTCCCCCTGTGTCAAATAGTCTTAGAGATGAGGTTTGCAAGCTCCTCCTAAGTCCTATTTGTGAAGTCTAAGATATGAGGTTTGTTTCCCTTAAGAAAAACATAACGCTTATCCGAAACCAAAACATAATCAAGAAGGAACCTTCAGTGATTAATAATGGTTTCAGAATAATTCATAGCAGAACACGAGTCCGGAACAAGTTTGTCAATTAGCCTAACTTGTTATACATGAGTAACAACTCCTTGATAGTCAAGAATCTGAGAAATAACTCTGCCAAAAGGAATGGGAAATGAGAATTCATCACGAGATGAGAGTATTTCTTCTTTTAGATAATTGAACATAGACAAGGGCAAATTAATCTTGATTCTGGAGACTAAGAACAGAATGAAAAGCTTATCATTGGAAGAGAGCCATCTTGTCCCCTTTTCTCTAGGCCTTAGATTGATTCCCATAATCTGGTACAAGACTTTTGCCATAGGAGAAAGAGTAGAAGGAATTTCAGCAGGTCCTTTGTAACCATAGATGATGTGAACATCTTTTGCAAAACTGTTGCTATGTCTGTAACTTTCAACAATATCTCCATCTTCCTCACATTTAATAGCTTAAGAGATGATTTTAGATTTGATTAATACAGGAAAATCATAGACAGTTGATAGAATCAGATAATCATCTAGCTCATACTGATGAACACGAGCATTTACCCAAAATTCTTTCACAAGATCTGGATAGATGGGTCTAGAAAGCATTGCAAAATATTCATCCATTTATGAAAGTGAATATCTGAAATAATTTGTGAAAGATTTCTTGCCGTCAATTTATTGAAATCATATGTGCATTCCTTTAGAACCTCTAGATCACGAATATCTCCTTTCAGAGTTCTTGAGGACATGTTGAGAAGAAGAACAAAAACTTTTTAAGAACAGAGAGATTTTACAGAACTATCTTATATAGAAGATAATTTATAAAGATGGGAGAAAACACGACTAGTAACAAATATATAAAGCAGATGTATTGTCAAGCTTTATTGAACAGATATGAGTCTGAGTAAAAACTGATGGTTAATTCAATTCACATAGCAGAGTGTCATACCCCAAATTTTGACCACCAATATTTCCCATCACTTTGAAAATCATCACCATAATATTGATGTACTTTTATGCCTCATCAGTCTCCTCAAAGATGGTTGAGCATTCACTACAATCAAGAATTAGGGTTTCAAGCCCTCTCAGAGCATTTAGACAAAAGATCAATCAAGAGGTGACATGATCTTCAACTTTTCTAGCCTCTCAAACGTCCATGAAGGGTCAAGAGGTCTCCCACATCAAGAATTAAGCACAAGGTTGCAATATACCAAGTGGATCAAGCCTTAAGATCGCCAATGTCACCAAATTAGGGTTTTGGTCGACTGAGGCCTCCAGATGAAAATTTACATCTGGGCATGAGCCAATGTCTCAATATATGGTACAAAAAGCTCAAAAGGATCTCAAGAGCCCATCCACAATGGCAAAATCACCTTAAAGGTCCATCTAGCAAAAAATCAGGAATTAGGGCTTTGACCTAATTCAACCCTTGAGTTAACTTGTGAAGTGAGCCATGGCTTGAAGCTTCAAAAATGAACTTCAAAGACCTCAAATACACCATATTGACATGCTTGCAAGATTTGATTGACTCAAAGAGCTCATATCATAAGCCACAAGAACTCAAAACCATATGATCACAAATTAGGGTTTCTGATGGAAAAAGTTAACCCTATCCTTGTCTGTTGGCCTATCCTTGATTTCAAACCTTGGGGAGGGGTCCAAGACATCCCTAAATACCCTTGGAGGCCATCCATGAAGTTTAATTGAGCCCAAGGATTGATTCCACAAAGGGATCACAAAGTCAAAATTTCATTTGATGAAAAAGTCAACTGTACAAAAATCCAAGTTTGACTTTTTGGATTTTTGGTCAAACAAGGTTCCTTAACCCTAAAACAATGTTAATATGTGATTTTAATCATCATTCCTCAAGAAAAATCAAAGAAAGTGAGTTAACTTGTAAAAGGGGTAACCATAAAAAAACTTAGAATTTTTCTAAGTTATGGAACAAAGTGGCTAGGGTACCAACTTTGCAAGGCCATATCTCCCAAACCCTAAGGCTTTTTCTCCCATTCAAAACTCAGATTGAAGTTCATGTTACATACTTCAAATATGTCAACTAGACCTCATTCCAATTCATCATGGATTTTGAGTTATTGTGTGAGAAAAATCACAAAAAACATGAAAATGACATTTTTCCAACACTTAGTGAAATTTTCACTAAGTCAGAATCTGCCTTACTTTTTCCAAAATGTAGGGACATTTTTCACCTTGATCCAAGTCAAACCAGGTCTAGGGGTGAACATCAAAGCTAAAGTATGCCATAAGGGCTTTCCAACAAGTACCAGATCATCTCCAAATTCAATTTGAGCAGGGAGATACAGCCCTTGAAACATGGCATTATGGACTGGTTTTACAAGGCAGAATTGTGCACATTTGCTCGATTTGTCCAAATCTGATAACTCCAAGCCTTGTCATCAATTTGAACACATCAGAGGATCAATTCCAAGGGGGATGATCTGATCTCCAAGCCTCCCAAGTCCAAGAATCTACATTAGGCTTGTCATCCCTAAAAAGGCTACAAAGATGCCAAGACTCCAATTTTGTTTCCAAGCCTTTAATGAATGCATCAAGGTGGCATGAATTGAGCATATTCCAACTGAATTCAGTCAAGACTTATCTCTGAACCAAAGCTACAAAGCCTGTGCTCTAACCTCAAGTCAATGGCTAGAGGAGACTTGGGATTCCATTTGATCACAATTGGCCACAGACCTGTACCAGTTGCCATTCACTATTGATGCCAAAACAAAATTGTTGCACTATAAATAAACATCAATTGTGATCAGTTTGAGTACACCAAAGCACCCAAACTGATGCTTTCCTCAAAATCACCACTTTCACTCCAATTTTGCTTTCTAACTTAAGTCACCATCGGGTTTTGAGTTTGAGAGCAATTCCAACCAAACCAAGGGTTCACACACCTCACATATAACATATAGAAGTGATCCAAACTATTACATAACATCTGGAACATCAATTTCACAAATTCACCAGCCAACTGCTCAAGTTCTTGACAGATTTGCAGTTGAGGTACCATCTCCAGTTCCAGATCATTTCCATCCATTCCAAGTATTCAAACACACTCCATGGAACCTAAGGAAGCTATCCAGATCATTGGAACCTAGTTGTAACACCTCTAACTCAGAACTCGATCACCAGCTGCAAGTGGTAAGCATTAACTCTTCAAACTCCAGGATGCCTGCATATTTTACTGCACAATAATTATGCAACATGTTTATAATCATGTATGGAGTTATAACCCTCAATCAATTGCCATTAATCAATCGTGTATGGAATTTCATGGTGTTCATGCTAAAATTAGGGTTCTTGAGGTTTTCTTCTGATTTCTCACTCAATACTCAAAATAAATGCAATTAATCTATATGGTTGTGATCCTTGTTCAAAAACGAACAAGATTGGTACTTGAATCGTGCAAAACCATTGAGGAATCATGGAGAAAAGTGAGAAAATGAAAATCTGCAGAAACAGGGCACGCGGGCAAGAACTTGGTGTTCTTGGCGCCCTTTTTCAAATTTTTGAATATTTGAATATTTTGATATTTTTGTTAATTGATTCAAAAATTAATTTCTCTCTGAATATTTATGTTTTTGAATTGATTATTTTTCTCAAAATTCACTAAAATGTTTAAATAGAATTTTTGTAATTAATTTCATTTTATTTGTTTTTTAACATTTTTAAATGGAATTCCCACTTTGATCTTTCAAAACCAATTGAATTTCAAACTCTCATGTAATTAAACATGATTTTTCAAAATGTTTTTCAAGGTGTACAACTTATTTTTGAATATATTTGGTATTTTATATCATTTTTTCAGTTAATTTCCTTTGAAAAATAACACTTTTATTTAAAATTAGGGCTTCCTCTCTATTTTAAATTTTCAAACACTTTTGGGCCTCTAATAGACTGTAAGACCCATTCCTTGTAAATAAAAAACAATTTTTGGGCCACAGTCATGGTATAAGACCCACTGTGTTTTCAAAATCTCGGCGCGATCGTCGCTTTTCAAAACATTTTCATCTGGGCCTACCCTTGTGTTGTAAGTCCCATTTATTTTCTCTTTTCAAACTTTTGGGCCTCTATTAGAGTGTAAGACCCAATCCATTTTAACTAAAATCTTTTTGGGCATCAGTCATTGTATAAGTCCCACTGCATAAAAAAATCTCAGCGCGATCGCCATTTCAAAACGAAAACCATCTGGGCCTACACTTGTGTTGTAAGTCCCATTTCTTTTTTTTTAACTTTTGGGCCTCTAATAGAGTGTAAGACTCATTCCTTGTACATAAACAATTTTTGGGCCTCAGACATTGTATAAGTCCCAACACATTTTCAAAAACTTCGGCGCGATCGCCTGTTCAAAATCAAATCATCCGGGCCTCCCCTCATGTTGTAAGTCCCATTCTCTTTTCTTTCAAAACATCCTTGGTTCTCTACTTGAGTTGTAAGACCCAACCCTTTTGTAAATAAACCTTTTTGGGCCACAATCATTGTATAAGTCCCAGTACAATTTTCAAAACAACGGTGCGATCACTGTTAAACCTTGGGCCTCTCTTTGAGTATAAGCCCCAACAATCTTTTCAAAAACAACTTCTCTTTTGATTTAGATTCAAATATACAGTTGTTATCAAAACTTTCTTTAATTTCTTTGAACAACTAACAATACAGAATGGAAGCTTGCTCACCTGTAAGTTTTTATCCGCTTTCATTTACATGCTTTAATATATATAAATGTATTGTGGGAAGCTGCTCCTCTGTAAGTTATTCTTTCATATCCTTTTAAATAATTGTCATATATCAACTGTATATATACTAGTATATCTATTTAGAGTTTTCCCCGACAACTAGGTCTAGAACTAGGTAGAGCCAGTTGGTCACTCTTTAATACAGTCAAAACTATATCCCCATAGGATTTCCAGATACAGTCTTGCCTTCTCTTGGGCTTAAACAATATGGAACAAAGAGAAAGGAAGTATTCTCGGTGAACCTTTTCTCAGACTGTCACTATTTGAAATTATCAAATAAGTTCATTTCCCCAGAGAGGATTAATTCCCGGTGAAACTTCTCTTGAATTTCTTCAAACCCTAGAACTGTTCACTAAAGAAAAGATTATTCTCGGTGAAACTTTTCTTGAACTCTTCTTAAGTTTGGACCCACAGGCTTCCTAAAAGCATCCCCGCCTCCTCTTGGGCTTTGTACAAGGATCCTCCGGCTTCTTAGAAGTTCTCATGTCTTCTCTTGGGCTTAATACAAGGACCTTGAAGACCTCTTAAAGGTATAGGACAGAACCTAGTCATCCTTTGTTAGAGCAGTCTTTCTAAAAAGTCAAAACCTCAGACAATTTAGGGTTGATTTTCATCCCTTAAAACACTTGCCTCCTCTTGAGCATCATACAAAGATAAAATCTTCCATACCGTTAGACTAGGACAGTATAAATCTCCTCTTGAGTCTCAAAGACATTCTCAAGTTCCCTACAAACATAGGAGAGACCCTGATCATCCGATCAATCCCCAGCCATGATCAGTTTACCATCAGTATAACACTATCCCAAATTAGAACCTTAAGGTATCTGATATCTCAAATCTTCTGTAACCCTTAGCAAGAGTTGATTCCCCATTTGGACCTACCTCGGGATCTCAATAATCCCCAACAAGGATAGCCTCCTCTTAGGCTTTGTATAATGATCTTTCCTCAGCATAGCCAGCCTCCTCTTAGGTTTTGTGCAATGATTCTCCCCAGCGGAGCTAACTTTTTCAGACTCTCTTGTTGAGTCAATCACCTTTTCAGACTCTCTTGTTGAGTCAATCAACTTTCAGACTCTCTTATTAAGTCAATCACCTTTTCAGACTCTCTTATTGAGTCAATCAACTTTCAGACTCTCTTGTTGAGTCAATCACCTTTTCAGACTCTCTTGTTGAGTCAATCAACTTTCAGACTCTCTTGTTGAGTCAATCACCTATTTTGGACTCTCTTGTTGAGTCAAACCCTGTTAGCCTCAATCTTGGGCTTTGTACAAGACATAAATCTTCATAACCTTCTCTTAAGCTTGGGACAAATATCTTCCCCGGTGGAGTCAATTCCTCTCAGCCTACTTTTAGGCTTTGAGAAATAATTTCCTAAGCAGAGTCAAACTTATCTCTGCCTCAATCTTGGACTTTGTACAAGATAGATCATACTCTCCAGTAGAGTCAAACTCACTTCAGCCTCAATCTTGGGCTTTGTACAAGGCACCTATAATACCCTCAGCTGAGTCAGTCGAGTCATTTTAGCCTCAATCTTGGGCTTTGTACAAGACAGATAAAGATTTCTTTCCCATCGAGTCAGTCTTCTTTTCAGCCTCAATCTCAGGCTTTGTACAAGACACATACAAACCCACCCCCAACGGAGTCAAAATCAACCTTTAGCCTCAATCTTGGGCTTTATACAAGACAAACGGAACATTTTCCCCAGAAAAGTCAAGCTTTTAGCCTCCTCTTAGGCTTTGTATAATGATACCCCTAAAAGAGTCAGTCTCTTTTTAGCCTCAATCTTGGGCTTTGTACAAGACATATATAAACACTCTCTTGTTGAGTCTGCCTTTTCTAGCCTCCTCTTAGGCTTCATATAAGGACTTCCCTAGTGGATCAATCAACCTTTTAGCTTCAACCTTGGTCTTTGATCAAGGCACACAAAAATCAACATCCCTTCGGAGGAAATCAAAATTTTCTCCGTAGGAAATCACTTCTCTGTTTATCACTTATCAAAACAGAATTCAAAACAAACCATAATCCCAGATAACTGCTGTAAGTGGCACACTTGTTGATTCAAATATCCAAGTTGTTGTCCATCTTTTATCCTGGTAAATCCTCTCTTTCATCTAATTGTTGTAAGCGGCAAGCCTCTGGATTACTTACATCCATGCCACTGTCCCTCTCTTAGTATGAGAAATTCCTAAGGAAAAATGGCATTGCTCAACACTGAGTTAAAGTTTTCCCCTTCAGGACAAATCCCCTATAAACGAAATTATGGCATTGCTGGATTCATATATCCCAGTTAAAGTAATCCTCCTTTATAATCAGTCACCCAACAGTTGTGATAAACAGACGAGATGTCTCCCTTTAGAGATGAAAAATTCTCTCTCAGTCAAACTTTTTAGCCTCAATCTTGGGCTTTGGACAAGACACAAATACTCAACCTTTTAGCTTCAATCTTAGGCTTTGAACAAGACACCAAAAATATTTTTTTTTCCTCCCTTAGAATAGGAGGAACTACAAATGCTCTGATTTCCCTGTTTTGTTTAAATGGGAATACGTAGGCATAAGATTGCGAAATCTTAGCGAGCATACTAATCAAAAACTCTAGATCCAGTACATTCATACCAATCAAAACTTAGGTCCAGTACCTTACCAAAAACATCAGAAAAACCCGAACATCAACAAAAGCTCACTCACTCTCTCATATTTCCCAAGAAACTTTACCAACCCAATAACGGATAAACACCATCAAGTACAAAGTAAAACCTAAAGCTAACAACCTGTGGATAACCACATATAGGATGGATAATTGAAAACTCCCTATTGTATAACCTGACCCTGAACTCCCCGAATCTCTTTAAGCGTTTGTTCAGTTAAACATTCGCGTGCAAGGTTAGTTTTAGATAGCTTCCCTTTCCCTTCCAGCTTCATGGGATAAATAAGAAATCAGAAAGTAGCACCCGCTCTTCTTCATTGAGGAGAAAACCCAAATTCCGCGATAAGGTGGTCGCGTCACCGACAAAAACTGCACGCTACAGTAAAATGGCGACTCTGCTAGGGACATTATTTTTTCTGTTAGGATTATAGACTAGAATTCTTAAGAGGTCTAGGATGTTAGTTTTAGGAATAAATATATATATATATATATATATATATATATATATATATATATATATATATATATATATATATATATATCGCTTTTCCTACTTGATATCCGTGTTTATTTTTCTGCTAATGGGACTGCGGGTGATGCCGCATGTGGAAAGTTTGAGTGATACCTAAGATAAGTGATGGCATAGAAGGGTGGTTTTACAGGGAGTGATTCTCGAATAAGCGATCCTGGTAGACCATCGAATTAGTGGAGATACCTTTTGCGGATTCAATGTCTAAACGACTTCGGTTGTTGAAAGCAGATTGTTCGATTGTGGTATCCATGAAACTGAGGATTTAGTAGACTGAGACCATGTGACTATTTTTTAGTGCGGAGGCTATTAGAAATAGTTGTCACGCGATACTACCCTCATTTGAGATTACCCTAAGATATTGCAGCTCGCTCGGGTGAACCAGCCTGCTGTTGTTATCCCAAGGGGTCAATGATTTTGAGGACAGGTACAAAAATTCACCAGTACAACCTTTGGGAATGGGTAGAGCCATGACTCCATGCTCGTGACGCTGAACCTTTGACCCCATGTTTTTTTTTATGTTTTTGTGTGCTGCATTCATGCATTCATTTAAAAAAAAAACTTTAAACAAAGAAAAAATCTTATTTTCTAGTCTCTCTTTTTCAAACTAAACTAAGACAATGATTGCAAATATCATAGAGAAAGATTGCGTTATGGACTTCGGTAGAAGGAAGACTCACAAGTACACCTTCAAGGGTCCAAAACTAGAGGATTTAAGAGGGTTGGCAAAGATGATCACCAACCCTGATGCTTTCAGAGCTAAGTACGGAGGACTACTGTCTTTGTTAAGGGTTCATGTAATTGAAGGAATACTGTCTACTCTGATTCAGTTTTACGATCCGGTTTATCACTGTTTCACATTCCTGGGTTATTAACTAGCACCAACACTGGAGGAGTATTCTCACCTGACTGATTTACCCATTACTGACCAAGCTCCCTTTTCTGGACTGGAAGAAATTCCAAAGGATCAAACCATTGCAAGAGCAATCCATTTGGACGAGTCAGAAGTCAGGACTCACATGACCGCTAAGGATGGAATCCCAGGTTTACCGGCCAATTTTTTGATAGAGAAAGCCCAATACTTTTCCAGTATAGGAAACGTTATTGCTTTCGAAGATATCTTTGTTCTACTCACCTACGGGTTATTTCTGTTTCCCAACATTGATAGCTTCATTGATATCAATGCCATTAAGATATTTCTGATTGGAAACCCCGTACCAACCTTGCTCGCAGACGCCTATCATTCTATACACTTAAGAAATTTATACAGCGGAGGAATGATCACATGCTGTGTACCCCTACTATACAAATGGTTCACTTCCCATTTACCAAAGTCAGCTGCTTTTTGGGATCATAAGAGTACTCTGCGTTGGTCACAGAGAATCATGTCTCTTACCAACTCTGACATCGATTGGTACAATCGGATCTATGACGGGATAAGAATCATTGACCGTTGCAAAAATTTCCCTAATGTACCACTCATAGGAACTAAAGGAGGAATAAACTATCATCCATTTTTAGTTCATCGTCAATTCTGATACCCGATGAGACACATCTGCGTAATGCTCATCTGGAAGGTCTTTTCTTCAAGGAAGGAGAAAGTGACAGGGCACTAAAGACAGAAATAGTGCATGCATGGAAACATGTTCACAGGAAAGGAAGAGAGTCTCTAGGAAAACCAGAATGTGTCTCTGTGGAACCTTATCTCCACTGGGTACAAACTAGAGCTCTCAAGCTGAGGATGCCATACCCTCATCAAGAAGTTATTCCGTTAAAGGAATATGTCCTTTATTTTATGCCTGATACGGAAAAACTCCAGGTTACTCTCAACAAAGGTCAACGGGAAAAGAAGTCTTGGAAGAACAAGTACCGTATTCTCAATGTGGAGTGTAACAAAAATACAATAACTGTTAAAAGAAAAAGATGCTCTTATCGAGATTTTAGAGCAACATGCTGTAGAAATCAAGAAGACCGAAGGAATTTACTCTCTCATTTCACTTGGCAAAGGAATGACAACCTGACAACGGCTCAAGAGCCCCGGTCAAAGAAAAGGAAAATACCAGAACCAGCACCTGAGCTCTCCTCAGATAGGACTCAGGATCCATAAGCTTAGACATTTCCTTTTACAGCACTTTGTAAATTACATTATTTCCATTTCCGCAATCTTTGAATTTAATAAAACGGGGTCTCCCCACTGTATGATGTTTGCAATATAATTGTTGAAGTTTCTTTTGACTAAAACAAATTAATTAATATAATCATTACATATCATTCATCATTCTCACATAACGCATTCTTCTTCCCTACGAATCTCACATTTGTGTCTCGATTCTAGAATCAAACTGTCTCATTCGTACAATACTCGGGCCAATCGACAAAAGAAAATGGATGATCTCGAGGAAGAGAACAGAGAGCTGAGAGAAGAAATCGACGCTCTGAAAGAAGATCTGAGGAAACTTCACAATTACATGCAATCTCTGGCAGTAGCTCAGATACAACAATGAAGGACTGTGATTTCAGAGATCACATCTACGCCCATAGTGGAAAAGTATGATCCTCGGTATAACATGCCTAAAGATCGTCCCTGGGGCATGCCACTCAACTATATCCCAGAAGGATATATTCCGCAGATCACGGAAGGTCCGGAAACTGCAGCAGGAACCGCCGGGCCTGAAGGTTACAAACTTAGGGAAAGCGAAGATACAAGAGGCACGACAGCAACTCCTGAAGGTTACAAACTTTGGGATAGGGAAGCACCAAGAGTCACTGCCGTAATGACTATATCACCACCCGTGGTACACACTGTCCCGGAAGGACAGATTCTACAGATACCTTCTGGTGGAAATGAAAGTACGTATGATAGAATGAATGAGTTCTAGGAACAATTCCTGGAAATGCAGAAGGAACTACATGCCATTCGCGATCAGGATCTGTTTGGAAAAGACGCCGCAGACCTTTGTTTGGTCCCCAATGTGAAAATTCCGCACAAGTTCAAGGTGCCTGAATTTTAGAAATACAAGGGCAACTCTTGCCCTCAAAGTCATTTTGTGATGTACGCTCGAAAGATGTCAACTCAGACAGAGAACCAACAGCTACTAATCCACTATTTCCAAGATAGTTTAACCGGTACCACACTCAAATGGTACATGGGTTTAAACCGCACTAAGATCGTCACTTTCATAGATCTTGGAGATGCCTTCGTTCAGCAGTATAAGTATAACCTGGACATGGCACCGAATATAGATCAACTCAGAGCCATGTCGCAGAAGGACAAGGAAACCTTTAAGGAATATGCTCAGAGATGGCATGAAATTACCGCCCAGATTTGTCCACCTCTTAAGGAAAAAAAGATGACAAAGATTTTCTTGAAAACCTTGAGCTCATTCTACTACGACCGAATGGTCGCCAGTGCGCCCAGCGACTTTACTGAGATGGTGAGTATGGGAGTACGTCTTGAAGAAGCAGTCTGAGAAGGACGTCTAGTCAAAGATACAGGACCATCAAGCAGTACCAAAAGATACGGTAGTGCTTTCCCTAAGAAAAAAGAGCAAGATATTGGTAATATCTCTCTCGGAAAGCAAAGGCGACGGTACAACCAGTAGCAGCTGTAACTCCTATTATCAACCCTGTGCCTGTTCCAACGTATCAACCTCAGGTTTCTCAGAGCCAACCGAATCAACAACAATATCAGCAAAGGACACAACAGCCTCTTCAGCAGGCTCATCCTCTGTACAACAACAACCGTACGACGCAACCACCAGGGTTTGACCCTACACCAATGTTGTACGCAGAACTTTTTCCACTACTACTGGTCAAGGGGCACGTCCAAACCAGGTCTCCTCTTACGGTACCGAAAAATCTGCCTTTTTGGTTCAAAGAGGATCAGACTTGCCCTTACCATCAAGGAGGACCGGGGCATAACATAGAAAACTGTCTCAGCTTCAAATCCGATGTACAGAAGCTTGTTAGGAGCGGGGTCTTATCCTTTAAGGATACAAATCCAAATGTTCAGACGAACCCGTTGCCTCAACACGAGAAGGTTGCAGTAAATTTGATAGAGGGAGAGTCTAACCACAGCTATCAAATTCATGATGTACTCTTATTGGGAACCAACTTGGTCAAGATGCATTACAGACAAAGTTGATACGGTCATGTACCGTCTCATAACTATCACCAGTGTGATGTCTGCTCTAAAGACAATCAAGGATGTTCTGTGGTGCAATCAACTCTACAAGAACAGATGGATCTCGGGTGGATCCAAGATCACCGAATCTGTGAGGTTAACATGACTTACGTAAATTCCAACATCATTCAAAACCATGACATCCGTGCGATGAATGTCAACTTGGTGGCAATGCACTCAAGGGAAAGCCAACATCATGATCTGCCACGACACGATTACGACTCCTGTTTGGTCTGCTCGGTAAATAATCAGGGATGCTCTTTTGTACAAGAGGCCCTCCAGCGTTAGATGGATCTTGGATGGATTCAGGATTACCGTGATAGAAGTCATTATCAAGTTAATATGATTCAAATCTTTGATATTCGCTTGATGAATACCAGCTTGGTGGAATTACACGCTAAGCAAGTCCAACTCAATTTTCTGACTTCCCATGACTATCAGAACTGTAAAGTATGTCGTGAGAGTGACCAAGGATGTGCACTTGTTCAAAGAACGCTTCAACACTTGTTGAACCACTGGTGGCTTCCGATCTATCTAGATGAAGACACACAACAAGTCAGTATGGCTGACGGGAACCCTACTAGGCATCAAAGTCAGGATGTTCGATCAATGGAAACAGATCTAGTAAGGTTACTCTGCATATAAAGAAGATGTGGTCGGGTGCCACCACACAACTATGAGCGCTGTAGAGTTTGCTCAGAGAATAACCAAGGATGCTACCTCGTGCGAGCGGCCCTTCAAAGTCAGTTGGACCACAAAGAGATTCGACCATGTTAATGCTCTGGTTCGATTAACATAATACAAGACTATCTTCCCAATCGAGGCAAAGGAGTTGTTTTGATCCCTAAGCAAGAAGTGGCCAAAGACGTATGCACCATAATCCCTTTACTCCATGAATCAAGAGTTCCTCTTAATAGTGGAAAGGTTCTCAACCTCAAACCAATTGAGGTCGGCTACGATGGTCAGAAAAACCAAAAGGCTCCTGTAGTTATCTATCTGTCGGGACCAGTACCGTACAAATCCGATAAGGCTATCCCTTACAAATACGGTGCAACAACAATTGAGAATGGAAAGGAAACTCCATTACCCTCTGTCGTGAATATTGCAGACATCAGTCGAGTAACACGGAGCGGTCGGATCTTCAACCGAGGAGTTGGAGAACCCAGCAAAGAAAAGGAACCTCAAACAGAAGTTCCTAATCAACCAGTCGGTCAATCCAGTAGTCCCGACCTTTCAAAGAACAACCATGAGATGCTGAAGCTCGTCCAGAAGAGCGAGTATAACATTGTTGATTAATTGTTGCAAACTACTTCAAAAATATCTGTGCTATCTCTTTTACTCAGTTCTGAAGCTCACAGAGAAGCTCTACATAAAGTCTTAGAGCAGGCCTTTGTGGAACAAGATGTAACGATAAGAGAATTCGACAACATCATCTCCAACATCACTTCCTGCAACAACTTGGGGTTTAGTGATGAATACCTACCGAAAGAAGGCCAGAATCACAATATGGCACTCAACATTACAGTCAACTGCCAGGACGATGCATTAGCCAGCGTACTGGTAGACACTGGATCAGCTCTGAATATTATGCCAAAATCTACTCTGATGCGATTATCATTTCAAGGATCTCCGATGAGGGTCAGTGAGGTCATCGTCAAAGCATTTGACGGATCCCGAAAAACAGTTATCAGCGAAGTCGACCTTCCCATAACTATCGGTCCTCACACTTTCCAAGTCACTTTCCAGGTCATGGACATCTGGGCAGCCTACAGCTGTTTGTTAGGAAGACCTTGGATACACGAGGTTGGGCAGTCACTTTGACACTTCACCAGAAGCTGAAATTCGTCAAGAATGACCAACTAGTCACAGTTTGCGGAGAGCAAGCCTTGATCATAAGCAACTTATCATCGCCCACTTGTGTAGAACCAGAGGAGGTTATTGGAACCCAGTTCCAATCACTTTCAGTAAGCAACGACAACCAGTCAGAAAAAGGAACATCGATTTCCTCGTACAGAGATGCTCTCGAAGTAATCAAAAGTAACAATGCAAAAGGATGAGGACAACTTGTCATTCCTACTGACAACAAAACAAAGAAAGGTCTTGGTTTTTCCTCAACCTGTACCCAGACTGCTACTAGCAATGAAAATCTTCATCCCATTCAGGATTTCTTCCACAGTGGAGGTTTTCTTCACCCAGTGTCTCAAGAAGTCCATACCATCAACGAGGGTGATTCCTCCGATACAAATGAAGAGTGGAAGTCATATCTTAACGAGGACGGTTATATGTCTCAGGGAGAGGTGCCTACACCATTTTGCTATCCCGCACAGAGTCCGAGATATATACTGAGATCAGACGTCAAAATGATATATGGAGATTGTGATCCAGAAGGATGTCGTGCTCCACTAAACTCATTAGAGGAGGACACTCTAATGAAAGATAACTTTGACTATGACTATTATGGCCCAATGGATGGCCTGCCTATCTGGCAGCAGTACCCAGGAGACTTGGGAAAAAAGAGTCAGCCCAACGAAGCTTATCAACTGAGCATCATTGAAAAGAATATTTGCGTCCCCACCAAATCATGGGATCGTTACTCAGGGCATTCAGAAAATATCCAGCACAACAATGAATCTGCAAAGATTGCAGGACAAGAGTTCATCAACTATGCTTTTCCTGAGGTCAACGTCATCGAGGCGGATGACTCCTCTAGTTCCACAGAAGTATGGGACACTTTAGGACAACTGAGTGGAAAATTCGACTTCTTGTTCAAGTACATCGCTCTTGAAAGCTCTCGTATCAGGCTCGAAGACATCCAGCCAACTGGATGGGGAGATCTTCCTGAGAGTGAAAATACTGTACAAGATACAACAGAAGAGTTCATCTACGACAACTCTGCCTGGGAGACAGACTCCAACGATCTTGCTCCACCAGAAATCAGTGTTATTTCTGAAGACAAATCAAGAAGGAAGGTACTGGACTTTGTGATTCACCGAGGAGTTCGCTGCCAATGGGTTGCTGTCAATGTCCCGAAAGTCGTTCATAAGTATAAGTAATTGCCATCTTTGTCTTAACCTTTCACCCTGCCCAGGTGAAACGACTGTTTTGATAGGGCTCACTTTCTGTAAATGTCTCTCTTCGCTTTGCCCAAAGCGACAGAGTTTTGTTTTATAGGGCTGTAGTTTTAAGAATCGACAAAATCATAAATAAAATAACGTCATTCTGTAATTTCCACATTTATTGATGTTTTCTCTTTTCGCTTTTTCAGAAAATGGTAATCCTAAAAACAACTCAAATAATAAAAACAAGCAGTTTTCAGAAAATACATTGCACACACTCTTGCATTTCTCTCTATCTCTTCTAAAAATAATCATCACGTCATGCAGATTGCTTGTTTTAAACCCCATTGAAACATATGATCCAACGTATTCTCCCAACTTTGAATTCCCGGTATTTGAGGCTGAAGAAGAAAATGACGAGGGAATTCCAGAAGAGATCTCCCAATTACTCAGATAAGAGAAAAGGTCCATTGAACCTCACAAAGAGCCGTTGAAAAGATCAACTTGGGTTTAGAAGAAGAGAGAAAAGAAGTCAAGATTGGGGCACTGCTCAGTTCAACTGTCAAAGAAAGTTTGATAATGCTTCTCAAAGAATTTCCCGATGTATTCGCTTGGTTCTATCAGGATATGCCAGGGTTGGATACCAGCATCATGGAACATCATCTACCATTAAGATCAGAATGTCCGCCAGTAAAACAAAGGCTGAGACGGACTCATCCGGATATGGCCATCAAAATCAAGGAGGAAGTACAAAAACAGATTGACGCGGGTTTCCTCACCACATCAGAATATCCTCAATGGTTAGCTAATATAGTACCAGTTCCAAAAAAGGACGGAAAGGTCAGAATGTGTGTAGACTATATGGATCTGAACAAGGCCAGTCCAAAGGATGACTTTCCCTTACCACACATTGACATGCTGGTAGACAGTACAACGAAGTTCAAAGTATTCTCCTTCATGGATGGATTCTCGGGCTATAATCAGATAAAAATGACGCCGAAAGACATGGAGAAAACTTCCTTCATCACCCCATGGGGCACCTTTTGTTACAAGGTAATTCCATTCGGTTTGAAGAACGCCGGGGCAACCTATCAAAGGGCCATGACTACTCTGTTTCACGACATGATACACAAAGAAATAGAAGTGTATGTTGATGATATGATTGCCAAATCTAAGACGGAAGAGGAGCATATAACCCACCTGTCAAAGTTATTCGAGCGTCTGAGGAAATACAAACTCTGCTTGAATCCCCAACAAATGCACGTTCGGTGTTCGCTCAGGAAAACTTCTAGGGTTCATCGTCAGCCAAAAAGGAATTGAGGTTGATACTAACAAAGTCAAGGCCATTCAAGAAATGCCTTCTCCAAAGACAGAAAAACAAGTCAGGGGGTTCCTGGGACGTTTGAATTACATTTCTAGATTTATATTCCTCATGACCGTGACATGCGCGCCAATCTTCAAATTACTCAAAAAGAATCAGGACTGCGTTTGGACAAAAGACTGCCAAACCGCCTTTGACAGTATCAAGGAATACCTATTGAACCCACCGATTCTATCACCTCCAGTGGAAGGAAAACCACTGATCATCTACCTAACAGTCTTGGAAGACTCAATGGGTTGTGTACTTGGCCAACAAGACGAAACCAAAAGGAAAGAGTCTTCCATCTACTATTTGAGCAAGAAATTCACTGACTGTGACACTCGATACACAATGCTCGAGAAAACTTGCTGTGCTCTGGCTTGGGCAGCCAAACGTCTTCGCCAGTACATGATTTGTCACCCTACTTGGTTAATCTCCGAAATGGATCCGATCAAGTACGTCTTTGAAAAACCTGCTCTTACGGGAAGGATTTCCCGTTGGAAAATGTTGTTATCAAAATACGACATCGAATACCATGCTCAGAAAGTCGTCAAAGGAAGTATTTTAGCCGATCATTTGGCTTATCAACCGATTGACGATCAGGAATCAGTCGGGTTTGACTTCCCAGACGAAGATGTCATGTACTTGAAAATGAAAGATTGCGATGAACCGCTACCTAGTGAAGGGCCAGAACCAGGTTCCCAACGGGGACTAATCTTTGACGGAGCTATCAATCATTATGGAAATGGAATTGGGGCAATCATCATAACACCTCAGGGTACCCACATTCCTTTCACTGCCAGATTAACATTTAAGTGTACAAACAACAAGGCCGAATACGAAGCTTGTATCATGGATCTCGAAGAAGCAATTGACTTGAGGATTAAGAACTTGGATGTATATGGAGACTCAGCCCTGGCTGTCAATCAGATAAAAGGATATGGGAACACATACCAATCAGGATTGATTCCTTACAAAGACTATGCGAGAAGGTTGTTACCATTCTTCAGTAGAATCGAGTTTCATCACATCCCTCGTGAAGAGAATCACATGGCTGATGCATTAGCCACTCTCTCTTCCATGATTAGTGTAGGTCAATGGAACGACGTACCTAAGATTGACATAATGCACCTTGAGAGGCCCACTTACATCTTCAAAATCGAAGCAGTCATAGACGACAAACCTTGGTATCACGATATCAAATGCTTCCTTTAGAAACAAGAGTGCCCACCTGGGGCATCCAGAAAAGACAGAAAGACTCTCAGGAGATTGGCTGGCCGCTTCTTTCTGAGCGGTGATACACTCTATAAGAGAAATTTCGACATGGTCTTCCTCTGATGCATAGACAACCAAGAGGAAAACATGTTGATAAAAGAAATTCACGAAGGATCCTTTGGCACTCATGCCAACAGACACACAATGGCGAGAAAAATTCTAAGAGCAGGATACTATTGGTTGACAATGGAATCCGATTGCTACAAGTACATGAGGAAGTGTCACAAGTGTCAGATATACGCTGACAAAATCCATGTAACGCCAACGCATCTCAAGGTTCTCTCTTCCCCATGGCCTTTTTCTATATGGGGAATCGACATGATTCGCATGATCGAACCCAAGGCTTTGAATGAACATCAGTTCATCCTAGTAGCCATTGACTACTTCACCAAGTGGGTCGAAGCAGCGTCATACACCAATGTAACCCGACAAGTGGTGGTCCGATTTATCAAGAACAATATCATCTGTCGTTATGGTGTTCCAAGCCAGATCATTACTGATAATGGATCCAACTTGAACAATAAGATGATGAAAAAGTTATGTGTTGAGTTTAAGATTGAACACCATAACTCATCTCCCTACCGACCTAAGATGAACGGAGCGGTAGAAGCAGCTAACAAGAACATCAAGAAGATCGTTCAAAAGATGGTTGTAACCTACAAAGACTGGCACGAAATACTACCCTTTGCTCTTTACGGTTATTGCACATCTGTCCGCACTTCAACAGGGGCAACCCCTTTCTCTCTAGTATATGGCATGGAGGCAGTGCTTCCCATAGAAGTAGAGATCCCATCAATCCTGGTATTGATGGAATCTAAGCTAACAGAGGCTGAATGGTGTCAAAGCCGACACAATGAGCTGAACCTGATAGAAGAAAAGTGAATAACGGCACTATGCCATGGTCAGTTGTATCAGCAAAGAATGAAGAAAGCTTTCGACAAAAAGGTTCGACCCCGTGTCTTCAGGAAAGGAGACCTCGTGCTTAAGAAGATACAATCATTCCTCACTAATTCTCGGGGCAAAAAGACTCCGAACTATGATGGCCCCTATGTGGTTGAGAAAGCCTTCTCAGGCGGTGCCTTAAGACTCGCAACCATGGATGGAGAGGAGTTTGCTTATCCCACGAATGTTGACGTAGTCAAGAAATACTTCGCCTAGATGAAAAAAAAAACGTTTCGGTGGATTGAAAACCCAAAAGGCGGTCCAGGCAAAAATTAGAGACATAAGCAAAAAAAATCATCCCGATGGATTGGAAATCTCAAAGTACAATCCAGGCAAAAATTAGGGATAAATGGCAAGTAACTACGTCCGACGAAGTTAAATCCCCTGCAGTAATGCCATCCTTCAGAAAAATTCCAGTCAAGGTCATCTTCAACAGAAGCTCAGGATGTCCAGAATTCAAAGTTGGTAGAAGGATAACGGTCGTTATGTTTCAATGTAGCCATTTTCCCTTAAAATTACCATTTTCTAACTTTGTAAATACTCTTTGGAATCACGCGCTTGGCTGATTTCCATCCTATCAATAAAATGTGAGCCTTAGTGCTTTTGTTTTTGAAATTCTTATTTGTTTTAGCTTTATAGAATGATGTTTTTAATATGATCAACGATTCTTGAAATAAAACAAAAATAAATTTAATTGTCAAATTTTTTCTGCTTTTAAAATAAAGATGGCAATTCTTTTGACTGTTGAACATCGAAAGAACATCAATCGCTTCTTCGAAGGTGATTGAACCTCAAAGTGCAGAATCAAAGTACTCCTTCTAAACCAGTACACCTGAATGAAGGATCAACCGTGTCAGATACCATGTTTCATCTGACACCCCCGACAGGGTTCTTACCTCTTAAGTCCGACCAATGTTTTTCCCCACGGGGACTATCTTTCCTAAGCAAGGCAGGATTGCAATCTGGAACCAGTGATACTTTTTATTCCCTGCAGTGGCCGAGTATCCAGTCATGTTCATCTATTAGTCTGTATGTCGCGTCAGTTTTATCGGCGTATACATACATACATCATGCATTATTGATTCATATACATAGTCATATTACATTACTATCACTCTGGTCAGTCTTGTCCCCTAGTGATAAAAGTCCTTTCATCAATCGAGTTATCAGTTCTTTCCTCGTCAAGAAATGTTGCGTCTTAACAATCCCGCCTCCGGTTTATTTCTCGATTGGAGTCGGTCCTTTACCACTTTGATAACTTGAACCTCTGAAAGGCAAGATGACATTAGACAAATGTCACTCTTCACCGTTGAAGATGATATTTTCGCTTTCCCGGATTAAGGAAAATCCCCAAAGAAAACCTCTCAACCGAAGACTCTCAGCAACACCTTGGTTTTTCTCCCAAGAAAGTCAATGTTAATGAAGTCATCAGCACCTCAAAATTAGATTGCATCACATGGCATTTCTCCGAGAAGATCTCGGAGAAAAGTATGATGTAATATCCCCAAGCAGGAAACAGCCACTCAAAAGACTCGTTTCCTCCAGTAGAGTCAAAAAAATGGCGTCTCCAACAGAGAAGTTTGAACACCTCTACAACTCAGACGAATGGGTTCCCCAGAAACTCTAACATCAAAAATTTTTTCCCATCAAATGGCATCTCCCCAAGAAAATTCGGCAAGAAGTTTAAGGAAAACCGCTATCAATAGTGTCCCTTGTCAAAAAAATTTATCGACAAAAGAAACTAAGACTAGTTTCTCGGTAGAAGACCAGGATCGAGGGGAAGTTTATATCAGAAACTAAGACCAGTTCCTTGGCTGAAGACCAGGATCGAGGGGAAGTTTATTTCAGAAACTGAGACCAGTTCCTTGGCTAAAGACCAGGATCGAGGGGAAGTTTATTGACAAAAGAAATTGAGACCAGTTTCGTGGCTGAAGACCAGGATCGAGGGGAAGTTTCACCCTTTTCAAAAAGCATCATTGCTTAGCAAAAGAAGATGGATGAGCAGGCAACCATTCATAACCACCACCAAAATTTCGGGTATTCCGATATTTAATCCTCTTGCACCCTGAATGCCCAAATACCTTCGCCATTCACACCTTCGAGTCCAAGAAGATTAAATAGGGGAATCTGTCATACCCCAAATTTTGACCACCAAGATTTTCCATCATTGTGAAAATCATCACCACAATATGGATGCACTTTTATGCCTCACCAGTCTCCTCAAAGATGGTTGAGCATTCACTACAATCAAGAATTAAGGTTTCAAGCCCTCTCAGAGCATTTAGACAAAAGATCAATCAAGAGGTGACATGATCTTCAACTTGTCTAGCCTCTCAAACATCCATGAAGGGTCAAGAGGTCTCCCACATCAAGAATTAAGTACAAGGTTGCAATATACCAAGTGGATCAAGCCTCAAGATCGCCAGTGTCACCAAATTAGGGTTTTGGTTGACTGAAGCCTCCAGATGAAAATTTCCATCTGGGCATGAGCCAATGTCTCAATATATGGTCCAAAAAGCTTAAAAGGATCTCAAGAGCCCATCCACAATGGCAAAATCACCTTGAAGGTCCATCTAGCAAAAAATCAGGAATTAGGGTTTTGACCTAATTCAACCCTTGAGTTAACTTGTGAAGTGAGGCATGGCTTGAAGCTTCAAAAATGAACTTCAAAGACCTCAAATACACCATATTGACATGCGCGCAAGATTTGATTGACTCAAAGAGCTCATATCATAAGCCACAAGAACTCAAAACAATCTAATCACAAATTAGGGTTTCTGATGAAAAAAGTCAACCCTATCCTTGATTGTTGGCCTATCCTTGATTTCAAACCTTGGGGAGGGGTCCAAGACATCCCTAAATACCCTTGGAGGCCATCCATGAAGTTTAATTGAGCCCAAGGATTGATTCCACAAAGGGATCACAAATTCAAAATTTCATCTGATGAAAAAGTCAACTGTACAAAAATCCAAGTTTGACTTTTTGGATTTTTGGTCAAACAAGATTCCTTAACCCTAAAACAATGTTAATATGTGATTTTAATCATCATTGCTTAAGAAAAATCAAAGAAAGTGAGTTAACTTGTAAAAGGGGTAACCTTAAAAAACTTAGAATTTTTCTAAAAAGTTATGGAACAAAGTGGCTAGGGTACCAACTTTTCAAGGTCATATCTCCCAAACCCTAAGGCCTTTTTCTCCCATTCAAAGCTCAGATTGAAGTTCATGTTACATACTTCAAATATGTCAACTAGACCTCATTCCAATTCATCATGGATTTTGAGTTATTGTTTGAGAAAAATCACAAAAAACATGAAAATGACATTTTTCCAACACTTAGTGAAATTTTCACTAAGTCAGAATCTGCCTTACTTTTTCCAAAATGTAGGGACATTTTTCACCTTGATCCAAGTCAAACCAGGTCTAGGGGTGAACATCAAAGTTAAAGTATGCCATAAGGGCTTTCCAACAAGTACCAGATCATCTCCAAATTCAAATTGAGCAGGGAGATACAGGCCTTGAAACATGGCATCATGGACTGGTTTTACAAGGCAGAATTCTGCACATTTGCTTGATTTGTCCAAATCTAAGGGGGGTGATCTGATCTTCAAGCCTCCCAAGCCCAAGAATCTACATTAGGTTTGTCATCCCTAAAAAGGCTACAAAGATGCCAAGACTCCAATTTTGTTTCCAAGCCTTTAATGAATGCATCAAGGTGGCATGAATTGAGCCTATTCCAACTGAATTCAGTCAAGACTTATCTCTGAACCAAATCTATAAAGCCTGTGCTCTAACCTCAAGTCAATGGCTAGAGGAGACTTGAGATTCCATTTAACCACAATTGGCCACAAACCTGTACCAGTTGCCATTCACTATTAATGCCAAAACAAACTTGTTGCACTATAAATAGACATCAATTGTGATCAGTTTAAGTACACCAAAGCACCCAAACTGATGCTTTCCTCAAAATCACCACTTTCACTCCAATTTTTCCTTCTAACTCAAGTCACCATCGGGTTTTGAGTTTGAGAGAAATTCCAACCAAACCAAGGGTTCACACACCTCACATATAACATATAGAAGTGATCCAAACTCTTACACAACATCTGGAACATCAATTTCACAAAATCACCAGCCAACTACTCAAGTTCTTGACAGATTTGCAGTTGAGGTACCATCTCCAGTTCCAGATCATTTCCATCCATTCCAAGCATTCAAACACACTCCATGGCTCCTAAGGAAGCTATCCAGATCATTAGAACCTAGATGTAACACCTCCAATTCAGAACTCGATCACCAGCTGCAAGAGGTAAGCAGGAACTCTTCAAACTCCATGATGCATGCATATTTTACTGCACAATAATTTTGCCACATGTTTATAATCATGTATGGAGTGATAACCCTCAATCAATTGCCATTAATCAATCGTGTATGAAATTTCATGGTGTTCATGCTGAAATTAGGGTTCTTGAGGTTTTCTTCTGATTTCTCACTCAATACTCAAAATAAATGCAATTAATTTATATGGTTGTGATCGTTGTTCAAAAACGAACAAGATTGGTACTTGAATCGTGCAAAACCATTGAGGAATCGTGGAGAAAAGTGAGAAAATGCAAATCTGCAGAAATAGGGCACGCGGGCAAGAACTTGGTGTTCTTGGCGCCCTTTTTCAAATTTTTGAATATTTGAATATTTTGATATTTTTGTTAATTGATTCAAAAATTAATTTCTCTATGAATATTTATGTTTTTGAATTGATTCTTTTTCTCAAAATTCACTAGAATGTTTAAATATTTTATTTTACAAAAAAATCCAATTTATATTATTTATTTAATATAGTTAGAATTTTTGTAATTAATTTCATTTTATTTGTTTTTTAACATTTTTAAATGGAATTCCCACTTTGATCTTTCAAAACCAATTGAATTTCAAACTCTCATGTAATTAAACATGATTTTTCAAAATGTTTTTCAAGGTGTACAACTTATTTTTGAATATATTTGGTATTTTATATCATTTTTTCATTTAATTTCCTTTGACAAATAACACTTTTATTTAAAATTATGGTTTCCTCTCGATTTTAAATTTTCAAACACTTTTGGGCCTCTAATAGAGTGTAAGACTCATTCCTTGTAAATAAAAAACAACTTTTGGGCCTCAGTCATGGTATAAGACCCACTGTGTTTTCAAAATTTCGGCGCGATCGTCGCTTTTCAAAACATTTTCATCTGGGCCTACCCTTGTGTTGTAAGTCTCATTTCTTTTATTTTTTCAAACTTTTGGGCCTCTATTAGAGTGTAATACCCAGTCCTTTTTAACTAAAACCTTTTTGTGCCTCAGTCATTGTATAAGTCCCACTGCGTAAAAAAATCTCGGCGCGATCGCCATTTCAAAACGAAAACCATCTGGGCCTACGCTTGTGTTGTAAGTCCCATTTATTTTCTTTTTTTTTTAACTTTTGGGCCTCTAATAGAGTGTACGACCCATTCCTTGTACATAAACAATTTTTGGGCCTCAAACATTGTATAAGTCCCAACACATTTTTAAAAACTTCGACGCGTTCGCCAGTTCAAAATCAAATCATCCGGGCCTCCCCTCGTGTTGTAAGTCCCATTCTCTTTTCTTTCAAAACATCCTTGGTCCTCTCCTTGAGTTGTAAGACCCAACCCTTTTGTAAATAAACCTTTTTGGGCCTTAGTCATTGTATAAGTCCCAGAACAATTTTCAAAATAACGGTGCGATCACTGTTAAACCTTGGGCCTCTCTTTGAGTATAAGCCCCGACAATCTTTTCAAAAACAACTTCTCTTTTGATTTAGATTCAAATACACTGTTGTTATCAAAACTTTCTTTAATTTCTTTGAACAACTAACAATACATCATGTAAGCTTGCTCACCTGTAAGTTTTTATTCGCTTTCATTTACATGTTTTAATATATATAACTGTATTGTGGGAAGCTGATCCTCTGTAACTCCTTCTTTAATATCCTTTTAAATATTTTTCATATATCAACTGTATATATACTAGTATATCTATTTAGAGTTTTCCCCGGCAACTAGGTCTAGAACTAGGTAGAGCCAGTTGGTCACTCTTTAATACAGTTAAAACTAGATCCCCATAGGATTTCGAGATACAGTCTTGCCTTCTCTTGGGCTTAAACAATATGGAACAAAGAGAAAAGCAGTATTCTCGGTGAACCTTTTCTCAGACTGTCACTATTAGAAATTGTCAAAGAAGTTCATTTCCCCAGAGAGGATTAATTCCCGGTGAAACCTCTCTTGAATTACTTCAAACCCTAGAACTGTTCACTAAAGAAAAGATTATTCTCGGTGAAAATTTTCTTGAACTTTTCTCAAGTTTGGACCCACAGGCTTCCTAAAAGCATCCCCACCTCCTCTTGGGCTTTGTACAAAGACCCTCCGGCTTCTTATAAGTTCTCATGCCTTCTCTTGGGTTTAATACAAGGACCTTGAAGACCTCTTAAAGGTATAGGACAGAACCTAGTCATCCTTTGTTAGAGCAGTCTTTCTAAAAAGTCAAAACCTCTGATAATTTAGGGTTGATTTCATCCCTTAAAACACTTGCCTCCTCTTGGGCATCATACAAAGATAAAATCTTCCATACCGTTAGACTAGGACAATATAAATCTCCTCTTGAGTCTCAAAAACATTCTCAAGTTCCCTACAAACATAGGAGAAACCCTGATCATCTGATCAATCCCCAGCCAGGATCAGTTTACCATCAGTATAACACTATCCCAAATTAGACCCTTAAGGTATCTGATATCTCAACTCTTCTGTAACCCTTAGTAAGAATTTATTCCCCATTTAGACCTGCTTCGCGATCTCAATAATCCCCAGCAAAGATAGCCTCTTCTTAGGCTTTGTATAATGATCTTTCCTCAGCATAGCCAGCCTCCTCTTGGGTTTTGTGCAATGATTCTCCCCAGCGGAGCTAACCTTTTTAGACTCTCTTGTTGAGTCAATCACCTTTTTAGACTCTCTTGTTGAGTCAATCAACTTTCAGTCTCTCTTGTTGAGTCAATCACCTTTTCAGTCTCTCTTGTTGAGTCAATCAACTTTCAGAATCTCTTGTTGAGTCAATCACCTTTTCATACTCTCTTGTTGAGTCAATCAACTTTCAGACTCTCTTATTGAGTCAATCACCTTTTCAGACTCTCTTGTTGAGTCAATCAACTTTCAGACTCTCTTGTTGAGTCAATCGCCTTTTTTGGACTCTCTTGTTGAGTCAAACCCTGTTAGCCTCAATCTTGGGCTTTGTACAAGACATAAATCTTCACAACCTTCTCTTAAGCTTGGGACAAATATCTTCCCCAGTGGATTCAATTCCTCTCAGCCTACTTTTAGGCTTTGAGAAATAATTTCCTAAGCAGAATCAAACTTATCTTCGCCTCAATCTTGGGATTTGTACAAGACAGATCATACTCTCCAGCAGAGTCAAACTTATTTCAGCCTCAATCTTGGGCTTTGTACAAGGCACCTATAATACCCTCACCTGAGTCAGTCGAGTCATTGTAGCCTCAATCTTGGGCTTTGTACAAGACAAATAAAGATTTCTTTCCCACCGAGTCAGTCTTATTTTCAACCTCAATCTTGGGCTTTGTATAAGACACATACAAACCCACCCCCAACAGAGTCAAAATCCACCTTTAGCCTCAATCTTGGGCTTTATACAAGACAGACGGAACATTTTCCCCAGAAAAGTCAAGCTTTTAGCCTCCTCTTAGGCTTTGTATAATGATATCCCTAAAAGAGTCAGTCTCTTTTTAGCCTCAATCTTGGGCTTTGTACAAGACATATATAAACACTCTCTTGTTGAGTCTGCCTTTTCTAGACTCCTCTTAGGCTTCGTATAAGGACTTCCCTAGTGGAGTCAATAAACCTTTTAGCTTCAACCTTCGGCTTTGATCAAGGCACACAAAAATCAACTTCCCCTCAGAGGAAATCAAAATTATCTCCGTAGGAAGTCACTTCTCTGTTTATCACTTATCAAAACAGAAATCAAAACAAACCCTAATCCCAGATAACTACTGTACGTGGCACATTTGTTGATTCAAATATCCAAGTTGTTGTCCATCTTTTATCCTGGTAAATCATCTCTTTCATCTAATTGTTGTAAGCGGCAAGCCTCTGGATTACTTACATCCATGCCACTGTTCCTCTCTTAGTATGAGAAATTCCTAAGGAAAAATGGCATTGCTCATCACTGAGTTAAAGTTTTCCCCTTCAGGACAAATCCCCTATAAAGGAAATTATGGCATTGCTGGATTCATATATCCCAGTTAAAGTAATCCTCCTTTATAATCAGTCACCCAACAGTTGTGATAAACAGACGAGATGTCTCCCTTTAGAGATGACAAATTCTCTCTCAGTCAAACCTTTTAGCCTCAATCTTGGGCTTTGAACAAGACACAAATACTCAACCTTTTAGCTTCAATCTTGGGCTTTGAACAAGACACCAAAAATATCTTTTTTTCCTCCCTTAGAATAGGAGGAACTACGATTGCTCTGATTTACCTGTTTCGTTTAAACGGGAATACGTAGGCATAAGATTGCGAAATCTTAGCGAGCATACTAATCAAAAACTCTAGATCCAGTACCTTCATACCAATCAAAACTTAGGTCCAATACCTTACCAAAAACATCAGAAAAACCCGAACATCAACAAAAGCTCACTCACTCTCTCATATTTCCCAAGAAACTTTCCCTACCCATTAACGGATAAACACCATCAAGTACAAAGCAAAACCTAAAGCTAACAACTTGTGGATAACCACATATAGGATGGGTAATTGACAACTCCCCATTGTATAACCTAACCCCGAACTCCCCGAATCTCTTTAAGCGTTTGTTCAGTTAAACATTCGCGTGCAAGGTTAGTTTTAGATAGCTTCCCTTTCCCTTCCAGCTTCATGGGATAAATAAGAAATCAGAAAGTAGCACCCCCTCTTCTTCATTGAGGAGAAAACCCAAATTCCATGATAAGGTGGTCACGTCACTGACAAAAATCGCGCGCTACACAGAGGAGTTACACTACAAACTTTCAGCTCAAGACAGAGTAATCAAGGACATACATACTCGAGACACGCAAAAAAATTAATGCTTAACCAAGAAAATGGACTACCATCATTTCCAAATAGAGTATCACATAGGAAACTTAAACGCAAAAAAATAATTGGAATAGGAAAGGTTGGATTAAATACTTTCATTATTTCATTAAAGGAATAGACGAAAGGATACCTAAAAGGTATTAGGTAACTGACAAAGATATAGGAAATATGTAACAGTAAAGGAAATTAATTCTGACAAGAGAAAAGGTGTGAAGATTTATCAACCTAAATTCAAGAGTCTCGCCACCCAATGTGTCACATTAAGCACGAAGCAACGTTCATTAAAAGATAGCTGACTTATTATGAAATTACAAACTCTTCACTTCCTAATAACGTGTTAACGAAGTAAACTCTTCAGTTTTCAATGGTAAAAAAAATCAATAGAGCATTCTGACCTTGGATACTTCAGATACATAAGAACTTCACTTGTCAGAAGCCTCACATTTCAAAAGTAAAACACTACGAATCAAACATTTGAAACTTATTTTTCTATTCTAGAGGACATATATTCAGAGATACTTCTTTTCATTCTGGACATAGAACAGAGTTCACATGCAAGAATGAGAATAAGTTTATTTTCAACAAGGAATTTGAAATAGATAACAGCCATAAGAAAATACTGTATCAAAAGGTTTCTAAAAGAATAGTTCCTTTCTTAACATAATTTCAAAATTTTAATCATAGAATATAAAAATAGATTCATAGACAAATAAGTAAAACATAGTAAGAGCTAGAAAAACATTACTCTCAATTATTTGGTAGACTTCCAACTTGCTTTATATCTTGACGATGTAGGTACTTCTTCATAATCAACACACAATTAGCTTCTACAATTGAGGACGTTGTTGATGATTATCTCTAGCTGAACCGCTAGATCAAATCCTCCTCAGAAACTGATATCTCAATAACTTCTTCATTTCTTCAGATCTTGAATGAGATGCATATGAGTCCTTAAATCTTGTAATGAGACAAGATTGTCTTCATAGCTTCTTTGGTATTCTCATTCTGATGGATGAAATATGTCTCGTGATGTTTGATGGATCTAGATCATCAGAGGGAACTGAGATATCCCTTTACTCTTCTACTTGATCAACCGCTTTTGTCTTCACTATGACTTGTTTCCAGACAGCCAATTGATTCAATCAACTAATTCCTAATTTTGGATATAGAAAACCAGATGCCACATGCTGAAGGAACTAGTTGAATACTTCTTACGTCACCAGAGTTCAATCTTTGACCAAACACTCTTCTTCAATAGATGCAGATATCATCATGAACATCAAACAATGAAACATTTATTTAGAGGGTTTAAATGTTGATCTTTTTCTTACTAGCTTAGTCTTATCACCCAGAATCAGTACTTCATAAAGTAAAGAATTATGTCTAAGCTTTCTCAGAGGGATAAGAACTGTGACAGCTTCTGATTGAGCATCTTCTGATTTCTTCATCTTGTACTTCATCAGCAGCTTCATTACCTTCAGCATCTGAAAAGGTAATCCCTAGATTTGCAATCTTCCAATAGACTTCAGCTTTTTGCTGCCAAGCTTATTATCAAATCTGGCATCATTTGATTCTTCTGTAGAAGTACTTCAACTCCAAGTACTTTGAGCCTTTTGAGCATTGTTATCATGATGCATCAAAATATATCTGAAAAGAATTCTACTCTGAAAATCATGCTACACTCCTTAGAAATGCTTTGTCATGATAGTCTCACACATCATGATTTTAGCAATTTCTTCTCAAGATCTTGTTCTTCCTTTTACATTTGTATCTGGTTGTAAAGAACTAGGACATGAAGAACTCATTCTCATCAAATAGCTTCTTAAGTTGTTTGTTCTCAGCCTGTTGACCAAGATTATTTCTAACCTTGAACATTCTCTGACACTCACTTTGTCACTTAGAGAGTAGAGAACACAGAAGGATTCATCCTTGTGTTAAGATCCTTCACCCATGTCTATTCTGTAGATACTAACGTTAACTGATCCAATACTTCATACTGAGGTATTTCATTAGTTCATATATGTCAGTGTACAGAAACTGTGCAAGCTGTCAGAATCCTGGTAACCAGACCAATGTTTTAACTGCACTACTGAAAACTTCTATAACAAAGATAGTTTCTGCTGAATCAGAAACTACTTCATCTTCTGGAGGGATCTTCTTCATCATACATTCTAACACTAGCCAATAGTGCTACGTTAGCTTGTTTTTCATCTTCGTCATCTTCTGAGTACTCAGAATCATTCCATGTTGCCAATCGATTGTCTAGGCGTTTTAGATTTATTTCCACGAGATCTTCTTCTATAGCGATCAAATCATCTGAGTAGAAGTGACAACACATTTTCTTCTCGGATCTTTTGATAGAGGTGATGTTCAAATCTTCTGTGAACTTGAGAGAAATTACCAAAAGTCTTCGTCTAGACAACGAGCTTCTGATAACTTTCTTCAAGTGATCTGACGAAGAGTAGCCTTAGTTCAAAACCCAGAGTTCTGCAACCATGGTTTGAAAACTTGATAACAATATTTCAACCGTCTTCATAATCTTGAAGTCTTCATGCTTTAGAATCAAAACACGAGCATTTGTTTCCTTGAGTTAAAAGAGTTCTTAATGAGTTTTTTAGAAAGCCAAATGTAGACTAGCAGTCTGGCTTTGAAAACTTCCCACACTCAGTAAGAATTAACTTTCAGTAAACAAGGAACTTCTTGCTTTTTTATGATTCTTGTTATCCTTTTCCAACTAATCATTCAGATTTGCTTTCAGCCTTTTACCAGCTTCACCTGAGGGAGATATGTAGTTATCAACTACCATATTCCTATGATCAGTATCACCGTCTAGGAAGAACTTTCTAGTTCAGTTTCCAGTACTCAGCCTTTTCACTAACAATGGTGGAAGATAGAATTAAGAACATTTGAGACTGGAACAGCAGGTGGTGGAGTGGAAATCATCAAGGTGTTTCTCAAAGCTCGTCTGGATCTTTATCTGACATGGTTAAGTGTTTGATAAACATCAATACCATAACCAGAGCTCTGATACCAATTGAAGGGGCGAGAAATATAAGAAAGGGGGTTTAAATTTGGTTTCACCAAAAATGATATTTTCTGCGGAATTCAAACTTCAATGCTAACAAGAGAATAAAAATAGATAGACACAATTATTTTTATCCTGGTTCATTGTTAACAAAGTTACTCCAGTTCTCCCACTAAGATGATTTTGCCTTAGACAAGGACTTAATCCAATAATCTAGAAAGATTACAAACTCTAAGTGTTAGAAAACAACTTATCCCTTTCAAGTATCCACACTAACGACTTAGTCACTTGAGGAATAACCACTTTGAAAAGTGTTACAAATGTGTGTACAAGAATTGCTTCTAAACAAGCAGATGACACAAGTTGAAGTACAATAACACAAAAGTGTTTCTAGCAAGATATGAACAATAGCTCCTTGCTAATTTACAAAAGTATCTTAAGAATAATCTCCTAGAGACTTCCAGCGTATCAGCATGAGTTTTGTTGAGCTTAAAAGCTTCTTTTAATGCTTCTCTCATTTTCTTGTAGAGCCGCGCTCTGTTTTGGTTGAGCTTCAAGCATCTTCTTTTTGAGCTTACAACTTGGTGCTTGCTTCCGCCTTGCACACATACTCTCGTGCTTTCTTCAGCTCTTTCTTTTCTTATATTACATTATTTTCACTTTGTCTATTCTCTTTGTTGCTTTGGCTTTTCGGCACTACGACACCTAGCACTTGGCCTTCAACATTCGGCACTTTCTCGTACTATCTTCAAGCATTCAGATCTTTAATATATAGAGCTTGAGAATAGATCCATTGGAGGGTATAACAGGAAACATATTCCAGCTGTAATATCCCAATGGTCATTTAAAGGAATGGTCAACATCATAATACAAAAGAGAGTTGTCCTTGCGCCACCTTTATCTAGGTAGAGGGCACAAACTACTTTGCACTTTTTATATTCATTAAAACATGCAAACCATTCTTGATCGCCTGTCTACTAATCTTCAGAGGCTTCTGATGTATATTTGATGAAGCATGTGTAGAGAGATCAATACTTGTAACTTCAGAACCTAAGTCTTCAAAATCTCAGATCTTCGATCAGCAGAACCTATCTTAAGAGTCTTCAGCACTTGGTCTTTAGAAGTGATGTCTTCAGAAACTTCAGAGCTTGTTCAATCATAACCTCGCCTTTAGAATCTTCAGAACTTGTTCAGCACATTCTTGTCTTCAGAGTCTTCAGAACTTCATTCAACAGAACCTTGTCTTCAGTATATTCAGAACTTTGTTCAACAGAACCTTGTCTTCAGAATCTTTAGAACTAGTAGCGATAGAAGCACATCTATTAGAAAGCCTTCAAGGCTTTATTACAAAGTCACAATCAGAAGCTTTGGTACAAACGTTATTTATAACCATTGCATTAAAAACATTCCTGAAATTTGACTTTAACTTGTACACAACATATGTTTTCTTCCAGAGTGTTTAGATCAGAGTCTGATGACGCCACACACCTTTCTATCAGATTCAGATCCTGTTTAACAAAAGCTACACACTAGACAGAAACTATAAAATACCGAATTGTTCTCTAAGATAATATGTGTAGTTATCATCAAAACTTAAGGCCACATGCAGAACCACTCTTGCTCTTACACTTCAATCACTCTGTTGGAAACTATATGTCCAAGAACTATTCCTTCTTTAACCATAAAATGACTGATCGGTGGTTTTCATACGTTATTTCACTATTTGTTTTAGTTAATATTTTGTTATTGTTTATTTTTTTTACATCTCTTTTACCGCATTTTATGCCTTGGTTGTGTTCTTTAGTGTTTTCAGGTTCATATAAACATTCAGGAGGAATCGGAGCGAAAAAACGAGAAAAATCACAAGATTCAGAATGAAATTGGAATGAAGACAGTGGCCTGACACGGCCACCCGTGTCTCCTGACACGACCCGTGTCAGGAAGAAGCCAAAAGAATGAAAATATGAAGAAAAACTGTGGGCTGACACGGGTGCCCGTGTCAGCTGACACGACCCGTGTCAGCAAGTCTGGCACTGAAGAGTGTTTTTATCAGAATAACAGGGATCCAACACGGCCGCCCGTGTCAGCTGACACGGCCCGTGTTGGCTTGGACGCTTCATCTTCTTATTTTCTTGGATTTTTGACCTTTGTGTTCCATGAGGGTATTTTGGGCATTTCCCCATTAATTTACTGGACCTGAGAGTATTTTAGACACTTTCTGAGAAGGAGAAAGAGATTTTGATATTACGAAATATTTTACGTGAAAGTTTGGATGCTATCAAGTGATTCGGGGAAGGAAGATTTTTTCATGAGCCATCGCGATTGAAGATCGAATTCATCTGTTATTCTTGTAATGTCTATCTCTTATTTTGTAATTTCTTTTAGTACTATGAGCGGCTAAACCCCCCAATTCTAGGGGGTGTCCCTGAATTGCATTTGTAATGACTCTAATTTCCATTGTTCTATGAGATATTGCTTTTTCCTTAATCTTTTGTTATGCAATGTTTTTAATGCTTTTTCGATCGGACAAATTGAAATTGATTTACGGTTAGGGTTTAGGTCGGACCAACCAACCTAACGCTTTTGGATAATAATACTACAGTAGATATTACCTAGGAATGGGGATACCCTGTAATAACTGAATTAATCTTGATAAAATATAACGCTTGTGATTCTTTCTTGACATCTAAGGAATTAGGGTAGAGACAGAATCTCAAAGGTTTTTCTGCTAAGGAATTAGGGGAAAATAATTTGAAGAATCGGTAAGGTTTGTTTAGATTAATGTCTCCTAGAATATGGATTGAGGGTTTTTGCAGTGTAATTCATACACTTTCCTCTAGCATGCCTTCTCATATCTGTCTTAAGTAAAGTTTATAATTTTGTTCACTTTATTATTATTAGTTATAATTTCTCAACAATCAAACCCAAAGGAAACTTTTGTTTAATTGAATTAGCATCTGCACTTACAATAACGTGCAGCCCTCGAGATCGATTCTGGGGATAACCCCTATTATTAATACGTCGTAAAAATAGTACACTTGCTATTTTAACAATCAATTTTTTGGCGCCGTTGCCGGGGACTGCCAAATTATAAGTTTTTGTGTTAATTAAATTGGAATTTTGTCACTCTGTGACTAAAATTTTATTTTTTTGTTATTTTTATTTTTATTTTTTTTATTTTATAACTTTTGGATTATTGCTATTACTACTAATCTGCGTCTAACATTTTTATGCGAGGAAAACCCTCAGCTAATTTTAATTTTGACGCAGAAATCGAAAGAACTTTACACGCAACGCGTAGACAAGCAAGACTGGCAGCTTCAGAAGCAGAACCGTCAGTTCAAACACCAAAAGAAGAAAGAGTTTATGTTCATTCAGAGCAATCAGGTTCAGGTTCAGACGCGGATAGAGATACTGTGATTATGGCTGGAAATCAACCAGCGGAGAGACTTCTGGGCGATTACGGTGGAGCAAATGCACCGACTGGTAGGTTAACAATTGTGAACCAACCGGTGAATGTTCCAAAGTTCCAGTTGCGTCCGAGCACCATCACTCAACATGAGAGAATACCTCTCACCGGAAAGGTTAATGAAGATGCCAACAAACATCTGCAAAGATTTCTGACTATGAGCACCACTCTCAAGATTGAGGGGCACACCGAGGAAGCAAAAAAGTTAAGAATGTTTCCTATCACTCTTGCGGAAGATGCTGAAGAATGGTTTTATTCCTTACCTGCCGGGAGTATCACCACTTGGCAAGAGATGGAGACAACATTTTTAAAAGAGTACTTTCCCACCTCTGTGTACATTCGAAAGAGGTATGATATAGTAAATTTTAAGCAGAAGGATGGAGAGTTACTCGGAGATGCATATAAGAGATTTAAGAGATTGTTGGGTGCATGTCCTACTCATAACATGGATGCAACCGAACAAATGCAAAACTTTATTAATGGCCTCAAGTTGAAGACTAAGCAACTAATTGATACAGCTGCCAGTGGCTCATCTAATTTTACAATAGCCACTGGTATCAAAAAGATCATTGAAGCCATAGCCGCAAACGAGAATTTGGAGTTGTATGATCGCAATGTGAGCCAACCATAAAGGATGATTGATTTGAAACTTACTGAGCAAGTGGTAAAGATGGAAGACCAGATTGCAGCCGAGGTAGAGAGAAGACTTAAGAAGATGAATCTTGGTACTCAGACTGTGGCTCAGGTTCAATCGGTTCAAGCGGTAAATTGTGAAATTTGTGGGGGACCTCACTTCACCATGCACTGTGTTGCTACAACAAAACAGGTAGAAGAAATTAAATTTTTGAGGCAGAACAATCCCTACTCCAATACTTATAATCCGGGGTGGAAAAATCATCCAAATTTGTCCTGGATAGATCAGCAAGGGAATATTCCAAAGCAAGGACCCATCCAATATCACCAACCATACCAGCAACAATATGAACAACCGCAGCAATAATTCCAACAACAGGTACCGAGAAAAGCATATTGGGAGATAGTCGTTGAAAAGATGGCTACTCACAATATGCAATTCCAGGAAGAGACGAGAAATAATCTTTGGAACACTATAGCTTCTATCAAAAATCTTGAGGTTCAGATGGGTCAGATAGCACATCAACTTACCAACGCTCGAACACCAGGTGCCTTACCGAGTGCAACAGTGACGAACCCAAGAGATAATCAGGATGTGAATGCCATCGTGACTGGAAGTGGTGAGTCAAGTGAGAATTATGAAGAGGAAAGAACTGAAGATGAAGGTTTGATTGAGGTGGACTTGGAAATCAAAGATCATCAAAAACCGTAGGAAGAAGTCATATCACCTGTAAATCCACCTGAAAAGAAGAATCAAAAGGAAGATAAACCGGCGATTAAGTTACCTTACCCTCAGAGAGTGCGACAGAAGCATCAAAAAGAGAAGGACTTTGAGAAATTTGTCACAATGTTCGAAAAGTTAGAGGTTAATATGCCATTCTTTGAGGCGCTAGAGCAAATGTCGTTGTATCAGAAATTCATGAAAGAAGTGATCACTAAAAAGAGACCTATTGAGGAAGAGCTGAAAACTGTAAATGAGAAGTGCAGTAAAGTACCACAAATTAGGAGAATCCCCGCCAAGCAGAAGGATCCTAGATCTGTGGCAATACCGTGCACTATAAAAGACAAAAATTTCTAAAAAGTTCTGATTGATTCAGGTGCTAGTGTTAGTCTCATGCCACTATCTATTTATAAAAAGTTGGGAATTGGAAGGGTGAGCGATGCGGGAACGAATTTAAAATTTGTAAACCACAAAACTGAGAGATCTTATGGGCTAGCTGAAGATGTGTTGGTGATGATCGATAAATTTGTCTTTCCAGTTGACTTTGAGAACATGGATATTCCAGAAGATGAAGAAACCCCTATCATCCTCGGTCGACCTTTCCTGCTCACTAGTCGGTGCAATTTCAATATTGAAAAAGGTACGGTGACTTTTAAATCTTTTGATGAGGAAATCACTTTAAAAGTGTTGGATATCTAGAAGCGAAATGAAGGTAAGGGTAAATAAGCTTCACTTGGAATGATCGAGATGGTGGGAAAAAGCATAAGTATGAAACCCCCTCTTAAAATATTTTCTGACATCATCTCTAAGGTTGAAGTCTCTCGGGTATATATTGCACATGTCAACACTGAAAAATCCATTCGTGAAATCAAGAAAAGAAAGAAAAAGAAACATCGAAGGAAGGATAAGGAAGTTGGAGTTGACGTAAAGCAAGAAGTAGTTTATATTTCTGAACCTGACCGGTGCTCTGTTGCGGAAAGGCCAAGCAACAAAACGTGTAAGCTGAAGTATCCCCCATAGCATTGGGGAGTAACCCGTCGAGCCATGCGACATTAAACGAAGCGCTACGTGGGAGGCAACCCACGCTTGTCTGATTAATTACTTTCTTTTTACTGTTTGTTTTGTTTTGGGTGCAAGAAATAAATAAGACCTGACGGGTGCGAGCTATGATGTAGGAGTTGATGTTGCGTTACCGTCCGCCTCCTCAGTAAGGATATCTGTGAGTAACCTCTATCGCTCTTGTTCTAACACATTGGGGCAATGTGCGGTTCAAGTTTGGGGGAGGATTTACTGTTTTTAGTTCTTCCGTTTAGACTTGTTATTTGTGTTTTTGTATGTTGTTTTATGGAAACCACTGTGGAATCACCCTCAAATTAGAGCCAAAAAAATTTCTTGTGAATTCTGTGATTTTGAGGTGGTCAAGAAAGTATATAGAGTTTGAGGGAAGAGGAGCTAGAATTAGGGACATTGGGAAAGTTTGGAAAGTGAGGTATGACCTAAACACCCTAGATTCCCTGGAGTAAGGAAACGAGTTCAACGTGTAGATTTGTGCCATAGTACTTGGATTTGAGAAGTATTCCCCGAGTAGTTCATAGTGATAGTCTGGCATGATTAAAAATAATTGCATGTATAGGGTTGATTGAGAGAATGACTTAAGGCACCGAAAAAGTGAATAATGGCGATAAAGACAACTAGTCCTTCTAAGTTGGGTAACCCTCACCCGATTACTTAGCCTAACGGCGGTTGAGTCTCAATTGTCGCCCCTAAGTGGACTAAGAAACGCCAATGCGTGAGAAAAAAAAGAAGAATAAAGGTGCCTAGAAAAAGTCTTGATCAATCTTTTACATGTGAGGGAAAATGATAAAAATGCCTTAATCTGATTATCCGAATGAAAGGGGTAGAAAATCGAAGAAAATACTTAAGCCCAAAGCATAGTTGGAGAGTTAACCGAAAGGGGGCTTTAGGTCCATGGTTTTACCGCAGTATGTGTTTATGTAATACCTTCGTTAATGGACGATTACCAAGAAAACTAGTTTTAGCCGATCGAAACAAAAGCTCGCGTACGAGTATTGACACACCTTACCTTCACAAGTTTGCCTTTTGATGTGGACCGTTTATTCTAGAAAGTCTGTATGCAAGCTTGTTGCTTGAGGTCAAGCAACGGTTTAAGTTTGGGGGAGTTTGATCGGTGGTTTTTATACGTTATTTCACTATTTGTTTTAGTTAATATTTTGTTATTGTTTATTTGTTTTACATCTCTTTTACCGCATTTTATGCCTTGGTTGTGTTCTTTAGTGTTTTCAGGTTCATATAAACATTCAGGAGGAATCGGAGCGAAAAAGCGAGAAAAATCGCAAGATTCAGAATGAAATTGAAATGAAGACAGTGGCCTGACACGGCCACACGTGTTTCCTGACACGGGCCGTGTCAGGAAGAAGCCAAAAGAACGAAAATATGAAGAAAAACAGTGGGCTAACACGGGTACCCGTGTCAGTTGACACGGCCCGTGTCAGCAAGTCTGGCACTGAAGAGTATTTTTATCAGAATAACAGGGATCCAGCACGGCCGCCCTGTGTCAGCTGACACAGCCCGTGTTGGCTTGGACGCTTCATCTTCTTATTTTCTTGGATTTTTTACCTTTGTGTTCCATGAGGGTATTTTGAGCATTTCCCCATTAATGTACTGGACCTGGGAGTATTTTAGACACTTTCTGAGAAGGAGAAAAGGACTTTTGATATTACGAAAGATTTTACGTGAAAGTTTGGATGATATCAAGTGATTCGGGGAAGGAAGATTTTTTCATGAACCATCACGATTGAAGATCGAATTCATCCGTTATTCTCGTAATGTCTATCTCTTATTTTGTAATTTCTTTTAGTACTATGAGCAGCTAAACCCTCAAATGCTAGGGGTATCCCTGAATTGCATTTGTAATGACTCTAATTTTCATTGTTCTATGAGATATTGCTTTTTCCTTAATCTTTTGTTATGTAATGTTTTTAATGTTTTTTCGATCGGACAAATTGAAATTGATTTACGGTTAGGGTTTAGGTCGGACCAACCAACCTAACACTATTGCATAATAATATTACAGTAGATATTGCCTAGGAATGAGGATACCCTGTAATAACCGAATTATTCTTGATAAAATATAATGCTTGTGATTCTTTCTTGACCGCTAAGGAATTAGGGTAGAGACAGAATCTCAAAGATTTTTTTGCTAAGGAATTAGGGAAAAATAATCTGAAGAATCGGTAAGGTTTACTTAGAGTAATGTCTCCTAGAATAAGGATTAAGGATTTTTGCAGTGCAATTCATACAGTTTCATCTAGCATGCCTTCTCATATCTATATTAAGTAAAGTTTATAATTTTGTTCACTTTATTATTATTAGTTATAATTTCTCAACAATCAAACCCAAAGGAAACTTTTGTTTAATTGAATTAGCATCTGCACTTACAATAACGCGCAGTCCTCGAGATCAATTTTGGGGATAACCCCTATTATTACTACGTTGTAAAAATAGTACACTTGCTATGTTAACGATCAATGGCATTTCTCCCAGTTAAGCACTAAGTTAACTTTTACACACCTCTCTAAAACCAATTCAACCAATTCTAGATTAGCAAGATAATTTTCGAAGCTTTGCCCGCATACTGAGAAATCATCCATAAGACTTCCATGATGCTGTCTAGAAAATCTACAAATATTGCCATTATGCATATTTGGAAAGTATGGGGACGTTGCATAGTCCAAACGACATTCCTCGATAAGCGAACATGCCATAGGGACATGTGAAAGTAATTTTTTTCTTGGTCTTTAGGGTGGATGGGGATTTTAAAGAATCATTGAAAACCCATCTATGTATCAAAAGTGAGAGTGCCTAGCTAGACGCTCCAGCCTTTGGTCAATGAAAGGTAAACGGAAATGGTCTTTACAGGTGGCTTTGTTTAATTTTCAGTAATTTATGCACATTCTCCACCCTTGTTTCTACACGCTTTGCTACAGATTCTCCTTTCTCATTTTTAACTACTGTGAGTCCTCCTTTCTTAGGCACTACATATACTGGGCTGACCCACTTACTATAAGATATTGGGTATATGATTCCTGCTTCTAGAAGTTTTAGGACTTCTCTTTTCACTATGTTACTCAGGATAGGATTAATTCTCCTTTGATGTTCTCTAGAGGTTTTTAAGTCCTCTTCTAACATAATCCGGTGCATACAAATATAGGGACTGATGTATTTCAAGTCAGAAATGTTATAACCTAGAGTTGTTGGATATTTCCTTAAGACCTCCAATAATCGCTCAATCTCTTCTGGACCTAGGTATGCGTTGACTATCATTGGGCGATCAAGTTCCTTATCTAGAAACTCATATCTTAGGTTCTTAGGCAACACTTTAAGCTCTACAGATGGTTGTTTTGGGCTAGGTATATGATCAGGGGTAAGTGCAAGACATTCTCTTAAATTGTCGTCCTCATATGGTTCACGCCATTCATCATCTTTGAATATGGATGGTACTGGAAGTTTTAGGACTTCAACAACTTGAGGTGTTTCCATCTCTAGTTCTCTCACGCATTCGTCAATAATATCTAATACACAACATGTATCGTCTATGGCAGGTGCTTTCATGAATTTGGAAAGGATAAACTCAATTTTCTCCTCGCCTACTTTGAAAGTAAGCTTTCCTCTCTTGACATCTATTATTGCTCCTGCAGTGGCTAGAAAGGGTCTTCCTAGAAGAATCAGAATACTTGAGTCTTCTTGAATATCCATCACTACAAAATCTGTAGGAATGTATACTTGACCAATTCTTACTGGAACATTTTCCAGGATGCCTACAAGGTATTTAATTGAACGATCAGCCAATTGAAGGGATATTATTTTTTGGCTTTAGACTTCCTAGGTTTAGTCTTTCAGTGATTGAGAGGGGGCATTAAGCTCACACTAGCTCCTAAATCGCGTAGCACTTTATCGATACCAAATTTTCCTATAACACATGGAATAGAGAAACTCCCTGGATCTTTCAGTTCCAGAGGCATCTTGTTTTGTATGATTGTACTACACTCTTCAGCCAGTGCCACAGTACTATCGTCGTCAAGCTTCCTTTTGTTTAACATGATTTATTTAAGAAACTTGGCGTAGGATGGTATTTGGGTAATTACTTTAGAGAAAGGGATTGCTATGTGGAGTTGCTTGAGAAGTTCTAAAAAAAATTGAACTGAACCTCTGTTTTATATTTAGCTAGTCTTTGAGGGTATGGAATAAGTGGTTTATATGGAGGAGAAAGGACATAAGGTTTCTCTTTTTCTTGGTTCTCCTTGTCCTTGGGGTCTGGCTTACTTATCTTTTCTGGTTCTCTTTCAGGGTTATTGTCTAGTATTCTCTTTGGTTCCTTGTTCATATCCTCAGTTCTCTCACGCATTGTCTAGTTGTTCATTCGTGGATCGACTGGGCCTTCCAATTCTGTCCCACTTTGTAGTGTTATTGCGTTGGCTTGGCCCTTTGGGTTCGGTTGTGGTTGTCCAGGAAAGACACCAGCTGGGGCAGTAGTAGCTGCTTTTTGTTGTTCCACTTGTGAGATTTGTGTCTCTAGCACTTTGTTATGAGTGGCCAAAGCGTCTACCTTATTTGTCAATTGTTTTACAAGCTCGTTGGTGTGAATGTTTTGGTTCATAAACTCCTTGTTTTGTTGAGTCTGAGAAGCGACAAAGGTTTCCATCATTATTTCAAGATTAGACTTTTTAGGTGCTTGAGGAGCAGCAGGTGCTGCTTTTTGTCTTCTCGAGCATATCTGACTAAACCCTAGTCACTCAAGGAAACCACTCAAACAAGATTGAGATTTAAAAGTTGTGTTTACAAGGAATGCTTCTAAGAAAGCAGATTAACACAAGATTAATACAAAGAATGTCTCACACAATAACGAACAACAACTCTATGAGTGTTTACAAAGAATATACACAAAAATAATATTTACTTCAACAAAGCATGAATGTTCAATAGCGTGAACATGAACAACTTCTTCTAATCATTCAAGTCTTCTTTATATAGGTAGATAAAAGATCTGTTGGATGGTAGGATTGGAATTGCAAATAGCATCTGTCTCTTTCATAACAGTTTACAAATGGGAGGCAAAATGGTACAATAGCACTGTCCTTCGCCCACAAAATCAAGTTAGTGGAGAGACGGATGATCTTGTACTGTGTACTATTTTCCTGATGCAAAACCTTTTGAACTTATCTTCTAATCTTCAGAGGCTTCTGATAAAATGATGTTGAAGCATATGCTTAGAAGGTTCAAGAGACAATTGAGAGAATCGTCAGAACCCCACTCTTCAGAGTCTTGACACAGTTCCTAAGAACCTGGTCTTCAGAGTCTTTAGATCTTGTTATTAAGAATTTTTAGAACATGAGCGCTGAATCTTGAAGGCATACAATCCTTCAGAGGCTCTTCAATCAGAGTTACAGTCATAAGCTTTAGCACTAACGTTCTTCAAAACCCTTGTCTAAGAATAGAACTTGACAGCATCTTGTAAAGCACTTGTATCTCTTCAGAGTCATAGTGTGTTGATTCCAGAATCCGATGACGTCACACGTCAGAGCTTCAGAGTCAGAAACTATTTAGCAAAAGCTACACACTAGACAAAAATCATTAGTGTACAAAATTATTCTTTAAGAAACAATGCATTTTTATCATCAAAACTAAAGGTCAGATGTAGAACAAAATCTTATTCTAACAAATACGAGTGACACTCAATAGGTGATTGCCAGTATGCTAGGAGCACATGCACATTTTTTATTAATGAGGGATAATTACTTTGATCATTTGAATACTGTTGTTACTCATTTTGGTGATGATGCACTGGTTTCTTATCATATAAAATGTTTATTAAGGACATTTCTTTTATTTGGTCGGCACAACCATATTTGTGGGCAAAAATGTGACACTTTTGGATGTTGTCTATATTAATTACTTCATAGATCATGAGAGGATTCATAAACATAATTGGGGTGTATCTTTTTTGGTTTCCCTATACTCGAAACTAGATGACGCAAGCCATTGAGAGACAAGACACTTGTCTCTTTTAGGTAATACACATACATGTAGCTTATTAAGTTTATAGCATTTTTGAAAATTTATATGTCGATACTAATCACTTTTATCTGAACCATTTTTTAGCATGGATCCAACAACATTTTTCTGAAAACTTCGGGTAGCATATTGTCGCTCCCGGGATTTTCATCCAAGTACAAACGTGAAAGTGGCACCGAAACAGAGTCGCCAACAATGTGTGTTTATCCCAAGAGAGGGAAAGGAAACACTGCGTAAACCTGAAGGAAGGAAAGAGCATGGTCTTGCGACCAAGAGAACTGGGTTCGGGAGTCGGTTACACAAGAGGAAGGTATTAGCACCCCCTCGCGTCCATCGTACCCGATGGGATCCACGCTTGCTTGTCTCGATCAAAGGGTGTCGTCATCTGGAGCTCCGCTGCTACCGGGAAAGAAAAAGAATGAGAACAGAAAGGACCGAAGAAACAAATGTAGGGAAAATATAAGAAGTGCTCGAATGGGCCCTACCCCACTGCCTACGTATCTCATCAGGAGCATGAGAATCAGAGCGACGTAGTTCCCCTCACTAGTGATGGATTATTTGTGTTTTTTAGGGAACGACCAACGTTCTAGCTCAGGTGTTGCAGGCTCGCTGGTCCAAGTGCGTTACCATCTTGCAAGAGAATGAGGAGAAGCACGTTCGTACGTTGAGAATGAGTGAGATGAGAAAAGAATTCCTGAAGGAAAGACGTTATTGTTTGTTTTTGTCTTTTAAGAAAGAAGTGTCTTGATTATTTTTGTGTTTTGTAACACATATTGTATTTAAGTCCCTCATGTAAGATCGAATGCCTCGCATATCGACCCAAGACAGGACGTATGCTAAACATTCCAAGAAAGTGAGAGAAGACCCCACACTTCCTTGTTCTCACATGAAAGGCTCAAATACAATATTTGTTATGCCTTTATTAAGTGTTTTTTTATTTTGGTTTTGAGATGAGAAGAAGTGACTCAAAGGTCGAGAAAGGTAAAATCTAATGAGGGAGACTAAGACTCAAACCCTAATGTTATCATACATGGATGTTCCTATGGTTAATGTGGTTTAAAGAGCACTATCCTAAAAAAGGAGGAGAAGAACATAAGAAGAAACTTACTTCCAAGATGGAAGTTAAGTTGATCTTAAAGAGGAATGAAGAAAATTATTCAAGGAAAGCATATAAATGCGTATCATAATCACAAATTTGAAAGCTTAAAAGAGATAAAGGAAAAGATTGTATGTGGGTGCACACCCACACACATGACTTACCAATAGCCCCTAAAAATGTTAGCAAAGCAAATGTATATGAAAGCCAAAGTAAAAGAAATAAGGCAATTAATCAAAGTTAGAATTAAAATGCTAACTAAAAAAGAATTTAAATTCTAAGGAAAAAAAGTTAAATTGTCTAACTCTAAAAATTAATCCTAAAATTAGTTCAAGTTGATTCTAAAGAAAATTAATCCTAAAATTAAATCTAGAATTAAAACTAATATTAATTTCTAATTAAAAATCTAATTCTAACTAAACAAAATTAATTCTAAAATTGAGAACTAACTATTAAAGGTTAATTAACCAAAAATTAGTATCAAGATTAAATTCTAATTCTAAAGTTAAAATCTAATTAAAATAAAATCTAATTCTAAAGTCAAGATTATTATCTAATTAAAAAGGTTAGAATTGATTTTGCAAACAAACCAAATTAGACTCAAAGAAGGGTGTATAAAACGTTCCAGGAGGTGTGATCAGAAAAACAAGGCGTGTGGGCTGATATCCTAGGCCCAAGGGTTTGTGCGTTGGGGGTGCAAGAAGAGAATGGGAAGTGTGAAACGGAAAACGTGTGGGCCTTCGAGCCTAATCCGGTCCAGGTTTGTGAGGCTTAACCTAATTGAACAAAACTCTCAGCCACTTAACACTTCAATATTGCCTCTCATCCTCCGTGTTTTATCTTTCTCCTTCCTTCTTCTCATGCATTTCTCACTCTCTCTGTTCGCTCAATCTCTTTTTAACTCTCCTTCCGTTCGCCTATTATCAACTTCGCCGTCCTCGGGAACTCACCAATTTCACCTCCTTTTTCCTCAAATCACTCATCCAACAACTAAACTTAATCAACACCTAAACTCCCTCTTCTTCTCCAAATCGCTCCTCTCCCTCAACTTTCGATCGAGCCTCGCCGGAAAAACACCGTGCCATATCTCACCTCCGGCGGCGACGAAAGGGAAAGACTCACCAAACCTCCAACATCTTGCTCACAAATCGCACCAAATGCGACGTTCTCAACTTCGCCGTCACAACCTCCTCTCTCACCATCTCAACGAAACGCATCATACACATCGCTCCAGCAACGTTCGCTCCTCTTTCGCAACATCACATTCATCATCATCGTCGGATATAAGCCAGTAAAGAAAACTCCGCCGCGCCATGGCCAGTTGCCGGCGACGGCGGAGCGCGAACCTCAACAACTTAATACGGAGAGAAATGTTCAAAAATTCACCAATTGATTCGAAACGAAATCGCAGTACACATAAAACACTACAGAAATTGATACGTACCTATCGGAGTCGCTCCGATGGCGCTTTGAGGACGATGACGATGGAGAGAGACTTCAGCTTGACGTAATATTCCAACGAAGATAACGGTAATGAAACTTCAACTCCGATTCTTTTGTCTTTCTCTTTTTTCACTATGATTTTGAAGTTGTTGTTGATTGATGAGAATTGAAACTATCACCGAAGTCTTCTCCTGCAATTCTCTATTCCGCTACGAACCGATCCGCGATCTTCTTCTTCTATTTCTTCCCGTGTTGTGGCTTGTGAATCATTGTTGTTGGATTTGCGTTGAGTCTTTATGGTGAATTTGCAGATTGATGAACTGACGAGGATGAGTGAGGTTTCAAGATGCGTATGAGGAAGGTGAATTGATGATGAATCGGAGATATGGTACGTGTTATGATTCTCTTGCAGGTTGGAGATGAAGAAAGGATAGACGATGATGAAGAACGAAGGTTTCGAAGATGAAGAATGATTATGATGATTTCTAAATTTTGCTCTGAGGTTTGCGGGTGAAGGATGGAAAGGGTGATGCTCCTGATTTTTCTGCAGGTTCTGAATTAGAGGAGAGAATTGGAGAGTCCTCCTCCTGATGATGAGTGTTGGCGCGCAATTTATGGGAAATTTTGGAGGGTAGAATCGGATTTTCGACTGAGTTTGTTAGAGGAATTTGTTGTGAGTGAGCTGTGAAATTTTGTCACGAATTTGGACGCTTCATGAGATTGTGACGTTATCAACTTTTTTCTCTCCTTTGTAATTTTCTGTTATTATTTGTACTGCTAAAAAATGGACTCATTGAATTGGCCTTAGAGTTTAATGAATATTGAGAAAGTAGTTTTGAATACAATGGGTTAGAATGTGAATTTAGGAATTTTGAGTTTGAAAATGGATAAAATATGGACATGGATATCTAAAAAGTGGATAATTGCATAATGAAAAGTGAAAATAGACAATGGATTCAATGGTTAAAAATGGGTTTTGAATAACATGGATATGGATATTTGGAATTAAAAAGATAATAAATGGAAATGGATAATGGGTATTGGTTTAATAATTTGGATTAGAATGGATTTGAAATGAAATATGGTTAAATGGATAGAGAAATGGTTTAACATGGTATTTAAAAATGGTTCAAGCTTGAAATGAAACTTCGGATTTGAATTAACTACGGTTTAGGGAGGTGGGTGATTGATAATGGATTGGATAATGGATGTGGAGTTAAATTGGTTTTAAAGATGAATGTGGATTAAAAAATGGATATGTATTTTATTGGTTTTAATGGACACGAAATGGATTGTAAATGGATTTAAAGTGGAATTGGTTTGAATAAATGGATATTAGTGGAAAAATGGTTTATGGTTAGAGGGTTTAAAATGGATAACTAAGTGGATAAAAATGGATAAAGAAAAAATGGTTAAAAAGGGATATGGAAATGTAATGGTTATGGATATTGAAATAAATTTGGATGTGGAAAGAAAGTTGGTTAAAATGGTTGAAAATGGTCATGATGGATAGAAAATGGATAACCCAAAGAATTCAAAACCAATCACAAACTATTCACAAGCCTCTAATAAAATGGTCACAGCTACCACTGAACAATCTGGCCACTCACATGATCCACTGAGGAATCTCAACCGATACACAGTCCACAAGCTCAACCATGAATAAAAACCTAAATCACCTAGATGTACACTGATGAACTTTGCAGAAGATGACTTGCAGAATCGCCCCGAACAGGGTAAACACTTATAACAAGAAAATCCTTCGATCCCATGTCTCAGAAAACCAATGCAATGATATGATTATGAGTTATGACCTAAAAATGCAGATGAACGCGAAGCAAAAGCCAGAAAAAGGTAGGGCAAATTTTGGGGGTACTACGCATATTGTTACTATATATGATGAAGAGTTTCCTCAAACTTTCTTGATTAATACACATAGGTGATAAGTGTCTGGTTTTAAATGAATTCTAGATCAATTTTCTGCAATTTTAAGCTCTTTTCCAAATGCCTGAATGCGAAACAACTTATTTTTAAGTGATTTTTGAATCAATGTCTATTTTTGGTCACTTTGATGTTTTTTGTTAGTTTTGCAGCATTTTTCGTAAAAAGGACGCGACAAAAATCGGAAGAAAACACGATGAAACGAGCAAGGTCGCATGTCTGCAAGAAATTCGCCTGGCGAAGCTGAATTTCGCCTGGCGAATTCAGATATTTTTCTCAGCTTCCTTTGCACTGTTCTGTCACATGGCTGATCTTAAAGGTTTCGCCAGGAGAATTTTGGAGCTCGCCTGGCGAATTTGTCTGGGCAGAAAGTGGTATTTAGGGAGTTTTGTAGATATTTTTGGATATAACATTTTTGTAGAGAATCGTTGCAACCTAGAAACTACTGTGGAGGATAAAAACTTCATCTTTTATTATTTTTCTTAGGATCCAAAACTTTTATGTTGCAATCCTTGAATCTTTGAAGATTGATGCAACAAAAGCTTTGTCTATTACTTGTTGATCAAGCTACCATGACAATGGGTAGCTAAGCAACTTTTGTGTCAAGATTAGAGGTAGTTAATCTTGCTTGTATGTATTTTTTTTTTATCTTTTGTATATGAACAAGGTTGATGATCAATATATGATGAAGTTGTTTGCTTTTAATGGTATATTTGTGGTTTGAATCACTCTAGACATAGATTTTCCAAATCTTTACCTAATGTCTTCATCTCTTAAAAACCAAACTCTAGATATAGATTTGTGGTTTAATATTTGCTTTGTATTGATCTTAAAGTTCGTTGTTTCGATTGTTAGCGTGAGACATCATCTAACAATTTAAATAACGATACTCACGAATTTGCTTTAGACATAAACTTATTTGCGAGGATACGCGATTGTATTGATCGAAACTACGTTCATACGCTTGATTAATCGAATATGTATGAAATGGATTAGCGAAATCTATTCTTGACATGCTTTTCTCAAACTTACAACATCTATGTTCCAATTTAATTCTTTGCTACAAACTTATGTTGAAAAACCAAGAACAATTTGAAACCCCTTAACTTAAAACGGTAAAACTATTGAACGAAAAGCATTGATAACGCACAATCCCTGTGGAGACGATAAAACACCCCCCGAAATATTCTTCAACAAAATGGCGCCATTGCTGGGGATTGTTGTTTGTTATTGCAAGCATTGCAATAGTTTTTGAGTTTTAAGCTTGTTTAACTTTTTCTTGTGCTTGTTAATTTGTTTGGTTAAGTGTGCAGACTCTGTCTATGTGAGGGAAGTTACCCGCAGACCAACTTTTTTTTATCCTGAAATCGAAAGAACTGCACGTAAGTTAAATAGCAGAACAAGGCGGAGGAGGAAACTTGCTAAGTAAAGACGAGAACGAGAGGAAAGTTCAACTTCGACACCAATACCACAGTTACCGCCAACCATGGCTGCACCACCACCACCACCACCTGCTTCAACACCGTGTGTTAATAGTCCGAGGCATACCGCACAGTTCGCACGTAATGCTCATAATGGTCGGCACTCTGAAATGAAAACGGATATTCTCTCTCTTCTATACAAGAATCCATTCACTGGTATGGATCACGAGGATCCCTTTACTCACTTGACCAAATTTTATGAAATTGCAGGCGCGACTGGTGCACCCGAAGCTGAAGAAGAGTCTTTGTTTAAGAGACTATTCCCACATTCCCTCATTGGGAAGGCTAAGGAATGGTACCTTGACCAATCAACTGCTATTATGACGGACTGGAACATGTTAGAAGAGAAGTTCTTGGAACGATTTTTTCCTCACAATCGTTTCATGGAAGCTAAAACGGCGATTTCAGTTTTCACTCAAGGTGGAAATGAGTCTCTCAACGAAGCTTGGGAGAGATTCAAGTCCATGCTTAGAAAATACAAAGGGCGCGGTTTTTATGAGCTTACGCAAGTTCATATTTTTAGAAATGGTCTTCAAATGGTTCACAAAACATTGTTGGATGCTACTGCTGATGGATCTTTAATGACTAAAAGCGCCGAAGATGCCATTTTTATCATTGACAAGATGGCATTAAATGACCATCAAGGGAATCATAACCGTGGCCAATCTCAAAACAAAGCGGGAGTGCTAGAGTTGGGTACAAATGACGTAATTCTTGCTCATAACAAATTATTATCTCAACAGGTTGAGTTGCTCACGCAATAAATGTCCAAGCTACCTCAACAGATTAAAGAGATGCATGAGTTGCCGAACAAAAATGTGCATATAGCGGTTTGTGAGCTTTGTAAAGGCGATCACCCAACCGGCTATTGTCCTCCTTGTCCTCCGGTTGAAGAAGAAGTGAATTACATGAATAATCAAAATCAACAACAAGGTTATCAAAGGCAACAACAACCTTATCAACAGGGGTATCAAAATCAACAACCAAGAGGAAATTATCAAAATCAACAAGGATATCAACAAACTCGACAAAATCCTTATCAACCTCAAGGAGGGAGTTCCAAGCTTGAAGAGACTCTTAACCAATTTATTCAAATGTCCATGGTCAATCAAAAGACAAATGAAGCATCGATCAAAATCTTGAAAGTCAAGTTGGGTAACTTGCAAAACAAATGACCGAGCAACAAGCGGGGCCTTCTTTCTCCGCCAATACTCAAAATAACCCAAAGGAGCATTGTAAAGCTATTGTTACTAGAAGTGGGAGAGAGTTGGGAGAAGGAGAAAAAAATGAGAAAAATGTTGATGAAAGAATTGAGGAGGTTGTGGAGAAAGAAAAAGTTGATGATGTTGTAGTTGAAAATAATGATAAGGAGGAAGTTGAAAATAATAATGAGAAGTTAGTTGAAAAAGATAACTGTTAGTTCTTGTGATTGGCTAAAATTTTGGTAAAACAATGTTAATGTCATGGTTGATGTTTCAACATGAGCTTCTAACATTATTGTGTTGTTTATTTAACAGTCTGGTGTGTTAAAGGTGTAAGGGCTGCAGTTGTGTGCTGATGTTAAACCCGATGTCGTGACATCAGTTGTGAACATAAGTCAGAGATGATTTATTAGGGCTGCGCGTGTTGCTGATGTTAATAAGATATTTTGCTAAAGAGAATCAGAGATTGCAGGCGAATATCATGGGGAAGATATATTCTGTTGCAATCAGTTATAAAGAAGATTAGTTTGTTGCTAATTTAATGCAAAAAGATATGAAGAATAATTAGAGTTAATTATGAAGAGCTGATTGAAGATTTAATTGAAGATCAATTCTGTAGCAGAATCTTTCACAGATTTGTAGCAGAAGATTTGCTATGATTTGAAGGCCCAAATCCAGTTGGGAAAAAGTTATAAATAGAATGCTTGTAACCTAGAAAAGACACGAGTCCAAGATGTAGATCATTAGGGCTTAGTCTAAGTGAACCACTCGGGTTGTGAGATGGTCACTGTGTTCTTACTCAGAAACCTGTAGGTAATGAGTTTTGTATTGTTCTTGGAGGAAGCTTTGAAGCAACTCCAAGGTGTGTCATGGAAGTGTGACTTCTATGTGTTTGGAGAGTTGTTGGAAATCAAGCTGTTGATGCAGTGGCGGAGATGTTGACTGCTAGACATTATTGCGATGATTGGGAGTGAGATGGAGTCTCTTACCTAGGGAGGACTTAGGTAGAAGGGTCATTGGGTAGTGATGAAATTAGATAGATTGTCAACTGGTCTGTTGAGTCTGTAATTTGATACTACTAATAGTGTACTTCCTTCCTGGCTTGGTATTCCCCCAGATGTAGGTTGTTGGACCGAACTGGGTGAACAATCCTTGTGTGTTTTTCTGTTGTTTTACATTGTCCATTGCAGAGTGTGTTGTTGTAACATCACACATAACATCACAGGCTTTTAGTGTCTTGTTCATACAGCAGATATTGATGTTGTGACATCGCACGTAACATCACATATCTGGTACCAAAATTTCAATTGGTATCAGAGCAGGCATCCTATCTGTTTCTGGATGAGATCTAAGGAAGATACTTTCTGGTTCATGAGCAAGGGAGATTGTTTTGCTGAGTTATGGACTTGGTCAGTTCATAGGTGGTTTGGATGATCCCTTGGAGTGAAGGATGGACATTTCATAATATAGTATTGTTGGCACGTGGTTTATACTGATGTGTGCAAGGATTTTTGAGTAGTGTCTGAAGGTTGTTGAGGAGTTGTTATGTGTTGTAACCCTGGTTGGTTCTTGTATCTCTGGTGTTGAGAGTCTAGGAAGATATCCTCTTGGAAAGACATTAGGGTTTGGTCTCCTCAGCAGGATATTTTATGATGTTGTAGTTGCCAAAGTTACTTGAGGATTATCGCATATCCTTGTTTGGGAGAGAAGTGTTCATAAGGTGAATGTATCTTCTTAAGACTGTTTGACATGGATGGATCAAAAAAAGAATATATTTCAAGTCAGACATTGAAGACCAATTCAGAACAGTGATTCCTTCTTTATCATCTTTCTTGATGATGAAAGAAGAGGGTAGATCCAAAGCAAAAGAGTATCACTGTCAAATCTTTCATGCGGGAGTGAAGATCTTGATAAGTTATCTCTTGAGCCTAGTTATGGTGACCTAATGAGGAGGAAGTTTCATCAAGAAAGAAGCTGAGCTTAATATGTCAATTCTAATGTCTCGACATCGCGCTACACATTAGCAGTTTATGGTAAATGCTAAATCTAAGACCTATTAGATTGTAGCTGCTTTGAAGGATCACTGAAGCTGTGAAGATGATGTTTATAATGTCATAGCATCTCAGATGTGTTGGTTGAAGAAAAGGTAGTAATCCTGATAGCAGAAGAGAAGGAGTTGATCCTTGTTTGAGCTAAACTGTCTGAGGACCATATTATAGGGTAAATGCATCCATGATTTTGTGTAAATCAACCTGTGGTAAATTGGTGTCCGCATTAGTTGGAATGAACTCTTCCAGTTTTGTGGCTTGGAGGATTGAAAGTAGCAGTTTGTCTATGGTATGTTATCACTCTTAAGTTAGACAAGAGGTCTGAACCTTGTGCTTATAAAAAGAAGCTTCTGGAAGAGTGTGTTATGCAAGTTACTGCAGTTTTGTTGGTCTGATCTTGGAAGTTGATCAGATGTTGATATGTTCTCATGTGAGATATGTGAGGATTAGTATGGTTGTAGTCTCCAAATCCATAAGAGATGTTTAATGTGTTGTAGACTAATGTCAGAACCGATGTTGAAACAACATTTCAGTTCTTTGCTCAGGGTGGAGTAAAAGATCAAGACACTGACCTAACCTGTAAGGCTTTTGTGGTATGAGTGGTTGTCATGATGGCTTGAAGAAGAATCAGAAGATTTCGGTTGAAGGTTACCTTGACAGGAGTTAAGTATGTGTCTGCTGTTGATAAGGGTGTGCATTCAAACTAATGACAAAATACATTGACGGGAGACTATGTATATGTCTGATGTAAAAGTGCAGGACTTTTGTGACTATTTATGGTGTGTGTGAGGACTCTGTGAAACAATCATAACAGTAAGATTGTGTGTTCTATAGTGCATTTAGAAGTGGCATTATTTGGTATAGTTATGGGGTAGTCTTGGACTACTTATTGTCTGAAGATTCAGATGTGGTAGGTTTAAAGTCTTTGGAGTTTCTGAGCAGGATGGAGGTTGTCTACTCAAACTTGATTGTTGATTCAAGTCTATGAGAGCATGGAAATCTGTTTATGCAAAGGGAGGAGGTTCTTCTAAGTGGCAGAAGGAAGAGCTGAATTCAACAGTTGGATATCATAGTGTTTTGACATCTAGCTTAACATCAGAAGTCTCAGCTGGTGATATGGCACATCAGCTTAAGGTAGAGGTGATCTACAGTAATGGGAGTTATGGATGCTTCAAAAAGATCTATCTCATACAGTTTACGGGAGCTGTGGTTTGAGAGGATGTTACATGACTATGGCTTAGGGAGTCTAAGTGTGTTTGCTTTTGAGCAAGTGGAACATGTGACTTGAAGATCAAGTTTCCTTGGTGGATCAATATATCTTTGTGAGAGTTCTGACAAACGTGAAAAGGTCAAAATGTGGCATTTGATTGTTTTCATATGAGGATTCATGAATGAGGTGATCAAACTGTGGCATTTGGTTGATCTCAGAAGTGAATTCGAAGAATCAAGATAATCAGAGTGTGGCAGCTGGTTATTATTGAGGATTGTCTTGGAACAAGTTACTCTTGGGCAGAAGGGTGATGAGTTGAAGACTCAAGGAAATTATTTTTCTTGAAGGTGGATGAGAGTTTTATTCTCTAGTTCCTTGGATTACTATGCAATAGTAAGTCCAGTTGGTGGAGCATCATGGTGATGATATCTTGGTGTGTGGAAAATGTTCTAACTTGTGTTGGGACATTATCTGATTGAATATCCATGGTGAAGGATGATTTTGTTCTGGTTCTGAAGCTTGGTGCATACATTATGCCTAAGGAGCGTCTACATAGTCATACGGGAGAATGATGAAGTAGAAGGTCTGCCTTGGATGGAGAATGTAGAGAAGACTGAAGTAGATCAGGTATGGATTGATTGGAAGTCTGAAGATGTAGAGTATGATAGGGAATGGCTAACTTTGGAGAAAGGGACAATGGTACCATTATGCATGTGCTCAGCAAGTGTGCTCAAGTGTTCATCTTCATCTAGAGCATTGGTTAACCATGACAGGGGGAGTACTTGTCCATGAGTTCTGCAGCTAAGGTGCATATATTGTAAAGCTTGCATGATGATCAGCTTGGGGAGACTGGTTGCCTCTTATGAGGATATAATGTCAGATAACATGTTATGACATTAGGCTGTTGGTTGGCATTGGATGTTATGACAATTGGTTCTAGTCATGTGATTCTTGTGTGCTCATGCTTCTGAGAAGAAGTCTGAAGACAAGTTTATTGGTTTGGAATGTATAATCTTCTGTGGAAGTCTTGGATTGATAATGTTGTGAGCAAGCAGACATTGTCAGAACATGGTACAGGACATGTTTTTCTTGAGCCAAACAAGGATTTATTTTGGACGGTGGTGTAAGGATAAGGTGAAACACGTGTCTTCGACTATGCATGGAACTGTTTTTATGGTAAGTATCAGTTAGAGGCAATAAAGGCGGTCAAGACTGTTTTGGATGGTAGACATTGAATTTGGATGGAGTTTTTAGTTCCTAAAATAGTGTTTCTATGACCAAGAACTTTGACTATTCAAGGCTCGTTAATTCCAAAGTAACTGGTCAGCTATTTATAGAGGTTTTTCTTTGCTCCTTCAGCCAGTGAGTGCTCTTGTTTCATAAGTCTTATGGCGTTTGTTCATTTTTGGGTGAGCACTACTTGGGTCTGGTTCTGTGAGGGCTTTCTTTGCCAATTTGTGGCTAAAAAGGGGGAGAAAGGAAAAGGTTTTGCTAAATGGTTTGCGCAGATGCTTTGTCTGGAGTCTGCAGTTTCAGATGTGGCTCAGAGATGTCAAAGAGGTTGTCCTAACCTTAGGTTGGTGTTGAGTCTTTGTGACTTGTGTCCTGAGTTATGAACACAGTTGTGACTTGTGTTCTGAGTTACCTGGGTTGGCAGAATGGCACTTCTTAAGTTTCATCTTATGCCACAGTTTAAACCTAGTGTCTGATCAATGAAGGTGTGCAGAATTCTCTTATGCCACCATTGGTCTCTTATGTATAGACAAACATTTCTTTTCTGGAGGAGTCTTCTACATTTGTTCTGGGTCTGTCCTGGAAGGAAAAATAAATGTGTTGTGTTGAGGAGGAGTGTCAGATATCTTCTTCCTCATGTGCACCAAATGACTTCAAGACTGTCTACTACTTAGGTCCTGATGTGCTGCCTGGAGTTGTTGTGCTATGGTGATGTTATACATGATGTCCTAACATCATTCAAAATTAGTCAAGAAGATGATTCTCCATGGTTGTTGTACACAGTAGCTACTGATGATTACTGTTAGGATCAGATGACTTCTAACAGTAGTATAGGGTTGTAATTGCTGATGTAATTAGAGCTGTAACGTTTATAGTTTTAGCCAAAATTAGCCAAAGGGGAAGATTGTTAGTTCTTGTGATTGGCTGAAATTTTGGTAAAACAATGTTAATGGCATGGTTGATGTTTCAACATGAGCTTCTAACATTATTGTGTTGTTTATTTAACAGTCTGGTGTGTTAAAGGTGTAAGGGATGCAGTTGTGTGCTGATGTTAAACCCGATGTCGTGACATCAGTTGTGAACATAAGTCAGAGATGATTTATTAGGGCTGTACGTGTTGCTGATGTTAATAAGATATTTTGCTAAAGAGAATCAGAGATTGCAGGCGAATATCATGGGAAAGATATATTCTGTTGCAATCAGTTATGAAGAAGATTAGTTTGTTGCTTATTTAATGCAAAAAGATATGAAGAATAATTAGAGTTAATTATGAAGAGCTGATTGAAGATTTAATTGAAGATCAATTCTGTAGCAGAATCTTTCGCAGATTTGTAGCAAAAGATTTGCTGTGATTTGAAGGCCCAAATCCAGTTGGGAAAAAGTTATAAATAGAATGCTTGTAACCTAGAAAAGACACGGGTCCAAGATGTAGATCATTAGGGCTTAGTCTAAGTGAACCACTCGGGTTGTGAGATGGTCACTGTGTTCTTACTCAGAAACCTGTAGGTAATGAGTTTTGTATTGTTCTTGGAGGAAGCTTTGAAGCAACTCCAAGGTGTGTCATGGAAGTGTGACTTCTATGTGTTTGGAGAGTTGTTGGAAATCAAGTTGTTGATGCAGTGGCGGAGATGTTGACTGCTAGACATCATTGCGATGATTGGGAGTGAGATGGAGTCTCTTACCTAGGGAGGACTTAGGTAGAAGGGTCATTGGGTAGTGATGAAATTAGATAGATTGTCAACTGGTCTGTTGAGTCTGTAATTTGATACTACTAATAGTGGACTTCCTTCTTAGCTTGGTATGCCCCCAGATGTAGGTTGTTGGACCGAACTGGGTGAACAATCCTTGTGTGCTTTTCTGTTGTTTTACATTGTCCATTGCAGAGTGTGTTGTTGTAACATCACACATAACAGCACAGGCTTTTAGTGTCTTATTCATACAGCAGATATTGATGTTGTGACATCGCACGTAACATCACATATCTGGTACCAGAATTTCAATAACCTTGAAAAAGAAAAGATAGAATAAAAGAAGAGAAGAGTCAAAAAGGGGAAGGAGATAGTGAATCCAATTCTTATTCAAAACTTTCCTTACCCTCATACGCCTACAAAGAAAGACAATGAAAGGCATTACGCTCGTTTCATGGACATATTCAAACAATTTTAAATCAACATTCCGTTTGCCGAAGCGCTTGAACAAATTCCATAATATGGTAAGTTCATGAAAGATATTCTTACAAAGAAGCGAAGATATTCGGAGCCGAAAACAATTATCCTTGATGCTAGTTATAGTGCTATAATCCAAAGAACTCTACCAAGGAAAGAAGTCGGTCTGGGGCGTGTTACTTTGCCGGTAACCATTGGTGATGTCTATGTTGGAAAGGGCTTAATTGATTTGGGCTCAAGCATAAACTTAATTCCATTGTCCATTGTGAAGAGGCTTGGGAACATTGAAATGAAGGTAATTCGGATGTCGTTACAATTGGCCGACAAATCCACAACTCATCCTCATGGAATGGCTCAAGATGTCTTAGTTAAAGTTGATAAGTTTTTCTTTCCGGTCGACTTTGTTGTTATTAATATGGAGGAAGACGAGGATGCTCCATTAATTCTTGGACACCCTTTTACGAAGACCGCCCGAATGATGATTGATGTTGATGACGGTCTTATGAAAGTAAGAGTTCAAAATAAAGAAGTGAGTTTTAATCTCTTTGAAGCAATGAAGCATTCTCAAGATAAACATGACAGTTTCCGTATTGATGCAACGGAAGAAGCCATAATGGAAGTTTCAAAGCAAGTTCATTTAGTATCTCCCTTGGAAAGAGCTCTTGATGACTCGTTTGAAATATTTCCCGATGAAGAAGAAAGGGAACTTGAAGAGTGTTTGAAGGAACTTGAATCTTTGAAGGAGTTACAACCATGGGAATATGAAGCGGAAGAGTTAAAGAAAGAGGTGAGTGATGAGAAGTCTCAACTTGAATTGAAGGTGTTGCCTTCTAATTTAAAATATGTGTTCCTTGATGATGGTTGTAACAAACCGGTTATCATTAGCAACATCTTGACCGACAAAGAGGATGACCGTTTGATTCAAGTTTTGGAAAAGAATCAACTAGCTATAGGTTGGGTTATTTCTGATCTAAAGGGAATATGTCCAGCTTATTGCATGCATAAGATTTTAATGGAAGAAGATTTCAAGTCGGTCGCTCAACCGCAACGCCGCTTAAATCCTACCATGAAAGAGGTGGTTAGGAAGGAAGTGGTAAAAATGTTAGATGCCGGAATGATTTACCCCATCTCTTATAGCCTGTGGGTTAGTCTGGTACAAGGGGTGCCGAAAAAATGCGGATTGACGGTTATTCGAAACGAGAAAAATGATTTAATCCCAACAAGAACCGTGAGCGGGTGGAGAATGTGTATTGATTACCGTAGGCTAAACAAAGCTACGAGGAAAGATCATTTCCCTCTTCTGTTCATGAATCAAATGCTCAAGAGACTTTTCGGTCAACAATTCTACTATTTTTTGGATGGTTATTCGGGTTAGAATCAAATTATTGTGAACCCGGAGGACCATGAAAAAACTGCTTTTACATGCCCTTTTGGAATCTTTTACTTATAGGAGGATGCAGTTTGGGTTGTGTAATGCACCGGCGACTTTTCAAAGGTGTATGCAAGCAATATTCTCAGATTTGATCGAAAAGACAAATGAGGTTTTTATGGATGACTTCTCGATTTTTGGGCAATCGTTTGATATTTGTTCGAAAAACTTGGAAGCGGTTTTAGAATGGTGTGGAGAAACCAACTTGCTACTCAATTGGGAAAAATGTAACTTCATGGTGACCAAAGAAATTGTGCTCGACCACAAAGTTTCTTCAAAGGGCCTTGAAGTCGATCAAGCCAAGGTGGATGTTATTGAGAAATTGCCACCACCGTTGAATGTAAAAGGTATAAGGAGCTTCCTTGGACATGCGGGATTTTATCGGAGGTTCATCAAGGATTTCGCAAAGATAGCAACGCCTTTGAGCAATTTGCTCAACAAATATAAGTCCTTTAATTTTGATGAGTCTTGCATGGTCGCTTTTAATTCTTTAAAACAAAAGTTGACTACCACGCCCATAATCATCGCGCCCAATTGGAAAACAGATTTTAAACTCATGTGTGACGCGAGCGATTATGCGGTAGGTGCGGCATTGGGTCAACGGAGAACAAAAAATTTTCATGCCATACACTACGCAAGCAAAGTCTTGAATAAAGCTCAAGTAAACTATGCAACAACTGAAAAAGAGTTGCTTGCGATAGTGTATGCATTGGATAAATTTCGGTCTTATTTAATTGGGTCTCGAGTAGTGGTTTACACGGATCATGCGGCGATTAAGTATTTGCTTACCAAGCCAGACTCAAAATAAAGGCTAATTCGTTGGATCCTGTTGTTACAAGAATTTGATCTGGAAATTTGTGACAAAAAGGGATCTGAGAATTTGGTGGCGGATCACTTATCCCACCTATTAAATGTTGAACTGACCAAAAATGAATTAGAGGTCAATGAGGAATTTCCGGATGAAAACTTGTATATGGTGCAAGTTAGACCATGGTTCGCCGACATGGCTAATCACAAAGCCGCCGGATTAATACCGGATGGTCTAACTCATCATCAGAAAAAGAAATTTTTATCTGACGCCAAGCCTTTTGTTTGGGAAGAACCATATTTGTTTAGGCTTGGTGTCGATAACATTTTGAGAAGATGTGTGTCAAAAGAAGAAGCCACTAGCATACTTTGGCATTATCATAACTCTCCTTATGGAAGGCATTTTAACGGATTAAGAACGGAAACGAAAGTCCTCCAATCGGGCTTTTATTGGCCTTCTTTATTCAAAGATGCTCATGCGCATGCACAAAGTTGTGACAAGTGTCAAAGGAGTGGTGGAATTTCAAAACGGCATGAAATGCCTTTACAAAACATGTTGGAAATTGAGGTGTTTGATTGTTGGGGAATAGACTTTGTTGGACCTTTTCCATCATCGTTTTCCAATGAGTATATTTTAGTCGCAGTTGACTATGTATCCAAATGGGTAGAGGCAATAACATGTGCTAAAGCGGATGGAAAAACTGTGATAAAATTTTTAAAGAAAAACATTTTTCTCGATTTGGTACTCCGAGGGTGTTGATAAGTGACAGAGGATCCCACTTTTGCAACACTCAGCTAGAAAAAGCCTTGGAGCAGTATGGTGTTAAGCATAAAGTTGCAACACCATATCATCCACAGGCCAATGGGCAAGCGGAGGTATCAAACCGTGAAATTAAAAGGATCTTAGAAAAAACGGTGTCGTCCTCGAGAAAGGACTGGTCAAATAAGCTCGACGATGCTTTGTGGGCCTATCGAACAGCTTTTAAAGCTCCGATTGGACTCACACCTTTAAAAATGTCTATGGTAAGAATTGTCATTTGCCGATGGAGTTGGAACATAAGGCATTTTGGGCCTTGAAATTTCTGAATTTTGATCCAACTTTAAGTGGAGAAAGAAGAAAGATACAATTGCATGAAATTGAGGAATTGCGCCTCCAAGCGTATGAATCCAACAGGCTGTACAAAGATAGAGTGAAAACTTACCATGACAGAAAGATAGTGACCAAACAGTTTGAAGTAGGGCAGCTGATCTTACTTTTCAATTCTCGATTAAAACTGCTCCCTGGAAAATTGAAATCTAGGTGGTCTGGTCCGTTCCGGATTCGGGAGATCAAACAATAAGGGGCAATAGTCATTTAAGACACAAAGTCAAATGAGAGTTGGACTGTAAATGGTCAGAGGTTGAAGATTTATCTTGGTGGTGATTTCGAGCGGAATCCCTCCGTTGTGCCGTTTTGCGATCCTTGAGGTTGCATTGGACCGTCGAGCTTAGCCGACGTTAAACAAGCGCTTGTTGGGAGGCCCCCCAACATTGTAAGTATTTCATCTTTGCTGTGTTAAGTTTTGAATTGTGTGAAAATAGTAGTGATTTTGGAAAGTTTTGGAAAATTCTGCATTACACCCTTGACAGCAGAGAATTCTGCTTCTGGTGTAATTCACCTGGCAAATCCTTATTTTGCCTGGCGAATCCAATTTTCGCCAGCCTCTCGCCACAACTTCGCCAGGCGAATCTGGCGTGACACTGCTAGTGCATTTTGCAGAGAGAAAAAGAAAGAAAAAAAATTTTATAATAATTTATTTAGGGTCCACTTGGGACCACTTATTTTATTTTTCCTTATCTTTTCTTTCCTCTCACTTTCACTTTTCCCCCTTTCATATTTCACTCTCACTCATTTCACTCTTTCACTCACACACTTTTCACTCTAAACCCCACTCTTTCATAACTCTCAATTTCACTCTTCCATCACTCTCAATCTCACTTGAGGTAAGTTCTTGTTCTTAATTTGTTTTAATTTAACTTGTTAATTTTTAGACTAGGGTTTGAATTTCACAACTGTTAGGGTTATTGTTGAAACCCTGGAAACAATGTTAGGAGTAGAATTGTTGTTGGATTGCTGCTATGGTTTTTAGAGTCAGAATTGTGAGTGATTTGTGGAAGAAGACCCCCCTGCATGTTAAAAAAATTTTGGGGTCGCAGAAATTCGCCTGGAGAGCGTGAGGCGAGCCTTCGCTTCAACTTCGCCTGGCAAACGTGCAGCGAGACGTCGCCCCTGCTTCGCCTGGCGAGCATGAGGCGAGTGACCTGTTTCAAAAAAAATTCAGTTTTGTTCTTATTATTCTATTCTGTTTACTTCTTATTTTATTTGTTTTAATTTCTGCTTTGAATTTGTTTTTTCTGTTTGGATTTTTGCTAACAATTGAAAACAATTCTGTTGCTTTGTGTCTTGTCTAATTTTTCAGATGGCTCCTAAAACCAGAGTAACCGGTGGGAAAAAGCAGAAGACAGTTGTTGGAAGTAGTTCCGGGAAACAAAGTGAGGTTGATTTAACTCGGTTCTTAATTGCGGCTCATGCTGCCCGGTATAAAATGCTTGAAGACTGGCAATTTCTGTCTGAGAAAAGGTTTGATATTCATCCCGAGGGGCCTTACAAGAAGTTGGCTAAAATTTTCAACAATAAGAAGTGGGGACATTTGATAAATCCTTTGGATGCAATCAGTTACGAGTTAGTCCGCGAATTCTACGCAAATGCTCTCGAATTACCCCAAGCTCAAGGAGATATGCAAGTGTTCCGGTTCATCACGTATGTCCGAGCCAAGGAAATCATATTCGATCGTGAGGACATAAATGACCTGATTGGAAAACCAAGTTCTTTAGGGATGTTTGAAAAGGATGATTACACTAGGGAACTTGGCACTCATCTAGATCACGATAAAATTGCCAAGACCATTTTGTTCAAAGGAAAAAGTGTGGAAAGGAGCCACCAAGGAGAAGCCATCTGGTATAGGAGGGAAGACATGCCTCCGGATGTGCAAGTCGTACTTCTTCTCATCCTCTATAACATCAAACCTAAGATGCACTGTTCCTCAATATCGGTTGATGTTGCCCTCCTTTTATATTACATCATGGAAGATAAAGAGGTTGATGTAGTTCGGATTATTTCGACTGAAATGAAGAATTTTATTGAGAACACGCGAAGACCCGAGGTACATTCTACTGCACCTATCATTTTTCCTTGTTTTGTAACCACTCTTTGTCTTAAAAAGTGGATAAGGATGCCCGACGTGATTAATGAGAAGAGGAGGGGGCTCATCAATGATGATTATATTGAGCGGTATTGTAAGAATATGTTTATTGAGAAGAGGAAGGGTGCAAGTGTAGGTCAATCATCCCGCTCGCAAGCTAGTGAGCAAACTAGTGAGCAAACTGAGTCTCTTGATTATTCAACATGGGATCCAAGAATGCGAGCGGCATTCAATTACTCTTAGGATATGGTTGAGGCATACCAAAGATCATCGGAATTCAATTTCAACTGTATGCAACAGTTGTACCAGTTTCAGACCTCACCGCAGGAAGTTGTCCCTTTTCCTACTCGGACTGATTATGATAATTATGCAAACTGGCCTGTAGGCAGGCGACCATTATTTTCAGGGGGAGGAGCAGCTGGAGCTGTTGGTGCTGATGGTAAAGGTGGAGCTGATATGATGATGATGATGATGATGATGATGGAGTTGATGAGATACAAGATTATCTGAACGACTTGATTAATTAGAGGAGACTACAAAGTGAAGAATTTATGTTTTGTTTTGTCATTTATTTCATGTATTTTATTTTCAGCTTTATAATATTAACAAGTACTGTTGGGTCGCTTCGGCGAATTTTTGGTTGTAGCATTTTGTCGCTTCGGCGAGTACATCTTTGGTGTGTTTACACCATAACTTATAAAATTTCAGTTTGGTTAAATTTTTGTTTAATTTAAATTCTGTTTTTATTTTATATTGTGTTTGCGCAAAGAAAGAGACGTTTGTCCTTAATTTTTGAAAATTTTGCATGTTAGCACAAGAAGAAAAAGAGTGCTTTGTTAGCCTTAAACATGTGATGGTGATGATAGAATTCTTAATGTTGTGCACAATCAAAGTGTGAATGTTTATTGTGTAGAATTTTAGTATGATTTTGAGTTAGTGCTTTATACAAAATTATGGTAATGCGTTGTGTTGTAAATACTTGTTCATGTGTGAATCATTTAGGACAAAACCACAAAAGTGAGATGCTTTCCATTGTCACCAAAAATAGAGTCAAGTAATCGTTGTTTTACTCATTTTGTTCATGTTAAATCTTGTGAGTTTGTTTTAAATTTTGGAAACTTAGAAATGATCAAGGCAAATTTTTTACTACTATGAGGAAAACCACCATTCCAAAAACACTTCAAGTAACCTTGTGAGTGTGTGCGTATTTGAAAACCCTTTTGAGCCTAAAAAGAAAATTTCTATTGTGAATCATGAACCCAAATTTTAACCCTTTTTGAAGAGCATTTTAAGCTAAGCTTATAGCATTGTTGAAGTTAGGGATAATGGTTTACTTTGAAAGTAAAGAGAAAAAGGAATTGGTGATACAATGCATTCTAAGAAAAAGAAATAAAAAACAAAAAGAAAGAAAAAGAACAAAAAGCACAAAAAGAAAAGAAAATCAAAAGAAGAGAATGCATTGTGAAAGGAAGGAATAAGGTGTGAAAAGGAATGAAAAAAATTGAAAAAGAAATGCTCTTCATAGTTATTACCCGTTTTTTGTTCAATGACCATGTAGATATGACCCTTGTTTTTAACCCAAGCCAAATTACAACCATAAAAGTCCTTAGTGATCTTTGTTTCTACTTATTTTTGATAACTTTGTGAGATGAATGCATGAATGATTCCGGATGTGGCACGATTGCTTGTGAGAGTGTTTTGTCCCGTGTGAAATTATGTACATAGTGTGTTTAATAATAAATGAATTTAGGTGATTCAACTTGAACTTGTATGTACTTGATTTTGCTTTGTATGATGTTGTGTTTATAACTTAATTCTTAATCATGTTTTGATTCTATGAAACTTTGTGAAAACACTTTGTGCGTGTATTTGTCGAGTTTAAACCATTGATGTTTTCGGTTGATTTAGTGCTTGGAAATCTTGCTTGTGGTTGTTGAAATTTACTTTTGTTTGAGGGCAAACAACGAGGCAAGTTGGGGGAGTTTGATAAGTGTCTGGTTTTAAATGAACTCTAGATCAATTTTCTGCAATTTTAAGCTCTTTTCCAAATGCCTGAATGCGAAACAACTTATTTTTAAGTGATTTTGGAATCAATGTATATTTTTGGTCTCTTTGATGTTTTTTGTTAGTTTTGCAGCATTTTTCGTAAAAAGGACGCGACAAAAATCAGAAGAAAACACGATGAAACGAGCAAAGTCACGTGTCAGCAACATACAGTACATTCGCCAAGCGAATGGGTGGCGAAAGGAGAGATTTTCCAGGTGAAAGCCTGGTGAGCCATGAGGCGAAACATGTTTCCAATTCCAGTAGCTACTGGAAGTACTTCGCTGGAAGATTCGCCAGGCGAATTCATATATTTTTCTCAGCTTCCTTTGCACTGTTCTATCACGTGGCTGATCTTAAAGGTTTCGCCAGGTGAATTTTGGAGCTTGCCTGGCGAATTTGTCTGGGCAGAAAGTGGTATTTAGGGAGTTTTGTAGATATTTTTGGATATAACACTTTTGTAGAGAATCATTGTAACTTAGAAACTACTGTGGAGGATAAAAACTTCATCTTTTATTATTTTTCTTAGGATCCAAAACTTTTATGTTTCAATCCTTGAATCTTTGAAGATTGATGCAACAAAAGCTTTGTCTATTACTTGTTGATCAAGCTACCATGACAATGGGTAGCTAAGCAACTTTTGTGTCAAGATTAGAGGTAGTTAATCTTGCTTGTATGTATTTCTTTTGATCTTTTGTATATGAACAAGGTTGATGATCAATATATGATGAAGTTGTTTGCTTTTAATGGTATATTTGTGGTTTGAATCACTCTAGACATAGATTTTCCAAATCTTTACCTAATGTCTTCATCTCTTAAAAACCAAACTCTAGATATAGATTTGGGGTTTAATATTCGCTTTGTATTGATCTTAAAGTTCGTTGTTTTGATTGTTAGCGTGAGACATCATCTAACGATTTAAATAACGATACTCACGAATTTTCTTTAGACATAAACTTATTCGCGAGGATACGTGATTGTATTGATCGAAACTACGTTCATATGCTTGATTAATCGGATATGTATGAAAAGGATTAGCGAAATCTATTCTTGACATGCTTTTCTCAAACTTACAACATCTTTGTTCCAATTTAATTCTTTGTTACAAACTTATGTTGAAAATCCAAGAACAATTTGAAACTCCTTTACTTAAAACGGTAAAACTATTGAACGGCAAGCATTGATAACGCACAATCCTTGTGGAGACGATAAAACACCCCCCGAAATATTCTTCAACAATAGGGGAATTCAGAGAATGCGTTGTACTGACATGCTATTGACCACCTACTGGCAGAAGATATCTATTTCAAACCATATATTTAAGCATTGTGAGACATGATCTTTAGTATATATCTGTTGGTACTTTGGATGACTATCTTGGGGGTCTTGACTTATGTACCAACATCTACTTGAGCAAGTATTGAGGAAGTTTAGATATTTGCAGGGCCTCACACAGTGTACCATAGAAATATCGATAGGATATTTATAGAGTACCATGAGCATTTGGTACCATAAGATGTGCATAGTGTTATAGTTACTAGTCTATCGAATACGTTATACAGTTACATTAAATGGTATTACAGAGTTTCCGACTCGTATATGATGTGAAAACTAAAGGGAGATCCCCAAGGTCAGCTCATCAATAGATCTTATAGAAAGAATAAACTATGATGAACCATGTTATGAATGTCTTGCTTATATCTCGATGTATTGTCTCTACTAGAGATGCTACTAATAGTAGAGAAGTGTTTCCAGAAGGCACCCTCAGTGGGACACCATTCAAGTGATGTTATCATAGTTACATGGTGCACTTCAATAAATGAGACACCATAGGATCAAGAATTTGTGTTAAACTTAGTAGTTAGAATCTTTTATAGATAATTTTCATTTTTGTAAACAGTTTAGAGTTGTAACTCGCGACATTTGTCTTAAGAATGTCATATGAATATCTTGTTTTAATTAGTCGATTGTGTATAATACCTTATTTATGACATTTTGTTTTATGTGTGAAAAACATGCTACTTATGTATGTTAAAACAATGCATTATTATGTACGTTAAAGCAATGCATTGTTATTCAAATAGAATTATATTAGTTGAGTTAGTGATTTGTCCAGATAGTGTTATTCAGAGACACCTTGTTTTATTCAGAGACACCTTGTTTGTAAAATATTATGATTGAACAAGGTTTATAGTTGAGACAATTATTTATCCGAATAGTGTTATTTGAATACACTCTTGTGTGCAAAGTATGATGTATGAACTAGGTTATTATTTTATTAAGAGGCTTGTATAAATAGTTTTATTAGGATACAACTTGAGTTGAAAGTATGAATGTTAAACAAGAGTCCATATAGTGTTGTTAGGAAAGACCCTAAGTTTAAAGTATGATGTATGAACCTGGTTATTAGTTGAGATAAAGGTTTGTTCGGATACTACACTTTGTGTGCAAAAATATGATGTATGGAAATGGTTATTATCTGAGTAAGGGGATTGTCCCGATAATGTTATCTAGATACATTATAAGTTAAAAATATGAATGTTAAACAAAGTTTAAAGTTGAGTCAAGTGCTTATCTAAATAGTGTTTTCCAAATACATCATGAGTTAAAAATAGAGGATTTCTTATTACACCATATAGGTTTCTTAGGTACCACGCGAATTTCCGTTTTTGCCCCCAGTTTTCAGATATGCACATCCGGACGCACCATTTTTTTTAAAAACGTTGATTTGTTTCAGATATGCATATCAGGAATAATTCCTGATCTGCAGATCCGGAAAAATAGCAGAACTTTATTTTATTTTTTTTAAAATCAGTTTTGTTGGTTGGTCACAGATGTTAATATATCGTCGCAACTCAATATACATTCGAAAACATCCGTATATAAAATAAAATGATATATATACATAATAATACTCTTGTCAAAATACAGTACATCAATGTAATAAAAATAGAATACATCAAACAAAAAACTACTGTGTATGTCGAAGGATCTCTCCTGGCTCCCCTGCTCCTCTGCCCCTACCCGCCGTCCTAGCTCGATGTCTGCGGTACTGAAGTGCCCTCCCGAGCAATCTCAATAATCTTATCCATGGCAAGTCTGCCACCAGAGCCCTCAGGGAGGTGACCGTCTGCAATGGCCGCCCGCGCTATCTCCTCTATCTCACGACAGCGAGGTAGGACATCCTGGGTATGGTCCAGCTGAGACTGTCGCTCCTCTAATATCTCCTGATGAGCAGGTCTGGGTGGCGATCCCTCAGCAGTGGGCACCATGCATGGGTGTGAGACGGTATAGAACCACATGATGTACCCGGCAGCAACGCTCTAGTCTCTCGGCGCTCTGGTCGCCCGAGCCTTTTCCGGTACCAAGTGGGACTGGAAGTCAGATATGTCTCACCTATCTGCGTGCGGGTCAAGTCTAGAGAAGCAGACTCATGAGGCATCCTGGGGATCGTCTGCGTGTAACCGAACTGACGCAAGACGCGCTCCGGCAGGTATCGAGCAGTAATGGTCGAACTGCATGTCAACCATCCTGAGAACAGCGAAACCTCATCGAACGGGCGCGTCACACGGTGATCGGCATAGGCGTCATACAAAATGTCCTCAGCAGCCATCCGATCAAGATAAACTCTGTAGGGCATGGGCGCCTGGTTCCCTCTCAGCAGGAGAAATGCAGCAGCACGCGGCATATCCTCGGTGTACCCCTCGACACTCCCCCAACCAGTAATCTTGGGAAAGTGTTGTAATATCCACGCCTGAAATGGAAAACATAACATCGGTGTCAAACATTATAATGAATATAGAACGAAAAGAAATGAAAAAAAAAAAGACTTAGAATATAAGATTGTTACCACGTATAGTGTACAGCTGCCTGCCACAGTCTTGGCTGTCCAGAGGCAACCATCTGAGAGCCTAGAATAGGTGTATGCCAGCGTAGCCGCCCCCCAGTTATACCTATGGATCTCTGTGGGATCCAAAAGGTACCTGAGGTAAACGATATCAACGTAAGTGGCGCTGGTGTCCACAAACAACTGTGTGCCGAGCAAAAACAGATAGTAGCATCTCAGGGCACACTACTTGTGGATCTCCACCTCAGCTGGATCACCTGCTGCTCGTCCTGCCTCTGCAAGCTCCTCACAAAATCTGCGTGTCAGAAAGAAGAACCGGACGTGTGCGTCTCTCAAATGGGTCACCTCCACAAGTGCATCATCTGGGGTAGCCCCAAGCTCCCTAGTCAGCATCTCTATCGCCTCGACCTTCGACATCTTACCGTGACGGAGAAGGGTACCCGTGATCGGTAGATGTAAAAGGCATGAGATGTAGTCGAGTGTGATCGTGAGCTCGTCATACGGTAGATGGAATGAGGATGTCTCAGGGTGCCATCTCTCAACAAAGGCCATCATCATACTGTTTACCTTAGAAATTGGTAAACAACCGCTAATCTTCTAAAACAATAAAGTTCTAGTAACTTACAGGATCGATCAGATTGATCCTAGGACATATGCTATAAGTGTATTTAAAATGTTTCACAAATGCATAAAGCAAACATTTCGACCATGCTGGCAAACAAAAAGGACGTTATGAAAAGTAAAACAAAAAGTGATAAAGGCAGAAAAGTGTTTATGTCGAACAAGAAACTTAGAGAAAACAATGTAAAAGCAAATTCAATGAAAGACTGGAGTTTAAATGGTAAAGAAAATGCATAAAGTCTTGAATAAACTGCAGAAATGTAAATGCTTGAAGGTAAAGGCTTTTTAATGTAAAAACTGCAAAGTAAAAACTTTGTAATATGAAATGCTTGGAAGTAACAGACTGAATTAAAGGACTTCAAAGTAAAGGATCTAAGGTAGAAACTTCAAAGTAAATTGCATTGCAATGAAAGATAATGGTGATTACAATCACGTACATTCTCGCCTCACTCTTTTCTCTACACGCTGGATACTTTGAGTGATTACAGAGTTACTTGTACAACACGATTTTTTCACTCATTCTAACTCTAGAACTAACCTATTTATAATACTCTAAAATAACCACCATTTGACGGTTTACTTCTAGAACACGCCACTTGGCACTTTGCATGTCTTCAACTTCTGGATATTCGCCACTTGTCCTCTTTTCAAATTCAAATAGTAGAACTTCCCTCCAATAATTAACTGTAACTGCAGCGCATTATCCATAGTCATTTTACCCTGTCGAATTGACTCTTTGGACTTGGAAATGTTTGAAGTCTTAAAATCATTCTCTTCGACTCAGGCTTTCAACAAATATGGTCGAAGCCTTCTTCTCCTTTAGCTTATTATTTTAAAGAATAACTTCTTTAAAAGCCAAATCTATTTGAAATCATGTAGCGTCGAAATTAGGAGCTAACAAATTGCCCCCCAAAAATGTCCTTTCGCCTGTGTTGGTAGGAAGGTCATTTTTTTATAGAACCATTTTCGACGCTTGCGCATTCAACTATGAGAAGACGTGGTCATAACTGACCAACCCATGATCTAGAAACTATTCAGTTTCTTTCAATCACGCTTATGACTTCATACCATAATGGCAAATCTTCAAACGTCTTTTCCGTCGTATCCTTGAACAGTTTTCATCATCACCTTTCTTGGAACTAGACATTTGCAGTCTGATCATAACTGCCACCACTCAAACAATTTTTGCAAAAAACAGACACGCGTCCCACTACCCACTTTGCTCCATTGGTGGATTGACAACCTTTTTAACTTCCAAACGCCTATAAATACCCTTTTTCCATAACTTATTAAACTTTTGCATTCTCAGAATTTCTTGCAACCCTATTTCTTCATCCTTCAAACTCTCTCAAGAAAAACCCAGAACGCATTCTCACTTTTCTTCAACTTCCAACAATGGCGTCTTCACAAACCATTCCCCAAGAAACAAAAGGTCAAAAAGGTAGAGCCACACAGTTCAAGCAATCCCTTCCACCATTTTCGAACATTCCAGGACCCAAGGTGGTGAAGAATCAACAGTTCATGCCAGAACCCCTTCTTGCGGAAGCGAGGATCATTTACGAGTCTCAGGTAATGATTCCTCTCATTGTTTCTGATAAACCTTATGCTTTATGTGGCCCCTTAGCTGATGTTAAGCCCACCGATGAAAAACTTAGTGAGTTTTTCCCTTCTTACCGTAAATCAAGACCTTTAGGGCAAAAGAGCAACCCTAAGGAAGATGAAGCTTCCCCTGATACGCCCACCTTGACTAAGATGGATCTTAGGTACCTTCATGATGGTACTAGATTGGTAAGAGATGTTAACCAGTTAAAGGATTTTGACCTTTGGGTGACCAGGATGGAAAAGGTCAAAGCTGATCATTGGAAAACCATTGGAATTTATGATCTGCTTATGCTATCGAAGACCAATATTCCTTATTGTTTGCACCTTCTGGCAGCATCACTTTACTTTTGGAATAGTACCCACTACATTTTTCATCTTCCTTGTGGGATGGTTACCCCCACACTCTTCGACCTGGCTGCCATTGCAGGGCTTCGACCAGATGGCATTTCATATGATCCTGAAATTGATGCAGAGGATACCATAGGGATCTCTGATTCCAAGCTTACATACACCCACTTTATAAACCACCACAAACGTGACACTGAAGAAATAACTGACAAGGAACACATTGCATTCCTCAACGTATGGTTGTCGAGGTATATATTTTGCTCAAAATCCCTACAGGTGGCCAAGAGATATCTTACTCTGGCCAACCAACTTCACAACAACAGAGGAGTTTTCCTTAGTGGGTTGATTTTGGCAAACCTCTATGAGTCTCTCAGCGAAGGGGCAGCTCGACTCAAAGACTTGGAGGCCCAGGGCACTGTACACCTGAATGGCCCCCTCTGGCTGCTTTAATTATGGCTTAATGCAACTTTCGAAGCTAGCCTTCCCAGGAAAGGGCAAGTCGATGAGGACTCTGCTGAAATCAAAGAAAGGAGGGTCGAAGGTACTCGCCTGGTGAAATTCATGCCCAATGATGATGGGGAAACTCTCAAAGGAGCCTTCTCCAGTTACATTATGATGTTTGCCAAGCGGTATGATTTCACACCCAGTATGGCCCCTTTTGCTGAAAGAAAATATGGACCTGAGTGGTTTACAAGGCCATTCCCTAATTCATCCAAAAAACTCTATATTGAATCTGTTTCAATCTGGGAAGCCTTTTTGATTCCTAGATTTATCATTCAGAGGCTGAATCTTGGAAGAGATATGGCAGGCTTGATTGCTTACCAACCAAACCTTGTCTCTCGACAGTTTGGGTTGGCTCAAATTTTCCCCAAGTGTATGTATGAGAAGAAAGGCCATGTAGTCCTTCATACTGCCAATTTTGATGAAGGAGGTGCTGCAATCCCTTTCGACCGGTGGAACGCTAGAAAAGCAACTCTTTCCCCTGTGCACTTTTAACCCACATTTTTGTGCACTAAACCATTTCATAACTGGTGGTCGAAGTACTACAGTGAACAATTTCTTGATGTTGCTGCCTTCTCTTCATTACTTGACCAAGCTTTTCTTGATGTGCAGGAGAAAACCAAGAAGAGTAAGTTCATTCATGTCAAAGAAATTCAGGCCTTCCAAAAGTACTTTGAAACTGTCTATCGACCAGATGATATTAGTCGAACCGTTCGTGAGGTTGCTGTCACTTTGAAGGAGAAATTTCTACAAAAAATGGATCAGTTAAAAATCCCTTCAAACGTTCCTCTTGAGAAACGTTATGAGGTGGCTTTTGAACTCTTTCCTCCAAAGTTCCCTCAACTGCCTAACGCTAATTTTGGAGTGGCACTTGCCCCCCCCCCCAATTTCCAGACTGGTTTGCCTGTGGTGAGCACCTAAAACTCCTTCGACAGCATTCTCAACCGAAAGCTGAACAGGTGGTTACGACTAAACATACGCTGGACAGTTTCAAAGGACACCTTCATATGGGGGTCGAGGATGTTCGTGTCGAATCCGAAATATATGAAGGTTTGAGGCCCTCGATTTGTGATTTTTAACTAACCACTCAATTATTAATCTTGTAATAATCATTTGTTTTTCAGCTATGGCCAGGAAGACCAGCTCATCGAAGGGTGCTGCAAGAGTCGAAAAGGAAACTGAAGGCACAAAGGTATTTTATATGCCTTGCCTAAATCTTTTTGTGTAACCAACTTCTAATATTTGCATCACCTTTTAGACTGCTCGAAAACCTCCAACGCCTTCAAAAAAGGGCAAGAAAGGTGCTCAAACAGTTGTCCCTTCAGATGTTGATGAGGAATCCCCTGAGGAGGTAGTGGCTAAAAAGAAAAGGAAGCTTAACAAAGCTTCTGGAGCTACCACCCAATCCTCCTCAAAGGCAGCCAGAATTCTTGAGAAGACACCTGCTGATAGTGGTGTCAAGAAACAACTCTCCAAGATTGCGTCGAAAACGACTGCTGGTGATCTTGAGAACGCAAACTCAAGTCCTGATGCCGCAACTGTACAGGTATGCACACTATCTTTACTCAGCATTTGCATTCCTTACTCAGATTTATTTCAATCTTATTCTCTTTACTTGTGGTTTTCAGGCTGATGTAGGTGATTCTAACCCACCACAAACTTCATTCAGCTTTGCAACAACTATCCTGAATAGCCAAGGTGAGCCAACTTATCACCCTACCTCTGACCTTGGTTCTGGATATAGTTCACTGAGCAAAATTAACCAACCTATCCCTCTTACAGTTCCTCCTTCTGAAGCAGATGAAACAAACAAAAACTCGCCCACCAGGACCAACACTCAACAATCCCAAACAGATGGCTATGAACATGAAGAGGATGATGTTTCTAACCAACAACCTCTCGACCATACAGAGACCATTGCCATGGACGTAGAAGGAAGTCCAATTGAAGAGGAAGAAGAGGAGGTCAAAAATGAAGAAGAACAAGAAGAAGAAAGGGAAAGGACTGAGCAGGATCAGACCCATTCACCCGTGGCTGAAACAGGTCCTGTCAACAATCCAACTCCTGGGCCTACAGTCACTTCGAATACTGGAGGATCCCCCACTGGAGACCCACTGGCTGCCCTTAAATGGTCGAATCCTCGAGAGTATGCCAGAATGATACTTGGGAAGAAGTATAGCTCTTCAGGTACTAGCCTTAGTACTTCGACCAGTTCTGGGGGTCCAGCTTCAGATGACTTTGCCAGCCCTATCCTTCAAAAGATCAAAGACAAATTCTTCAAGGGAGACATCCACAATGTCTTACTTTCATATCGAACTGCTCCTCTCTTCCTGAAAGATAGCCTCCAAAAAATGGACCTCTCGACTCTTAGTAAAGATGTGTCTGAATTCCTTGTGGAGTTAACTGCTTTAGTAAATCAGATGTCTGAGGACTTCAAACTTCTTCCCAAGATCCAACACACCATTGAAATTACAACTGGACTGGAACATTCAGCTTGGGATGAAGCACACGCATCAGAAGCTAAGGTCGAAAATCTGGAGATTGACCAAAACAAAAGGCAAGCAGAGATAGAGTCGAACCAAAAGGACATTGATACCTAGAAGCAGCAAATTGAAGAACTGCAAAACAAGATTTCTAACACTGAAAAGCGCAACCTTGAGCTGAAAGACTTCGACGATACTGAAATGGCCAGAGAGCTAAAGCGCACTATAGACTTCCTTGATAAAGCCCAAACGCTTGAAAAGGAACTTTCAACAGCTAAGCTCAACAAAGCTCTGTGTGAGAAACGCCTTAAGACTCACAAGGTCAACTTTCTTGAGTTGAAGTCAAAGCTCCCTTTTTGATTGTCCTATGATTTCTTATTTGTAGTTCTTTTTTTATCATCATGTTTTCTGGCCCTTTTGAGGCCCTATGTAAAGACAATCTCAATGCCCCCTGGCATTTATCTAAATACTTCTGTTTGCTATTAGCTCTTCAACTTGCAAAATCTTTGATAAAATCATGGCGCATTTTCTCTTAAACTTTGCTAATCTTTGTAATTAAAGTACTCTGCCTCTTTTCTTGGAAATCATGAAAATAACGCAGCTTTTAACAGTTTAGTGTTCCAACGGCACAAGTTTCTATTCCATAAAGGAATATTAATAACGTAACCCTAGGGTATATTCCCAAGAGCAATTTCACGTGTTTCCATTGTTGACTGGCCAATCCTTACAAGGCTTTGCCTCTATAAAATCCTCTTCACATGAGCCATATTTTGCACCCACTAAAGCAAGCATGAGTACTTCCTCAAAGAAGGCAGTGACCAAGAAAGTGGCTGAGGAGACAAAGAAAGTTGAGGCAACAACTACTGCCTACAATGATACTTCAACTGGAGCAACCTCTCGCACTAAGAAGCAAGAAACTAAGATGAAGGCCCCCAAGAAAGGACATTCCAAAGCACAAAACTCTGATGATGAAGCTGACGAAGATTATGTCACCTTCCTCAACTCTATTAATTGGAGAGACTATGAATGATCTTTCTCCTAGGTTTCATGTTGTTGTACTTGTTTCCTTTCCTTTGTATGCCATTTTGGCCTCACATGGCCTATTCTGGCTTTTACAATCTTAATAAGACTTATGTTCTAATATGAATCTCTTGCAAAATAGGCTTATATTTTTTCAAATATTTCCCATTTACCCTTAAGACTCTTAGATCACCCTCAATCTCCTGAACCTCGTAAGCATTATTACTGAATGCCTTAATAATTTGAAAGGGACCTTCCCACTTAGGAGACCACTTCCCTAAAGATCTGGTCTTTCGATCCATAGGCAAAATCACTTTCCACACCAATTCCCCAGCTAAAAAGGTTTTAATCTTGACCTTTTTGTTATAAGACTTCTCCACCCTTTTCTTTTGCCTTTTCAGCAACTCCAACGCATGGAGCCTTTCTTCGTCTAAATCCACTAACTCATCAAGCATCATATTCCAATAAGACTCAGATGGGATCTCATGATACCTTTGGATCCTTATGGACTGAAGATGAATTTCTACAGGCAAAACTGCATCATGACCAAATGTCAGTCGAAATGGGGTAGTATTAGTTGCCTCTTTTGGGGACGTTCGACATGCCTAGAGTATTTGGTACAATGTTTTATGCCAATTTCTTGGCCTTTTTCCCACATGATTTTTTATCAACCCAATAACTACTTTATTTGCCGCTTCGACTTGGCCATTAGCTTGAGCATAATAAGGTGTGGACGTTAAAAACTTGAACCCCATGTCTTTAGAAAACTCTTGCATTTTTCAACCAGTGAAGACTGATCCTTGGTCTGTTGTAATTGTCTCTGGGATTCCAAACCTATAGATGATGGGTTTTTGGATAAATTCAATCACATCTTCTTGATCAACATTTGGTAAAGGGATAGCTTCGACCCATTTGGTAAAATAATCAATACCCACCAAAATGTACTTATGATTTTTAGATGATGCTGGTCGAATTTCTCCAACTAAATCCAAAGCCCATCCTCTAAAAGGCCAAGGTTTCACTATAAAGTGCAATTCACTTGCAGGGACGTGTTGAATGCCAGCGTGAACTTGACATTCCTGACAACCCTTAGCAAATTCGATACAATCTTTTAACATGGTAGGCCAATACATGCCTTGTTGAAATAACAACCATTTCATTTTATGGCCTACCTGATGTGCTCCACATGTCCCACCATGGACAGTCGAAAGGGCCAAATACGCTTCTGCCTCACTAAGGCACTTAAGCAATACTCCCTCAGGAGTCTTTTTGAATAATTCATTACCCAACAAGACATAACTCAAAGGTTGATACATGATTTTCCTTTCTGTCGAAGATATTGGATTTTTCAGATAATCTACTATAGGTTTTCTCCAATCCTTGTCAGTTATGCTATCAACTGCTAGAATTGCAAAATTGTCTTCATCAGCATATCCAAGCTTAGTTTCTTCCAAATCTGATGGGGCTAATCCTACTGACACCACCCTTCCTCTGACTTCAATTTCGCTTGCATCTTGTAATTTGTCTTTTGAAACTTTATACCCTGATGCGATTTGAGCCAAGTCATTAGCGACCTGGTTTTCCAGTCTAGGGATGTGTCGAAAACTAACTGCGTCGAACTTTTTCAACAGTCGATTCACAACTACAAAGTACATAATCAAGTTTTCTTTTATGCACTTGTATTCCTTGGTAACTTGTTTTATGACCAGTTCTGAATCTCCCATTATTTCGCATGAGTTGCCCCCAATTCCAACAATACTTCAAGTCCAACAATTAAAGCTTCATATTCAGCTTCGTTGTTTGAACAACGGCCTTCAATTTTATACTTAAGTGTTGTTGGAATTTTATTAGGAGAAATAACAAGCACTCTTATGCATGTCCCATCTTTGTGGCTCGACCCGTCGAAGTATAACTTCCAAGGTTCCACTTCAAGATAGTTCAGAGGGGTCTCATTTGTAGAATGGTCAACTATAAAGTCTGCCACTACTTGTCCTTTAACAGCTTTTAAAGGCTTATAAGTTAAGGAATATTCAGTTAATTCTAATTCCCATTTTCCAATTCGACTATGCAAAATAGGTTTGGACAACATATGTTTAATAACGTCATAACGAGAAGAAACATAAACATCAACTGGTTTTATATAATGCTTCAATTTTGTACAAGAGTAATACAAACATAAACATAATTTTTCAATCATGTTATATCTAGTTTCTGCATCATTTAGAACTCTACTAAGGTAATAGACGGCCCTTTCGACACCATCAGCATCCTCTTGAGCTAACATGCTCCCTAAAGTTCTTTCTAACGCAGCTATGTACAATCTCATACTCTTATTGCCACAAGGTGGTGAAAGAATCGGGGGGTGACTCGGGTACTCTTTGATCTTGTCGAAGGCTTCCTTTGAGCCTGCCCCCAGTCGAACCCATCCTTGCTAGCTCGAAGCAATGGTGAAAAGGCTTGCGTTTTCCCACTCAAGTTGGATATAAACCTCCTCAAGAAATTTATTTTGCCCAAGAGAGATTGCAATTCCTTCTTTGTTGATGGCGCTTTTGCTTCTATAACGGCTTTGGTTTTATTCTGGTTAATTTTGATCCCCTTCTTGTGGACTACAAAGCCTAAAAAATCCCCTCCTGCACACAAAAAGCACATTTGAAAGGATTCATTTTAAGACCATGCTTTCTCATCCTTTCAAAGGAATGTCGAAGATGGCTTAAATGATCTTTCCCTGAAAAAGACTTAACAACAATATCATCAATATAGATTTGCATAAAAGTTTCAATAAAATCATGAAAGATCGAATTCATTGCTCGCTGGTAAGTTGCCCCAGCATTTTTTAGACCAAAAAGCATTACTACCCATTCGTAGGTGCCTAATGCCCCTGGACATCGAAAAGCAGTCTTTGGGACATCTTCCTCAGCAATGAATATTTGGTTATAACCAGAATAACCATCCAACATACTCAAGTATTCATGTCCTGCAGCAGAATCAATCAACATTTCTGCCACAGGCATAGCATATTCGTCTTTAGGGGTTGCAGAATTTAGATCTCTAAAATCTATACAGACCCTTAAAGAACCATTCTTTTTGATGACTGGTATAATATTAGCTAGCCATTCGACATACCTAGCTGTACGGATGAACTTGCATCTAAGTAACCTTTCAATTTCCTCTTTGATCTTTGAAAGGATTGTTGGGGCAAACCGTCTTGGATTTTGCTTGACTGGCTTTTTCCCAGGTATGATTGGCAACTTATGTTCAACAAGCTCTCTCTTCAAACCAGGCATTTCATTATAGTCCCAAGCGAAACAATCCTTAAATTCCTTCAATAGTTGGACCATTTCGACTTTGAGTTGTGGGTCAAGGTTAGCACTAACATAAGTAAGCCTTTTTACTCCCCTTTCACCCAATTCAATTTCTTCCAAAGGATCTTGCGCCAGCATTCTAATATTATCTGACACTGGACCCCTTTCAAAACCCAAAGGCTCATTATCATAAATAGCATCAAGCCTTTGATTTTGGTCTTCGATTCGAGACCCATCAGGTGGTTCAGGCTCAAAGTCCTTACCAGGGCCTGCTTCACAAATATGAGTTGTGGCTTCGACAGCCATGTGGTTGTGTGCAACCTCCAAGGCCGCTTGTAATTTAGATTTGGCCACATAGGCCGAAATTCTTTGTATTGCATCGAATTCAGTCATTATTACTGAATTCACTTCCCCAACCTGTGGGGTCTACATCAGGCTCCCCACAGTATGGGACATTGCCTTCTTCCCTTATAACCTCTCTATCCCATCGAAATCTCTCCACAGGGTGCAGGTGTAATGAGCATAATGCATGGTCATCTGGGGTGAAATCAAATTCTGCTGGAGTACAAGGCGCAATATGCGCCAAGTTTTTATCAAACTCAACACCATCAACATGATTAACAGGCACCTTAAAGTACCCTTGATCACCTTCAATGTTTTCTACTATGCCATCAGGCCTCCAGATTGTGATCCGCTGGTGCATTGACGAAGGTACTGCTCCAACACCATGGATCCATTCCCTCCCCAGCAGAAGGTTATAGTTAGCTTTACTTTCGATTACCATAAACAAGGTAGGTCTTATTATTGTTCCCATAGTTAAATCAACCTGCAGAACGCCAAGAGTGGTACCAATTTTCCCTTCATAGTTAGAAAGGACCATGTTGTGGGGCTTAAGATCAGAGTCAAATTTACCGATCTTGCTTAGTAGGAAATGTGGCATTAAATTGACTGTAGCCCCACAATCCACCAAGATTTTATTCACAGCCACGTTCTCTACTTTCCCTGTAATGTACAGAGGTTTCAAGTGCCCTTTCATGGCCTCAGTTGGTCGTTCAAAGAAAGCATTATGTTCTTTGACACAACCATTGTTCATCGCATAGTAGCACACAGGTTGGTGCGCTGCCATTTCAGCCTCAGCGTTGGTATCCAAGTTTTCTACTTCAGTTATCCTATCATATTCTCTTGGCATTACTGAAACCACATTAACAATGATGTTTAAAAAGGCATCAGAGTCGGAATCGAAGTTGTGAGTCGAATCTTCGTCCTCAGCTGCTTCGACTGCAAACCTCTCAGCTTCTTCCTTCTTGGAAGTAAATAACCTACACCCCACAGGCATCTTATTTGTTATTTTGGTCCCAACATCTTTATTGCTACCAGGCAGAACGTTGGTACTAGTTTCAGTTATGTCTTTGGCCTGAGCTTCTCTCAAAGCATTCCTTCGTCTCTGTTCCCTTCTCCACTGGGACCTGGACATAGAATTTTTTCCTTTGTAATTCTCAGAGATATAGGCAGCTTTATTGGAGGACTTGAATTCTTTCTGATACTCCATTGAAGAACCTCTATCCACGTCAAAATTCTTCCATCTTTGTTTCCCTTTCCCTGCTGCTTCAACTGGTTTGACCCACTTTCCAGTTGGTACCTTACTGCTAGGCTTGAAAGTAGCCTGCTTAGCCCTTGGCATTTGTGGCCTTTGGCCATATTGTTTTTTAGTAGCTTTCCTTGGGTCAAAACGCCCTGGCCTTTGAGCAGCTCTTTTCTCACGTCCAGATTTGGCTTTTTTCCCCGCTTGGAGGCTATGAGCAGCTTCTTTGTCGAAGATAGCACTGCATCTAGGGCACATCATGACTTCAGAGTTCTTCCCCTGGCATCTGTGGAGAAAATCAACAATGGTTTCTGTAAGACCCGTATATTTTAGTCCGTATGATATTATGATGTTTTATCATTTTAATCTGTTTTTCTACTAAATTTGGAGTAGCGAGCAGATTATACCCGATATTTTTAGGGTTCCGGTTGTGGATCGGATTGACCTATAGGTTTTCTTTTGGCAATCGATCAGACTTTTTAAATTGGTAAGGATTATAATTGATTTCAGATATTATTTTTATGGTATCGGAAATTCTGAAAATGTGACTCCGTTGATGTTTTGAGAAAACGAGAAAAATATAGCCGTCGTTTTAATTTCCACGGACTCCGAGTGTTGTCGGAAATTTTAAATAGGAGTTTATTTATCGCCGGAAATGAAAATTTAATCCCATTTTATTTTTCTAAGCGGCATAGAAAATTTATTGGTCCGGAATAAAATTTTAGTCGAAAATAATGTTGTGTTTTATTTTAAAGATGACAGTAGAATTTTTCCGTTTTCGGAAAAGTTATTCGGGAGTGTTTTACGACTCGTCTGTGAGCGAACGAGGAGACCGAACGAATTAACGGGTTTGATTGAATAGTGGGGCGGTGGATGAGAGGCGGCTTATTTTGGGATAAGAATTGTTCACGTGGGAGAGAGAGAGGGTGGAGATCGTGGCCTTTGAAAATTGGATGGTGGTGATGAATTTGAAAAACCTATATAACGAGAAACTTGTTTCAGTATTTTCTTTTGGTTTTCTCTCTCTTCTCACGCGCAGAAAAAAAACACAGGTGAGGTTTTCGTTTTATTCTTTAATTTTTTTCTAGTTAGTTTTATTTATTTTATGTTGGTATTAAATTATGTGGTTAGATTGGGTAAATTATACACCGATAGAATACCCCCTGTTTGCAGTCTTGTGTTAGGAATTATTATTGTGGGTAGCAAAAAATATTTTCTATTCGATTGTCAGATTATATTTGTAGAGAAAAAAATATTGATACCGATTTATTTTATGTGTGGGTATATTATTTGGAGTATTATTATTATCGTTATTATTTTAAGATAAGAGATAACGTATTTTATTATGAATATTTTATGTATTAAGATTATATATTTAATGATATATGTGGTTGAGAAAGAAAAAATAAATAAAAGAAAGAAAAAAAAGAAGTGGCTCCCGCCACTTGTTGTGTGTGTGTGAATTTGGTGGCTGGCGCCACTTCCTTTAAGTGTGGCTAGCGCCACACTGCTAATGTAGCGTGCGCCACACTATGGGTTTTACGTCCGCTCTTGTAATTTTTATTCCGTTTGATATTTTTTTATTCCGTTTTTTTTAACTGAAAGAATAATTATTTATCTTTAATTATATATTTTTAGATAATTATTTTATTTTTTTGGAATTTTCCGGATACGTTCGGAATAGTATGTTAAAGTACGATCCGTGCCGATTTTTGGTACCGTTGAAAAAAACTGTTAACTAGTTTTGTGGCGAAATATTTTTAGATCCAAAATAATTTATTTTGATTGGAAAACTATTATTTATTCTAAAATTTAATTTAGAATATTATTGAAATTGGAATATTTTGTAGTATTTTATTTGTTTAATTAATTTTATGTATAGTATGATTAAAGTATTTTGATACAAGAAGATCATTAAATTTTATATTGGTGAAATAAATATTTTGGTTATTTATTTGGTATTTATGGGATATTAGGTGGTTTTATTTTGGGGTTAAAATATTATTTTGGGTGATTTATATTTTTCGGTTTCGCTGAATTTATTCATAGTGCGAGAAAAATAATTTGGCGCAATTATGGGTTCTAATAAAAGAATTTAAAATGGTTTGTGGAAAATTTTCCTTGAGTTTGATATTTATTCTTTTAAGAGAAAAACTAATTTCTTTCTTATTTGAAAAGATTTATTTTATAAAGCGATTCGGTTAGAAACCAGTGTCGTAACCAAAACCTGATTGAGTAGGTTAGCGACCAAGACCCAGCCTTGTTGTAGGATATATCCGAGTGGTTTTAACATAAGTCCTTGTGTATTGTAAAGGTTTACAGTGGGATCCGGTTACGAGGTTTCATCGTGAGGGACGAATTGATCTTACGTAGCGTAGGTTGGTTGGGTTGGAAGCTTGCTCAGGTAAGGGCACTTTCTAACGATATTATATGTGATTGAATGCATGTGTGGTTGTATTCATGATTGTGTGCCCTTGTGGGGATGTTTGAATGATTGTGTGCCAGTTGAGGATATGTGGTTATATACATGATTGTGTGCCTAGTTAGGGATGTGTGTTTATGCTATGATGCTAAACTTGTGATGTGCATTCATATGATTTGTGATAAATATATGATTTGCGGTTGATGTGTATGTCGAGGAGGACAACACGAGGTGTGTCTGAGCCACCTGTTGGTAATGAGAATTATTCATATGATTTGTGATAAATATATGAATTGCGATTGATGTGTATGTCGAGGAGGACAACACGGGGTGTGTCTGAGCCACCTGTTGGTACTGAGAATTGTTCATATGATCTGTGATAGATATATGAACTGAATTGTGAATGGTGAATTGTGAATTGTGAATTGTGTTTATACATATTGTGTTTATATAAACTGTTGCATTTGCATGTGTGAGTCATGCATACCATAGTTGCGTGTAGGTAGTTGGCGCCGAACGGGCCAGGGTGATGGGTTCTGAATCATCACCTAATCCCGAAGGGAATTCTACTGCACCAGGTGATGTGACTGAGCCATCATCGATCCTTTGAGATCAAATTGAGTCAGGAGAATGCGAGGGAGGCAACTCCGGGTGTTTGCAAGGGCAACACTTTTGTGTCTGCGAGGCAGCACGGTTAGTGAGGACCCAAGGGGGTATCACGACTCTCTGCGGAGAGGTTAAATTCCAGAATTCATGCATGGTGAGGGTACCCGACGAATTGGGACCACCAAATTCATATAGGTCTGCATTTAGAATGTTTGTGCATTGCATTTGTGTGTTAAATTAAATGTTTGTGCATTGCATTTGTGTGTTAAATTAAATGTTGTGATTGTTACATATATCATACTGTCACCTCATTTATGTTGCTCCGCATATCATATTGTCATCTTATTCATGTTGTTATGTATATCATGTTCTGCGGGCATATGTGTATTCTTCCATATATGCTGTTTTTAGATCGTGACCCTCTACTATTATTATGATGTGGCTAACGACCACCCAGGTTTAGAAGTTGTGATAGTTAAGGTATCCAGGTGTCGTGAAGGCTTGTAAGATTGGAAGTCTTTGGGCTAGGAATTCAAGATCAGCTTAGGATCGTGTTTTGAGGTTGTCCATGTTGTTGTTGCTGTTATTATTAAAGCTGAGTGCTTATCGTTATGTGTATGGACAAATATTTATAATAGTGGGCATTACGCTGGTCCTATGTATGGAAAAGACTTAGATCGAAAGCTCGTACTCTGATTAATCATTTTTATTATTTTCCTGAAAAGACAGTTGTCAATATTATGTATGGCATTCAAAAAAATATATATATACACTCCCGCTGTTAAAAATCGGGGTGTTACATAGTGGTATCAGAGCTTTGGTCTAAGATTTTCATGGGGTTGTGAGTCGGGTGTCCTAAGCTGATCAAGTGTCGGGTTTAGTGGGAGTAAATGCGTGGAGTCCTATGTGTTATGTGGTTTGTGTCTTGAGTCCAGCATGTTATGTGTTTAGGTAATTGTTTGTTTCTTAACTGAAGTTAAGGTCTCCCATAATACTTCAGTAAAAGCTTAGTTAAACCCCTTGAGCATTTGTCGACGTTGGTCGACATGTGTCTCTGAATTCTTTAGAGGTGTTGATCTAGAGGGAGTGAGATTGAATCGAGTAAGGACTACAAGGTTTTCTGCAGTAATGTTATGGATGAGAGGTTTTGTTTGTTCTTATCACTCCGAGGTGTTGAGTAGGGATGAGTGGAAGTCAAGGTTTCACAGGATTGTAAGTAAGGACTTGATTTGGAGGACCTTTTGAGAGAAAAATGATTGGATGTTCATTCCGGTGAGTTCCGAATGAGAGGAGATGCAGTTTATGGACTATGAAAAAGGTGATATTTCTTTGGAATCAAGGAGCAGTTATAGATGTCGTTTGGAGACAATTACTATACTTGGAGATTGATGGGACATCCTCTCTAGACAGAAAGCGGGTTGTACGTTGAAAGTGGACTAAACCTAGGAAAGTTGGAGGAAGGTTATACGCGTGGCAGGTACTTAAGGGTTAATTTGGTTTCTCGGGCTATGTTAGAACTGTAACTAAGTGTTGTAAGGAAGAATCATGTGATGTTAAAAGAAGGAAACCAAGTATCACATGGATAAGTTTTAGTGGAAGTGACCATCAGTGGAGTTGTCTTCAAAAGACTAGGAGTGGGAGTTTGGAAGAGAATGAGTACAACAGTTGCTATGAGGAAAAGGTAGAAGTAGCACCATGGATTTAAGAAATCATATGCGTCGAGTTGGGAAGTGCAAAAGCAATTCATGTATGGGTGACATGGGTTTACTAGAAAGGTCATACCGCGTGTAGACAATGGTTTGGTATAAGGGTGATAAGACGCTGAAGTTAATATCTGGAAGGACACAGAGCCATGTATGAAGAATTAATGAATGGAGTTATATGGTGTAACAAGTATATGGATTTCGTGAAGATCAAGGTTTAGATTTGGATTTAGGGATTGAACCTGAGAATGAAGAAAAGTTAGCAAAAGGATATATGGGTTGGTGTTATTCCTAAAAGATCGAGTGTTAAGATTAGAGATAAGTGCTAAGTGACTAGATGAATGAGTAAGATATGTATGTTTTGGAAGGATGATTCTTGTAGAGTTAGATCGTAGGGTGATAATGTTGGTTGTTACCTTAGAAAAAGCTAGGATTGAATAAGAAACTGAGGAGTGAATGGATGTGTCCTGATGTTTAGCAAGAACTTGTGCGAAAGAGGATTGGGTTGTGTTATAAAAGGATATTATGACCATTGGATAGTCATAAGCAATTGAAGATAGATAGAACAACAAAGAGTAGATTGGATAGGACGAACATTGATTTGGAACAAGGATATTTAGATTGGGTGAAGGAGAGTAAAGATGTGGGTTGAAGTTGACAAGATAGAGGTCATGGTAGGTTGGGAAATGACTATAGAGGGTTGGTTGCTAAGATTTTTGAAGTTGGAAACTCCTAGATGTTATAAGAGGATCTAGTATAAGGGACTTTGGAATTGCAGTATCGTAAAGGTAGTTACAAAGGAAGAATAAGGTTGTATGCAAACAAGAAAGTGCTCAGGTAACACATATTTTTTAATAAGAAGGTTGACTACCTCGTTGCTTAGGAAGGACTACCAAGGATATGGCCCAAATGGAAATGGGAAGGATACTAAGCATTTCCTCAAGAGTGTATGCTATAGATGATGGGGTTGCGCTCGGACGTAAAGTGATATTTAAGAAGTGGTATAAGTGGCAAGAGAATAATCCTGCGGTTGGAAAATCTGATATCACAAGGTTAATGAGTAGTGTATTAGTGACTAGATGGGTGGTTATATTCAGAAGTAGGATGATGAAGTTACTAGGTGAAAAGCCTGTTGGAGATCCCACATGAGACATGAGAAGTCTGGACGAGGTTAAGTACATTATGTCGTTGATGAACGAATAAGTGGAGTGAAAAGATTGGTTTTAGGAAATAGGTGTCGAGACAAGTGTGAGAGGAACGGTTAGAGATGTGGATTAAGGCGATTTAGAATTCGTGCAAGGAATTACCTCGCCCATGAACCGGAAAAAGTAGTGGTAAGAGTATGCTTAAGAGTTGAAGGTACAACTAGATTGGGTCACATAAGGTGCATTGGGCATATTCGGAAGTAGAGAGGATTAAACATTTGCCTATTCGGACGAAATCAAGTATGAAATGGAAATGTTTGGCGGAGACTAGTAAGGCTTGGATTCGTTGTACTTGTTATAATGAAGACTAGAGAAGCATAATGGAAAATATGCATTGAGAAAATATTGGATGTTAGAGGTTGACATCGAGAACAGTTTAACAACAGAAGATGAGATATGAGAACAATAAAAAATGGTTTGATTGATGAGCTCTTTGAGGGAAATAGAATTTAGTTATAAGAGGAAAAGGAAACTCAATGAATTTTTGGAAGCTGATGTAGGATGATACGAAAGACGTGGTATGTCAAATGGGGATAGCCAACGATGAGGAACGTTTAAGGTTAAGGCATACGAGAGTAAGCTATGTATGATTTGGAAATAAGGTAGTTGTGGTAGAGGGTGACCAAATAGTGTAAGACTGGTGAAAAGGAAATTTGGGTGTTGTAGATGGCATAGTTTGGCAGGTGGAAGAAAGATTAGGGAAGTTTCAATCACCAACCGGATGTTGGGAGGTTATGGTTCCGATTATAATTTGGAATGAAGTTTGAATCTGAACATATACGGATCATCACCATTATGAGATTAAAGGAATAACTAAGGAATTATGGACATTGGGGAAAATGTGGAGTTCTCTACTTAGATGACTACTTCGGTTGGAGTGAAATAGGTTAAATTTGTACTTGGGTTTTAGCTGTTACTGTTTTGGGATGATACTCAATGGTTGTTCCGAGCTTAGTGAGCGTGAGAGAAATCGTAACTTGTTTTGGGGAAATTGTGTCTCACTTTGGAGAGTGAAGTAACAGGAATTTGGAGGAAACATTTAGGAAGCATCGAAGCGATTGTTGGACCCTTGTGCCTCGCATATATTTGAGAACAAGTTGAGAAGGACATTATTGTAGTTGGTAACGATGGTTTATTCCACCATCATGGTCGTCGCCTACCTATTGACAAATTGAGGAACTGATCACCCTTAATCTGTTGTTGATAGTAGACAAGATTGTGATGAATGGAATGAATGATTCTTACCGGCTTAGATAGTGCGCGGTTTTAGCGTTGCGTCTAGAGTCCGAGTCAATGTGACTTTGTAGAGGGTTGCAATAGGTGCGCGGTTGTTCTAGTGAGGGTGTTGGAGATAAATTGGCAAGTTGTTACATTTACCTCGAGTTTCGAGGACGAAACTCCTTTTTGGTGGGTAGTAATGTAAGACCCGTATATTTTAGTCCGTATGATATTATGATGTTTTATCATTTTAATCTGTTTTTCTACTAAATTTGGAGTAGCGAGCAGATTATACCCGATATTTTTAGGGTTCCGGTTGTGGATCGGATTGACCCATAGGTTTTCTTTTGGCAATCGATCAAACTTTTTAAATTGGTAAGGATTATAATTGATTTCAGATATTATTTTTATGGTATCGGAAATTCTGAAAATGTGACTCCGTTGATGTTTTGAGAAAACGAGAAAAATATAGCCGTCGTTTTAATTTCCACGGACTCCGAGTGTTGTCGGAAATTTTAAATAGGAGTTTATTTATCGCCGGAAATGAAAACTTAATCCCATTTTATTTTTCTAAGCGGCGTAGAAAATTTATTGGTCCGGAATAAAATTTTAGTCGAAAATAATGTTGTGTTTTATTTTAAAGATGACAGTAGAATTTTTCCGTTTTCGGAAAAGTTATTCGGGAGTGTTTTACGACTCGTCTGTGAGCGAACGAGGAGACCGAACGAATTAACGGGTTTGATTGAATAGTGGAGCGGTGGATGAGAGGCGGCTTATTTTGGGATAAGAATTGTTCACGTGGGAGAGAGAGAGGGTGGAGATCGTGGCCTTTGAAAATTGGATGGTGGTGATGAATTTGAAAAACCTATATAATGAGAAACTTGTTTCAGTATTTTCTTTTGGTTTTCTCTCTCTTCTCACGCGCAGAAAAAAAACACAGGTGAGGTTTTCGTTTTATTCTTTAATTTTTTTCTAGTTAGTTTTATTTATTTTATGTTGGTATTAAATTATGTGGTTAGATTGGGTAAATTATACACCGATAGAATACCCCCTGTTTGCAGTCTTGTGTTAGGAATTATTATTGTGGGTAGCAAAAAATATTTTTTATTCGATTATCGGATTATATTTGTAGAGAAAAAAATATTGATACCGATTTATTTTATGTGTGGGTATATTATTTGAAGTATTATTATTATCGTTATTATTTTAAAATAAGAGATAAAGTATTTTATTATGAATATTTTATGTATTAAGATTATATATTTAATGATATATGTGGTTGAGAAAGAAAAAATAAATAAAAGAAAGAAAAAAAAAGAAGTGGCTCCCGCCACTTGTTGTGTGTGTGTGAATTTGGTGGCTGGCGCCACTTCCTTTAAGTGTGGCTAGCGCCACACTGCTAAGGTGGCGTGCGCCACACTATGGGTTTTATTTTCGGTCTCGTAATTTTTATTCTGTTTGATATTTTTTTATTCCGTTTTTTTTAACTGAAAGAATAATTATTTATCTTTAATTATATATTTTTAGATAATTATTTTATTTTTTTTGAATTTTCCGGATACGTTCGGAATAGTATGTTAAAGTACGATCCGTGCCGATTTTTGATACCGTTGAAAAAAACTGTTAACTAGTTTTGTGGCGAAATATTTTTAGATCCAAAATAATTTATTGTGATTGGAAAACTATTATTTATTCTAAACTTTAATTTAGAATATTATTGAAATTGGAATATTTTGTAGTATTTTATTTGTTTAATTAATTTTATGTATAATATGATTAAAGTATTTTGATACAAGAAGATCATTAAATTTTATATTGGTGAAATAAATATTTTGGTTATTTATTTGGTATTTATGGGATATTAGGTGGTTTTATTTTGGGGTTAAAATCTTATTTTGGGTGATTTATATTTTTCGGTTTCGCTGAATTTATTCATAGTGCGAGAAAAATAATTTGGCGCAATTATGGGTTCTAATAAAAGAATTTAAAATGGTTTGTGGAAAATTTTCCTTGAGTTTGATATTTATTCTTTTAAGAGAAAAACTAATTTCTTTCTTATTTGAAAAGATTTATTTTATAAAGCGATTCGGTTAGAAACCAGTGTCGTAACCAAAACCTGGTTGAGTAGGTTAGCGACCAAGACCCAGCCTTGTTGTAGGATATATCCGAGTGGTTTTAACATAAGTCCTTGTGTATTGTAAAGGTTTACAGTGGGATCCGGTTACGAGGTTTCATCGTGAGGGACGAATTGATCTTACGTAGCGTAGGTTGGTTGGGTTGGAAGCTTGCTCAGGTAAGGGCACTTTCTAACGATATTATATGTGATTGAATGCATGTGTGGTTGTATTCATGATTGTGTGCCCTTGTGGGGATGTTTGAATGATTGTGTGCTAGTTGAGGATATGTGGTTATATACATGATTGTGTGCCCAGTTAGGGATGTGTGTTTATGCTATGATGCTAAACTTGTGATGTGCATTCATATGATTTGTGATAAATATATGATTTGCGGTTGATGTGTATGTCGAGGAGGACAACACGAGGTGTGTCTGAGCCACCTGTTGGTAATGAGAATTATTCATATGATTTGTGATAAATATATGAATTGCGATTGATGTGTATGTCGAGGAGGACAACAGGAGGTGTGTCTGAGCCACTGTGATAGATATATGAACTGAATTGTGAATGGTGAATTGTGAATTGTGTTTATACATATTGTGTTTATATAAATTGTTGCATTTGCATGTGTGAGTCATGCATACCATAGTTGCGTGTAGGTAGTTGGCGCCGAACGGGCCAGGGTGATGGGTTCTGAATCATCACCTAATCCCGAAGGGAATTCTACTGCACCAGGTGATGTGACTGAGCCATCATCGATCCTTTGAGATCAAATTGAGTCAGGAGAATGCGAGGGAGGCAACTCCGGGTGTTTGCAAGGGCAACACTTTTGTGTCTGCGAGGCAGCACGGTTAGTGAGGACCCAAGGGGGTATCACGACTCTCTGCGGAGAGGTTAAATTCTGGAATTCATGCATGGTGAGGGTACCCGACGAATTGGGACCACCAAATTCATATAGGTCTGCATTTAGAATGTTTGTGCATTGCATTTGTGTGTTAAATTAAATGTTTGTGCATTGCATTTGTGTGTTAAATTAAATGTTGTGATTGTTACATATATCATACTGTCACCTCATTTATGTTGCTCCGCATATCATATTGTCATCTTATTCATGTTGTTATGTATATCATGTTCTGCGGGCATATGTGTATTCTTCCATATATGTTGTTTTTAGATCGTGACCCTCTACTATTATTATGATGTGGCTAACGACCACCCAGGTTTAGAAGTTGTGATAGTTAAGGTATCCAGGTGTCGTGAAGGCTTGTAAGATTGGAAGTCTTTGGGCTAGGAATTCAAGATCAGCTTAGGGTCGTGTTTTGAGGTTGTCCTTGTTGTTGTTGCTGTTATTATTAAAGCTGAGTGCTTATCGCTATGTGTATGGACAAATATTTATAATAGTGGGCATTACGCTGGTCCTATGTATGGAAAAGACTTAGATCGAAAGCTCGTACTATGATTAATCATTTTTATTATTTTCCTGAAAAGACAGTTGTCAATATTATGTATGGCATTCAAAAAAAAAATATACACTCCCGCTGTTAAAAATCGGGGTGTTACAGTTTCATCTTCTCTAGGGTAAGCCAACTTGTTGCAGTCTTCTTGACGAACATGTTCATCAATATCCATGACTTGTCTGTTAGTCACTTCGACCATGTTTATGTCAATTTCATCTTTTAAGTGCATTTTGGAGAAGTTGACATCAAGGTCTTCAGCAGCCTCATCCATCTGTCTGAAATGGTCAGCAGTCTCTTTTGTTACCACCTGTAATTTTGATGCTTCAGCTTCATCATGGATCTCGACTGTAGCCTCAGCGTCGAACCTTTGAACTTCAGAAGATGTCCTAAAGTAGTGTTCAGCAGCCATACATATCAAATGCTCAAGCTGGCAGCCATCCATTTCCTCGACTTCTCTAATGAACACAACATCATTGGTAAGGTCCTCAGTAACCTCCGCCACTGTGGCATTTCTGCCAAGAGCTTCATTAGTGCTAACACTGTCTGAGCTGCTGTCAGATTCCTCAGCTAATTCGACCATGTTAACCTCATGGGGCTCTGTGTAATTTGCTTCAGCTACTTCAAGAGGGTTGGTATCAATCTTCATCTGGGTCTTAGTCTTCTCCCCAAATTTGAGTCTACCTTCCTGTATAGCATTCTGCACCAGATCCCTGAAAAGAAAACATTGAGAAGTTTTATGACCCAAATAATTATGGTATTTACAAAAGCCTATCTTTTTTCTTTGCTCTAAAGGTGGTATTTTAGCACCAGGAGGCACTAGTATTTGACCATCCTTAATTAACAAATCAAAAATTTCGTCACATTTAGTGATGTCGAAAGTGTATGTTTTCTTTGGGAACCTATCGTTCTTTTCGGTTTCGACAGGGTTTTTCCCATTTGAAGGGACTAATAATTTACAAGAATAAGGAGGACCTTGCTTAAGTTCAGCAAGATCTATTTCACTTTCGTCGAACCTAACAGGCTCGTCATACAACTCTTCAATGCCCTCCTGGTATTCGACGTAAGCTACCTTCTTGTTTTTGTTCACCCTAGCTTTCTAATCCTTGAGACGCTCTAGCTGTCGAACTCTGTCAGCCAACTGGGCCATATCCCTCAGATACTGGGTGTCCAGTTTTTTCCTGATAGAGTAATCAAGGCCACCAGCGGCCATTTCGACAAGTTCATGCTCAGGCACTTGTGTAAAGCACCTAGCCTTGAGTAGTCGAAACCTGTTCAAGTAATCATCTATTGGCTCATTGAACTTTCGTTTCACACTAGCCAATTCTTTCAAACTAATTTTAGTCTGCCCCATGTAAAATTGCTCATGGAACAAACGTTCTAACTGGGTCCAATTACAAATCGAACCAGATGGTAACGTAGTGAACCACGTGAATGCATTTTTAGTGAGGGAACTAGGGAAATACTTCACCCTTAGACTCTCATCATTCGCAATCTCACCAGCTTCGATCAGGTAGCGCGCCACATGTTCGACGGTAGATTCTGTAGTATCTCCTGAAAACTTAGTAAACTTTGGTACTTTTGTCCCGGGGGGCAATTCAGCTTGGAGTATATAGTCTACTATAGGCGAGGTGAAGTTTGGCCTAGAAAAACCCATATTCAGGCCATTTCGAGCCATTATTCTCTCGACCATGGCTGCCAAATTGTTCTCCGCTGCTACATTATTGCGTCGAACATGATTCACCACATGATCAGCGTTTTGATTTCTGTTTACTAACACCATCCTTGGTTCCTCCTCTTCAAGTATAGGTATTTGATTCCTATGAGGCTCCTCCCTAGGTGGTTCGACCAACTCTGGATTCACCGGATTCACTTGTTGAGCGATTTCCCTCATCTCGACTCCTTGATTTTGGTGTTAAACAGGAGCGGGCATTCCCATGAATTCTGCTATACGCGCCATCTGGGCTGTCATCATTTGATTGGTTTGAGTAGTATTCTGGATCAATGGCTGGAAAATCTCTCCCATTGTCTGAGACAAAGTATGTACCATTTGCATGTTGCTCTCATCTATCTGTTGCCTCAAATATGCTGTAGATTCATTTGTTAAGTTGGGTCCTTGAGCAGAATATCCCAAACCTATGGACTGGCTTTTTCGACCCATGTTAATTCCAGAACCTGACTCCTGTAAAGGGGAAGATATCACATTCTCTGAAAATATTGGGGGCGCAGTACGCAAATTCTGCATCATTGCCGTTGGCATGCCATAGATTGGGTTCCTAGGCAAAGGCTGTGAAAATCCTGGGGGAGGAAACTGCCTATACGTCGAAACTCCTCCTGGCGGAGTCTGAGGATTTGTCACTGATGGGCCAATGTACTCTAGGACTGGCTGAGTGTAAGGCCTCACATATGTCGCCCCTGGTCCTGCTGTCAAAGGCGCTGGCTCTGTCACCATGGTTAACACTGTTGACCCTCCTGTCGAAGGAACTAGAGTTGGCGCCACAATACTTCTTGGTATTTCTTGAGGATTGATGGTGCTGTTCTGAGCGCTTAAACTGCTTGGTTGAGGATTCATCCCAGCAGAACTGGGATTTGGATTTCCTTGGCCAGATGCCATTTTCCTCGTGTTTCTTCTCTTTGGTCTATATTCGTTTGAATTGGCTACCTTTCCACTTCTCAAGTGCATACAATGAAGTTTGCCACAATCTCGACCAATGAAAGGAAAAAATTTCAAAAAGGTAGTTATGAAACTTCCTTTTGACAGTTATTTAAAAGTTATAAACTTCCAAATACACGTTTAGCACCGTTCCACTGGGCGTGCCAATTTGTTTATCTTGGAAATTGGTAAACAACCACTGATCTTCTAAAACAATAAAGTTCTAGTAACTTACAGGATCGATCAGATTGATCCTAGGACATATGCTATAAGTGTATTTAAAATGTTTCACAAATGCGTAAAGCAAACATTTCGACCATGCTGGCAAACAAAAAGGACGCTATGAAACATAAAACAAAAAGTGATAAAGGCAGAAAAGTGTTTAAGTCGAACAAGAAACTTAGAGAAAACAATGTAAAAGCAAATTCAATGAAAGACTGAAGTTTAAATGGTAAAGAAAATGCATAAAGTCTTGAATAAACTGCAGAAATGTAAATGCTTGAAGGTAAAGGCTTTTTAATGTAAAAACTGCAAAGTAAAAACTTTGTAATATGAAATGTTTGGAAGTAACAGACTGAATTAAAGGACTTCAAAGTAAAGGATCTAAGGTAGAAACTTCAAAGTAAGTTGCATTGCAATGAAAGATAATGGTGATTACAATCACGTACATTCTCGCCTCACTCTTTTCTCTACACGCTGGATACTTTGAGTGATTACAGAGTTACTTGTACAACACGATTTTTTCACTCATTCTAACTCTAGAACTAACCTATTTATAATACTCTAAAATAACCATCATTTGACGGTTTACTCCTAGAACACGCCACTTGGCACTTTGCATGTCTTCAACTTCTGGATATTCGCCACTTGTCCTCTTTTCCAATTCAAATAATAGAACTTCCCTCCAATAATTAACTGTAACTGCAGCGCATTATCCATAGTCATTTTACCCTGTCGAATTGACTCTTTAGACTTGGAAATGTTTGAAGTCTTAAAATCATTCTCTTCGACTCATACTTTCAACAAATATGGTCGAAGCCTTCTGGTCGAAGCCTTATTCTCCTTTAGCTTATTATTTTAAAGAATAACTTCTTTAAAAGTCAAATCTATTTGAAATCATGTAGCGTCAAAATTAGGAGCTAACTAACACATACTGTACATGTTCTGGGGATACCCAATCCTAGAAAGGCCTCTGAGACCAGAGGTAGCAAGTGCAGACTGGAACCACTCATCCCTTGGCAACTCCGCAATCATGTCTATAACCTTGCCCCCATGGTTATAGAACTTCTGGGAATCCTTCTCCTGAAAATTTCCAAATAAAACAATGTTACAAATGAAAATATTTTCAACGAAAACAATTCTATAAAAAACCGAGAAAGGTTACCTGTCCTAGCCAGACATATTTGGCAGTATGCTCAGAGTACCCCAGAAGTAGGGACATATCAGACGGTCCCCCGGGGTAACCCTCCAGCTCATCAAAATCGTCATCGCTGTCACCACCCTCATGTGCTGGGTGATCACCCTCAGGAACAGTGGATGGAATAGGAGCAGGTGATGGAACTGGAGTCTTCCGACGACGCCTGCGTGCGAGCGGGGACCCTGATGAACCAGCAGTAGGAGCCCGACGCCTCCAAGATGTAGAAACGGCGGCTGACGGGGGAGTGGCTGAATCTGTGATGTGCAAGGCTGTGGTGTAGGATGCCCCTCAGCTGTAGGGGCTGCTGGAACTGTCTCTGCGCCGGAACCCTCGGCTGTAGACTGCGTCTGCTCACGTCGGACAGATGCATGTTAAGCTGTCCGTCAATGTATCATACGATCGTCTCTGGCAGCCATGTAATCTGCAAAGCACAATAAATAAATTAGAATTTTTTATAAATAATTTAAAAAAACAATAAACAATAAACAAAAATAGAAACCAAGTTGCTTCCTGATTTGCACATCAGGAAAACTTCCGTGGATGCACATCCGAAAGTACTCAGAATATTTAACGTTGGGTTTTTCCGGATGTGCACATCAGGAAAGCAATCAACGTTAAAATTTTTCCAGATCTGCACATCCGGTACGTATTTCAAGTTCTAAAAAACGCAACCATGGCTACTGTACCGTAGAAAAGAGCATTTTAATGCCCTGATCGTTCGTTTGAAGCAGCAAACAATACCTACATTGTCTCTAACTTATGTTATTCATACTACCTAACAATTCCTACACCTAAATGTCTACTCTAAATCGATTACTCAAAAATAACTCCGAAATTCTAAAATTCGAAAACTTACCGATTAAATTGAGATACAAAGGATTTGGAGTGTCTTGGTCGTTGTAGAAGTTGCTCTGCGCCGAACTCGAGTGAAAAAAGTCGGGATTTGTGGGAATGAGAAATTGAGAGTTTGAGAGAGTTTGATAGTTTGGAATGTAAAAATCTAAAGAATGAGCGGGAAGAAGCTCTGGCGTCAAGTTATAAGAAATGGTTCTGGATTTGCACATCAGGAATTATTCCTGATATGCACATCCGGAACAAATCAACGCTTTTTAAAAAAATGGCGCGTCCCAATGTGCACATCTGAAATCAAGAGGCAAAAAAGAAATTTCGCGCGATGCCTAAGAAACTCATGTGATGTATTAAGAAATTCTCTAAAAATATGAATGTTAAATAAGGTTTATAGTTGAGTAAGTGGGTTGTCTGGATAATTTTATTCAGATAGAAATTGTGTGCATAATATTAATGCAGTATTTCCAAACTAAACACATTTTTAACCAATAAATCAAGTATAAAATTGTACGTCGAAAAAATGCACGAGACTTTATACGCATAATTGAAGATACAAACTAAAACGCATTAAAGTTTGTGACACCATCTAATTCTATGGGTGCTTTTGCATTATGCTTTTTCTTATTTGACCATTTTTCAATATCGTTCAATTTGTCAAATTCATTCATCCTAACAAAAAGTGTATAAAGTGCAATTTGTCAATTTGTCAATATTGGTCAATATCGATTAACTGGTATTTGACATATGTTCTATACTCTACATATGTTCGTCATATGGAACATCCTGAGTTTAAATAAACTTGTACAAAGTTCATCTGATTTAAAATCCATCAATACATATAATACGACAAACATGGTTATTTGGTGGGTCACTTCAGAGCCGAAAAGAAGTTTCATAAACACCATATCTTGTCAACTGATAAAAAACCCTATGGTATGCACTTGCTGCATGATGAACCATTTTAAGAAAACATGTCTACTTTTCACTCGGTGTTAGAAAACCAAATTTACTGGGAATTAGAGCTTCTAATGTATGGATGTATCATTATATATTCTCGTATAACCTTGTGTAATATATCTATTGATAAGTTAACTCTTTGGTAAGATGTTGACGAATAAGTATATGACTCTCCTCCCCCAAATGTGTTAAAGCTTAAACAATGTGAAATTCGTGGTTCTCATCACCTTTAACATCTACAATCTTGTCAATTTATTTATGCATAAAAACATGAATCTCCTCGATGTATTTTATTTTTGGTACAGTAATCACAAATTATATTAAGAAAAAAATTAATAATTTTAGAGTTTAAATAAAAAATTTAAATTTAATTCATATTATTATAATATGTTCGTGATAAGAATATATTAGCAATGAGTATATGTTTATCTTTTTTTCACAAAAACGTTCTCTAAAAATAATAATACATTTTTCTATTTATCTTCTTCTAAAACTTCATCCTTCAAACTTCTAAACAGATCCTAGATATCAACATATATGCTGATATGCTGATAACAGCTAGTATAATTTATCAATATAATAACTCTAGAACCAAACTTAAGTCACAGCCACTGTTAAGGGTAGATTTGATCAATAATAATAAGAAAATAAAGAACCACGAGTATGGTATGTACGGTGCCGGATGCCGGATACGTATCCGGTACATGTATTTCACCATTTTATAATAACTCATGCTTCAAAGTTTGCAAAAGAAGGGAAACATATTAATCTGTCATTGAATGAGATAGCCTGTGTGTGGGGCTCACACTCCCACCACGGCTAATATTCAATGTTGTTAATGCCTTTTGAATTTCCATTGTCATGGCACTATCTACACTCCCTGATGATAGTCTTTTATGTGATTTCTGAACATGGAGCTTAAGTGAGCTGCTGCTCAGTCCAGCATTCTTGCCACATATAGGACAAACTTTCATTGTTGGTCTCCGCCGCCGCCACTCCATTGAAACCTTCCCATGCAGTTTTTGATCAAGTTCCTGTAAGATCTTTCCAAAACCGTCATTCGGCTGTGCTCGACGGTGAACTTTCTTCACAGCATTCCATGCTTCTAATAATGTCAACTTCCTGCATCACATCTCAAATGTAACTTGGCATTGATACTCTTAACTATTAACTATCAAGGAAGATAAACTTAAAATTGCTTTGTTACCTAACAATGAAAATAACCTATCTGGTAGCATAATTTGTCATTAAGATTAAACTATTAGTTATAATTGCAACATTGATTTGGTTATTTATGGAGGTCTGGCTCCACAAAACATTAGTTTCAACTTTAGACAATATTGTATTTATATGTTTACTTACTTTCTGAGCATCAAGTAAGCAAGTACAACAGTCACACTTCTGCTTTTCCCTTCGAAGCAATGAACTAGAATTCCCTGACCCGCTCTCTCAACATCTTCTATAAAATCACAAGCTTCTTCAAATAAGATGCTGATGTTAGAATTCTCAGTGTCAGATACCTGTTCAAACAGAAGAGTGAAAAGAAATATGAAGATTTTTCCTTAGGCAAATTTAAGAGGACAGTTTATATCATGATAAACAGAAAATATTTTGATTAATATATGCAATAAAGAGCATAAGGGGCTGTTTGTTTAAGCTTTTAAGCGAAGTAATTTATGTTTCCGTTTAGCTACTAATCTGAAAATCACCTTTTTCTTGGTTTGAGAGCCACTCAAAGTAGTTTTTATAAAATAGCCAGAAATCTGTTTCTTTCCTTTCAAAAGCTTTTAAACAAACGCTAAAGAAACTCTATAGTTGGTTCTGCTCCAAATGAAAGTGAATTTTACACAAAAAAGACTGAAAGAAATGGCCTCTAAATCATACATATTGGATATTAAATACATTTGAGGATGGACCAGATAAAAGTATGTGTCCAGCCGCCTTAACATGTAAATACTATATCGGCCAAAGGAGATCAAAATTCAACACTGAGATCATATAGAAAAGTATCCATTTGGCCATAGTATATCAATACATTATGTATGTTTTTGATGCAGAGAAATAATAAATAGATTAAGCTGCAGAGTTGAGTATGAAAAAAAATCAAACCCTGTATTGTTAGGAAGAATTGGCAAAAGCTCTTACAATGAATGGAGTAAAAACTGAAAGTAAAAGAGATAAACCAGAGTCCTAGAACTCCTACTAGAGCATATTCTGCTCCTAACCTAGAGAGACTATCGTAACTGACTAACAATATTATTTCCGTCAGCTTCTATACCCTTCTAGAAACCGTGCTTGTGTGAGATGGGCCCAATGACTGGGTCATTAAACCAATTGGACCTTGGTGTCCTATCATGGCACCTAACATCACAAATATTTGGGACCAGGTATGATAGCCTTTATGTGATCCATTGATCAAAAGTTTATGAAATGAATAAAAGTTCAACTCCAATACAAAATTAGATTAATTCTGTATAAAAGAGAATGAATAAATAATATAAACAAGACTTCAACGAAGTCAACCAATTCTCATGCATAAACCTTAGCTATTACATCAGTAGAATAATCCAGGAGGCAGAAAAAATAGAAATATGATAAGACTTACAAAGAAATTTTTGTAAGTGAACAGATCAGGAAATTGAGAATCTGATTGTCCAACTTCATTAGTACACAAACACAAAATATGAGTGATTCCCAAGTGTTGCATTGTGTATATAGATCTTGCCGATAGTGCTCCACCGATGAACAAATATTTTGTAATAGCAGATGGTCTCTCCGTATTTGCGGCCTCAGATATCAATGCAATCCTTTCAAGGATATGCTCAAGTCTGATCTGAAAGTTAATGGAGTAAATACTTAATACATGAATATGTATCCTCTATGAATGAATTAACATCAATAATTCTGCTAAATAGTTTATACTCAGATACCTTCAATTCATATGCATCAACAACGGTGTTGCAATCACTTCCCTCAAAAAATCCTGAATTGAAATTGTTCTCCTCGCATAACTTGATAGCATCATTTTTAAGCATTTCATTCCAATGTTCCAACTCTTTATAAGATTCAGCATCAACCTAGAAAGCATGGTAGAGTATAAGACAAGAGGAAACAAAATAGTTTGCTGGGTAAAATAAATGTTGTGTTACTTGGTAAAGACACCACGTCAATCAAAGATTAGGAAAACAGCCAGAGCAAAAGGTAAGAGTAATGTGTTTCTCCAAAATAAAAAAGCAGTAACAATTTTCCCAGAATTCATGCTTTAAAAGCAAAAGCCAACTGACAACACATCCAACCCGTTGTCCATAATAATTAATTTTGTTGATACTGACTGGTTATACATCAGTTTATTTTCCACAAGAGTATGAATAAAAATAAGCAAGCGGCACTAAATTATGGAAGTAAGGAAGGCAATGTACTAGAGTTTGTAATACCTAGAGACACTAACCTTGGCAAATTTATGGAAGTCACGGAGCTTAGCCGTAAAATGAGAATCGTGCAATGGCTCCAGACTCCCTTTGGAGGATTTTCCATGGCAACCTTCTCTTGACAAAGGAGAAGCAGAGTCACAAAAATTTCTATTGCATGAAGATGACAATGCCTTTGGGGCAGATCTCTGTGAATCTGAATCATTAAAATCTTGATGGCTATCATTAGAAAATCTCTCTTTTCTAGTTGGAGAGAGACAACTACCAGTAGCAGGTGAAGGTGAATCTTCCTTTTCAAACTCCCCAAGTGATATTTTGCTTATAGTATTATTAAATGACCGTAACAAGTTATCAAGCTTTTGGTGAAGTGTAAGTAGGAATATATGAAATCCTTGCAGATCTCTAAGAGCAGCACGGAAACCACTGCGGAACTCGTGAACTATTGATGTTACATCACTCCTTTGTATGTCAGGGGTTAAATGTATGTCTTCTAAGGGAGGACTTCCTAATTTTCCTCCGGTTATATCATGTAAGAGGCAAGAAGAAAACTCAGAGCTATTTAGTACTAACTCAACCAACTTTGGATAACTTACATGATCATCTGCACGTTTTACAGCAGGAGGTCGACGAGGAACGCCAGAGTCAATAGCCACAATGTTGGAGTTAGTAAACATTGATTCTCCTGACGTTTGACTTTTAAGACACGTGTCATCAGACGGTTCTCTTGTCTTTGAAAGATGAGAACCTTGTGATCTTATTCCATTATTATGAGAACTCGATCTTGAAGTGGACTTTTTCTTTTTCTGCAACATCCCAACTACCCCGGGCCCATATCGGTTCATTACCAAATCAACGACTTCTTCTTTTGAATCTAAATTTGAAGGGATTGCCTTTTCAGCCAATAACAAATTGGCAGAGTTCCCACGCCATCTCAGTTGACGGCATGGCAGTCTATCTTCATTTCTGATAACAAGATCTAGCATCATTACCCTACCAAGCGCAACTGACGTTCTTTCTGCAGAATCCCTTGATTCAAATGCGCTAGAGCTTTCAAGTAAAGGTGAGCCATGTACATAACTACAAGAAGATCATGAATCATTAGAATAAACATCAAAAGTTAACAAGAAAAATAATAATTCACAGCAAAATACACTGTATTAACTGTTTTCATGTTTAAAACCTTATCATATGAAAACTAGATTTGAATTGTACCTCATAAACAAGAGACACCGGCTAAGCTCAAGTGCTTCCAAAAGTTCGGAACAAGTCGTTTCACCAATAACATCACTCTCAGAACTTGCTGCATCCCTTGCTTTTTCTGCAGCTTTCTTTATTTGGAGCCATTCTAAACTGTTATTGTGAATGACTCTAGCCTGTAATTTACAAATAAAAGTAAAAAATAAATATGACTAACTACAAGTTAACTTGCAAATGTCAAGGTTGAGTCAAGTAAGAAGAGAACAACCTGTGGAGCTTGGACTCCCAACCATTTGGCGAATTCATATCCAAGTCGTTCAGACTGTGTTGCCATTCTTGACGAAGATATCTTTATGACAGCTGCGGCTTCTTTTGGAGAAGCACCATCGCTCCCGTCAACATTAAAAAGTGCAAAGAACACAACCCCTCCAGAATTTACGGTCATCTATGTGGACACAAATGACATGAAATGAGGCAGAATCCAAAAAATAAAACGATTATTATACCAACAGAACATAGATTAAAAAATGAACCTATCTACATTGGAAATATACCTAAAATTAACATAATGCTGCTACAACACGGAAACCCTAAAATTAAATGAAACAAAAATTGAAACAGAAAGAACTTATGACTCTTTAAAAACGTTGGAAATAAAAAATAAAAAAAAATACACATATTCTTCATCTGCTAAGTAATTATTTGTGCTTATAAACAATATTATGAGCATAGGAAAACACGAAACCTCAAGAGCTCTATTCATTTCATCTTCGGAATGTTCATTGCTACAGGTGTGCTCAGTATGGTGAAGTGAAGAGAGCATGTCCCAAGTAAAGGAACTGGATTCAATGTCCAACATTTCTGCTTTACCAAGCCTATCCCACACGCTAATTTCAGTTTGATCAGGAAGCATATCAACTTCTGCATCCTCTGCAGATTCTCCCAAACTAATCACAATTTAAATCAGTTACCAAAACACTTGAGAAACTGAATGTATAACAAAAAAATCAACACTCTCCTTCTAAAGGAAAATCAAATTCAGCATCTACTACCATATACACTAAACAGTCAATGTAAATGATGATAATAAGAAGATATAGAAATAGTAAGATACCAAAAGGGTATGGTGGAAGAAGAGCGAGGGAAACCGGAGGGGCGGTAATTGGAAGTGCGTTTTCGAACCGATTGAAGCCAATGAGTAATGTCTCCCAACATATACAAAACCTGCTTGGAATGGAAGCTTATTGAAGTGCAGAATAAACCTAATTGAAAAAAATTGAAAACAAAAGAAGCATTCATACCCGGGAAGTAACGGTTAGGGGCGATGGTCCCTCAGACTCGAATTGCTCTTTCTCCTCCTGTTGTTAAGACAAATGTGAAGATTAAAATGAGTTTGTGTTGTTAGTATTTGATTATGATAAAAGGAATGAGAGGGAAAAGGGAAAAGAGACCTGGTTTTGTGCTTCAGGGTATTGGTTTTGTTGCTCATTTGACATGTTTTAGTAAAAAAAAAAGAACGAAAAACTGATCGTAACGAGAGTGCGTAGTCTGCTCTTTGGTTGCAACACTGATTGGAGGGAAGAGGCAGAACAAAACGAGTAACGGTAATAGTGTGTTTTGGCGATCAATAGATCGATCTAAAATAACTAAAATAATACTAATATATAGTTTGTATTAATAGTGCACAACAAGCTAAAATTTTAGTATTTTGATGTCGGCATTAGTGTAAAAAGCAATCAATCTACAACTTTTTTATGGTTATCACTTGACTATGTTAAAATAAGCACTTTTCTTTGGAAAAAATACAAAATTACCTTTAAGTGTATATTGGTTTTTATCATTAATAATATATTCTTAAATACATGTTAGATATATAAAACTAATAGACAATATCATTTGGGTCAGACCATAAGCAATCTTATTAGTTTGTTTATTAACGAATTTAACATTCTTTTTGAACTTATTTAAAGATAAAAGCTCTTGAATTTCCACAACTCTACTGATGAGATATTTTTGACCGTGAACGAGTCTAATAATTTAGACGTTAATTTACAAGGGAACGCCTTCAACCTTGAATTAAATAGCAAAACCTGTTATCTTGGATGAAACTCCCGTATTACCAGATTTTTGACATAGTACTGTTTCGTTCTTTCTTTGTAAATCATTGCATTCTCATATGCTTGAAGTCTCATTTCTTCTAACTCATTCAATTTCAATAGCCTCTTTCTTCCCATCATCTTTTCATCAAAGTTTAAAAAATTTAATTGCTTAATAAATCTTGTGCTTAAGTTCGACTGATAGATGACATGATTTACAGTAAACCAACTAATATTATGATAGCCGTATATGAGTTTTAAATGATGTCATATATGCCAAAAGCACGTCATCTAACTTTTTTTTCTCAATACTTCCATGAAGCTGTAAGTGTCTTTTTCTAGGATTTGTTTATGTTGTCTGTTAGATACTTCAACCTGTCCACACATTTGAGGATGATAAGGAGTTGACACTTTATGCTTCACATTATAATTTGCCAACACACTTTCAAGATACTTGTTTCAAATGTATTTCCCCTCATAACAGATCAAAAATATGGATACTCTAAACCTAGCAAAAACAATCTTTTTTTAAGTTAATTATAGTATGTACATCATTAGCTACACGTGATATGGTTTCAACCCATTTGGTCACATAATCAACACAAATTATAATGTAAAGGTTAAAGTAAAATGAAGGAAAATGACCCATTAAGTCAATGCCTCCTAACAATTAAAGGGTTTACCACTAATATTCCATTTAGGGACATTTTATTCCTCTTGGATATATTACCTGCCTTTTGACATTTTAGACACTGTTGAACAAACTTTCTACAATCTTTGAATAAATCAGGACACCAAAATCCATATTGGAGGATTTGTGTCGCAGTTTGTTCTCCACTATGGTGACCACCATAATTTAAGTTATGATAATGTCACGTAATACTCCTTGATTCACATGCAACACACTTTTCAATCAGACCACCGGGACTTACCTTAAACAAATATGGGTTGTCCCCCAAATAAATAAAAAATCTTCTTTGCTCCCACGTGAACTCTTATGGGGTGATATTTTCTGCTTTATAGTTGTTTATATCAGCAAATCAAGGTCTTTTAGTTACTGCAAACAAATGTTCATCTGATAATTCCTCAACTATGTTCTTTTCTTTCTTGGTAATTTTTTAGTTCTCCAACCTTGAAAGATGATCGGCTACCACATTTTCAAACCCTTATTTGTCTTTGATTTCCAAGTTAAATTCTTGTACCAAAAGTATCCATCTGAGTAATTTGGACTTAAAATTGTTAGACGAGAATACGAGAATGCAACAGTCTAGAATGGGGGTTGAATATACCTCCCTTAAAATTTATTGTTTTAAAAGAAATTATTTATTTAAAAAAATATCAGAGTTTCAAAAATAGTTTACGTGGCAGAAACACAATGCATATAACGTATGATTTTGGATGGTATATACACCACACTTTATTTGGTACACTAAAATAAAAGGATCAACCAGATAACCAAATAACAAACTAATTGATATATTGAACTATAACATTTTACACGAGAAATGTAAACGTGTAAAAATTCAATACAATGCGAGAATTCTAGAACTACAGTTTCTAGCTTTAATCAACAACAAGAATTATTTGAAATTCTAATCTAACAAAATCAACGTATATACACAAAATCGTTATCAAGACAATAAGAATAACCACATGTGATTATAAGAAAGTAATACAAACCTAATCATGCAATTATATTCAAAATTAAAACACATATACGAACACACACACACAGGAGAGAGAGAGAGAGAGAGAGAGAGAGAGAGAGAGAGAGAGAGAGAGAGAGAGAGAGAGAGAAGGAGAAGAAGAAGAAGAAGAAGAAGAAGATGATGAAGAAGAAGATAGTACGCTAGATGTATAGGGGTTTGACAATCATCCTCGCTACGCCTACTCCACTCTCCAATGATTTTCATTAAAATTTTATTGTTCTTACACTATGATTTTGACAAATATTACAAGATGTTCCGTACAGTCACAATCCAAATAATGCTGAAAAATATAAAATCTTTGATCTTAATCCTCATTGACTTGTACATAGTATTTGACATTGAATCCTTGTGAAATCTTTACTCAAAATTGACTAAAATCTTCAAGCTCAAAGAATGATTCTCCAAAGTCACTATACTGCAACAACCTTTACTCGACCCTACTTGTATTTTGAGCCTATGGCTATCTGATAATTGAGAAGAACTTCTAGTTTGTCTGTAGGCTTTCACATAACACTACCAAAGTAATTATAGAAAGAAGAAACTCATTCTTTTTCATTGGACTTTTCAAAACCAACCACAAACACACACACTATTTGCAAACCCCTGAAATCTCAATAAATCTTCAAAGAAAACATTAACCACAATAATAAATCTTCTAATAGTTCTCACATCTTGAAGATATCCTGAAGATGAGAGTTAGATCTAAACGAAAATAGATGAAGAAAGAGGTAGAGATGGAAAAAATTTGTTTGCAAACAAAGCAAGATTTAAAACTCTTTTGAAAGTTGAGAGAAAAAATGTGTTGTTAATTTCAAATCAATAGTGGATATGTATGTTTTCAACTTTGTGAATGTGTTTTGAGAAAAATGAACTTATATGTATTGGAGATCTAGCACAAAAATGAGAGAAAAATGATGTTTGATTCGATTCATAAGAAAGGGTATGATTTAAGTTGAGAGATGAAGTAAATTGAGGCAAGATCTAATAACTAACAGAAAACCAACTTTTTGATTGGAGTCACACTTTTTGAGATTTGAGTCATATGATTCGAGTCATGAAAACATGTGATTTGAGTCAAACTTACACAACCAAATCCGAAAATATGAATTATGTGTATGATTCAAATCAGGAAATCAATGGTTTGAATCAAGCTTTTGTGATTCAAGTCATTGATGTTGTGATTTTAATCATGAGAGCTTGAAAGCAATTCTTGGACATTTTGGGACTTTGATTCGAGTCATGGAAGTGTGTTATTCAAATCAAATTTTTAGAATCTCAATTTTTTGCAAAATGTAAAATGTTTTTGAGATTCTAACATGGCCATTAATTAAACCATTCTCAAAATTGGTTCTTGATCCAAAACTTCAATAAATTGACTTAGAAGCATATTGCTTATACCATAATCAAACAGTTTGATTTATGCATGCTTAAAAATGGATTTAAAACTCAGCCCTAAGGTGTGGAATCATGAGAGGAGAATCGATAACAATATAAACAAAACCCAAAGCGAAAATATAAGAAATCAAAACATAAACCCTTAGGAGGCAGAGGCAATGCAACTTCGGCATCCCCCTTTTTGATGTTTGGCAAGCTTGCAAAAATTTGCCATTAGAATTAAGTCAACGTTAAGCATAAGTAAAGAGTTATCAATGCTTTCCTTCATTGCTTGTTCTTCCCCTGAAACATTGCACAAAAGCACATTTAACATAGAACACATAAATAAAATCTAGACTTACATTGCAACTCACCCCCTTTGTAAGTAAATAGTTGAGTGTTACATGATCTGTAAAAATAATAACCTAGGAATCAATTAAATCAGAGCAAAAATTCTATATAGCAAATGACACATTTCATTAATGGGTTAAGAACACAAACTAGAATATTTATCAATGTCTAAATTGGAGGTACATTGAGATTAAAAACTGATGAAGTGTTGAAAACACTGATTGAGAGCATGTGTCAAATGAGTATAGTTCAAGCGAGCGCACAATGAAACAAAAAGGTGTCCATTTAGTTGATTCGAACATAACTTTAGCCACTCAGATAGAAGATCATACCAAATAGTTAGTCGCAACCAAAATAGCTCAAGTTAATATGAGTCAGATTCAAGTGCTTTGTTGTGATTTCTGTCGAGGAGAACATGCCAATGGTAATTGTACTATAGAGGTTGAAAGTGTGGAAGCTCAGTATGCTAATTTTCAGAAAAATAATGCTTATTCCAACACATATAATCTGGGTTGGAAAGATCATCTAAACTTTAGGTGGAACAAGAATCAGACATTGAGTGTTAATCAAGGTGTTCAACAAGCCTCTCAAGCACTTCAACATAAGCCATCACCTCTTGAATAAGCATTGCAAAATTTCTGAAGTCCATTACAGAGAGCTTCGCGAAGGTAAATCAGGATCAATAAAACATGACCAAATATCAACAAGAGATGGCACAAAATTAGATCCTGATGAACAAGAACATAAAAATGTCCATGAAAAATTTAGAGATGTAAGTCAGTCAATTATCTCGCCAAATGGAAGTTGAAGCTAGTTCAAGCGGGGATTTATATAAGTAACACCATGGATAACTTGAAAATTAAAATGTTCAAAGCCATCAAGTTCAGAAATAGATTAGTGCCTTCCGAACCTGTAAATGGTAAAGAGGGGAAAGAAAAAGAAGTGGAAGTTGAGGAAGAGGTTGAGAAAAATTCTAAGGGAGAAAAAAGTGAGCGTGAGAGTGAAGATAAGGAAAAAGGGTACACCCTTAACCAATTCATTGATAAAAATCCACCCTTCAGAAGAACAAAGAAACATATCTTAAAATACTGGGCTACCTGAATACATCAAACCACCTTACCTAATTTTGAAAAAGACACCCAAAAAGGAAAAGGAAATGAGTTAGTTTAAGAAGCTTATGGAAATGTTAAACAAGGTACAAGTAAACATTTCATTTTGTGAAGCCCTCGAGCAGATGCTTGTTTATGCAAAGTTTATGAAAGAGCTCTTATCGGGAAAGCGGAAGTTATAGCACAATCAGAACATCGTTTTGGCATAAGAGTGCAGTGTAATCACCCAGAGAAAGCTCCACAAAAACTGACTGATCTAGGTAGGTTTACTATTCCTTATTCAATTGGTTCACTAGCCATTAATAATGCATTATGTGATTTAGGAGATAGGTTCAAACTGATGCCTTTATCCATGATGAGGAAATCAAAGTGTGGTGAACCAAAACCAATAGAGATGACATTGACTTTAGATGATCATTCAATCACGTATCCATATAGAGTGTTGGAAGACGTCTTTGTTAGAGTTGATGGATTATTATTTCCAACTGATTTTGTAATTCTTGACATGCCTAGGGATTCAGAAACATCATTAGTGTTAGGAAAACCATTATTGGCAACAAGTAAAGCTCTCTTTGATGTGCCACAGCGAGAATTGGTACTGAGATTGAATGAAGAAAAAGTTGTCTTCAACGGGTTTGTGGCGCTGAAGTACCATGAGGAAAAATCTCAAGTTACCAAGTAAGCATAGGGAAATAAAAATCGAAAAAGCTTCATGAAAAGAAAATAGTGTTAGACCAAGAATTGGTTCTACATCTATACCTGTGAGTTTTGATGATAACAATTGAGTATTTGTGTGAGAACAATTTTGGTACCCTAACGGTTTGTTATTGTGTAGCTTTAACGATCAGTTCTAATTCTGAGAATATAACATGCAATGTTATCAGTTTCTGAACATTGTGTTCTAAAATTCGCTTCTGCACTGATTCACATCTAAGAAGCTTCTGGAAAGACGTTATGTTGCTGCTGCAATGTTCTCTTCGCTTCTGCTTCTGGATATGACTCTGATCATCAAGCTTCTAAAGAATGGCAAGCTTCTGGAGTTTTATTACTTAGCTGAAGATTCTGAAGATCTAAAGCCAAATGTTGACGTTGTCAAGATTCTGACTAAAGATTCTAATTTCAGCTTTGTGATTCTTTTTTTCATGCTTCATGAACTTTCCATCAGAAGCCAATGAATTTGAAGATAAGATCAAGAGGATACGTAATCAAATAGTACATGGTACAAAACGAAAATATTTCTTCCACTAACCTGAAATTATGGGCTAAGGATTGTATTATTCTTCACACCTGTCACTAATCCGTTAGTGGACAGCTACATTTTTTCGTATTCCTGATTTTCCCTCCAACGGTTCCTTTTTCATGCTATATAAAAAGGATTTGGAGACTTAAGAAAAGGCCAACCTTACAAGATTGTTTCTACGTGAAAAGCTCTTAACTTTGTGCTTTCTTTTCTTTAAGTGTTTGTTTTTCATTTTTGTAAAATCTGCTTGTGTAGAAGAAAATTGTAACACAAAATCTTTATTCAAACTTGTTGTTTGTATTTCCTTAAGGGACCAGTTTGGTCAGAATCCTTGAAAAGACTTTGACTGTTTTTCATTTTGGTTTGTTAGTCACCAGTTGTTGCTCATGCATTTGTAATCGGTTGATTATAGTGGATTAAGTCCTTGTGTATAGGGCGAAATCACCTTGGCGGGTGGACTGGATTAACTTTGATTTTCAAGTGAATCGGGATAAAATTCCTTGTATCTTTCTCTTTTCAATCCTTTGATTTTGTTGAGTTTTTGAGTTGGTCGAAAAAACTTTTATTTTTAAAACCTAATTAAAACCTCCCTTTCTTGTTTTTTTCGTACCTTTAATTGGCATTAGAGCTTCAGTTCTAATTGTGATAAAAGTTTTATCAACACTTCATCGTGTTCAGTATCGATCTAGTTTGTGTGTGTGAGAAACATTGGTTGCTACTGCACCTGTTGCTAACAATAATGAGAAAGATCACTACATCGTTAAATCACCAGCCTTTGATGCTGAAAAGTTTGATTATTGGAAAGACAAAATCAAAAGTTTCTTTCTGGGATATAATGTTGATCTCTGGGATCTTGTAGTCGATTGATATGTTCACCCAGTTGATGCTGCAGGAAATAAAGTAGCAAGAAGTGCTATGACAAATCAACAAAAGAAGGATTACAAGAATCATCACAAGGCTAGAACAATATGCTTAATGTTATCTCTTATACTGAGTATGAGAAGATAACATACAGAGATACTGCTAAGTTTATCTTTGATTCTCTAAGGATGACTCATGAATGCAATGCTCAAGTAAAGGAGACAAAGGTTTTGGCCTTAATCCAGAAATATGAGGCATTCAGAATAGAAGACAATGAAACCGTTGAGACTATGTTCTCAAGATCTCAAATGCTTATCACAGGACTTAAGGTTCTAGACAAAGGGTATTCTACGGCTGACCATGTCAAGAAAATCATTAAAAGTCTCCCCAAAAAATGGAGACCTATGGTAACTGCCTTAAAGCTATCTATGAATCTGAACAGTATTAGTCTTGAAGAACTTGTTAGTTCTTTAAGAAGCCATGAGATATAGCTTGAGGAAGATGAACTTTAGAAGCAAGGTAACTTTGTTGCCTTGAAGTCCAAGCCTAAGAAGGTAAGGGTTTATCAAGAGGGGGAAGAATTAGAGTATTCAGATGAAGACTCAGATGTTGATGATAAGTTGTCCCTGATTTCTAAAAGAGTCAACAAACTCTTGAGGCACAGGCAGAATGGTTAAGGGAAGTTCAGAGGAGCTAGGAAGACTGTTGGTCGTTTTGATTCTTCATCTGAACAGAATAAGCAAGGTTCTAGTAAAGAGGTTATCTGTTATGAGTGCAAGCAGCCAGGCCACTATAAGAATAAGTGTCTTAAACTGAAGAAGGACAAAAGGCCTAAGAAGATTTTTTTAAAGGCAAGAATGGGCTCATGGCTACATGGGAAGACTCAGAATCAGAAGAAGAAGATTTCGAAGAGGAACAAGCAAATGTTGTATTGATGGCAATTTCAGCTGATCTCGAAGGTTCTGAAAAACCAGCAGACAAGGTGTTGCCAGAATCAGAATTAGACTCTGATTCTGAAGAGGTATTCTGTAAACTATCTCATTGTTATTTAGAGTCATGTCTATCTGAAATGCTGGAAAAGTAACAATGTCTTTAGAGTAAATACAATGACCTTAAACAAGTCCAAGTAGTTGCTTCTGAAACTCATAGTGAACTTGAAAAGGATATTTATTCTCTAAATGAAAATTTATTTTCTTTAGAAAGTAACAAATCTTCTTTGAAAAGAAAAAAATTCAAAACTAAAGGAAGAAATAGTCTTAGAAGCTTCTGGTACTAATTGTGTCATCATATATGACAGATCATTTCAATACTTTTTGGCTAAAAGCATAGATAGAAGCAAAATGGCTTCCATGATCTATGGAGTTAGCAGAAATGGCAAGATATGTTTAGGTTGTATAGAAACTTCAAAACCTAACGAAAGTCAGAAGGTAAAATTGAAACCTCTCTATGAGCATTTCGTGCCTGCTGGCACTGAGCATGACTGTATCATGCACAAATTCCACTTGATTATCCTGTTAAGAAGAAACCCAAGGTTTTAAAAAACTCTAGGATAACTAACAAAAGAGGACCCAGAAAGTGGGTATCTAAGGATAAGATCATTTATGTTGTAGACATCCTTAAAAGCTTAGTTGAGACACCAATCATGGTACCTGGATAGTGGATGCTTGCAACACATAACGAGCAGAAGGCATATGTTCCAAGATTTGGAACTTAAGCCTGAAGGCTTCGTTGGTTTCGGAGGAAACCATAAAGGAAAGATCTTTGGCTCTAGAACTATTGGTAATGCACATTGATTTGTTTGGTCCAGTGAAAACTGCCTCTATCAATGGTAAGAAGTATGGATTGGTCATTATTGATAACTATAGTCGTTGGACATGGGTAAAGTTCTTGAAACACAAGGATGAGTCACATTCTGTGATGTCTACCTTCATCTCTCAAGTGCAAATAGAGATGGATTGCAAAATAGTCGGAGTCAAAAGTGATCATGGAGGCGAAATTGAGAATAATCACTTTGAGAATCTTTTTTATTCTTATGGAATTTCCAATGATTTCTCCTGTCCTAGAACTCCACAGCAGAATGAGGTTGTAGAAAGGAATAATAGGACTTTGCAAGAGATGGCTCGCACCTTGATTCAAGAAACTGACATGGCTAAGCATTTTTGTGCAGAGGCAGTTAACACAACTTGTTATATTCATAACAGAATCTCTATTAGACCTATTCTGGGTAAGACTCCTTATGAATTGTGGAAGAACAGAAGGCCCAACATTTCATATTTTCATTCATTTGGTTGTGTTTGTTTTATGTTGAACACGAAAGAGAATCTTGGCAAGTTTGATTATAAGGCACATAAGTGTTTATTGGGGATATTTTGAACGCTCAAAAGGCTACAGAATCTATAACACTAAAACACGAATTGTTGAGGAATCAATTCATGTGAGATTCAATGATAAGCTTGACCCTGAAAAGTCAAATCTAGATGAGAAACTTGCAAATTTAAAGATCACATTCTCATAATCCAAGGATAAAGATTCTGAAGATAAAGACTCAGAAGGAAAAGATAAGGATGCTGAAGCAAAAGACTTAGAAACGACTCAACCAGTAGTTATTGTTGGTTTATCTCATCAGAAGAAGAGTATATCAAGAACTTCTCATTCTGAAGACTTGATTCTGGGAGATAAAGACACATCAGTCAAAACTCGATCTTCGTTCAAACCTTCTGAAGAAACTCTTCTGAGTTTGGTATCTTTGATAGAGCCAACATTTATTGATGAATCTCTTCTACATAATGAATGGATTTTGGCTATGCAAGAGGAACTGAATCAGTTTACCAGAAACTATGTTTTGGATCTTATTCAGAAACCAAAAGGCGTCCATGTCATCGAAACCAGATGTGTATTCATAAACAAGCTCAATGAGAAAGGAGAAGTCATGAGAAACAAAGCTCGACTTGTAGAACAAGGTTATAGTCAGCAAAAGGGGATATACTATACAAAAACCTTTGCACCATTTTCTAGGTTAGAGTCTATTCGTCTTTTAATTTCGTTTGTAGTCAATCATAATATCATTATGTATCAGATGGATGTTAAGAGTGCATTCTTGAATCGATATATTTTTGAACAAGTTTATGTGCACCAACCCCTAGCTTTGAGAGTTATGAAAACCCAGATTTTGTATTTAAACTTAAAAAGTCGTTATATGATCTGAAATAGGCTCTTAGAGCTTCGTATGAAAGACTAAGTAACTTCCTTTTGGAAAATGATTTCACTAGAGGGAAAGTGGACACAACACTTTTTTGCAAAACCTTTAAGAATGATATTCTTGTTGTGCAAATTTATGTTGATGATATAATATTTGGTTCTGCTAATGCTTCGTTGTGCAAGGATTTTGCTAAGTTAATACAGGTAAAATTTGAAATGAGTCTGATGGGAGAACTCATGTTCTTTCTGGGGATTCAAATTGAACAACTTTTAGAAGGAACATACATCCACCAAAGCAAATATACAAGAGAACTTCTAAAGAAGTTTAACTTGTCAGAATGTAAGCAAGCAAAAACTCCAATGCATCCTACATGCATTATGGATAAGGAAGAGGTAAGTGGTAAAGTAGATCAGAAACTATTCAGAGGTATGATAGTTTCTCTCCTTTATCTAACTGCTTCTGGATCTGGTATTTTATTCAGTGTTTGTTTGTATGCTCGTTTCTAATCAGATCCTAAGGAGACTCACTTAACTGATGTTAAGAGAATCTTTAGGTATCTGAAAGGTACTACTAATCTTGGTTTGTTTTATAGAAAATCAATACAAGTTAGTAGGTTATTGTGATGCTTATTATGCTGGAGACATAATAGAAAGGAAAAGTACTTCTGGAAGTTGTCAATTTCTGAGAGATAATCTGATCTTGTGGTCCAGCAAGAGACAATCAACAATTACGCTTTAAACAGCCGAAACTGAGTATATCGCAGCTCTGGATGCAGTACTAAGATACTCTGGATGAAAAGTCAGCTGGAAGACTATCAGATCTTTGAGAGTAACATTACTATTTTCTCTGATAATACTTTTGCTATTTGTTTATCCAAGAATCCTATATTGAATTCTAGGGCTAAACATATTGAGATTAAACATCATTTTTTACGTGACTATATTCAGAAGGGTATTTTCCATTTAAAATTTGTTGATACAAACCATCAGTGGGCTGATATCTTTATAAAATCCCTTGTTGAAGATAGATTCGTTTTCATTTTGAAAAATTTGTTTATGAACTACCGATTTGTCTTCTTGATTCTGAACAATTATAACATTTAATGATTGTCTTTTCGTTTAAAAACGTGTGGTCTTTAGTAGGGATGCCAATTGGACACAAACTCATCGGGCATCGACAAAAATACTTTATTGGATATCGACACGGACTTGGGTAATTACCCGCAAATTTAAATTGGCATGGGTGCGGGTACAGACACTCTAGTACCCAGTCTGCCCCAGCCCGCAAGTATATATATTTATAATTTTATTTAATATTATGATTATTATTAATATATTAAAATAAAAACTTTTATTATAAATATTAAAACCTAAACTTAAAAGTTTCTTAGAACATATATATTTTCTCTGCGGTTTCTTCCACCGCTGCCTACCGTCGTCATACTTCAATCTACCGTCATAACGTAACACAGGTAACAATATTTGATTTGGGTATTTAGAGCATGATATATATATCTATATAGTAGTATTATTTATCACTATGGACATCTTTTGTATTACCTACAGTTTGTTATCTAATTGTTTTTCATCAGTTTCCATTAAATACATGCTTTGCGAAAATCAAAGCAAGATTTACACCTTATTCCACTTTTCTTCATTTTCATATACTTTATCATATAGTCTAAGACCAATATTCTTCAACAATATCATGTGTCACCAATTCTACACATTAGCCTAAATCGATCAGTTATGTTTATGATATTCAACATAAACAATATTGAAAATTTACATAAAAAACTACTAATATATAAAAAAAGAAAAAAAAAACTATAAAGGTTGAAAGTGTACATTTTGCTCTTTATATATATATATATATATATATATATATATATATATATATATATATATATATATATATATATATTGTCATTATTATTTTACAAATGTATCAAGAAAATTCAAACTCAATATGTTTTTAAAATTTTAAGACTAGACTCTTAAAAATATGCTAGCCTGAATATATTTTGGATACAAATGTTGTATGCCATATATAGAATTATTGGAAAGCTGCTTGTGCATTTTTCTATCCAATACCTCATTTCTAATTTCTAATGAACTAAACACCATATATGATTAAATTTGTTTAGATCATGATTCACAGTATGCTTTATTTTCATTTTAAATTTGTTACTTTCTTCTAAGTAAAAACCATTTAAATTGCAAGCAAGAATTTGTTTATTTAAAAAATTAATTTTTAAAATTTGATATAGATAAATTATTTTGTTTTAGTTTTTGTATTCATGAATATATTTTGTTTATAGACGGGCTTAAACATAATACCCATTATTAATAATTTTTTATTTCAAGATGGAAAATTCATTCGATATCATCCAGTTAAGATAATTGAAAAATAGCGCTTCTCGCACACAACCTGAAAACACTACTATTAATAGTGTGAGCAGTTCTGAAAAAGATCAATCTCAACTCCTATCGGATAGTGTTCCTCCTATTAGTGGCGATGTTGATTATTATGAATTGACTAAAGATGGCAAAAGAAAATTGACGTCGTTTATTTGGAACCACTTCAAAAGAAAAATAATTAATGGAGATGAAAAAGTTGTGTATAATTATTGCCACAAATCTTTGCCACAGTTAAAAGTGATATTATCAAATATATAAAAATGAAAGGTTGAAAACTATGGGACTTTTAGAGAAGATTGAGAGTAAAATTTCTTTAACATTAGATATGTGGACTGCTAGCAACCAAAAGAAAGGGTATATGACCATTACAGCTCACTACATTGATGATGACTGGGATATGCAAAGTCATATTTTAAGGTATGATATTTATAAGATTTTTGTTAATTTTATTTTACATGTAGAATTTTAAATTATATTAATATCTAATCAATTATATTGCATAATAAGTTTGTGTATGTAGAATGTCCACATACAGTTGAAGTTATTTCAAACAAATTGTTTGAATGTGTAATGGCTTGGAATATTGATAGAAAGTTGTCAACCATCACTTTGGATAATTATAACACTAATGATTATGTTGTTGGTATGTTGTTAAACAAGCTTGATAGTTATAGTCTTATGCTTGATGGTCAGTTATTTCATATGAGATGTTGTGCTCATATTTTAAATTCAATTGCTCAAGATGGTTTGAGTGTTCTTAGAGATGGCATAAAGAAGGTTAGAAATAGTGTGGCTTTTTGGACAACCACACCTAAGAGAGAACAAAATTTTAGAGAAGCAGCGTGCCAGATAAAAGTGTCAATCACAAAGAAATTAATTCTTGATTGCAAAACTAGGTGGAATTCTACTTATCAGATGTTCGTAGTTGCATTGGCTTATAAGGATGCTTTTATTCGTTTGAAAATAAGAGAGAATTTGTATACATCTTTGCCTACAACAATTGAGTCGGAAACTGCAAGAGAAATTTGTAATAGATTAGAAGTCTTTAATCGTGTAACTGAGATGTTTTCAGGTACACAATATCCCACAACAAACATATGTTTTTCTTTAGTTTGTGAAATAAAAACTATCTTTGAAGAAGTGGGAGACTTGCTCTATTGAGGCAATTAAAAATATGTCTTCAAAAATGATTGGTAAGTTTAACAAATATTGGTTGTTTATTCATAGAATTATGTGAATTGCAATTGTTTTGGATCTAAGATATAAAATGAAGTTATTATAGTACTTATTTCCTTTACTTTATGGAAGTACGTCATCATCTGAAATTAACAACATCAAACAATTATGCTTCTCATTGTTTGAAGAATATCAAGCCAATATCAACAAGATTGTTGAAGCTTCAATAGAAAAGTCAAATGACATTGATTCATATTTCGATAATGTTTCTAATAACAATTATCTTAGTGGTTATGACTCATTTGTCAATGATACTAGTGATATACAGTTAAAATCTAAATTAGATATTTACTTGGAAGAGAAGGTATTGCCTAGGAGTGTTACATTTGATATACTTGGATAGTGGAAAACAGATGGGATTAAGTATCCGACTTTGCAAAAAATTGCCAAGGATATTTTGGCCATCCCAATTACAACAGTTGCTTTAGAATCTACTTTTAGCACAGGTGGCAGGTTATTGTGTCCTCATCGTTCTAAGCTTCATGAAGATACTTTGGAGGCACTTATGTGTGTATAGAGTTGGAAGAAGAATGAAAAGAAAGGTAAAAATATTTACATTTATATATTTCTTCGATGAAACTATTGTTTAGTTTTGTTTGTTTCAACTTCTATTGGTATGATTGAACCAAATCAATATTTGCATGTGAATGACAAGCAGCTCTGTTCTTTTCAAGATTTTGATTCTGACGAAGAGGTAAAATAATTTAAAAAATTATTATGACCATAGTTTTTTATTATTGACTACATCCTTTTAATATAAAGTATTTTATTTTTTCAGAATATGGAAAACTCAAGTTCAAGAGTCACAAATTAATGATTATATTTATTTTGTATTACGCAATTGTATTACGTTTCATATTTTTACAACATAGACTTTTATTGACATATTTGGTATGAATTTTATTTTTCTAAATACTATAGTTTACAATATTTTATGAGATGATTTGAAGAATTTTGAATCAGGTTTAAATTTAGTTTTGATGTTTTTTTGTTGTTGTTAAACTACGGGTAATGGGTACGGGTATGGGCACTGAGATACCCAAAAGGCATGGGGACGAACTTTAAAATATTTGCCCATGCGGGAATGGGCTCGGGTACGGGCACTTTTTATAAACGTGGGTATGGGGACGAACACTATATACCCTTCTCAAAGGGTACCCATTGACATCCCTAGTCTTTAGAGGTGACAGTTGCCCGACTTCCCGAACATGCTTAATAATGATGTGACACATTGGGTTTAATATTTATTGGAACTAGGTTAAATCTTTACGCATTCCCCCTATGTCTGATCATTTATTATTGTAATTATTGTAATTATTTATAAAATGTTTATATAAACCCACTTCACTCACATTTCACACTACGTGCACATTATTCCCACACTTTCTCTCTCTTTCAAACTTGAAACCGTTCTCTACAACTTTTCATCTCCTCAACCTTCAACCTTCTACAATTGCTGAAAACCAACAACAACCCGGTGCTAGTGAAGAATAAACAATCATCACCCTTTAGTATAAGAACTGATGGTCTTATGTGAAGCCATCGTTGATTTCAAAAACCTGAAGGACAATGGTCTTGATATTACTGGAAATTTGGAATTCCAATGTTGGAATACCTTATTTGAATGACTAAAGGGTCCAGTTTACCTAGTTCTTGTCAAACAGTTTTAGATTCATGTTGTGGCTGAAAAGGAAAAGATCACCTCCTACGTCTTTGGCAAAAAACATGTAATTATGGAGAACACTATTGCTGATTTGATTTCTCATGGAAGTGGAAAAAGGGATATATCAAATTTGATGTTAGGAGAGAAGCAAAGGTAGCATCAACAATCTTCAAGGAAGTAACCGTGTTTGAGGAAGGAAAGGGTCCTAGTGCTAAGGATTTGATCGATACCTTAAGGGTATTGTCCAAGATTATTTTGGATTGCATCTATCATCGACCTAGCACCAACTCTGCTGATTACAACAACACCTCCCAAAAGTTCATGTTATTGAAAGATGCCAAGCTAGTGTTTTCAACAATTTTGTTTGGACTTCTCAGGGACTCGGTGGTTCTTATGAGAAAGAACACTATGATGAAGAGATTTGTTATGATGCATGGTGAAAAGGACTGGGAACAATTCTTTTATCAACCTAATCCCACTCCTTGTTGGAAATGTTATTTGGGTTGTTTCGAAAGGCAACTTAAAGGAGGTTAGCAAAGAAGTTGTCAAGTACAAAATTTGTACTTGCTATGAAAGTCTTATGATTGCAGAAGTCCTAAAGTTACATCGTAATCCCTTGTTTATTCCTGCTTCTGAGATTATGGAAGAACTAAAGGGTACAGAGGAAGCTTTTGCGCTTTCAAATGTTGTCATGAAGGATGTTTCTGCTCAACTGGATAAGGGCGAGCAAGTTATCTCTGAAGATTCACAGCAAGCTGAAAACAATGTGTCAGAACAGCAAATTGTTGTTTCTGGAAATCAACAAGTTGTTGGTACTTCTTTGGGGTGATTCCTGAGATTCTGAGGACTTTTGCTAAGATGAAAGAAGATAGTGCTTTGGTCAAACAACGCTTGGATAAGCAGGACTCTATGTTTCAGTTGATTCTCTCCAAACTTCCTCCTCCTGCACCTCTGAACCCAAACCCTTAGTTTTCAAAAATAATTTATGTACTTTCGTGTTATGTTTTTTAGTATTTTTTCCAGTTTTGTTTGTTTTGTACTGTTGTGCCTTCAGGAAATTATCAATGAAATTATGTTTCTTTTTCTTTATTTTGTTTTGCCTATGTCTTTTTTTATTGATGACAAAGGGGGAGAAACATATTGATTTTGATATATTTATGTTCTTAAATCAGAACCCAAACATTTTATAATGTTTCTGCTAACAACTACTTTAAATATATTTTTGTTAGCTGTCTTTCAGGGAAGATCAAGAATATCATAAGTTTTTGAAAGTTTTCAAATTAGAACTTAAGTTACCGGTTTCTGTTGAATCAGTTTACTCTCTGAGTCTGAAAGATTAACTTCACTGTTTCAGAAAGAACTTCAACAAGACATAATCAGGCATTAAGTTTTGTGGTTTTTAACCAGGTTCTGAAGCTCTCACAAAAAGATATTAAATCAAGCTAAGTTTTCGAACCAAGCTTCTGAATTAAAGCTTATCAAAGTGTTGACTTTGACATCCATTTTTTTGGATAAGTTTAAGCAACTTCTGAAAATAAACCAGGTTTTTATAGAAGATCATTCTGGTTCTACAAAAAGGTTGATCAGGAAAGTGTTCTTTCATTCTGATTTTATCCTTTTAGGATTGTACATCTCAGGGGGAGATTCGTGCTTCTTTTTTATGTATTCGTTTATGATTACCCTGTACAAGTTGTTCATCAAAACACATGGTTTTGTCATCATCAAAAAGGGGGGAGATTGTTAGAACTAGATTTGGTTATACATCTATACCTGTGAGTTTTGATGATAACAATGGATTATTTGCGTGAGATTGATTTTGGTACCCTAACGATATGTTATTGTGTAGCTTTAACAGTCAGTTTTGATTCTGATAATATAACATGCAATGTTATCAGTTTCTGAATTTTGTGTTCTGAAATTCGCTTATGTGCTTATTCACATCTAAGAAGCTTATGGAAAGACGCTATGTTGTTGTTGCAATGTTCTCTCCGCTTCTGCTTCTGGGTATGACTCTGATCATCAAGCTTCTGAAGAATAGCAAGCTTCTGAAGTTTTATTACTTAGCTGAAGATTTTGAAGATCACAAGCCAGATGCTAACACTGTCAAGATTATGAATGAAGTTTCTGAAGACTCTGAAGATTATGATTTCATCTTTGTGATTCTTCTTTTCATGCTTCATTAAATTTTCATCAGAAGCATGTAAATTTGAAGATAAGATCAAGAGGATACATGGTCAAATAGTACATGGTACAAAACGAAAATATGCCTTCCACTAACCTGGAATTATGGGCTAAGGAATGTATTATTATTCACACATGTCACTAATCTGTTAGTGGACAACTGTATTTTTGCGTATTCCAGATTTGCCCTCAAACGGTTCCTTTTACATGCTATATAAAAAGGATACATGATCAAATAGTACATGGTACAAAACAAAAATATGCCTTCCACTAACCTGAAATTATGGGCTAAGGAATGTATTATTCTTCACACCTGTCACTAATCTGTTAGTGGACAACTACATTTTTGCGTATTCCTGATTTGCCCTCCTACAGTTCCTTTTTCGCTATATAAAGAGGACTTGGAGACTTAAAAAAAGGCCAACTTTACAAGATTGTTTCTACGTGAAAAACTCTTAACTTTGTGCTTTATTTTTTTAAGTATTTGTATTTCATTTGTGTAAAATCTGCATTTGTAGAAGTAACTTGTAACACAAAATCTTTATTCAAACTTGTTGTTTGTATTTCCTTAAGGGACCAGTTTTGTCAGAATCCTTGAGAAGACTTTGACATTTTGTCATTGTGTTTTGTTAGTCACTAGTTGTTGCTCGTGCAATTGTAATCAGTTGATTATAGTGGATTAAGTCCTTGTGTATAAGGTGAAATCACCTTGGCGGGTGAACTGGATTAACTTTAATTTTCAAGTGATACAGGATAAAATTCCTTGTGTCTTTCTCTTTTCGATCCTTTGATTGTGTTGAGTTTTTGAGTTGGTAAAAAAAGCTTTTGTTTTTAAAACCCAATTCAAACCCCCATTTCTTGTGTTTTTCGCACCTTTAAATAGTAAGAAGGAAGTTTCAGTTAGGATAAGAAATTGTGCTTTATAAATCTCGTTGGAAAAGATTGTTGGGTAAGTGAACAGCTAGGACTTTTGGTCTTTTTTTTTGTGAGTGAATTTTTGCTAGTGGCACTATTGAATTAATTAATCCAGGGGAGGTGCATACTTTTGTTGTGAAAGGAGAGAAATTGAGGTCATATGGAGGTAGTGAAAATGCATTGGATAAGAGTTGTTCGATGCTTGCAAAACCTTAGATGAAAGAGTTAAGCTATTGGATTTTAATAAGCTCTTAATGGGAGGCAACCCATCAGAGTTTGAATTTCAAATTGCATTTTTTATTCATATTTTTTTCAATAATAAAGATGAGTAATATCCGTAACTGAAGAATATTTTCACTTTGTAGTTTTCTTTGCTTGAAATTAATAAACTTTTTGCTGATGTTTTTATTTTAGTTTTTAATTTTTTTACCTTAATTAAAAAAAGGCAAAATACCTTTTTTGCTTGATGTAGGATTCAAACCAAGGTCCCTTTGGTTAAAGCACAACATGGTTTACCACTAGATCACTCTACCCTTGATAATATAATTTGCAAATGACATATATATTTACAAAGTTATGCAGTTTTTTTTCCTAAAACTTTCTATTTTTCTTGAACATCTTACTTATGATCTGGAATAGATCTGAAACAAATCTAGAAAACTAATCTTTATAAAGTCTTTCCTTTTTTCTTGAACAAATCTTTACAAATCTGGAACAAAATCTTTTCCAAAAACATTTACTTCAAAACAGATCTAGAAAATCATGTGAATCATATAAAATGTTCTAGTTTTTCAAATAATTTTCAAAGGTTAGATTGAAGGCTCATTAGTGTTACATCTAGATTTAATAACAGCTCAACATCAAAATCTTTACACTGTCAGTGCAAATCAATTAAATTCTTTATTTAATTGATTGATGTATTTTGTGATCAAAATCCTCTCCATTTATTTAAGGGAATTTCTTAATTGACCATATGGTTTACTAGCACACATCATGAAAATACAATAATATCTCAGATTTCGGAGATGCATCTCCAAACGCACCCTAAGTCAATACATTTATGAATTTGGCCCTAAGGAAATGAAAAAAATATAGAAATGCATCTCCGTGGAAATTACGAAGATGCATCTTCGGACGTTGTTGGTTCAAAAACGCGCCAGAATCCTCTATCCTTCCTAAGTTCTAAAAAACACTTTCAAGGTTGTCAAACTCTCTCAACTCACATTATATCTCAAAATCACTCAACCAACTTCAAAGCTTCTTCCATCAACATCATGTCCATCAAAGAGCTCATTCAACAACAAATTAAACTCACAATTTGTAAGTTTTTTATTTTTCAAATTTTTTTTAGAAATTGATGATTAGGTTATGAAGTGGATAGATTATACATGTTTGATAGTTTATACATAGTGAGAAACATGTTTGATAGGTATTTTTATTGATCAATGCACTATTTTTATTGTTTTGGGGGACTGCATTACCGCCATTGACGCTGATGAGAGTTGTAGGAAATTCCATAGATGCATCTCTGGAATTTTATAACGTTTTGATTCCCAGAAACCGGAGTTGCATCTCATAATTTTTTAGTATGCATTTTTTTCTTGTACTCATTGTGGAACGCTGGTATGGTTTAATTGTAGGCATTATGGTTGATATGTAAAATCGATTCAGGCATGGCATGAATGCACAACATGCATATGTTCGAAGGGAAAAGAGTCAACCATCGCATACTCATGTTACCTCTAGCCTAGTTAATGTAGAGGCATTAGCTTCTTGGGCTCATGTATCTCTTCGTTCTTCTTCTCGTAGGAGACGGGTGTCACCTACTTATGCATCACTGCCTCCATCTTCCCGTAGGCGATAGGTTTCACCTATTCAGGTATCCAAAGCAGCAGAGGCACCCGAGTCACCGGAGGTACCTCAGACACTAAAGGTACCTGAGGCACCCCAGGCACAGGAGGCAGCAAAGGTACCAGAGGCACTCCAGGCTTACGAGGCAACAGAGGCACCGCAAGTACCACATGGGTTTGGAGGAGGCTCGTCAGACTTGTCATTTTTGCCTATTTACCCGGACCATACTGTTAGACATGTTTGGGACAGAGAGGTAAAATTAGTTGGATTCGTTCTTTTTAAACCGTGTTTGTTTCAATTTTAAAATTTTATAATGATGATTTATTTTTCTGCAGGACTGTGATCCGCATAAATTCATTAACCATTGTTGGAAGGTTACTAGGTTGCAACAGCCTAATAAGTTGAGGTTTCAGGATCTTTTGCGGCTATCTAGAATGAGATACTTGTGCTAGAACAATTATGGTACAGTTAACCATGGTATGCTTAATGCGTTTGTGGAGAGATGGCACACAGAGACATCATCCTTTCATATTTCACATGGTGAAATGTTTATCACACTGGACAATGTCTCGTGTCTTCTACATCTTCTAATTAGTGAGAAACTTTTAGATAATGGGAAGATTAACATAGATGAAGCATTGGAGTTGATGGTAGGCTATTTGGGAGTTGACCCAGAGGCTGCCATGAGGGAATTTGAAGCCACCCGAGTGGCTCATGCTTGATTTCGATTCTTGGAGAAGGTATATATAAATGAGCTACTTAAAGCATAGCAGGCAGCTGGTGATGACGAGCAGGTTGCGCAACATAGAGCATAAACTCTGAGAGCATACATGTTGTATTTGGCCGACATTACCATTTTTGTGGACAAGAGTGCCACTTATGTGGATGTCATCTACCTGCAATACTTCGGTGACTTTGAGCGAATCCATGAGTACAACCGGGGGCCACTTGTTTGGCCTACTTGTACTCTAGGTTATTTGAAGGTTGTATGTGGATGACGAAACATGTGACAGATAACATTACACTAGTGACGGTAATATTTCTTTGTCTTTTAGTGTTTTTGTGTTCTTTTCATAAGACTTTTGCAATGCCATTACTAATGACCCACGTGTTCCAACACTTTTCATGCATGGATCCTCGAGCACTTCCCACACATTTTTGGCTAGTCATGTCTACCAACATATACTGAGGATATGCCACGTGTTGCTGCACTCGGAGAGAACCAAGCAACAGAGTCGTTCAAAGTGTATCTTGACCGCTTGGTAGTATAGGGTATACACTTACATACATCGACCGTTGTGACACACATCCCTTTGATGACATTTCCTTATACTCTTGATGGTTCACTTGCGGTCCACGTCTGACATTTCCTCATCTGCATGAGCGCGTCATATAGAAATTCGACTACATGCACTATATTCCCAGAGACCCTTATGTGTTTGATCCTCCCTCTATGACATATAAAGATATGGATGTTATGTTTGATGATTATCTTAATCTTCTGGTACCGGGGGAGACATCGAGTACCATAGCTGAGAGCGACTGGAGCTATGTAGAGGGTTATATCAGATGATTCTTCAGGGTGTCACATCCTTACATAATGCTCCAGGAGATCCACCGAGACCAGCTCATCAAGAAATACTAGATGAGAAGTAGAGTATGATAGATCATGTTGTTGATGTGTTACTTAGATGTCGTCGTATTATGGAGATTAGGCAAACGGGTATTGCCAGAGGACTCTTTCCGGATGGCTCTGAGGCAAGGGACGTTGTAGATGTCATGATGGCGGAGGTACAATAGGCACTACAGTACAGGAGGCATCGTAGGAACAAGAGGTCTCGAGACTAATTTCGTCACACGCGGTAGTTTATAGTATTTATATTTTTTATTTATTTTCGATTGTATTTTATTTTGACTTATTTCAATTTCATTGTGTACTCTGGATTTATTGTTTTATAAATGTCATTTTCTGCATATCCGTTGTATGATCTAATTTAGTATAGTATACATTTACTATATCACTTAAGATTTACTTTGTGGTCTGGATATGGAGATGCATCGTCAGATTCTGTATGGTGTGCATACGAAAATACATCTGTGAAACAATTTATGGTAAAAATGAGCGTTTTAGAGAGAGGTGTGTAGGGTGTAAATTGAATTATTCTATATACCTCATAAAACTTTGCAAAGTATATTCGGCTTTAACGTTTTAACTAAAGACAAATGTGCATCAGAAGATACATCTTTAAAATTTAATGGACAATTTTATATTTTCATAAAGTGTTTTTCTACACTATAGGATAGAAATAGTATCTTTCTAATTTAAATATATTTAATATTATTTAAAAAAAATGTTTTTCCACCATACAAGATAGAAATGGTATCTTTCTTATTTAAAGTGTATTTTACATTATTTAAAAGAAAATGAATGTGGAATACTTTAAGTGATAGGATCCATATACTAATGTCTTAAGATTTTGGCAATTTCTTTCTTTTGTCACTTACTTGTTTTTGAATATTGTTACTGTTTATTTGGAATATTTGCAGTTTGCAGAGCACAAATTGTATCAGAAGTTGGCTTTCTGAACAAAAGTTGCTTTTTTAGGCCAACACTTTGTACTTGACTACACTTTTTTGAGTAGACATTTTTGTCATCAGCTCAATTATTCTACCAAATCTTTCTAATCAACACCTAATTTCAAACCTTTTTGTTGGCCTAAAACTTTAAAACAACAACCCACTTGCTTGCACTCTCTTCAACAACTTTTTTACTAAACTCTTTTCAATACACTTAACAGTTCATTTCAAGCACACAAAAAACTCTAGTACAAAGGTTGAAAACCAAAAAGGCCAAAAAGGTAACAACACTTTTCCTTTGACATTCTGCACAGTTAATACTACAACATTTGGTATTAAAGGATAATGCTTATTTACAATACAACCTAACTAATAAAAGGGAAATGGTGTGTCAGAAAACTTCAGGCAAAGGGGTTCCTTCCAAGAATGATTTGAATAGCACGAGTGATCTTTCTGGCTGTGAGAAAGGAGCTTCATGTGCTGCACCTCTCACTGTGGCAAATGAGAGAATATTTCCATACACTTGAGTCCATCCACCAACCTATGTTTCATTCAAATTCACATTAGTTTATCATGTAGGCCTACTCAAACTCAATACTCGAACCAGACAAAACGAGACAATACTTCGTAGATGCAGCACATTGGACTGAGGACTTACACAAAACTCGAAGCGGTATTGTTGTAAATACATACATAAGAAAGTTCAAAGAAAGAATAAAATCTAGAGTTTACACAGAACCCAATTGACAAAGACTAAAGCCAAATGTGAGGGATCTTTCTACATTGGGGAAACACTAGTCAGTATTCCCTAGTCAGTACACTGAGGGACTTCTGTCCTCTTAAATAATGGAGCCAACATTCTTGCAGTGATGAATTCTCAACAATTCAAATAAGCAATATATTTGATTAAATTATATATATTTACCTGTTGTCTTTCAAACCAGACTCGGTAAGGGACTGTTGTATTCAGTCCTATTTGTCTGGCCAATTTTTGAACTAAGGTTCTGCTTCCGGTTAGTGGAATTACCGAGTCTTGATCTCCGCTATTACAAAAAAAATTAGTGCAGATGGTTATGTTAATTTAGCACTAAACCAAAACCAAATTGAGAAGGAAAAGTTTAGGTTCTAGACTTTAAGGTACCTGTAAATTAGGATCTTAATTCCAGCTCTTATCAGTGATCCAAGAATAGGAAGTGTTGGCACTTCCAAGTTAAGCACGTCATAGTCCAAAACACTGATACCAACACAACATAGATCAGTCATTACATAGATTGATTCTGAATATGGCTGCAACGACTATGTTTAAATGTGATTCTATGAAATATTAAGGAATGTGAATGCAATTGCAATTTAAAACCTTGAGAATGACTTACTTGCTGCAGACATCCCATTTGCGAACTCCGACGAGCTTTGCATGAAGTGCCTCTTGCACATCTCCCCTGTTTAAGTAGTTTGTAACCTTGTCATCTACACACACATCTATCATCTCATTTGCTTGCTACAGGGACACAAGAAAACAATCAAAATAAGCTTGAAAATCAATAACTAGAATCTATGTAGCACAGACACTTCACATCGAAGACATGTCAATGTGCGACACCAACACATGGTCAAATTCAATTTATCAATGTCGACGTGTCGTGTCGTGTCTATGCTTCATAGTCCAGAAATGATGGAAAAACATGACAATGGAAATAGTACTAAAGAAGAGACTTACTTGAGGTTGAGGAGTAATAACCTTAGATTGTGACAACACAGAGGAAATACAAACATCAAGAGTCACATCATATTTATCCACAAATCTACTAGTCTCTTTGCTCACCAATCCCATAACGTTTGAACAAACAGAAGAAACTGAATCTCTATTGTACTCGCTAACATAGCGAGAGTAATTACATACTCTAGTGAACATATTGTAAGTTGAATCAGATATCAGCCCATGTGACCAAAAGAATTCAGCCCTTGAATTGAAATCAGTTGCATATTCCAGAACCGGATTCCCCAACTGCAATCCAATTTTCACATTAGCATCAATTTTTACACATAGATAACTAAACAACAGAATCATCAGCATTTCTTACAGCTATGCCTTTGAGATTGAAAATCTTGTTTCTCTTGTTCATTTCAATCATAAGCTTAGCAAGTTGAGGAACATAATGACCTAAAATGAAACATACGCATAAATATTTTCTACTAACAAACAAAATGTGTATACATTACTAACATGCTTTTAAAAAGTGACAAATTTACCTGCATAACTTTCACCAGTTAGAAACAAATCTCTGTTTCTATATTGAGGAAATTTATCAAACCAGCGTTCCAAGAAAACAAGATTGTCCCTCGCTTAACAATTCAAAAAAGCACAATTTCAGATTACAAAAACATGTAAAAAAAAAATCATAACCATCATCATTATCATACTGACTAGAGAACAAGACATGAAGAATAATAATGTAAAGTGGCATATAAAATAAAAGTTAATAATGACATTATACACAATAAATCACTGTTTTATCTTTATCTAAACTTTTGAAAAGCCTAAGAAAGTATAAATACATAAATATACTACTTTTGCCTATAGAAGTAGGATTAAAAAGGAAGTATCTAAAGAGAAACATTTTTAGTACCAAAAAGATTCAATAATGAATACCTGTTTCCTCATCATTCACTGTTGTTGTATAAGCAGAACTACCTTTTGCATAAGAGAAACCAACTCCAATTGGTGTCTCCAAATACAGCATATTTGCCTCTGAACACAAAAAAACTCAACCACTTTGATGAATTCAATGAAAATGCATGTATGTCACTATGGAAGAATACTCACCTTTGTTCCAACTATGTTCATTTTTTATAAGAAATTCACCATTTGGTCTAAAAGGTCCATTTTCTGAGAATGCACCAACTCCAAGAGAAGAACAACCAGGTCCACCATTGAGCCAAAGAACAAGAGGCTTTGAAGAAGGGTCAGTTTCTGATTCAGCAAAATAGTAAAAAAGTGACTTGTGTTTTTTGTTATCAACAGTGATATAGCCTGAGAATTGTTGAAAGGCTATGTTGTGAGGCTGTCCAGGGAGGGAAATGATTCTGTCTGCATGAGAATGAGGATGAGAATGAGAAGAGAAAATGTTGAAGGTGAAAAAAGTAAGAAGAAGGAGTAAGATAGGAAGTGCCATGGTTTGAGAGGAAGAGGAGTTATTAGTGCTATGATGCAATAGGGAGAAAGAGTAATGGGGTGTATTTAAAATGATGAATTGTCGGTACAAGGTTGGAGGGTAAGTGTGGTGGGGTATGGAGGTGGGTGGAATTAATGTAGAAATATGATTACAATTTTAACTTTTTTTAATGGCAGGCCTGAAAAATGGTGTTGAAAGAGATGTGACAGAGGCAATGACCAAGGTGTGCTGGGTCTTGTCTATAAGTGAGTATACCCTACACCAAAAAGAACAAAATATATACTATAGACTTGGACTTGGAGCTACATTTACAAAAATTTTTTTTTTCTTTCTTGGAATGGTATTTCAAAGATTTAATATGGAATGTAATACATTTTGTTAATATTTGAATTTGTGTCCATTAATTAACTTGGTTTTTAAAGTTTTCAAAATATCTAAATAATCATTTAATGTGATTGACTTTCATCAAATATGTATACCCTTTAAGTTTAGTTGTTAGACAAATTTATAAATATTTGAAAGTAGTTATTCGTTTGTTCAAGAATTTTCCACTTATACAATGAAGAAATTGATATTAAATTGTATATAATGTATTTTTTTCTTTCATTTTTTAAAATATAAGGGAGGGTTTAAAAGTCCAAAACTAAAGAACTAAATACGAAAAATTCAGGGAATATCCTCCTCAGCTGCATCAGAATTAACGATTGCAATAATTTCAGCAAAGCAAAAGTCATACATCACTGATTCCAAATTGTGAGTAAGGCTCGGATTAGCCAACGCATCGGCATATATGCTTATTAGAAATATGATAAACAATATATGCATCAAGTAACTTAAGCAATCATTTCTTCACTACCTTCTTTATTATAGGATTAGGTCGTCAATGTGTTTGGACGACTAGTTTGAATTCTTCCTCATGCTTGATCTTATTCTCTTAAAATCAAATATGTTACTTCCAAGTGCTTATTAGAATAAAATTTATTCATGACATATATTCTTTGCTCCTCAAAGTGTTTCTTGTGTGCAGGTTCTAATACTTGTAAATATTTATATACAGAATCTGTTATACAAAGGCACACTTGAGAGAAGCTGAATTGCTAGTTTCTGGTGGTGCAAAATTTGAAGAACACTTGCTAAGTGATGTCTGGCGTAGACTCTGAAGCTGAAGGCCTCAGCATCAGAAGAAGCAAAATAATTGTCTCTACACTTGGTAAATGTAAATTGGCTTCTTGTATCATTCAGAGTTGATGATAAAGGTAAAGTTGTCTGTAATGCATAAAGCAAGCTGCATTGTTGAATTAGTTTGTCAGCTGGAATCTGATTTCACAAGGCTCAAGAAAGGTTGACATGTTTTACGGATATCTACTCTCAACGGCTCTATAGTACAGGATCTTCTTGAAGACTCAACGGTTAAATATGTTACACAATGGATCAAGATCTTTGGTGTATTTATCTTCAACGGCTCTTGTACTATAGAGTAAAGCAAAGACACTTGATCAAGTTATCTCTTCCAACGGCTAGTCTGCTGCAGCTGCTATATAAGTGGCAGAAGGTTCAAACTGAATCTTTAACAAGGATTAACCAGAAGAATGAGTAACAAGATCAACAATTATCAACTCTATTGTATATGCAGATTTCCTATTGTAGATTGTAATTGTAAAAGCCTTAATATTTCTTATAAATTGAATATCTTAGAAATCTTAAGAGCTTTAGGTCTTTGTTATGGTGATTTTCTGTACCTCTGATATTAGTATCATGTACAACTTGTTCTCTATTCTGCTGAACTTGTTTAGCAGTTTAGATTAAGTCTCTCACCAAGATGTCTGTGCCATGTAAGTCTTTTGCTATGTGCTTAAGCATTGAAAGTCTTAATCAAGTGGATTAATTGAGCAGAAGTCTTGTATCATTAGGATACAAGCAAGGAAGTCTCTCGCTAAGATGCTTGAGCCATGTAAGTCTCATGTTATATGCTTGAGCAATGAAAGTCTTGTATCATTAGGATACAAGCAAAGAAGTCTCTCGCCAAGATGCTTGAGCCATGTAAGTCTCATGTTATGTGCTTGAGCAATGAAAGTCTTACTTAAGTAAATTGATTGAGCAAGGGTAGTTCGGTGAGTGAAACTTGGAGCAGAAGTCTTGAACCAGAGGGGTTTGAGCAGGAAGGCTCGTCTCATGGAACTTGAAGCTGAAGTCTTGGGCCAGAGTGGCTTGAGCAGGAAGTCTCGGGTCTGAGGGACCTAAGCAGGAAAGTCTTAGGCTGAGGGTCTAAGTAAGGAAATCTTGAGTCTGTAGGACTTGAGCAAGAAGTCTTAGACCTAGGGTCTGAGCAGTGTAAAAGACTTATGCATAATGCATAAGTGATTGTAACCATGATTTGGTTATAGTGAAAATCTCTTGTGAAGCAAGGGGACTGGACTACTCTCAGTTGGGAGGAACCAGTATAAATCTTTGTGTCTTGTGCTGTTATTAATTTGCTTCTGTTAACATCCGCTGCTAAGTAAAATTAGAATCTGAACACTAGTTTAGATTCTGAACTCTGATCAGACACAAATTAAAAAAACTGAAAACACAATTCAACCCCTCCTTCTTATGTACTTTTCTCACCTCTTCCTTATTTTCTCTGAACAATCTCATGAGTTATTTTCCTCCTAACTAGTAAGATATCTACTAATAATAGCGAGTTGCATCGTGTTGCGGTGAGAATCGGATATCAAGTTATTAATTAACTTGAATCACACATCTTTGAAATTCACCACCGAGCTTTGATTTATCCAAAGGAAAGGGTAAAAATAAAATAAAAAACCCTAAGTGCGCTATGTAGGAACACAGCTAGAGATCTAAGGTTCGGGGGTTGGTTATACCTAGGGAAGGTGTTAGCATCCTAAGTATCTGTAGTACTCTACAGGAACCTCTTGTAAGTATTTGTGTTATGCTAAAGTTTGCTTGCTAAAGGTAATGTGCTAAGGGTAAAAACCTAAGGGTATATAGACTAAGTATGCTCGCCAAGATATCGCATCTCGTGCCTACGTATCCTGACGGAAGTGGAATCAGAGCATTCGTAGGTCCCCTCAACGGGGTGAAGAACTCTTGATTGTGGTCAATGTTCCAAGGGAAAGTAGGTTCTGACAGCAAGACACCTACGTGGAGTGCGGCGACTCCAAACTTAAGGTTAGGTAAAACAAGGAAAGAAGTGTCCACAGGAAAGTAGGGTCTGACAGCAAGACACCTACGTGGAGTGCGGCGACTCCAAACCTAAGGCTAGGTTAAAAGGGGTAATGAGTTATATATGACTTTGAGGTCAATAGAGAGACTTTCCTTTGGAAGGGGAGAGATAATAACTTATGAACAAGAGTTGAAGGAGATTAAAAATAAGTGAACAGTATGAGTTCAAGGATTCAAAGACAGTAAACATTAACCAAAATACAATTCCAAGTATGAACATGGCAAACATGGATAAGTGAACACATGAGTATGGTAGAGATAACATTTTCAAAGTTTTGAAATCAGAGACATGTTAGAGCGTACAAACAACATAAACGATTTTATTCAAGTCAAGGAATAAACATCTTAAACAAACATTTCAAATACCACAAAATGCTCAAAAAATCTCAAAAGTTTTCAGGAGGCAGTTGGTGATTTTCCATAAAAGTCTTAAAGATCGGATATAAAGTAAAGCATATTTTTTGTTTGGAAGTTTGTTAGAAAGAAAATGAAATTATTAATAAGTGAAATAAAAAAAGCAATATGGCAGTCGGCATCAAAATACGCCATAAAAAAATGCCATGAAAATTATGGCAGGCGCCATGTTTTGTGGCAAGTGCCACAAGAGTGTGGCCAGTGCCACCCAGGGTGTGGCAGGCGCTATGCTTTAAATGGCTGGTGCCATGAAAGCTTGTGGCAGGTGCCACAAAAAAAAAAAAAAAAAAAATGCCTTTTACAAAGCATGGTAGGCGCCATGCATAAGTGCCATGGAAATGTGCATAGTGTTACTTAAAAAAAAATGGCGAGCGTCATGACTTTTTTTATTCAGTTTTCAAACAACAACCATAAACACAGTTCACGATAAAATCAAACAAATTCACACATTATTCAGAATCAAACATTAACATGAACATGATAATAAATATGATAACAGCATGGAGCAATGATCATGGCATCTGAAAACGAAAATAAAAATAGTAAGTATTACCTAGTGGAGATGGTCCACTGCCTCTTCACAGGTACGTGTTCTGGAAAAAATGTAGATGAACTTTTCTCCTTCAGAGTGTCAGTAAGAATAAGTGAGGGAGAAAAAGAGAGTATTCAGCCTCTGTTTAGGGTGAATACTGGTGTCATTTAGAGAAGAGGTTAAGCCTCTATTTATAGGAAATGTGAAGGTATGGTCAGATATCCAAACTTGCCAAATTTGCCCTTTTCCAAGTTTTCCTTGTGCAAATGAGTTGGCTGAGATTTGAAAAATATTCAAGGAACAGTAACTGATTAGGATAGATTTACATTGTTGATGTGGTCTGATTTGATTGGAACAAGGCTCCAAGCTATAAGAGAAAGTTGGAATGACCATGCTTTGAAAAAGTTTCTCTCTCGTGCATCCACTTGCATTAATTAAATTAAAACATGATAGTTTAAATGCAGATTGTAAGAAATGTGGCAAACGCCACATTTTTCATGGCAAGTGTCACAAAAGTCATGGCAGGCGCCATGCATTGCTTATTTATGTTTTTTTTCTTCTTTTTTTTTCAATTGTTTTTCTTTTCCTTTTTTTTCTTTTTTTGCTTTTCTTTTCTCTTTTTTTTTTTAACAAAATTCACAAATGCTTGGTGATCTTGAAACACACGAGAACTTGGTTTATTGTTCTTGTCCTCTTTCTTGTGTCAATCTTGATTTTCACAAAGCAACAAACTAGCAAAATATATGGGTTAGTTAACAATGCATAGATGATTGAACCCTAAATGTAAGTGCAAGATGTTATGACATCGAAGAGGTAAAATTTGGGGTACAACACATCGATTTTTCTTCGATTAAGACATATTTTAAATGTCGATGAAGCTCTTTCAGCTCAGAGATATTCGTTTTTTGAGTTTCTTTTGATTCAAAGATATTTGGTTCATGATCACTCAAATCCTCAAATTTTCTGTGTACCTTTTCTACATGAGATACTTCTAAGTGACACACACATTTCTCAACTTCTTTATCTTGTCCTTCCTCAATTGTATTAATATAATTTATAATATATCGCTTAATAGGTGTTGTACCCCAAATTTTACCCCTTAGATGTCTAACATTTTGCACTTGCATTAGGAATAAATCATTTATGCATTGTTAATTAACCACCATATCTTGCTAGTTTGTTCTTCTACTTGAAAAGCTAGGGTTTGCACAAGAAGGAAGGCAAGATTAATAAACCAAGCTCTCATATGTTTCAAGGTCTCCTAAGACACTTCCTAGCTTCCATACATCCATCCCAAGTGTTCACTAGATGGTCGAGGAAGGTGTTTGAAGTCATCTGGTCAAGAAAGTCAACTGAGGCTCCAAAGTCCAACCATTTGGTCTTGAGGGCCAATCATGAAGTCTTTCAATCATGTTCCTTGATCTAATATGAATGGATCAAGAAAAAAAATTAAAGAAGAAACCATAAGATCGAGAGTTGTGGAATTAGGGTTTTAACCTGAGGACTACAAGGGACCTTGGTGTGATCAGTCAATGCTTTGATTAGTTCATCAACCAATCGAGCTTACATACATTCAAGTGACCTTATTCATCAAGAAATCAAGGATACTTGGCTCCCACCACAAGTGCAATAAGCCTCAAATTCATCTAGCCCCAGATTAGGGTTTTGTCAGGAAAAGTCAACCATGCCTTTGACTTTTGATCAAGGGATAATCCCAAGCCTTAGGACATTATTCCATATGTGCATGCATCTTTAGAGGTTATCCATTGGTATTTGAAGAGATTAAGAAAGCAAGATCATCAAAGATCACACAGTTGAATTCATGAAGACATTATGGTTTTGACTGAAAAGTCAAACCTTTGACTTTTGATATTTTTGATCCAAGATGAAGCATTCAAGCCATATTCCATCAAGACATGTTTGATTTTTGGGTTAGAACATGAGAAATCAACATTTGAGAGGTTTCTTGCAAAAAGGGCAAGGTTTGGTTCTTGAAATTTTCTAAGTGTGGAAGAATTCACTCCTTGTGTGAACTTTGAAGAGTCATAACTTTCAAACCACACATCTAATTTTTGTGGCTCAAAGCTCAAATTGAAGCTCTCATCATGAAATTTAAAATTTATTAGAGTATCCTTCTTCAAAAAAGGCATGGTTTTTAAGTTAGGAAGCTTGGAAGTTCAAGACAATTAAAGACTTAGTGAAATTTCACTCTTTTTGCCCTAATTTTCAGCCAACTTCACCTCCATTTTTCATCATGATCCCTTTGGATCCAGAACTTGGAGTAAACATGAACATTATAGAGCATACTTGGGGCTTTCCTAAAAGTACAAGAACTCCCCAATCCAATGTGTGAGCTGTGAGTTTTGAAGAATTAAAGTTGAGGGTTTGAAACTTGATTTTCATGCCTTTTCACTTGGTGCACTTGCTACAAAACCACTTCTTTGATGCAAATCTTGGCATTTCAGAAAAGATTACTTGTATATCTTCATTTGCTCAGGAAATGGAACGAGTTTGAATCAATATCCATCAAGTTTAAGCTTAATCCACTTGTTATTTCCATTTATGGCATAAAGGGAGGACTTCCATTTTGATAAAGCATGGCTTTATGCATAAAGGTGATCTTGAGCCTCTAAATTGTCTCTTCTGCACCAGAGCTCTTGCCTTGTTCCATGATAAAGCTCTGCACACTTACAACTACTCTAGAAAGGTTGGTACTATGCATTGGAACTCTTGAAGTCTTGCCAAAGTCCACATGCATTTCAACCAAAAGTGCAAACTAAACATAACCAAGTCAATTACATTTCTACAAGCTGACTTTCCCCATCTCTTTGCCTATAAATAGAGGGCTCAAACAAGCCTCAAAACACACAAAAAACCTGATAGAAACCCTCAAGCAAGGCTAGAAAAATCAGTTCTTGCATTCATCCACTCTTTGTGTAAAAAAAACCACCCTTTTGCACAACTCAAAACCATTTCTAAACACCAAACCACTGAACCAATCACTCTAACAAATAAAAAAATATGTGTTAGAGTTGTTCAAACGCTCTCCATCATCGAAAACCTCTTAAATCCAAAAGTCAACCTTCAAACCTAAAGAAGTTTGACTTTTTGCATTTGTATGGACCAGTCTTGATTCATTCCATTTCCAACCACTTTAGCCCTTCAAACACCATCCATAAATCATCCTCCAATTGTCCAGACCTTAGATTTGCAACTGTAACTCCATTTCTTGAAGTTTCACTTTTGGTTATTTTGCATTTCTTGCAAGAAGGAATCCACTTTCTGTTCCACTAGTTTTTCTTGGTGTCTAAGCATTCAATCAAGATCCTTGGAGCATATTGGAACTATCCAAGGACAGGTCTCTATTCTGTAACAACTTTTGAAGGTTTTGTAAAGTTGACTACAAGAGGTAAGTGCATCTCAAACTGTAACTCTTAGAATCATGTTGATTTTTGATGTGCATTGAATGTGTTTAGTTTAAATGGGTTATATGTGATGTGTTTGGTTCATTAAACATGATTTAACCTAACTGTATTGGACTGTTAACTTGGAAATGAAAACTTGAGCTCATTTTAGGAACCATGTCGTGTTTTAGGTTAGAGACACATTTAGCACAAACCAAGGGTACCACTGTAATCCTCACGAAAAATCACACAATTTTGATCTTTACAACTCTCATTTTCATGGAGTGTAGAGAAAGTTAGAGTTGTTCTTGCAAAACACCAAATGATAGGTCATGACCTTGCCTTGCCCAGCCATGGCGCGTTTTTAAGCCACTAGAAACATGTTTCATATATTATTCATTAGTTGTAATTTAGTTAACGGATGTAATGGCCACCCCAGTGGCGCTGACCTTGCCTTTGCCTTGCCTTGTACCTCTCATGACCTGGGTTCGATATTGCTATCAACCCTTTTGGCCAGCGCGCTCTTTTATTTTCAGGGATTCATGTTGCCTTCTCTTATATTCTAGCATAGACATTTGTTTTACAAGAGGCACAACCAGCGCAGCTGGTATTTCCTTTTCACCATGAAGCCAAGGGCGTGGATTCAAACCCCACCAGGCCCTTTCCCTTAATTTTTATGACCTAATTTTCTTTACTTTTTTACAAATTTTCAAGAATCATAATTCACTCATTTTTTATGTTTATTAACCCATTATTTTTGCATTCTTTTTCTTTTGTTGTGCAATTTAATATGACATTTTAAAATACCCAAAAAGATTTATTTTTTAGGGCTTTTAGTCATATGAGAAATGTAGGTTTTCTTTTTAAGATAACTTAGAATAATCTTGACTTTTAGGTCTTAACCTTTGATCTCCCCCACCTTTTTGGACTTGTATAGGCTTGTCTTAACATGTTAGGATCACTTCCATTATCTTAGGGTTTGTACATAATTGTATGTTTTGGTTTTAGATACACTTATAAGTTGTTTGTTACCTTAAAATGTATAAACTTTGTCATCCCCATATAAAGTCTTAGATTAGGTCTTTACCTTCAAATTAGGATTTCCCTCTCATGTGTACATAACACCAAGTAGATACAAAACCATACACTTAGGTTATACCATGTCATTTGTGCGTAGGTCTCCCTTTCATAATAGTGAACTTTAGGATAGCATAAGTGATAATTTCCCCTTTGACACAAAGATTAGGTCAAAGACATTCCCCTTTGTAGGTCATCACCTACTTGTTTAAAGATGCTTAGGCTTATATCTTTCCCCTTTAGGTATTTACCTTGTTCATCAATGAATGATTCTTGTGTGCCTACATGACACTTGTATATTTTTGAAGTATTTGCCTTGAATGTCATCACATTCACCATCCTTATTCATGTGTTATACCCATGTATTCTTGCTTTGTGAATATCATTGTTAACTTCATTAAGTTACCCCCTTTAAGTGAGGCTAGTTTGTTAGCTCTCCTCCTTAACCCTCTTTGTTCCCTTCCTTCCAAAGGAAAGTCTCTCCATTGACTTTAATGTCATAGATAACTCATTACCCTCTTGGCCTCATTGGAGCCATCTTCCCCTCTTGGCCTCTTTAGAGCCATTCCTTCCCCTTGACCTCATTAGGATCAAACCCTTGGCCTTATTAGAGTCACTTCTCCCTTGACCTAGTTAGGTTTCCCTCTTGTAAGCACTATCATCATAGATGTTTACATATCTCCCTTGGCCTCATTAGAGCCACTTACTTTACAACCTTAGGATCCACCCAGAGTTCTTCAACTCTATGTGAGCATCATCATAATGATGTTCCCTTCCCTTTGGCCTTATTAGAGCCATCCACCCCATAAACTTAGAGCTAGGATAGAGTTCTTAAACTCTATGTGATTCTCATCATCATGAGTATTCACTCACCCTTTTACAACTTAGACTTAGAGAGTTCTTTAACTCTATGTGAGTATCATGATCATGAGTACTCATTCCCTTTTGGAACTTTGACCATAGTCAATGGTTCCTCACCCCCGTTGAGGTGAACTATGAATGCTCTGATTCTATCCTCATTAGGATACTTAGGCACGAGATACGACGTCTTGGCGAGCATACTTAGTGTATATACCCTTAGGTCTTTACCCTTCAGCACCTTGGTCTTTACCATAGGTCTTTACCTTTACCTTTTAGCAGTTCCCTTAGCAAGTAAACATTAACATACCACAAATACTAACAATACTAACAAGAGGTTCCTGTAGAGTACTACAGATATCTAGGATGCTAACACCTTCCCTAGGTATAACCAACCCCCGAATCTTAGATCTCTTAGCTGTGTTTTTACATAGCGCAATTAGGGTTTTCTTCAATCTTTACCCTTTCCTTTGGATAAATCAAAGCTCGGTGGTGAATTTCAAAGTTTTGTGATTTAAGTTATTTAATAGCTTGATATCTGATTCTCACTGCAACAATAGGCAACATTGTTTACTCACTTTGAGACACTTCCTTGACTATTTCTTCAACTACATCAACGTGATACCATTGAAAATTTTCATTATGATGACGCTCTGCTTCAAACACATTATAAATTATCTAACTCCACATCTATCAAAGCTCTACTAGTTTTCAAGAAAGGTCTTCCAAGAAGTAGAGGTACTTTGACATCTTCACTTATGTCTAGAATAACAAAGTCTACTGAAAATAGTAAATCATCCACATTCACCAACATATCTTCAAGAACACAATATGAATAAGTACTTAACTATTTCCATAGTCATCCTTCTGGCCCTCAAAATATCTTGGTAACATCTTTGGGTGGTTTTTTAATCACCTTAGATCACACCGATGTGTCTGTTCACTAATGGATACTTTATGCATAAGTAGAGCGTTGACATGGCAACACCCTTGAGGTTAAAAGTTGGTCTCCCGATGATTATGTTATATGAAGATAGAGCATCTACCATGAGGTATCTAACCTTTATCATTTTGGTGTTCTCTTTCAGTCCTAACATTGTCTTGAGATTGGTATAGCCTTTCACTTGGGCATACTCGCTATAAAACCAACCAAAGTACCTTAGAAAGGTTGTAACCCGTCTAGATCTAGCCTTAGTCTCTCAAAGGTGTCTTAATATAGAACATAAGTTGAACTCTTCGGATCTATCAGTACACGCTTGATCTTCTATTCATCCATCACATTGTTCTTTTATGATCATAAGGTCATTTTCATGGGGTAGGATTATGGAAAAGTCTTTTACAAAGAAAAAGATCTTAGAATATGAATTGTCCTCTGAGTCCTCCTTAGGCTTAGTGGGATAATATTCTACCGCCATGACTTGGGGGTGTATCTCCTGCGAGAGGAGCTAGATTCTCCTCCTCTAGTTATCCCTCTTATTATAGTTTTTCGAGTGTGACAGATCAGTTTGTCTTCCTCTCTTTTCTCAGGCTTCATGCCTTTCTTGGACCAAGGGCTTCTAGATTGATCTCTCCCCTGAGCTCTGGAACCGCTTATAGTGTGTTGAGAACCTCTACTAACATGTTTCTTTAGGTTGCACTTATGGATAAATCGCTAAATGTCCCTCTTGAGAGGTAGCAGACATCAATGTGGTGACCCTTTACCTTGTGGTATTTGCACCAGTTGCTGAGATCGGGTTCCATCGTATCTAATTTAGGAGCATAAGGAGAAGGAATATCGTGGGTATGGGGTACTTCATGCCATATTTTCTCCTGTCTGGTGTTAAGGGGAGTGAATTTGTTGATGGGCCTCCCATTTTTCTTGAAAGTATTCCCATATTTAACAAGCGATGTGTAGTGGCGTATGATTTGGTACTATGATGAGTAGATCCTATAAAGACACGACCCTTGAGATCTCTGGATTTCTTCTCACCATTTATCTCTTCTCCCTTAACGTAACATTAAGCTCGTACCATGATTTCAGTCATGGAGACGACATGTTTTTAGGGCAGAGATTTGTTTAAATATCTGACTCTCAAACCGTTCTAGAATGCTCCCACAAACATCTCCTGGTTTGAGTGTATCACTTTGATGGTTTCCTCATTGAAACAGGAGAGATATTCTCTTGGTAACTCGGAGTTTCCCCGATGAACATCAAACATGCTAGTGGTGGAAACCTTTCAGTGCTTACTCCCAAAAAATTGGTGGATCAATTTCCTCAAGTGGACTTAATAATTTGTTACTAAAAAGCATGAGAGGTTCATGAACCACCTAAGGGTCGCCTCCTTAAAAATGTTGGACATGAGCTTGCACTTAAATTAATCATAGGCACATATGATCTCCAGTTGAGAGTTTATGGCGACAATATGTTCTTAGTGGTCGCTCTACCTATCAAACTTCACTTGTGATAGTGGTTTGAAGTTCTATGGCATTATAGTGCCCTAAATATCATACGAGAGAGTGTGGGGGTCCATAGAAGCCTTCTAGTGCTTACTATGCCTAGAAATCTTCATAGTGTTACTCTTGAAGGGTTGGGATATTCACCATCAAAGCTTGGTTAGAACGAGACAACTTGTCCATATAAGCATGCATCTCTACTAAGGTTTCTTGGTTGCCATTGTCATTGCTCCTAGCTGTCATAAGGCCTCGTCGTGTCACCATGTTAAAGTAGATAACTTATGCAATTGGGAAACAAATTTGAGTGTGACCTAAGTTATTTTTACCGAGACATCACGGTGGGCGCAAATTATACTTGTGAAGTACAATAAGGTAGAACATGATCACATGTATAGATGCGAGAGGCTTTGTATATCCTGAATTTGTGAAATTAGTGAATGAATATCCTAATCCTTGGGGATGTAATATTAATGGATGCTTTTTGGGCTGGGACATAGGGATAAAATGGTTTTCTCATACTTCCCAACAAATATGTGGGAGTAGGGAAAATTAGTTCTCCGTCCATTATAGGGGGATGGTTTCCTACTTTATTGCTGAGATTTAAATTGATACTTCTTGAACACCGTATAAGTTGAAATGGATGGGTCATCGACCGACCTAGATCCTAATTAGATAACCCAAGAGCACGCCTACCTGATAATTTTGTTGTTATCATTGGGTCGCTTTGGACAAGGGTTGCCGCTTACAAGCCAAATAGGGTTATCTATAATCTAAATAATAAATAGAATCTATTAAATGGGAAAATGAGAATTAAAAAGTGTTCCCTAGTGCACCAAAGATGAAGTCAAAGTTTTATAAAAAGTTGTATTGGTCTAGAATGCATTTTATCGACTTCAACTTTGAATCAAAAAACATTCCAATTTCTTTTTAAAAATTGTGTATTTGTTAGGATTTTGGTAAATTAAAATTTATGTGAGATTGTCGCATCTCGAAAAATGTGAACCTCCGTGAAGCGTTGCACGCTTGCATAAAAGGATGATCGAACAGAGTCGCCACCGAACTTTATTTATTCCAAAAGAGGAAAGGGAAAATATCAATAAAAATCTTAAAAGAAAAAGAAAATGGTCATCGCAACCAAATTATTGTACGGAATTCGGTTATACAATGGGAAGGTATTAGCATCCCCATATCCGCTGTACTCAATGGGAGCCTCTTAGTTAGGTTTGTGATAGAAAATTAGCCATGTTATTTATTTCCTTTTACTTATTGAGCGAGAAAAAGAAAGAAAATATGGACGTTTTAACATTAATTTGTTTTATTCTAAGGATTTTTTAAATTAAAGGAATGCCTAACAAGATTTCAAAATCCTGCTTCTAAGTAAATTCAGGTGCTATGAAGAACTCAAGGCTATGTAGTTCTACTGAAAAAGAACTACTGGGTTGATTACTTTTAAGGAGTGATCCTTTAGACATTTTGAGTGACTAAACCTTTACTTGAGACTCACTCTTGGAGGTGGAAGTATTTGTTTGTTTCACGTCAATATGGATAAAGTATACTCATTTTTGGAAAAAAATCGAAGGCGTGCAAGGGAGGAAATCAAGTTTGATTGATTAAGTGTTTTTGTTAGATGAAAATTACTCAAATGGTCGACTAAGGCAACTCGTATCCGAATAATCGAGGAGAGATAAAAGGCTCAAGACCATCTCCCTTTTCATCCTTAATTGCAAAAGGATTTAAATAAGGTAAATGTATTTTGGACAGACGAAAAATACTAGAATGTCCACGTAAGGCTACTCGTATCCAAATACTCGGGGAATGGAATAGAAGGCTCTAGACCACCTCATTTTTTGTCCAAGTTATTACAAAAATGAGTTTGACTTAAGTTTTGATTATGGAAGTGATTTGAGATGAATCAGATTAAAAGTTTTTAACGAATGTCAATTGCTCGAATGGCCGAGTAAGGCAACTCATATCCAAACAATCGAGGAGAGGAATAGAAAGCTCTAGACAATCTCTCTTTTCACCCTTTTTGAAACGATGTTTAAGTATGATTAGATATTTTAGTTTGAATTAGATAAAAGGCGCTCGATGTTGATCGAGGTTTGTATTTACGTTTGAACTAAAATGGGATGAAATTATTAGAGGGTTTGAAAATGCTTGAGAAGTGGAAATGATTTAGATTTGAGAAAATTGTTCGACATTGGATCGGGTATTTATTTTTGTTTTTTTTTCTAAAAGTGGTTGTTTTAATCTTTGAATTAGCAATCAACTAACACAATAAAAAATAAACGAAAGCGATAAACTTATTACACATTACGGGAATGGAGGTACAGTTTATCAAATAGGGATATAGTACAACAATTAACAATACAAGCTTAATAAACAACTGTAAATAGCAAATGTAAACAACCATGAAATCAATGCAAAAAATAAATCATAGAAAGACAAGATATTTGGAAATAATTCAGTGTTTTAAACCACTGAATTTAGCGTTATGTTAAGTAATCGTATAGTAATTCATGTAGGAATCACTATATCTGAGACGGTCAATAAACTACGCTTTTAAGCAAAGTCTGAAGTTAAATTGAATTTTTAAACTCCGAAATTGCAACACATCTGAAAAATCCAACAACTCGATGATTTAAACGACACTTTTTAAACGTAAAACACTGAGAGAGAACTTTTAGTTGGTGGAGGCGCAAATCATTTCCTCCTTGCAAGACTTATTAATGCTTACTATATATATATATACACACACACTAAAATCATTAGGAGTTTAATTTTTTAAATGTGTGCAAAATACCCTTAGATATTTATTTTGGAGAATAAATTAATTAAAACTATTTAAAACTAAATAAATTTAAACACCTTTAAATAATCAAAATTAATTCGAAACAAAAACATAGAAAATTCTATTTATTTATTTTGAACATTTTGACAAAAAAAAAGGTTTCAAAATATATAAAAAAATCGGGCGCAAAAATGCTCAAAAAATGAAAATGAATGTACCAAATTGATCAGCGCGAAATTAACTTCTAAAAAACATATAGGTTTTGATCAAATTTTGTAATGAAAAATGATTGGTTAAAAGGCTCAGGCTGGTCAAAATGCGATTGAAAAAGTAGTCAAAAAACTAAAACGAGCCCGCCAAGTTAACCTACGCGAACCGTAGATTAAGAATGCTGACGTCTGCAAGCTCGATTTTGAAATTTTTCTTCCACTAATTCGACGTATAGTTGACAAACTATTCGACCAATCTGTCTGTAGATCTTAAACATTATTCTGGTTGGTATTCTAAGCGTTATACGAAACAAAATGCATGCTATGATAAGTAGGATATGCATATGTCTTCTTAATGCATTGAATTACTGATTGAATAATCCTGAATAGATAACCAGATACAAATGAATGGCTCTTGGACCATTTACTTCTGATTCTCCATTACAATTAAATCCTACAGAGATTCAGATGACGATAATACTCTTGATTTTCACCCTCTGGTGCTCTGAAACATGATAAAATGGAATAAAAGACCAGATAAAACGCTAGAACTCCTGGCCTTTTGTCTGAACCCATGATGAATGCTTTTGACTGAAAAAAAGTATGACAAAAATGAACGATTGCACTATGCAGATGCAAATGAAAAACATCAAAGTAAAATTTAGGGTATGACAGTTGCCCCTATTTAAACATCTTTAACTAGAAGATATGAAGAACTATTGTCTTCAAATCATCATGGTGAAAGATAATTTAAATACCATATAAACCCAAAATTTGGCCTCCTATGCAAAGGAATGACATGGTTATGGTTATGAATGAACACAAGGAGATTAAGAAATACCCTTGATTTCTTAATCAACGGATGGTAATGCAAATGGATGCAACACGATTTTTAGGAAATACTCTTGATTTCCTATGTTAAAACAAGATTTGTTCTTGATATTTTCTCTTTAGTTTTGATGATAACAAAAGTATTAAAAGAATAATGGTTTATTTGATGTGTGTTTTATTTATGTAGGTTCTTGTCTTGTACATAAATAATCAGAATCTGTTTACTTAAGATACACTTGGAGTTGCTTCATTGCTAGCTTCTGGTGGCAGAGTCTGAAAAACAATTTCTAGTGTGGTTTGACGAATACTCTGAACTGAAGACCTCAATATTCAGACGAGATTCTACACTTAGTAATTGTATATCAGCATCTGGTACCATTCAGAGTTGGTGATAAAGCTATGGACTATCCGTACTACTGAAAGCATGATGTATTATCTTATCAGCCTGTCAGCTCGAATCTACAAGAATGTAAGGCTTAGGAAAAGCTAGTACGTTCTATGGATGTTTACTCCCAGCGGATCTATTAGTACAGAACCTCTTGAAGAATCAAAGGTTAAACGTGTTACACAATGGATTAAGAAATCTGTTGTGCATCCATCTTCAACGTCTCTTGTACTTTGGAGCAAAAGCAAAGACACTTGATCAAGTAACCTTCTCACGACTAGTTTCTGGAAAGCCTATATATATGGCTGAAGATTCAAACCTGAATTTTTAACAAGGATTCTTCTGTTGAAGGAGTAAAAATATCAAGCAATTATTAACTATGTAATAGGTAGATTTTCTGTTTTAGGTTGTAATTGTAAAAGGCTTTAGATTTCTTAACCCAGAATTGATCGAGTGCTGGGCAATGTAGAATGGTATCAGAATTTTCACAGTGCAATTATTGAGAACCCGCCCCATAATATATCTGATCACACCCCAGTAAAAATTTGGCTCCAAGACCAACAGAGCAGAAGGCCTCCCACAAATCTTTTTAGATTTCTCAACTGCATAACCCATGATAAAGCCTTTCTACAAACAGTAGGAGATAGCTGGCATATGGACACTAGAGGTAGACCTATGCAAACCCTATGGTTTAAACTAAAGAGGCTCCAATCCAAGCTTAAAGTTATGACTAGAAAAGCTACTCACAACCAACTTCAACTAGCCCAATCCAGATGTAACCTCCATCAGATGCAGGAGAGACTCCAACATGACCCTTTCAATGACCAACTAATACAACAGGTTAAAGTTTGTAAGGAACAGGTTATGCAGCTTAACCAAGTGGAGGAAAACATTCTGAAACAGAAATCTAAAATCAACTGGCTCCAGCTGGGGGATAACAACAATGCATACTTCCATGCATTGGTTAGAGAGAAAAATAAGCAAAAAGGGTTGTACTCTCTCCACTCAATGGATGGGAAAATTCTCACTAAGCATGATGATATTGAAAATGAAATTATGGGGTTCTACAATGCTCTTGTAGGCACACAGAACAAGACTCTAAAAAGCATTAATAGCCCCACCATTAGGGAAGGCAAAGTTCTCAACAGATTGGATGCTCAATCACTTATCAGACCAGTAGATGACAAGGAGATATGGGAAGCTCTCTCTAGTATTGGAGATACAAAGGCACAAGGCATTGATGGCTACAACTCAAATTTTTTCATGAAGGCTTGGTATATTGTAAAATATGATGTGAGAGCAGCAGTCAAGGAATTCTTTGGAGACAGTCAAATTCACAAGGCTTTTAATTGCTCACTCATTACACTTATCCCTAAGAACCCTGAAGCGAAGACAATTAAAGATATGAGGCCCATATCCTGTTGTAGCATTTTTTATAAGATCATTTCCAAAATACTCACTTCAAGACTTGGGTCAGTGATTGGTAATATCATCTCAGATTCCCAGTCTGCATTCATTCCTGGCAGACTAATTCAGGACAACATTATCATGGCACAGGAGTTGATAAGAGGATATAGCAAAAAACATATCTCCCCAAGGTGTATGCTTCAACTAGATATCCAAAAAGCTTATGATACCTTGGATTGACTTGCACTGACTCAAATTATGCATGAGCTAGGTATTCCACATATATTTATTAATTGGATAATGAATTGTGTATCTACTGTCTCATACAAGTTTTCAATTAATGGATGCCCTTCTAAATTACTTAGAGCTAGAAGAGGCTTGAGACAGGGTGATCCTATTTCACCTCTGCTCTTTGTAATGACAATGGAGTACACGCACAGACTGCTTCACACTGTGGAAAGAACCCCTGATTTCAACTTCCACCCTAAATGTGAAAGGCTCAATATTATTAATTTATTTTTTGCTGATGACATCATGTTATTCACTAGAGGGGATGCCATATCTTTGCAACTGATTATGCAGAAAGTCCACAATTTTTTAGCAGCCACTGGCTTGATCATCAGTAGTAACAAGAGTAAACTCTATGTGGGAGGAGTGGATGAAGTAACTAAGGCCTAACTCTACCAAATTACAGGGCTGGCTGTTGGAGAAATGCCCTTCAAATATCTTGGAGTTCCTCTAACTACCAGAAAACTTACTATCAAAGACTGTTAGCCAGTAATAGATAAAATGCTCAAAAGGATTCACCATTGGATTACCAAATTTCTATCATATGCAGGGAGAGTGCAGCTTGTTAAGAGTGTTCTATTCTCCATAGCCAATTATTGGATGCAAGTTTTCCCACTACCCAAAAAAGTAATTCAACATATTGAAGGTTTGTGTAGGAGATTCTTATGGACAGGTAGGGAGGAAAACAGTAAAAAAGCTCTCATTGCTTGGGACCATGTTTGTGATATAATTCCAGCTAGTGGCAAAAACATCATATCTCTCTAAGAGTGGAACACGACAACCATTGGGAATTTGCTTTGGAAGTTGTGGACAAAGAAGGATATAATGTGGATCAAGTGGATGCATGCTTATTACATCAAAGGATCCAATGTTGAAAATTATACCCCCGACCAGAACTGCTCTTGGATTATTAGGAGCATGTTCAAAAATAGAGATTCTACTACTAACTATGTTGTTTGGCATAATATGATAACTGCAGGTCGGTATGATACAAAAGTGATGTACCAGCACATGCGAGGGGAAAAACCAAAAGTAGATAGGAAATGCTTGATGTATGGAAACATAGCAAGACCAAGAGCAACTTTTACCACTTGGATGGCTTGCCAAAGAAGACTTATGACAAAGGATAGACTCGCTCGATTTGGAGTTCCTACTGACGGCCAATGCACGTTCTGCCCTCATCATGAAACCAAAAACCATATTCTTTTTGATTGTGCAGTTACTCAACTCTTCTGGAAGCAGGTTCTGCAGGATTTCAATATCCCCATGTCTACTCAAAGCAAAATAGACTTCACCTGGCTAGTAAAGGTAACTAAAAGCAAATGGCCTAAAGCAAAACTGATGAAATGTGTTGCAACAGAGACCATTTACCAAATTTGGACTTGTAGAAATGCTTGCATCTTCCAACATCGCAGACCCGATGAACTACGAAGTACCAAGGTCAAAGAAGTGGTGGTTCACAAAATTGAAACTAATAAGAAGATGCTTGATTACTTCCATAAAAATGTGTAGGTGTTTACATTTGTTTTTTGTGTTGCTTAGTCTTTCTGTAGCCTGGATCACCTAGATCGACTTTTGTACCTATTGTTTTTTGGTTTAATATATATCTCTTATTCCAAAAAAAAAAATTCAAGAAATCTTAAGTGCTTTAGGTATTTGTTATGATGATTTCCCGTACCTCTGATGCATGCATCACGTACACCTTATTCTCTATTCTGCTAAGCCTTCAGCAGCTTAGCTTATGTCTCCTGTTATGTGCTCGAGCAAACAAAAGTCTTATTCAGCTAGTCTGTTTAAGCAAAGGTAAGTCTCAACCAGAAGATAGATAAGCAGGCGGCTCAGTCAAATGTTGTGAGCAAAGGAAAGTCTTAGACATGTGCTCTAAGCAAAGGAAAATCTCAACCAGAAGACAGATGAGCAGGTGGCTCAGTCAGATGGTGTGAGCAAAGGAAGTCTTATACATGTGCTCTAAGCAAAGGGAAGTCTTAACCAGAGGACAAATGAACATGTGGCTCAGTCAGATGGTGTGAGTAAAGGTTAAGTCTTAGACATGATCTCTAATCAAGGAAAGTCTCAGATAGTTGGTCTGAGCAGTTGTAAAAGTCTTATGCAGAAGCATAAGCCATTGTAATCATGAAGTGGTTATAATGAAAACCTCTTACGAAACAAGGGGACTAGACTACTTTCAGTTAGGGGAGGAACCAATATAAATCTTTTGTGTCTTCTGATGTTATTTTATTTACTTCTGTTGAATCCACTGCCAAATGAATTAACTCAGAATCTGAACATCAGTTCTGATTCTGAGACTCTGATCAAAAGCTAAATAATAAGAAAATGCTAAACACAATTCAACCCCCCTTCTTGTGCACTTTTCACACCTTCATCCTAATCGTCGGGTGATATGAATGCAATGAAAGTTTAAGAAGTACTCTCAAATTCTTAAAGATTAATGAAAATGGGTTAAGAAATATTATTGATTTCTTAATCATGAAATGCCCAGAACTACTCTCGAGTTCTAAAAAATGAATGCAGATGAATTAAGAAATACTCTCGATTTCTTAATCATGAGAATGTTAAGAAGTAATCTTGATTCCTTAAGAAATGAATGAATTAAAAAATACTATTGATTTCTTAATCATTAGATGTTATGCAGATGAATTAAGAAATACTCTTGATTTCTCAATCATACATATGTTAAGAAGTACTCTCGACTCCTTAGAAAAGAATGAATTGAGAAATACTCTTGATTGCTTAATCATTAGATGTTATGCAGATGAATTAAGAAATACTCTCGATTTCTCAATCATACGAATGCTAAAAATGGTTTAGGAAATACTCTTGATTTCTTAATGATATGCGAGTTAAGAAGTTTTATTGACTTCTTAAAGATGAATGTAAATTAATTAAGAAATACTCTCAATTTCTTAATGATATGAATGTTAAGAAGTACTCTCGACTTCTTAAAAATGAATGCAGATGAATTAAGAAATACTCTTTATTTCCTAATCATGAGATGGTTAAGATAAGAAATACTTTCGATTTCTTAATGATATGAATGTTAAGAAGTATTCTCGACTCCTCAGGAATGAATTGATATGAAATAAGAAATACCCTTGATTTCTTAATCACATGTATGTTAAGAAGTAATCTTGACTCCTTAAGAATGAAATTATATGAAATAAGAAATACTCTTGATTTCTTAATCATATGAATGTTAAGAAGTACTCTCGACTCCTTAAGAATGAAATGATATGAAATAAGAAATACTCTCAATTTCTTAATCATATGAATGTTAAGAAATACTCTCGACTCCTTAAGAATGAAATGATATGAAATAAGAAATACTCTCGATTTCTTAATCATATGAATGTTAAGAAGTACTTCCAACTCCTTAAGAATGAAATGGTATGAAATAAGAAATACTCTCAGTTTCTTAATCATGAATGTAAATGAGCTAAGAAATTCCCTTGATTTCTTAGATGCTATACAAATGAAATAATAAATACTTTTGATTTCTCAATCATGAATGTAAAAAAACTAAGAAATGCTCTTGATTTATTAGATGCTATAGAAATTGACTGGGATTAGATAATCATGTTCACCTGCTCTTGATTGACGCTAAATCATTGGGGATAGAAAAAAAATCATATCCAGGTGCTCTTGACTGAAGGTAGACTCTTCTGGACTAGAAAATCATGTTCAGCTACTCTTGACTGGTGATAGATTTGAGTGATCATGCCCCACAACTTCTTACTAATGGAAGATCCAACATACATGTAAATATGTTAGACAACTCTGTAGAGGATAGATTTATTACAAAGTATCATACTCGTCAGTTCTTCAAGAAGAGATGATCATATTCAATTGCTCATGGGGAAGAGATGATCATATTCAACTACTCTTGGCTAAAGATGTTATATTCAGCTACTATTGGCTTAGACTATTGCATTCAACTACTCTTGGTTGAAGACAAAAATGTGCAAATATAATAGTACCTAGTTGCACTTGGCTGTAACTAATATATGAAAATGAAAGTATCCAATTGCTCTTGGTTGAAAACATTTTATTCACAGACTCTTGGATGAAATGATTGCATTCAACAACTCTTGGTTGAAGCAAATCTGTTGGGAAATGTGCAAAGACTCTCTTTGGGGAATAACTGCATATCCAGCTGCTCTTGGTTGCAAATAGACTCCTCTGGGGAATGCGAAGATTTTAGAGACCTGTCAGGGGATGAATGGTTAATACTAACCAGAAAGCTTAACATTACTTTCAACTATCAGACTGAAAGGTTCAATCTGAATTCTTCTTCAGAGAGTAGATCGACAAGGAATACTGACTCTACTAGGGATTGACTGAAGTAAACTTTTGAGGGAATACAAAAAAATCTCAAGGGAATAGACACACATGATACTTGCTAAGGATGTACTGAGGATCATTCAGTAAAGCTTTTTTGTTATGGAACTCTTCTCTATTAGACTTAATAGGGAGATTGCTGACTTGAGCTATCTTGTGAAGATATGTTCATCTTAGACAAATACTTCAAAGAGAATTGTTAAGGATAAATTTGTTAGGGATACCTCTCTAAGGAATCCTGCTGATATAAAACTCGTTTTGCGAGTTCAAGAAGTTTTGCTGGAGAATAAATTCGAAAGGTAACTCTGTGGGGAGATATCTATTGGGGAAACCAAGCAGTAATTCCGTTGATACCAGAGTTCAGTTGAGGAATATCAATCACTTTATTGGGGAAGAAAATTGTCTTGAGAATCATCACCTATATTGATTTCTGAATAGTTTGTAACTTGTACTGAAGAAAAGAACTGTCATACTCTTGAGAACACCTCTTGAATCTTGATTTTTATGAGGATTACACTAAACTTCCTTGATATTTTGTTGTATCCGGACTGAGGTTTATGCATGTATGCTCTGTGATTGTTATGAAAAAAAATGAATGTATGAATATATTAGTTTATACATTTTGGGGATATCAATCTTAGATTCCGTGACACCCTTGATCTTGAATAGCTTTGACACCATGAAGATGGTTTGGAAAACTCTAATTTCTGCTCTTCCACCTGGTGGACTTCAGTGGGGACTCTTGTTTCTGGCGAAGAAAAGTCACTTCTGACTTGCTCAAATCCTAGTGATTGTTGAGATGCTTTAACACTTTCTGAACTTATCGTGCCCCAATATGTTGAGCCTTCAAAAAAACTTCCCATTAAAAAGGAATTTGACAACTGTTTTCCAAAATAAGACCTTAAGACGGCTTACCCTAGTATTTTGAATCTTCCATTAGTATGTCCATGATTGACTGACTTTTGGAGTGGTGAGCTTCACTGTACTATGGAAGTGGCTAGCCCCAGTATGAGTCTTGGAGAGACTTAATTCGTCTCGAAATGATTGCTCCAGATTAACTGAATCTTGAAACAACTTGCACCAAGCTCACAACCCTTTGGGAGGATTTCCTTTATGCTAAGTGCCAATTTACAAATAAAATTGTTCCTTTAAAATGGTAATTCTAATGCAGTAATCACGCAGGTTTCAAAATCACCTTTGATATGATATTGTGGTATATAGTGAATGGATCAAAAATTTATTCAAAATGCGAAAGACATTGGGATATGATACCAATATAGATTATTAGCAAATATCAAAGAGTCAGGTTAACACAACCTTGCTAAGTATGCTTTCAAAAGATACCTTGCTTCAATTAGGTCTTTTGAGGGTTGTAATGTGGCCTGGTTCACGGTTTTTGAACAAAAGGATATAGGCTTTGAGTTTTGATCTTAACCCACCCATTTTTCTTGATGATTTCCAGTCCTACATTCAGTTAATTTGACAAATTCATTCAAATTCCAAGAGAAATTTAAAAGTTTGAACATGATGGCTTGAGAACCAATGATAATCATTAATTTAAGATGGCAGCCACCTATCTTGTTTGGTAATCACAAAATTTGATTTTGGCAGAAATTTTGGTGACCATTTGGTTTTGATACGACGGTCACATACTTTGATTTTTTTTCTTTCTCTTTTTCTACTTTTCCCTAAATTTTTCCTAGACTGTTTCTTTTGAAATCTCAGTCCACCGGGATGCCCTAATTTTTTCCTAAGTCACCTTATTGGTTTCGAATTCACGTGTTTTTTTTCTTTTTCTATTGATTATGAATGCCATGTCATGGGTTATTTGAGGAACAACAACCATACCTTTGGATATTTCATGATTACTTTGACACTTCTTGATGTGTGAAGAAAAGCATGTGGATACACCTCTTAGGTGTCCTGAATGATTCTCTTGAGATTCAAATGCATATCAGAATTAACTGAAAACTACCTTGCACCTAGTTCAGTGATGACTTCTCAGAAAGTGTATTGGTAATGTCACGGTAATAAAAAGAATGACCCCACAAGGACTGTGTTCAAACAAGACAATGATTTGTGCAATTTAAAGTTAAACAGTAAAAAGGGTGGGTTTTGCAAGATTCAGTGCAAAAGTAATTAAACTGGAATTGCACATTTCAATAGATAACAAGTCGTACAATAACAATTGATATTTTTTAATTGCGTGACCATTATTCCGGCTTCCATCTGGCAAATTCGGAAAACGTCCTCAACATTGACGAGTACTCAACCTTTCTCTTGGTTCACTTAAATCGCTCAATGGATAGGGTTAACACTCAATCAACATGCAAAATAAATTATATTTGGCTTCATCATGTTCTAATACAACTTATCATAGAAATCATAACACACACATAAGAGGACTTTTCGGGTTGTAACTTGGATTATGTTCGGTTAGGATATTTTTAGGAAAGTAGGTTTAAACCTTTGGAGTTAGGTCCCTAATTCTCCTTCTTTTTTCATACCCATTTGTTCCTTCTTAATGGTACTAGAGATTCAGTCATTCTTTTTTATTATTTTTCTTTTTTTTTTTTGAAAAAGTAAATTTTTCCACTTCTTTTTTTTTTCAAAATTTTTAAAATTTTGACCACCTATCTCTAGTACCCCAACCCCAAACTTGGAACTTTGCTAATTTCTAAGAGCAAACCCAAACTTAATCTTTTTCATTCAACTTTAAAAACCAAAATTCTACTCAACTCCAAAGGGAGGGTGGAAAAAACAAATATTTCAATCAAATAGCTAAGAGTTGTAGGCTACGTCACTGAAAGAAAGGCTCAGGCTCAAAGTGGCTAGCAAGGGATGTTCCTAAAACCATGGGTTGGCTAAAAAGGCTCAAAGTTATAAATAAGGAACTTTCCTCAGTGTGTGTCAATCAGACTAGAAAACTTAATAAAAAATATATCAAATTGTATAAAGTAAAATCACATGGGTACACTCTAAGAAAGAAGAAGTGAACAATGGAAATATTAGGCTTAACCCTTACTGGATGAGGTATCTGAAGGTTGAGTACATGTTTGTTGATTCTTTTCTCTTCCTTTGCCTTTAAGTCATCAGTTTCTTTCATTATGACCAAGTCACTTCTTTTTGTTATTATCTTGGATCTATGCCACTACTCGGGGTCCCCTATCTCTATTTAACCAGCGTAAGTAGAACAGTTTCCCTAGGTCCAACACATAGGATAAGGGTTAGTATTCTCTATGTGTCCAAAATCAGATTAACAGAGTATCTTAAATAAAAAGCATTAAGATTAAGCAACAACTGAATAGAATTATAGATCAAAGGTTCATACAAAGGTCAAATCAACATATAATCCAACAATAAAAAAATAGGTTCATCATAACACAACCAAACCTAAGAGAATTTAGTTACACGTTTTTCAGAAAATAACACCATAATTGATAGATGAAAATAACATAAGAACTCCCTTGAAGAGATGGCCTCCAATGGCTTCAAATGCTCTAAAAATCGCCTTTTGTGCTCCCAAACTCGTGCCCTCTTCTCCAATTTTTGTAACCCTTATCAAACAGCTAAAAATCCCATTAAAAAGCACTCAAAACAGGTCAGAACACGTCAGAAAAGCCTAGAAAAGCGCCTATCGCGCGCATTATATAAGCATCGCGTACAATGCTACTTCTTCGTTTCTATCGTGAATGTGGCAAGAAACACAAAGAAGGGGGGGTTTAAATTTGGGTTTCTCAAAAATTAATTCTTTTTCAAAACCAATTTAAAAAGCAAACACACAAACAATTAAAATAACGCGTCATTTTATACTAGTTCGCTGTTAACTAAGCTACCTCCAGTCCACCCTACCAAGGTGATTTCGCCTTCTCAATAAGGACTTAATCCACTATAACCAAACAGATTACAGACACCACCAATACAACCGTTTTTGTCTTCTCGAGTATACAGACTAAACCTTAGTCAGTCAAGGCAATCACTCAAACATATTTGAGATTTTACAGATTGTGTTTACAATGAATGCTTCTACAAAGCAGATCAACACAATGTTTAAGTATAGTGAATGATTCACACTATACGAGCAAAAACTCTATGTATGTTTATACAATATTCACAAAATAATATTATCAATGAAAATGCAGGAGCGTGTGAATAATGTATCAAGATTATTAACCTCATTTAGTCTTCCAAGTCTTCCTTATATAACCAAGAAAAGATCCGTTGGAGGGTATAAAAGTAATCTTCCTGAATAAGCTAGCCCCTTGAAATAACTGTCATCAATGGTGGGAGACAAAATCTTATAGCATAAATGTCCTTACTCCACAAAATCCGTGTAGTGGAAGGAATGTTTTGATCTTGTAGTGTGTACTATTTATCTCACGTAAAACAATTTGATCTTATCATCTTCTAATCTTCAGAGGCTTCTAAATATAGTTATTGAAGCATGTTTAGAAGAATCAAGGGCCTTGTTGAGAGTCCTAAGAAATTTAAGTATTCAGAGTCTTGACATTGTTCCTCAGAACCCGGTCTTCAAAATCTTCCGCACTTGTTCTTTAGAATCTTCATATCTTTAGCGGTGAGTCTTGAAGGACACATAACCTTCAAAGGCTATAGAATCAGAATCATGATCACAGGCTTTAGCACAAACGTTCTTCGTATCTGTTGTCTAACAGCATTCTAGATCTTGATCATAGGCTTTAGCACAAACGTTCTTCATATTTGTTGTTTAACAGCTTTCTAGATCTTGACCATATTTTGTAACACGCTTGTTTATATTCAGTGTCAGAGTGTTGATTCCAAAATTTGATGATGTCACTCGTCAATGCTTTAGAGTCAGAACTTGTTAAGAAAAAGCTACACACTTGACATAAACAATTAGTGTACAAAATTGTTCTTTAAGAATTAATGTATTATTATCATCAAAACTAAAGGCTAGATGCAGAACCAAATCTTGGTCAAACATATCGCGCACGCGATGGTGCGTGTGATTATTCCAGTAGCTGCGTGAAAATCACCCATTTTGCATCAGAATTTTTACTAAGTCTCATTCTTCCATACTTAGCTATTTTTCACTCATTCTTTGGTCTTTCTTCATCATTTTGGCTCATCTCTCGCCTGTTTTTTCCCGATTCTTCGACTAATTAGATGCAATGACGGACTGTCATCACAACCCCAAACTTGAATCTTTGTTTGTCCTCAAGCAACTCATATGCAACTGCACATTTCAACAGACAACAAGTCGTACAATAACAATTTAACATCACCATATTTTTTCGTTACCTGACCATTATTCCGACTTCCGACTTCCATCCAGAATATTCGGAAAACGTCTTCAACATTAACGAGTACTCAACCTTTCTCTCAGCTCACTTAACTTGCTCAATGGATCGGGTTAAAACTCAATCAACATGCAAAATAAATTATATTTAGCTTGATCATGTTCCAATATAGTTTATCATAGAAACCATAACACACACATAAAAGAACTTTTCAGGTTGAAACTTGGCTTATGTTCGGGTAGGATAATTTTTGGAAAGTAGGTTTAAAACTTTAGAGTTAGGTGCCTAGTTCTTCTTCTTTTTTCATGCCATGTTGGTCCTTCTTAATGATATTATAGATTCGATCGTTCTTTTTTGTTCTTTCTGATTTTTTTTTGAAGAAGTGACTTTTTCCACTTCTTATTTTTTTCAAAATTTTTAAATTTTTTACCACTTATCCCTAGTACCCCAACTCCAATCTTAGAACTTTGCTCACTTCCAAGAGCAACCCCAAATTAATCTTTTTCATTCAACTTTAAGAACCAAAATTCTACCTAGATCCAAAGAGAGGGTGGAAAGAACAAATCTTTCAATCAAATGGCTAAGTGTTTTAGGCTACGTCATCGAAAGAAAGGCTTAGGCTTAAAGTGGCTAGCAAGGGATGTTCCTAAAACTACGAGATGGTTACAAAGGCTCAAAGTTATAAACAAGGAACTTGCCTCAGTGTGTGTCTATCTGACTATAAATCTTAATCAGAAATAGATCAAACCGTATAAAGTAAAATTGCATGGATACACTCTACAAAAGAAAAAGTGAACAATGGAAATATTTAGGCTCAAAACTTACTAGATGAGGTATTTGAAGGTTGAGTACAAGTCTGTTGATTCTTTCCTCTTCCTTTGCCTTCAAGTCGTCATTTATTTTCATTATGATCAAGTCACTTCTTTTTGTTATTTTCTTGGATCACGCGTTTAATGCTAAAGTTAGAACTTGTAAGTCTGAGAAAACAAAAATGTTGCGACCAAGCTTATAAAGAACAATATGAATCTTTATGATAGGGTTCTTCTTGAGTAGATAATTCCCCTTGTGGATGGTCTTGAATAAAATAAAAATAACTTCTACAAAACAAAAAAAAAAGATTAAATATTGATGGGTTGCCTCCCATCCAGCGCTTCTTTAAGGTCCTAAGCTTGACCTTTCGATTTTTGTGTTAGGGCGGCATATATGACACGAAAAACACACTATCCTTCTTCTTCCTTGTCTTGGTAGGAATTCCATCATTTTCAGGAATTGAAGGTTTTTATTCCATATTTTATTCATCTTGATAGTATCAAACAAGGAATAAATCTTATCCAATATTTCATCTATTTCTCCTCTTTTAGCAGCCTTGTTGCTAGGTGTAGGACTATTCTTTTGTTGAAAATCTTGTAGTTGGATATCTAAGTCTGAACGAATTATTAAAATTGAAGCTTCCTCCAAAACGATACAATATTCATCTTGCATTCTTACTCTTGTCCCACATATATTTTTCACCTCTGTTGCTTCTACTTTTGCTTCTATCTTTTTATCACTTTTGCATTTTTCTTCTTCTTTCTCTTTTTCAAGTCCTCCTTCATCAAATGCCTCACATTCTTGTTTGACTTCTCTTTCAATTTATTTATCTATAGGATTATCTAACATATTTTCATAGAAATACCCACTAGATCTCAGTTTTAATCCTAATTGGCTAGATACTTGACCAAGTTGCATCTCTACCTTTTCAAAGGATGTTTCCATGTTACTTAGCACGGTCTCTTGATGCCTAATGATTTTATCGAAATTGAATTGAGTCATATTTATAAACTTAGTCAAGGTTTCTTCAAGTTGAGATGATGAATCCTTCTCCCATGAATAATAAGTGTTGATGTAAGGTTCTGGTTCTGAGTAATTTATAGCATTTTCTAGAATGAGCAATTTTGCTGCAAGTTCCTGTGTAAAAACTCCAACTTTTGCAAACGTAGCATAAACATCATCTTGCATGATTGTCTTGACCTTGCATACAAACAAAAAGAAAAATACCTTAGTAGCACTGCACTAGATAAAAAAATTAAACAAAAATAAAATGAAAAAGAGATAAAATTGAAAAGAAAATTTTAGAAAAAAGAAAAATAACTAATTACAATATATATATATATATATATATATATATATATATATATATATATATATATATATATATATATTTAATAGAACACAAATATAAAATAAAAATAAGAAAACAAAATTAAACGTTGCACAAGCGTTTCTCTGTTGCAATCAACAGTTCTTGGCAACGACGCCAAAAAGTTAATGATTTCTCGGCAAGTTTACCGATAATGTCGCGGTGATAAAAAGATCGTACCCATGAGGAATGTGTTAGAACAAGACAATGATTTGTGAAATTTAAAGTAAAATAGTACAAAGGGCGGGTGCAAGTTTTAGTGTGAAAAGTAATTAAACTGGAAAACATTGTCACGAAAGCAGTCAGGTTGTGTTATAGAATCCCCTATTTATCTATTTCTCATGTTTGATGTCCTGTATGAATGATCTAATCACTATAACCCCAAGGCGAATTAACAAAACTGTTAAAGCCGATCCCTCACGGATTAACTCACTAACCACTACTCAGAGCTTTTTATCCCTAGTTGTCGCACCTCAAAAAAATCGCTTAACCGAAGACAAGATCCTCGCGCGAAAGGCGCGGAAAACGGTTCGACAGAGTCGCCACCGAACTTTATTTATCCCAAAAGAAGGAAAGGAAAATATCGAGAAAACCTTTAAGGAGAAGGATAAGAACATGGTCGTCGCAACCACATTCTGGGTTCGGGAGTTGGTTACGTGAGGGGAAGGTACGCGCACCCCCTCACGTCCGTTGTACTCAACGAGAACCTCTTGATTCAAATCGCGATACTCGTTAGCTAAGCTTGTCTGTTTTCTTCTTTAAAATAAATGCGGAAAGGTAAAGATAAAAGGAAAGTATACTAAGGGGAAATGGGTGGTTTAAGGATAAGGTGCTCGGCAAGATCATCGCGATCTCGGGCCTACATATGCTCATTCGGACGAGAATGAGAAATCAGAGCAATCGTAGTTCGACTACAGGGTTTGACGGAAAAAGATGGTAGTGTGGGAGCGGGGAAAAAAGAAAAAGTGTGCTCGCCAAGATCATCGCAATCTTGTGCCTACGTATCCTTATTCGGACGAGAATAAAGAATCAGAGCAGTCGTAGTTCGTGGTACGCCCATGAAACAAAAGAAGTTGGTTGATTTGTTTTAAAGAGGCGCCAATTGCTTACACACGAGTAAGAGAACTCGCATCTAAACAATCGAAGAGAGGTCAAAGACTTGGAACCCCATTTTTCACCTTGAAAAAGAATTACGATAGTTGTTAGTTGTTTTTTAGTTTTATTATGAAAATCTGCTTGACGTGGGATCAAGGGTTTATTGTATGCGCTTGGTTATTTTGAAAATGATTTGATTCGTTAAAAGAAGAGGCGTCAATTGCTCACACACGAGTAAGAAAACTCGCACCCAAATAATCGAAGGAAGATCAAAGACTTGAACCCCCATTTTCCACCTTAAAAGAGTTGCGATTGTTGTTAATTGTTTTTGAAGTTTGATTATGAAAATCCGCTTGACGTTGGATCAAGGGTTTATTTATTATGAAAAGAGTTTGGTTTGAAAAATGAGTTGATTGGAGGTTGATTTGAAAATGGGCTCGACGACGAATCGAGAGTTTGGTTGAAAATGGGTTTGTTTGAAAATGACTCGACGACGAATCGAGGGTATGGTTTGAAAATGGCTCGACGATGAATCGAGAATTAGTTTGAAAATGGGTTGCCTATGCTAGTCCCTAGGGGTGCTCCTAGTAAACAAACCACAATCAAAGAAAACTAAATGCATACATCGGAATGGGAGAGGGGTACATGTAAATTACAAGGGATGACATGAAATAAAGGGTCTCGTTGTAAGGTAGCCCAAGAGAAAGCCGTGTGTGTGCGAAGTGTCCTAAACTAAACCTCGAACCAAAGTTGCCAAGCAAATGATCATAACCAACAGTCCATCAATTAGTTTTAGGGTTTCGATATTTTTAGTGTTTTTTTATTAAAGTATGAAAAAATGAAATGGTTAGATGAATATGAATACAATATGGACAATATGAATAAGAATATGAACAATAATAATCAAGATAAAAGTGGACAAGATATAGTATTGACATAAAATTAAAGTTGGTATCGCCTTAATCGAAATTTAATTGAGAGTTCGATAATCAACGATATTTGACTTTCATTGACCAAAAGTGAAAATAAAAGAAATATAAAGTGACAATTAAGAAATTAAATCGAAAATAAGAATACAAAGAATAAAGGTCTCACCTTTATCGAGATTTAATCGAGAAATCGATAAATCAATCGATATTTAGTTTTCATGGACCCAAAATGAATAAAAAAAATAAAAATAAAATCGAAATAAATAGGAAAAAGAATAAAGGGTCTCACCTTTATCAAGATTTATTCGAGAAATCGATAAATCATTGATGTATGGTTTTCATTGACCCAACAATAGATAAAGCTAATGAATAAATGACAAAAATTAAATTAAATCGAAAAGGTAATAGGAAAAAGAATAAAGGTCTCTCCTTTATCGAGATTAAGTCGAGAAATCGACAAATCGTCGATGTTTGGTTTTCATTGACCCAAAATAAATGAATAAAAATAAAATAATGAAACACATTTAAATAAAAAAAATAAATAGGCCTCATATATATCAAAATTACATTGGTTTTAAAAAAAAACAATTAAACTATGAGTATTGCTAGATCATTGGCCCAAAATGTCGAAATAAAATCGAAAATAAAATCGAAATAAAAAAAATGAAATTAAAATAGAGATCTAAATAAAAGATTAAAGGAAAAATAGTAAAAGCTTCTTTGAAAAATAAAATGTGAAATAATAAAACAAAACTAATTAAATCAAAAAAGATAAGGAGGGGTGGCGTATGAATGCTGGTGGTGTATATAAGTGGAATCATGTGGACCTTCAAGCCCATCATCACCTTTACAACACATGTAGTATTAGGTTTTTTTATTAAAAGGCAAAAAATGAATTAAAAAAAAAAGACAAAAACAAACCGTGAAAACATGGTCAACAACAACATCACTTCACCATCCAAAAAGAACAACTAAAAATGCAGAAGGTCGATGAATGAGTCCAAGCAAGTTATCCCAACCTTTATCTGCAAATCTCGTTGCCTCTCCGTCTCTTACCTCTGCTCGTTTACGGCTTCTTTCTCACAATTTCGATTTCATGGTTTTTCTCTCTCTCTCTCTCTCTCTCTCTCTCTCTCTCTCTCTCTCTCGTTTCGGTTTTCCGATACTGCGTCCAATTCAAGAGATTTTCGAAGGTTTTCGTCTCAGGTTCGTAAGGTTTGTGTTAGATTTGTGATTGCATCTCCGTTTCTCTTCATCTCCATTTCTGTTTTCTGGTTTTGATTTTGGTTTCGTGATTTTGGGTGGATTTGGGGTCTCGATTTAAACTCTTCTTTCTACTCCTTCTGTTCTGTTTATGAAATGGTCTGGGTTATGAGTTAAGGAGTTAAAGGTGTGAGGTTTGATTTGGTTTCGGATTTGTGGTTGTGAGTGAGGTTTAAGAAGGTTTGGGTTGAAGAAGGTTGGACGAAGGTTTGACGGTGGGAGATTGGGAAAAAAGAGAGGTTTGAAGGTTTATGGATGTAGAAAGGTTTGAAGAAATTTTGGGTGAACAGAAGAGAATGAATGAATCTGGGAATGGTTTTCTTGGGGAAGAAATTCGAGTGGTGGGTTGTTGTTGCTTGACAGATGCAGTGAAGGTTATTTGAAGGTTAAATGGGAGAAATTTGTTTTGCAGGTTTAAGGTTTGATTTGCGGCTAGGGTCCCGGTTGAATGGGGGTGAAGAGGAAATTTGTTTGGTTTTATAGAGAGGTGAGAGAGGTATTAGTGGAAGGAATTAAGAAGAAAATTTTGCAGGTTGTGACGTGGTGATGTGTGGAAAATATCGTTGCGAGATATGCGTGAAAGTTTTGTCATGTTGCGTCTTCGAATCTCTTTTTTTCAAGTATGAAATCGTTTTCTATGCAGATCGTGGGTTTGTGGGGGATATGCACACAGGACATGCTGCAGAGCGTTTGGGAATCATGGAGGCTTCCTGCACTTGTGCGGAGGGTATGCGTGTTGTGGCTAATCGTGATGACTTGTTTGCTTAATTGTGGGGCCATAAAATTTGGCTGTATATTATTATGGAGAGTTTGCTGGGAATTGTTGATGGACGTACAGCAGGCCGATTTCTTATTAATCCACCATGTTAAAATTCATTTGATTTTTTCCATATGGGCTTTTTGTATTGTAGAAGTTTTTGTAATTCTGTTGTAAAAAAAAATGGTGATGGGCCCATTTTAAAACAACTTTTTGAATTTTGGGCTTTGTAATAAATTGTGACATTGGGCTTCAAGTGAACTTTTGGAATTTAAACCTTTGACTTTGTGTAATGTATCACCACTTGTAACTTTCGGACATGAATTTTTGTAATTGAACTTGGCTTTTGCACTATTGAGTTTATTTCGATTCATCATGATAATTAAAACTCAAACTTCCACACTAATTCTATAATCGCAATTGAAGCTATTCTCAAATTCTCTACATGAATCACTTTCTGAGTAAACCATAGTTCAGTCTTGGCCTCGAATAAATTCATCTGAACTTGATATTGAATAAAAATGGAATCATCTTGAACTATTGCCATAGACCACAAATGAACTACAATATTTCACCATGAACCAAATTCTCAAAGTCTCAAAACCAGAAGATAGTGACTGGATGTATGCACCTCCGTACACCACAGAGAAACCCTAATTTAGAGATGCACTGAGTTCTGATAATCTTCAACCACTAAGCCTTTGCCTTGGCACCATCTGAGAACTTAACCCAACCAAAACAGACTTGCCCGGAAACAAAACTTGCCTGACCAAGCAAATTAGGTCAACACCACTCAACCTCACTTAACACTTGCCTGAGTAAATTTGAATTCAACCTCGCACAACCTTGAACAACAAGCAGAATCATCATTTTTTTTGAATTTTCTGAGTAACAGTTAATGGATGGATGTACAGATTATGGTTATATACAGGTAGGACAAATTCGGGGTATGACAGATGCCCCTATCTAATTGGCTTAAACCTGGTAAAATGAACTGCTGTGGCGTTCGTTCTATCGAGGTATAAGTCAATTAGATATAAAGAAAGACCACAAATTTGTCCGAAAGAAAGAAAAGGATTGAGAAGTTGGAATACAAGAAATCTGACACCAAAAGGATGACAGACCTAGCACCAAAGGGATGATAGTGAACACACACACACAGACCCTTCCACCAAAAGGATGAAAATGAGGTCAAAGCCTGCTATTACCAAAAGGATAATAGGGTGCACACAAACACAGACCCTTCCACCAAAAGGATGAAAATGAGGTTAAAGCCTGCTATTACCAAAAGGATAATAGGGCACACACAAACATAGACCCTTCCACCAAAAGGATGAAAATGAGGTCAAAGCCTGCTATTACCAAAAGGATAATAGGGCACACACACACACACAGACCCTTCCACCAAAAGGATGAAAATGAGGTCCAAGCCTGCTACTACCAAAAGGATAATAGGGCACACAACACAGCCTGCTACTATCAAAATGATAGTATGGCACGCAACACAGCCTGCTATTACCAAAAGGATAATAGGGCACACACACACACAGACCCTTCCACCAAAAGGATGAAAATAAGGTCAAAGCCTGCTATTACCAAAAGGATAATAGGGCGCACACAAACACAGACCCTTCCACAAAAAGGATGAAAATGAGGTCAAAGCCTGCTATTACCAAAAAGATAATAGGGCACACATGCACACAGACCCTTCCATCAAAAAGATGAAAATGAGGTCAAAGCCTGCTATTACCAAAAGGATAATAGGGCACACACGCACACAGACCCTTCCACCAAAAAGATGAAAATGAGGTCAAAACTTGTTATTACCAAAAGGATAATAGGGCACACACACACAGCCTGCTACTACCAAAAAGATAGTATGGCACACAACACAACCTGCTATTACCAAAAGGATAATAGGGCACACAACACAGCCTGTTACTACCAAAAGGATAGTATAGCACACAACATAACCTGCTACTACCAAAAGGGTAGTATGGCACACAATACAACCTGCTACTACCAAAAGGATAGTATGGCACACAACATGGCCTGCTATTACCAAAAGGATAATAGGGAACACACACAAAGGCTATCACTCACCAAAAGGATGACACACAGACCAAGGGTTTATGGATCGACGACACCAAAAGGATGACGGATCAAAACAAGCTACTACCACCAAAAGGATAATAGGAACTTCTTATTTGTGAGGACCAACATCAAAAGGATGAAGGTTAGATTGAAATGACATGGTTTCGGCTATCACCAAAAGGATGATAGAAAAGTTTTTGATTTGAGGATTACCAACACCAAAAGGATGCAGGTTGAGTTGAGTTGACAGGGTTTGACTACCACCAAAAGGATGATAGTAAGGCAATTGACAAAAGGTCAAGTTTGCTGGGGATGTGATGAGATTTATTTGGAGACATCAACAAAAGGTTGAAGTAAAGAATTCAATGAGGAAAGCCCACGAAAAGGAAAGGGAAACAGTGAAAAATGGAGAAGGTAACCCGCCAAGATCTACGCAATCTTGTGCCTACGTATCTTTACTCGGACGAGAATAAAGAATCGGGGCAGTCGTAGTTTGACTTAAAGAAAAGATTCAATGAGGAACGCCCACTGACTCTGAGGAATGTTTATTGGTTGGGATAAGGATGACGACCTCAGCAACAAAAAGTTGAGGAACACAACCCAATGAGGAATGCACACTGAATTGCTTGGAGATCACAGCTTCATCAACAGAAGGTTGAAGACTTTCATGAGGAACACCCATGAACTTGAAGAAGATTCCCTTGAATGGGCTGGAGATCGTCTTGAGCTTAATTGAAACAACTTTGCGAGGAACGCCCACGGACTTGAAGAATATGCCCCTGGCTGGGCTGAAGATCGTCTTGGAATAACTTTGTGAAGAACGTCCACGGATTTGATGAAGATGCCCCTGCCTGGGCTGAAGATCATCTTGCAATCTCGAGATTGATCCTGGATCTCACACATGTATGAATGCCTGATGATGTAATGATGTGCAATGCAAATGCTGACGTGCGGCGATGTAAGTGCTGGGGAAGTATGATTAGTTTTGGTATGCATATGATGCAAATGATGTCTATGATGTTGAATGTGATGCGTATGATGTGTATGATTGCAAACGGTGGTTGAACGTGTTTTGAAGGGTGCCAGCATGGTGAACTTTGGTAGTTGCCAATGAGGATTGGACTTTGGGCGGTGGGAGGGATTTGATTTTCCTCGACACTCAGTTTGTTGAAGACGTCGTGATTGAAATCGACGAAGATGCTCTTGCAGCCTCAAGTTTGATCGCTTGTTGATAAATTATAGGTTCATTTCTAAGAGATCCACAACTCTGTACTTAATGGCCAGGATGGCCTACTTGACCATCTTGGAGATACAAAGGGATCTGCCTGCTGCAATGAATCTTGCCCCAGTCCGAACATGGTAATGGTCTGCCCCTGATTAACCAATTCTAAAGCAGTCTGATCTTTAGCAGTTGATCTTTGATGTGCTTTAAGGTGACTTGCCCCTGAATGAGTTGTTGGAGGATTTTCCCCAGATTGAGGGTTTTGATGTGATTCGGGTCAACACCACTGAGAGTTCAGGTTCCTCTTCGATTGCCCCTTGTCGGAGTTGTCTTGATGTCAAACACTGATTTGCAATTAAAATTGGACATTCACAAATGGTAATCTTAATACAATGCTCATGCAAGTTTTGAAAAAGATTTGTTTATTCAAGTGTCGTGATAGTGAGACGAACAAACTGTTAGCCCAAACGTGTGCTGATTTTGATGGTGTAAAAGATATAGCAAGGAGAATGGCACCAATGCTGAAGATTAGCAAATATGGGGAGTCAGTTTACGCAACCTTGCGATAGTATGCCTTTAGAATAAACCTCGCCTCAATTAGGTCTTTCGAGGGTTGTAACGTGGTCTGGTTCACGGTTATGAAACAACGGATATTAGGCTCAAAGTATGATTTTTACCCACCCCTTCTTCGTAATGACCTCCAGTCCTACGTTCAGTTAATTCTGCACATGTTTATATTCCAAAAGGGTTGACGGTGTAAGCGTAATGATTTAAGATTTGCTCGACATGGCAGTCACCTTATTTTGTTTTTTATGGATGTTAGTGACCCTTTGAGATGGTGGTCACTGAATCTTATTTTGTTTTTGTTGAGGATTCGAGGGCCTCTTTTGATCCCTATCTTTTGCATAGACTGGTTTTGCTTTTCGAGTCCATCAGGGTAGCCTTGATTTTTTCCTAAGTCTCCTTTGAGGTGCTCGACTTAGCAGGCTTTTGATTTTTGTTTTTTTTGGTTTTGTTGTATGATTGTGACTGCCAAGTCATGGTTATTGATGAACAACCGTCATCTTTTTTGGGATTTGCTTTGTCATTTGGATATGTAGTTGAACTAACTGAACACTACCCTGCCCCAGGTTGAGTGTAAGGGTTTTAATATCCGAAGGAAACTGCTACTTCTAGGCTCAAAGTGGTTTACTAGGGATTAACTCCTTGTCTCTCCAGTGTTTGGGGGTTGAAACAATGCATGTACATCATCGGCGGGATTCTATCCGAAAGCATACATTTGGCAATTATGGGTATTTCGTTATCATCATCCTCCCTCAAATCATTGCTAACAACAGTTTGATATAGAGAGTGAAGTGGATATAAATGTGCCTGTGATTTGTAGTAGAAGGAAAAAATTAGTGAATACGACATAACTGATTCAAATCATGCATAATCATTACATTAAAAAAACCAAATACGAAAGGCAATGTTTAAAGCATACAGTACTTAAACCAATAAAGACAAAATACAAGAATGCAAATGATGGGATGGCAATATGACTGCCTTCTTCGGGGAATAAACTTAACTTGACTTGATTTGACTTGACTTGATGCTGGCGCTAGTTTGGTGGCGGCATAGGGTTTTTGATGACGTTTGGGGCCCTCCCATTGAACGTGAGAAACTTTGAGTCGATCATGTCTTGAACCTTGTGTTTGAAAGCTCTGCAGTCCTCAATCGAATGCCCTGGAGTACCGTTATGAAACTCGCAATGAGCATTAGCATCATAGTCTGGAGGGATGACAGTTGGAGGAGCTAGGTCTCTCAGAGTAATTGCCTTCTTCTCCATTAATTGAGCAAAGATCTGAGCATATGTCGTCGGTAGACGATCAAAGTCTCTATCAGACCTCCTTGTCCTTTGTTGATTAGGCTGACGTTGTTGAGCAGCTCTCTGTTGTTGATGTTGAGGAGGATACTGATACCCTTGCTGGTTGTAGGATTGTTGCTGAGGAGCCTGTTGTTGAGGCATTGGAGCTTGGACATCTTGAACAGTTGGCTGATAAGGCATCGGAGAATATTGCGCAGCAGCTACATACAGATACTGGAAGTATGGCATTTGAAAAGGCATTGGAGGGGGAGCTTGTTGAGCTTGACCTTTCTGAGCAGAGACAACATTTGTTTCACCCTCTTTCTTTTTGTATCCATTGAAGGGCTTCTTGACTGCAGACTGACTGCTAGAACCTCCTTGGATCTTTCCACTTTTCAGACCTTCTTCAATTCTCTCACCGACAATTACCAAATCAGAGAATCCAGCAGACACATTACCGATCAACTTCTCATAGTATTGACCTTGCGAGGTACCCATGAAGATGTCAATCAGTTCACGGTCAACAAGAAGTGGATGCACTCTTGCAGCTAGCTCTCTCCAGCGTTGCGCATACTCCTTAAAGGATTCGTTGTCCTTTTGAGCCATACTCTGAAGTTGAGTACGATTCGGAGCAAGGTCAGTGTTATACTTGTATTGCTTGACAAATGCATCAGCTAGATCATCCCAAGTGCGCACATTGCTACGCTCCAACTACATATACCACTCAAGAGATGCCCCAGACAAGCTGTCTTGGAAGCAATGGATCATCAGCTTTTCGTCTTTAGCATGGGCAGCCATCTTGCGGCAGTACATTCTTAGATGCATGTGTGGGCAACTGAGGCCTTTGTACTTCGGGAATTCTTGTACTTTGAACTTGGGAGGAATGACAACATCTGGCACCAAGCACATATCCAGAGCATTCAAAGAAGTTGAGTTGCGTCCCTCCATGACTCAGAGTTTCTCAGCTAGATCACGACACATCTTGATAGCTTCAGAATCCTGAGCAGCAGTAGGATTGACAAGTGGGATAGCAACATGATAGTTTTGAACTTCATCATACTGATCTACCAGATTTTCTTCAGCATGAGGAATAGGAATCTGAGTGACAACAGGTTGGGCTTGCGGAATGGCACGAACAGTGACTCCAGATGTTGGAAGTGGTTGAGATGTGGCAGGAGCGAAGTCCATTGGTATCCCATAAGTGATGGGGTTGGGAACAGGAACAGAGAGCCTTGAGGTAGATGCTTGAACAGGCACAGTGTTGTGGGCAGCAGCAGCTTCACGCAATTCTTCCTCCTTTCTGGCCATCATGATGGCTTTGAGAATCTGATCAATCTTTCCCTTGATAGAGTCCAATTCTTCTCTGAAGGCGGCTTGCTCTTGTTGAATCTGATCCATCATTCGTCTAGTATTGGCTCGAGTTGCGTACTGGTGTCGAGGAATCAGCTTGATTTACTGGAGAAGGAAAGGAGGTGAAGTGAGATTCCGAGGTTGAAAATGCAATGCAAGATGTAAAACAGATGCGATGCAATGCAATGAGATGCAATGCAAGATGCAAGATTCAGGATCGCAGGATCAAACAGCTTCAAACAGTTCTGCGGTTGGCCGGAGAAACGGGTCAAGAACCACAACTAGGATCACGAAAGCCCACGGGTAGGTTTCTAAGACGGGTAGGTGCCTAGAGTTACATATATATTTCGAAAACATTATAACCAAGACGAAGAGACATCCGACTATAATATCCTTGAAATAATCTCGTCTAGGTGAGGTCTTCATTTCTTCCCCACGAGAAAGATTCCTCGGAGGCGCCCACTACACAACCATCGACACACGGGTTCTAAATAGGGTTCTCAGAATCGTAGATCGAGGTCGAAAATATTACTGTCAGGAAGTAATACGTACGAGGGATCTCATCTGATTGGGGCATTCGCATTAACTCACATAGAATTAACGCTACCAACCACCATGGGTAAATTGGGTTAATGGTCCTTGGGATCAACGACCCACCTCGAAAGTATTACCACCATGGAAAAGATTCACCACAACAATAATATCTCCAAGGGAATCTACTTCAAGCGGTGGTTTTCGCTTCAACTCACGCGGAAGAGACCACGCAAGCCTACACTACACAACCACCATCCTAATCCTAGGGTTTTTCTCGACTCGGGTGTAGAGCCATCTCACAAAGTTCCCAATATCAGAACAACCCAACAATGTTACAAAAGGTAACACAAATAAGGAATAGGAAAACAAGTAAATAAGCAAACGAATAAACGAGAAGAAAGTAAATAAACAAAGCTAAAGAGCTAGCAATTCGAATCAAGATAGGCTTGACTCTCTCTTGCATGGAGCAAAATATCCCCAGTAGAGTCGCCATCTGTCGCAGCTCGAAAAAATCGCTTAATCGAAGACACGATCCTCGCGCGAAAGGCACGGAAAATGGTTCGACAGAGTCGCCGCCAAACTTTATTTATCCCAAAAGAGGGAAAGGAAAATATCGAGAAAACCTTTAAGGAGAAGGATAAGAACATGGTCGTCGCAACCACATTCTGGGTTCGGGAGTCGGTTACGTGAGGGGAAGGTACGCGCACCCCCTCACGTCCGTTGTACTCAACGAGAACCTCTTGATTCGAATCGTGATACTCGTTAGCTAAACTTGTCTGTTTTCTTCTCTAAAATAAATGCGGAAAGGTAAAGATAAAAGGAAAGGATACTAAGCGGAAATGGGTGGTTTAAGGATAGGGTGCTCGGCAAGATCATCGCGATCTCGGGCCTACGTATGCTCATTCGGACGAGAATGAGAAATCAGAGCAATCGTAGTTCGACTACGGGGTTAGACGGAAAAAGATGGTAATGTGGGAGCGGGGAAAAAAGAAAAAGTGTGCTGGCCAAGATCATCACAATCTTGTGCCTACGTATCCTTATTCGGACGAGAATAAAGAATCAGAGCAGTCGTAGTTCGTGGTACGCCCAAGAAACAAAAGAAGTTGGTTGATTTGTTTTAAATAGGCGCCAATTGCTCACACACGAGTAAGAGAACTCGCATCCAAACAATCGAAGAGAGGTCAAAGACTTGAACCCCCATTTTTCACCTTGAAAAAGAATTACGATAGTTGTTAGTCGTTTTTTAGTTTTATTATGAAAATCCGCTTGACGTGGGATCAAGGGTTTATTGTATGCGCTTGGTTATTTTGAAAATGATTTGATTCGTTAAAAGAAGAGGCGTCAATTGCTCACACACGAGTAAGAAAACTCGCACCCAAACAATCGAAGGAAGATCAAAGACTTGAACCCCTATTTTCCACCTTAAAAGAGTTGCGATAGTTGTTAATTGTTTTTGAAGTTTGATTATGAAAATCCGCTTGACGTTGGATCAAGGGTTTATTTATTATGAAAAGAGTTTGGTTTGAAAAATGAGTTGATTGGAGGTTGATTTGAAAATGGGCTCGACGACGAATCGAGAGTTTGGTTGAAAATGGGTTTGTTTGAAAATGACTCGACGACGAATCGAGGGTATGGTTTGAAAATGGGTTTGTTTGAAAATGGCTCGACGACGAATCGAGAATTAGTTTGAAAATGGGTTGCCTATGCTAGTCCCTAGGGGTGCTCCATGTAAACAAACCACAATCAAAGAAAACTAAATGCATACATCGGAATGGGAGAGGGTTACATGTAAATTACAAGGGATGACATAAAATAAAGGGTCTCGTTGTAAGGTAGCCCAAGAGAAAGCCGTGTGTGTGCGAAGTGTCCTAAACTAAACCTCGAACCAAAGTTGCCAAGCAAATGATCATAACCAACAGTCCATCAATTAGTTTTAGGGTTTCGATATTTTTAGTGTTTTTTTATTAAAGTGTGAAAAAATGAAATGGTTAGATGAATATGAATACAATATGGACAATATGAATAAGAATATGAAAAATAATAATCAAGATAAAAGTGGACAAGATATAGTATTGATATAAAATTAAAGTTGGTCTCGCCTTAATCGAAATTTAATCGAGAGTTTGATAATCAACGATATTTGACTTTCATTGACCAAAAGTGAAAATAAAAGAAATATAAAGTGACAATTAAGAAGTTAAATCAAAAATATGAATACAAAGAATAAAGGTCTCACCTTTATCGAGATTTAATCGAGAAATCGATAAATCAATCGATATTTAGTTTTCATGGACCCAAAATGAATAAAAAAGATAAAAATAAAATCAAAATAAATAGGAAAAAGAATAAAGGGTCTCACCTTTATCAAGATTTATTCGAGAAATCGATAAATCGTTGATGTATGGTTTTCATTGACCCAACAATAGATAAAGCTAATGAATAAATGACAAAAATGAAATTAAATCGAAAAGGTAATAGGAAAAAGAATAAAGGTCTCTCCTTTATCGAGATTAAGTCGAGAAATCGACAAATCGTCGATGTTTAGTTTTCATTGACCCAAAATAAATGAATAAAAATAAAATAATGAAACACATTGAAATAAAAAAAATAAATAGGCCTCATATATATCAAAATTCCATTGGTTTTAAAAAAAACCAATTAAACTATGAGTATTGCTAGCATTGGCCCAAAATGTCGAAATAAAATCGAAATAAAAAAAATGAAATTAAAATAGAGATCTAAATAAAAGATTAAAGGAAAAATAGTAAAAGCTTCTTTGAAAAATAAAATGTGAAATAATAAAACAAAACTAATTAAATCAAAAAAGATAAGGAGGGGTGGCGTATGAATGCCGATGGTGTATATATGTGGAATCATGTAGACCTTCAAGCCCATCATCACCTTTACAACACATGTAGTATTAGGTTTTTTTTATTAAAAGGCAAAAAATGAATTAAAAAAAAGACAAAAACAAACCGTGAAAACACGGTCAACAACAACATCACTTCACCATCCAAAAAGAACAACTAAAAATGCAGAAGGTCGATGAATAAGTCCAAGCAAGTTATCCCAACCTTTTTCTGCAAATCTCGTTGCCTCTCCATCTCTTACCTCTGCTCGTTTACGGCTTCTTTCTCACAATTTCGATTTCATGGTTTTTCTCTCTCTCTCGATCTCGTTTCGGTTTTCCGATATCGCGTCCAATTCAAGAGATTTTCGAAGATTTTCGTCTCAGGTTCGTAAGGTTTGTGTTAGATTTGTGATTGCATCTCCGTTTCTCTTCATCTCCATTTCTGTTTTCTGGTTTTGATTTTGGTTTCGTGATTTTGGGTGGATTTGGGGTCTCTATTTAAACTCTTCTTTCTACTCCTTCTGTTCTGTTTATGAAATGGTCTGGGTTATGAGTTAAGGAGTTAAAGGTGTGAGGTTTGATTTGGTTTCGGATTTGTGGTTGTGAGTGAGGTTTAAGAAGGTTTGGGTTGAAGAAGGTTGGACGAAGGTTTGACGGTGGGAGATTGGGAAAAAAGAGAGGTTTGAAGGTTTATGGATGTAGAAAGGTTTGAAGAAATTTTGGGTGAACAGAAGAGAATGAATGAATCTGGGAATGGTTTTCTTGGGGAAGAAATTCGAGTGGTGGGTTGTTGTTGCTTGACAGATGCAGTGAAGGTTATTTGAAGGTTAAATGGGAGAAATTTGTTTTGCAGGTTTAAGGTTTGATTTGCGGCTAGGGTCCCGGTTGAATGAGGGTGAAGAGGAAATTTGTTTGGTTTTATAGAGAGGCGAGAGAGGTATTAGTGGAAGGAATTGAGAGGACAATTTCGCAGGTTGTGACGTGGTGATGTGTGGAAAATATCGCTGCGAGATATGCGTGAAAGTTTTGTCCTGTTGCGTCTTTGAATCTCTTTTTTTCAAGTATGAAATCGTTTTCTATGCAGATCGTAGGTTTGTGGAGGATATGCGTGCGGGACATGCTGCAGAGCGTTTGGGAATCATGGAGGCTTCCTGCAATTGTGCGGAGGGTATGCGTGTTGTGGCTAATCGTGATGACTTGTTTGCTTAATTGTGGGGCCATAAAATTTGGCTGTATATTATTATAGAGAGTTTGTTGGGAATTGTTGATGGACGTACAGCAAGCCGGTTTCTTATTAATCCACCATGTTAAAATTCATTTGATTTTTTCCATATGGGCTTTTTGTATTGTAGAAGTTTTTGTAATTCTGTTGTCAAAAAAATGGTGATGGGCCCATTTTAAAACAACTTTTTGAATTTTGGGCTTTGTAACAAATTGTGACATTGGGCTTCAAGTGAACTTTTGGAATTTAAACCTTTGACTTTGTGTAATGTATCACCACTTGTAACTTTCGGACATGAATTTTTGTAATTGAACTTGGCTTTTGCACTCTTGAGTTTATTTCGATTCATCATGATAATTAAAACCCAAACTTCCACACTAATTCTATATTCGCAATTGAAGTTATTCTCAAATTCTCTACTTGAATCACTTTCTGAGTAAACCATAGTTCAGTCTTGGCCTCGAATAAATTCATCTGAACTTGATATTGAATAAAAATGGAATCATCTTGAACTATTGCCATAGACCACAAATGAACTACAATCTTTCACCATGAACCAAATTCTCAAAGTCTCAAAACCAGAAGATAGTGACTGGATGTATGCACCTCCGTACACCACAGAGAAACCCTAATTTAGAGATGCACTGAGTTCTGATAATCTTCAACCACTAAGCCTTTGCCTTGGCACCATCTTAGAACTTGACCCAACCAAAACAGACTTGCCCGAAAACAAAACTTGCCTGACCAAGCAAATTAGGTCAACATCACTCAACCTCACTTAACACTTGCCTGAGTAAATTTGAATTCAACCTCGCACAACCTTGAACAACAAGCAGAAACAACATATATTTTTTTTTTGAATTTTCTGAGTAACAGTTAATGGATGGATGTACAGATGATGGTTATATACAGGTAGGACAAATTTGGGGTATGATACTAGTCTGTCAGCGTAAGCAGGGTTAAACGATGTATAGACCGTTAATTCTCTATGTTATTACTCGGGGTTTCCTATCCCTATTCAACCAGCGTAAGTAGAACAGTTGTCCTAGGACCAACACATAAGCTAAGGTTCAGAATTTCCTATGTGTCCAAAATTAGATTAACAGAGTATCTCAAATAAAAAGTATTAAAATTAAGCAACAAATGAATACAATATAGATTAAAGGTTCATACAAAGGTCAAATCAACATATAATCCAACAATAGAAAAATAGGTTCATCATAACACAACCTAACCTAAGATAATTTAGCTACACATTATTTAGAAAATAATACCACAATCAAGAGATGAAAATAACATGAGAATCCCCTTGAAGAGATGGCCTCCAATGGCTTCAAATGCTCTAAAAATATCCTTTTGTGCTCCCAAACTTATGCTATCTTCTCTGATTTTTGTAACCCTTATCAGACAGCTAAAAATCCCCTTAAAAAGCACTCAGAACGGATCAGAAAAAGCTCAGAAAATCACCCATCTTACGCATTTTATAAGCATCGTGCGCGCGATGCAACTTCTTCGCTTCTACTGTGCATGCGATGTTGTGCCTGATTATTCCAGTAGCTACGTGAATATCACCCCTTTTGCACCAGAATTTTCACTAAGCCTCATTCTTCCATACTTGGCTATTTTTTACCCATTCTTGGTTCTTTCTTCATCATTTTGGCTCATTTTTCGCCTGTTTTTCCTTATTATTTTACTAATTAGATTCAATGATGGATTGTCATCATTCAGATTAAGGATTTTTTTGTTCAGAAAGAAACACCAACTTCTAGGCTCTAATGGGTTGACGAGGGATTATCTTCCTTATATCTTCGGTGTTTGGGAAGTGAAACAATGTCTTACATCATCAACAAAGTTTTATTAGAAAGTATACCATCAGTAATTTTGAGTATTTCTCTTTCATCATTCTCCCTCCAATCTTTTCTAAATAATAGTTTGATGAAGGAAAGGGAATATGAGAAACAATGATATATATATATAATTTTTTGTGATAAAAAATGAAAAAACGAGTGAATACGAAAGGATGGATTCATAACAATGCATGCTTATTTCATTACTATTACCATTAATATTAACAATATTTAAAAGCAAATAAACACTTAGCAAACAAGAAAAACTACAACATTTAAATGATAAAGTGGCTTAATGATCTGCTTTGAGGACGAGCTATCCTATCTGATTCATTGGCTTTGAGGATATGCTTCTTAATGTCTTCACATTTATCCAGGTAAGGGGTTGTCTACCATATTCAAAAAAATCTGCAAATGACAAAATCCTTTGATCAATCAGCTCTTGTACCTTGTACTTGAAGGCTTTGCATTTCTTAATGGTCTGCCCTGGCGATCTATCATGGAACTCACATACAACATTGTGATTGAAGTTATGTGGGTACATCACTATTAGCTTAAGCTTCTTGGGGAATACCAGAGATCTCTAAATCAACTGAGGAAGCAATTCAGTTACGCCATTGGAATGGAATCAAGCCGAGGAGGCTTTCGGGGACCTATTTGATTTCGATTGTAATTTTGATCTTGGAATGGAGGCAGAATAGACAAAGGCTGCTGATGTGGAAGTTTGGAAACTACTAATTGATGACAGTGAACTGGCGCAACAAGTGGTTGTCCCTTGCGAGAATCTGGAATCTCTTTTCTGCTTGAGGACCCAAATTCTTCCTTGAGTTGACGAGGAGACCTTGGAAGCAAAGTCTAAGGGTAGCGTCCAAGAAGAGAGTTTTGAATTGGAAAATGTGTTGCCTGTGGCTGCCTTTGATGAATGGTGAGACTGAACAGACGTAGAGAGGTAACCATTTCTCGTGTAGCAAATGGTGTGACTCTTTCTTTAACAAAGCTTGGAAGATATCCATGGTCAGGCTCATTTGACTTTTCAAGTGATTAACTTCCTCTTTTAACAAATCCTGACCTCGCTGAAGTTCATTAGTAGCTCTTTGAGACATGTTTCAAGTTTTGAGCGTGTGTCAGGTAATCAGCTAGTTGGTTATTGACAGAAGGTGGAATGAGTTTTTTGTTTGGTAAATATGCGAATGCCATAATTTGGTTTGATATGCCAAAATTTGGTTTTTGTTTGGCGCATATTGGATACAAATGATATGCGAATGCATAATTTGGTTTGATATGCCAAAATATAATGCCATGCCATGTATGGATATAATGAAATGTCATGTGTAGGCAACAATATGAGGTAACACTGGTAACAATAGAACAACCTAATTAGGTGGGCCTCCTATATTGGGATAATTATAAGTTTTGTGCACCCATGAAACCCACTCACCGGGTTAGCTTTAAAAGTTTGCATAAAAAGGTTTCTAGAGTCATGGATGCTTCTAAAAAACATTATTGCCATGATGAAGGCTCGTCGGACAATAATATTCTTGAAATGATCTCTTCTAGGTGAGGTTTTTATATCATCCCAACGAGGAAGATACCTCGCGGGCTAATACTACACAACCATTAACTTCAAGGTTCTAGAGAGGTCCCTAGAGTCATCGATCTAACTTGAAAACATTATCGTCGTGACGAAGGCTCGTCAGACAATAACATCTCATAGAGAATCTACTCTAGGAAGATTCTTCGTATCATACAAACAAGGTGTGCTTCTCGCGAGCCAATACTACACAACCACCAATTTAATCCTATAGTTTTTCTCAGACTCGGGTAAAGAGTCTATTTCACAAAGTGCCAATAACCACAGATCCCCACAAGTGTTAATGAGAACTAAACAAAGGATCACATATAACAACCATATAATGAGATAAAAAATTGATAGAAGGAAACACAGTAGGCAAAGCTAACAAATATCATAAATTTAACTGAGATAGACTTGACTCTCTTTTGCTTGGAGCATCATCCCTAGCAGAGTCGACTGCTGTCGCATCTCAAAAGAGGCGATCCTTCGCGAAGCGTTCGCACGTTTGTGGAAAACGATGTTTGAAAAGAGTTGTCACATAACTTTTTTATTACAAAAGAGGAAAGGAAAAATATCGATAAAACCCTTAAAAGAAAAAGAAAAAGTTCATCACAACCAAATTCGGGTTCGATAGTCGGTTATGCAGGGGGGAGGTATTAGCAACCCTCACATCCATTGTAATCAACTAGAAACTCTTAATTCTATTTGTGATTGAAATTTAGCTACGTTAGTTATTTCTTTATACTTATTAAAGGGATGTCTGACAAGATTTCAAAATCATGCTCCTAATCTTCAGGTGCTATGAAGAACTCATGGCTACGTAGTTCTACTGAAAAAAAACTATTAGGTTGATTGCTTTTAAGAGGTTATCCTTTAGACATATCAATTGAATAAACCTTTACTTGATGCTCGCTCTTAGAGGTGAAAGTATTTGTTTGTTTCACATCTATATGGATAAAGCATACTCATTTCTGGAGAAAAAAATTCGAAGGCGCACAAGGGCGGAAAACAAGTTTGATAGATTGAGTTTTTTTGTTGGATGACGATGACCCAAATGGTCGAGTAAGGCAACTCGTATTCAAATAATCGAGGAGAGGAATAGAAGGCTCTAGACCATCTCCCTTTTCATCCTTAATTGTAAAAGTATTTAAATAAGGTTAATGTATTTTGGACGGACGACAAATGCTCGAATGGCCAAGTAAGGCTACTCGTATCAAAATACTTGGGGGAAGGGAACAGAAGACTCTAGACCACCTCCTTTTTTGTTCAAGTTATTACAAAAATGAGTTTGACTTAAGTTTTGATTATGTCAGTGATTTGAGTTGAATCAGATTAAAAGTTTTTAACGGATGACAATTGCTCGAATGACCGAGTAAGACAACTCGTATCCAAACAATCGAGAAGAGGAATCAAAGGCTGTAGACCATCTCCCTTTTCACCCTTTTTGAAATTGTGTTTAAGTATGATAAGATATTTTAGTTTGAATTCGATAAAAGGCGCTCGATGTTGATCGAGGTTTTTATTTGCGTTTGAACTGAAAGGAGATGAAATGATGTGAGGGTTTGAAAATGCTTGAGAAGTGGAAATTATTTTGATTTGGAAAAATTGCTCGACGTTAGATCGAGTATTTATTTTTGTTTTTTCTGAAAGTGGTTGATTTTAATCTTTGAATTAATACTCAACTAACACAATAAAAATAAACGAAAGTGATAAACTTATTGCACATTACGGGAAAGGGGGTACAATTTGTCAAATGGGGATATAGCACAACAATTAACAATACAAGCTTATGAAAATAAATCAGGTAAACAACAATGAAATTAATACAAAAAATAAATCAGACAAAGACAAGAAATTTGGAAATTAATCAGTGTTTTAAACCACTGAATTTAGCGTTATGTTAAGCAATTGTAGAGTAATTCATGTAGAATTCACTCTATCTGAGGTCGATCAATAAACTTTATACATTTAAGTAGATTCTGAAGTTAAATTGAATTTTTAACTCCAAAATTGCTATGCATATGAAAATCCAACAACTCGATGATTTAAACGACATTTTTAAAGGTAAAAATAAAACAACAGTCAAACTAATAAATTTAACACTATGTTAAGCAATCGTAGAGTGGTTCATGTATGAATCACTCTATCTGAGGTCGATCAATAAACTCCATGCGTTTAAGCAGTTTCTGAAGTAAAAATCAAATTCATGCTCAGAATTTGTAACGCATGAGAACTGATAAGATAATTAATCGAATAATCCATTTATCAATTAAAACAAAATAATTAATATCTAATAAATAAAAAATGATTAAATTAAATAATAAAATTAGAAAGAACAAAAATAAAATAAATAAAAATGAATTTGGACAAGAGGTGTATGAACAAGTAAACCCAATAGGCCCAAAACAAAACAAAAACACTAAATCCCTAATTTAATTTAAACCTTAATAAATAAGTAAATAAAAAAACTAGTACACCCTCTGGTCATTATTATAAGTAACAAAAAACTTTTTAAGTTTATTGAATAATTGATGTATCTGATATATAATAATGTCCAGATATATTATTTATTCAATAAATCTAAAAAGATTTTTGTTGTTTATAATAGTGACCGGAGAGTGTATATACTAAAGGGGTTGACGCCCTTGTTGCTCTGATTTATATGATGAGAAGTTTAGACTTCTCTTATTTTCTTTCAATTTTCTTTCAATATCAAAACTGATTAATGCCATCAAGACACATGGCAAAGTAAGAAACAACAAAACACAAAAACCTCGGCCGCCACTCACAATTCAGCTTTTTATTATAATGATATATATTTTTCAAATGAAACAAAATAACATAAAGAAAAAGAGAGCAAGTGAACTCACCAGCGACAGAAACTTCCAGCGAGAACGTGGATGGTGGTATGCGAATCAGGGAATGGATTTCCGGCATCGTGAGTGCATCGTTGGACACAACTGCTCGTGGTGGTATGTTTCTTAGCAAGTGGCAGTGTGTGACCGTTTTCCGATGAGGTACATGGTTCTTCACAATAGGGCTGGTCCGTTATTGTCACCAGGAAGAGTGGTGTTAGGTTGATTGTGAATGTGTGTGTTGTAGTGTTGGAATTGTTTTATGATTTTAAGTTTTTATTTGTGATGAAGATGAGTGAAGTTATGTTAAGGTATATGTTGGTGTAGCTGAGAGATGAAAAAAATGTTGTTGAGAAGCTGTGCTTACATGAAAAAGGAAAGAGAAGAAAGTTATGTTTATGATTTTTATTCACAATGTGGTGTTTCCGTGGAGGGAGTATGTAGGTGTGAAGAGGTGAGTGAATTGAAGTATGTGATGAAGATTACATGAAAAACCGAATTTCACTCTTTCTTGTTTTATCTATCCTTTTTTTTTTAATTTGAAAAAAAATTGAGAGGTTATGAAAGTTATACATATGGTGGTATATACTGTTTGAGAAAATGACATAAAAAGATCAGCTTCTCAACACCTCTCTTTTTTCTTATTCTATTTTATATTCATTTCTTTTGATTTTCAAAACACAAAGAGAGAGCTTTTGGTTGGTGGAGGCGGAGAATGTTTTAGACAGGGCAGGTGTTGTGCTCTCAGAAGGGCAAGGCCCAATCCAATTCAGCTATTGGTCAGGCCCAATAGCCAGGAACTAGCCGTTGGGCAGAAACTAGCCGTTGGACATGTCCCCCTCACTCGCTTAACAGTTTACGCGACTAACTGTCTCCCCGGATCTCACGGAGACAGTTGGACCAGGTCAGAGGGCCACGCCCCTTGCCCTCCACCTGGCAGTCTCTCATTGGTCAACCAGGCGCTTTGGCCACATGAGAGACATTGGCCCCGCGCTGGGGATTTTCCTATAAATACCCTCTCACTTGAGAGGGGCAGGTATTCAATATCCACTACTTGAAATCTTACTTGTGTACTTGCTTCCTCTCTTTTGACCAAACACTTACTTTGGCATCGGAGTACCTTGCAGGTACAACCCCCTTGTTCCTGCTACAAGCATCATCATTTGTCCTACGCGAAGGCCACGACGATCCAGTCTGATTACCACCGATCAGTGGCGCCGTCTGTGGGAACTAGCTTCCCCGTCTTTTGATTCAAGATCCTCTCTTTTTCACCTCAAAGACCAAAGCTCTCTCCAAACTCCTTCCGATCATCATGACCTCCACCAAGAATGATGATGTCCGTCAAGAATCTGCTGTCGCCGTTATAGCTGATAACGCCGACCACATCTTCAACGGATCTATTTTCCCGAAAACGTACCATCGAGACGGGAAAACCGCCTCCCCTACTCCCGATGACGTGAAGCCCCGGGCATACGCTACTGACCGCGTTTTGAGCCTATCCCGGTTCCACAAAACGCTGACCCCAACACAGCTGACCTCATTGCCTCCTCAACAGGTCAAACCTCTTGATCTTCTAGAAAGAAGAAAAGATCAACGCTCTCGAGCATGTCCTCCCGGAGCGCTTGTCCTCGGAGAAACCTCGCAGCCCTTCTCCACGTCCTCGGTCTCCCCCTCAGAAACGGAGGCGTGACAGGTCCAGAAGCCTCTCCCCGGCGAGAAGACGATCAAGATAAGAAGAGCCCGCATCCAACCTTTCAAGAAGGCGACACCGGTCTCCTCAGCGGAAGTCAAGACGTTCCCCTGCGTCAAAAAAATCCAGGCTCTCAGGAAAGTACGAGCATCACCGGTCGCGCATGCATTCTCCACGACGAAGCAGAAGTCGTGGTCGTAGCTATTCTTTTTCCCGTTCTCCGAGCACAAGCAGTGACGACGACGTCCATGGCCCCCTCTCACAAGAGATCATGGACACCAGAATTCCTCGCGGGTTGGAGAAACCCCCTGCTCTGGCGACGTACGATGGGACCACCGACCCCAGCGAGCACATAGAAAACATAGAAGCAATGCTTCACTACCACAATGTGAATGGAGCCATAAAGTGCAGATTGTTCCCAATCACCCTCAGGAAAGGGGCTATGGCCTGGTTCAAGCGCCATCCCCGGGAGTCGGTCACATCTTGGAGAGAATTGAAGACCCGGTTCGCCGGGCATTTTACGGCCTCCCGACGACATCCCAAGTCGGAGGCCACCTTAGAAGCTATCATACAGGGCAGAGACGAGCCCCTGCGGGCATATATTGAACGGTTCAACAAAGAGGTCGTGGAGGTCCACACGACGGACCATATGAAAAAGTATCTCTTCGAGAAAGGCTTGAGACCGAAAAGAGAATTTCGAAAAGCTGTCGAAATTTAGACCCCTCGAACGTTGATGGAACTTCTCCGGAAAGCTGAAGCATACATACAGTACGAAGAGAAGGAAACCGCATATCATGCCCGGGACGCAAGAGATCGAGAAGGTACCCGGGCACCAAAAAAAGACGAGTCGGAGACGTCCAAGCAAGGAAAAGAGAGGCGACGAGACGATCGCCCCCGGGAAGGTAAAGGGCCTGCTGGCCGATTCACGGAGTATACCCTGCTCACCGCTCCTCGCGAGCGCATTCTTTCCGAATGCATCAATACAGAGTTCAAGCAGGGAGGTGTCAGGTTCCCCAAACCGACGACGTCCAAGGGCAATGTGGACAAAAGTAAATATTGTTATTTCCATCACAGCCACGACCACTCAACGAGGATTGCGTGCACCTTAAAGATGCTATTGAGATCCTCATCAAGGAGGGTTATTTGAAGCAGTATATCAAGAAAGGTGAGTCTTCGCGACGAGAGGCTTTAGACTCGAAGATGGAAGCATAATCATTCCCATTCAGTCCTCCCCCGCAGGTCGCTATGTCCATCATGCGACCAGAGGACTTTTCCGTCCCAGATTATTTCGAGGAGCCGTCCCAGTTGTTCGCGCTCAGCACTTAGGAAGCATTCCCTGTAGCCATGGTTATCACATGCGGGGGTACAATGAGCTGACAGTGGGATCAGTTAAGCGAAAGTTTGAGCAGCTTATTGATTGCAGTCCTGACCGGCTATCCACGCTTGAAAAGATCAAGGGGCACTCCCAGCCGATCACCTTTTACCGTGAAGAGCTACCCGGAGGATCTCCCAACTCACACATCCCCTTGCTCGTCAAGGCAAGACTGGCAAGCACCGACGTCAGGAGAATCCAGGTCGACCAGGGTAGTTCGGTGGACATAATGTACTCCGTCCTATTTTGGGCCCTCAAGCTGGACTAGAAGAACCTCTCACCATACGTGGGATCCGATTTGCAAGGGTTCAACGGAGCCACGACCAAACCCTGGGGGTACGTGGAGCTCGTAGTCACATTTGGGGAAGAAGAGCCGTCCAGGTCAATCAGGATCCAATTCCTGGTGATCGATTGCCCGTCATTGTAGCAATGCATATTGGGGAGACCGACCCTCGCAGAGTTAGTTGTTGTCCCTTCAACTGTCCACCTCAAGTTGGAGTATTATACGGAGAAGGGTCACGTTGCGACATTACACGGGGACATAGAGGCTGCCCGCAGATGTTTTAAAGCAGCGACCCGTGGACAAATCCAGATCGGTGCAGCACCCAAAGCTGCTAAGCGGGCACGGGAGGAAGATCATCCATCCGAAGATGGTCAACCGGACAAGAAACCTGCACTCCCTGTACACACTATCGACCTTGACAGTCGGATTTTAGATGAAGGCGAGGAAGATAGCAGTAGAGGTGCATCAATAGGGACGACCAGCTCCTCCACATCAGCCCTCATGCGCCCAGTTCCAGACGGGGAGTTTGAAGTCATCGCCTTCAGCTATAACCCCAACAGAAGGGTGAAGATTGGTGCTGGACTGCCCGACGAGGTCAGGCAACAGCTGAAGAAGTGCATGGACGACAACGTTGATCTGTTTGCTTGGAGTGCCGCAGACATGCCCGACTTGGACCCTGAGACCGCAAGCCACCATTTGACCATCAACCCAGTTCCCCGTGCCTTCGCACAGTGCAGGCGGAAACAATCTGACAAAAAGGTACAGGCTGCCGAAAAACTTCTACACGACCTCTTAGAGGCGAAATTCATTTCGGAGGCCAGGTATACAACCTGGCTGTCCAATATTGTACTTGTTAAAAAACATAGTGGAAAATGGCGCATGTGCATTGACTATACTGATCTCATCCGGGCTTGCCCGAAAGATGTTTATCGCTTACCGAGCATCGACAAGCTCGTAGATAATTCTGCAGGTTTCATACTTTTGTCCTTCATGGACGCCTATTCGGGATACAACCAAATCCCTGTGGCCGAAAAGGACTAGAGGTATATCGCGTTCATGACCTCCTCGGGGAACTATTACTACAATGTAATGCCCTTCGACCTAAAAAAATGTTGGGGCCACACACCAGCGCATGATGAACAAGTTCTTCCGATCAGAAATCGGAGACATGCTCGAAGTCTACATGGACAATATGATTGTAAAATCCCAAGAGGAATCCGACCATACAGCCCATCTACAAAAGTCTTCGACCAGGCCAGGAAGTGTAAAATGCACTTTAATCCATAAAAATGCACCTTCGGCGTACGGGCAGGGAAGTTTCTCGGATTCTACCTCACCGAGAGGGGAATAGAGGCAAACCCAGATAAGTGTCGGGCATTCGCGGAATTCCCTACGCCCAGGTCAAAGAAGACTATACAATCCCTCAACGGGATGCTGGCTTCACTTTCTTGTTTCGTGGCCAAGTCTGCTCAGCACGCCCTGCCCTCAGAAAGGAGGCCGCGTTTGAGTGGACAGATGAGTGCGAGCAGGCCCAGACCCATCTCAAGCAAGCCCTGTCCGAGCCTCCCGTACTATCCCGACCAGAGTACGGGGAAACCTTGTATCTATATCTCTCTGTTACCTGTGAAGCCATCAGCGCTGCACTCATTCGCGAAACGACGAACAGGCAGAAGCCCATTTATTTCACCAGTAAGGCCCTGCAAGGGCCAGAAATCAGGTACGCGTAGATAGAGAAAGTCGCCTTCGCCCTTGTTATCATCGCGAGAAGACTCAAACACTACTTCCTGGCCCATACCATAATAGTACACACGGACCAACCCATCAGGCAGTTGCTTTTACGACCAGATATGGCCGGCAAAATGCTAAAGTGGTCCTTGGAGTTGTCGGAATTCGACATTCATTACGAGGGCAGGAAGGCCCTTAAAGCACAAGTCCTGGCCGACTTTGTGACGGAGATGACGCCCCCAACGTCCCCAAGCAGAACGCAGAGATGGACCATCTACGTGGACGGGGTATCCAGCCCCTCAGGTAGCGGCGCAGGTATTATCCTCGAAAACTAGGAAGAAATACTAATCGAAGTATCTCTAGTCCTGTCTTTCCATACGTCCAACAACCAAGCTGAATACGAGGCCTTCCTCGCGGGATTATGGCTAGAAAAAGACGTGGGCGCCAAAGAGGTAAAAATTTACACTGATTCCCAGCTTGTAGCGTCCCAAGTACAGGGAAAATTTCAAGCAAAGAACGACCAGCTAGTCGAATATCTGACGCTGGTAATGGAAAAAATCGCCAAGTTCGACACATGGGAAGTCCAACACATCCCCCGCAAACGAAACACGCAGGCAGACGTCTTGTCCAAACTGGCTAGCACCAGAAAGAAAGGCGGCAATAAATCCGCCGTGCAAGAAATACTTGTCCGACCCAGCATAGAGAAACCACTAAAACTGCTCGACGTCAACGCCATCGGAGACGACCACTGCTGGATGACCCCTGTATACAACTACCTCACCAAAGGGGAGCTGCCCGAGGACAGCAAGGAGGCCAGCGTGATTAAATGATAGACTTGCTCATATGTTCTAATTGAGGACAAACTTTATCGACGAGGATTCTCCACCCCTCCTGAAATGTGTCAAGGAGAGCAAAGTCCCCGAAATCCTCTAAGAGATCCATGAGGACATCAACGCACAACACTTGGGAGGGAGATCACTGGCACGAAAAGCCCTGCGAGCAAGATATTACTAGCCAACCATGCAGCATGATGCCAAGGAGCATGTCCAAAAATATGAGCGGGGCCAGCGCCACGGGGACATGCACTTAGTACCCCCCAATGAGTGGAAGACTCTATCCTCGCCTTGGTCCTTTGCCTGGTGGGGGATGAACATACTCGGCCCTTTCATAATTGGGTCTTATCAAAACAAATTTCTGATCATGGCCGTCGACTACTTCACTAAGTGGATTGAAGCCGAAACCCTCGTCAAGACCATAGCCTTTAATATACTCCGCTTCTACAAAAGGAACGTCCTCGCATGATTCAGAGTACCCCAAGCCCTCATAACTGACAATGGAACACAATTCACGGACAGGAATTTCCAGGACTTCGTCGCAAAGTTAGGCACAAAGCAATACTTCACTTTGGTCGAGCATCCCCAGATCAATGGGCAAGCGGAGGCCGCGAACAGGGTGATCCTTCAGGGCATAAAGCGAAGGCTGGGCGAAGCCAAGAAGAGATGGGTCGAGGAGCTACATAACGTGCTTTGGGCCTACAGAACAACACCGCATTTCTCCACTGAGGAAACCCCTTTTCCGACTAGCCTACGGAACTGAGGCAGTGATACCGGTAGAAATAAGATAACCTTCCAGACGAAAGGAAGCCCCCCTCAACGAGGAGATAAACGACGAAGCCTTAAGAGAAGAGCTCGATCTGGTCCAAGAAATACGGTCAGGAGCAGCTCTCTGTGAAGCCTTGCTGAAACAACAAATAACCCTGCGCCACACCACTAAGGTCATAAAGCGTGACTTCCCCGTTGACAGCTTGGTCCTACGCAGAAACCAGAAAGATTCGCGCGAAGGAAAGCTGGTCGCGAACTGGGAAGGACCCTACAGGGTCAAGTCCAAAATAGGCACGAGAGCCTGCTACTTAGGAACTTTGGACGGAGAACCATTTGCTCGACCATGGAACGCTAAAAAGCTCAAACAATACTACAGTTAGGACCAACCTCGAGGTCGGACTAACTTCCGACGATATCACCCCTAACGGGGAGACGGCTCGGCCACATGATCGTGCCCCGGTGTAAGCACGATCTATTTTACAACGACGACCAGTTTCTGCTTATGGAACGAGCAGACTCTAAGCACAACAGGGATGCCTCAATCAAGCTCCGTCGTTGCCACACCAATTAGGCAGGACACACAGCTCGTGATGGGAACAGTCAAAGCCTATAAGATTAGTACCTTAACCGAGATCCTAGTCTCATCACCAGCAAAACCACTTTGCCTTCCTCGATAGGTTTCCCAGACTGTCGGGCACAACAAGAATAAGTCAAGCAAGCGTCCATTTAAACAAGCATACATAAATGTGATAAGAAAATCCCAAACAAAATGTTAATAACATCGGCTACAAGGCCTGAATAAGTCAGGTGTACATTAGAGGGGTTGTGCCCGACAAACATTACATCAAAAAGGCACACAGGCCCATAAAATACATGTACATTCAAAGACAAACTAAACGACCTCACTGAAACCTTCCAGGGGAACCACCTCTCCATGGACGACCACATTGAGTAGACTCATTCCCTCAGTCAGCAACTGGATGTCAGAGTTGAGGGCCTTCAGCTGCTCCAAAGCAGCAATAAAGCCAAACTCAGCTGCCCCCAGGTTGTCCTCCCCGAGGAGACGGATCCTCTTGATATGGTCCTTCCTCATCTTCAAGGCCTTCTGGTCATCGGTCTCGTCCTCACCCGCTGCCGACGACCCCTCCAGCTCAGCTATCCTCGCCTTCAAGCAGGTATTTTCATCATTGACTCTCGTCACCTCCTCCTTCATTTGGGTCACTTCCTTTTGGAGCAGTATCTTATCCTCCTGGTGACCTTGCAGCTTCTTCAGCTCATTATATATCTCTATGTTCTCACACTCCAAGTCATTGATCCTAGTCTTGGCCTCCTTGAGGTCGGAGCGATGAACTACCTCTGCATCTCCGAGGGCCAGCTCTGCTTCCAATATCCTGATTATGTCGGCCGGGTCTTGGCAGAGAAGCTTCCTTCGCGCCTGAGGATCGGCTCACAAAATCGCTGAGGCATCAAGTTTCGGGACGACGATGGAGCTCTCCTCGTCAAACATCTTCCCCTGTAGATAGCACGCGGGCAGCACATGCTTCCCTCCAGGAGAACCACCTGAGCAACCCGCCGGAGAGGCTCCAACATCACCCCTCTTCCTCTTGTGGGATGTGTCAGGAGTTGGTGGTGTGGAAGTCGTCCCCGGAATAGGGCCAGCGGCGGACACAAACTTCTCCAGCATCGCCTGCTGCTTGGTCGCTCCAGCTTTGGGCATCGGAGGTACCTTCTTCTAGACTTTGTCTGCCTGGGACCTCATTAAACGTTCCCTCGTGTCAGCCATTTTCTATGCGAACACAGAAAGACAAAAATCATCAATAATAAGAAATTTAACAAATACGGGCACAAGAACAGATTGTACCGAGAAGCTGGAATGCAACGTCATCATTTTCACACTCAAGGAGAGCCTTAGTGTTGATATAGCGGCCTGCTCGAACAGGCTCCCCATAATCCCTGAGCAGTTCTTTGCCATCTCTGTCCAGCACAGAGGCCGGACTGAAACTCTCCATGTAGGCATGGAGCCCCCGGTAGGACTCCTTGTCCCCCTCACTAAGTTGCTCGTTGTAACGCCCCAGTTTTGTCAGTTTTTATTTATTTGAGTCGTTTTTTATTATTTTATTATTATATTATTTTATTTCTGACTTTTATTTTGAAATGTGTTATTTTTCAATGTGGTGATATTTTATCGGGTTTTGGGAACGTTTGCGAGATATTTGAGTGTGGGGGTATTTTGGTCATTTCATAGTATTTTTAATTAAGTTAGTAAGAATAGAATAGAAATAGAGAAAATAGAGAGAAAGAAAAGGAGAAGAAAGAAAAGAGAAGAAAAGGGGAAAAGAGAGAAAAAGAGGAAAAGCTTGGAAATCTTCAAAACAACTTCTAGGAATCGATTTAATCGGGTAAGGGTGCGAAACTCGATTATTATATGCTTGTGTATGATTATGTATGTGTGTATTGGATTGTTTGTTGTGTTTTTCATAGTTTCTATTTTAGGTCGATAATGAGAAATCGATGGTTTCACGGTCGAAAATCGGTGTAAACGTAGTCGAATACCTGTTATCATGATAGAGTCATGTTCTAATTGTTATATGTTGGTTTGGAAATGTTTTGGATGAGAAAATCTCATTTTTGGGTGAACTGGTGCACTGCTGGGTTTTCTGGTTTTCGCAGGTTCGCACTGCGAATCCCCTAGCGAAGGGGAAAACAAGCATTCGATGGCAGTTCGCACTACGAAGGAAGTAGCGAGCATTCGCTGGGTGTTCGCACTGCGAACATTGGGTTATTTTGTGTCGTTTTGCCTCTGACTTGGTTCGCTGAGTGACTCGCACGGCGAATGGGGTAGCGAGCATTCGCTGGGACGTTCGCACTGCGAATGTTGGGAATTTTCTAGTCTATTTTGCTTCTGCCACTGTTCGCTGATACCTTCGTACTGCGAATGAAGTAGCGAAGTACTCGCTAGGAGCTTCGCACTGCGAACATGACAGTTTATTCCAATTTGTTTTCTCTGTAACTTTTGATCCGTGAGTCGGTTTGAGGCGTGGTTTGATGCGTTAGAAAGCTTGTAGTATGTACTTTCTTATGATAATAATTTTGAGAATTGTTAGTCGATCTAATTATGTCAGGAATTTAGAATAGTGTCGTTTTGTCGACTTTGGTCGTTTTTAATTGTGTGTAACTGGTGTGTATCATGCAATGTGCTGTTGATATGGATACGGTATAATTTGCGTCCTGTTGTGTGGTATAAATGCATTGTTTTAGGCTTGAATTACAAAGCATGATTTTTGTTGAATGAGATGATTGCATATATGTGTGCATGTGAATGTCATGAGTCCTTGTATGCCAAGCATCATGATATGCATTGTTGAGACGTCCTGAGTGACGGTTTGGATTCCAGAGGGAATTTGCTATAACTTCGTGTGCTCATGTGGGGTGTGAACGATGATTATAGACGATCGTGTGACCGTGTGGGGTGTGAGCGATCGGGTCGTGTGCCCATGTGGGGTGTGAGCGATCCATAAATGTCGTGTACCTGTGTGGGGTGTGAGCGACGGGGGACATCGTATGTCCGACGGAGAGTTACAGTGATGTAATGAGCGATGATTCCAGCAGAGTTCCTGAGTGAACTAGTGATGAGAAACAATGGAAGTCGGTACCGCATGTACATATGCATTGGGTCGTTATCTCGGTCTCGTGCATTGCATAAATCATTATGGTTGTTTTATGTGTGATTTGTGGATGAAATGGGTATATGGATGTGTGTTGGTGATGGAAATATGAATTATTCCTTTTATTGCCTTGTGTTTGAATTATAGTGGGAAATGTGGTGAGAACCGTATATATGCGTATTCTTTGTGTTATATATAATTGTATGCAACTGTATTATGATTGTTTTTCTCACCTTTCTGCTGTTTTATAATGCTCTATGAGGCATTGCAGATTAGAGTTGCTGGAGGTATTTTTGGTGAAGCTTTGCGTCTTCATTCTTTTGTCGGTCGGCTCTGATATGTGGCACCGGGTAGTTAGGGAGGCCGTTGTGATAATTGTGTATTATTTATATATATCTTTTGGCTTGTGCATGTACAACTTGATGTATGACAAACTTTTCATGATATATATATGTTATTCAGTTTTAGATTTTTCGCTTTTATTCTAAAATCTGAAATGTGGGTGTAAGGAACTGAGTTCCTCTGTTGATTGCTACCCCACTGTTGCATATCTTTATGAGCAGGTGTTGTATGTTTGTTTCATTATAATGTGACTCTCCCAGTATATGCCATGATAATTTAGATATACTCTAATGAAATTTTGAATTTTCTTTTACCGCTTTATTTAATTAGGGGTAGGAAGATTGGGGGTGTTACATTAAGTGGTATCAGAGCCAGTTGTGTCAGTTCGTGCCAGTCCGTGTCAGTTGTGTCAGTCCTTATTGGTCTTGGCATTTGGATGAGCTGTTTGTTTAACCATAGTTTCTGTTATTGGAAATGAACAGAATATGGCTGGAAGAAACGATGCTGCTTTGGCTGCGGCTATGCAAACTATGGCTCGTGCTGTGCAGGGTGCACCTAATGCTGCTGGTAATGATGAGTTTAGGAAGAACAAACCGCCTGTCTTCAAAGGAAGATATGATCCTGATGGTGCTCAGATTTGGCTGAAAGAGATTGAAAGGATTTTCCGAGTGATGGATTGTGCTGAGGATCAGAAGGTGAGACTCGGTACTCACATGTTATTAGAAGAAGCTGATGATTGGTGGGTTGGTACTCATCGTGTGTTGGAAGCTGCAGAGGAGGAGGTTACTTGGGATGTGTTTAGTGTGGAGTTTCTAAGGAGGTATTTTCCTGAAGATGTAAGGGGAAAGAAGGCAATTGAGTTCTTGGAACTGAAACAAGGTGGTATGTCTGTTGTTGATTATACTGCTAAGTTTGTGGAGCTTGTGCAGTTTTATCCTCATTATGCTGAAGCGACCGCAGAGTTCTCTAAGTGTGTAAAGTTTGAGAATGGATTGCTTCCTGAGATAAAGCAAGCGATTGGTTATCAAAGGATTCGGAGGTTTTCTGATTTGGTGGATTGCTGTAGGATTTATGAGGAAGATAGTAAGGCTCGTTCTACTCATTATAAGAGTGTGAGCGAGAGAAAAGGGAAGCAACAGTTCCGTGGTGGTCCGTATGTGACACCAGCTGATAAAGGTAAACAGAGGGGGAATTTTGAGAAAATATCAAGTGGAGGAGGAATGTCTGGTCCTTTGAGATGTTATAAATGTGGTGAGTTGGGGCATCGTCATTTTGAGTGCAGGAAAGATTTGAGGAAGTGTACTAATTGTGGAGGTGTAGGACATGTTGCAGCTGATTGTGCCAGGAAGAATGTAGTAAAATGTTACACTGTGGTGAACCTGGTCATATTAGTACGAGATGTCCGAAACCAAAGCAGGCTCCAGCTGGTGGGAAATTTTTTGCCTTGGCAGGAACTCAGACTTCAAGTGCAGATCGTCTGATCAGAGGTACTTGTTTTATTAATAGTATGCTTTTAGTTGCTATTATTGATACTGGAGCGACTCATTCGTTTATTTCGTCTGAGTGCGCGAAGCGTTTGAATCTTGTGTTGTCTTTGATGGGTGGTGAAATGGTTATTGAAACTCCAGCGATGGGGTCAGTAACTACTTCTTTGGTTTGTCTAAGTTGTCCTTTGCCCATTTATGGTAAAGACTTTGAGATGGATTTGGTGTGTTTACCATTGGAGGGTTTAGATGTGGTTTTGGGAATGAATTGGTTGCAATTCAATCGAGTTCATATCGATTGTTATCATAAGCTGGTAAGGTTTCCTTCTCTTGAGGAAGACGAAGACTCGAGTTTCTTATCTACCAAAGAGTTGAAGAGACTTTTGGCGGATGAAGCTCAGTTGTTTGGTTTGTTTGCATCTTTGACTGTGAATAGTCAAGTTTCACTTGATGTGTTTCCTGTTGTGTGTGAATTTCCGGAAGTGTTTCCTGAGGATATTTCAGACTTGCCGCCAGAGAGAGAGATGGAGTTTTCTATAGATCTAGTTCCTGGTACTAGACCTGTTTCTCTGGCACCTTATCGTATGTCGGCATCTGAGTTGGTTGAGTTAAAGAAACAGTTGAATGAGTTGTTGGATAAGAGGTTTGTAAGACCTAGTGTTTCTCCTTGGGGTGCTCCAGTTTTGTTGGTGAAAAAGAAGGATGGGAGTATGCGGTTGTGTATCGATTATCATCAGTTGAACAAGGTGACGATTAAGAATAAGTATCCTCTTCCCAGGATTGATGATCTGATGGATCAGTTGGTTGGTGCTTGTGTGTTTAGTAAGATTGACTTGAGGTCCGGATATCATCAGATTAGGGTGAAGGAAGAAGATATCCAGAAGACGGCCTTTAGGACACGTTACGGTCATTATGAATATTCTGTGATGCCGTTCGGGGTTTCTAACGCGCCAGGTGTGTTTATGGAGTACATGAATCGTATTTTTCACGAGCATCTGGATCGACTTGTTGTTGTATTTATTGATGACATATTGATTTATTTAAGTCTCGGGAGGAGCACGCAGAACATTTGCGTATTGTTTTGCAAGTTTTGAAGGAAAGGAAGCTTTTTGCCAAATTGTCTAAGTGTGAATTCTGGTTGTCGGAAGTGAGTTTTATTGGACACGTAATTTCAAGTAATGGAATTTCTGTGGATCCATCTGAAGTATAAGCAGTTCTACAATGGGAGGCTCTGAGATCTGTTACTGAAATTCGAAGCTTTTTGGGTTTGGCCGGTTATTATCGACGGTTCATTGAAGGGTTTTCTAAGCTAGCATTACCTTTGACCCAGTTGACTTGCAAAGGTCAAGCGTTTATTTGGGATATTCGGTGCGAGGAGAGTTTTAACGAGCTGAAGAGAAGATTGACGACAGCTTCGATTTTGATTTTACCGGATCCTAATGAACCTTTTGTGGTGTATTGTGATGCGTCTTTGATTGGTCTAGATGGTGTACTGATGCAAGAAGGTAAGTTCATGGCTTATGCTTCAAGGCAATTAAGAGTTCATGAGAAGAATTATCCTACTCATGATCTTGAGTTAGCGGCTGTGGTTTTTGTGTTGAAGATTTGGAGGCATTATCTCTACGGTGAAAGGGTTGAAGTCTTTCGTGATCACAAAAGTTTGAAATATCTGTTTGATCAGAAGGAACTGAATATGAGGCAACGTAGGTGGTTGGAATTCTTGAAGGACTATGACTTTGGTTTGAATTACCATCCTAGTAAAGCTAACGTGGTAGCCGATGCGTTGAGTCAGAAATCATTGCATATGTCGGCTTTGATGGTTAAGGAGTGGGAACTTTGGGAATCGTTTAGAGACTTGAGTTTGGTTTGTGAAGTTACGTCGGATAACATGCGGCTTGGTATGTTAACGATTACTAATGATTTTCTGATGACGGTTAGTGAGAAACAAAAGCTGGATGTGAAATTTGTGGATTTGATGTTGGTTGGAGGAAAAGATGCGAATAGTGATTTTAAAGTGGATATTAATGGTGTTTTGAGATTCCGAGGTAGGATTTCTATTCCCGATGATGCGGAATTGAAAAAGATGATTTTGGAGGAAGGACACCGGAGTAATTTGAGTATACATCCGGGAGCGAATAAGATGTATCAAGATTTGAAGAAGATTTTCTGGTTGTCTGGATTGAAAAGAGATGTGGCTCAGTTTGTTTATGCATGTTTGACTTGTCAGAAATCGAAGGTGGAACATCTGAGGCCTAGTGGTTTGTTGCAACCGTTGGATATTCCTGAGTGGAAGTGGGATAGCATTTCGATGGATTTTGTGACAGGGTTGTCGAATACGCAACGAGGGCATAATGCTATTTGGGTGATTGTTGATAGGCTGACTAAATTGGCTCATTTTATTCTGATTGACATCAGTTTTACTTTGGAGAGGTTGGCGGAGATTTACATCAGTGTGATTGTGAAGTTGCATGGGATTCCATTGAGTATTGTTTCTGATCGAGATCCTAGATTTACCTCGAGATTTTGGGAAAGTTTACAGAAGGCGTTGGGTTCTAAATTGAGATTGAGTTCGGCTTATCATCCATAGACGGATGGTCAGACAGAGAGGACGATTCAGTCGTTGGAAGATTTGTTGAGAGCGTGTGTTTTGGAACAAGGTGGTACGTGGGATAGTTATCTTGCATTGATTGAGTTCACATATAATAACAGTTTCCATTCTAGTATTGGAGTGGCACCGTTTGAAGCGTTATATGGACGAAGGTGTCGAACACCGTTGTGTTGGCACGAATCTGGTGAGAGAACAGTGGTTGGACCAGAGTTGGTGCAACAGACGACGGAGAAAGTGAAGTTTATTCGTGAGAAAATGAAAGCTTCTCAGAGTAGGAAAAAGAGTTATCATGATCGGAGGCAGAAGGATCTTGAGTTCCAAGAGGGCGATCATGTATTTCTGAGAGTTACGCCGGTAACGGGTGCGGGTCGTGCATTGAAATCGAAGAAACTTACTTCTCGATTTATTGGTCTTACCAAATATCCGCGAGAGTGGGTGCGGTGGCTTATAGGGTGGCGTTACCTCCGAATCTGTCGAATTTGCACGATGTGTTTCATGTTTCACAACTTCGAAAGTATGTTTCGGATCCGTCGCATGTGATCACGATGGATGAGGTTGAGGTAAGGGAGAACCTTACAGTTGAGGCATTACCAGTTAGGGTTTTGGATCGCGAGGTGAAGCGGTTGAGAGGCAAGGATATTGCACTTGTGAAAGTGGCGTGGGGAGGCGCTGCTGAGGGCAATTTGACTTGGGAGTTGGAGAGTCGGATGCGGGAGTCGTATCCAGAGTTGTTCGTCTCAGGTATATTTTCGAGGACGAAAATTTCTAAGTGGGGGAGAGTTGTAACGCCCCAGTTTTGTCAGTTTTTATTTATTTGAGTTGTTTTTTATTATTTTATTATTATATTATTTTATTTCTGACTTTTATTTTGAAATGTGTTATTTTTCAATGTGGTGATATTTTATCGGGTTTTGGGAACGTTTGCGAGATATTTGAGTGTGGGGGTATTTTGGTCATTTCATAGTATTTTTAATTAAGTTAGTAAGAATATAATATAAAGAGAGAAAATAGAGAGAAAGAAAAGGAGAAGAAAGAAAAGAGAAGAAAAGGGGAAAAGAGAGAAAAAGAGGAAAAGCTTGGAAATCTTCAAAACAACTTCTAGGAATCGATTTAATCGGGTAAGGGTGCGAAACTCGATTATTATATGCTTGTGTATGATTATGTATGTGTGTATTGGATTGTTTGTTGTGTTTTTCATAGTTTCTATTTTAGGTCGATAATGAGAAATCGATGGTTTCACGGTCGAAAATCGGTGTTCGTAGTCGAATACCTGTTATCATGATAGAGTCATGTTCTAATTGTTATATGTTGGTTTGGAAATGTTTTGGATTAGAAAATCTCATTTTTGGGTGAACTGGTGCGCTGCTGGGTTTTCTGGTTTTCGCAGGTTCGCACTGCGAATCCCCTAGCGAAGGGGAAAGTGAGCATTCACTGGCAGTTCGCACTGCGAAGGAAGTAGCGAGCATTCGCTGGGTGTTCGCACTGCGAACATTGGGTTATTTTGTGTTGTTTTGCCTCTGACTTGGTTCGCTGAGTGACTCGCACGGAGAATGGGGTAGCGAGCATTCGCTGGGACGTTCTCACTGAGAACGTTGGGAATTTTCTAGGCTATTTTGCTTCTGCCACTGTTCGCTGATACCTTCGCACTGCGAATGAAGTAGCGAAGTACTCGCTAGGAGCTTCGCACTGCGAACATGACAGTTTATTCCAATTTGTTTTCTCTGTAACTTTTGATCCGTGAGTCGGTTTGAGGCGTGGTTTGATGCGTTAGAAAGCTTGTAGTATGTACTTTCTTATGATAATAATTTTGAGAATTGTTAGTCGATCTAATTATGTCGGGAATTTGTAATAGTGTCATTTTGTCGACTTTGGTCATTTTTAATTGTGTGTAACTGGTGTGTATCATGCAATGTGCTGTTGATATGGATACGGTATGATTTGCGTGCTGTTGTGTGGTATAAATGCATTGTTTTAGGCTTGAATTGCAAAGCATGATTTATGTTGAATGAGATGATTGCATATATGTGTGCATGTGAATGTCATGAGTCTTTGTATGCCAAGCATCATGATATGCATTGTTGAGACGTCCTGAGTGACGGTTTGGATTCCAGAGGGAATTCGCTATAACTTCGTGTGCCCATGTGGGGTGTGAGCGATGATTATAGACGATTGTGTGCCCATGTGGGGTGTGAGCGATCGGGTCGTGTGCCCGTGTGGGGTGTGAGTGATCCATAAACGTCGTGTGCCCGTGTGGGGTGTGAGCGACGGGGGACATCGTATGCCCGATGGGGAGTTACAGTGATGTAACGAGTGATGATTCCAGCAGAGTTCCTGAGTGAACTAGTGATGAGAAACAATGGAAGTCGGTACCGCATGTGCATATGCATTGGGTCGTTGTGTCGGTCTCGTGCATTGCATAAATCATTATGGTTGTTTTATGTGTGATTTGTGGATGAAATAGGTATATGGATGTGTGTTGGTGATGGAAATATGAATTATTCCTTTTATTGCCTTGTGTTTGAATTATAGTGGGAAATGTGGTGAGAACCGTATATATGCGTATTCTTTGTGTTATATATAATTGTATGCAACTGTATTATGATTGTTTTTCTCACCTTTCTGCTGTTTTATAATGCTCTATGAGGCATTGCAGATTAGAGTTGCTGGAGGTATTTTTGGTGAAGCTTTGCGTCTTCATTCTTTTGTCGGTCGGCTCTGATATGTGACATCGGGTAGTTAGGGAGGCCGTTGTGATAATTGTATATTATTTATATATATCTTTTGGCTTGTGCATGTACAACTTGATGTATGACAAATTTTTCATGATATATATATGTTATTCAGTTTTAGATTTTTCGCTTTTATTCTAAAATCTGAAATGTGGGTGTAAGGAACTGAGTTCCTCTGTTGATTGCTACCCCACTGTTGTATATCTTTATGAGCAGGTGTTGTATGTTTGTTTCATTATAATGTGACTCTCCCAGTCTATGCCATGATAATTTATATATACTCTGATGAAATTTTGAATTTTCTTTTACCGCTTTATTTAATTAGGGGTAGGAAGATTGAGGGTGTTACACTCGTGCTTTACCAGGAACTGGTCGGTCCTATATCTGAAGTGGGCGTACACCCACTCCAAAGGGAACTTGGATACGGGGTTTTCAACTTGCCGACCATCAAAGGTCACAGTCTCGAGCATAGAAATAGACCTTTTGGGCGCTTCTGAGACAGGCTGCACGACCAGAAACCTGTCCCTAAAATGCCGGACAGACTCTGAGTACTACCAAAAGAGCCTGCTCTGCTGTTTAAAGGACACCCAGCTTTGCTTCAATCCCGTAGTGCTTCGCTGGAGTTGGAAGATGCAGACGAAGATATCCACGGTCGCCCCGACGTGTAAGAAATGACACACTAGCTCAAAAGCACGTATGAAGGCAAGTGGGCTTGGATGTAGCTGGGCGGGGTACAACTCCAAGTGAGGAAAGAGGGCCTCCTGGAAGTCGGTGAAAGGAAAATAAAACTTAGCCTCCAAGAAGGCAAACTCATACATGGGGAACCACATCCCCGGATAAATCGAGCAAATCCTATCATTTTCCGTCAGGCAGATAACCCTCTACTGCACTGGAGCATCCCCGGCCCGATCTTCCAGATAGGGGAACTCCCGAATCTCTTCCTCAGTAAACGTCGAATTGGTCGACAGGGGTTCGTGGGAAATCCATTTAAGGTCCCTTCTCACGACCTGGACGTTAGCATATTCAACGACCTGCTCTGCCCCCTCTTGTGCGGCCTGGGCGCCGGGCATGACTTCTTCGCGGGGATCAGCCATGTTCACCTGAAAAGCAGAAGAAAAAGTGAATTCGACGACTAAGTTTAAATCCACCCTTCCACCACTAGTCAGGTGAAAGGGCGAGGAAGAAGTCGAGGACAACCTTGAACCCACTTTGACTGCGACAAAGTACGATGACTACACTGTTCCCCTATGACGGGGACAAGTCTCCACGACTTAACATAAAGACTTGAGCTTTCAGCAACGTGACGACCAGGCATAATGCCCGACTACAAACCTAAAACTAATCCTAACCAGAACCTAGAAGAATCTACACCAAAATAAATGACACTCATTCCATGTTCTTTGTGTTCTTCATGAATTTCCTAGAAATTCATGTGTTCATCGAAGAACACATGAATCTTCAACCAGAAAATTCATGAGTCGCCAAAAAATTCATACAAACGAAGAACACCATGAGAAATGCATAAAAATACGAAGAACTTACTTGGGATAAAGATGAAGGTTGGGACGAAGACAATGAAGATCAACTGTGGTGAAGAGGAGCTCCGGCGAGAAGACGAGTTGCAGAGCAAAAGGGTTGAGAAGAGAAATTTGTGTGAAGTGTTCAAATAAGTCCCCTCTCCCCCTTTTTATAAGCATTTGCTTGTTGGGAAGCGCAAAGGCCATCGTTGCCTAGGCGGATCTAGGTCTGATAGGAGATGCATGTCCACCACATGTCAAAAGGAATCTTTGTTTGGCATTCCCAAAGGTAAACGTTACAGGCACCAAGTTTCTTGCTACCTCGAGCATATCTCCTCACTGACGCACGCACCTCACGTCTTCGTCAAAGATCCCCAACGTAAAAAACGCCACTCCGACGGGCATCTTCATAAAAGCCTGATCAAAAGAAAAACGACCTTTTCACAAATATGCTCCCCGAGCGCCAACGGCCCAAAGCGAAGGGCTTGTCCCCGAACGCTATCACTCCAAAGATAATTGTTCACATGACTACCTTAAGTCCTCACTCTTCACCTGAGCAAGGACTTGGGGGCTCCTGTTCTGGACTGGGCAGGCGTTGTGCCCCCAGAATGGCAAGGCCCAATCCAATTCAGCCATTGGCCAGGCCCAATAGTCAGGAACTAGCCGTTGGGAAGAAACTAGTCGTTGGGCAGAAACTAGCCGTTGGGCATGTCCCCCTCACTCGCTTAACAGTTCACGCGACTAGCTGTCTCCCCGAATCTCACGGAGACAGTTGGACCAGGTCAGAGGGCCATGCGCCTTGCCCTCTACTTGGCAGTCTCTCATTGGTCGACCAGGTGCTTTGGCCACATGAGAGACCTTGACCACGCACTAGGGATTTTTCTGTAAATACCCTCTCACTTGAGAGGGGCAGGTATTCAATATCCACTACTTGAAATCTTACTTGTGTACTTGCTTTCTCTCTTTTGACCAAACACTTACTTTGGCATCGGAGTACCTTGCAGGTACAACCCCCTTGTTCCTCCTACAAGCATCGTCATTTGTCTTACGCGAAGGCCACGACGATCCAGTCTGATTACCACCAATCATATATATATATATATATATATATATACTAAAATAATTAGGGTTTTAATTTTTTAAATGTGTCCAAAATACCCTTAGATATTTATTTTGGAGACAAAATCAATTAAAACTATTTAAAACTAAATAAATTCAAACACCTTTAAATAATTAAAATTAATTCGAAACAAAAACATAAAAAATTCTATTTTTTTATTTTGAACATTTTGAAAAATAAAACAAAAATAAAAGGATTTAAAATGAAGAAAAAAAATCGAGCGCAAAAATGCTCAAAAAATTAAAATGAATGCACCAAAATGATCAGTGCAAAATAAACTTTTCGAAAACATACAGGTTTTGATTAAATTTTAAAATAAAAAATGATTGGTTAAAAGGCTCAGGCTGATCAAAATGTGACCGAAAAAGTAGTCTAAAAATAAAACGAGAACGTCAAGTTAACCTACACAAACCATAGATTAAGAATACTGATGTCTGCAAACTCAGTTTTGAAATTTTTTGCCCACTAATTCAACTTACAGTTGAGAAATGATTTCGACCGGTCTGTCTGTAGATTCAAAAAATTATTCAAGTTGATATTTTAAGCGTTATACGGAACAAAGTGTATGTTGTGATCATTAGGAAATGCAGATGCCTTAAAAATGAGTTGAATTGTTGATCGAATAATCGTGAATAGACAATTAGATACAAATTAATCGCTCTTAGACCATTTATTTCTGATTCTCCATTATAATTAAACTCTACAGAGATTCAGATGATGATAATACTCTTCTGAACCTCTGAAACATGATGAAATGGAATAAAAGATGCACTGCGATTGAGAAATCAAGCCTTTTGACTTCTTAATCACAAGATGATTGAATGAACGTCATCAAGACCAGATAAAAGGCAAGAACTTCTGACCTTTCGTCTGAACCCATAATGAATGCTTTTGACTAAAAGAATGTGTGACAAAAATGAATTATTGTACTATGCAGATGCAAGTGAAAAACATCAAGGTAAAATTTAGGGTATGACAGAGATATACTCTAAGTTGACAAAAAAAGTCTGGTCCACCGGGCATGTTCGTTTTACCTGCACTTTTTTGTGGGGAGGATTAAAGTTTTAGACTCATACTCTCCAATATATCTGTTCCGCCCTATTTTTCTATGGGTTTTGCGGTCACGTGCATTTACATAATTTTGTTTCAATTTTATGTTTTAAAAGTGCAATGCCCGCGAGTTTTTTCTGCACTCATTTTTTGTGGGGTGGTCAAATTTTAGGCCCACTCTCTCAACTATGTCCATTACGCTCCGTCTTATTTTTTGCAAATTTTTTGTTGAACGGACCTAAATAGGACTAGTATGTTTGTTTGCCATCTTTAACTCTATTGACTCATTTGCCACAAATATTGTGAAAGACCCTCACATCGACTACCTTAATTAAAATAAAATAAAGGCTTAAATGCACTTTTCGTCCCCTTACTTTGACGATTTTTAACTTTTAGTCCTCCCATTTTAAAAACCAATTTTTTGGTCCATAAACTTTACATCACTCAGAAGTTAGTTGGCCCTCCTCGCATTTTGCATAGGTGGCAGCCTCAGTAACGACGATATGGCAAGTTTACTGTGGAGCCATGTCGTATTTATTTCAATATTTTAATTAAAATAATTGTTTTCTTCATTTTTTAATCAACAAAAACATTTTATATTCCAATTAAAAAATATGATACTTTAAAATCTAAAACGTCATATACCCCAATCCCTCTCATTTCTGGAAACATACAAGTTCATTTATGGAAAATTTTGAAGAACCTTAGTCCTTTTTTCCCAAATTAATTATCTTCAGTTCACCATTGTTGCTCAAGAGAAGTTCAATCACCATTGTTGCTCAAGCGTAGTTCAATCCCCACAGTTGTTGAATCGTATCTGCAATCATTGTTTTGTGGGAATCAAAGATGGCGAAGATGAGCAAGGAGCATTTCAAAAGTAGTGAAGAAGTGAAGTTCTGTTTAATGTATGTTTTCTTGTCCCATTTGTGTGTCATCATTTATGTTTTCTATGTCATTCAGTTGTCCCATGAGGTAACATGTGGTCCACCATGATTTTACTATGTAAATTCGTGGTCCCGTATGTTTTTTTCCTATGGTCCACCATCAATATTTAATGTTAATATTTGGTCCCACATTGCATCTTAATTTATTCATTTTTTGGATTATTTGTCAGACCATCTCAGAATCATGAGGTTAGGTTAATAATACACCATAGAGGTAGATTAGTTGTTGAACATATTAAATGGTATGTTGATGGATTTGTATCTGAGATGAATTGGAAGTGGGGTGTAGATTTCATGTCATGCTTGGATTTGGAGAGCTTGATTAAAAGTGAAGGTTATAAAAATTTAAGGTGTATGTGGTATTGGAATCCTAGGTTCATCTTTTCTCGTGGTCTTAGACCCTTGAATAATGATAATGATGTGTTGTAGCTTGCCAAAGATGCCATAAGGTTTGAGGTAATAGATGTTTGTGTGGAGCACAATGTATAAATTCCTAAAATTATAGATGATAGTGAGTTATGTACTAACATTGTAGATGATGAGGTGTAATCTACTGGTTTTAAGAATGGTGTTGAAGAAACGAATGGTGATGATCATGTGGATGATGGTAAGAATGTTGCTGAAGAAATGAATGGTGATGAACATGTGGATGTGGATTATGGTAACAATGTTGCTGAAGAAAGGAGTGGTGATGGCTATGTGGATGATGGTGAAAATGTTGAAGTTTATGCTGAAAAGGGTGATGGTCATGTGGATGATACTCAGAATGTTGAAGTTGATGATGAAATTAGTGTTGATAAGGATTATGTGGCAAGTGAGGATAATGATATTCCATTTAGTGATAACTCTGAGGATATGTATTGGACCAATGTATTACCCTCTGAGACTTTGGGTGAGGTTTCTAGTTTTAACAATGAACAAGTACCAGCTGATATGGGACATGAAGAATATAAAGATTCTGATTATTTATACACCCATCCTAAAATAGATGATGATAATGTAGTTAAGTTTCCAACTTATAAGAGTGGTCTAGTAGTGCAGTTTCATTTAGGGATGATGTTTACCAACAAGGATATTATAAGTGATGCAATCAAGAAATGTGGTATGGAAAATAAAACAAATGTGTTCAATAAGAAAAATGATTCCAAAAGGACGGTGATTCAATGTATGACTGATTGTAAGTTCTATGTGAGGTTTAGTAAAATGAACGGACAACAATATTGGCAAATAATCAACTTTGTTGATGACCGTGCTTGCCAAAGGACTCCACATAACAAGAATGCAAAAACTAGTTGGCTTGCAAAAAAAAATTGTATATATCCTTAGACACAACCCTTATATTAAACCTGTTGGGCTCATAGCTGAATCCATTGAGAGATGGGGAGTTATATTAACACCAAATCAAGCATATAGGGCAAAAGGAAGGTAATGGAATTGCTTCAAGATTTTGGGACTGAGCAATTCAACCATTTGAGGAGTTTTGAAACAGAGTTGCTGAAGTGAAATCCTAATAGCAACGTGGTTATAGACTGTGCCAAAAGCAATGAAAATCATGCTTTTGAAAGGATTTATGTTTGTCTAAGGGCCTGCAAGGCAAGATTTTCCTAAACAAGTAGGGCACTTATAGGTTTGGATGCTTGATTTTTGAAAGGTGACTATGCTGGCCAGTTAATGTCAACAGTAGGTAGGGATGGTAACAATTAAATATTTCTAATAGCATATGTTGTGGTTAAAGCTGAGACCAAAGATTCATTATAGCAGTTTTTATTCCTTCTTCTGGAGGACTTATGTGAATTCAATCATAGGTCATATGCCTTTATATCTGACCAACATAAGGTATTATCTTATCTAACTTAATTATTGTTGATGTCTTATAAAATTTTCTTACATCTAATTGTGCCTTTATATGTGACATGGACTGGTTCATGCAGTTCAAGGTATTAGTACCTGTTTGGAACAGAGACTATGTGTCAAACACCAATATTCTAATTGGAAGAAGAAGTACTTGGGCTTGGAATTAAAGGGATTCATATGGGCAGCTGCTAGGGAAACAACAATACCAGCATGGGAGAGAGCAATGCAGAGAAAAAAAAGCTTTAAATGAAATTGCCTGGAAGGACATGTCAAAAATCCATTCAAGACATGTACCAAGCGTGGTCTACAAGTCAATAACACATGTGAGGCATTTAATAGGGTAATGTTGGAGCATTGAGACAAACCTATAATCACCTTATTAGAGGGGGTCAAGCATTATATTATAAATAGGATAACCAACCAAAAGGAGTTGCTACAAGAGTATAATGGAGGTATATGTCCTAGAATAAAGTTAGTCGTTGAGAAGAATAAAAAAGAAGGCTGAGGGGTGGAGTCCAACATGTCATGGTGATGATGATCTAGCAATTTTTGGGGTAACAAATGAAATTGAAACCTACTGTGTTAATCTGAAAAATGAGATATGCTCATGTAGAAAGTGCGACTTAACAGGGATACCTTCTTTCCATATAATGACATGTATATAGAACATCAAAAAAACAATATGAAGACTATGTAGCTGAGTATTATAGGTGTGATTTTATTTTCCTTTTATGATTCTGTTTGCCTTGCAATGATATTGATCATGTATTTTGAGTTGCGAGATATCAACATTTGTGAAGACTGATAAGTGCAAATTGTAACAATTTTTGTATATAAGTTTTATTGCACTTATTGATACTTTTTGTTAATATCGTTCGAATAAACGCCGTTTTGTGTATAAATACGTTAGTTAGTATATATTTGTGATTTTGATTCATTTATGTAACGATTAATAATTTTCCATTCATTTTGTAGGTAATTAAGCATTGTTGGAGCAATGAGTAATAAAAGCTTCAGGATGTGCCATTGGAAGCAATAAAAGGGAGTTGAACGAAATACAGGAAACTTCAGGAAATTCGCTTTGCGACCTTGCCAGCGAATGTTCACTTTGCGAACATCTAGCGAGGTCCTAGCGAATGCTCCCAGAATTATGGCAGAGGAAAAAGGGACCAAAGTTCGCTTTGCGAACTCTCCAACGAGTATTCGCTTTGCGAATAAAAGTTCGCACTGCGAACTTCTGCAGAAAAACAGAGTCAGTTTAACAGTTCTGAGGCACTTAAGTTCCATACTTTTTAGTTTGCTTTGCGAACTGGACAGATTTTGTAATGTCTATAAGTTCATTTTTACCATTTTTTTGGTTATGTTTTGGGGTATTTGTTCCCAATTCATCAAATCTTCATTCTTTGTTAGTTTAGAGATTAGAAAAGCATCAATGGAGGTTACAACTCGACGATTGGGGGTGGATGATTCTTGGATCGTGATTGACACCACGAGAGATTTTGATTCCTCTTCTCTCTTCTCATTGTAGTTTCCATTTGTTGTGAGTTTGTGATCACTCGTAACCCCTTTGTGCCTTTCTATCATTATCCATGTTGTTTGAACTTAATGCTTATCTATGAGTATTGAATTCAGTTTTTGTATGGATTTTGATTGATTGTTTTTTTTTAACCCTAAACTTTGTGTTGTTGTATGAATTTTTACCTTGCCTTAGAAAGTAGGGAGTATTCACATGATGATATGGTTGAATTAAAGTTGGGGAGAGAATTATTGTTTACTCATTGGTTAGTTTCCATGAGGTTGAAAAAGAAAAGAAAAAAAAAAGAGAGACAAATATGAAAAAGCAAAGCAATGAAAAAAAGAAAGAAAAAGAAAATCCTTGTGAAAGGAAACAAAAAGAGTTCATATAATTGTGCTAAATAAGTATTGTGTGTTGTGTAACACTTGGTATTTTGGAAGAAATTGATTGGAATTTTGTGTTTGAGTCTTTGTGAGTTATCACTCCCTTAGGTTTAGGCCAGTTTTTGTTTCAATTACCTTTAGAAATTGTCCCTTGTTTGTTTACGCGACCACGCTACAACCTTGAAAGCCCTTGTGATTCTTGCCTTTGTATATTCAATGTGAATTTTTGGATGGTTGCATAATTAAGTCTTTTGTTTGCAAGATTGTAGTGTGAGTGAAAAGTACCTCATTTTGTGTTTTTCATCTATTGATGATTGCTTTTGCTAGATGTGATTCACGTTGGAACTTGTGTTATTTTATGATGTTTGGCATGATTTTTGTATTTTGCATTTGTTTTGTGACTATGTTATCATTGTAGTTTAGTGGTAAGTATTTACTTTGTGTGTACCATTTTTCATTTGAACCAATCATTCGTTCCATTTTTTCAAAACCTGTTGATTCGTGATTCTTTGGTTATCACTCTATTTCTTTGAGTGTCTGATTGTTATTTGTGGACAAGCAAGTTTAAATTGGGGAGAGTTTGACAAGTGCAAATTGTAACTATTTTTGTATATAAGTTTTGTTGCACTTATCGATACTTTTTGTGAATATCGTTCGAATAAACTCCGTTTTTGTATAAATATGTTAGTTAGTATATATTTGTGATTTTGATTCATTTATGTAACGATTAATAGCTTTCCATTCGTTTTGTAGGTAATTAAGCATTGTTGGAGCAATGAGTTATAAAAGCTTCAGGATGTGCCATTGGAAGCAATAAAAGGGAGTTGAAGGAAATGCAGGAAACTTCAAGAAATTCACTTTGCGAGCTTGCCAGTGAATGTTTGCTTTGCGAACATCTGGCGAGGTCCCAGTGAATGCTCCCAGAATTTTGGCTGAGGAAAAAGGAGCCAAAGTTCGCTTTGCAAACTCTCCAGCGAGTATTCGCTTTGCGAATAAAAATTTGCACTGCGAACTTCTGCAGATAAACAGACACGGTTTAACTGTTCTGAGGCACTTAAGTGCCATATTTTTTAGTTCGCTTTGCGAACTAGACATATTTTGTAATGTCTATAAGTTCATTTTTACCATTTTTTAGGTTATGTTTTGGGGTATTTATTCCCAATTCATCAAATATTCATTCTTTGTTAGTTTAGAGCTTAGAAAAACATCAATGGAGGTTGCAACTCGACGATTGGGGTGGATGATTCTTGGATCGTGATTGACACCGCGAGAGATTTTGATTCCTCTTCTCTCTTCCCTTTGTAGTTTCCATTTGTTGTGAGCTTGTATGTAAGTTTACCTTGATTATATGTATATTTATTGCTCATGGTGTTGTATAAAACTCATTTTATGAATTAATGTTGATGAATGCTTTCTTTATTTGGGTTTGAGTTGCGGTAGACATATCCTCTTTGAATACGGATTTAGGATGAACATCTATTAGGTTCTAGATTCTAGAGATAGATTTAGGCTTAATATTCACTTGGATATCGATTCTTAATGCTTCCGTGTGGTCGAGTTGCGTGAGACATCATCAACGAGGCGATGCGGTTGTTCTCTCAACTTTGCGTTAGACATAACCTTTGTTGTGAGCGATACGTGATAATGTTGACGAGTGATTTAGGTTGCGTGCAACTGAGTAGTAAGTTTGAGTATTTGATAGGGTAGATGGAATGTAAACCCGAGAGTTCTCTACTCTCCAAAGAATGAATTCTTTGTATTTTCATAAGTTTTATTTCTCACATTTAAATTAAACGCATTTTAAACCCAAACTCTTTAACATTTAAATTATCGAACGACATTCTTTCCCTCGAACTAATCTTTGTGGACACGACATAAATCCTGGAGGGAAATCTTCCGAAAATAAATATTTTTGCTTGCCGCCTTAACGCACCAACAAAATGGCGCTGTTGCCGGGGATTGGTTTTGATATTGAGTTGCATTGCGATAATTTCGATATTTTGGAGTTTTGTACATAATTGTTTATATTGTATATATGCTTATAAAGATACTTGTTTTGCTTTTATTTTCCATTATGATTGTTCAAGTGTTGTATACACTTTGTTCTTGTTACGTTTGTTTAAGTGTTTGGTTAGGCCACTTGCTTTTGGTTTGCGCGGTGAGGCAACACCATGGCATTAAGGAAGGAAGTTACTAGCTAAGCATTGTAAAGGCGTCGAGCTTACGACATAAAACAAGCATGTTTTATTGTTTTTAGCTTCTAATGTTTTTGTTTGTTGTTTGGACGAAAATTTTGGTCAGCATATTTGAGGAAATTTAAGATAATGTTCCAAGTTTGTTCGTTTCAACTTGCGGATGTATGATAATGATATTGTTAAGTTTTTTACACGTCCAAGGTATGTGTTTATCGCTTTATTGACTTTAGCATATTCATGATACTTAGGAATTTTACAAACTTCCATGCCATTCATTCTTTTGTATACTTGTTCTTGATGTGAATCACTTTAGTTCCCAATCTTTTTGTGAGGTAGCTTTCCATTGTTCATATATTCGCGGAGTACCAACATTGTTGTTCTAACTGGATTTTATTATGCTTAATCTATTGTTTGTGTTCATTATGAGAAATCATGAAAAGGATCAAGGCATTTTGTTTCATTTTGAGCATAACTACCTAGCCAAATAGTCATTCACCTTGTGAGTGTGTGATCACTCGTAACCCCTTTGTGCCTTTCTATCATTATCCATGTTGTTTGAACTTAATGCTTGTCTATGAGTATTGAATTCACTTTTTGTATGGATTTTGATTGATTGTTTTTTTAACCCTCAACTTTGTGTTGTTGTATTAATTTTTACCTTGTCTTAGAAAGCAGGGAGTATTCACATGATGATATGGTTGAATTCAAGTTGGGGAGAGAATGATTGTTTACTCATTGGTTGGTTTCTGTGAGGTTGAAAAACAAAAGAAAAAAAAAAGAGAAAAATATGAAAAAGAAAAGAAATGAAAAAAAGAAAGAAAAAGAAAATCCTTGTGAAAGGAAACGAAAAGAGTTCATATAATTGTGCTAAATAAGTATTGTGTGTTGTGTAACACTTGGAATTTTGGAAGAAGTTGATTGAAATTTTGTGTTTGAGTCTTTGTGAGTTGATCACTCCCTTAGGTTTAGGCAAGTTTTTGTTTCAATTACCTTTAGAAATTGCCCCTTGTTTGTTTACCCGACCATGTTACAGCCTTGAAAGACCTTGTGAATCTTGCCTTTGTATATTCAATGTGAATTTTTGTATGGTTGCATAATTTAGTCTTTTGTTTGCAAGATTGTTGTGTGAGTGAAAAGTACCTCATTTTATGTTTTTCATCTACCGATGATTGTTTTTGCTAGATCTGATTCACGTTGGAACTTGTGTTGTTTTAGGATGTTTGGCATAATTTTTGTATTTTGCATTTCTTTTGTGACTATGTTATCGTTGTAGTTTAGTGGTATGTATTTACTTTGTGTGTACCGTTTTTCATTTGAACCATTCATTCGTTCCATTTTTACAAAACCTGTTGATTCGTGATTCTATGGTTATCACTCTGTTTCTTTGAGTGTCTGATTCTTATTTGTGGACAAACAAGTTTAAGTTGGGGAGAGTTTGATAAGTGCAAATTGTAACTATTTTTTTATATAAGTTTTGTTGCACTTATCGATACTTTTTGAGAATATCGTTCGAATCAACTCCGTTTTGTGTATAAATACGTTAGTTAGTATATATTTGTGATTTTGACTCATTTATGTAACGATTAATAGTTTTCCATTCATTTTGTAGGTAATTAAGCATTGTTGGAGCAATGAGTAATAAAAGCTTCAGGATGTGCCATTGGAAGCAATAAAAGGGAGTTGAAGGAAACTTCAGGAAATTCGCTTTGCGAGCTTGCCAGCGAATGTTCGCTTTGCGAACATCTGGTGAGGTCCCAGTGAAGGCTCCCAGAATTATGGCAGGGGGAAAAGGGACCAAAGTTCGTTTTGCGAACTCTCCAGCGAGTATTCGCTTTGCGAATAAAAGTTTGCACAACGAACTTCTGCAGAAAAACAGAGTCGGTTTAACTGTTCTGAGGCACTTAAGTGCCATGTTTTTGAGTCCGCTTTGCGAACTGGACAGATTTTGTAATGTCTATAAGTTCATTTTTTCCATTTTATAGGTTATGTTTTGGGGTATTTGTTCCCAATTCATCAAATCTTCATTCTTTGTTAGTTTAGAGATTAGAAAAGCATCAATGGAGGTTGCAACTCGACGATTGGGGGTGGATGGTTCTTGGATCGTGATTGACACCGCGAGAGATTTTGATTCCTCTTCTCTCTTCTCATTGTAGTTTCCATTTATTGTGAGTTTGTATGTAAGTTTACCTTGATTATATGTATATTTATTGCTCATGGTCTTGTATAAAACTCATTTTACGAATTAATGTTGATGAATGCTTTCTTTATTTGGGTTTGAGTTGTGGTAGACATATCCTCTTTGAATTCGGATTTAGGATGAACATCTATTAGGTTCTAGATTCTAGAGATAGATTTAGGATAAATATTCACTTGGATATCGATTCTTAATGCTTCCGTGTGGTCGAGTTGCGTGAGACATCATCGACGAGGCGATACGGTTGTTCTCTCAAATTTGTGTTAGACATAACCTTTGTTGTGAGCGATACGTGATAATGTTGACAAGTGATTTAGGTTGCATACAACTGAGTAGTAAGTTTGAGTATTTGATAGGGTAAATGAAATGTAAACCCGAGAGTTCTCTACTCTCCAAAGAATGAATTCTTTGTATTTTTATAAATTTTATTTCTCGTATTTAATTTAAACCCATTTTATACCCAAACTCTTTAACATTTAAATTGTCGAACGACATTCTTTCCCTCGAACCAATCTATGTGGACGCGACATAAATCCCGGAGGGAAATCTTCCGAAAATAAATATTTTTGCTTGCCGCTTTACCGCACCAACAAAATGGCGTCGTTGCCGGGGATTGGTTTTAATATTAAGTTGCATTGCGATAGTTTCGATGTTTTGGAGTTTTGTACATAATTGTTTATGTTGTATATATGCTTGTAAAGGTAATTGTTTTGCTTTTATTTTCCATTATGTTTGTTCAAGTGTTGTATACACTTTGTTCCTGTAACATTTGTTTAAGTGTTTGGTTAGGACACTTACTTTTGGTTTGCGCGGTGAGGCATCACCATGGCATGAAGGAAGAAAGTTACTAGCTAAGCACTGTAAAGGCGTCGAGCTTACGACATAAAACAAGCATGTTTTATTATTTTTAGTTCCTAATGTTTTTGTTTATTGTTTGGACGGAAATTTTGGTCGGCTTATTTGAGGAAGTTTAAGGTGATGTTCCAAGTTTGTTCGTTTCAACTTGCGGATGTATGATAATGATATTGTTAAGTTTTGTACACGTCCAAGGTATGTGTTTATCGCTTTCTTGACTTTAGCATTTTTATGATACTTAGCCATTTTACAAACTTCCATGTCATTCATTCTTTTGTATACTTGTTCTTGATGTGAACCACTTTAGTTCCCAACCTTTTTGTGAGGTAGCTTTCCATTGTTCATATATGCGCGGAGTACCAACATTCTTGTTCTAACTGGATTTTATTATGCTTAATTTTTGTTTGTGTTGATTATGTGAAAGCATGAAAAGGATCAAGGCATTTTGTTTCATTTTGAGCATAACTACCTAACCAAATAGTCATTCACCTTGTGAGTGTGTGATCACTCATAACCCCTTTGTGCCTTTCTATCATTATCCATGTTGTTTGAACTTAATGCTTGTCTATGAGTATTGAATTCAATTTTTATATGGATTTTGATTAATTGGTTTTTTTAACCCTAAACTTTGTGTTGTTGTATGAATTTTTACCTTGCCTTAGAAAGTGGGGAGTATTCACATGATGATATGGTTGAATTAAAGTTGGGGAGAGAATTATTGTTTACTCATTGGTTAGTTTCCATGAGGTTGAAAAAGAAAAGAAAAAAAAAGAGAGACAAATATGAAAAAGCAAAGCAATGAAAAAAAGAAAGAAAAAGAAAATCCTTGTGAAAGGAAACAAAAAGAGTTCATATAATTGTGCTAAATAAGTATTGTGTGTTGTGTAACACTTGGTATTTTGGAAGAAATTGATTGGAATTTTGTGTTTGAGTCTTTGTGAGTTATCACTCCCTTAGGTTTAGGCCAGTTTTTGTTTCAATTACCATTAGAAATTGCCCCTTGTTTGTTTACGCGACCACGCTACAGCCTTGAAAGCCCTTGTGATTCTTGCCTTTGTATATTCAATGTGAATTTTTGGATGGTTGCATAATTAAGTCTTTTGTTTGCAAGATTGTAGTGTGAGTGAAAAGTACCTCATTTTGTGTTTTTCATCTACTGATGATTGCTTTTGCTAGATGTGATTCACGTTGGAACTTGTGTTATTTTATGATGTTTGGCATGATTTTTGTATTTTGCATTTGTTTTGTGACTATGTTATCATTGTAGTTTAGTGGTAAGTATTTACTTTGTGTGTACCATTTTTCATTTGAACCAATCATTCGTTCCATTTTTTCAAAACCTGTTGATTCTTGATTCTTTGGTTATCACTCTATTTCTTTGAGTGTCTGATTGTTATTTGTGGACAAGTAAGTTTAAATTGGGGAGAGTTTGACAAGTGCAAATTGTAACTATTTTTGTATATAAGTTTTGTTGCACTTATCGATACTTTTTGTGAATATCGTTCGAATAAACTCCGTTTTTGTATAAATATGTTAGTTAGTATATATTTGTGATTTTGATTCATTTATGTAACGATTAATAGCTTTCCATTCGTTTTGTAGGTAATTAAGCATTGTTGGAGCAATGAGTTATAAAAGCTTCAGGATGTGCCATTGGAAGCAATAAAAGGGAGTTGAAGGAAATGCAGGAAACTTCAAGAAATTCACTTTGCGAGCTTGCCAGTGAATGTTTGCTTTGCGAACATCTGGGGAGGTCCCAGTGAATGCTCCCAGAATTTTGGCAGAGGAAAAAGGAGCCAAAGTTCGCTTTGCAAACTCTCCAGCGAGTATTCAATTTGCGAATAAAAATTTGCATTGCGAACTTCTGCAGATAAACAGACACGGTTTAATTGTTCTGAGGCACTTAAGTGCCATATTTTTTAGTTCGCTTTGCGAACTGGACAGATTTTGTAATGTCTATAAGTTCATTTTTACCATTTTTTAGGTTATGTTTTGGGGTATTTATTCCCAATTCATCAAATATTCATTCTTTGTTAGTTTAGAGCTTATAAAAGCATCAATGGAGGTTGCAACTCGACGATTGGGGTGGATGATTCTTAGATCGTGATTGACACCGCGAGAGATTTTGATTCCTCTTCTCTCTTCCCTTTGTAGTTTCCATTTGTTGTGAGCTTGTATGTAAGTTTACCTTGATTATATGTATATTTATTGCTCATGGTGTTGTATAAAACTCATTTTATGAATTAATGTTGATGAATGCTTTCTTTATTTGGGTTTGAGTTGTGGTAGACATATCCTCTTTGAATACGGATTTAGGATGAACATCTATTAGGTTCTAGATTCTAGAGATAGATTTAGGCTTAATATTCACTTGGATATCGATTCTTAATGCTTCCGTGTGGTCGAGTTGCGTGAGAAATCATCGACGAGGCGATGCGGTTGTTCTCTCAACTTTGCGTTAGACATAACCTTTCTTGTGAGCGATACGTGATAATGTTGATGAGTGATTTAGGTTGCGTGCAACTGAGTAGTAAGTTTGAGTATTTGATAGGGTAGATGGAATGTAAACCCGAGAGTTCTCTACTCTCCAAAGAATGAATTCTTTGTATTTTCATAAGTTTTATTTCTCACATTTAATTTAAATGCATTTTAAACCCAAACTCTTTAACATTTAAATTATCGAACGACATTCTTTCCCTCGAACCAATCTTTGTGGACACGACATAAATCCTGGAGGGAAATCTTCCGAAAATAAATATTTTTGCTTGCCGCCTTAACGCACCAACAAAATGGCACCGTTGCGGGGGATTGGTTTTGATATTGAGTTGCATTGCGATAATTTCGATATTTTGGAGTTTTGTACATAATTGTTTATATTGTATATATGCTTATAAAGATACTTGTTTTTCTTTTATTTTCCATTATGTTTGTTCAAGTGTTGTATACACTTTGTTCTCGCTACGTTTGTTTAAGTGTTTGGTTAGGCCACTTGCTTTTGGTTTGCGCGGTGAGGCATCACCATGGCATGAAGGAAGGAAGTTACTAGGTAAGCATTGTAAAGGCGTCGAGCTTACGACATAAAACAAGCATGTTTTATTGTTTTTAGCTTCTAATGTTTTTGTTTGTTGTTTGGACGAAAATTTTGGTCAGCTTATTTGAGGAAATTTAAGGTGATGTTCCAAGTTTGTTCGTTTCAACTTGCGGATGTATGATAATGATATTGTTAAGTTTTTTACACGTCCAAGGTATGTGTTTATCGCTTTATTGACTTTAGCATATTCATGATACTTAGGAATTTTACAAACTTCCATGCCATTCATTATTTTGTATACTTGTTCTTGATGTGAATCACTTTAGTTCCCAATCTTTTTGTGAGGTAGCTTTCCATTGTTCATATATGCGCGGAGTACCAACATTGTTGTTCTAACTGGATTTTATTATGCTTAATCTATTGTTTGTGTTGATTATGTGAAATCATGAAAAGGATCAAGGCATTTTGTTTCATTTTGAGCATAACTACCTAGCCAAATAGTCATTCACCTTGTGAGTGTGTGATCACTCGTAACCCCTTTGTGCCTTTCTATCATTATCCATGTTGTTTGAACTTAATGCTTGTCTATGAGTATTGAATTCACTTTTTGTATGGATTTTGATTGATTGTTTTTTTAACCCTCAACTTTGTGTTGTTGTATTAATTTTTACCTTGCCTTAGAAAGTAGGGAGTATTCACATGATGATATGGTTGAATTCAAGTTTTGGAGAGAATGATTGTTTACTCATTGGTTGGTTTCTGTGAGGTTGAAAAAGAAAAGAAAAAAAAAAGAGAAAAATATGAAAAAGAAAAGAAATGAAAAAAAGAAAGAAAAAGAAAATCCTTGTGAAAGGAAACGAAAAGAGTTCATATAATTGTGCTAAATAAGTATTGTGTGTTGTGTAACACTTGGAATTTTGGAAGAAGTTGATTGAAATTTTGTGTTTGAGTATTTGTGAGTTGATCACTCCCTTAGGTTTAGGCAAGGGTTTTTTTCAATTACCTTTAGAAATTGCCCCTTGTTTGTTTACCAGACCATGCTACAGCCTTGAAAGACCTTGTGAATCTTGCCTTTGTATATTCAATGTGAATTTTTGTATGGTTGCATAATTTAGTCTTTTGTTTGCAAGATTGTTGTGTGAGTGAAAAGTACCTCATTTTATGTTTTTCATCTACCGATGATTGTTTTTGCTAGATCTGGTTCACGTTGGAACTTGTGTTGTTTTAGGATGTTTGGCATGATTTTTGTATTTTGCATTTCTTTTGTGACTATGTTATCGTTGTAGTTTAGTGGTATGTATTTACTTTGTGTGTACCGTTTTTCATTTGAACCATTCATTCGTTCCATTTTTTCAAAACCTGTTGATTCGTGATTCTATGGTTATCACTCTGTTTCTTTGAGTGTCTGATTCTTATTTGTGGACAAACAAGTTTAAGTTGGGGAGAGTTTGATAAGTGCAAATTGTAACTATTTTTTTATATAAGTTTTGTTGCACTTATCGATACTTTTTGAGAATATCGTTCGAATCAACTCCGTTTTATGTATAAATACGTTAGTTAGTATATATTTGTGATTTTGACTCATTTATGTAACGATTAATAGTTTTCCATTCATTTTGTAGGTAATTAAGCATTGTTGGAGCAATGAGTAATAAAAGCTTCAGGATGTGCCATTGGAAGCAATAAAAGGGAGTTGAAGGAAACTTCATGAAATTCGCTTTGCGAGCTTGCCAGCGAATGTTCGCTTTGCGAACATCTGGTGAGGTCCCAGTGAAGGCTCCCAGAATTATGGCAGGGGGAAAAGGGACCAAAGTTCGTTTTGCGAACTCTCCAGCGAGTATTCGCTTTGCGAATAAAAGTTTGCACAACGAACTTCTGCAGAAAAACAGAGTCGGTTTAACTGTTCTGAGGCACTTAAGTGCCATATTTTTGAGTTCGCTTTGCGAACTGGACAGATTTTGTAATGTCTATAAGTTCATTTTTTTCCATTTTTTAGGTTATGTTTTGGGGTATTTGTTCCCAATTCATCAAATCTTCATTCTTTGTTAGTTTAGAGATTAGAAAAGCATCAATGGAGGTTGCAACTCGACGATTGGGGGTGGATGGTTCTTGGATCGTGATTGACACCGCGAGAGATTTTGATTCCTCTTCTCTCTTCTCATTGTAGTTTCCATTTGTTGTGAGTTTGTATGTAAGTTTACCTTGATTATATGTATATTTATTGCTCATGGTGTTGTATAAAACTCATTTTAGGAATTAATGTTGATGAATGCTTTCTTTATTTGGGTTTGAGTTGTGGTAGACATATCCTCTTTGAATTCGGATTTAGGATGAATATCTATTAGGTTCTAGATTCTAGAGATAGATTTAGGATAAATATTCACTTGGATATCGATTCTTAATGCTTCCGTGTGGTCGAGTTGCGTGAGACATCATCGACGAGGCGATGCGGTTGTTCTCTCAAATTTGTGTTAGACATAACCTTTGTTGTGAGCGATACGTGATAATGTTGACAAGTGATTTAGGTTGCATACAACTGAGTAGTAAGTTTGAGTATTTGATAGGGTAGATGAAATGAAAACCCGAGAGTTCTCTACTCTCCAAAGAATGAATTCTTTGTATTTTTATAAATTTTATTTCTCGCATTTAATTTAAACCCATTTTATACCCAAACTCTTTAACATTTAAATTGTCGAACCACATTCTTTCCCTCGAACCAATCTCTGTGGACGCGACATAAATCCCGGAGGGAAATCTTCCGAAAATAAATATTTTTGCTTGCCGCTTTACCGCACCAACAAAATGGCGTCGTTGCCGGGGATTGGTTTTAATATTGAGTTGCATTGCGATAATTTCGATGTTTTGGAGTTTTGTACATAATTGTTTATGTTGTATATATGCTTGTAAAGGTAATTGTTTTGCTTTTATTTTCCATTATGTTTGTTCAAGTGTTGTATACACTTTGTTCCTGTAACATTTGTTTAAGTGTTTGGTTAGGACACTTACTTTTGGTTTGCGCGGTGAGGCATCACCATGGCATGAAGGAAGAGAGTTACTAGCTAAGCACTGTAAATGCGTCGAGCTTACGACATAAAACAAGCATGTTTTATTATTTTTAGTTCCCAATGTTTTTGTTTGTTGTTTGGACGAAAATTTTGGTCGGCTTATTTGAGGAAGTTTAAGGTGATGTTCCAAGTTTGTTCATTTCAACTTGCGGATGTATGATAATGATATTGTTAAGTTTTGTACACGTCCAAGGTATGTGTTTATCGCTTTCTTGACTTTAGCATATTTATGATACTTAGCCATTTTACAAACTTCCATGTCATTCATTCTTTTGTATACTTGTTCTTGATGTGAACCACTTTAGTTCCCAACATTTTTGTGAGGTAGCTTTCCATTGTTCATATATGCGCGGAGTACCAACATTCTTGTTCTAACTGGATTTTATTATGCTTAATTTGTTGTTTGTGTTGATTATGTGAAAGCATGAAAAGGATCAAGGCATTTTGTTTCATTTTGAGCATAACTACCTAACCAAATAGTCATTCACCTTGTGAGTGTGTGATCACTCGTAACCCCTTTGTGCCTTTCTATCATTATCCATGTTGTTTGAACTTAATGCTTGTCTATGAGTGTTGAATTCAGTTTTTGTATGGATTTTGATTGATTGTTTTTTTTTAACCCTAAACTTTGCGTTGTTGTATGAATTTTTACCTTGCCTTAGAAAGTAGGGAGTATTCACATGATGATATGGTTAAATTCAAGTTGGGGAGAGAATTATTGTTTACTCATTGGTTAGTTTCCATGAGGTTGAAAAAGAAATGAAAAAAAAAGAGAGACAAATATGAAAAAGCAAAGCAATGAAAAAAAGAAAGAAAAAGAAAATCCTTGTGAAAGGAAACAAAAAGAGTTCATATAATTGTGCTAAATAAGTATTGTGTGTTGTGTAACACTTGGTATTTTGGAAGAAATTGATTGGAATTTTGTGTTTGAGTCTTTGTGAGTTGATCACTCCCTTAGGTTTAGGCCAGTTTTTGTTTCAATTACCTTTAGAAATTGCCCCTTGTTTGTTTACGCGACCACGCTACAGCCTTGAAAGCCCTTGTGATTCTTGCCTTTGTATATTCAATGTGAATTTTTGGATGGTTGCATAATTAAGTCTTTTGTTTGCAAGATTGTAGTGTGAGTGAAAAGTACCTCATTTTGTGTTTTTCATCTACTGATGATTGCTTTTGCTAGATGTGATTCACGTTGGAACTTGTGTTATTTTATGATGTTTGGCATGATTTTTGTATTTTGCATTTGTTTTGTGACTATGTTATCATTGTAGTTTAGTGGTAAGTATTTACTTTGTGTGTACCATTTTTCATTTGAACCAATCATTCGTTCCATTTTTTCAAAACCTGTTGATTCGTGATTCTTTGGTTATCACTCTGTTTCTTTGAGTGTCTGATTGTTATTTGTGGACAAGCAAGTTTAAATTGGGGAGAGTTTGACAAGTGCAAATTGTAACTATTTTTGTATATAAGTTTTGTTGCACTTATCGATACTTTTTGTGAATATCGTTCGAATAAACTCCGTTTTTGTATAAATATGTTAGTTAGTATATATTTGTGATTTTGATTCATTTATGTAACGATTAATAGTTTTCCATTCGTTTTGTAGGTAATTAAGCATTGTTGGAGCAATGAGTTATAAAAGCCCCAGGATGTGCCATTGGAAGCAATAAAAGGGAGTTGAAGGAAATGTAGGAAACTTCAAGAAATTCACTTTGCGAACTTGCCAGTGAATGTTTGCTTTGCGAACATCTGGCGAGGTCCCAGTGAATGCTCCCAGAATTTTGGCAGAGGAAAAAGGAGCCAAAGTTCGCTTTGCAAACTCTCTAGCGAGTATTCGCTTTGCGAATAAAAATTCGCACTGTGAACTTCTGCAGATAAACAGACACGGTTTAACTGTTCTGAGGCACTTAAGTACCATATTTTTTAGTTCGCTTTGCGAACTGGACAGATTTTGTAATGTCTATAAGTTCATTTTTACCATTTTTTAGGTTATGTTTTGGGGTATTTATTCCCAATTCATCAAATATTCATTCTTTGTTAGTTTAGAGCTTAGAAAAGCATCAATGGAGGTTGCAAATCGACGATTGGGGTGGATGATTCTTGGATCGTGATTGACACCGCGAGAGATTTTGATTCCTCTTCTCTCTTCCCTTTGTAGTTTCCATTTGTTGTGAGCTTGTATGTAAGTTTACCTTGATTATATATATATTTATTGCTCATGGTGTTGTATAAAACTCATTTTATGAATTAATGTTGATGAATGCTTTCTTTATTTGGGTTTGAGTTGCGGTAGACATATCCTCTTTGAATACGGATTTAGGATGAACATCTATTAGGTTCTAGATTCTAGAGATAGATTTAGGCTTAATATTCACTTGGATATCGATTCTTAATGCTTTCGTGTGGTCGAGTTGCGTTAGAAATCATCGACGAGGCGATGCGGTTGTTCTCTCAACTTTGCGTTAGACATAACCTTTGTTGTGAGCGATACGTGATAATGTTGACGAGTGATTTAGGTTGCGTGCAACTGAGTAGTAAGTTTGAGTATTTGATAGGGTAGATGGAATGTAAACCCGAGAGTTCTCTACTCTCCAAAGAATGAATTCTTTGTATTTTCATAAGTTTTATTTCTCACATTTAATTTAAACGCATTTTAAACCCAAACTCTTTAACATTTAAATTATCGAACGACATTCTTTCCCTCGAACCAATCTTTGTGGACACGACATAAATCCTGGAGGGAAATCTTCCAAAAATAAATATTTTTGCTTGCCGCCTTAATGCACCAACAAAATGGCGCCGTTTCCAGGGATTGGTTTTGATATTGAGTTGCATTTCGATAATTTCGATATTTTGGAGTTTTGTACATAATTGTTTATATTGTATATATGCTTATAAAGATACTTGTTTTGCTTTTATTTTCCATTATGTTTGTTCAAGTGTTGTATACACTTTGTTCTCGTTACGTTTGTTTAAGTGTTTGGTTAGGCCACTTGCTTTTGGTTTGCGCGGTGAGGCATCACCATGGCATGAAGGAAGGAAGTTACTAGCTAAGCATTGTAAATGCGTCGAGCTTACGACATAAAACAAGCATGTTTTATTGTTTTTAGCTTCTAATGTTTTTGTTTGTTGTTTGGACGAAAATTTTGGTCAGCTTATTTGAGGAAATTTAAGGTGATGTTCCAAGTTTGTTCGTTTCAACTTGCGGATGTATGATAATGATATTGTTAAGTTTTTTACACGTCTAAGGTATGTGTTTATCGCTTTATTGACTTTAGCATATTCATGATACTTAGGAATTTTACAAACTTCCATGCCATTCATTCTTTTGTATACTTGTTCTTGATGTGAATCACTTTAGTTCCCAATCTTTTTGTGAGGTAGCTTTCCATTGTTCATATATGCGCGGAGTACCAACATTGTTGTTCTAACTGGATTTTATTATGCTTAATCTATTGTTTGTGTTGATTATGTGAAATCATGAAAAGGATCAAGGCATTTTGTTTCATTTTGAGCATAACTACCTAGCCAAATAGTCATTCACCTTGTGAGTGTGTGAGCACTCGTAACCCCTTTGTGCCTTTCTATCATTATCCATGTTGTTTGAACTTAATGCTTGTCTATGAGTATTGAATTCACTTTTTGTATGAATTTTGATTGATTGTTTTTTTAACCCTCAACTTTGTGTTGTTGTATTAATTTTTACATTGCCTTAGAAAGTAGGGAGTATTCACATGATGATATGGTTGAATTCAAGTTGGGGAGAGAATGATTGTTTACTCATTGGTTGGTTTCTGTGAGGTTGAAAAAGAAAAGAAAAAAAAAGAGAAAAATGTGAAAAAGAAAAGAAATGAAAAAAAGAAAGAAAAAGAAAATCCTTGTGAAAGGAAACAAAAAGAGTTCATATAATTGTGCTAAATAAGTATTGTGTGTTGTGTAACACTTGGAATTTTGGAAGAAGTTGATTGGAATTTTGTGTTTGAGTCTTTGTGAGTTGATCACTCCCTTAGGTTTAGGCAAGTTTTTGTTTCAATTAACTTTAGAAATTGCCCCTTGTTTGTTTACCCGACCACACTACAGCCTTGAAAGACCTTGTGAATCTTGCCTTTGTATATTCAATGTGAATTTTTTTATGGTTGCATAATTTAGTCTTTTGTTTGCAAGATTGTTGTGTGAGTGAAAAGTACCTCATTTTATGTTTTTCATCTATCGATGATTGTTTTTGCTAGATGTGATTCACGTTGGAACTTGTGTTATTTTAGGATGTTTGGCATGATTTTTGTATTTTGCATTTCTTTTGTGACTATGTTATCGTTGTAGTTTAGTGGTATGTATTTACTTTGTGTGTACCGTTTTTCATTTGAACCATTCATTCGTTCCGTTTTTTCAAAACCTGTTGATTCATGATTCTATGGTTATCACTCTGTTTCTTTGAGTGTTTGATTCTTATTTGTGGACAAACAAGTTTAAGTTGGGGAGAGTTTGATAAGTGCAAATTGTAACTATTTTTTTATATAAGTTTTGTTGCACTTATCGATACTTTTTGAGAATATCGTTCGAATAAACTCCGTTTTGTGTATAAATACGTTAGTTAGTATATATTTGTGATTTTGACTCATTTATGTAATGATTAATAGTTTTCCATTCATTTTGTAGGTAATTAAGCATTGTTGGAGCAATGAGTAATAAAAGCTTCAGGATGTGCCATTGGAAGCAATAAAAGGGAGTTGAAGGAAACTTCAGGAAATTTGCTTTGTGAGCTTGCCAGCGAATGTTCGCTTTGTGAACATCTGGTGAGGTCCCAATGAAGGCTCCCAGAATTATGGCAGGGGGAAAAGGGACCAAAGTTCATTTTGCGAACTCTCCAGCGAGTATTCGCTTTGCGAATAAAATTTTGCACAACGAACTTCTGCAGAAAAACAGAGTCGGTTTAACTGTTCTGAGGCACTTAAGTGCCATATTTTTGAGTTCGCTTTGCAATTTGGACAGATTTTGTAATGTCTATAAGTTCATTTTTTCCATTTTTTAGGTTATGTTTTGGGGTATTTGTTCCCAATTCATCAAATCTTCATTCTTTGTTAGTTTAGAGATTAGAAAAGCATCAATGGAGGTTGCAACTCGACGATTGGGGGCGGATGGTTCTTGGATCGTGATTGACACCGCGAGAGATTTTGATTCCTCTTCTCTGTTCTCATTGTAGTTTCCATTTGTTGTGAGTTTGTATGTAAGTTTACCTTGATTATATGTATATTTATTGCTCATGGTGTTGTATAAAACTCATTTTACGAATTAATGCTGATGAATGCTTTCTTTATTTGGGTTTGAGTTGTGGTAGACATATCCTTTTTGAATTCGGATTTAGGATGAACATATATTAGGTTCTAGATTCTAGAGATAGATTTATGATAAATATTCACTTGGATATCGATTCTTAATGCTTCCGTGTGGTCGAGTTGCGTGAGACATCATCGACGAGGCGATGCGGTTGTTCTCTCAAATTTATGTTAGACATAACCTTTGTTGTGAGCGATACGTGATAATGCTGACAAGTGATTTAGGTTGCATACAACTAAGTAGTAAGTTTGAGTATTTGATAGGGTAGATGAAATGTAAACCCGAGAGTTCTCTACTCTCCAAAGAATGAATTCTTTGTATTTTTATAAATTTTATTTCTCGCATTTAATTTAAACCCATTTTATACCCAAACTCTTTAACATTTAAATTGTCGAACGACATTCTTTCCCTCGAACCAATCTCTGTGGACGCGACATAAATCCCGGAGGGAAATCTTCCGAAAATAAATATTTTTGCTTGCCGCTTTACCGCACCAACAAAATGGCGTCGTTGCCGGGGATTGGTTTTGATATTGAGTTGCATTGCGATAGTTTCGATGTTTTGTACATAATTGTTTATATTGTATATATGCTTGTAAAGGTAATTGTTTTGCTTTTATTTTCCATTATGTTTGTTCAAGTGTTGTATACACTTTGTTCCTGTAACATTTGTTTAAGTGTTTGGTTAGGACACTTACTTTTGGTTTGCGCGGTGAGGCATCACCATGGCATGAAGGAAGAAAGTTACTAGCTAAGCACTGTAAAGGCGTCGAGCTTACGACATAAAACAAGCATGTTTTATTATTTTTAGTTCCTAATGTTTTTGTTGGTTGTTTGGACGAAAATTTTGGTCGGCTTATTTGAGGAAGTTTAAGGTGATGTTCCAAGTTTGTTCGTTTCAACTTGCGGATGTATGATAATGATATTGTTAAGTTTTTTACACGTCTAAGGTATGTGTTTATCGCTTTCTTGACTTTAGCATATTTATGATACTTAGGCATTTTACAAACTTCCATGCCATTCATTATTTTGTACACTTCTTCTTGATGTGAATAACTTTAGTTCCCAACCTTTTTGTGAGGTAGCTTTCCATTGTTCATATATGCGCGGCGTACCAACATTCTTGTTATAACTGGATTTTATTATGCTTAATCTGTTGTTTATGTTGATTATGTGAAAGCATGAAAAGGATCGAGGCATTTGTTTCATTTTGAGCATAACTACCTAGCGAAATAGTCATTCACCTTGTGAGTGTGTGATCACTCGTAACCCGTTTGTGCATTTCTGTCATTATCCATGTTGTTTGAACTTAATGCTTGTCTATGAGTATTGAATTCACTTTTTGTATGGATTTAGATTGATTGTTTTTTTTTGAACTCTCAACTTTGTGTTGTTGTATGAATTTTTACCTTGTCTTAGAAAGTAGGGAGTATTCACATGATGATATGGTTGAATTCAAGTTGGGGAGAGAATGATTGTTTACTCATTGGTTGGTTTCTATGAGGTTGAAAAAGAAAAGGAAAAAAAAAGAGGAAAATATGAAAAAGATAAGAAAAGAAAAAAAAGAAAGAAAAAGAAAATCCTTGTGAAAGGAAACAAAATGAGTTCATATAATTGTGTTAAATAAGTATTGTTTGTTGTGTAACACTTGGGATTTTGGAAGAAGTGGATTGGAATTTTGTGTTTGAGTCTTTGTGAGTGATCACTCCCTTAGGTTTAGGCAAGTTTTTGTTTCAATTACCTTTAGAAATTGCCCCTTGTTTGTTTACCCGACCATGTTACAGCCTTGAAAGCCCTTGTATTTCTTGCCTTTGTATATTCAATGTGAATTTTTGGATGGTTGCATAATTTAGTCTTTTGTTTGGAAGATTGTTGTGTGAGTGAAAAGTACCTCGTTTTGTGTTTTTCATCTATCGATGATTGTTTTTGCTAGGTGTGATTCACGTTGGAACTAGTGTTGTTTTAGGATGTTTGGCATGAATTTTGTATTTTGCATTTGATTTGTGACTGTGTTATCATTGTAGTTTAGTGGTAAGTATTTACTTTGTGTGTACCGTTTTTAATTTGAACCATTCATTCGTTCCGTTTTTTCAAAATGTGTTGATTTGTCATTATTGGGTTATCACTCTGTTTCTTTGAGTGTTTGATTCTTGTTTGTGGACAAACAAGTTTAAGTTAGGGGGAGTATGATAAGTGCAAATTATAACTATTTTTGTATATAAGTTTTGTTGCTCTTATCAATACTTTTTGTTAATATCGTTAGAATAAACGCCGTTTTGTGTATAAATACATTAGTTAGTATATATTTGTGATTTTGATTCATTTATGTAACGATTAATAGTTTTCCATTCATTTTGTAGGTAATTAATCATTGTTGGAGCAATGAGTAGTAAAAGCTTCTGGATGTGTCATTTGAGCAATAAAAGGGAGTTGAAGGAAATGCAGGAAACTTCAGGAAATTTGCTTTGCGAACTTGCCAGTGAATGTTCGCTTTGCGAACATCTGGCGAGGTCCCAGCGAATGCTCCCAGAATTATGGCAGAGGAAAAAGGGACCAAAGTTCGCTTTGTGAACTCTCCAGCGAGTATTCGCTTAGCGAATAAAAGTTCGCACTGCGAACTTCTACAGAAAAACAAAGTCAGTTTAACTGTTCTGAGGCACTTAAGTGCCATATTTTTTAGTTGCTTTGCGAACTGGACAAATTTTGTAATGTCTATAAGTTCATTTTTACCATTTTTTAGGTTATGTTTTGGGGTATTTGTTCCTAATTCATCAAATCTTCATTCTTTGTTAGTTTAGAGCATAGAAAAGCATCAATGGAGGTTCCAACTCGACGATTGGGGGTGGATGATTCTTGGATCGTGATTGACATCGCGAGAGATTTTGATTCCTCTTATCTCTTCCCTTTGTAGTTTCCATTTGTTGTGAGCTTGTATGTAAGTTTACCTTGATTATATGAATATTTATTGCTCATGCTGTTGTATAAAACTCATTTTACGAATTAATGTTGATGAATGCTTTCTTTATTTGGGTTTGAGTTGCGGTAGACATATCCTCTTTGAGATAGATTTAGCATTAATATTCACTTGGATATCGATTCTTAATGCTTCTGTGTGGTCGAGTTGCGTGAGACATCATCGACAAGGAGATGCGGTTGTTCTCTCAACTTTGCGTTAGACATAACCTTTGTTGTAAGTGATACATGATAATGTTGACGGGTGATTTAGGCTGCGTGCAACTGAGTAGTAAGTTTGAGTATTTGATCGGGTAGATGAAATGTAAACCAGAGAGTTCTCTACTCTCCAAAGAATGAATTCTTTGTATTTTCATAAGTTTTATTTCTCGCATTTAATTTAAACGCATTTTAAACCCAAACTCTTTAACATTTAAATTGTCTAACGACATTTTTTCCCTCGAACCAATCTCTGTGGACATGACATAAATCCCGGAGGGAAATCTTCCAAAAATAAATATTTTTGCTTGCCGCTTTACCGTACCAACAAAATGGCGTCGTTGCCGGGGATTGGTTTAGATATTGAGTTGCATTGCGATAGTTTCGATGTTTTGGAGTTTTGTACATAATTGTTTGTATTGTATATATGCTTGTAAAGATACTTCTTTTGCTTTTATATTCCATTATGTTTCTTCAAGTGTTGTATACACTTTGTTCCCGTAATGTTTGTTTAAGTGTTTGGTTCGGACACTTGCTTTTGGTTTGCGCAGTGAGACAGCACCATGGCATGAAGGAAGGAAGTTACTAGCTAAGCACTGTAAAGGCGTCGAGCTTACGACATAAAACAAGCATGTTTTATTGTTTTTAGTTTCTAATGTTTATGTTTGTTGTTTGGACAAAAATTTTGGTCGGCTTATTTGAGGAAATTTAAGGTGATGTTCCAAGTTTGTTCATTTCAACTTGCGGATGTATGATAATGATATTGTTAAGTTTTTTACACCTCCAAGGTATATGTTTATCGCTTTCTTGACTTTATCATATTCATGATACTTAGGCATTTTACAAACTTCCATGCCATTCATTCTTTTGTATACTTGTTCTTGATGTGAATCACTTTAGTTTCCAACCTTTTTGTGAGGTAGCTTTCCATTGTTCATATATGCGCGGCGTACCAACATTCTTGTTATAATTGGATTTTATTATGCTTAATCTGTTGTTTGTGTTGATTAAGTGAAATCATGAAAAGGATCGAGGCATTTAGTTTCATTTTGAGCATAACTACATATCCAAATAGTCATTCACCTTGTGAGTGTGTGATCACTCATAAACCTTTTATGCCTTTCTGTCATTATCCATGTTGTTTGAACTTAATGCTTGTCAATGAGTATTGAATTCACTTTTTGTATGGATTTTGATTGATTGTTTTTTTTTGAACCCTCAACTTTGTGTTGTTGTATGAATTTTTACCTTGCCTTAGAAAGTAAGGAGTATTCATATGATGATATGGTTGAATTTAAGTTGGGGAGAGAATGATTGTTTACTCATTGGTTGGTTTCTATGAGGTTGAAAAAGAAAAGAAAAAAAAAAGAGGAAAATATGAAAAAGAAAAGAAAAGAAAAAAAGAAAGAAAAATAAAATCCTTGTGAAAGGAAACAAAATGAGTTAATATAATTGTGTTAAATAAGTATTGTTTGTTGAGTAACACTTGGGATTTTGGAAGAAGTTAATTGGAATTTTGCGTTTGAGTCTTTGTGAGTGATCACTCCCTTAGGTTTAGGCAAGTTTTTGTTTCAATTTCCTTTAGAAATTGCCCCTTGTTTGTTTACCCGACCACGTTACAGCCTTGAAAGCCCTTGTATTTCTTGCCTTTGTATATTCAATGTGAATTTTTGGATGGTTGCATAATTTAGTCTTTTGTTTGGAAGATTGTTGTGTGAGTGAAAAGTACCTCATTTTGTATTTTTCATCTACCGATGTTTGTTTTTGCTAGGTGTGATTCACATTGGAACTCCTGTTGTTTTAGGATGTTAGGCATGATTTTTGTATTTTGCATTTCTATTGTGACTATGTTATCGTTGTAGTTTAGTGTTAAGTATTTACTTTGTGTGTACTGTTTTTCATTTGTTCCATTTTTTCAAAACCTGTTGATTCGTGATTCTTTGGTTATCACTCTGTTTCTTTGAGTATTTGCTTCTTGTTTATGGACAAATAAGTCTAAGTTGGGGAGAGTTTGATAAATGCAAATTATAACTAATTTTGTATATAAGTTTTGTTGCACTTATCGATACTTTTTATTATTATCGTTCGTATAAACGCCGTTTTGTGTATAAATACGTTAGTTAGTATATATTTGTGATTTTGATTCATTTATGTAACGATTAATAGTTTTCCATTCATTTTGTAGGTAATTAAGCATTGTTTGAGCAATGAGTAAAAAAAACCTTCAGGACGTGCCATTGGAAGCAATAAAAGGGAGTTGAAGGAAATGCAGGAAACTTCAGGAAATTCGCTTTGCGAGCTTGCCAGCGAATGTTCACTTTGTGAACATCTGGCGAGGTCCCAGCGAATGCTCCCAGAATTATGGTAGAGGAAAAAAGGACCAAAGTTCACTTTACGAACTCTCCAGCGAGTATTCGCTTTACGAATAAAAGTTCGCACTGCGAACTTCTGCAGAAAAACAGAGTCTGTTTAACTGTTCTGAGGCACTTAAGTGCCATATTTTTTAGTTCGCTTTGCGATCTAGACAGATTTTGTAATGTCTATAAGTTCATTTTTACCATTTTTTAGGTTATGTTTTGGGGTATTTGTTCCCAATTCATCAAATCTTCATTCTTCGGTAGTTTAGAGCTTAGAAAAGCATCAATGGAGGTTGCAACTCGACGATTGGGGGTGGACTATTCTTGGATCGTGATTGACACCGCGAGAGATTTTGATTCCTCTTCTCTCTTCCAATTGTAGTTTCCATTTGTTGTGAGTTTGTATGTAAGTTTACCTTGATTATATGAATATTTATTGCTCATGGTGTTGTATAAAACTCAGTTTACAAATTAATGTAGATGAATGCTTTGTTTATTTGGGTTTGAGTTGCGGTAGACATATCCTCTTTGAATCCAGATTTAGGATGAACATCAATTAGGTTCTAGATTCTAGAGATAGATTTAGCCTTAATATTCACTTGGATATCGATTCTTAATGCTTCTGTGTGGTCGAGTTGCGTGAGACATCATCGACGAGGCGATGCGGTTGTTCTCTCAACTCTGTGTTAGACATAACCTTTGTTGTAAGCGATACATGATAATGTTGACGGGTGATTTAGGTTGCGTGTGTCACACCCTAATTTTTGACCCTAAAATTTTGTTTTTTAACATTAAATAATTAGAATAATTAGTATTTTATTTTAATTTTATTTTAAATATTTATTTTCATTATTATTATTACTTTTAATTTAAATACTGTTTAGAATAAATAAATAGGTTTTAGTTTCTATTTTAAATTTATTAAATTATTTGAATATCATTTAGTTTTAATATCATTTAATTTTAATATTATTTAGTTTTAATTTAATTTAATTTTAATATCATTTAGTTTTAATTTTATTTAATTTTAATGTTATTTAATTTGGGCCTCCAATTGGATATTAGGGACATTATTGGTAACTAAAAATTAACCCTAATTCAGTCTCTATATATATACATGTTAGCATTGGTGAAAGGGGGACTGAAAAAAAAAAGAAAAAAGAGAACACGCCGACCATATTCCAATTGAGAGACATAGCGGTAGCTGGTACTTTGTCGTTTCACTTCCTTTTAACATCATATGTTGTTTTCATGGTTTTAAAAAAAAAACGTGTATCCTATTTGGATATTGCCAGAACAAAGCCATGCATACGTATAATGTTTTCATGTTTTCGCTAATAGTAAAGTTCACGTTTTCATACAGAGGTAACATTGTGATTCAATTATTTATTTATTTATTTTTTCTTTTCTGCTTTTTTTTTTAGCTTAGTATTGTAATATACATATATATTATATAACACGTGCAACTTATATATATATATATATAAAGTACGGCAATGTTTTATTTATGTTGTTCGCATCGAATTATGTCAATACACTGTTTTGCATATTGATTTGTATGACGCGTGACATTTTTGATGATTTGATCCGGTTGCGATGATCGCATTTTTGCGTTAGCAACATTATTACTTTAAAATTTTTTAAAATTTATTTATTTTATGCATTCTCTATCTCTAAAAAATTTTAGATCCTTACGATTTAGATTCAGTTGCGATGACTGCGTTTTCGCGATAGCAATATTGTTGAGGTTTTTTTTATCAAAGCTAAATTTCACTTTTTTTTTAGTTGTTTTTTTTTTGTTATATTTAGATCCGTGCAATTCGGATCCGGTTGCGATGACCGCGTTTTCACGATAGCAATATTGTCGAGGTTTTTATCAAAGTTAAATTTTTCTTTTCTTTGAGTTGCTTTCTTTTGTTATATTTAGATCCGTACAATTCGGATCCAGTTGCGATGACCGCGTTTTCGCGATAGCAATGTTGTTGAGGCTCTTTTTTTTTTTAATTTTCTTTTCTTTGTAAAAATATTACAATTTTAAAACACTTTAAAATTTCTTTTTATTTTTGTTTCCTTTTTTATAAATTTAGATCCGCATAATTTGAATCCATTGCGATGACCACGTTGAGTGTAGCAAACCGTTTGTCGATTTTGATCGATTTCTATGCGGATTTATATGTGTTTATCGTTGCATTTTGATTTCGGAGTTAAAATCTAATTTAACCTTCGAGAACCGCTTGAGTGCATATAGTCATTTGCTTGGCTTCTCATAGAGTGATTCTTACATGAATCCACTCTTAGTTAGTTTCAAAGCTAAATTCAGTTGTCATTCGATTTCGGTTGGTTTTGGACCCTTATTGTTGGGCCTGGATCCCATTTTTTCTAAATGCACCCACTTATTTGTTATTTCTCTTAAGCCCATTCCTTTTCTTTATTAATTTTTTATGTTTAATTTAATTTCTTTTAATTTTATATTTTATTAAATAAAAAAAACTCAAAAAATAATTATTAAGTAACTTTTGATTAATTTTATTAAATTCTTTTATTTAATACTAATTAATCCATTAAAGGATTAAATTTATTAAATATTTGACTTTAATTCAATTAATTATTTTAAATTAATTTTTTCTTAATCCTAAAAATTTCAAAAATACTGCTTATTTAGTTCTCAGTTCTAAATTTTCTTTTTTTAGATATTACCTATTTTAATTTTAATTTTTAAATAACTTATTCTCCTTATTTCAAGCGATAAATAACATAAATAATAACAAGAGATTCCTGTAGAGTACTACAGACGTTTAGGATGCTAATACCTTCCCTAGGCGTAACTAACCCCCGAACTTAGATTCTCTTAACTTAGGTTTTTTCGATCTTTAACCCTTTCCTTTGGATAAAATAAAGACCGGTGGTGAACCTTAAGATTTGTGATCCTAGTTAACATAATCACTATGGTATCCGATTCTCACCGCGACAGAAATGGCGACTTCACTGGGGACTTTCGAGGGTTTCCCCTAACTTGTTTATATCTATGTTATTTATTTGCTTATTTGCCTATATATCTTTATATCTGTATATATACCTATTTTGCTTGGTTTTTCTGTGTGCAGGGTACTATTTGTGTGGTGAGGCAAAGTCCTACACCCGGACTAGAGTGAAATTAAGATAGGAAAACGGTGAGACTTCAATGATACGTTGAGGGAGTTGATTCCTGAAAAAGTAAATTGAGACTTCACCACTCAGTCTAGGCCCTCTCGAATAAAATATTTGTCCAACGAGTTCATTCGTGAACCCAACTTGGCCCTCGGGACTGGGGACTGTAGTTACCTTTAACCCAACTTGGCCTATTAGGATGTAGTGTGGGGACTACGCGGGAGTCTATTTCTGCAATAGTCTCTACGCGATACTACACTCAGACGAGATTCTCTTGAGAATATTATTGACTACCAAGTGATTTGGAAAATCGATAATATCCGAAAGATAGATTGTAGACTCTGGGAACTTTGTAGAACCCGTTCGACAGGTACAAATAAACCTCTAGTACATACCTTGGGAAGGGTAGACCATGGCTCCATGCTCGTGATCTTCAAGCCTAAGCCTTTGTTTGCCTGTATATGTGTATACCTGTGCTTATGCATCTATTCATGCATTCATGCATAACCATTCAGTTTTAAGAAACTCAATTATTCATTCATTTGCAAAATCAATAAAAATCCTGGATTATAAAATGAAACTTTTTTCAGTCTTTCCGAAATGTTTGCAACCTACTCTTGAGTTCCTTAAAACCATTACATTGCATTGCATATCATTTGCATGATTCATTGCATACATCCGTTTGTCCAGCAACTCATTTCCATCTATCTTTATCTTCAGTGTCACCTGTGAGTCGTCAAGCTGATTCCTCGACATCGATACCAGACTAGAGTTAACTACAGACGCATAATGGCAAAGCAAGAAGCACACAATGCTGAGATGCAAATGGAGATCGACAACCTTAAGTCAAACATGGCAAAGCTCACTAAAATGCTCCAAGTTTTGATTGCTAGAGGAGAACCACCTCAAAGGACTGTCATTCAGGAAGTTTCAAATGCAGATCCTCATCCTGTTCAGGTGCAACCTTTAACATGGCCAGAGTTTGGTTTACCTTCAAACTACTCACCACCTCTTGCATCTACTGGTATGATTGGTCAGACTGCTGGACCAGTTTTTCAAGCTCCTATTTTTGCCGAGCCTCAACCTATAGTTCAGACTACTCGGGCTCCTTTTGAGAACCCTCTCTATGAGTATAATGCCGCCAGTGCTCAGGGTGAAGACCGTGAAGACTTTGTTGAACCTGAGGTTATCTGTGAACAGTTTCAGACTATAGACAAGAGACTTAAAGCTGTAGAGGGTACTGATTTCTTCAACATTGATGCAGAAAACATGGGTTTGGTTTCTGACCTTGTTATGCCTACTAAGTTCAAGGCTATCGATTTTGTGAAGTACAAAAGTGATTCTTGTCCAAGAGCTCATTTGGTCATGTATACCCGAAAGATGGCTGCTCATGCCAAGAATCAGAAGTTGCTTATCCACTATTTTCAAGATAGTCTGAGTGGAGCTTCTCTCAAATGATATATGAATCTTGAACAGAACATCATTCACTGTTTCCAGGACCTTATTAATGCCTTCATGAAGTAATACAAGTATAACCTCGACATGGCTCCTGACCGCCATCAGCTGCAAAACATGTCTCAGAAGGATAAAGAGTCTTTCAAGGAATATGCTCAGCGCTGGAGAGAGTTGGCTTCCCAAGTTGAACCTCATTTGGCAGAGAAAGAATTAACTGGACTGTTTATGGACACCTTGTCTCCATTCTACTGGGAGAAGATGATTGGTAGTGTTTCATCCAGCTTCACCGATTTGGTTACTATTGGTCAGAGACTCGAGGAGGGACTTAAGAATGGTAAAGTATCCAAAACTGCTGAATCTTCTAATGGAGCGAAGAAATCCTATGGGAACTTCCAGAAGAAGAGAGAAGATCAGACTAATGTTGTCATATTTGAAACAAGAGGGCCTCGACCCCAGCCTCATTATTCTGATCACCCTGTTGTTGCTGCTGTTACTCCCATGATTACTGCTCCACGACCGGCTCAAGCTACTCAACGTCCGACTGTTAGACAAAATCAATACCATAATAGGAGTCATTTTGATCCTATTCCAATGATGTACACTGAATTATATCCTGGTCTGGTTCAGAAAGGTTTGATTACCACTAAGGCTTTGCCTCCTCCTCCAGATCCACTTCCACCTGGGTTCAGATCTGATCTCCACTGCGCATTCCATGAAGGTGCCTCCGGACATGACTTGGAACATTGCTATGCACTAAAGGCTAGAGTGTGTGACTTGATTATGGTCGGAATCATCAACTTTCGTGACACCAATCCTAATGTCCAGACGAATCCTCTGCCAGAGCATGCCAAGTGAAGCTTCAGTCGACTTCAGCAGACTTTAGTGTTTTAGACAGGACAACTCACTCTTTGTTTCTGATTAGCCATTAGGCCATGTTTCTTATTGTTTGCACTTTCTTTGTACTAGTTGTTTGCATTTGAATTGTGTTTGTACTTTCATGATTGATGAAATAAGCATTTGCAACTTTTAATTCAATTTATTTGTGTTTGCTATTTTACGCTTTATATTTCAAAAAAAAAACACAAAAAACAAAAACAAAAAATTATCTCTTTTCCACTTTCCTTTTGATTATGCTAAGATTGGAGGGAGGATGATGAAAATGTTATACTCATAATTGTTGTTGGTATGCTTTCAAATCAAAACTTTGCTGACGATGTAAGGCATTGTTTCAATTCCTAAACACTGGAGAAATAAGGAAGATAAACCCTCGTCAACCCCTTTGAGCCTTGAAGTAGGAGTTTCTTTTCTTTACAAATAAAAACCCGCAATCTTAACCTGGGGCAGGGTAGTTCTCAGTTAACTTGATTATGCATTCAAATACGAGAGCTTCATGCAAGACACCTTTCAACAAAAGTTTGCATTCACAAACTTTCCTTCGCACGCAACAAGCAAGTGTCGAAGATGTCTTTCAAGTCAAACACCAATGATGGTTCGCCGTAATCATTAAGCCAGACAGTCATAAACTTTCAACTCTTCCAAATTAAATGTTGTACAAGTTGTTCCCAAAGTGATAAACAAATAAGGATCCTCAAGAAATCCTTACTCAAAGAATGAGCCGAGTCCCTTTCGAGGCAAAAGCTAAGAAAGATGGGAAGCTCATGACCTTACCTTCTACAAAGAGAAATAAAAACAAGCTTGTATGACGACCAAAAGTTGTAAGGAAGAAGTGACTACCATCTCAAGTTCATTTCTAAACCATCATCATTATCATCAGTACAATTCCTAACTTATGGGAACCTGAGTGCATAGTCTAAATTAACTGAGCATAGGACTGGAGATCATCACGAAGATTGGGTGGGCACAAATAAACTTTGAGCCTTTATCCTTTGTTTCTTAAACCGTGAACCAGGCCACGTTACAACCCTCAAAAGACCTAATTGAAGCAAGGTTATTTTGAAAGCATACTACAGCAAGGGTGCGTAAACTGACTCCTAAAGATCTTTGCAGATCATTTTTGTTGGCATCACGCCTTTTTGTTTTATCTTTCACTTTTAAACCTCTTGAACCACCGTGTTCTGACCAGTGACCCTATTGTTTTACCTCGTTCCAAAAATGATTTTGATTTCAAAAGTTGCATGAACTTTACATTTACTATGTTGGTATGAACACTTTTGTTTGCAAACTGGCTTCCTCTTAAGGAATTTTCAAACATTTGAGAAACTTGGTCGGTGATCCAATAAGGGGCAAGTTCTTTCCAGATCAGGTTAAAAATCAGTTCAAGATTTGTTACAGTGCAAGTCTTTCTCAGAATTGGTTTATTCATAATATCTTCCGAGACTCAGACTGGGGGCAAGCTTTCCAAGTGCACAGTTAAGCAGTCATTTACAGAATCAATTCACCTGAAGCAATTATCAGTTCATCTACAACAGACAGCTAATCAGGGGCAGTTTACTTGAAGAATCCCCATGCAGCTTTCCATCCCTCCTATAAGGATCACCAGTTTGATACAGTTTACCAGTATGGAAGAATTGTGCTCAGTAGCATCTTTAGTCCCAAGAAGAATGGCAGTGATCTCCATGTTGAGGAATCAGTCTTCCAGTCCTGTCTTCTTCACAAAAGAGTCGAGTCGTGTCTTCGACGTCTACATTGCATTTACATTTGCATTTGATCATATATCATCTGCATAATTCATATACATATGCATAGCAAGAGTGTCATCCTCATTTGCACTCATTTGCATTCTCCATTGGTCGTGTTGTTATCCACGTCTTACCTTTGCAGTCAAACTCCAACTCACTTGGAACCTACCAAACAGATATTTTCGTGTCTATCCAATGTTTTCCTGGGTACCTCCTTGTTCATATTCGTCCAATGCTTTCTTGGGTATATCTTTGTTCACATTCATCTAAAACCATTATAAGATATTGTGATTGTACCTTTCATTCAAGGCCATTATTGGATGTCTGGTTTCTTTTCCATCTGATGTTTTTCCGGATGGGTCCCTCTATCCGATGTTCTTCTGGATATGTACTTTTGTTCTGATGTTTATCCCAGAACATTCTTTGTGTCTATCTGACGTTCTTCCAGATATGACGTTGTGTCTGACGTTTTTCCAGATGTGTCCTTTATTCTGATGTTCTCCCAGAACTTATCTGATGTTCTTCCAGATATTACCTTTGATTCTGATACTTTTCCATAATCGCTCCGATGTTCTTCCGGATATATACTTTTATTCTGATATTCTTCCAGAACCTGTCTGACGTTTTTCCAGACATTCATATCGATTCTGATGCTTTTTCGGAATCTATCCGATGTTTTTCCGGATATGTCTCTATTTCTGATGTTCTTCCAGATTGAGTCTTTGTTATCTGATGTTCTTCCAGATATATCACCTTGTTTATCTGATGTTCTTCCGGATATGTGACTTTATTCTGATGCTTTTCCGGAATGACCTTGCTTTTACCGTTTGATGTTTTCCCAGATGTGTCTGCTCCTGATGTTTTTCCAGAGCCCTTTTATGTCTATCTAATGCTCTTCCGAATATGACCTTGTTTATCAGATGTTTTCTCAGATATGATGTTCCGTATCTGACGTTCTCCCAGATATGTTTTCCAAATCTTTACCCGTACATTGAATGATTTTCTAAATGTTTCGGGTGTATCTTCAAGATCTCTGTCTTTCATTTCATATCATATCACAAGGCATCTTAGAGCCAAAAATTGTGCATGTTTGTATTTAAGTATCTCCTATCACGTCGAGACGAAGATTTCAATCCCCGTATCTCCGGATAGAAGAAACTTAAATAGGGGCATCTGTCACACCCTAATTTTTGACCCTAAAATTTTGTTTTTTAACATTAAATAATTAGAATAATTAGTATTTTATTTTAATTTTATTTTAAATATTTATTTTCATTATTATTATTACTTTTAATTTAAATACTGTTTAGAATAAATAAATAGGTTTTAGTTTCTATTTTAAATTTATTAAATTATTTGAATATCATTTAGTTTTAATATCATTTAATTTTAATATTATTTAGTTTTAATTTAATTGAATTTTAATATCATTTAGTTTTAATTTTATTTAATTTTAATGTTATTTAATTTGGGCCTCCAATTGGATATTAGGGACATTATTGATAACTAAAAATTAACCCTAATTCAGTCTCTATATATACACATGTTAGCATTGGTGAAAGGGGGACCGAAAAAAAAATGAAAAAAGAGAACACGCCGACCATATTCCAATTGAGAGACATAGCGGTAGCTGGTACTTTGTCGTTTCACTTCCTTTTAACATCATATGTTGTTTTCATGGTTTTTAAAAAAAAAACGTGTATCCTATTTTGATATTGCCAGAACAAAGCCATGCATACGTATGATGTTTTCATGCTTTCGCTAATAGTAAAGTTCACGTTTTCATACAACGGTAACATCGTGATTCAATTATTTATTTAATTATTTATTTATTTCTTTTCTACTTTTTTTTTTTAGTTTAGTATTGTAATATACATATAAATTATATAACACGTGCAAATTATATATATATATATTTAAAGTACGGCAATGTTTTATTTATGTTAGAATTATGTTGTTCGAATCGAATTATGTCGCTACGCTGTTTTGCATATTGATTTGCATAACGCGTGACATTTTTGATGATTTGATCCGGTTGCGATGATCGCATTTTTGCGTTAGCAACATTATTGCTTTAAAATTTTTAAATTTTTTTTTTATGTGTTCTCTATCTCTAAAAAATTTTAGATCCTTACGATTTAGATCCAGTTGCGATGACCGCGTTTTCGCGATAGCAATATTGTTGAGGTTTTTTTTATCAAAGTTAAATTTCTCTTTTTTTTAGTTGTTTTTTTTTTGTTATATTTAGATCCGTGCAATTCGGATCCGGTTGCGATGACCGCGTTTTCGCGATAGCAATATTGTTGAGGTTTTTATCAAAGTTAAATTTTTTTTTCTTTGACTTGCTTTCTTTTGTTATATTTAGATCCGTACAATTTGGATCCAGTTGCCATGACCGCGTTTTCGCGATAGCAATGTTGTTGAGGCTTTTTTTTTTTTATTTTTTAATTTTCTTTTCTTTGTAATAATATTACAATTTTAAAACACTTTAAAATTTCTTTTTATTTTTGTTTCCTTTTTTATAAATTTAGATCCGCATAATTTGAATCCATTAAGATGACCACGTTGAGTGTAGCAAACCGTTTGTCGATTTTCATCGGTTTCTATGCGGATTTATATTTGTTTATCGTTGCATTTTGATTTCGGAGTTAAAATCTAATTTAACCTTCGAGAACCGCTTGAGTGCATATAGTCATTTGCTTGGCTTCTCATAAAGTGATTCTTACATGAATCCACTCTTAGTTAGTTTCAAAGCTAAATTCAGTTGCCATTCGATTTCGGTTGGTTTTGGACCCTTATTGTTGGGCCTGGATCCCATTTTTTCTAAATGCACCCACTTATTTGTTATTTCTCTTAAGTCCATTCCTTTTCTTTATTAATTTTTTATGTTTAATTTAATTTCTTTTAATTTTATATTTTATTAAATAAAAAAAACTCAAAAAATAATTATTAAGTAACTTTTGATTAATTTTATTAAATTCTTTTATTTAATACTAATTAATCCATTAAAGGATTAATTTTATTAAATATTTGACTTTAATTCAATTAATTATTTTAAATTAATTTTTTTTTAATCCTAAAAATTTCAAAAATACTGCTTATTTAGTTCTCAGTTCTAAATTTTCTTTTTTTAGATATTACCTATTTTAATTTTAATTTTTAAATAACTTCTTCTCCTTATTTCAAGAGATAAATAACATAAATAATAACAAGAGGTTCTTGTAGAGTACTACAGACGTTTAGGATGCTAATACCTTCCCTAGGCGTAACCAACCTCCGAACTTAGATTCTCTTAACTTAGGTTTTTTCGATATTTAACCCTTTCCTTTGGATAAAATAAAGACCGGTGGTGAACCTTAAGATTTGTGATCCTAGTTAACATAATAGCTATGGTATCCGATTCTCACCGTGACAGCGTGCAACTGAGTAGTAAGTTTGAGTATTTGATAGGGCAGATGAAATGTAAACCAGAGAGTTCTCTACTCTCCAAAGAATGAATTATTTGTATTTTTATAAGTTTTATTTCTCGCATTTAATTTATCCGCATTTTAAACCCAGACTCTTTAACATTTAAATTGTCGAACGACATTCTTTCCCTCGAACTAATCTCTGTGGACATGACATAAATCCCGGAGGGAAATCTTCCGAAAATAAATATTTTTGCTTGCCACTTTACCGCACCAACAAAATGGCGTCGTTGCTGGGGATTGGTTTTGATATTGAGTTGCATTGCGATAGTTTCGATGTTTTGAGGTTTTGTACATAATTGTTTATATTGTATATATGCTTGTAAAGATACTTGTTTTGCTTTTGTTTTCCAATATGTTTGTTCAAGTGTTGTATACACTTTGTTCCCGTAACATTTGTTTAAATGTTTGGTTAGGACACTTGCTTTTGGTTTGCGCGGTGAGGCAGCACCATGGCATGAAGGAAGGAAGTTACTAGCTAAGCACTGTAAAGGCGTCGAGCTTACGACATAAAACAAGCATTTTTTATTATTTTTAGTTTCTAATGTTTTTTGTTTGTTGTTTAGGCAAAAATTTTGGTCGGCTTATTTGAGGAAATTTAAGGTAATGTTCCAAGTTTGTTCGTTTCAACTTGTGGATGTATGATAATGATATTGTTAAGTTTTTTACACGTCCAAGGTATGTGTTTGTCGCTTTATTGACTTTAGCATATTCATGATACTTAGGCATTTTACAAACTTCCATGTCATTCATTCTTTTGTATACTTGTTCTTGATGTGAATCACTTTAGTTCCCAACCTTTTTGTGAGATAGCTTTCCATTGTTCATATATGCGCGGAGTACCAACATTCTTGTTCTAACTGGATTTTCTTATGCTTAATATGTTGTTTGTGTTGATTATGTGAAAGCATGAAAAGCATCGAGGCATTTTGTTTCATTTTGAGCATAACTACCTATCCAAATAGTCATTCACCTTGTGAGTGTGTGATCACTTGTAACGTGCCTTTCTGTCATTATCCATGTTGTTTGAACTTAATGCTTGTCTATGAGTTTGAATTCACTTTTTGTATGGATTTTGATTGATTGTTTTTTTTAACCCTCAACTTTATGTTGTTGTATGAATTTTTACCTTGCCTTAGAAAGTAGGGAGTATTCACATGATTATATGGTTGAATTCAAGTTGGGGAGAGAATGATTGTTTACTCATTGGTTGATTTCTATGAGGTCGAAAAAGAAAAGAAAAAAAAAGAGAGAAAAATATGAAAAAGAAAAGAAAAGAAAAAAAGAAAGAAAAAGATAATCCTTGTGAAAGGAAACAAAAAGAGTTCATATAATTGTGCTAAATAAGTATTGTGTGTTGTGTAACACTTGGGATTTTGGAAGAAGTTGATTGGAATTTTGTGTTTGAGTCTTTGTGAGTAGATCACTCCTTTAGGTTTAGGCAAGTTTTTGAATTACCTTTAGAAATTGCCCCTTATTTGTTTACCCGACCACGCTGCAGCCTTGAAAGACCTTGTGATTCTTGCCTTTGTATATTCAATGTGAAGTTTTGGATGGTTGCATAATTTAGTCTTTTGTTTGCAAGATTGTTGTGTGAGTCAAAAGTACCTCATTTTGTGTTTTTCATCTACCGATGATTGTTTTTGCTAGGTGTGATTCGTGTTGGAACTTGTGTTGTTTTAGGATGTTTGGCACGATTTTTGTATTTTGCATTTGTTTTGTGACTATGTTATCGATGTAGTTTTGTGCTAAGTATTTACTTTGTGTGTACCGTTTTTCATTTGAACCATTCATTTGTTCTGTTTTTTCAAAACCTGTTGATTCATGATTCTTTGGTTATCACTCTGTTTCTTTGAGTATCTGCTTCTTGTTTGTGGACAAACAAGTCTAAGTTGGGGAGAGTTTGATAAATGCAAATTGTAACTAATTTTGTATATAAGTTTTGTTGCACTTATCGATACTTTTTGTTAATATCGTTCGAATAAACGCCGTTTTGTGTATAAATACGTTAGTTAGTATATATTTGTGATTTTGATTCATTTATGTAACGATTAATAGTTTTCCATTCATTTTGTAGGTAATTAAGCATTGTTGGAGCAATGAGTAATAAAAGCTTCAGGATGTGCCATTGGAAGCAATAAAAGGGAGTTGAAGGAAATGCAAGAAACTTTAGGAAATTCGCTTCGCGAGCTTGCCAGCGAATTTTCGCTTTGCGAACATCTAGCGAGGTCCCAGTGAATTCTCCCAGAATTATGGAAGAGGAAAAAGGGACCAAAGTTTGCTTTGCGAACTCTCCAGCGAGTATTCGCTTTGCGAATAAAAGTTCGCTGGGAAATTCTACAGAAAAACAGAGTCGGTTTAACTATTCTAAGGCAATTAAGTGCCATATTTTTTTGTTCGCTTTGCAAACTAGATAGATTTTGTAATGTCTAAAAGTTCATTTTTACCATTTTTTAGGTTATGTTTTAGGGTATTTGTTCCCAATTCATAAAATCTTCATTCTTTGTTTGTTTAGAGCTTAGAAAAGCATCGATGGAGGTTGTAACTCGATGATTGGGGGTGGGCGATTCTTGGATCGTGATTGACACCTTGAGAGATTTTGATTCATCTTCTCTCTTCCCTTTGTAGTTTCCATTTGTTGTGAGTTTGTATGTATGTTTACCTTGACTATATGAATATTTATTGCTCATCGTGTTGTATAAAACTGATTTTACGAATTAATGTTGATGAATGATTTCTTTATTTGGGTTTGAGTTGCGGTAGACATATTCTCTTTGAATCCGGATTTAGGATGAACATCAATTATGTTCTAGATTCTAGAGATAGATTTAGCCTTAATATTCACTTGGATATCGATTCTTAAGGCTTCTGTGTGGTTGAGTTGCGTGAGACATCATCAATGAGGTGATGCGGTTGTTCTCTCAACTCTGCGTTAGACATAACCTTTGTTGTAAGCGATACATGATAATGTTGACGGGTGATTTAGGTTGCGTGCAACTGAGTAGTAAGTTTGAGTATTTGATAGGGTTGATGAAATGTAAACCAGAGAGTTCTGTACTCTCCAAAGAATGAATTCTTTGTATTTTCATAAGTTTTATTTCTCGAATTTAATTTAAACTGATTTTAACCCCACACTCTTTAACATTTAAATTATCGAACGACATTCTTTCCCTCGAACCAATCTCTGTGGACATGACATAAATCCCAGAGGGAAATCTTTCGAAAATAAATATTTTTGCTTGCCGCTTTTCCGCACCAACAAAACGGCACCGTTGCCGGGGATTGGTTTTGTTATTGAGTTGCATTGTGATAGTTTCGATGTTTTAGAGTTTTGTACATAATTTTTTATATTGTATATATGCTTGTAAAGATACTTGTTTTTCTTTTATTTTCCATTATGTTTGTTTAAGTGTTGTATACACTTTGTTCCCATAACGTTTGTTTAAGTGTTTGGTTAAGAAACTTGCTTTTGTTTGCACGGTGAGGCAGCACCATGTCATGAAAGAAGAAAGTTACTAGCTAAGTACTGTAAAGGCGTCGAGCTTACGACATAAAACAAGCATGTTTTATTGTTTTTAGTTTCTAATGTTTTTGTTTGTTGTTTGGACGAAAATTTTGGTCGGCTTATTTGAGGAAATTTAAGGTGATGTTCCAAGTTTGTTCGTTTCAACTTGCGGATGTATGATAATGATATTGTTAACTTTTGTACACGTCCAAGGTATGTGTTTATCGCTTTCTTGACTTTATCATATTCATGATACTTAGGCATTTTACAAACTTCCATGCCATTCATTCTTTTGTATACTTGTTCTTGATGTGAATCACTTTAGTTCCCAACCTTTTTGCGAGGTAGCTTTCATTGTTCATATATGCGTGGAGTACCAACATTCTTGTTCTAACAGGATTTTATTATGCTTAATCTGTTGTTTGTGTTGATTATGTGAAAGCATGAAAAGGATCGAGGCATTTTGTTTTATTTTGAGCATAACTACCTAGCCAAATAGTCATTCACCTTGTGAGTGTGTGATCACTCGTAAACCCTTTGTGCCTTTCTGTCATTATCCATGTTGTTTGAACTTAATGCTTGTCTATGAGTATTGAATTCACTTTTTGTATGGATTTTGATTGATTGTTTTTTTCTGAACCCTCAACTTTGTGTTGTTGTATGAATTTTTACCTTGCCTTAGAAAGTAGGGAGTATTCACATGATGATATGGTTGAATTCAAGTTGGGGAGAGAATGATTGTTTACTCATTGGTTGATTTCTATGAGGTTGAAAAAGAAAAGAAAAAAAAAAGAGCAAAATATGAAAAAGAAAAGAAAAGAAAAAAAGAAAGAAAAAGAAAATCCTTGTGAAAGGAAACTAAAAGAGTTCATGTAATTGTGCTAAATAAGTATTGTGTGTTGTATAACACTTGGGATTTTGGAATAAGTTGGTTGGAATTTTGTGTTTGAGTCTTTGTGAGTTGCTCACTCCCTTAGGTTTAGGCAAGTTTTTGTTTCAATTACCTTTATAAATTGCCCCTTGTTTGTTTTCCCGACCACGCTACAGCCTTGAAAGACCTTGTGATTCTTGCCTTTGTGTATTCAATGTGAATTTTTGGATGGTTGCATAATTTAATCTTTTGTTTGCAAGATTGTTGTGTGGGTGAAAAGTACCTCATTTTGTGTTTTTCATCTACCGATGATTATTTTTGCTAGGTGTGATTCACGTTGGAACTTGTGTTGTTTTAGGATGTTTGGCATGATTTTTGTATTTTGCATTTGTTTTGTGACTATGTTATCGTTGTAGTTTAGTGGTAAGTATTTACTTTTTGTGTACCCTTTTTCAATTGAACCATTCATTCATTCAATTTTTTCAAAACCTGTTGATTCCTGATTCTTTGGTTATCACTCTGTTTCTTTGAGTGTCTGATTCTTGTTTGTGGACAAACAAGTTTAAGTTGGGGAGAGTTTGATAAGTGCAAATTGTAACTATTTTTGTATATAAGTTTTGTTGCACTTATCGATACTTTTTATTAATATCGTTCGAATAAACGCCGTTTTTTGTATAAATACGTTAGTTAGTATATATTTGTGATTTTGATTCATATATGTTGCGATTAATAGTTTTCCATTAATTTTGTAGGTAATTAAGCATTGTTGGAGCAATGAGTAATAAAAGCTTTAGGATGTGCCATTGGAAGCAATAAAAGGGAGTTGAAGAAAATGCAGGAAACTTCGGGAAATACGCTTTGCGAGCTTGCCAGTGAATGTTCGCTTTGCGAACATCTGGCGAGGTCCTAGCGAATTCTCCCAGAATTATGGCAGAGGAAAAAGGGACCAAAGTTCGCTTTGCAAACTCTCCAGCGAGTATTCGCTTTGCGAATAAAAGTTCGCACTGCGAACTTCTGCAGAAAAACAGAGTCGGTTTAACTGTTTTGAGTCACTTAAGTGCCATATTTTTGAGTTCGCTTTGCGAACTGGACAGATTTTGTAATGTCTATAAGTTCATTTTTACCCTTTTTTAGGTTATGTTTTTGGGTATTTGTTCCCAATTCATCAAATCTTCATTCTTTGTTAGTTTAGGGCTTAGAAAAGCATCAATGAAGGTTGCAACTCGACGATTGGGGGTGGATGATTCTTGGATCGTGATTGACAGCGCGAGAGATTTTGATTCCTCTTCTCTCTTCCCTTTGTAGTTTCCATTTGTTGTGAGTTTGTATGTAAGTTTACCTTGATTATATGTATATTTATTGCTCATGGTGTTGTATAAAACTTATTTTATGAATTAAATGTTGATGAATGCTTTCTTTGTTTGGGTTTGAGTTGCGGTAGACACATCCTCTTTGAATCCGGATTTAGGATGAACATCTATTAGGTTCTAGATTCTAGAGATAGATTTAGGCTTAATATTCACTTGAATATCGATTTTTAATGCTTCCGTGTGGTCGAATTGGGTGAGACATCATCGACGAGGCGAAGCGGTTGTTCTCTCAACTTTGCGTTAGGCATAACCTTTGTTGTGAGCGATACGTGATAATGTTGACGAGTGATTTAGGTTGCATGCAACTGAGTAATAAGTTTGAGTATTTGATAGGGTAGATGAAATGTAAACCCGAGAGTTCTCTACTCTCCAAAGAATGAGTTCTTTGTATTTTTCATAAGTTTTATTTCTCGCATTTAATTTAAACTCATTTTAAACCCAAACTCTTTAACATTTAAATTGTCGAACGACATTCTTTCCCTCGAACCAATCTCTGTGGACACGACATAAATCCCTCGAACAAATGAACCATAATTGTGGCATGTGAGTGATCATGTACCATTTATCCACTTGTGATGATGAGAGGTTGCCCAAAAAAGATGAGAAACAAAACAAATGATGAACTATGGAATCCACATGTACTTCCAAGGAGGTTTGCAATAGTGACTTATAAAAAAATGTGAAGCAATGGGTCATAACAAGATGAGTTGTAAGGGGAAAAGAGAAGCTGACAGGGGCAATTTCAAAGAGAGGTAACACTAAGAAGGCAAGGAAGGCAACTAAGGGTGGAAAGGGAAAGAAAAATACCAATGAAATCCAACCTAAAATTGCAAAAGGGTCTCAATCACCTCAAGCAACTCAACTTACACATAATTAGTTGACTTAGTATTTTTAGTAGTCTTTTGTAATGAATATGTTATCTTGGTTTGTACTAAACCATATTATATTTTTGGTTGTCTTTAATGTTTGGGTCTGTCATGAACCAGATTATGTTTTGTAATGGATATGGTGATTCGGCCTTTAATGAACCAGTAATGAATATGGTTTTTTGCTAACTGTTGTATTGTGTCATGTTATCTGTTGTAATGATATGGTGATTAGGCCAAAATGCAAGGATAATGCAGGCCAATATAGACATATGTTGGCCAAAATGCAAGCCAGTGCAGGTCTAATGCAGGCATATGCATGCCAAAATGCATGCATAATACAGACCAATACATGCATATACTTACGAAAATGCAAGCCAATGCAGGTCTAGTCCAGGCATATGCAGGCCAATGCAGGCCAAAATGCAGGCATAATGCATGTTATTTCAAATAGCATACACCATAACTCATTAAATAACTTCATTGCATGATTCATCAAATAACTTCATTGCACAATTTAAATAAAATTACACCTGAGGATCCTTATACCACAGCATTTACATATCCAGAACATCATGGATCTTACAAAATTTAACTTAATCAAATGGTACCTAATAAACTAACAATCTATTTCATTAGTATTGAAGCAATAAACGCAAACAACATGGTGATCATTCAATTAAACTTCAATTGCTTCTTCAAAAAATTCATTTTCATCTTCATATCTTTATCTTTAATGTTTGCATCTTTGACCTTCTGCTTCTCATCATTTAGATTATGCATTCATGAGGAGATAACTTCCTTTACTCTATGGTTCATTTCTTCATCCAACCAAACAAAATGGCTACACTTCTTGTAACTATGTAGCTGAAGACATGAATGGAGAAGAAAGAAGATACATCAATGCTGACATTCTTAAAACAAAACAACATCAAAATCAACAAACACAAAATCATACCTTATACGTCTCACAACCATAAAAGCGACGATCTGAGTTTGCATCAGTCCATATTGTCAACAGTGGAGTATCAAGACTACATTTGCATTCGTAAATCACCGAACAAAATTTATTGTTACTATTGCTAATAGATTTTTTAGACATTTTTGGTTTGGGGAAGATTGGAGGAAGATACGAGGAAGAATAAAATATATTTTTCATGGTGTTCGTTGATTTCAAATGTAGGGTATCTAGACTTGCATATATGAAAAAGGAAGAAGAGAAAGTGTTATTCACGTTCTTGGTTTTGTTCATCAATTGTGTTTACTTTCATATAAATAAATACATAATTATTTATTTTATTTAAAATAATTTAAAAAAAATAAGAAAACAATTATTTTAAATAAAATATTAAAGTAACTATGACATGGATCCACAATATACTTCTGATGTGATTAATGAGATTGTTACTTATGAAAAATAGAAGGGGGTCAACTAAATTACTAGTAGAATAAAGTTTAGAGACAAAAATTTGATTTTTAAAATAGAGAAAGTAAAAATTAAAAACCATCAAAATAAAAAGACTAAAAATGCATTTAATCTTAAAATAAAATAAAGGTTTTCATTGCTCCATACACATAGTGAAATATTAATAGTTCAGAGCATCTTGGAGAGAGATGATGGCAAGAGATATGCAGGATATAAAACAAATCAGCAATGCTATGCTTACACCTCATTCATACACTACATTTATACCCTATTCATACACTACACCATATACACTATTCACAAATACGTGAACAATGTCGTAAACAGTACATTTGTACATGAATAGTGGCGTGAACAGTAAATTCATATATGAATAGTGATGTGAACAGTATCTGTGAACAGTGATTTTTAATAGTAAATCAAACTTGGTTAATGAAATGTAAAAAGTTGGTTAATATAGTGATAAAGTTAGTTAATAAAGGTTCAGATATTAAAGAAAAATTTACTAGTAAAATAAAGTTGGTTAATACAATATAAAAAGTTGGTTAATGCAGTTATGAAGTTAGTTAATAATCATTCAGATATTAAAATTAATTTTTAACAGTAATTAAAGTTGGTTAATACAATAAAAAAAATTAGTTAATGGAGTTATAAAGTTAATTAATCACACAATTCTATATTAATATTTCTTAAAACAAAAATTTAAAAATTAATATATATATATATATATATATATATATATATATATATATATATAAAATATTTTATTGTTTATCGTATTGATGAACAGTAAAATACGGTATAAGTGTAGGAGAAAATAAGTGGTTACAGAAAAAAGATTCCAAAGAAATTAGAGCCATATCCTACTTACATAAAGACCATTGAATATTAAATACACATAAGTGGCTTGTAAGACAAGTCACAAATTCAAAAGCACACTCAAATACATCATTAACCATAACACTATGCTTTCTTTTCATGCAAAGAATATATTATCTTAAAAAATGAGTGAGATCTAGAATGAGTATTTTTTTCTCATGCCCACAATAAGTATGTTGTTGAATAAACCCAAAACCCAAACATTTTTTAAGTAGCAAGTGGAAATCTTATTAGATTAAGTCTATAAAAGTGTAATATTTTTCTTGTGGTGGTTAAAGAGTTATCTTTATGTCCTTATGTGGGAATGAACGTGTTCTCTTTGCCATTTTGTGAAAAGGTTTTTCTTATAATCATAAGGAAACTCTTGATGTTTTTTTCAAAACCTTTTTGTTTGTCCCTGTGACACAAAAGTAAATACAAACTCACATGCTAGTCTCTAGGGAGCCACATGTTCCCATCGTGCCCTCTAACCTTTCCACGCTGGTTTCTCATGGTGCCTTCCACCATTCCACATTTCACTCACAGATGTTATATATTGCTTATATAAAGCACCATTAGTCATGCAATAGCACAATTTAATTCTGAAAGCAAAAGTCTGTCTCATTTAGATCCGTCTGTAAAAAAAAATGAAGTGGAGCGGAGTATAGTAGACATAGTTGAAAATGAGATCCACATTATAAAGTATGTAAAAAAATAAGTGGAACAGAATATAATAAACATATTAAAAGTGCGTGATTAAAATCTTGTTTTATATAAAAAAATAGTGTAAAACAGATCTGACATGTGAACTTTACACTTTTAGAAATTAAAAATAAAAAAATAAATTATGAATGTTTGCATATGTAAAAAAAATAGAATTGAGATATTAAAAAGAGTGAGACTAAAATCTTATTCATAAAAAAACAGACAAAATAGACGTATCAAACCATCCAAACTCTTTTTGCCACCCTACATTTTATGGCTAGAGATGAAATGAGAAAGATGGACTAGTCATGGAATAATAATATGGTAAGACCATGTCCTTGGATTGGACCAGTCTATTGGCAAAGGTATATAGGTTTTTTTTTAGGTACAAAAAGGTGTATAGGTTTTAATCTTGTTTGCCTAAGACAAGGTAGAAAAGGATAAAGATAATGAATGTGAAAAAATAGAACAAACCATAAAAGGACAAATATAATAGAGATTGATTATTACGGTGAATTCTGAGGTTTTTCTGTTTTATATGAGGCCTCAAAGAAGATGTAAATGGTCCCTACTTAGAAACAGCTTTTAGAAAAGATTTCAGGTTTTTCATCATTACAAGCACTAGTATTGTCACTGATTTCTTGGCATTCATTTCTAGTCCTACACCCACCCAACCCCAAAACTAAAAGCAAAAAAGAAGGATTAGAGTACTAGAGGATTATAATGGTTTGTAAAATTTATGTCACGGTTATATTATGGCTTTTATTCCTTCTGAGTGTAGAGCAAAAAAGGCATGTTTTTTGGTGATTAATCTTTTGTTAATTATTTATCCCTTAAAATTTGGGTACTTTTTAAAGAAAAGAATAAAAAATTGGAGAGTGGAGAAAAAGTTGATTGACTTTTACTATTAAAAAAACGCAGGCGTTCTTTCTTTTGATAATAATCGGAGTTGCTGTTCACAAAGAGACTGTTGGCTCCACCTAGCTGAACAACAAGACCCCCGCGTGAGCTCTTACTTACTGCAAAATTGTCATTTATTATATATTTGATTAGACATCTGTATATTGTCTTTAATTGTCTCACTACAAGAAAATATCATATTAGCTACCAAAATATTGCTAGTGTTAGATATTCAAGTTAATTTGAGACTGATTGGATATACTTTTGCTGCAAATCAAATTTTTAGCTAATACATAGCAAATTTTTATTATATTTTCTATTTTTTTATTTTTAATTTTGAAGTTAAAAATTATATGAAAAAAACATAACAAATTTGCAAGTCCTTTTATTTACCATTAAAAAATTAATTGAATAAAAAATTAAAAAGTTAACGTTTTCTATTTTACAATAAATATAAAAAATATTTTAAAAAACAATTAAATAAACATCTAAACGACGTCTCTTCTGCGACACTTTCTCAGTTTCTCTCTCAGAATCGTCCATGGCGAACGAGAACGAACCGTGAAACTCCTGTTACCATACCTTTAACGCGCCGATGAATTGCAGAAACACGAACCTCTCGTCGCTTATTACTGTAAGATTATCTCTTATCATTTATTTTAATCATACTTTCGTGTTTTCTCAAATCCAAATCCCTAATAATATTCATAATTTTCAATTTTATTTGGTAAATTTAGGTCGATTGTATGCGATGGAGCGTGGATTGAAGATTCCGCAAAGTGATCGCACCAAAACCACTAATTCTCTTCTTGTTTCACTCATGAAACAGCTCGAAAAGGTTTTATACTTGATTAATCATAATCTAATTAACTATGCAAATTACTTTTAATTGATTTTAATCATAATTAACTGTGAAATTTATGTCTGATATTTTAATTGATAGTATGAATCTCGAACTTGTTTTTTGATTGAAAAGAAGAAGCAAGTTTCTATGTGTGAATTGAAGTGCTTGAATGAACTCAGATTTTGTGATTGGAAAGAAGAAGCAAGTTAGAAATTGAAGTTGTTGAATGAAAATTGGATGAATTGCATGTTTCTTCTATGTCTGATCTTCTGATTTATGATTGGAATTGCAAAGATGGTGGAATTATCAAGAAAGTTATGGAGAAGGGGAAAGGGAATGATCGGCCCGGTGATCTAGACGAAGTTCTTGGTATTCTAACAGCTGCTTATACATAATTCTTTTGCTTCCTGCATGTCAACAAGTTGAGTGTCATTGTGTTCATATGGTGAATGTAGAAGCCTTAGGGGAAATGGGGAGAGAAGCTGGCAGCGGGTTCCATTCAATTCCCCCAAACTCAGTGCTGCATGTTAATATTGAATTGGTGTCCTTCAAGCCTGTCATAAATGTTACTGGCGACTCTATGGTGATTAAGAAAATTTTGAAAGAAGGGGAGGGTGCTTTCACAGCCAACGAGGGTGCAAATGTTACTGGTATGAAAATGACCCAAGTTTCATTATTGGTTTAGTAGATTTAAATAAGAATGATTCCAGAACTATAAGAATTGAAGTCATGTAACTTGATAAGAGATTTCTAATCTTTAACTAAAGGATTATTGGATATTGTCAAACCCTTGATGAAGTGACTGTAAGAATGATCCTCATTTTACTAACTGGTTTTGTTAAAATTGCCATGGCAGTCAGTTACACGACTATGCTAGAAGATGGCACGGTATTTGAGAAAAGAGGAATTGGTGAAACACAGCCCTTGAAATTCATAACTGATGAGGGTGAGTATATTCTCAATCACACTCTTACATGCTTTGTGTTACCCCTTATAGTAAACTGTTTATGACTTCTAGGAAGTGATTAGGGGTGGCAAACGGGCATGCCCGCCCCGTTTAGGCCCGCCCCGCAAAAGCCCGCAAAAAAACGGGGCGGGGCGGGCAAAGGTGGAGATGCGGGCTCATTTTCTAGGCCCGCCCCATTTAATGATGGGCCCGCGGGCATGCCCGTCATTCTCTTTAATTTTTTTTTAATAATAATATATTAATTAAAATAATTTATATTAATAATAATAGTATAATGATGAAAATAAATAAAAAGAAAATAGATGTAGATGTAATGTATATTTAAATTTAATTAATAATAATATCAATAATCTTAATTTAATTATTTTTATTTTATTGAAATTATTTTATGGATAATTGAATTTAATTATTGAAACTATATTAATTAATTATTCAATTATTAATTATGTATGTTAGAATAAGTTTTAGTGGGAAGCCTACAAGAATTTAATTATAATTTTCAAACCAAAGCATTTTTCTAGTGGAGCTGAGGAAATAGTCAGTATGAATTTGCTAAGGTGCTAAACAGGAAGCAATTATTAGAAATGAGAAGTATTGTAGCGTAACAAAATAATTTCCCTTACGGTCACTGTAGCGAATAAATAAATAATTAATGAAAGTGAATAGATAGTTTATGGTAGCAAATGAGTAGAATAATAATGAAATGAAACTAATAATTTCCTAGTACATGTGAATTGTAGCGCACAACATTTATGGTTCAAGCTATAATAATAATATAAGATATAATAATAATAATAATAATAATAATAATAATATAAGATAGAATTGGTGGTTTTTACCCGCGGGCATACCCGCCCCGTTTAGGCCCGCCCCGCAAAAGCCCGCAAAAAAACGGGGCGGGCAAAGGTGGAGATGCGGGCTCAAAATTCAGGCCCGCCCCGCAAAAAATGACGGGTAAAACGGGCTTTTCCCGCGGGCCGGGCCCGTTTTGCCACCCCTAGAAGTGATGATACTAGTATTTTTATTTTCTGTTTGTAGAACAAGTGATTACTGGTCTAGACCGAGCAGTGGCAACGATGAAAAAGGACGAGAAGGCCATAATTAGCATACATCCTGATTATGCATTTGGAATTGTGGAAGTGAAACAAAATCTGGTTATTGTGCCACCAGGCTCGAAAGTAGTCTATGACATTGAAATGATAGATTTTATTAAGGTAAGAATAAAGAAATCCTCTGCCTTGGCACTTTGTGGAATTAGAGATCTAGGTTTTTTCGATAGAAAGTGAATGTTTTTTAAGGTTTTTACGCATTTGTTTATTAACATTATAAGAAAGAAAATAGTTATTTACGAAATTATCTTTATTAACTATTGATGTGTTTCCACTATCATAAATGCATAGGAGAAAGCACCACGGGAGTTGAATAATACTGAGAAAATTGAGGTAGCCGGGAGGAAGAAAGAAGAAGGAAATTTATTATTTAAAAGTGGCAAGTATCAGCAAGCAGCGAAGAAGTATGATAAGGTAAATCCTTTACTTGCAATGGCTTAAATCCTTTACTAGTTAACGACTCCAGTTATCAAAGCCGAGTTAACTCACTTAACAAATTTGGTTTTGTGTAAACTCGAGCAGACTTGCTAAGACTTGGATAGGATCAAGTTAAACTGGTTTATACAACTATTGTTAAACTTCAATACAGCTGAGAAATTTTTGTAATAATATAACTTTTGTAGAAGTCAAAACTCTCTGATCTAGCTCTTACAATTTTTGTAAGAATATAATTTTCATGAAAAATATTGTGTACTTGCAGGTTGCCACATTGTTTGCAGTCATGCTGGATACAGAATACATGCAAAAACAACTGTTCAAGAATAATTTTTGGAATGACTGGCGGAAGTTGTTAGGAAAATATCATGTGATTCAAAATTTAAAAGATTGTGACTTTACACCAATTTATGAATGGTGCCGAATTGAAAAGGATAAGAAGAAACAAATGAGTTCAGAGGTAAGTTGCCTCACATTCATTTCATTTGAAAATGATAGAAGACAAATCAATGTCTCAAAGCATCATTAGTTGCTTTTTTGATTTGGGATTAAATTTTCTAGTTAGCTGGTGGAGTTAAGTACTCTCCAAATCATGGTTGTGAAACTTGCTTAAATTTTCCATTTTATTGATCTTAAGAAAAATGTATTGCTTAAATTTGTTGATTTTTACTAGTAGTATTGCTTAAATTTGTTGATTTGTGTATGAGACTGAGGTGAAGCTATTAAGCGTTTCATTTTCTCTATTATCAGATAAACGTCCCGGTGATGATCTTTTTGACAAGCTGAATACAAGTATTTTAAATACTCATCTGAAGGAACTCATGCCCAACCTGACAGGAAAAGTCTTTTGTATGTTCAATGCATCATTCACTTTGGATGATATGGTAAAAAATGCTTTGAAATTTATACTCAGGCTTTCACATTGCCATCAAAAAGAGATTATTCTGTTCTAACAGACTTGTGGCAAAATCTCAATCTTTATTAGATCAAATTAAAGGTTTTTCTGGATTTTATTCTGTCTTGTAATTTTAGAATTCTTATATTTAATTGTCCTTGAATTATGTATCAACAGTTGAATAGGGAAACTAAAGATGGAGATGTTGCCGAAAAATTTGTTGTCTATCAGCATGCAAATAAACAGGTAGTTTCACAAAATTTCTTTATTAACGTGCACATACTGTTGTGTATTTTCCTACTTTTCTAAGTTTCATAGACGCGTCTTTTCCATAACAGGTTGCAATTATTCGTAATCATCAGTGCAGTGTTTCAAAATTTCAAAGTTGATCGAAAAGATTGCTGAACTTCAGGTGATAATACTATTTAGAATTCGGAAACCTGCATGTAAACATATAGTTGGAGTTGACTTGCTTTTTAACTGTAGGAAGTTTCGAACGAGGTGGAAATATATTTGGATAGAGCAAGGAAAGAAAAACCAGAGAGTTTGGACGGGAAGAACAAAAGGAACTTTAATCCTGAAGCGTAATATACATCTTCCTTAGCATCTTTACACATTATAATGATCAAGTGTAATGTGTAATTTTGATTTATGTATCCTACAGAGTTGCGAAAAAGATAGCACCAACCAGCGCAAAAATTGAGAAAATGCAACGTGATATGCATACAAAAGATAAAAAAAACAGCGGCACTTGGCACGTCCAAGAGAAACTACCTAGACCTGTGGATTTCAGTTGCCTGGTGCAAGCAGCATTACGTTCCTATGGAGAAGGTACGGACTTCTTCAATTGTTATGATTAATATTGATTATAGGATTCTTCTCTTAATCAAATTTGATAAAGAATGAGCATGAAGCATATTTATTTTCCTTCAATTGATGAAAAATATATATTAAAACTTTGAAATCCATCTAAAAATAGTGAAGTGATAGTCTTGTTGGTTGGAACTTTGCAATCCTCAGATTTTCAGTCAAACTTTGCTGGAAAAATCTGGTTGGGCAATGATGTAGATCCTTACTTCAGATTCTGAGATCTTTGGGATATCAGACCCAACTCTCTCCTAACTACTACATATATATCAGACTAGCAAAAGATATAAAAGATGCAAAAGAAGTCTATTCAGCAGGAGTAATTAATTTTCCAGAGAAATTTATTGCTAGATTAAAAGCTTATCACGGTGGAGCATCGTTTTTCATTTTCCAGGGAGGTAAAGATGCTGAAACTGAAAGTGAAGCAACTTCAAGCTGATAGTGACAAAAAAGATGCTAAACTGTATGAAAATACGTTTGCTCATAAACCGAAGGTGATTAGTGTTTAAACTTGATAACTCTTTTATGTTAGTGTACTTCGAATTTGTGTTGCCTTAAATCACATGTTTTCTTTTTCCGACTTTTGTTAATCTCAGTTTTGTTTGCAATGGTATCCGCTTTCGGTGTATGCGGTCCTGCTCTTTGGTTTTGTTTGCAATGGTATCCGCTTTCGGTGTATGCGGTCCTGCTCTTTACTGGAGATTCAAAAAAGGCATCACTCTTCGCAATTCCAAATCCTCTTGTCCTCCCTGCATCTGTGATTGTCCTCCTCCTCTCTCCCTCTTGCAACTTGCTCCTGGTAACTCTTCTTTTCCATTTCCAAATGTTCTTTTTATTCCATTTCGAGTGGATCTAACTAACTAACTTTATTTCTATCTTACACAGGGTTAGCCAATCTTTCTGTCACAGGTTAGTTAGGTTTTCTTTTCATGTATCCTCTAGTCTTTTACCATCTTAATTTCAATCTTCATTTCCTGTGATTGGGACTAGAGATTCACATAACAAGAAATCAGTTAGGTTTTATATTGAGGTTGTCAACCATGAAAGTAATATTGGCAGGCATATTTGTAAAAAGTACACATGATTTTCATTGATTTGAGAAAAGTGTGTAGTAGAGTATCGTCACACATGATTTACAATAAGACATTATGGTTTCATTTGATTCATATAGCCAATTCTACTCAGAAAAGGTTTTTATTGTAAACTTTTTTGCTTTGTAAATCATTCCCCACACTCAATCTGCTGTATCCATCAATTTGCAATATAACATGTATTTTTCCGGTCAATTTGAATGTTGGATTATGCGAGCTATTAATCAAGATTCTGAAAGGTTCATCATGCATAAACATGCTAGATTGTTGCTGATGCATATTAATGACATCAGTTATGATGATGAACAGATTGTGGAGGCAATAATCCGGAACTAAAGGAAGAGATGGAGAAGCAGTTTGTGGACCTTCTAACCGAGGAGCTAAAGTTACAAGAGTCAGTTTCTGAAGTGCACACGCGGCATATGGACATAACTTTGGCCGAAGCAAAAAGAGAAGGAGACAAATGTGTTGCTGCAACTGAAACTTGCGAGCAGGCAAGAGAGCGGGCTGAAGCAAAAAGAGTGGGATCTCAATACCAAAGAGAAGCAGACAAATGTGTTGCTGCAACTGAAACTTGCGAGCAAGCAAGAGAGCAGGCTGAAGCAAAAAGAGTGGGGTCTCAATACCAAAGAGAAGCAGACAAATGTGTTGCTGCAACTGAAACTGGTGAGTTGGTTTGATAAACGATTTTGATAACCATATAGTACCCTCATAGCGCAATAAGGTATTAGTAATGAAGAATATGTATGAATGAAGTTTAAGAGAATTGTAAACTAATTTGGAAGAGTATTGCATATTTATTGTTTGTGTTGTTCTATAATCACATTAATTTCATAATAATGAATATCTTAATTAGAAATATTGAAGAAAAAATTTATAAAAATTTTAGCATAATTAATTTTATGAATAATTTTAATCTTACTTGATTAGTATTAATTAGAAATAATTATAAATATAAAAAATATAGCTTGAGATTTGCTACGATATTTTTGCGGTAATATTGTAGCTATTTAGTTTGAAAATGTAAGTTTAAGGCTCAGATTTTGCTACAGTTTAGTTTGGTTTTAACTAGGAAAATTTAGAAATTAGTTGGAATTTTGCTAGGAATATTTGGCCTAGATAATTAGCCACCCAATCCATGCTACGACTTATATTGTAGTTAATCAATAACTAATCTCCAACTAATTCTATTTGATAGGGATTAGCTACAGATTAACTTCTGTTTTTGTCGTAGCTAAACACAAATTTTCTTGTAGTGTCTTTTGTTGTATCAAAATAAATATTAAATTTTAAATTTGTAGTGGAATATTCAGCAATTAACAGTAAAATTATACTTTTAAAAAGTTTAACACTATTGCACGATTACAATTTATAAATTGGAGATGATCACAATTTATAAAATTCTAATTCAAATGATTTGATACCACTGCATGTTCAGGTTAATCGACGTTCTTTAATTTTTTAAAGATTAATTAATTAATTTTAAAATAAAAATTAAATTGTTTATTACTTTTTCTTTAGTGATTGTTGATTTAATGTACATTTTAATTTATAAGTCAAATTAAAGAAATCTAAGAAAATCTAAACCGATGTATGATTTAGAAAAAGGGTATCATGACTGATTAATCTAGTAATATTTTTCCCGCTTTTTTTTATCAAATCAATATTATTAAAGTGGTGGTAGAGTAGGTAAAATCAATCATATTTTTACCAAGTCTTTGATTAAAAAAAAAAGTTAGTAGCTCATAAATGGTATATTATAAGTTTTTAGTTGTACAATTAAATTTGTTTGGTGAATGATTAGGTAATACTATTGTATTGAATCTGAGCTTCCAATATAGGGGAAATGAGATTGGTAAAGTTAGTATTCTACCATTCAAGCTGGTAAGATAATAAAAAAAAAGAATTTGAATATTTGAGAATAACTCGCTTTTTCTTTTAAATAGTGGAAATAGTTTGAAACTGAAAGCACATAGTAAAGTATGGACCACATCAGCCGTCAAATTGATCTGAATAGTTGACAGAGCTCTTAAAGGCATGGCTAAATAAAGTAGAGAAGAAAAAAGCACAATTTTGTAAGGATCTATAAATTTACGACTTGATTTAGATATTAAGAATGAGTCTTGTGTTTAATCCCAACATGCTCATCGCAACAGGTTCTACCAACACTTTCCAACCACGTTGCGGAATGGAGACTCCCACCTTGTTTGACATAGCTGCGATAACAGGTCTTCGCCCCACTAGTGAAACCTTCGACCTCACTTTGATAATTAACACCGAACCAGTCTTTGACTTCGACCGCACAACTTATAAACATTTTGTCGAAGACTTTCATGAGACTGACTTTAAAGAAGTTTCTAACTATCAGCATATTTCCTTCTTAACTTACTGGCTATTCCGCTTTGTTTTTTGTTCCAGCTCTTTACAGGTAGCCAAAAAACTTATAACTTTGGCTCCTCAACTTCACAAAGGTTGAAAGATAAATCTCAGCAAGCTAATCTTGGGCTCTCTCTACGAGGCTCTAGGGTTTGCTGCTCCTGATTTTAAGTCTATTGATGACCCAACGTTAAAGTTTAATATTAATGGCCATATGTGGCTTCTACAACTATGGCTTAATGCCACATTTGAATCCTTCCTGAAATTTAACATCCTTTTTTCCTTGGCGCAACAAGTCGAAGAAAGACGAGTTGAAGCCACGAGTCTTACTCTGTTGACACCAAAAGATGTGGGTTTATCGACTGCAGATGCTTTCAAGATGTACTTCAACAAGTTTACAGAAATGATGTTTTTGAACCATTTATGGATCCATTTGTCAATCAAATTCATGGTCCCAATTGCCTTAAGAGAAAGTTTCCTCCTCTTTCTCCTGATCATCAGGCTGAGGCCCTTAACATCTGGTCACCATTTCTTCGACCCAATGTCTTGTCTACCAGGATTCTGGTGGGAAGCAATGGTTTGGACCTTGCTAACTATCAGCCTAACCTGATAACCTAATAATTTGGCTTCAGCCAATTCCCACCTAAGTCATTCTTTCTTCATAAGACAGAAGTCTTCACAGCCACCACTCTTTACATAGATGATGAATACAAGTGTCGCGGTTAAAAATCGGAGACCATAACTATAGGTTAACTAGACTCACAAAACTAGATGTCACCACTGATCTTTTATTTTCCCAAGGGAAGGGGAAAAGAACGAATAAACCCAAAATAAACATGCAAAGTATAAAGCAAGGATAAAAGTTAAGCAAATAAGAGATCTAAGGCACGGGGATTGGTTATACTAAGGGAATGTACTAGCACCATAAGTATCTATAGTATCCTATAGGAACCTCTTGAAATATTTGTGTTAGGTTAAAAGTGTTTGCTAAAAAAGATTGGGGAGATGAGAAGAGAAATGTTTTTTATTGTTTTTGTGCTTGGAAAGACATGAAGTCTTGTGCCTACGTACCAATTAAGGATCAAAACCTCGTAGTTTGGGGTATAAAAAGAAAAATGGCTTGTTGTGGTAGATTTTAATGAAGAAGAGACAAGTTGTCATCTTAAGGAGAATACTCAACTAATCCACCACAAACATGTGGAAGATGGATCTTTGTTTCACAATGAGGGAATGACTCCAACTTGGATATAGAATCAATAAGTATGCCTCATACATCCCTCAAGTGGAAAAGAATCAACATCTTTCTCAATAATGTTATGGGGTAGGAGAATTATATCTCAACTAGGGATGACTCGTGTCTAATCTTTCCTAAGAAAAAGTTTTAAAATGAAAAGGCAAATGACAAAAGTTTTGAATGAGGTTTGTGTCTTTTAGTCTTATGAAAATTTTTTGATGTGCTTAAGATGTCTTGAAGCATTTATTAAGGAAAAGGTTTGAAAAGTCAATGACCTAATGTCAAGGTTTCTTATGAAAATATTTAAGTTAGAAAAAGGGAAACCTAATAGTGAATCATCTAAGGGTGAATAACCTAAGGGTAAACAACCTAAGGTAAACAATCTAAAGACAAACAAACCAAGGGTAAACAATAGCCAAACATTGGGTGAAAAATGCAAAAGAAAAACAATACATATGCACATGATAACAAAGCCAACTATAATCCCTTCCCTTGGATTCAAACATAAGCAAACATAAAGATTCAAGGGGGCTACAAGTAAATGTTTAACAAGGTATGCATCATGAAGGTAATATTCAAAGGTCACAAGACAAGTCTCAAGTATCAAGCAAGGCTCAAAACAAATAACAACTTAAACACAAGACATGCATCAAGGCAAGGCGCCAACACAAACTCACAAGGCAAATCATCTCAAGTGATCTGCAATGAAAACCCTAATCATGTATATTATGAAACCATCAAGTCATTAGTGCAAGGTATCAATACATGTCAAATATCATCATTCAAACAAACAAGTCAAATCATTAGGTCTCCTAACCAAGAGATCAATATCAAGTGAACAAACATTCATGCATCTCAAATATAGCAAGATTCAAGTCAAGGCACAAATAATCCATATGGACACATCATCATCAAGTATCAAGCCTAAGGTATAGCCAAGAGTTAAACAGCCATCACAGGAAAAGCATACAAGCAATCACACCTCAAGAATCAACTTATGAATCTTATCAAAATAATAGTAACAATCAAAGTGTAGCACAACCATTATATTTATCACAAAACATAATGAAATAAAGGTCAAGCATTAACCCATCAAAAAGCCATAACAAGCTGAAAAAATAGTTAAAAACAACATATGATCATAATAACCAAAGACAAGAACAAATGAAACAGTTATAGGGTTTTTTAATATAAAAATACAAATAATAAAAATGAATAATTAAAAGATAAATAAAATATTTTTTTAGTTTTTCAATATGTGAATCATAATAAGTAAATTAAAAGGAAAGAAAAGAAAATTAAAAAAAGAAATAAGAAGAAAAAGGAAAAGGAAAAGAAAATAAGTGAGTAAAAAGAAAGGTGAGGGGAGTTGGGTGTTGAACCCATGCCCCTGAGGTTCCCAGCAAAACAACCCAACCACCAGGCCAGGCCTCGTGGCCTGTTAGTTATTTTGCTTCATAAAAATATATAAAAAACCAAAAAATTTGAAAATCACAGAAATAACATGCACATCATCTTCAACCTCTAGCCGGTTCCAAACTCAAAATCAAGAAATCCTCAAATGTGAACCAAAACAGACATATAAATATATGGTTTCACTCAGAATTCAATGTGGAATCCAAACATGACCTCAGTTTTTATTGATTTTTACTCTACTTCAAGAATTTAACTCAAAACCAGACAAACCCTAATTTATCAAAATTAAATTAAATCATTTATAGAAGCAATCAATGTCCATAAGCAGAGGGATTTCACTCATAATATCAGTATGAACATGGTGGTAACAAAAAGAGTTGAAAAAGTACTTGCAAGTATGATAACAGAAACATGAAATTTTACCTAGTGAAGTGGATACGTGCTCCTTTGTAATGCGCTTGCAGAGGTGAGATGAATGCTCCCATGGCTTCCTTGAACTCCTAGGATTATGAGAATATGCTTAGAACTTCTTGGAATCCTCTAAAATGTTCTTCCCAAATCGATTTGCAGGGATGAAAGATGAGGTTTAAGATAGGTTGTTTAAGAGATTTCGGTTATGATCTTGTGCATACAGAAGGTTTAAGATGGTGTTTGGAGGGTATTTATGAATGCAAAGTGGAAGGAAGGTTAAAGAATTTGGAGATTTGAAATTTTGCTCTAATGGAGTTTTTGAAATTTGGATGCAATCCTCTCTTTCTGTTCTTGCTTGTGTATTGATCTCTTCTGATTAAATTTGCTTATGAAGAGCTTTAGGAATAGGTTTGGTGATAACTTCTCCTCAGATTCTTGGTTTGGAGTTAGCTTTATATGGACCAAGTCATGAAAATAGCAAAAAGTAGTATATACTATGGCTTGGACTTTGTCATGTAATGGACATATTAAGCTCTCCTTCTTGGCTTGTGCAACTTGCTTTTGGGCATCAGAAAACTATTGGATCGGTATGACAACTTACCTAGCAAGTTTTGACCAAAGTTGCTTTTACACAACATGCCAAAAGTACACTTCAAGGTGGACAGTTTGGACAGATTTTTGTCCTATGTGTAGGGGTCAATTTTGCACAAATATGGTATCTTTGTAAAGCTGGTACATATAGGAACAAGTTTTATGTTCATGATAAGCTGAGGAAAGGCTTGGAAAGGTGAGAAAAATGACTCCAAATTCGTGTGAAACAAACTGATCAGCACTTAGAAAAAATCTGGTTTATCATGCCAATGTTCATCAATATGAAACCTCCACTTTGAACCCTCATATCTCTCAATTGGAAAAAGCTTTTTGGACCAAGTTTTCCACCATGATGAAGTAGGAAGTATGATCTTTAAATGCAACCCTCAAGTGTTTCAATTGGACTCTTAGATTGTTCACAAATTGGCCATAAAGTCATGCACTTGAAAAGGTCAAACATTTAGAAAAATTTCTAAGTATTTTGAATCTTGAAACTCCAACTTTAGCCACCAATTTCTTCCACTTCAAGAAAGATTTTAGATTCCAATTTTTATCAACTTGTAGTATCAAATGCCATCTTTTAAGGCAGCCCTCAAGTGTTTCCATTGGATGCTTGAGGAGGAAGTTACAACCTTAGAAAGTTGGTTATTTGACCATGGATTTTTGTACTTTAGGAATTTTCAAAAACCCTAATTTGACAATTCTTGATTTTTTATTGATTTAACTTGATCAAACTAAATCATTTTCCAAATTTTCATGATCCTTGACTTAAGAAGTCCACAATTGACCAAAAATTTCAAAAGTCAAACTTTGACTTTGAGCATCAGTTGACTTTTCACCAATTGAATCAAAACCTTTCAATTGTCAACAAATTAAATTTCTTGAGCCAGTTTAAACACATGAATGAACCACAAAGATGTATTTGAATCCTTTGAATCATGTTCCAAGCCATGAGATCATGCCTTGATAAAAAAGGTGACACCAAGCTGACTTTGTCCAAAACCCTAATTTGGAGCACATGATGGATTGAGACTTGATGAACTTGGATTGGTGCTAACTCAAACTTGATTATTGATGGAGGGAATCTCTTGATCACCATGAATGAGTAGAGGATCTTGAGATGTTGAGGATCACCCTGAACCTTGACTGATCAACCACTTAACCTCCTTGTTGCAAGACCCTAGCTTATAAATAAAGCAAGCAATACATATTTTTGCATTTTCATTAGGGTTAGCAAAACATAAAAACACACACACAAAAGGTGTTTGATGCTATGCAAATGATGCAAATGAAGGTAGGATGTTAGGATTAAAAATTAGGGTATGACACCAAGCAGAATTGAATTTTATGATGATAGATACCACCACTTTGACTCCTTTTAAATTTCAAGTCAACTATCTTTATACACCAAAATTCAAAGAGTGTAGGTCGAAATATCATCATGCTCATTTTGCGGCATCTGCAATTGTTCTACAGCTTCTGACACATGCCTTTTCATTTGTGCAAAGTCGGTTCAAGAAGAACTCGGGAACACATATCAAAGAAATTCAGGCTTTCCAACGTTACTTTGAGGCTGTATGCAATTCTTGTGATATTTTGTTGAACCATCTATGATGCAACTCTTACTTTAAAATTAAAAATCACTGAAAAAATTCCGACTTTGAAAATTCCTTCTTATGTAACTAATAGGTATGCTTTTTCTTTAAAGTTTTATTTTTCTAAGTTCCCACCGTTGCGGACCTGGGAATTTGGCTTTCCCTTTGGTATGCCATTTCCAGACTGCCTCCCTTGTGGGTCTTTATCAGCTTTAAATAACACACTAAAAAACCCCATCATAGAGTAGTCTCGACTAAATACCACTTGGATAATTTTAAGGGTCATCTTCATGTAGACATTGAAAAATGTACGAGTCGTGTCGCCCATCTTAGTAGGTGACGTACAAGATTCCGGGGAAACTTTTATTTTCTATTATGCCCTTTACTTACTCTTGTCGAATGTTTACAGCTGCACGCTTTGCCGCTCGAAAACCGAAAAAAATAGAAGCATTTAAGGAAGTTGCCAAATCCGATCCTAAACAAGAGCCCAAATAGATATGCCTTGTAGACATGTTCTTTCTTTCAACCAAATTTGGTTTTCCTCTATTTATTTTCATCATTTACCAGGGTCAAAAAAGGGAGAGTAATACTTCCACAATTGTTCCAAAGAAGAAAGCTAAGAAGGGCATACTAAACGAGGTCGAGCCCTCTGATGACAGCGCCGATGGCATGGTGTTTCCTCACATTGCTCCTGCTAAACCTCAAGAAGCTTTGGAAGACACAGTTGCGAATGCAGCTGCTAGTCAAGCTAAGAATAAAAAATCTTCGATTGGCGCCCATGAATATCATCAATCCAAGAAGAAGAAGAAGAAAAAGTCAATGGAATCAATTCTCGTCCCTTTGATTACACAAAAACAAAGGAGGGGGTTTGTCGTCATTATTAGTGATGAGGATGAAGAGAGCATTCCAACTATCTTTCTTAGGGAGAGAAAAATAAGGTGTTTAATGCCCATTTCTCCTAAAGAGGATAAGACTGATACAACCCTCAGCTTTAAGGTAATGATGACATTTCATTGTCTAATTCTTCTTTCGGACAAAGTCTCGAGACGATGCTTATTTCTTATTTTGTAGGTGATCTTACCGGATCAAAAAGAGATCAGCAATCAGTAACACGTCATAAGCTCCTAGTTCGCCGGTGGTGGAGAAGAGGAGGGGGTGTACCTGCAAGTTACTCCGATGTTAAAGTAAGTTTCAGCGGGAGAGAGAAAGCAAGTACAGAAAAATATAGAATTTAGAATGCCTAGCCCTCTTGAGAAAGAGTGTATTTATAATGTGCCCCCAGCGCTGGGACAACGGTTATCTACATTGGGTTGGATCATTAGGCCCAATACGAATAACTGCCAGGATCTACGTGGCATAGGAAAGACCACCACGTGGTCTTTGTCCTGGGTCAACTGCCCCGTGAACTTCAGAACATGAAGGACATGTTCTTTCAGACGCGGGTAGTTGACTGATGACGTGTCCCCGCCTGGGGAGCACGTGGAGACCGTGAGGAAGACGCATGAGCCCTCCCGTGTGAGTTGATGAATTAGGCCTTCATTGGGCTCTCCCCGACGAGGAGCTGGGTTGGGTCGTGCCCGATGGTGGGGCAACCTGTGGCCCAGTCCAGAACAGTAGGAAAATCCATTTTCCACCACATCTGCACCAAACCAAGTTTCCCCCAGTTTCCAACAATCCATGGACCAAAACACCCGCACTTTTTTGACACACCCATCCAACATACATTGGTCGACACCAAAAAAACACTAGCTCTTCGTCGGTCTAACCAAACAAACCTTTAAGTCTGGCCGACGATGCAGTTGAAGGGAAACAACAATCCAATTTGGGTCAAAGTAACTCTGGGAGTTTGTCTCCTCAAAGTAACTTCATCGGAGCTTCAAAAGATCTAGAGCTTTCCTACCAAACACAATGAGACCAGAGTCAAATAGACACTGGGGTTGGTGTCGTTGATGCGAAAATAATGCAAGTTACTCTAGCAAAACTAACAACAGGGTGTGGAGATCCTTCCCAAGCTACTACTGCGGTTGCTCGCCCTTTGGTTCACTCCTCCTCCTCCAACACCTCTCTTATTTGAGAAGAGATTATGGCCATCATGGGCAAGAACCCTGCAGAGGCTTTGAGGAGGGTGGGAAAGAGTCAGGGTCCAATTCTGCTAGGAGATCTTGAAATTCTTCAGCCATGTCTGGTGGGGAGATTGGTGTTGACCCTGTCACCTAGCTAGTTGGACAGTTGAAAATGATGGTTTTTAATGTGGACTTCTTCAAATTTGTGGAAGATGATCCTTCCATCGAGTCTGAAGTTAAACAACTATTAACCCAACTTGGTGTTAATGTTTTTCTTGACCCACTCCTTCAGTTCGTGTTGGATATTGGCCTTTTTCTCCGACAAGCTTGCAAGAGTTTGAGGCTACAACAGGCATCTGTCAGCCAACTTCAACAAAAGATTGAATTTTTATCGAAAGAATGGACCTTAAGCACCTTATATAATCAACGGGTCGACGCACTGGAGGCTTAGGCTCAGAAGAACAAGGCTCAATTGTTATCTTATGACCACCAAATCTTGTAGCTGATAAAGCAACTTGAAGATTCAAGACAAAAGAATGCTGAACTAGAGAAATTTTCATCAAGTTGCTCCAAATAAAACATTTATAAGGAGGCCAACATTGATCTCCAACATGTCTAAGCCGCTTTTCATTTGGACACGAGATTGAATTATTAACGACTGAAGAGTCCAAACTAGATGCAAGAGTTAAGTTCTCCAAGGTGCATTTTGAAAATTTAAAAATCGAGTTTCCTTTCTAAATATGACTCTCAATTTGACTTCTTAACTGTTTTGGTTTGTATGTAATGACATTTCCAGTTTGGCATTTATGTTAACGACATATTCTCTTTACGCTTTTACACACATTTTCTTCAGTTATTCAAACTTCTTGTGGCATAGGCATGTATCTTTTCAAATATTTTCCATTTATCCTTAGGATTCTGTTATTAGGACCCAACTCTTCAACTTCATAAGCATTGTTTGGAAATATTTGGGTGATTCAAAATGGCCCTTCCCATTTTGGTGACCTTTTGTCTAAGGCTATATCCTTTCGATCCATGGGCAGAATAACTTTCCAAACATAATCTCCATCTGTAAATGCCTTCAACTTAACCATTTTGTTGTAGGCTTTAGATATTCATTTCTATAGTCTTATAAGAACGTCTAGGGCAGATAAGCTTTCCTCATCTAAGTCGACCAATTTATCCATCATCATATTTCATAATAATCGAATGGAATCTCAGCTTGCCTTTGTATTCTGACTAATTATAAGTATATCTCAGCAGGAAAGACTGAGTCATGGCCAAATGTTGGCCAAAAAGGAGTAGCATTAGTTGTTTCATTGGGAGATGTTCGACAAGCCCAAAGTATTTAATCTAAAGTCTTATGCCAATTCTTTTACTTTTGACCCACATGTTTCTTAATTAGGCCAATTACGATCTTATTATCATATTTGACTTGACCATTTGCTTGCGCATAATAGGGTGTAGAAGTTACTGATTTGATTCCTAATTCTGAAGAAAACTCAACCATCTTTTGACCAGTGAATACTGAACCTTGGTTTGTGGTTATGGTCTCGGGAGTCCCAGAATTGTAAATGATGTAACTCTGAATAATGCTCTAGCAGCCAATCTCTTTGCGGTGAAAGAAAAAGCTCTTGCTATTTTAAGCTCCCTTCAGCTAGCTCATAACTAGAGTTTTGGTAATGCTTTGTTTAAATTTGATTGTAAAATTACAATTAATGTACTCTTGAATCTTAAACATATACCATCCAAACTAAAATTCACTCTGAATAAGTGTAGTGAGTTATTGCATTGTCATCTAAACTATAAGATAGTTTTTTAGGGTTACTTTTCCCACCCACAGTGTGAGCATGAATAAATTAAAAAGCCAAATTTATCTTTTTATATTTTGGAGATGCATATTCAGATGCACTTAAAATATACACAACTTAGTAATTCGTGAGTGAGTCATTCCATTTTGCTCAAATTTAATCAGGATATGCATCTTCGAAATATTCCAGAGATGCACTTCCATAACTATAATAATGATGTCACAAGGTCGTCTTTGAAGGCGTGCAAGGAGGCCTACAACAAATGGCCTCACATTTTTTGTTGATTAAGTTATGACAAAAAGGATCTCCATACACATATTGTATGATTATTTTATAGTTAAGTAGGGCCTCTAAAAAAATTTAACATGTCAACTATGGATAAAGAAGTTTCTTAAACAGGGTCTCTCAAAAGTTTAAGATGCCTCTAAATAATGATAATATTAAAAAAGTAATATGAAACACACATACGCTATAGATAAATCCTGCGTGTTTTATATATATATATATATATATATATATATATATATATATATATATATATATATATATATATATATATATATATATATATATATATATATATATAATGGTAAGATATGAAGAAGCTAATAATAAGGCTATATAATATGTTTTTCTATTACTATTATTCATGTATTTTGTCTATTTTTTAGTCTCTATTCAGATATATTTTTTCCTTCGTTTGAAAATGACTGTCATTTTAGAAAATAAAATTTATTTTAAATGTCTGTCATTCTCACTTTTTTAAGGTAATGTACTCATTAAATTAAGAGAGCACTGACAATAAAAATTTTAAAGGACACTTGAAATGGGACATACCCCATCCATAGTTTAGAGTCAAATATAAATAAAAACCTACATAATCATAAAAGATGGTATGCATAAAATGTTTACAAGCTAATAAGACACAAACACACCATAAGCAGAAGGAATAACTTATCATACAGTCAACCAATCTCTTGTGCGAATACAATCAATGGCACGATAGAAAAGAGAATCCACACTCTTTTTCCAAATCCAGTTACAGATGATTTCTTTGAATTGTGTGCATATTTCAAATATCTTTTGTCTCAATATTGTCCACTTTTATCAAATGTTCGAAGATTAGTGGATGAATAAAGGAAATGTAAGCACTGCCTTAAGACACAAAACACTTTGAGGCTTTTTTTCAAACACCTTAAGTGCAAGCTCAGACCTCAAAACACAAAGACACAAAATAAAAACCATATAAAAATAAACAAGATTAGGTAAATCTGACAGAGGCTGCAAGGTTTAGAGTATCCATGGCAGCTTTAGAGGTAAACGACTAGTTGTCGACATCAGAGGTGAAAGAGTAGTTACATGGTGGAGAGGTATATTCCTTGTTGTTAATCTTGAGATGTGAAAACCTACCATTGGAAACTCTCTATTTCATGGTGGTGATGATGGTGGCTCCGGTGACGGCTGTAGATACGAGAAGAGAGGGTTGACTGTGGTTTGAAATGGCGAAAGGGGGTAATCGAAGAGTGAGTTTGTTGTGATGAGAGTATGTGGATGAAGTTGAAAGGAGCGGATAGTACTCTCAATGGGGGAGGGGGTAACTAATATAAGTGTGGGAGAGGAGATCCACCATGAAGGTGATAGAGGGTTGCCAAATCCTAAAGGGTTATGGAGAAAAGTTCTAGAGAAAAGGGAGAGCATCACTCTCTCACTGTCATTCTCACTTTTCAATATAGAAATGATTACAATTTTTCCAATTATGTTCATTAACTATTTCTTTTTACACTACCTCCAACACATTAATAGGGTTAATTTAGTAAAAGTGTAATGTCTTATGACAAAATTATTGCATTTCTTAATCTGTGGAAAAACCTTAAACGGCAGTCAATTTGAAACGGATGGAGCATCAATTATGAGTTGTAGAGAAATTATGAACAAGACTACAACTAAGAGCAGGTGGCTACGGAAGTGCATCTCCAGAATATTTTAGAAATGTATATTCAGACTATATTTAAATAAAATAGAGGTGGTCCATGCGTTGAGTGAGTGTAGTTTGGGTACTTTCAAAGATGCGTCTCCGAATTCACCATAATATTAATACGGAGATACATCTCCGGATTAAATTTGTGCAAAATAAGGGTGGCTCGCCAATTTGCGCTTATGAATGTGTAAAAAAGGTACATCCAAAAATGCATCTCTGAATTCTATAAGCAATTGTGATTTTTCACGGTGATGGGGAGAATCCCATGAGGCTTTAAGAGCAATTCCCTAATTTTTTGTTCATAGACAAATTGATAGAATTGTCCATAGTCTTGTTAGAACATTTATTTTACCAGGGGTATAAGCGAATAAGAAAAAATAAATTGAACCGACAATCCAAACCAAACCAAATCGAAAAAAATCTGATTGTTTTTTGTTTGGTTCAAAAACCAAATCAAACCAATTAAAACCGAAGTGGTTTGGTTCTATTCTGTTCTTGGTTGTAGTTTTTAGGAACCTCCAAACCAAGTAACCAAATCGATGACTATAAATAACTACTTAATATTTTATTTAACTCATTATTAATCCCAAACTTTGTATTGATCCAATATTTCTCCATCATTTTTTACACTTCCTTTTTTATCAAAATTTGTAGCCAAACCCAAACTTAAAACATAAAAAATGTCATAAAAACTTACTCTCACCAAACTGTTACTATGGCTGCCCGCCACCATTTTTCTCTCGCCACCGTCATTCTTATAGGTTTTGGTTGTCTTATTTGTGTTCAAGTTCTTTTCATTAGTTTTCATCTTTTTTTTTTCCTTTTATGTTTCTTCTTCAACGAATTTCCTTCTAATCTTGTTACAAAATAGTTTTGATGTGTGTTTAAGGTGTAAAACATGTTAATTTATGTGTATTGAAATCTTTTGTATTTATTGTAGTGTATTATTTGTTAAGATTTCAAATCTCTTCTCAATCTTCTCATGCCAAGTGCCAACTTTTGTATTCGATGGTGAACTTGTTTCACGATGTATGAAAATTATGTCAATAGTTCATATGGATTAAGAATAACTTATAAGTTGTTTGAAATATTGAACATGAAATATATTATATGAAATGTATTATTTTTTAAAAATAATAGTGTAAAATACACCGAAAAACATGATAACAAATAAAACACAAATAAATATAATGTTCAAATAAAAAGTGTTGTAAATCGATCAACCAAATCATACCGATTAATTTGATTTGGTTCCATTTTTAAAAACACTAAAATCTGAACCAAACCAAACCGATGAAAATATCATCGATTCAGACAATTTTTTGAAAAAAAAAACAATCCAAACCAACCTTACACCCCCTATATTTTACACACTAATCTCCACAACTTCTACGAGACTACTTGTATTGCTTATTTAACTGATAAAAGAAATACAATGTATCTTTCTTTGTAGAAAAAAGAAAACTAATTTTATTGTGCGGTAGATGGATTACCTCAATTAATATGAGAATTTCTTAACACACCACCTAGCCTTCTTAGGCACCTAACGCGCTGACGAAAATACCTCTGCGTTCCGGATGTGCAAATCCGGACGCACCGTTTTTTTTTTTAATTTTTAGTTTTTACCGGATGTGCACATCCGGTAAACGTTCGTATTTGCAAATCCGGAATAAAACCTGATGCAGAACACCAAAAATCCAACAATGTTTCTCACATTCATAAAATAAAATCGGGATTACATTGAGAAAATCGCCATGACATCGACAGAAATTTAAATATTACAAGATCAATATCCCGGTGGACGCTTGCACATCTCTAAGATGTCATCGATCGTTCTTCAGATTTTGACGGTCGCCTCGAACTCGAGCGGGAATCGTTCTTCGTAGCCCAAAAAAGTTTGCCACATCGCTCTAACATCCTCTTGATTCTTGAGCTCAACAAGGCTGTAATCGACGTTCCCTTCGTTATCAACGGAAGGTGAACGATACTGAAGCTTCGCAACCTTCCGTTTGTCTCCGTAAGGTAGGAGATGTTCGATGTCGTCAATGATCTCACCGATGGAGGTGTCCCTCGTTAACTTATACTTGCGACCGCGTGTTTTGCCGTCGGTGTAGGAGACAATTGTGACATACCAATTGATCTTGATATCATACAATTGAGACATTTAGTGTTTGTGTGAATGATATCAAATGAAACCCCTAATTTATAGAAAAGTTAGGGTAAAGTTATATCTGCCTAAGTTCGTTCCAGATGTGCAGATCCGGACAAACCCAACAAATATTGGTTCCGGATGGTCAAATCTGGAAATTGTCCGGATCTGCAAATCAGAATGTTTTACTGATACAATTTTAAAACAGAATTGAACAGCTTATGCAGCCACTTGGAATACTTTCAGTGCAATAAAATTCCTAATTATATTAAAAAGACGTATGGATAAAAATACAATATATTTCACTTCAATAATGTACATTGTGTCGTATGATTATACAAAAGAGTTAAAACAAAATTCTCCGTCTAAATCTATTAGAGCTAGAACTTTCAATTTTTCCGCATTTGATGTCTTTTCAATTGTGTGCAATCTTTCGAATTCAAGCATCCTTTCGACAAAACTATCCGGCCAAGACTCGGCAATTGCGGTTGCATGCGTCGCCCATTGCAGTGATTTAGGTGGTATCGGGCATCCGGGTTTCAAGATAACTTGTACGAAATGTCTTGATTTCGCAAGCCATCCGATACACATGATGCGATCATTTGGATTCGACGGAGGTGCGGTGTGGAGTGGAAAAAAGGTTTTCGAAAATCCGTATCTCTTCAAGTCGATACACACCATATCGTAGGCGCATGCTATAAGATGACCCATCTAGGAGAAGCTCATCCATTTCGATACCGGTGCCGGACCACTCAACCACGGAACAAGTGACTCGTGAACCTTGTTCTAATTTTCTTGTTTTTCATAGAGACGCAAGTATGCTTCTTTATGCGTCTCCAACTCTAGGATAAGTTGATGACGTACAAGTGTATGACCTTCCTCTCCTTTACCGAGTAGTGCCGACACGGCTCGGTAACCGCAATTACCATCCCCTACAACATCGATTATACCGTCGATATGCTTGTGCATAAAAACCGGCATCTCGTCAATAAAGGAAATCATACGTGTAGTTGGAGTCGGAGTCGGAACTTGTGGAATCGGTGTCGAAATCGGTGTCGGAGCCGGTTTGGAAATGCGAGGAAGAGTTTCAACTTTTTAGCAATGGCACAAGCACAAGGAAGACCATAGGTTTTCACAATAGTACAACCACACTTTGCACTATCGGAACCTATCGTTTCGGCTCGGTTGACCTCGTGAAAAATATAGCCCAACCCCGCCCGAGACATGTTGTCGATCAATTGAGAGTAGAGGAAGTTACCTTTAAACCGATGTTCCAAAACCGTCATGCTCCGACCGAAAGTGGTTTGTATCTCATTGTGTTGGTTTTTGATCATTAGATGCACGGAGTCCCAATCCCGACATAAACCCCCCTTGCTATTCCCTAACCAATTCTTCAAAGTGGCATGTGCCGACTCAACTCTATTGGTGGTAGTGTTTCCAAGATGTCGTACGTTATCGGTCCACGCACAAACAATATTTTCTTTCACTTGATCAAGAATGGTGGATTCAACATATTTCAACAAAGCGGGGTACCGTTCACACACTTTTTGGAATTTAATGACCGAATCGGCATATAATTCCGTTGTGGAAGAATTTAAAATATGAGTCCATGCATCCATAATTTTCTCTACAATGACACCCGACCTGACCACTTTTCCGTCTTCCGACTCCACTTGTTTCGCACCCATCGCGGTCTTGACCCGACTTTGCACATTCTTTGTTATGTGAAATCGACAAAGTAGTGCATTGGAAGAAGGAAAGACCTTTGCAACCACATTCATCAAGGCGTTGTCGTGGTCCGTAACAATTGCTTTTGGCATTTGAACATGTTTCTTCAAAAGTGACCGACACGTCTCCAACGCCCACGTGAAATTGTCCTCTTTCTCACACTCCAAAAAGGCAAAGCCGGCGGCATATGTCTTATCCATAGACGTAACGTCAACCATCTCAAACAATGGAAGATGATACTTGTTTGTCTTGTAGGTGCTATCGAGAATGAGCACTGTCGAGAACGTGTTGAACAACTTGATGGAATCCGGATGAGTCCAAAAAATATCTCGGACCGTAATTCCATCATCGCGATATCTGTACCGAGACACGTAATCGTTGTCCTCAAACACTTTCAACAGTTGTTGCATTTCACTCATATCTCCCCTAATTGCCTTGTTCGTTTAATACCGAATGTTATACACTTGCTTTATGTTTGCAACATTTTCGGGTTCTTTCCGTTTCAACATCGCAAGTATATTATTTGGCTGGACAAGGTTCAAGGTTATGTCGGCTATACATGTCTTCTCTTCTGCCTTGAGCCGATATACACTTGGATGACCTTGAAGCTTTGAGCACATTTTGTGGTTATGTATACCACAACGAACGATAAATCTCCATTTCTTGGAAACTAACATGTAACCACCAATCTTAAAGGGGCACTCACATCTTCTAGTACCAGTCTTGTCTTTCTTTAACTTCCGTAGAGGTGCTTGATATTTGCTGCTTCTTTTGCAACCCAAAATTACAAAAACTTTTCTTCTATCCGACCCATTATCCGATCTCCCGATATTTACACCGAAGCCAAGCTCAATAGCCGTCCTACGAATGTATGCGATCATGCTTTCACGATCATCAAAGTCTTGCTTGTTGTTAAAGTCACCGCCGACATCAATCGACTTTACGAGCATGCCTTCATCTTTCGGGGAAATCGGCGCAACTAATTCTTTTGCCATGTTATCGGGGTGCACCATATCTATTTATAAACAAGAATAGAACAATTAATATGTATAAATAAAATATATTTAAAAATGCTGAAAATTTAAATTAATTAGCTTCAGACATTTTTCCGGATGTGCACATCCAGAAATGTTCATGCTCTCGTTTCGGATGTGCAGATCCGGAAGCAGCGTAACTTGTTTTTTAAAAAATGTAGATTGATAATGTGAGCAATGTAGTGGATGAAGTTGAATGTTTATCTGAAATTCAGTCTTTCCTTGCTCCCTTTGACTTGTTGCACCAAAAACTTGAACTTTTTGAGTGAGAAATGGGATTGATGAAGTAGGTTTTTTGAGTTGGTGAGAGTGAGTGTAGTAGGAGAAATGTTGAGAATGAGAAGGGGAGAGTGATCATGCAGCTTCAAATATATCAGCTTTTTTTTTCCGGATATACAGATCTGGAGGTCTTCCGGATATGCACATCCGGAACAACTTCTTATTTTTTAAGGATACGGTGCGTCCGGATGTGCACATCCGGAATCAGGGAACAAAAAAATAATTTCACGTAATGTCTAAAAAACTTGAGTGGTGCATTAAAACACCACCATTAATATTTACTAGTTGAGTGCAAACATAATATTTATTAGTTGATCTAAACGAATGCAAATTATTGGTTTAAATTACAACTCTTACTTGCAACATTTCTTTTACAAATCAAAGTGTTTATTCAACTTGCAAAAACATTTATTATTATTATTAAGAAACTGTTCTTTTATAGTGTAATAGGAAGATACATGTATCTTAAAGTGGACCACTTTGTTTAAGAGAATATGAAATATTATGAATAATGTATTTTCATAATAATAAAAAAAAAAATCTTTTTTGACATTTTTATTATTTTTAAAAACTGATGTTAACACGAGTGACAGTAAAATCTGTCACAATTTCAAAAGTTAGGTCTAATGATAAATAAAATAGATCTATACAGATCTTGTATACGGGTTGACCAAAAAAAATCTTACATAAAGGTTATGAGTTCAGTTTCACTAGTACTTTTGGAGAGATAAATTCAGTATAAATTCATTCGAGTTTTCTTTGAGTTCTAAGTATTTTCTGTCTTGAATTGAGGCACCATCCCATCCCCACCCTAAATCCTACAGCAATTAACTAGCCAACTACAATAAAAGCAAATAACCAGCTAGTAAAAACACACTAGGATATGTTTAGATTGATGGTATAGAATAGAATAGGAATACGATTGTATAAACTTAAATTCCATTGTTATATAGATTAAAAACGGATGGAATAGAGCAGAACCGAATAGAATATATTTCATCCCATTCCATCACTTTCCTTCATTTTTTGGACCATCTGATTTGAGCGGAATGACAAAATCTCAATATTCCGTCATGAAATATCCAAACAATAAAACAACATATTTATTCCATTACGCTCCATTCGGTTCCGCCCCATTCTATTTCATTTATTTTACAATATCCAAGGGTATATTTGTGAGTTGTGGGTACGTCTGATTTGGTTTTTGGAGAGAAGACTTTTTGAGAATTGCGTCTATATTTTGAAATTTTGAAATGTGTTTGATATTTTTAAAAAGTTTAAAAAACAATGAGTTTAAAAATATAAATGCAGTTGTTCAAAGCCTTCCCCTCCAAAACCCAACCAACTCCCAAACATACCCTAAGAAAACTAATTGTATATATTAACAAACAAGATTCATAAGTTAAAAAATTCAATTAAAAGAACGAGGAAAAGAATCTCAGTTTAATGTAGTTTATTACCACAAATACCGTCTTCCTTCCACCGTAAAGAACTTTCTTTCTATGAGACCCAAATATAATGTTGAAAACATGGAGTACAGAAAAGGAAAAAGAACTTGTATAGAAAACTAAACAAAAATATACAAGGGCAAAGAATCAATCAACAAATAAAGGATTCGGACAATCACGATGATGTATCTGAGTCAGAGCCGTGTTTATGATTGTCAAGTGTCGACAACCCTGCAGGCTGATCAATTCCCTTCCGAGAAGCTTCCCAAAGTTGCTGTTCTATACCCAGCTTCCTCAACTCCAACAAATCTCGCTCAACTAGAAGGAAGCAAAGTGAACAAATGAGTTCATATGCAAAACATTCATTTACATCAAAGCAATATATATTAAACATTTGAGCTGATAACTACACAATTCTCTCTTTGAATTTCCCACATTTGCCTACCCAACAATAATATTACAGATTCGTAACAGATGTTACTAATCTATTTTCTGAATTGAGGCTTATTATTTTTTTTTTTTTGGAAAAAAAAAGGAAATTTTCTGAATTGAGGCTTATTAGTTATTGCTAATGTTGCAGATTCAGATAACAAAATGGGAAAACCTGACTGATTCGGGACTCACACGGCCAAATCAGGCACACTTAGAATACGACTGGGCATGTACTTGACAAAAATACTCAACCATTCGACAGCCCATACTAGCAGACATTTTTTGTTTTTGTTTAGATGTGCCAGTAGTGTCACTAATTCTTATGATTGTGAAGAAATCTAAAATCCAAAATAAAAACCAAAAAATAAGTAACACCTAATGTCTGAAATGAACCTAATAAAATTCAGATACTACTTTGTTGTTCTCCATTGGTAGCCAAATATCTAGATATTCAGTATATTTTAGCTTTCTTGTATTAAATAATTAAATGCTATTTGCCTCTAACAGAAATTCATATTAGTGCATACCCAGTGTGAACGAACAATACGGAAACTCTATCATGCTACATTAATCTTCTAAATATTTTTATAATAGAAAAATAAAAACTATTCAAACTAAAAAAAGGTAATTAGAATAATTCAAGGTTCTTGGTATCCACACATAGAAGCTGTAATTGCAACATTTGTTGCTCATTGTCAAACCCGGAGATGGTCAACATAATAAGTAGGGGTACTTTTAGATCAAATCAAGCCTAAAAATGAGGTTGTTTGACTAATATTTTCATCTGACCTGTTTTTTTTTCTTGGTGAACTTCGTCTGACCTATTATCCAGAACAACTTTCTAAAATGACATCATAATCAGAGTAGGAAGCTTCTATGTCGGACATATACCAATCAGCACACAACTCAAAAACTATGTATATACTAATTTGTTTGAACCCAGGAGTTTCAAACTGTTCACTTTTAGCTTAAGAACATATTCACACTCTTCAAAACCAGAAAAGAAGATGATAAGAATGATGAGCTTACCATCAACAGCATCATGTGAAGTAGGTGGCTGTCCATTGCGGCCAATCCAAAACTGAAGCCTGTCTTCTGCAATATCTTCTTCCACACCATGAAATAAAGCTCTTCTCCAGAAATAAATTAACCATGCCTGCAAATATTTGTATTTTATAAATGGGTCATCCAAAAGCCATGATTATATAGGAGTGTCCACTAAATATTTCATCTCAAGGATTGCAATTAATAACTCAACTTCCTAAGACATTAATCTGACTTCATCAGAAGGATATTCAACAAAGAACACACATTTCTGTAAAGATAACTGATTGCTGACTCTAAGGAAGACGCTTACACATGCCACAAGACATGCTAGTAGAAATGAAAATTTTGTAACATCATTTGAAGGACAGGTATTACAATTTCATAGAACTAAAAGCCAAGAATGTAGTGTAAAATTTCAGAAGCTTCAAAGAACAAGCAACCAACCTCTTTGAAAAGAACGTCTTCGGCTTCCTCTTCACTTAATTCTGGAGGAAACAGATAACAGAATATTAACATAGTATCATCAGGTGATCTTTCATACACATTACTTCACAAATGAGGAATGGCTAAATGCAGCCGTGTTTAGTCTATGTAATATAAAAGCAAAAATACACTGGTAGCTAGCTAGTCAATCCTAATTTCCCCACCAATCGCAAAGAAGAAGAATATAGATAAATGATTGAAAAGTATATAAGCAATATTTTACTAATTTAAGGCAAAACAGAAAAGTTCTGTATAGCAGACAGATAACCTAGACACTTGTAACATTTCACAGGGGTTTGTATATCTACAAATTTAACACTAGTGGCAGTACCACTAAAGCACACCAAATCAAACACAAACAAAAGCAGAAAGCTTATTCCATACCAAAATTTATAAAATAGCTAAAATATCAAATGAAACTAAAAATAAAAGCTGACAACATAACACTTACCAAATGCTTCCAAATATTTGGCATCACCAGGTGCTTTGGAATCTGAAAATAAAAAAACAAATAAAAAAGTTATAATTCAAATCATCTTTTACAAAACCGTTCTGCTTTGGGTCGGTAACATAACAATTGAAGTTAAGAAAATTATTCAGAAATGAGCACATGAATAAAAACAAACCAAAACATAACACTCTCATTACTAAAACTCAAAACGATCACACATGACAAACTGTTACGCTAAAACACAGCATCAATCCAACAAAAACTGAATTATAAGAGTAAAGGAAATAATTCAGTTAATATAGGGCCAGTTTGTTTTTAACTTTAAAAAATGGATTTTTTCTTTGTATTTTTGAAAATGGATTCTACAAAAATGTTTTTCAAAATATTACAAATTTTTCTAAATTTGTTTTTCTATAAATTAAAAGATAAACTTTGACATACTATAACATAAACATACATTATTGAAGATCAATACATAGTCAAAATCACAATTCTTTCAAAAAGTTGTATCTCAAAAATGATTTTAATGAAAACCTATTTGAAATAGCTTCAAAATTAAGTGATATTTTGAAATTTTGACATCCAAAATAAGTTTCGATAAAATGATGAAATACATAAAATAACATTTTAAGAATAACTATTCAAATCAAATTTTCATTTGAAACTTTTATGAAGAGTTTCTTTTTAAAAATTTTTTACACCAAAATATGTTACACTATAAAAATCATTTAAAAAAAACAACAAACGGGCCCTTAGTGTACCAGCTGCAAGTGGAATATAGATATAGGCGTCACAGATCAAATGAAAGAGACAAGAATTACCAAGTTGATTAACCAGAAGAGAAGTATAAAAATTAGATTGAGAAAGATGTAATCAATGTACCTAAAACAGACTGCCGAATCAAATTTGGGCGTCTGTGCTGGGCTAATGCAAGTACAACGGCATCCTCAACCTAGAAAATAATAATTTTGTCATAATATTGATAGGAGCTGAAATTCTATAATAGATAAGCATGTGTTGTGGAGACCAGCTCCTTACAATCAGAGGTATCCCTCTGTACAGAACACAATCAGTAAAACAAACACAGCATTAACTTCAATAATATTCACTAAGAACCTTCAAAGAAGCAAGTTCCCTCAAACCCATCTCAACTGAAAGCATACTCTCTATGTTTCCTTCCCCGGCAAGATCATTCACATCACGAACAATTTTGCTTCTATCTGAACCATCGGCACCTAGTCCATGCTGTTTAATTAGATATCTATGTAAACTGATTTAAGAGAGAAATTATTCAAACTAAAGTTTAGAGTATCAACTCGTGCTCACTTTTGTTCCAAGATTCCTCCTTAGCCTTTTGTCCAGCCGAGGTGACAAGTTCAAAAGGAAGAGGAGCTAAAGCAGACCAATGTTCATGCTTGGACTGTGCTATATCTGCACATATGCCTTAAAAGCATGGAAATAACACACCAAAAGAATTATAAGCACTAATTTGAAAGAGGTAATAGATGAACAGACCAATGCAAAATACGTTTCTCATATCTTTGTAAGCTGTGTTTTTTCAGATCAAAGGAAAAAAATTTAAGATTGAGATTTTCTTTTTCTGCAGAAAGTAGGGAACACAGGCAATTTGTTACCATGTTTTACAGAAAGACCCCAGTAGCGGGCAAGCCAACATCTCTTTAGGACCACTTCTTCCTGAAAGATATAAAAAGATGAATTGAGACAGAGGGAAAAAGTAAACAAGTGTAAATTCTCATTTTAATGAAAAATACAGACCATTTCTTCTTGGGTCAAAATCATTCTCTCTGTCATTGTTCGAAGAGCCTTTGCTTCAGCTTCAGCTTCTTGCCGTTGTTCCTCGGCTGCTGCAGCGTCATCTTTTAGGTTCTGAACAAAGAAAATAGAAGCTATAACTTGTACAGAATAATGATCAGACCAGGTATGTGGTACACAAAAAAGAAAAGAATTTCACGCTTCCTTCAAAGCTACCTGAAGTTCGACACGAAGGGCTGTGAGATCCTCATCCCTTTCACTCCGTGTTTGTTTTGCAGCCAAGAGAGCAGCCTGTGACAAAAATATTTACTCCAAGGATATTCTGAGTGAACACACAATTTAAAGAATAAAACTGCAACTGGAAACAGAACTTTAGATACAAAAGCATCAAGAATATACAACAAACTCCAAAACCGCCTACGGATCATAATCCTTTACACAAATATGCACACATGCATCCTTCTTAATAATACTGAATTAAAACTGAAGAGCTGGTATAGCGGCTAGCTTATCAAGCAAAAGTGATCAAACACTTAAACTTCCTATCATCAATAATTTAGTATTTTTGCCACATCGTAATCCCATTATTTCTGCATACCTCTCTTTGACGCAAAGCAGCTTCTTTCCTGCAAATACACCAAATAAAAAGCATGACCTAAAAAATAGACAAAATAAATAGTTTCAAATCCTACTAGTGCATATAAGGGAATTCAAAGCAAGGTTACCTGCTCAGCAGTTTGGCTTCCAGGGATACACCTTCTCCAAGAGAAGCAACCTGCCAAAACCAAAATGATCAAGGATACAGATATCAGCAAACATAGAATGCACAATGAAAGCTATGAAAATGAAGCAACTTATATAGATATTAAAGTAGACCTTACTTCATACGTATAGAAACAGAGGATAACAAAAGTATAGTGGTTGTGCAAAGTATGGCATCTAAACTATGGTATTAAAACCACTTCTGATAGATTTCTGTTGGGAGCCAGAAAACAGAGCTTACAAGGAGGATTCAACTAACAACTGTGAGACATAGTTAACTTCTGATTGTTCCAGCATGTGACCCCATCTCTACAGTTCCCACTATGTAATCTCTAACTTCCCAAGTCTCTAACCTCCTATTGTTTATTCTATCTTGTATACACCTTCCAGACCCTAATTTTCGGCTCAGGCTTATGCCTAACAGTTTCAAAGTTAATAAGGAAGCAAAAACATTCACCTGTTTCTCGAGTTCCCGGGATCTGATCTCCACTTCTTGGCGTTTTTCTTCTGCTTGTCTTAGCTGGAGCATAATTAGGTGTTGACAGTCAACATCATATAACACGGACAAAAACTGATTTTGTTTGGGTGTGAGTAAGCATACCTTTTCGAATAAAGCATCATTCTCTTCTTGAAGCATATCAAGCTGTGATATCAATGAGAATAAGTTTTAAAATCCATAATTTAAGAATTGCAATACAAAATCTACTAGAACCAACATAACCAACTATAAGGATCATCGGATTTAATTTTTTGGAGACAAATTGATGCATGTCAATACTATACTTCATCACGGAGTGCAGAAGCTTCACGCTGATCTCCTGTGTCTTTGGAGTTAAGTTGCCTTACAGTGATGTCTTGTGGAAACCTGAAATCGTCAACTAATGAATAAAACTAAAGATTTAGAAAAGAAAATTACTTAATGGCCAACAAACTACTGTAGTGCAGTCCACATACATACAAAAAAAGATATAGAAAGATAGATAGACAAAGGACATCCATAAATAAAATAAAGATTATTCGTACATAAAAAAAAATCAATTGTATGCGTATGCAAAGGTAATGTATGGCCTAATCAAAGACTAGATCCCATGCATTCAACCTCCTAATGAAGCTTATTAGAAACATTGAGCAAGATGGTAATACATTATACCTCTAATATTTGTCCAAAACAAACATAATAATAGGAGAAACACACTAACTTTAACTGAGGGCTCGGCATAGACGGCATGTCAATCCACTTTATTATTTATATAAAATATTTAGAGAACATAGTATTTCGAGACTTCAAATAACTATTCATTACAACAGCCTCCAATCTTTTATATTTTGTTTGGGAGTTAGGAGGGGGGAGGTAGGACTTTGAAGTAAAGGACAGAGGAAATAGCCCTCCCACCACCCCCGCACCTTGTATGAAAATTGAGGAGTTTACATTTATCCATATTGTTATGTAACGCTTCAAAGTTGAATGGATCCAGGCTGAAATCGTGTACGAAGCACTTTCCTTATAGTATTTCAAGCACTCTCGATTTGTCTTAGAGTTTTGATGCAGGAATACCCAGGATAATTCAGCCTTATCGAGTTTGCACAAGACGGATGAAAACTCGAATGTAGCGAAGAGTGTTGGAATTGTTTTGTAGAGGAAATGCGTTTTTGTTAATTGATTTCTGAATTTGGAATGAAACATTTATAGGCCACACTAGTATTGTTTCACAAGGTGGCAACCCTTGGTGAAACAATTCTTTTTACCAAAAGTTACCATGTTTGGCCTACAGCAACATGTTCAAGAGTTGCATGTTTTCATTTTGCAACATTTCATGAAGAGTTGCAATTTTCGAATTCAAAATTCAAAACAAAATAATTCTGCACCGACCAAAATTAGAGCAACGATAATAGCCCGGCCGAAGGCGTCGTGCCTAAGTGCCGCCTACAAGCCGCCTCTACGCCCTCGGACCCGGTTCCGGAGCCGGTATCGCCGGTGGCGACACCGGCGAGGGTTTGTATGGAAGAGACAAGTGGCATAATGCTTGGGACCACCACACTTGTCCATGTGGCACTTTATCCTCTTTTGTCCTTTGGTGAGTTAATGATATTAACACTTTATAAATGCTTTTAATGTGAGCTCCACTTTCTATGTGGGACTATTTCACAAGCATCTATTATCATTTACTCACTTGTTCACTTCTTGTCATTTTGGAACATACTTAATGTAATTACTTTATTAATTACAACAATCCCCCACTTGTTCTAATAATGCCAAGGCCAATTCTAGAAAGAGAGAAAAGAATATTAATACAGTTAAGTATCTTTCGATTTGAACTTTAACCTTAGTAAGGATACCACAAAGTTTAATCGAAATGTTAGGTGGCTATGCTTTGAACCATTATCCCTTGTGATTCTACCGGTGTTACCTTACACATATTCTTTAAAGGTTCTTCGCCTACATATCTCGCCTAGCACTATTTATGGCCAAGTGCTTTTCCTGTTTTCATGAATTTTTCATGAGAGAAACTCCAACTCTCACTTTGAGACGGCACCATCTCGAAATTCACATAGGTGAAGTTCATTTTGTATCCATTTCCTTGGAAAGCATATTCTTGATATAGAACTTCATTAAGAGTTTTGAAAACTCAACCCTCGATATATAATAGTCAACATTATCACAAAATATTGTACAAACATCCAAATCAATGACTTGTTGTTACCCATTGAATCTTCGATTAAGATTTATTAACTTCAGATTGGGTTGCTATCATTGTCGGAACCCTTATTCAAGGAGTTTCAACCCCATACCTTTTGAGGTAGTCTTTACTAAGTCTCTGGCCAGTGGCTTAGTAAAACGATCTGCTAAATTATAGCTTGTTTGAATATATGTCAGTGAAATGATCCCATCCTTAATTAATTTTCTCACGAGAGAGTGTCTAAGACCTATGTGTCTAGACTTTCCATTATATACTTCACTGAATGCTCTAGTTAGGGTGGCTTGACTGTCACAATGTATCCACACTTTTGAAACATTGTCCTTAGCTAATGGTACTTCCAACAGAAGGTCCCTCAACCATTCTGCTTCTTGTTCAGCGGAGGCGAGAGCCACAAACTCTGATTCCATGGTTGAGAGGGTAATTCAAGTTTGTTTCTTGCTTTTCCAAGAAATTGCACCTCCGGCTAATGTAAATATCCACCCAGTTGTAGATTTGTAATCTCCAACACTTGATATCCAACTCGCATCGGTATATCCTTCTAGTATGGCAGGGAACCTACCATAATGAAGGCCAAGATTTTTGGTCTTTAAGAGATAACCGAAAATCCTAGTTATGGCCTTCCAATGTTCATCATTTGGATTGCTAGTAAATCTACTCATCTTACTAACTGCAAATGCTATGTCGGGTCTGGTGCATTGCATTAAATACATTAGACATCCAATTGCACTTGCATATTCCAATTGGGCCACAGTTCTTCCATTGTTCTTTTGAAGCTTGATACTAGGATCGAATGGAGTGCTTACTTCCTTGAAGTTTAGGTGTTTGAACTTGTCCAACATTTTCTCAACATAATGTGTTTGATTAAGTTCATAACCCCCACTATTTCGTTTTACTTTGATTCCTAATATGGTGTCAACTGGCCCAAGATCTTTCATCTTGAATGTGGAAGTTAGAAATTTCTTTGTTTCTAAGATCCCTTTTATTTCATTGCTAATGATTAACATATCATCAACGTATAAACACAAATATGTTACAATGTTTCCACGCACCTTTGCATACAAGCATTTGTCACAAGAATTTGGAATAAACCCATTTGAAAGTATGACAGAGTCAAACTTTTGATGCCATTGCTTTGGTGCCTGTTTCAAACCGTATAAGGATTTAATAAGTTTGCATACCTTTTGTTCGTTTCCAGGAAGCACGTAGCCTTCTGGTTGTTCCATGTAGATTTCCTCATCGAGATCTCCATTTAGGAATGTTGTTTTAACATCCATTTGGTGAACAATAAGGTTATTCAAGGAAGCTAGTGCAAACAATATTCTGATTGTCGTAGTTCTTGCTACTGGAGCATATGTGTCAAAGTAATCGACACCTTCCTTTTGTCTAAATCCTTTTGCTACTAATCTAGCCTTATAGGTGTTTAATGTACCATTACTATGATACTTTTTTCTAAACGCCCACTTGCATCCGATGGGTCTTGATCCTTTAGGAAGATCGACAAGTTCCCAAGTGTGATTTGACATAATTGAATCCATTTCGTCTTGGATAGCATCCTTCCAAAAAGAAGCATCCCTTGAAGCTGCTGCTTCTTCATAGATTTTAGGATCATCCTCTACTTGAAGAATAATAGGAATTTTATGAACATCGTTCTTGCAATTTCCTTCAACTAGATAAAAGGAAATAAGTTGAGAATCGATTTCATTAGGTCCTAGATCCTTAGCTTTTCGGGCTCTTTTGCTTATCCTAGGCTCGGGTTGTGTTTCAACAATCCGCAGAGATTCTTTCTTACGAGATTCTTCATTCGTGGGATTCTCAGGTTCCTTATCCTTCGTTATAAGATTTTCAAAGAATTCCACATCTCGGGATTCAACAATTACATTAGACTCCAGATTTAGAAGTCTATATGCCTTACTGTTCGATGCATATCCTATGAAAGCACATCTGATCCCTCGAGGACCTAATTTAGTTCTTTTGGGATCCATATTCTTGTAATATGCTACACACCCCCACACTCTAAGATAACCAATATTTGGTGATCTTCCTTTCCATATTTCATATGGAGAAATCCCTGTTATTTTCAAAGGAATCCTGTTCATTATGTGACATGCAGACAATAATGCTTCACCCCACAAATTAAATGGCAATTCAGAATGCATTATCATAGAATTTATCATTTCTTGATATGTTCTGTGGAAAAATCAATTCAGAATCAAATGATTCTGTTTCTATTTGTACAGTCCATTAGGATTAGGATTAATGTAATTAATTAGCTATTATTTCCTGTTTTTTCTGTAATTAGAATTAGCAGTTATGGGAAATTAATTCCCCTGATTCTTAGGGCAGATCTCTCTTTCAAATTCTGCCTGCGGTATTCTATAAATACAGCATCTGTAATTCTCATCAAATACAAAAGAAATATAAAATATATTTCTGCATGGTATCAAAGCACGATCTGAACCATCCCTAACCTAGCGCCGCCAAACTATGGAGGATCCCAAATCTGATGAATCGCTCAAAGTGGAGACTGGATCATTTCCGACCAGTTCACACGAAGGGCTCACTCACCTCATCACAGGCCATAAATTAAATGGCCAAAACTATACCCAATGGGTAAGGTCGGTCAAGATCTTCCTCGAAGGAAAAGGAAAGGAAGGCTACACCACAGGAGATTCTAAATGTCCTGAGAAAGGAGACAAAAACTTTCAGAAATGGAAACTTGAGAACAGCCAAGTCATGTCATGGCTGCTCAATACCATGACAAATGAAATTGGTGAAAATTTCATGTTCTATGACACTGCAAAAGAAATATGGGATGCAGTGAAGGAAACATACTCAAATGTTGACAATACATCTGTCGTATTTGAGATAAAAAGCATTCTTCATGACCTTCGACAGGGAGAATCTTCTGTTACTGAGTATTTTAACATACTTAACAAACACTGGCAGCAACTCGACATATATGAAGAGGTTACATGGTGTTGTACAGAAGATCAAAAGAAGTATAAGGAATTGGTGGAAAAAGATAGGATTTACAAATTCCTATTGGGGTTTAACAAGGACCTAGATGAAGTTCGTGGAAGGATTCTTGGAACCAAACCACTTCTCAAAATTCGAGAAGCCTTTTCAGAAGTGAGAAGGGAAGAAAGCAGGAGGAAAATCATGTTGGGGACACCCAACTCAGTTCCGTACGGCGAGAGCTCTGCAATGGCAGCAAGAGGGAATCAGCCCCGGCCACCACAAAGGAAAACTCGCCCCTGGTGTGATCACTGCAAGAGACCAGGCCACACAAAGGAAACATGTTGGATTATACATGGAAAATCTTCAGAGGCCAAATTGTTCAAAGGCAAGGAGGGCAGAGGTAACACAGCATGTAACAATCAAGAAAGTGAGGTATACTCTAACTCATCCTGTTTTAGCAAAGAACAAATGGAGGCTCTTCAAAAACTCTTTCAGCAAACCATGTTAACTGCAGAAAAAGGTGGTACTGCTGTAGTGGCTCAAAGAGGTAATTACTTACATGCTCTAAACACTAGCAAGGAAAAAACAAAATCATGGATTGTTGACTCAGGGGCTTCAGATCACATGACTGGAGACTTTACTTTGTTTAGTAGTTATTCTCCATGTCCTTATAACTATAATGTTCGAATAGCTGATGGTACACTTTCTAAGGTCATGGGTAAAGGATCAATTATCATTTCACCAAATATTACACTTCCCTCTGTTTTGTATGTGCCCAAACTGGATTGTAACTTGCTGTCTATTAGCAAGATTACAAGAGATTTGAAATGTGTTACTAAATTCTTCCCTAACTTGTGTGAATTTCAGATTTTGGAGTCGGGGAAGACGATTGGCAATGCTGAAGAGTGTGCTGGACTCTACTTCCTTCAAGTGGAAAAATCAGAAGAAAAACTCAAGAATAATTATCATGTTGCAGCTGCAGCTTCAAATGATAGTAATCCTGTAATGATGTGGCACTATAGATTAGGCCACCCAAATTTCTTATACTTGGAAAAAATGTTTCCCTCTTTATTCAATAAAAACAAGGAACATTTTCAGTGTGAAATTTGCCAATTGTCTAAACATACCCGAAACCATTACTCTCCCCAATCTTATAAACCCTCCAAACCTTTTTCATTAATTCATAGTGATGTATGGGGAGCATCACGAGTCCACAACATTACAGGCTCAAGATGGTTTGTCACCTTTATTGATGATCACACGCGTGTTACCTAGGTGTTTCTAATGAAGGAAAAATCAGAAGTAGGGAGAATATTTGAAATTTATCATAAGATGGTACAAACACAATTCCAAAGCAATATTCAAATACTTAGAACCGACAATGGTCGTGAGTATTACAACCTTGCTCTAAATTCCTATCTTCAAAAGGTTGGAATTGTTCACCAAAGCTCGTGTGTGGACACTCCCCAACAAAATGGAGTAGCAGAAAGGAAAAATAGACACCTTTTGGAAGTGACTAGATCAATTATGTTGGCCACAAATGTCCCACAACATTTTTGGGGAGAAGCTGCCCTTTCAGCAACTCACCTTATAAATCGAACGCCCTCCCGTATCCTTAACTTTAAGACCCCAATCTCCACACTTCAAAACCTATTTCCAACCAGCAAAATTTTTTCCTCCATTCCATTAAAAATATTTGGATGCTCAACTTTTGTCCATAACCTCAACCCTCACCGAAGCAAATTAGACCCAAAATCCATCAAATGCATTTTTCTTGGTTACTCTCCTCACCAAAAGGGATATAGGTGTTACTCTCCCCATACCAAAAAAATTTACCACACTATGGATGTAACCTTCTTTGAAAATCAGCCCTATTACACCAAAACTGGTATTCAGGGGGAGCAATCATACATCGAAAATTCAGAATACCAACTTTTGCCTCTTGAACTAACTGTACATGACAAAATCTTACCAGACCAAACCGGTAACACTCAATCAGCCGAACCTATGCCTAAATCACTTGAAAAACTACCAAGCCAAACCTCTAACATTCAGCCGAATGAAAGGACATCAGAAGCTGTGACGGAAACAAGACCAATTATAGTCCCAACCACATCTCAACAGAATTGTGATTTAAAAACAGGCAAGTGGAAGGGTTTTTGTTATAAAAAGAAGAGGAAGGAAGTAGAGTCAAGTATAGCTCCGATGCAAGGCCATGAGTTAGACCAGACTCTAGAAAATGAAGTTCCCGCCGGTAATATTCTTCCTAACTCTGAACATCTTGATATAAATACAACAGATATTGATATTCCTATTGCTGTGAGAAAAGGGGTTAGATCTTGCACTAAACACCCTATTGAAAAATATATCTCCTATGGAAAACTATCACAAAGTGACAGGTCTTTTGTAGCAGCTGTTGACAACATAGAAATTCCAAATAATATTCAAGAAGCATTGCAGAAACCTGAATGGGCAGTAGCTGTAACAGAAGAAGTTCAAGCACTTGTAAGAAATGGCACATGGGAGATCACTGCTATACCAGAAGGGAAGAAGGTCGTAGGATGCAAGTGGATATTTTCAATTAAGCACAATGCTGATGGGAGTATAAACAGGTACAAAGCTCGGTTGGTTGCTAAGGGGTTCACACAATCATATGGGGTGGATTATGAGGAGACTTTTGCACCTGTTGCGAAGCTCAATTCTGTCCGGGTTCTACTATCTCTGGCATCAAATCTAGATTGGCCCCTATACCAACTAGACATAAAGAATGCATTTCTAAATGGGGAGTTACAAGAAGAGGTATACATGCAAATTCCTCCGGGACTTGAATCACCTGGAACCTCCAACACGGTGTGTCGACTTCGAAAATCTCTATATGGCCTCAAACAATCACCAAGGGCATGGTTTGACAGACTAACAAAAGTTGTCAAGCAAGATGGTTTTGTTCAATGTCAAACAGATCATACTATGTTTGTCAAGCACTCTTTGGATGGGAAGATAGCTTTGTTTATTGTCTATGTTGATGATATCGTAATTACGGGAGATGATGATGAACAAGTCAACCAGTTAAAGAAACTTCTAGCAAAAGAATTTGAAGTCAAAGACTTAGGACAACAAGTATTTTCTAGGGATGGAAATTGCACGAACAAAGAATGGTATTTCAGTTTCTCAAAGGAAGTACACGCTGGATTTACTTCAAGAAACAGGTATGCTTGGATGCAAAGCTGCCAATACTCCCATAGAACAAGTAAAAAGGAGTGAAGATGAAAATGTACCAGCTAATAAAGATAGATATCAAAGTCTAGTCGGAAAATTAATCTATCTAACTCACACCAGACCAGACATTGCTTTTGCTGTAAGCATGGTTAGTCGTTATATGTCAAATCCAACTGAAACTGACATGAGAAATGTGAACAGAATTCTCCAGTACCTAAAAGGTATGCCAGGCCGAGGACTTTATTTTCAAAAGAACTCAAACAGAGGTATTGAAGTCTACACTGATTCTGATTGGGCAGGATGTTTATCTGACAGAAAATCGACTACAGGCTATTGCACATTTGTATGGGGTAATATGGTAACTTGGAGAAGCAAGAAACAATCTGTTGTGGCTAGGAGTAGCGCAGAAGCGGAATTCAGAGCTATGTCACAAGGTATTTGTGAAGGAATTTGGCTTAAGAGAATGCTAGATGAGATCAAAATTCCTACCAATCACCCCATGAAGATATTATGTGATAACAAGGCTGCTATTAGCATTGCGAAGAAACCGGTACAGCATGATAGAACAAAGCATGTAGAGATAGACCGACACTTCATCAAAGAGAAAATTGATCATGAAATTATAAGTGTTAATCATATTCCATCATGCCAGCAAACTGCAGACATTCTAACAAAAGCCCTTCCAAGGAACATATACGAGAATATCAGATCCAATCTGGGCATGATAGACATCTACCACCCAGATTGAGGGGGAGTGTGGAAAAATCAATTCAGAATCAAATGATTCTGTTTCTATTTGTACAGTCCATTAGGATTAGGATTAATGTAATTAATTAGCTATTATTTCCTGTTTTTTCTGTAATTAGAATTAGCAGTTATGGGAAATTAATTCCCCTGATTCTTAGGGCAGATCTCTCTTTCAAATTCTGCCTGCTGTATTCTATAAATACAGCATCTGTAATTCTCATCAAATACAAAAGAAATATAAAATATATTTCTGCATGTTCGATTTTTTCTTTCGGCCAAGCCATTTTGTTGTGGTGTACGAGGCGCGGAACATTCATGTATAATGCTATATTCTTCACAATATGCATCAAATTTTGTAGAAAAGTACTCACCGCCTCTATCGCTTCTAAGTACCTTTATTCTTTTATTTAATTGATTTTCCACTTCCGCTTTATAACCTTAAAAGCATTAAAAGCATCATCTTTGTGCTTTAAAAGGTATACATGTGTGAACCTAGAGCAATCATCGATAAATGTTATGAAATAACGATTTCCCCCACGGGTCAGCATGCCGTTAAATTCACACAAATCCGAATGCACAAGATCAAGCACGTTTGATTTTCTTTCAACACTTTTAAAAGGTTTCTTGATCATTTTTTATTTAACACATATTTCACATTTTTCGAAATCATGAATATTGCATGAGATCATTCCGGATTTAATTAGTCTATTCATAGTACTAATACCAATATGTGCTAATCTAGAGTGCCATAAAGAAGTAGACTCAATCATATAAGCAGAATTAGAAATTTCATTAATCATATTATCAATAGTACAGAGTTTGATCATTCCTTCAGCGGAATATCCTTTTCCTACAAATACACCATTACGGGTCAATATTAGTTTGCCCGATTCATATACAGATTTAATTCCTGGTTTTCCCAACAAGTCCCCACTAACAAGGTTCCTATTCATGTCGGGGACATGAAGTACATTAACAAGAGTAACTTTCTTTCCGGAAGTGAAGTTGAGTTCGACGGATCCTGTTCCAATGACTTTAGATCGTACTTCATTCCCCATCTGAACTTCTTGTCCATCACTGACTTCAGAGTATGTTTTAAATGATGTTTTGTCATAAGATACATGCACGGTCGCACATGTATCGTACCACCATCCTTGCACTTTGCCTTTGATTGCCATGATTTCGCTCACCGTAGCGATTATGTCTTCATCGACATGAACATCATTTACCTCCTTTTTGGTTTTGTTGTTCCTGCAATCTCGAGCATAGTGGCCTGGTTTTCCGCATACATAACATCCAGTTGTTGTACCCTTTGGTCCGCCAGAATGTTTGAACCTTTTATGTTCCTTCTTGGGGCCAGGATGGTTTTTCATGCCATCATGTTTTCTCTTTCCATTTACTGTAACAGCATTGGCTTTAGAAAACCCAGCGGACTCAGATTTTTCTCTATCCTTCGTCTCCTCCTCGATTCGAAGGTGTTTTTGAAGTTTCTCCAACGAGAGATCCTCAGAATTATGCAGCAATTTCTTTCTGTATCCTTTCCACGAAGGTGGCACTTTTGCAATAATTGCACCGACTTGAAAAGCTTCGGGAATGTCAATTTTCACGGCTTTTATTTTGTTCACGGGAACTTGTAGCTCGTGTACTTGTGCAAGAATAGGCTTGGAATCCAACATTTTAAAATCAAAGTATTTAGATATTAAGAACTTTTTCGTACCTTCTTCTTCAGTCTTGAATTTGAATTCGAGTGCTTTTCAGATTTCTGTTGCAGATTGAGTGTCGGTGTATAAGTCGTATAGACGGTCAGATAGTGTGTTCAGAATATGTCCACGGCAAAGCAATTCATCTTCCTTTCGTTTCTTTCGTTCCTTTTTGAGTTCATCGGTATCGTTTTCTGTTGGTTCTGGAATTGGTTCCAAATCAGGATCTAAGACATAGTGAGTCTTCAGGGCAGTCAGGAGAAATGTCATTTTGTCTTGCCAGCGGGTGAAGTTTGTTCCATCGAAACGATCCAACTTGACAAGGACCTGGTTCATCACCTTGATGCTTGAAACTGAAGCGTCGGTGGCCATGATTTGAGATACTATAAGACTGTTATGTAACGCTTCAAAGTTGAATGGATCCAGGCTGGAATCGTGTACGAGGCACTTTCCTTATAGTATTTCAAGCACTCTCGATTTGTCTTAGAGTTTTGATGCAGGAATACCCAGGATAATTCAGCCTTATCGAGTTTGCACAAGACGGATGAAAACTCAAATGTAGCGAAGAGTGTTGGAATTGTTTTGTAGAGGAAATGCGTTTTTGTTAATTGATTTCTGAATTTGGAATGAAACATTTATAGGCCACACTAGTATTGTTTCACAAGGTGGCGACCCTTGGTGAAACAATTCTTTTTACCAAAAGTTACCATGTTTGGCCTACAGCAACATGTTCAAGAGTTGCATGTTTTCATTTTGCAACATTTCATGAAGAGTTGCAATTTTCGAATTCAAAATTCAAAACAAAATAATTCTGCACCGACCAAAATTAGAGCAACGATAATAGCCCGGCCGAAGGCGTCGTGCCTAAGTGCTCAAGTGCTGCCTACAAGCCGCCACTAGCGCCTCTACGCCCACGCCTTCGGACCCAGTCCCGGAGCCGGTATCGCCGGTGGCGACACCGGCGAGGGTTTGTATGGAAGAGACAAGTGGCATAATCCTTGGGACCACCACACTTGTCCATGTGGCACTTTATCCTCTTTTGTCCTTTGGTGAGTTAATGATATTAACACTTTATAAATGGTTTTAATGCGAGCTCCACTTTCTATGTGGGACTATTTCACAAGCATTTATTATCATTTACTCACTTCTTCACTTCTTGTCATTTTGAAACATACTTAATGTAATTACTTTATTAATTACAACACATATAACTAATAACTATATAACCCACCAATATGGGGGAACACAAACAATGTATTTGTGGAGGGTTTTATAGGGCTTTGAAAGGTTTAGGAAAATTCTCCAGATCCTTTTCCTCTTTTTATAATATCTCTTACTAAAAAAGTATTAATCATAAGCTTTATTCTTCTCTCCCCTCCAAAAATATATTTTCCCAAACAAGGTGAGAAATGTTTCTCTCTTTCCCTCCCCTCCTACCTCCCAAACAAAGCCTAAGGGTAATATTTGAACTATTCAAAGATTGTACAGCAAAACCTTACAAAAGCCATATATGTTTTGTTATTATTATTATAGAAGTTTCAGTTTCAGGTTGTTCACTTGTTAGAGGGGGCTGGGGTCTTTAGAGCATGAAGCTACGGAAGTAGTTCAACAAGTGTTTTGCATGCTATGTCTAGGTCTTTAAACTAATCAAGAATCAGCTTTACCGTATTATTAGCTCAACCTGAAAGTGCTACAAAATACAAAAAAAAATGCTGAAAAGACACCAATTAAGGTGGTAAAAAAACTGCACAATACCTTTTTTCTCTATTCCTATTGGTAGGAGGATCAATCGGAGGTACAGGCATAGGTGTTCGGATAGTGGATTTGGGAGGTGGCACCACCTGTGCTGAACGAACTGAAACTGCTGGTCTTCCAGTAGATGATGACCGCACCGATTGAGTATGCTCTACAAAGTTCCGACCTAACTAATAAAAACATCAAAATCATATTAGCTCAACAAGAACTTTACAACATAAATTTTGAATAATTCCATAACTCAGATCAGATCTAACTCACTCACTATTGATTGCATGAAATTAACAACAGCGAATCAACAAAACACCACAAAACTTATAATCATATTCGAATACTAATCATTATTTGATTTCCTACAAGTCAATAAACGAATCCATGCAAATAATAACGCAATTGAATCGGAACATATATACATAGGGAGCAAGAGCACTGAGAATTACCGCAGGAGAAGGAGATCTGTTCGGCCTCGCGATCGAAATTGGAGGGATGACGTTAGCATTAGCAGTAGAACTCCTGTTGCTGGAGAAGGAAGAATGAGCAGACGCAGGCGGAACGCTGAAACCAAATTCAAGATCGTCGTCTTCATCCTCGTCGTCGTCAACAGTTCGAGTCGCCATGGCGCGAGCAAGGCGCTGCGCGGCGGCTTTAGCAGCGACGTTTTGGGTGCGCTTGATGGTGGAGATGCCGGTAGAAGTAGGACCAAGGCGGGACTGATGATGAGCCGGCGACATCACCGGCGATGATGAGCCGGTGCTGCTGGAATTCTCGCTCCACTGCCGCGTGTATACTGGACTATCGGTTCTCCTCCGGTCCATGATTGTGAGCAATCTATACAGAAGACTTTGCGGTGACTATGCTAGATTTTCTCGAGAAAATCGGAGGAAAATTGCGATGGTGGAATCGGAAAATTTATTCCGTTCGTATCGTGCGCTGGAATGTAGGACAAAACGACGCCGCTTCTTTGTAATGTACTCGCGGCAGAGAAGACTAAAGTCTACGCTTGAGATATACTCCCAATATGTGTATTTTTAAGAGGTGACTAATGTAACTAAATATTTTAAAAAAGAAATATAAGAATGCAAATTTATCCTTATTTTAAAGAGAAAAAGGAGTATACACTGACAATATAAAATATTTTTACATTATTAATTAATGACAGACGTGTATTATGCCACATCACGTTTTTATTTTTAAAATACTGTTATGATTTTACACTTTAAAATAAACTAATTAGATGTCTGTGTAATATTTCTTTACATTGACAGTGCAGTATCTTTAAATTCTATTTAAAATATAAATTTTAAATTGATTTTAAATTTAATTTTTTTAAAAGAGATTATGAGATAGTGATGTTAAAAAATAATTGAGATTTATTCTTACATTTTTTATTTTCACATTTTTTTACTAATAAACATTTTTTTAAAAATTATTATTATTATTATTATTAAATCAGAACATTTTTTTATGCAGTTTCGGGAACTTTCATTTCTCTGAAAGTAACATGAGATTTTATACTAATATTAATAAAATGATGGTGTACTGACCGTGTAAATTATATTTATACTGTCAACTAATAACAACCATGTATTCCGCCAAATCAGCCTTTAAATTTTAAATTATTTATATGATTTGGCACTATAAAATATTTTAATTGAATGTATGTGTAATACTTTTTTTTACTGTGCATATCATTAAACTCATCTTTTATTCTATAACTTTTAATTTTTTATTTTCAATTAAATTATTTTTACCATTAATAAATAATATTTTGTATTTTTTTCATATATATTAATAAAGATCCTAGTATGCTTATAGTGTACTCTTGATTTATCAAACAAGAAAATTAAATAAAATGCTTAATTGCAATTTTGGTCTCCTGTTTTGGGTTTTTTGCGGTTTTAGTCTCTTTATTTTGTTTTTAAGCACTTTTGGTCCCCCATCCCAATTTTAACCCAACTGTTCATGTACGGTCGTGTACTGTTCATTTTGTCCGTACATGAACAGTGCATGACCGTACATGAACAGTTGGGTCAAAATTGGGATGGGGGACCAAAACTGCTTAAAAACAAAATATAGGGACTAAAACCGTGAAAAAACCAAAATAGGGGACCAAAATTGCAATTAAGCCTAAATAAAAATATTTTTTTATGATTAAAGATATAGTTATAAAAGTGTTAGGATTTTGTTGTTTCTTTTATCATTAACTCGAATTATAATCAATCAATTTTTTTCTGTAGAAAAATGTTTTTTAAAATATAAAGAAATATTAATGGGTACTTTAAGATCTTGTTTAATAATCTTAAACAATTTTTTAATAAATAGATATGTATTCAAAAAAATACAAAATTTAACTTTTTAATAACTAACAAATTTATTTAAAAATGGTAAACAATGTTAGTTGGACGCTACTTATAGCAAGAAAAAAAAAAGACTTTTTAAGATTATATTTGACTTGACTTATTCATTAGTTTTTCTAATAAAGTATTTTTTTAAAAAGAAATTATATATATATATATATATATATAGGGAACGTATCATATGAGAATGTCATTTTTATGTGAGAACGTGAGAATGTATTTGAACCATTAGATTTTAAAATAAATGGTGGAGATTATATGTCAGTTTTTTTTCTCTCTTCTCCATCATTTATTTTAATAATGGAGGAGAGAGAAAAACAAAAACCACACATAATCTCCACCATTTATTTTAAAATCTAATGATTCAGATTCATTCTCATGTTCTTATATAAAAAATTCATTCTCATAGGATATGAACCCATATATATATATATATATATATATATATATATATATATATATATATATATATATATATATATATTAATTAGGTTTAATTACAGTTTTGATCTCATATTTTATTTGATTTACAAAATAAATCTTTCTATTTTAATTTTAAAAAGTTATGATCTTTTATCATATTTTTACATTTAAAATTAACGATATTTTTATTTTTTAAATAATACATTTCTTATTAAACATGACAAATCATGGTATATTAACCTATTATAAAACTTTATAAATAAATATATGAATTAAAAAATAAATATTTCATCAATTTTCTATAAAAAAAAACATAAAATATAACCAAAATTATTTAAATTTAAAATAAAAATAATAATTTTGTGAATCATGTAAAGTTAAGGAATCAAAACTATAGCTTAGCCAAAATATTACTTTAATAAAACACCCTAACTAGATAGGAAGTTTATCTTTTGTATAACAAAATTTAGATATAAAGAACTTTTCAAAGATCAGTTTAAATGAGTTTTTCAAAGCATGTAAGATATATCTTTAATAATATTAATCATTTTTTATTACTCGAGTCATTTTCTATAAAAAAATATATCTATTAAGCTAAAAGTAATAAAAAAATACAAAAAAAAAAATGTAACAAAAAAAACAACATCAGTTTTATTATTTAAACTTTTATATTTAGCTTTAATTTTAAGGTAGTTTCTTATACAATAATAAATTAGTTCAAATTAAAAGTATTTTTACTATAAATATTATTTAATAATTTGTTATGAATTAAAAATAATACATAATATTTAATAAAAAGTGTTAATTTTATCAATTTTTTAATAACTTTATTATGTATATTTAATAATATATATATATATATATATATATATATATATATATATATATATATATATATATATATATATATATATATATATATATATATATATTATATTCTAGACTTCTATAATCTTTTAATTCTTAACTCAACTCTTTCAAGTCAATTAAATATATTTCTAACCCTTTTTATCAATATTAAATATTGATTTTCAGATGTTCTCTTTTCATTTTTTTGAAAAATTCTCAATTTTGTCTTTTTATTAAACATTGACATCAAAAGATAAATAAAGTATTATTCTTCTTACAAAAAACGATAATAAATTATAATAAAAAATATTAATGTTTATTATTTTACTGTCTCTTCCAACCAGACTATTATTTATATTTCACTTTTGACCACATTGATTAAAATTATAACACAAGAGAAGTAAATGGACATCTATCATTGTATTATACCAAATGATTTCTTTTAAGCGATGAAAACAAGACTCCCTCCACTTCCTCTTGACCACTCAATAAGCACCAAACTCATGTCAATTTTCAGCTTGCCACAATTATGTCCGTGGCCTACTAAAAGTAACCAAAGTTGATCAACTAGAATTTAACAACCATAAACCACAAATCACACAATAAACTAATTTTGTGCTTCATTCTAGCTCAAATTGAAAATGCTTGCTAGAAATCAAATCAGTTACAAAAGTTTTTTGAAAATATTTTTTTTTTGTCATACAAACTTAATTTTAGGGAGGAAATTGTTTATCTAGAAATGAATTACTATTCTACATGTTAGAGAATAAGTGAGTCGTTTGAGAAAAATGTTTATCTTACGTATAAGAAGATTAATGACTACCAAAAAGACCAATATACCCTGCTGATCATATAAGCCTCCACGTTATGTTTTCTACCATCCTCCACGTGTGTCTGTTTTCATCTCACAAACCTGATTTCCTACCTTTCTCTTTATCTTCCTCTCTTTCTCTCTCTCTTCGTCTACAAAGAAAACCATAGCTACTGTTGATTTCATCGCTACATTAGCTCGCGAATCATTTTCGTACTTCCACGGATCTACACAAAAATATACATATCTACTATTGATTGTTAGGGTTCTAACCGATTTTGTTGTTGTTGTTGTAGGATTTAATGGATTTAAGGAAGAAGAACAAGGGTTTGAAAGAAGAACTAGGGTTTGGTTGAAGACGGATTTCAAGTAGACGACATATGTAGGGAAAAGGTTTGAATATGGTGTTTACCTCTAAAAGCAGTTGTTAAACTTTTTGTTGATTTTATTGTTGTTCCTTTGCACCGACTTGCTTCATTTTCAAGTCATGCTCTATTGTTAGGCCCCAAAGCTATTTATATAATGTTGAAATAATTTCTTTTGATGCAGAGATACATTCAGCAGCACAATGAAGTTGATGTTTCTGCTCTTGGAATGAGTATTTATTTTTCTCAAACCTAAATTTTCTTTTTTTTTATTCAGACAATATTCACTATATTCCTTAAACATTTTTATATTTTAATGTTAATTGATATATAATACATTTTATAAAAATATTGACATGAATTGGCACAACTATGGCTACAATTGTAACGATCGCCGATATTTTGAAGAACAATGGACTTGCCACTAAGGTTTTTTTTATATAATGATATGTATTTTATGTATTTTTAATTTATATATTTATATGGAAACAGATCTTTATATGGTATTTTCATAAGATCCCTTTTAAAAATAAATAACATTTTTTTGTAGGATGAATGGAGAGATGTTAAAGAATATAAAGAAATGGGTAGATGATGAATGGAGAGATGTTGAAGAATATAAAGAAATGGGTAGATGATGAATGGAGAGATGTTGAAGAATATAAAGAAATTGGTATTCGATTTCCTGTTTTAGTAATTTTGTAACTTACCAAGTTTTGGTGGTTTAATTTTTAATTTTCCATTGTTTACTGATAGCTACACTGTTATTGATCTAAATATAAATTGCTTATGTATGGTTCTGTGGCTAAGATTGAATCATTCCATTTGAGAATCTTGTAGGTTGATACACTTCCTGCCCACACAGAGTGGTCTGCTATTATTTAGCAAAGCTAAAATTTCCTTACTTTTTTCATGTTTTTTTTTTTATTAAAATTGATATAGTTATGCATTAATTTAGGACATAATTAAAATTGAAATTGATATAGTTTTAAAGACTCATTGTTGATGTTGCTTCCAATATTAAGGTTCTGAGTTTGATGCAATGCTTTAGTTTTTAATTTTCTATTGTTTACTGTTAGTTGCACTTTTATTGAATCTAAATATAAATTGGGTTTTTTTGACTAAGATTAAATCATTCCATTTGAGAATTTTTAAATTGATGGTAGCTCTTGGAGATAAGTATTCAATGTTTTTTTATCGGTCAAATCACTTAGTTTGCTTTTGGTATAATCACATCAATGCTTTATTTTCAAAATCTTTTCTTTCCCCGAGAAAGAGATATCTGAAGTTTTTTTACTTTTATGTATTATGAACTTCTAACATCTTGGTGTGTTTTGTTTGATGCAGTTATGGTATTGCTGCAATTTCTCCATATTCTCACCGCCCGACTTTTGACAATATGCCTATGAATATCCAACACCCACGCTGTAAAGTCAAATTTTAAGCTTTAGTATTTGTTCCCCATATCACAAAACTTGGAGATGCCTGTATCAGTCGCTTTCGCAATCCTCAGCACTCTACTGAAGAAATGGGTTCCAACTACCTTCAAGAGGTCACAGATGCATATGATAACAAAATGTTGGGAAATTCGTTGTTCTGCACCTTCGATTTGATAAGTTATTTTTTGTTTTTCATTTATTATTATCTATCTATACAAGATTGTAAACTATGTTTATGTGTGTTGGTACTTGGTAGTACAACCATCCTTGCATTAGAGGAGTTATAACAACACACTCTTAACACATAAATTTGGTTAATTGAGTAAGTTTAATATTCATTTTTTAGTTACATCCATCTAGCGGATAATTGAGTAAGTTTATATAATATTGTATGGCAGGATATGACAGCCATTCAACCTGTGATTTTCCAGAAGCAGATATATGGTCTTTGGGATGTATTGTTATTGAAATGACCACTGGTAGGCTTCCTTGGTGTAAGTTATCTCTACTGTTATTATGTTGTTGGAACTGTTGGTTTAATGAGTGTTTCATTCATGGGAATTTTAACACATTCGCAACCCACAACTGTCTCCAAGATTATTATGTCAAACTGTTACCATTGAGCTGACATTTAGTATCTGACATAAAAAGTGATGTGAATGTTTTATGTTTGGGCGGGATTGCTATTGTACAGCCAGATATTGGACGAAATAGAACCTAATGATTACAAGAATTTTACTAAGAGGGTTTATGTAGTTTTTGTTTTACCATTGAGTTGCTGTTCTCAAGTGATCCTGCAGTGTTTCTATAGTGGAGTTTTTTTTTGCGGTTGAGAGAGGTAGCGACTTTCAATATGTAAGATTTATATATTGGAAAAGTATGTTGTTAGGATTTATAATAGCAATGTCTGTTTGTCTCCAAGATCTTCGATTAGCTACGTTTGTGCAAGTGTTTCCACGCTTGTTGAATTCACAACACAATCAAAAGAAAAAGCTGGACTAGATGCTGAGTTCAGGTTTTGATGTATACTTTCTAACATGTCTTTTTTCTACTTCTATAGGTAAGGAAACCATATACATATCCTTGTAGGTAAAAAGATCTGATTTCAATGAAGATGATGAAATTGACATTATGACAGTGGAGAAGGATCCCGCTTTAAGCGACACTGATATGTCCTAAGAAGAATTATGGTTCCTACCAGTATCTCCCCCATTCTCGATGTTCCTGAACAGCAAGATAAATTCTTGGAAAGTTCTTCAAAGCTGGTGGACAGCAATAACTCTGGATCCACATTTTACGAAGAGGTTGTTTCAAATAGAGATGTGATGAATCATGCGTCAAGTCCAGTAGCAGGTAATATATGGCATCATACCTTGCAAAACATGCTTCTAACTGAGCGTCTGCATTCCTAAGAATTCAAATTTTTAAAGTTAACAATTAAATAACTCTGTGAGGCCTTTATATTAGCTTAAGATTTTTTTCCCATGTTCTCGAATTTGCATTTCTCAAATACATTGATTCTGTTATTTGAAAAACATTACTAAAGTGTTTGCATTTCAAACATTTTGCTTTCAATACTATTTACAGTTGATGTTGTAGGAACAAGAATTAAAGGAAATCGGAAACACATCAGAGAAGGTGCTGGCAGCCTCAGGCTCAACATGGTTTTCTTTACACGTCAGAGAAGGTGCTGGCAGCCTCAGGCCCAACATGGTTTTCTTTACACGTCTTTGTTTGATTATCTAAATATATAACTATATGTGGTTTTTTGCTCATTGCTTTCATATAAGATTATGGTACAATTTCTCTCTCCACGTTGGCAGAATTAATTATTTGTTCCTTTTAACCTTTTTTTAGTTCTAGCTACTAGCTACTATTTCCAGAATATGGTCTATCTAAATTTGTACTTCAATGTATTTCTTACATTTAAGCAAATCAGAGAAAAATATGTCTTTTCAATTTTATAAATTTGGTAAATAGAAGGAATAAAGGTCCAAATTTAAATAATACATAACTTACAGTGTTCTTTCACCATCTAGAAATCTTTTATAAAACTAAGTACAGAAGTTAAACTCTTATTAAAATGGTTCATATTGGATTCAACAAAAATCAATTTGAATGCCTTCTAGCCAATGCTAAAATTCAAATTCATATATAATATCAAATAAAATAGTAATCAATAAAGAAAACCGATTCATTATCTTTTTGTGCAATGGACATTGCAGCTACCGATGGATATTATTACTCATACAATGCAGTATTACAATAATTTTGAATTTTAAATTATATTTTATCTATTAATACATAAATATTTGTTAATTTTATATGTATTATGTATTAAGTTGTATAATTAATAATTGTGAATGTTATTTTTTATTACAATATACGAATTATATAAAAATTATACAAAAATTATATTTTTATTGCATATTTATGATTAATATTTCTATATAGAAAATAAGAAAATTATTAAATAATTAATAAAAAAATTAATTATCATATATGCAATAATTTCTAATTAAAAAATGAGCATATTTTAAATGGTAATTAAGTTGTATTTGTGAGAAGAATAAAAAAATTTAATTTTTTTAAATGTATATTTATGAATGAATGATATTCAAGGCATAAATGCTTGATAATTTATAATTATAATTTATTAAATGCTTTTATTGTTGATCAAGTATGCAGAAAAAAATGTAATTTTTATTATTTAAATATGAAAAAATATATTATTGATCAAAATATGTTCAAATACGTGATTTTATATACAAAAACAAATTTATTGCTAATAATATTTTTTTTATTTTTATAAACGCGCCTAAAATGTACTAATTATCTAAATATGTCTAAAATATATATTCTTTATTATGTTCATTATAAATGACAATTAATTAACATTTAAAATTGTTTTCTAAATTTATTGAAGATATTTTTAAATTAAGATGCAACACTTTTCTAAAAATGATAATAATATATCAATTTAAAAAATCATAAATTTTCAATAAAAATAAATTAAAAATAATAGAGGTGAAGTGTTGATTATGACCATCTAAATAAATTCAAAAGTGATAGTGCATATTTTAATATTGTATTATATTCATTCTTATTTTTTCAGCGTGATGTATTATATCAATTATAAAATAATTGAATTATTTGTAGCGTAATGTATTATATCGATTATAAAATAATTGAATTATTTGTAAAAGAAAATTAAAATGAAAGGTTTATTTAATGAAACATTAAATATTTTGTATTTTTGCATTTGAAATGTCATTCGTATAATTTTGGATTTAATATATTTCATTATGTATCAAAGATAAATAAATATGAATTTGACAAAAATAGATAAATAATAACTTATATTAAATTTTAAACTTATGATATATTGTTAGTATTATTTTGCATCGTTTGTAGTATACGATTATTATCACAATAATTATTACTATTTTGTGCTATTATAGAAAGTAAAAACAGATATTTTTAAAACAATGTATGAAATGCTAATAGAATGAGACATAAAATAAGATGAGTGAAATGCATTTCAAATTTCTAGAATACAAATTGGTAACATTATAAAGTATAATATTGTCATTTAGAATAAATACATAAGTAATGTATGAATTAAATAGTATAAAAATTGTATGATAATATGAAATATTTTTAATTATTTTATGATCACAAAAATAAAACTAATATATAATTATTGATTCAAACATGAAAATTATATTTATTTAAAATTTTAGTAAATTATATTTTCTCATGATATAAAACAAATGTGTGTAACACTTGTACTCGGCCGGACACACGGGTACTAATATGGGTATCGCACGAAATAGATATTCGTAATAATACTTACATAAAACCTATTTATTTATGTTAATAATATTTATTTATACAATTAAAATAATATTTACAAATACTATAATATTATTTGATATTTATAAAACTTAATCATTGGTAAATATTTTTATAAAAATATACCAACCGATGTCTGCGGATATTTATTCTATTTTTTTTTTAATATAAATTATATTTAATTTAATTTAAATATCAAATAATAAAAAAATAAATAGGGTAAATTTATATAATTAATAAAATAATAAGTTAAGATATATTTTATTTAATTGATATATCTTAGATGAAAACTTATACTTAGAACAGGAAATATCCATCTTTCGTCACCAAATCTTTTTCTAGCTTCATAGGGTAAATCACCAAATAGATCATGATAGATTATTTAATTAATTAATTAAAATTACTTAACATAAAAAAAAAGTAAATCAAATAATTTTTTAAATATGAAAATCTTTTAGTATTGTATTATGTCGATTTTTTATGGTAACATGTATTATATCGATTCTAAAATAATTGCAGTATTTGTAAAAGAAAATTTCAAATGAATGATTCATTTAATAAAACATTAAATATTTTTTATTTTTGAATTTCAAGGATCATATGCATAAATTTGGATTCAATACATTTTATTATGCATTAAAGATAAATAAATATGACTTTGACAAAAAATATGTATGTATTAAATATAATTAAATTAATATATATATATATATATATATATATATATATATATATATATATATATATATATATATAATTATTTAGAGACAAAAAGGCAATTATATGATTATTTATAATTAATATATATAAGAAAGTTTTAATATTTTAATGTTATAGAAAGTTTTAATGTTTTAATGTTTTAATGTCATACTCATTAATATATAAGAAAGTTTTAATTTATTGTTTTATAAATAAAATAAAGAAATAGAGAGAATAAATATGTTCTTGAAAGATGTTTTATCCGACATGTCTACTCAAATTAGTTTTTTAATATGAAAGATTTTACAATTTTGTATAAAATATAAATTTAAAAAGAGTTCTATTTTTATTTACAAAATTTATTACTTTATAATTTTATTTTTTTTTATCATGTATCAAATCATTCTTACTATTATTACCAAAGCGTGTGTGCCACACCAGTACACGGGCAAACACACGGGTGCTGATATGGTACAATAATAATTACTCAAATTTTTATTTATTATAAACTATTTTGGTAAAACAATTTTGTTTTTCTTATTTATACTTTTTATTACGTTTTAAAAACAAAAGTGTATGAACCACACAAGTACGCGGAGAAACACACGGGTATTGATATGGTACATGCGTATCATACTGATATTAAGTTAATTATTTAAATATTAAATAATAATGGGAACAACTTTACTATTGATTTGAATATTTTATTTATTTCTGTTACTAATATTTATTTATACAATTAAAATAATATTTTCAAATACTATGTTATTAGTTGATATTTATAAAACTAAATGATTGAATATATTTGAAATTATTTTTAATTTGAGATACAATTTTTTTAAACATAATGTATGGAAAATTGAAATATATATTATTGATGTAAAAATATTTTGGTAAAACAATTTTGTTGTTATTTTAAAAATATGTCTTTCTTTTAAAAATAATTAACTATTTTGGTAAAACAATTTGGTTTTTCTTATTTATAGTTTTGTTATATTTTAAAAACAAAAGCGTGCGTGTCACACCAGTACCCGGGCGAACACAAGTATTTATTTATGTTGATAATATTTATTTATTAAATTAAAAAAATATTTACAAATACTATAATATTATATGATATTTATAAAACTAAATCATTAACATAAATATTTTTATAAAAATACCAAACGATGCCCGCGGGTATTTATTCTTTTTTTTTTTTAAATCTAAATTATATGTAATGCCCTGTATAATATATGTCTAGAATAATACAATACAAGCATTTTATTTGGTACTGACACCAGCATAAGTGCCTAATGGCGTAATTCACATACTTGACCATTTCTAAAAACATAATACAAACTATGACTCAAGATATGGGACTAGCCAAAACAATAAAACTAAGAGTATTATACAATATTCCTCATTGTACAAGAAAAATAATACACAGCGGAAATAAGCTCAACTAAGCTTCTTTTGAAACATCCAAGCATAGCTCCACTTGTAAATCAAACCTGCAAATACCTCCTAAAAATAATTAACAATAGTGGGGTGAGATACATCAAATCTCAGTGAGTTCCCTATCCTATGGATTCTCTCGGCTTTACAAGGTTATAGCCAAATCCTAACTCAAGTCAAGGGGAATGGAAATGACTTTGAGTACACAAATCTCACACTATATGGAAACATGTCATGAGTCTGTTAACTCATAAATATGTCCTGAGCCTGTTAACTCAAGAAACTCACTAATCGGTAACCATACCAAGGCATCCCCTTTTCTCGTCCTCTTCTACGTCTAGAAGTCGACCCGAGTCATGGATCCTTGTAATTTACTTGGCATGCAAAATAGATTCAGAAACATCGGCCTGTTAGCCGTGAATCGTCACTTCTCATGGCCTGTTAACCATCTCAAGTCTCTACTCGTAGGTTCCATTCGTACTACACGCGAGAATCAAACCTGCCAAGTACCATGCCTTGTTTCAGAGGAGCTCGAGACTCATGAAACTGCAACTCAAAGAACTGGTTACGATTACGTGATCTCACACTTAAACGTGATTGTATTCGACAATCACAAAGCCACAATGCCTTAAGGCCTCTATTGCCTTTCCACAAAACCACAACGGTTTACACACATATTTCATACTAGTGTTTCACTCTTTATATATCATTGTATCGGACATAGGCCTCGGCCCCTCATGCACGAGCGTTGTCAGACGCACGCCTCGGCCCCGCATGCACGAGCGTTGTCATCAAGTTATCTACTCCAGGCCAAAACTCGTCAATGAATGCACGAGCGTCGCCATCCAGAGTTTCTATCACAATTCTATTCACAGCCTAGAATTATAACAATCTTAACTATGCCATTTGTTTTGGGGTAAAGTTTCCTCACTCTTCCTAATTCATTTTAACATGCATACTCTCTTGGTCATGTTTAACAACAATTAATCACACATAGCATAATACAATTTGCATAATAGAATCACATATAATAATTCAACCATGAGACGCATAACATCATTTTTCTCAATTACATAGTTAATAAAATTCTTAGGTTTCCTCTGATTCATTTAATCGGGTATCAAATCAATATTTCTCACTCTCATCCCGTAGGATATTTTCACAGTTTTGCATCGGCTATAACCATGCCTCAATCGGATTTACGATCCAAAGGATATGGATTTCAACATATCACATAACCACTATTTCATTCATTTTCCACTAAATAATTAATCCCACATCATACCCATAATTTTCACTTTTTATTGGGTAGAGGATTGTCATAGCTTTCCAATGATACCAAGAACGTCTCAATTCGAGTTACGGATCAAAAGTTATGGATTTTTAAAGAAACAGAATTATTGAAAATTCCCAGGAGCGCCCGTCGGTACAAATTTTCAGCCGGCGGTGCCCCTTCGCCTCTACTTCGCCCGAGGAAGCAGCGGCGTCAATCCCACATCCAAAGCTCAAAAGTTACAGAAGCGTTCTATGCTATGCCTCTCCACTTTCGCCCGACTCAAGCCCGCGTCGCCCGGCGCTCTAAGCACCGCCCGACGCTCTGCACCAGAAGCAGAATTTTCTGATGCGTTTCTTAGGGTTCCAAGGCTCCAAAATTCATCTTTCCAACCCAAAACATTTCCAAACAGCAAAAACAAGTATCATAAATTGATCACAGGCACATTACGACTACACTACGCAATTTATATCGAATTTCATCCGTTAGATTTCATTAATTTATCCGTTTAATTATTTTCTCTCAAAGCTAACCTAAGTTCTAAACTTATATTTCTAGAACTTAGAGTCTCTAACTAGAACCCACCTGATAATCGAAGAGGAGTTTGAAGAAGATGATGATGATCCGTGAGCTTTCTCTCTTCTTCCTCTTTCTCCACTTTCTCTCTTTCTCTTCCATTTCATCTTCTCCTTACTAACTTCTTTTTTTCCTTTCTCTCTCTTTTATAACAAATATATATATAATACCAATATTATATAATATAATCCAATCGAGTAAAATATCTTCAATTGATATTTTATCATCTCAACCCAATTGATCAATTATTAGAGTTACCGTAAAAAAACCCATTCTTGAATTAAAATAATTGATATGTTTCTTTCATAAAATAATTGATCTCTTCAGAGTTCATTAGTTGCTCTATTGATCCTAATTGATAACACTTAGAGCACTTAGAGGGTTCCATTAATCCAATTATCCAAAGATAGAGTACATAGATACTCATCTGATCTCATCTGATATCCAACTGAGCATTTAGATAATATGGGGTATTACATTATATTTTTTATATTTATTACTTTTTATTAATCCTATTTTAAAAATAAATCAAATGCGCTTAACGCACCATAATAGGGCGATCACACGTATAGTGATATGGATATCGCACGAAATAGATATTTGTAATAATACTTACATAAAATATATTTATTTATGTTAATAATATTTATTTATACAATTAAAATAATATTTACAAATACTATAATATTATTTGATATTTATAAAACTAAATCATTATGTAAATATATTTATAAAAGATACCAACTGATGTCTGCGGGTATTGATTCTATTTTTTTTTAAATATATATTATATTTTTTTTATATTTACTGTTTTTTATTAATTCTATTTTTTTTCAAATTTTAAATGAAAACAAATGCGCGTCACCAACGGGTATCCGTGCGAACGCACGAGTATCATACTAATATTTAGTAAATCAGAAATTTACTAATTTTTATTAATTATATTTTGTTTTTTTTTTAATTTTAAATGTAAACAAATACATTCTGAAAAAATATATTATGAGAACAAATACATTTTGAGAACAAATGCGCGTCACAGACGTGTACCCGTGCGAACGCACGGGTATCATACTAGTGTTATACTATAAGAAAATATACATAGTATCATTTTTTTATTGAAAAGAGGGTCTAAGCCCAAAAAAAAAGACTATACCCTAATTAATCACATAGTATATTTTTTAGTTATGATTAATCGTGATTTTTCTCGTGTTATGCAGTTTTTTATATATCATATTATTTTTTTGGGATTGTTTTATTTATTTTCTTTAAATCAAAATTTCCAACAATTTGTATCATAGCTTTTTTATTTGATCTAGATATAGAAGTTCTTAGTTTGTCCTATGGTTGTAAAATTGTCACATTTTCCATATCAAAAAATAAAGATGATAATTTTGCAATTGGTGTTGGCCCTATGAGAAAATTTACAAAATTAAAATCCAAATAGAAGTTCTTAGATTTTACAAAATTGTTCTATTGTTGCAAAATTTCCTCGTAGGGTTGTCTCCATTGAGAATAAACTAAGAACTAATTTTGCAAGATTATGCAAAATTGGGTTGATTCAATTTGGAAGGGAGTGAAATTAGTAGGCTTCATAGGTTCCTTATGTTAGAAAGACTGATTGACAATTGGAAAGTGGTTGGTTAATTAGTAGGGGAGAGGGATGTATTCAATAACAATCTCATTTAGATTCAAGCTAACAATGTCAATTAGGTCCCAATATCTTTTAAGACTTTCATTTATTGGTTTGATCGTCTTGAATTTGAATCTTTTATTGAAGATGTTTGGAAGTCTAGTCAGGTGCAAGAAAAGTGTGCCTTTGTGATGAAGGGAAAATTGAAATTCTTGAAAGTGAAGTTAAAGAGGTGGAATGTGGAAGTGTTGGGAAAGTCAAATTGAATGTGGAATAGGTAGTAAAAGAGCTTAATGATCTGGATGTGTTAGCTGCTCAACATCTTCAGGATGCAGGTGGAAATTTAGCTGAGAGGAAAGTGAAGACTTCTAGCAAAATTTGCCTTAACTTGCAGTGCAAGAAAAGTATGTCAAGGCAAAAATCTAGGTTTATATGGATTAAAGAAAAAGATGCAAATTCTATATTCTTCCACTATTTTATGAAACAAAGATTAAAAAGGAATGACATTGTGGTCCTCAGTTCTACAAGGGGCATACTTAGCCAAGTTGATGATATCGAGAAGGAAATTAAAGTACACTTTCGTGACAGGTTTAGAGAGTCTTGTGCTAGCAAACTGATTCTTGTAGGAATTATGTCCAATTTTTTAAGTGGAGACGAGTCTGTTAGGCTGGAAGATCCATTTTGCTTAGAGGAAATGAAAGATGCAATATGGTTGAGTGGGGGTGACAAAATCGCATGGCCAGATGGGTTTAACATGGATTTCTTTAAAATGTTGGAATACTATTAAAAAAGACATTGTTTCCTTTGTGAATGAATTTTATGTAAATGACAAGCTTCCTAAATCAATTATTGTTAGCTTTCTCACTTTGATCCCTAAGTTGGAGAATCCTCAAGAGGTAAGATTTTTTTTGTAAGGGCGGAGTCTTCGTGTTTTTTAACATGTGTGATTGCATTTTGTTGATAGATTAGATAAAATAAGCAATTTGAATATGTTTTACATCCTTGTATATGCTCAAGGTATTTTAGGTTCTGGTAAATACTAGAATTTCTACCTATGTCACGCACTCCTTTGGTGACCACTACTCCTTCACTGCCTCCTTCTCATACCTCGATTATATAAGCTTCTGCTTCTGTATGTGAGGTGGATCATCTTATGGACATTGAGGCCACTTTGAAGTTGGAGGAACCACCTCGCCTTTAGTTTTGACAAAGAGGGCTACGGATAAGGAACAACAATCCCCCCGAGATGAGGGTTCTCCGTAATGGGTTCGGGTCGCTAAGGATAATGCTTTCAGGGAGGTAACTCCCTTCATAAGGATAACATACATCATTTCTTCCCAAATTCCCTACACTCTTGAGGAGGCTGCTACTATTGTTTCGGCATTGGATTTGTCCTTTGTCCAGGATCTCCCTAAGGAGGATAAGATCGGCTTATCACCTTACTCACAGTATGTTCAACGTTGGTACCATTTTCTCTCTCATCTCTATTGGATGGGGTGATGTCTTAGCCCCGAGTAACCCCTCCCAATAAAATGATACTTAGAAAGGGAAGGGAGAAGCTATGTAGTTGAGGTGCACTAATCTCTAAAAGGAGCGTGTTACGCTGCGGAAGGAAGTTAAAGTTGTCAACTCTTTGCAAGAGGTGGCAAAAAACATGGCTCCTCTTCTACTCTGATTGCTCGCATAAACAAGTCGGAGAATTCCCTTGAGGATACAGAGAAGTGGTATAAGGTTGCTTTTGACTCTGTTGAGGAGAAGACTCGTCGAGTGAAAGAGTAGCATAAAGTTTTTCTTCATTAGACTGAGGTTCATGCAAAGGCCTTAAAAGTTGTCCAAGATGAGGTGACCGATCAGAAATAGATGCTCTATGATTGCCTTGAGATGACTATGCGGGATGTGCTCGAAACGCGCCAACAAGTTGTGGAATAGGCAAGGACCTGGTGTTGTAATTTTTGCTAAGACGTTGGACCACTTCAAGTCCGCTTCAAGGGTGACTCTTGGAAGTGGTCTCGGTGCCCCGACTTCATATGCTTAGGCTCTATTTTTCTTTCCTTGTACTGCTTTTATTTCATGTAATACTTCTCAGGCTTTTGTGTTTTGGGTGTAATGATTTTTGTTATTTAATGGAATATTTTACCTTGATGCCTTAAGTATTATTCACTTTAGAGTTTTACGCCTATATTTTATTTATCATTATCATTGTTTACGAATTATTGTAACTCTGGGGCTTGCTCTTTTACCCAGTGAAGTCTTTATTCTCTTTAAAGTTTAGGTCGGACCACTGACATTCATCAACTATGGTTGAATGTCTGTTTTTGGGCATGAGATCCTCAACAACTTGCTTTAAAAAGGAAACAATGTATTTGACTGTAATGAAATGGAAAATGTGCCTCTGGAATTTTCCTACTTTTTGCAACTTGGTACATTGAATAATGTTAGCTATCAATTTTAGTTTCTAAACTTGTTCGTTGTATTTAGTGCTTGTTATTGTAGTGTATTGATTTTTATGTCACATTTAGTGAATTGTCTGCCTTCCCCGGGGTGAGGTATGGGATCAGTGACATCGACGTCACGTAGTCGTACTTTGTGTCTTGCTCCGCGTCACATAGGATTGTTCCCCAACCAAGGGTAGGATCCTCGTCCCTGCCCTCGAGGCTTGGCTCGAATCGAGGTGGACATCTTTAAGCTTCACCACCTACGCCATTAGATTGGCTAGATTCGAATAGGGGTGCGCCAGCTACCTAGAAATGCGTTTAATATGCCTTGGATGAAGAGACGCGCAAGGTGGGCGTTTGAGGTGTATTATAAACGCATAAGTGTGTAAAGTCTGTATCGGATACACAATAGGACATATAATGTGCTTAATTTGTATCAGAATTACATAGATGTGATAAGTTTATATCGAATACACATTCATGCAGGTAGTGCATTTAAGTCGTATCAGAATTGCATAAATGCGCTAAGTGTGTGTCGGATACGCAATGTTAGTGGTAAGCTTAAGTTGTATCAGAATCACATAGATGCGTTAAGTCCATATAGGATGTTAAGTCGTATCAGAATCATAAAGATGCGTTAAGTCCCTATTGGATACACATTCGGGGATTTTGTCTTCGTTCCCCTATCTCAAGCGCTTTAGGAGAAAAGAAGACAAAGAAGCATACAAAGAGGAAGAAAGAAGTGTGTGTGTGTGTATATATATATCCATAATAATAATGAATTTAATTTGTTATAAATAAATAATGAAACGACGAGGTAGATAACTTTTAATGGTGACTCTGGCGTGGATGGACGGTATATAAGGTCTTTGGTCATTGTCCTTTCCCAGAGTTTCAAGTTGAGTGCACATCGCACTTTAAATCATCTTCTTTGATTGGAAGTGGCACCGAGGTGTTCTGCCTTGCACTTGACTGCTGATATATGTTTGGATGGTCGGGTGCTCCTAGGATGTAGCTTGAGGACGGTCTATGGAAATTTGAGCTCATTAAATTGCTTTGTCCAATGTTTCGACGAAGTTTCGTTTGATCTCCAGGGTCGAGATTCTTCGGCTCCCTTCCAATTTTAGAGTGGTTATCTATCTCAAGTATATCTAAGTCATCATGCTAAAGAATTAGTTGACTGGTCAACTTCTCCTAGAGCCGCAATAATGGTCGGTCTTTGATAAAATCCAATACCCAACCCAATTAATAGTCTCTAGGTTGGATTGAGTGTTCAACTCGTACTTCTAAGATTAAACTTGAACTGAACCAATCTGCTCATCAATGGGATGAGTTGGGTTGGGTTGGATTGGGTTTGCGGCTAATCCATTAAATATTATTTTTAAATTATAAATAAAATGTCATTTAAATTAACATATTTATTTTACATAAACTTTAAAAAATAATAAATTTTTAATATTTAATTTTAGTAAAATGTATTATTTAATATCCAAAAGTTCTTCCACAATGTGAATCAAGTTAAAAAGTAAATACAAATTGTATAAAAATATAATTTAAATGGTAAGATATATGTCTATTTTAATAAATAAATCTGGTTTCTCAAATTTAATTTAGGCTTGTGTGTCTATATATATATATTTATATTTTTATATATGATTTTTCTAGATCGTTTATAAAAAAAATAACATGACATGTTAATGGATTGGGTTTGCGAATTCAAAATTCCAAACCCTTTACCCGAATCAAATACCGATGGGTTTGAATATGTTAGTTCGGGTTGGATTTGTACATGATTAGGTTGGGTTAAAATAAAGTTTGGTTGGTTTAGGTGAGTGGGTTCGCAGGTTGACTCGTATCCATGAACACCCTAGTCGTTGACAGTGTTCCTTAACAGGTTTGTCCAATATTTCCACTCTAACGAGGATGTAGAGCGATGGTCACAAGTGGCTACCAACCGGTCTCTTTGCAACTAGAATCAAGGGTATCCTTCTTTTGGCACGCTTAATGGACCTCTGCTATGTGATCTGCTCTAAGGAGACCCATGTGCATCAAGTGGAAATCCCATGGTACCCCAACGATGCACCCCAGTATTGGATTGAAATTCGACATTAACTAAGAACTTGTAATATATGGGCACCATTAACTGTGAACTTGTGGTATCTTGAAGACACAACCTTGGTAGGCACCTCGACAAGAGGGAAACTTGAGGATGACGTCAGGTCGAAAGGTGAATTGTGAATCTACTGTCAGACCTTCATGAAAATCACCTTATAACCTTGGTGTAACCCTAGATATAAATTGGAGACTTTTCCTTTTGCTACTCTACTGAGTTTCCAAAAGAATCAGGGACTTGGATTTCGAAGAATCGCGGGTGAGAAGATGATTTGTCGAATCAAATGCAATGGATCTCAACGTTCGCTTTTGAGTGCTTCTCGATTCTGAGATCTGAGAAGGTTGTGAAAGATGAAGCTGAAAGGTGATTCCAGATTCATCGTGAATGTAGGAATTAGATGTTGATTTTTTCTTGATTCAAAAACACAAGGAGGTTACAAACTGGAAAATCCAAGATTTGGATCTAAACCGCAATAATCCAGATCTAGAACTTTTGAGACTGTTCGATGGTGTTGTTAAGCAAACGTGATTTTCATGGAAATCGTAGGAATCAGAAGTCGATTCTCACAGATTGCGCCACTGTTCTATTCGAGAACCAAAAATGGATGTTTTATATTGTTTAGAAACAAGAAATGGATGCTCTAACTCCGCTTAGGAACCAAAAATGTTCTGGACTGGGCAGACACTGTGCCCCCAGAATAGCAAGGCCCAATCCAATCCAGCCATTGGCCAGGCCCAATAGACAAGAACTAGCCGTTGGGCAGAAACTAACTGGTGGGCAGGAAATAGCCATTGGGCAGAAACTAGCCGTTGGGCATGTCCCCCTCACTCGCTTAACAGGTCATGCAACCAATTGTCTCCCCGAATCTCACGGAGACAATTGGACCAGGTCAAAGGGCCACACGCCTTGCCCTGCACCTGACAGTCTCTCATTGGTCGACCAGGTGCTTTGGCCACTTGAGAGACCTTGGTCCCACGCTGGGGGTTCTTCTATAAATACCCTCTCATTTGAGAGGGTCAGGTATTCAATATCCATTACTTGAAATCTTACGTGCATACTTGCTTTCTCTCTAGCCCAAACTTACTTTAGCATCGGAGTACCTTCCAGGTACACCCTCCTTCTCTCCTACAAGCATCATCACTTGTCCTACGCGAAGGCCACAACGATCCAGCATGACTAAACGACAGGCTTGTGCATATGTGCTGATTAAGGAAAAACTTTATCAACGAGGATTCTTCATCCCCATCCTAAAATGTGTCGAGGAGAGCAAAGTCCCCGAAATCCTCCAAGAGATCCACGAGGGCATCAACGCACAACACTTGGGAGGGAAATCACTGGCACGAAAAGCCCTGCGAGCAGGATATTACTGGCCGACCATGCAGCACGATGCCAAGGAGCATGTCCAAAAATGTGACCGGTGCCAGCGCCACGGGGACATGTACTTAGCACCCCCCAACGAGTTGAAGACTCTATCCTCGCCTTGGCCCTTCGCCTGGTGGGGGATGGACATACTCGGCCCCTTCACAATGGGGTCTTATCAAAACAAATTTTTAATCGTGACCGTCGACTACTTCACTAAATGGATTGAAGCCGAAACCCTCGCCAAGATCACAACCTTCAATATACTCCGCTTCTACAAAAGGAACGTCCTCGCACGATTCAGAGTACCCCAAGCCCTCGTGACCGACAATGGAACATAATTCACGGACAAGAAGTTCTAGGACTTTGTCGCCAGGTTAGGCACAAAGCAACACTTCACTTCGGTCGAGCATCCCCAGACCAATGGGCAAGCAGAGGCTGCGAACAAGGCAATCCTTCGCGGTCTAAAACGAAGGCTGGGCGATGCTAAGAAGATATGGGTTGAAGAGCTACATAGAGTGCTCTGGGCCTATAGAACAACACCACACTCCACTACGGGGGAAACCCCTTTCCGATTAGCTTACGGAACCGAGGCAGTGATACTGGTGGAGATCAGGGAACCTTCCAGACAAACAGAGGCTCCCCTCGACGAGGAGGTGAACGATGAGGCCTTAAGAGAAGAGCTCGATCTGGTCGAAGAAATATGGTCAGGAGCAGCTCTCTGCAAAGCTTATCTAAAACAACAAATAACCTTGCGCCATGACGCCAGGGTCATAAAGCGCGACTTCCCCGTTGGCAGCTTAGCCCTGCGCAGAAACCAAAAGATTCGCGCGAAGGAAAGCTGGCCGTGAACTAGGAAGGACCTTACAGGGTCAAGTCCAAAATGGGCACGAGAGCCTACTACTTAGAAACTTTGGACGGAGAACCATTTGCTCGACCATGGAACGCTGAAAAGCTCAAACAATACTATAGTTAGGACCAACCTCGAGGTCGGACCAACTGCCGACGAAATCACCCCCAATGGAGAGACGGCTCGCCCACAGGACCGTGCCCCAGTGTAAGCACGATCCATTCACAACGACGGCCAGTTTCTGCTTATGGGACGAGCAGACTCTGAGCACAACGGGGATGCCTCAATCGAGCTCCGCCGTTGCCACACTAACTAGGCAAGACACCCGGCTCGCGATGGGAACAGTCCAAGCCTATGGGATTAGTACCTCAACCGAGATCCTAGTCTCATCACCGGCGAAACCACTTCGCCCTCCTCGACAGGTTTCCAAGACCGTCGGGCACAATAAGAGCAAGTCGAGCAAGCGTCCATTCAAACAAGCATACATAAATAAATGCAATAGTAAAATCCCAAACAAATAATGTTAATAACATCGGCTACAAGACCAGAATAAGTCAGGTGTACATTATAAGGGCGGTGCCCGACAAACATTACATCAAAAAGGCACGCAGGCACACAAAATTCATGTACATTCAAAAAGACAAACTAAACGACCTCACTATCACCCTTCGGGGGGACCACCTCGCCGTTGACGACCACATTGAGCAGACCCATTCCCTCAGTTTACAGCTGGACGTCAGAATTGAGGGCCTTCAGTTGCTCTAAAGCAGCATTAAAGCCAAACTCAGTTGCCCCCAGATTGTCCTCCCCGAGGAGACGGATCCTCTCAATCAGGTCCTTCCTCATCTTCAAGGTCTTCTCAGCATCGGCCTCGTCCTCACCCGCTGCCGACGACCCCTCCAGCTCAGCTATCCTCGCCTTCAAGCGAGCATTTTCATCATTGACTCTCTTCACCTTAGGGATGGCAACGGGTCGATTCGGGTGCGGGTTTCACACTACCTAAACCCGCACCCAAAATCACCACCCGAACCCGAACCCGAAGGCTATTCGGGTGGCAAAATAGTACCCACGTCCGCACCCGTTGGGTTCGGGTTTTTTCACCCAAACCCGAACCCGTAGCAAAAACTCAAAAAAAAAAAAAAAATATATATATATATATAGCGGGTGGGGTTTCGGGCACGGGTTTTACACAACCCAAACCCGCACCCAAAATATCGGGTGGCACCCGAACCCGAACCCTAACCCAGTCAACTCGGGTTTTCACCCGTTGATTCGGGTTCGGGTGCGGGTGGGCCCCGCGGGTTTGAGTATGCTTGCCATCCCTACTTCACCTCCTCCTTCATTTGGGTCACTTCTTTTTGGAGCAGTATTTTGGCCTCCTGGTGACCTTGCAGCTTCTTCAGCTCATTATATATCTCCATGTTCTCACACTCTAAGTCATTGATCCTAGTCTTGGCCTCCTTGAGCTCGGAGCGATGAACTACCTCTGCATCTCCAAGGGCCAACTCCACTTCCGACACCCTGATCATGTCGACCGCATCCTGGCAGAGAAGCTTCCTCCGTGCCTGAGGATCTGCAAACAAAATTACAGAGGCATCAAGTTATGGGACGACGACGTACCTCCCTTCATCAAACACCATCTCCTGAAGGTAGCATGGGGGCAGCACGAACTTCCCTCCAGAGAAACCACTCGAGCATCCCGCCGGAGAGGCTCCGATATCATCACGCTTCCTCTTATGAGATGTGTCCAGAGTTGGCGGTGTGGAGGTCGTCCCTGGAACAGGACCAGCGCTGGACACAAACTTCTCCAGTGTTGCCTGCTGCTTGGTCGCCCCGACTTTGGGCACTGAGGGCACATTCTTCTGGACTTCGGCTGCCTGGGACCTCATCAAGCGTTCCCTCATGTCGACCATCTTCTCTGTGAACACAAAAAGACAAGTCAGTAATTAGAAGAAACTTAATAAAAATGGGCACAAGAGCAGGCGGTATCGAGGAGCTGGAACGCCACGTCGTCATTTTCACATTCAAGGAGAGCCTTGGTGCTGATATAGCGGCCCACTCGTACAGGCTCCCCATCGTCCCCGAGCAGGTCTTTACCATCTCTGTCCACCACAAAGGCCAGACTGAAGCTCTCCACATAGGCATGGAGCACACGATAGGACTCCTTGTCCCCCTCACTGAGTTGCTCGTGCTTTACCAGGAACTGTTCGGTACTATATCTGAAGTGAGCGTACACCCACTCCAAAGGGAACTTGGATACGGGTTTCTAAACTTGCCGATCATCGACGATCACAGTCTCGAGCGTAGAAATAAACCTTTTGGCCGCTTCGGAGACCGGCTTCACGACCAGGAACCTGTCCTTGAAGTGCCGAACTGACTCTGAGTACGGCCAGAAGCGCTTGCTCTGCTGTTTAAAGGACACCCAGCTTTGCTTCGAGCCCGTAGTGCTTCGCTGGAGCTGGAAGATGCAGAAAAAGAAATCTATGGTCGCCCCGACATATAAGAAGCGACACACTAGCTCAAAAGCACGTATGAACGCCAGTGCATTTGGATGGAGTTGAACGGGGCACAACTCCAAGTGACGAAAGAGGGCCTTCTGGAAGTCGGTGAAAGGCAGTTGAAACTTAGCCTCCACAAAGGCAAACTCATACATGGGGAACCACATCCCCGGGTAGATCGAGCAGATCCTGTCATTTTTGGTCGGACAGATGACCCTCAATTGCGCTGGCGCATCCTCGGCCTGATCTTCCAGGTATGGGAACTCCCGAATCTCCTCTTCAGTAAACGTCAACTTCGTCAACATCGGTTCATGGGTAATCCATTTAAGGTCCCCCCTCGCGACCTGGACGTTAGCATATTCGACGGCCTGCTCCGCCTCCTCTTGCGCGGCCTGGGTGTCGGGCACGACTTCTTCACGAGGATCATCCATTTTCACCTGAAAAGCAGAGGAAGAAAAAGTGAATTCGACGACTAAGTTCAAATCCACCCTTCCACCACTAGTCAAGTGAAAGGGCGAGGAAGAAGTCAAGGATAACCTCGAGCCCACTTTGACCGCGACTTAACACGATGATGACACTGTCCTCCTACGACGGGGACGAGTATCCACGACGTAACGAAAGGACTTGGGCTCTCAACAAAGCGAGCTCGTTGAGCAAAGCCAGAGCTTCGCGTCGAACAGGCCTAGTGCCTGACTACAACCTAAAACTAATCCTAACCAGAATCTAGGAGAATCTACACCAAAAAATCCAACGTTCGTTCCATGTTCTTCATTTTTCTTCATGTTGTTTATGAATTTCTAGAAATTCATGTGTTCATCGAAGAACACATGAATCTTCGACCGAAAAACTCATAAGTTGCCAAAAAATTCATGAGGAACACCCAAAAAATGAAGAACACCATTAGAAATGCAGAAAGGATGAACAACTTACTTGGGAATGAAGGATTGGAGATGAAGGTATGGACGAAGAGGATGAAGATTAACGGCAGCGAAGAGGAACTCCGGCGAGAGGACGAATTGTAGAGCAAAAGAGGTGAAAGAAGAAATTTGTGTGAAGTGTACAAATGAATTCCTTCTCCCTCCTTTTATAAGCATTTGCTCGTTGGGAAGCACAAAGGCCATCATAGCCTAGGCGGCTCTAGGTCTGACAGGGGCTGCATGACCACCACGTGTCAAAAATAATCGTCGTTTGGCATTCCCAAGAGTAGACATTACAAGCACCAAGTCTCTTGCTATCCCGCAGACACATCTCCTCACCGACGCACACACCTCACATCTTCTTCGCATATCCCCGACATAAAAAAATGGCATTTTCATAAATATGCTCCCCGAGCACCAACGGCTGGCCGGGCAGATCAAAGCACCAACGCCGACCATGTTTGTACTGGCGAAGGCGAAGGGCTTGTCCCCGGATGCTATCCAAAAATAAATATTCACATGGCTACCTCAAGTCCTCACTCTTCACCAGAGCAAGCACTTGGGGGGCTCCTGTTCTGGACTGGGAAGACACTGTGCCCCCAGAAGAGCAAGGCCCAATCCAATCCAGCCATTGGCCAGGCCTAATAGCCAAGAACTAGTCGTTGGGTTGAAACTAGCCGTTTGGCAGGAAATAGTCGTTGGGCAGAAACTAGTCGTTGGGCATGTCGCTCCCAGGATTTTCATACAAGTACAAACGCGAAAGTGGCGCAGAAACAGAGTCGCCAGCAATGTGTATTTATCCCAAGAGAGGGAAAGGAAACACTGCGTAAACCTGAGGGAAGGAAAAGCAAGGTCTTGCGACCAAGAGAACTGGATTCGGGAGTCAGTTATGCGAGAGGAAGGTATTAGCACCCCCTCGCGTCCATCGTACTAGATGGGATCCACGCTTGTTGTCTCGATCAAAGGGTGTCGTCGTCTGGAGCTCCACTGCTACTGGATAGGAAAAGGAACAGGAACAGAAAAGAACGAAGAAATGAGGAAGAAGAGAAAAAGAAGTGACTCGATAGGACGTCGCGTCCTAGGCCTACGTATTCCCGTCGTGCAATGGGAAAGTCAGAGTCAACGTAGTTCGGACTACGGTTTGGGGGAAAAGAGAAGGATGATGCTCGTAGAGATCTTGCACGATCTCCTGCCTACGTATCCCGCTCGCACGTGAGAATCAGAGCAATGTAGTTCCCCTCACTAGGGATGGAATTGATTTGTTTGTGTTTTTTTAGTGGAGTACGTCAAGGTTCGCGTTCCAATAGTTAGGTGTCGCAGCTCGTTGTACAGAGTCTTAGGCATTTACCTGTTTGCGGTAGAACGGAAGTGACACATCCTTAATGAATGGAGTGAAGAGATGAGAAGAAAATTGTTTGTTTTTGTCTTTTTAAGAAGAAGTGTTTTGATTATTTTGTGTTTATAACAAGTATTGCACTAAAGTCTATGACATAGGAACGAATGCGATGCATGGTCGTCCTAACAGGACGTATGCTAAACACTCTAGAAAGGCGGAGGAAAATCCTTCTCCTTCCATTTCCCATGTACTTAAGGCTCATGGCATACAACACTTGTTGTTTTTATTACATGTTTTGATTATTGTTTTGAGATGAGAAAGAGAGACTCAAAGGGTTAGGAAAGGAAAAAGTCTAAGCGGGGAAGACTAACAACCATAATGTTATCATGCATGGAGATCCTATGGTTGTGTGAGGCATAAGAACTACCTAAGTCTAAAGAAAGAAGAGAGGGATATCACTATCCAATGCTTATCCTACCTCACCTTAATCAAAAATTAAGGATGAGCTAGGATCCCTAAGGGGTGTGAAAAAGTTGTACACAAAGCATTATATCATGCTATTCCAACACATAAGAGAAAGAGAATAAACAAGAAAAACAGCGGCTACAACAGCGATGCAGCATCCATACAGCAGTAAAAAGTGACACATAATCAAGACAACTTATAACAGCACATGATTCAACACAAAGATGGGTATAAAAAAGCAGCATACAACACATACAACAGCACATGTGTGTACCGGCAGCAGTGGAAAATCAGGGCAACATGCATTCACAAATGATTTACTCATAGCAAAAAAACAAACATGCATCAATCCTTACATATCCTTGAATCAAACATGATCACAACCACACCATAAATCATGGTGAACAACTTTTGACATCATCATGGAAGAATGCCCATTACGGGAGGACGCATCATGTTAAGCATATGAACAAGTTGAAATAAGTGTACACCTCATGAAATATAAAGTAAATGAACATGCACATGGCCATTCCAGCAACACAAGTATCAGTTAACAATTAACAAGCTTAATGAGTGTGCATTATGTGCTCATCACCTCAATTAATCAACAATGCGAACATAAACATTCATCGATAAAAACCAAGAATCGCGTGTCAGAAAATCATGCTCATGCAATAGTGTGAGGTGAAACAGCTCAAGAATAGTCCACCAATCATCAACACATTAATCCATGAAGTTTAGACATGCAAAGGATCTCAAAAGAACAAGAAAATGCAAGAAAATCACATTCTGCAACAGTGTTAACCGGTTAACGTATGTGTGTTAACCGGTTAACAGTTCAAAATCAGCCTAAATACGCAGGATTTCAACATGTTAACCGGTTAACATAATTGCACTGCAATTGTGTTAACCGGTTACTCTGGGACAGAATTAAAAAAAACCAGTTCCAAAAGCACTTTTCAGCAGCAAATCCCTTCTCCAAACATCCAAATGAACATGCAATCAATTAATCACGAAATTACATGGAATTACAGTCATCAAACATCAATTGAATCCAATAATCAACAACATCAAGAATCAAATTCAAGCAAATGGATCCAAATCAAAAATCCCCAAAGATCTACATCGAATAATTGCAAATAAGCTAAATCAAGTATAGATCTGAGGAAAACCAACCTACAAAGCGAAGATTCGCTTTGGTGATTGTTGCAAAGTGATCTTGGTGCAGAAAATTAAAGAAAACCAGAGATTCCTCGATTAGTAGCCGAAACGCGTCGAAATCGAGCAAAATCGCGAAAAATCACCGAGATCGAACTTGTACCAAAATAAATGGTGTGAAACCCTTGGATTAAAGTGGAATAATCTGAACTTCCAGAAATCCAACCAAAGAAAGCCAAATGATGGAGTTTGAGCTCAAGAATTAATCACTTTTCAAGGTGAAAAGTGATTATCCTTCAAGAAATAAGAGCTTTTTGTGAGGGTTTGGAAGAGAGAATTGAGATGAAAGTGTAAAAGTAGCAGAAAGTTCAGAGAGTAAAGAGAGAATTGAGAGTGAAATGTGAGAAATTTGGTGGAAAAAATGGTGGATCCCCTAAAAAATGAGTGAAGGGTTTCTTATATAGACTTTAGGTTTGGAGTATGGGAGGTTTGGGATTAGCTTTGGACTTAGCTTTGGGTTTGGAGCTAGGGTCGGAGTTAGTTACACTCAACTCACCGAGTCAAGTGGTTAACTCGGTTAGTTAGGATCAACTCGGTAACAATCCCAAGGTGAACTTCAACATCCAAAGGTGGAGATGCTTGGAAAACAAGGAATATGGTGCACTTGATTTGAAATGAAACACTAGAATAAATGCCCCTTGGAATTGAATTGAATTGAAATGTCTAGAGATGTCTAGAATATTCCATTTGTTGCTATAATGCTATAGAATCAAAGACCTAAGTATGCAATGGTGTTGTCCTGCAAAAGCAGCAGAATATGCAAAATCTGCATGTGTTAACCGGTTACAGCATAACTGCTAACCAGTTACACAGTTCAAAATCAGACCAAATACGCAAAATTACAACATGTTAACCGGTTAACATAATTGCACTGTAATTGTGTTAACCGGTTAACCAGGCCAAAAATTGCCCACTTTGCTTGAAAAATGATGTTGTGGCTCTGGTTTCGATTCTCTACTCCGTGCTCTGATAGATATCCATAGAATCCCTTATTTAAAGAACACCGTGATCCCACGCCTTAAGAAAACCAATGATATGTGTATGAATCTTTATGACCTATCATGAAATGCAAATGAGCAAAACATAAGCAAATTATTAGAGAGAAGTAAGAGGTCAAATTTTGAGGTATTACAGTTGCCCCTATTCAATCAACTGTGGACCTGAAGGGATGAGAGCAACGGCTGTCAGAAATTCAAGGTACATAGGGATTGAATACAAAAAATAACCAGAAAATTTGCACTCTGTGGGTAAAAAGAAGAAATATATGTCAAACAAAGTAGTGGTGGTGGAGAGGTATTTATGGAAAAGAGTCCAGAACAAATGAAACCCCAAAGGACGCCTGTCGGGAACGGCTGAAGTTTTGCTTAAAGTATGCCTTTAGGGAACGGTTAAGGTGTGCCTGTCGGGAGCGGTTAAGGAGGGCCTGTCGGGAACGGCTGAGCTTGGACCTTGGTCACCTACCGGGAATGGTAAACAATCGGTTGGGAACAGTAAGGTCTAAAACTTAAAGGTCGCCTGTCGGGAACGGCTAAAGTTGAAAACCTATGGCTTACCTGTCGGGAACGGTAAATGGGCCTGTCGGGAACAGCTAGGTCTAAAACTTAAAGGTCGCCTGTTGGGAACGGCTAAAGTCTAAAACCTGTGGGTTACCTGTCGGGAACGGTAAATGGGCCTGTCGGGAATGGCTAAGGAGGGCCTGTCGGGAACGGCTAAAGTTGAAAACCTATGGGTTACCTATCGGGAATGGTAAATGGGCCTGTCGGGAACGGCTGAGTTTAAAACTTAAAGGGTCGCCTATCGGGAACGGCTAAAGTTGAAAACCTATGGCATACCTATCGAGAATGGTAAATAGGCCTGTCAGGAACGACTGGGTTTAAAACTTAAAGGGCGTCTGTCGGGAACGGCTAAGGGAATCCTATCGGGAATGGTGCCTGAAGAAACAAGGTTGGCCTATACGTCTGTCGAGAATGACTAAGGTTCAAAACTTAGAAGGTGCCTATCGGGAATGGCAGAAGGAATCCTATCTGGAATGGTTCCTAAGAACTAAGGTTGACCTATACGTCTATCGGGAATAACTAAGGTTCAAAACTTAGAAGGTGCCTATCGGGAATGGCGGAAGGAATCCTATCTGGAATGGTTCCTAAGAACTAAGGTTGACCTATACGTCTATCGGGAATAACTAAGGTTCAAAACTTAGAAGGTGCCTATCGGGAATGGCGGTAGGAATCCTATCTGGAATGGTTCCTAAAAGACACGGTTAAAATGTAAGATCAAAAGATCTACCAACCGAAATATGGGACTCTGTGGGGAGAAAAGTGGTGAAACCCTTGTACTACTTTAAAATGTCTGGTGAGGAATGAAAGAGGCATTCTTTTGCTATGTCAATGATGTGATTGAAGAGAAACAGTTTTGGGCTCTCGCACGAGGTACTAAAACTGGCTTATGCTTCACATGCACATGTTTGAATTTTCCATGGCGTAATTCTCCATCTCAAATGGAAATGCTACGCGTTTTTGAGGATGCAATGCATACTACATGCAAAATGCAAAGAGGTTCCTTAGCAAAATAAATGCTGAGGAAAAGAAAGCAACTCCGCTGGGGATAACAAGCTGGATTGACTTCATGGTCGCAACTCGCTCTGGGGAAAACAAAATAACCTGATCTCCTAATCTAGGCTCTGAACTGACAAATCTGTTGAGATTACTGTAAGAAATGATGACCTTGCTGGGGAGGTATCATCTGAACCAATCTACTTGGGGAAGAACTATAACCATAGAACTCCGCTGGGGAAATGATAACCTTCTGGCCTGGCTGCTGGGGAATTGAGATCAAACGAACTTCTGTTGAGGAAGGAAATACCTGCTGAGGGACTGAGACCAACCATATTTCTTGCTAGGGGAAGAAACACTTGCTAGGGGACTGAAATCAACCAAAACTCCTGCTGGGGATAACCTCTGAACAACCGATGGGTCTGAATTGCCAATAACCATTGGACTTTAAATGTAGGCAACATCAATGATTCGATGTGCTAGAGGAGGAGAACACTCCGACTTTTCACCATTTTCAGACTGCTTGGGAACATTCCATCATTTCACATTGCATGGGAGTGAGGAATTCTTCTATACTGCTGGGGATGACAACCTCGAGGAAGAACTCTTCTGCTGAGGGACCTGTTTTTGCTTGGGGAGAACTATTATTTGAGTCTTGCTGGAAAAGTCACTGAAGACATCATGTGCCCTTGATGGGCTAACCAGCGAACATTACCACCTGCAAACAAAAAGGATGCACACACATGCCCCAGAGTATCATGGGTTTTGAGTTCACCACCCAAGAACACCTGACATTTAAAGCAATTTTAATTGTTTTCTTTTGCATGCATGTCATTGTAAAACCTCGATGTTTTCAAATGCAATGTTTACCACAAAAATCAAACTTTTTTTGCAATCAAAACAAACTGTAAAAGAAAACACAAGAAATGGATATTCTGAATAAAGAAAGTTTTATTGATTGAAAAGCCCTAAAATAGGCGTTTACATCAGGAGGCAATTCCTGGAAAGGGGTAATTGCTTGAAAGAGAAAAGAAACTATCCTAATGGCAATGTGGAAAACAGAAATCCATTGAGTTTCAATCCTGCTATGGTTCATATGTCTTCAAGACTCTTCAAGTGCTTTGCTTTCCAAGGGGGATGATTGAACCGATTCCTATCCTTCGGAATGCCTCCTGTTGAAACGAGACGAGATACAGGTTACTCAGATCGCAGCCTTTCACTAAATCCCTCTTTTGCCTGGATCACCCTTTGCGGGTTTTCAATCCACCGGGATACCCATTTTTGCCTAAGTTGCCCTTTCGGGTTTTCAACTTACCAGGTGTACTTTTTTTTTTATTTTATCCCTAATTTTTGCCCGAACCTTTTTCTTCTTTTTTTTGGTTCGCCGGGATGCCCTTTTTTGCCTGGACTCTCTTTTTACTGTCCAGCGGGTCCATTTACGCGAAGTATTTTTTGACTGCGTTTGAGTTCACAGGCAACGGAAAATCCTCACCATCCATAGTTGTAAGCATCAAGGCTCCGCCCGAGAAAACTTTCTTGACAACATATGGACCTTCATAATTCGGAGTCCATTTGCCCATGTGATCTGTATTAGGAGGAAAGATCCTTTTCAACACCAAGTCACCTGTCTGATAATTTCGAGGACGCATTTTCTGATCGAATGCCCGCTTCATCCTTCTCTGATACAGTTGCCCATGGCACACTGCTGCCAATCTCCTCTCTTCTATGAGACTCAACTCATTGAACCTCGTTCGTACCCATTTAGCCTCATCAAGCTTGACGTCCATCATGACCCTCAGAGAAGGAATCTCAACTTCAACTGGCAAGACCGCTTCCATACCATACACAAGAGAGAACTGGGTTGCCCCAGTAGACGTACGTACTGATGTACGGTACCCATGCAAAGCGAAAAGCAACATCTCATGCCAATCCTTGTACGTCACAACCATTTTTTGCACAATCTTCTTGATATTTTTATTGGCTGCCTCAACGACACCATTCATCTTTGGGCGGTACGGAGAAGAATTGTGATGTTCAATCTTAAAGCTCTGACATAGCTCCTTCATCATCTTGTTATTCAAATTTGAACCATTATCAGTGATGATCCTCTCAGGCACCTCGTATCGACAAATAATCTCTTTCTTGATAAACCGAGCAACCACCTGCTTGGTGACATTTGCAAACGAAGCAGCTTCCACCCACTTGGTGAAGTAATCAATGGCCACCAGAATAAAACGATGTCCATTAGATGCGGTGGGCTCAATCTTCCCAATCATATCAATGCCCCACATGGCAAAGGGCCAAGGGGAACTCATCACGTTTAAAGGATTCGGTGGCACATGCACTTTATCAGCATAAATCTGGCACTTGTGGCATTTTCGAGCATATTTGAAACAATCAGCCTCCATGGTCATCCAGTAATAACCGGCTCACAACAATTTCTTTGCCATGGCATGTCCACCAGCATGGGTGCCAAAAGAACCTTCGTGCACTTCTTGTATTAACATGTCTGCTTCGTGTCTATCCACGCATCTGAGCAAGACCATGTCAAAATTTCTCTTGTACAACACACCATCTTTATTCAGGAAGAAACTGTCCGCTAACCTTCTCAAAGTCTTCTTATCATTAGTGGATGCCCCAGCCAGATACTCTTGACTCTCTAAGAAATGCTTGATATCATGATACCAAGGTTTATCACTGGTTGCTGTATCGGCTGCAAACACATGAGCAGGTCTATCAAGCCGCATCACATCAATTTTGGGTATATGATTCCACCAATTCACTTGAATCACAGAAGATAACGTTGCCAAAGCGTCTGCCATTTGATTCTCATCACGAGGTACATGATACAACTTTACTGTTTTGAAGAAAGTCAATAGTCTTCTCATATAATCTCTGTAAGGGATCAAGTGGGGTTGATGGGTGTGCTAATCTTCGTTGACCTGATTGATCACTAGAGCAGAGTCCGCAAATACATCAAGAGTCTTGACCCTTAAATCAATGGCTTCTTCAATACCCATAATGCAGGCTTCGTATTCGGCTTCATTGTTGGTGACATCAAAAGTCAGTCTGGCAGTGAAAGGTATATGCGAACCTTTCGGAGTTATGAGAACTGCCCAAACGCCACTACCACTCACGTTAACAGCCCCGTCAAACATCAGTTTCCACTTGTCATCAGGATCTGGTCCCTCATCAACTGGTGGCTCGTCACAATCTTTCATTTTCAAGTACATGATGTCTTCATCGGGGAACTCAAACTTCATTGGCTGATAATCATCAATTGGTTACTCAACAAGATAGTCAGACAGAATACTACCCTTTATGGCTTTTTGGGAAGAATATTGTATATCATACTCTGTCAACACCATCTGCCAACGGGCAACCCTTCCGGTGAGAGCTGGCTTTTCAAAAATGTACTTGACTGGATCCATCTTTGATATCAATAAGGTTGTATGAGTCAGCATATATTGTCTCAAACGCTTAGCAGCCCATGCAAGTGCACAACATGTCTTCTCGAGCATTGAGTATCTAGACTCGCAATCTGTGAATTTATTGCTCAGATAGTATATGGCATGTTCTTTCCTACCTGTCTCGTCTTGTTGATCGAGAACACAACCTATTGAATTTTCACGTACCGACAAATACATTATCAGTGGTCTCCCTGGAACTGGAGGCATAAGAATCAGAGGCTTTTGCAAATATTCTTTTATTTTATCAAATGCCCTTTGACAATCACTATTCCACTGAATTGATTGATCCTTTCTCAACAATTTGAATATTGGCTCGCAAGTGGCTGTCAGGTGAGAAATGAATCTAGCAATGTAGTTTAATCTCCCTAAGAAACCGCGAACTTGCTTTTCTGTTCTTGGCTCGGGCATATCTTGTATTGCATTTACTTTTGTTGGATCAACCTCGATTCCTCTTTCACTGATAATAAAACCCAATAGCTTACCAGATCTCACCCCGAAAGTACACTTATTCGGGTTCAACCTCAGTCTGAATTGTCTCAACCGTTCAAAAAGCTTTTTCAGATCCACCAAGTGTTCTTCCTCAGTCTGCGACTTAGCAATCATATCATTAACATAAACCTCAATCTCTTTATGAATCATGTTATGAAAGAGTGTCACCATAACACGCTGATAAGTTGCCCCTGCGTTTTTCAGACCAAAAGGCATCACCTTATAGCAGAACGTGCCCCACGAGGTAATAAACGTTGTTTTCTCCATATCTTCCGGCGCCATTTTAATCTGATTATAATCGGAAAAGCCATCCATGAAGGAAAATACCGAGAATTGAGCTGTATTATCTACCAACACATCAATGAGAGGTAATGGAAAATCATCTTTCAGACTTGCTCGATTTAAATCACGGTAGTCAGCACACATCCGGACCTTACCATCTTTCTTAGGTACCGGGACAATATTTACAACCCATGGTGGATAGCTGGTGACAGCCAAGAAACCTGCATTTAACTGTTTCTGCACCTCCTCTTTGATCTTAATGGCCATTTTCGGTTTAGTTCTTCTGAGCTTCTGTTTGATTAGGGAACAACCTTCTTTGAGAGGCAACCTGTGCACAACAATATCTGTATCTAACCCCGACATATCTTGATAGGACCAGGCAAAGATATCAACATATTCACGTAGCATATCAATCAGTTCTTTCTTCACGTTCTCTGCTAGGCTTGCCCCTATCTTGACTTCCTTTCTCGCATCCTCGGTGCCAAGGTTGATGACTTCTAGTGACTCTTGATGAGGCTGAATAACTCTTTCCTCCTGTTTCAATAATCTGGCCTGTTCTTCGGGAAATTCACAATCTTCCTCATCCCCCTCTTCAGCTTGGTAAATCGGATTGTCAAAGTCATATCGAGCCATAACAGAACCGTTATCAACAGAATCCGGAGGATTATTTATGCATGAATGATGGTTCATGCTTTATTTTAGAAAAGGGTTTTTTGAAAAGAAAGAAAACAAACTATGGAGAAAACATTGCCATTTTTATTTGAAATAAAATGAAAAGCGTAAAATGAAAGACAGGGATCACAATTTTTGAATACAAAAAACGTCCTTTTGTTGATGATAAACTTGCATATGAAACAAATGTGGCCCTACAATGAAATCACTAGGCCTTGGGCAGGGCCTAGGATTTTACATGCAACATGAAAAAAACAAAGAAAAATCACTCTTTCTGCAGGGTGACTTGGATGAGGTCTTCAGAGAACCAATTGCTCAGCTTCTGCCCCGGGACACATGGGCGCACCCAATTGTCCATATCATAATCGTTGTCCTCATCATCTTCAGTTGTAGCAAAGACTTGACCAGGGTTGACGACCCCCACCCACTAGAAAAAATGACAGGTCCCTAACGCTCATGGCCTTGTGACTGCGAAGCTCGAGTAGGCTGGTAACCAATTCCCCACTTGTATTCCTTAAAAGGTAGCTCAATCACCTGACCCCAACCTTCAGCATGACCTGACTGTACTACTTCGAGAGCCTGTTTGTAAGAAACTATAGAAGTCCACGCTTTTGTTTCACTGGAAGGAAGGTCATTTTCAATACTCACTGTTTCAAATGCTTGACAAAGAATTTCATGAATCTCGCCGTCCATCTCCACATATTTGAACGATGACAGATGGCTAACAAATATATCCTCTTCTCCGCATACTGTGACAACCTGACCATCCACGACAAACTTTATCTTCTGATGGAGTGTTGACGAAACGGCCCCTGCAGCATGAATCCATGGGCGCCCTAGTAAGCAGCTATAGGCTGGCTGGATATCCATCACATAGAAAGCCGCACTAAACACTTGGGGTCCAATCTTCACAGGCAGCTCTACCTCCCCGAAAACTGACCTTTTGGAGCCGTCAAAGGCGCGCACAACTAAATCATATGGCCGGAGTACAACCCCCTCAACATCCAACTTTGCCAAAGCCTTCTTCGGCAGTACATTCAAGGACGAGCCCGTATCTACTAACACATGGGACAAGACTGCTCCTTTGCACTCCATGGAGATGTGGAGAGCTTTGTTATGATTCCTCCCCTCTGGCGTCAGATCAAAATCAGTAAACCCCAACCCATTGCTGACATTGACGTTGGCAATAACACCCTCAAGTTGATTCACCGATATTTCCTGTGGAAAATACGCCATGTTTAGAATCTTAAGCAGGGCGTTGCGATGTGCCTCAGAACATAACAGTAGTGACAAGATAGAAATCTTGGAAGGAGTTTGATGCAGGTGATCCACTATTTTGTAATCGCTCTTTCGGATAATCCTCAAAAACTCTTCAACGTCTTTTTCAAAGGAATTATCGGGCTCCGCCCTCTGCCCGGGCTCTTCGTTTACTACCTGCTTGCCTTTAGCTTTCGCCAAAGCTTCAGCATCATCGTTTCAGAGCATATTGTAGCGAGCGATTTTGGACGCGGTTCTTAAGCGCTGGTCGCTCTCTGCGGTTGAGTTTACTACAGGTCGATTCATTTTTTATCCTATTAAAGCTGATGAAGGAAGGGAAATAGATGTCTCCAATTAACCTTGCTTTGCATACTGAGTTTAAACAGCGGTCTGTTAGGTTACAAATGCGATCAATGTGAGGGGGGGGGGGCTTTGTATTGGTTATTTGTATTTTCGCCAATACTGTTTTCCCTCTTTTTATTTTGACAGAATGTTTCTGGCGGGGAACAAGGATTAGGATGTTAGGACTGATGCTTTTTGATGTGAGAGTATGGGATTTTGGGTTTTTGTTTAGTGTGCTCGCTAAGATTTTTTCTTTCAATCTTATGCCTACGTATTCCCGTTTACTGAAACAGGGAAATCAGAACGTTCGTAGTTCCTCCTAGTCTATGGGAGGAAATGGTTTTTGGTGTCTTGTTCAAAGCCCAAGACGTGAAGCGAAAGGTGATTTGTATCTTGTTCAAAGCCCAAGATGTGAAGCTGAAGAGTCTATTTGTATCTTGTTCAAAGCCCAAGATATGAAGCTAAAAGGTGTTGACTTTAGAGAGAATTTGTCATCTCTAAAGAGGGGTTGTATGTCACGACTGTTGGGTGACTGACTGTAAAGGAGGATTACTTTAACCGGGATATGCGGATCCTAGCAATGCCATAATTTCCTTTATAGGGGGTTTTAACCTGAAGGAGAAGACTTTAACTCAGTTTAGAGCAATGCCATCTTTCCTTAGGAATTTATCATGCTAAAAGAGGGACAGTGGCATGGATGTAGATGATCCAGAGGCTTGCCGCTTACAGCGATTAGATGAAGGGGAAGGAGTTGTTGATGTTTGTGTACTGTGAACGAGGCACAACTTTGATGCTAAAAGGTTAACTGGATCAACCAGTGGTTTTCTTATACAAAGCCTAAGAGGAGGCTAATATGTGTCTCGTACAAAGCCCGAGAGAGAGGCTAAAAGGTTTTGAATCAACGAGGGAATCTTTTGGTATCTCGTATAAAGCCCGAGATGAAGGCTAATTGACTCAACAAGAGAGTTTTGTATCTCGTACAAAGCCCGAGAGGGAGGCTAAAATTTGTTTGGCTCAATAAGAACCTTTTTATATCTCGTATAAAGCCCGAGATGGAGGCGAAAGAGGTGATTGACTCAACGAGGGAGTCTCTTATGTGTCTCGTACAAAGCCCGAGAGAGAGGCTAAACGATGTTTGACTCCGCTGGGGAGGATCATTGTATAAAGCCCAAGAGGAGGCTAACTTCACTGGAGAAGGATCATTATACAAAGCCTAAGAGGAGGCTATGGTTACTGTCTCAGTTGAGTGACAGGTCCAGTATACTGATTTTTAAAGAGAAAATCAGTTCTTATATGAGCAATACTGTACTCGAGGATTTGATTCGAGGGTCCGGGTTATTCCTGTTCTTTAAGGAAGTGGGAAATCTGAAGGGTATTGAGACTGTCCGAGTCTACGAGGTTTTCTTCCTATTCTTGAAGGGTGCTTGAGAATGTCTTTGAGACTCAAGGAGATTAGACTATCCAAGTCTAGAGTTTCATCTTTTGTACTATGCTTTGAGAAACAGTGGTAGACTCTTGGAAAGGACTGTTTTATGAAGATGACTAAGTTCTGTTCCTATACCTCTAGGAGGTCGTCGGGACAATTTGTACGAAGCCCAAGAGGAGGCTGGAAACTTTTAAGAAGCCGATCGGTCCTTGTACGAAGCCCAAGAGGAGGCTATCATTCCCGGAGGAAGAGATCATTATACAAAGCCTAAGAGGAGGCTGTGAATACTTCTAAGAAGCCGTAGGGTCCTTGTACTAAGCCCAAGAGGAGGCGGGGTTGCTTTTAGGAAGCCTGTGGGTCCTTGTACAATGCCCAAGAGGAGACCGATTGCTTTTAAGAAGCCAATGGGTCCCCAAACCCCGAGAAATTCAAGGCAAGCTATTCACAAGGAATAGATCAAGTCAGGAAAGTTCGAGAATTTGGAAGAAACTCAAGAGATGCCATTCACAGAGAAAAGATCATCTCTGGGGAGTAGAGTTTCTTGACAAGTGCTTTTAAGAAGCCTGTGGGTCCCCGAACCCCGAGAAGTTCAAGACATGCCATTCACCGAGAATAGATCAAGCCAGGAAAGTCCGAGAATTTGGAAGAAACTCAAGAGATGCCATTCACGGAGAAAAGATCATCTCTGGGGAGTAGAGTTTCTTTGACAACTTCTACGAGTGACAGCCTATGAAAGGGTTCACAGAGAATGCTGCCTTTCATATCTCCATATTGTTTAACCCCAAGAGAAGGGAAGACTGTGTCTGGTAATCCTATGGGGATCTAGTTTAGACTATTTCTAAGAGTGATCAACGGGCTTAATGCTAGACGTAGTTGCCGGGGAAACTCTAAATATCTATACTATTATTACACAGTTGATATGAGTTTATGAAAGAAGAGTTACAGCGAAACAGCCGCACAATACAGTTATATGTATATGAAAGCGGTAAATGAAAGCAATAACCACTTACTCGGTTGTAGAGCTTCCATGCTGTTTGGTTAGTTGTTCAACAAAGAAATATTGAAAAACAACAGTATATTCAAAATCAAAGGAGAAAGTGCTTTGAAAAAGAAAGATTTTGGGGCTTACAGCTCAAGGAGAGGCCCAGGGTTTTATCGTTTAAAATGGCGATCGCGCCGAGATTTTCTTTTAACGCAGATGGACTTATACAATAAGTGAGGCCCAAAATGTTTTGGTTAAAAGGGGATTGGGTCTTACACTCTAATAGAGGCCCAAGTGAGTTTTAAGAAAAGAAATGGGTCTTACTACTCGAGGGTAGGCCCAGGGTTATTTTGAAAAGGCGACGATCGTGTCGTTCATTTGAAAATGTACAGAGGGACTTATACAACGAATGAGGCCCACAAAGTTTTTATGTACAAAGGGGGTTGGGTCTTACACTCTAATAGAGGCCCAAAAAGTTTTGAATGGGTCTTATAGCTCAAGGAGAGGCCCAACTGATTTTTTGAATTGGCGAGCGCGCCAAGGTTTTTGAAAATACAGTGGGACTTATACAATAAGTGAGGCCCAGATTTTTGGTATTTACAAAAAGGGGTTGGGTCTTACACTCTAATAGAGGCCCATGAGTGTTAAGAAAAGAAATGGGTCTTACTACTCGAGGGTAGGCCCAAGGTTTTTCGTTTTGAAAAGGCGACGATTGCGCCGTTTGTTTTTTGACGGTATCGGGACTTATACAATACTGAGGCCCAAAAATGAGTTGGTCAAAAAAAGGATTGGGTCTTACACTCTATTAGAGGCCCAAAGTGTTTTGAAAATGATTTATGAGGGTTGAATTAATCCAAAACCCTAATTTGTTTTCAAAAATGTATTTAATTGAATAAAAATTCAATTAAAATGATCAAAATTATTTAACATATGGAAAACAAATTGTGATCTTGGATTAATGCTTCAAAAATTAAGTATTAACCTACAAAATAATTAGAAAGCATTAAAAGTTGCAAATCAAGGTGGAAATTTTAAATGTTAAAAACAATTAAAACATTAATTCTTTGCAAAAATATCAATTATATAAAATAAATAATATTTTTGGGATTTTTTGGGAAAATAAAATATTTTAACATTTTTGTGAATTATTAAAAAAAGAATCAACTCAAAATCATTAAAACTCAGAGAGAAATTAATTTTTGAATCAATTAAATAAAATCACAAAATTCAAATATTCAAAAAATGGCGCCAAGAACACCCAAGAACACACGCGTGTTCTGGGTTTGCCCAGATTTGCATTTTCTCTCCAATCTCACTGAATACTTATTATATCATTCAATCCACACACCAGTCAACTCGTTTCAACCTCACGATCATGTCAATGGTATTTAATTTCATTTAAATTAAATATATAACAAGAAATCACGAAAAATCCTCAAGAACCCTAATTTCTGCATGAAGGCTAGGATTTTTGATACACGATTCAAACAATGCAATTAATTGAGGGAAAACATTCCATGCATGATTATGAACATATGGCCAAATTATTGTGCAGCAAAAATTGCATGGATCATAGAGTTAGAAGAGCTCATGCTTACCACTTGCAGCTGGTGATCGTGATTTGCGTTGGAGGTGTTACAGCTAGGTTCCAATGATCTGGATAGCTTCCCTAGGTGCCATGGAGTGTGTATGAATGTTTGGAATGGATTGAAATGGTTTGGAGCTGAAGATGGTACCTCAACTGCAAAACTATCAAGAACTTGAGCAATTGGCTGGTGATTTTGTGAAATCTGTGTTCCAGATGTTATGTGAGTGTTTGGATCACTTCTATATGATGTATGTGAGGTGTGTGTGATTGGTTTGATTGGAAAAGCTCCCAAACTCAAAACCCGATAGTGACTTGCCTTAGAAGGCAAAATTGGAGTGAAAGAAGAGATTTTGAGGAAAGCATCTGTTTGATGGCTTTGGTGTACTCAAACTGATCACAATTGAGCTCTATTTATAGTAGAGCAAGTTTGTTTTGGGATCCACAGTGAATGGCAACTGCAGCAGAGGTTTGGCCAATGTTGTCCAATGGAAATCCAAGTCTCCTCTAGCCATTGACTAGAGGTTAGGGCACAGGGCTGTGGTTCCCTTGGTCTTGGATAAGTCTTGACTGAATTCAGTTGAGAATGGCTCAGTCCATGCCACCTTGATGCTTCCATTGAATGCTCCAATCCAAAATTGGAGTCTTGTCCCTATTTTGGCCATTCTAGGTTCAACATGTTATTTCTTGTTCCAAAGACTTTGGAGGCTTGGCTCAGTGATTGTCCCCTTTAGATTCAATCCTCAGAGGTGTCCAAGTGGATAGGAGCATTTGGATTTGGCTGATTTTGGCAAATCGACCAAAAATGCAAAATCTGCCTTGCCTTGATAGATTTCAACAAGGCAACTTGCCAATGTTATATCTCATAACTCAAATTTAATTTGGTAATGTTCTTGGCCATTTTGGAAAACCCTTACATGATACAACAACTATTTGAACATGTTTGGTTTTGATCTCTTTTGAATCCAAGTGAAAAATCCCCCTACATTTGGCAAAAAGTAGGGTAAAATCTGACTTAGTGAAATTTTCACTAAGTGTTGGAACAAAGTGATTTTTCTTGATTTTGATCACTCCATAACTCAAAATCCATGAGGAATTTGGACATAGGTCAGTATGAAGCTTTTGTAGAGGGCAATGAGATCTACAAATCAAGCTTTGAATGGGGAACAATGGCCTTGTGGTTTAGGAGTTATGGTCCTCCAAAGTTGGCACATTAGTGTCACTTTTTCCATAACTTAGAAATTTTTCTAAGTTTTTATGGTTACCCCTTTTACAAGTTATCCCACTTTCTTTGATTTTTCTTGATGAATGATGATTCAAATTATACATTAACATCATTTTAGGGTTAAAAATCCATTTTGGTGAAAAATCTCAAAAAGTCAAAGTTGACTTTTGTGCACGATTGACTTTTTATCAGATGAATTCCAAACTGTGCAATTCTTCATGAAATCACGTCCTTGACCTAAATCAAACTTGATGGACATGTTCCATGGGTGTCATGGGGCATATTGAGGCATGTCCTAGGGTTTGGGAGCATGTCCTGGTCAAAAGTCAAAGTTACAGTTGACTTTTTCCTTAAAACCCTAATTGTGGTGCAGATGAAATTGAGACTTGTTGCTCAAGCTTCTTGGATTAATCCATTGTTCCAAATGGAGAAATATAGTTCATTAGAGACCCTCAAACCCTCTCTTGAGGTCTTGGCTCATGATTTTCCCTAAAAGTCAACTTAGGGGTGAATTAGGTCAAGAAACCCTAATTCCTGATTTTTGATGTATGCATCTCTTGAGGCCAAATTGACTTGATGATTGGGTCCATGAGGGTCCATGGAGTATATTAGGATATGTTTTGAATCATTGGCTCATGCTCAGATGAAAATTTCCATCTGGAGGCCCTGGTCGACCAAAACCCTAATTTGGTGACACTGGCGATCTTGAAGCTTGATCCACCTAGAAGGGAGCAACCTTGTGCTTAATCCTTAAAGTGGGAGTCCTCTTGATCCATTGTGAATGTTTGAGAGGTTATACAAGTTTAAGATCATGTCATTCCTTGATTGATCATTTGTCTAAGCACCCAGAGAGGGCTTGAAACCCTAATTTTGATTGTGGTGAATGCTCAACAATTCCTTGAGGAGATTGATGAGGCACAAAGGCACATCCATATTGTGATGATGATTTGCACAATGATGGGAAATCTTAGTGGTAAAAATTTGGGGTATGACACATATGTTGAGCAAAGAGCTTTCCACTACGGGTAAAACCACCCATTCCTCCTACATTCCCCACACTTGGACCAGTTTCCTTGGGAACCTCCACTTCCTGTTTCTGCCCTTGATAATAGACATCAGCTCCGTAATGCCATGGGACCGCTTTTGTACTTTCATATGGCATAGGACCTGGAATAGTTATAGTCACAGGGGCTATCTGTTCAGGCACAGGGATCTGCATAGGTGCAGGCACATGAATCTCTGATGGAGTAAAGTAGATAGTAACTGTTTAGACCGTATCATCCTTTTTCCCCATCTGATCAAACTGTAGACAACCCTCATCCATCATCATCTGAAGGCACTTCCTCAACTCATCACAGCCGTTCACCGTGGTCAAACATTCTGAACAATTTTCCTGACAACCAGGGAACACGCCCCCTTTCAACAAACGCCCTTTCACCACTGCCAAAGGTGTCCTGACACGATTAATATCTGTCACCATATTCAAGCCTCTGTCATACTCTATTGCATTGACCTTTGGTCTGCCATGCGGAGGCATGGGGTTTTGAATCACATTGGGATTAGGAGCGAAGTTAATAGCTTTCGAATCAACCAGGTCCTGAACTACGTGCTTAAAAGCTTTGCAGTTCTCTATATGGTGGTCGGGCGCACCCGAATGGAATGCACACTTCACATTTGCATCATAGCCATAAGGTAGCTTGCCTGCTGGCGGTGCCAGTGTTCTTAACTATACCAACTTTAAGCGGAGCAAGTTCTGCAACATCTGGGCATATGTTATAGGTAAAGTGTCAAAGTGACGATCACTCATTCTCTGCCTCGGTTGGTATTGTCTTTAAGATTGTGGCTGGGATTCGGCAGCCGGAACCAGAATAGTTACAGCTGCTGCTTGATGGTACGGGCCCTGACGTCCTTTACCTTTGCCCTCTGCCCGTAGGCAGCACTAGTTTCCCCTTCCCGCTTCTTTGAGCCACTCCCAAAAAGTCTTTTTGCATTGGAAGAGCCTGCCCCGCTTCCATCTTAAATTTTCCCCGATTTCAGTAGATTTTCAATTCTCTCTCCAGCAATTACAATGTCAGAGAACCCAGTAAACGGACATCCAGCTAAGCGCTCTACATATGGGCCCTCTAAAGTATTCATAAACATATCAGCCATTTCCCTTTCCATCAGCGAGGGTTGTACTCGAGCAGCTAACTCACGCCACTTTTGGAAGTACTGTTTGAAACCTTCTTTCGGATCCTGTGTCATATTCTGCAATTGGGTACGATTAGGGGCCATGTCAATGTTGTACTGGTATTGTTTCAAGAAAGCATCGCCCAAATCCCTCCAGTTCCTAATATAAGCTCTTTCCAGCTTCATGTACCATTCCAATGAAGCTCCTGACAGGCTATCCTGAAAGAAGTACATCCACAGCTTTTCATCGTCAGAATATGCAGAAATCTTCCTGAAATACGCCTGAATGTGAGTCTTAGGACAGGTACTGCCATTATACTTGTCAAAGGTTGGGGGCTTAAACTTTGGAGGGATTCTCATCCCTTGCACCAGCCCCATGTCAGCAACATCAATCCCCATGGAGCTTTGACATTCTATAGCTCTTACCTTCTCAACTAATGCTTCATACCTTTTGTCATCATTATGAACTCCCATGTCAGCATTTAGTACGGAGAACTGATCATCTTGATGGTCCTCTATCTATTGATTATTAACAGGAATCCCGCCAGGAGGATCAACTGCCGCTCCGCCAGGAGGGATAACTGCTGCTCCGCCAGGAGGATTGTTAGCATTGGGGATTTCCACTTCTAACCTTTGAACTGCAGTCCTCAAGTCTTGCTGCCCCTGGGCTATGCCCTGCATAAGGATCATGAACTGCTCCATACGGGTCCTCATTTCAGCGAGTTCTGCCTACACCTGTTCCATGATTCTGGCTTGATTTCGTTGAGTCGCGTAGCGATGAATGTTGAGATCAGTTATTCTGCCTGCAACCAAATGAAGGTTAGAAACTCCCTAGGACGAGTACCTGTTATGCAACATGATATGTTATGAAATGCATGCAAATGTCATGTTTAACCACTTCCAGGGCATTTCACACCCTGATTCCAGTCTTAATAACAAGAAGCTGAGCAATGTACAAATATTGTCGAGAGAAACTCGTTGAGAAAAAATGTGTTGCAATAATGCGCTGCGATAATGTGCTTGTGAATAGAACGCTGCCAAGGAAATATTTCTGAATAAACCATTCATTTGAATTTAACAGAAAGCCAGTACGCATTGAAGCATTCTACAATGAATTCATAAACAGGATATACATCAAGATAGTGGGTCCATCAACAAGCCTGATGGTAACCACGGTACATCAACGAAAACTATATTAGGAAAATGAAGAAAGAACCATCAACCATTTAGCTCTAAATCTTTCAACTGCTCGCTCGAATGCCTGATTTCTTCAAAGAGTATTCTGGTGCGCTGATGGCTTGGTTTTTCAATAATTTCCCTGATCAAAACATCCCTCTTCTTTAGAGCTTCAACTAATGAGTCCATGTGCATTAAGAGAGCTTTGTCATCACTCATCTGCTTAGTCTTTTTCACACTAACTTGCCTCTTGAGTTCCCCTACTTCTGCCATAGCATCTTCAAGCTCCTTCTTGGAAGCTCTCAACTCATCTTTAACCTTTTCCAGCTGCTCTTGGCTTTTACCAGAGTCTTCACGATGCTTTCTTCGTTGTTCATGTGCGCTCTGGAGTTCATCATCTCTGGATTTTAACTGCTCTTGCAGCTCTGCATTCTCAATTCTTACTTCGTCCCATGCCTGCCGAAGTTGAGTGAGCTTGGCTTTTGTTTGGGCCAAAGATTGTTTAGTCTGCTTATAAGTTTGAGCAGAAGTTTCAGCGACCATATTAACTTTCTGGTAATGCCGAGCCCTTTCAGCAAAATCTTTTTCTCTTCCTGCTAAGATTTTTTCTGCGTCTTGGGCTCTCCATTCCAATTCCTTGTTGGTATGTAGAGCGTCTTGAAGACGGCTGCTCAGCTCAGAATTATCTCCTCGAAGCTTTTTCACCAAGGCTTGCAATTTGTTGAATTCTTCCATAGTGGCAGTATTCCCTTCTTTCTCATTCTCAGGATACAAAAGGGGTGCCTTATCAAAAGGCAAGTGAAAATCTTCAACCCTCTTCTTCACCCAATCTTCATACGCTGGATAGTCCCGATTGTTGGGTTTGCCTAGAGCATCATTTCCTTTCTTTAGCACATTGGCCCAGGCCTCAGAGGGTTTTTGTGCTGTTTCCAAACCATCTGATGCGGGGAAATACAATGACTCTTCTACATCCCTCTTAATGGGCGGACCTATCAGAGCATACCTAAATTGCCTAATGGCCAAAGAAGGATTGTTGTTGATTCTCCCCTTTCTTCCTATCAATGGAACATTGGGGAACTCACCACAGCTATGGATAATGTTCTTGCCGAGTAGCCCATGATCTACCCATACGATGTTTTTGGCAACTAGTCCCATTAAGCGCTGACTCCATTCTAGAGAACCTTTGGAATCCACGAAAGCACCTGATTGCGGTAAGCAATCTGCGAACCACTTATAGAACAAAGGTGCACATCAACGAACTAACCCTCCTCTTTTCTTTTCGTTTCTATTGTATAAGGCATAATGAAGATCTCCCAACAGTGTTGGCACTGGATTTTTCATCATGAATATCCTATTGGCATCCACATCCACAAAGTCGGGCTCGTTGGGGAATAATACAATACCATATACGCAAAGGGCCAACAATGCATTGAAAACAACCCATTTCTTGTCTTTCGCTGCCTCCTGAGCTTTCTTTATCAGATACCCCAGCTTATAACCACGGAGCTTCCCTTTGTTAGAGATATTGGCCTCTAACTCTGACTTGCTCAAATAAAGAGCACCAGCCATTTTCCCAAAGTCCAGATCGCCCTTAGACCCAAAGAATGAAAGATCTTCCTTGATAGAAATCCCTAGCATGTTGGAATACTCCTCTAAGGTAGGTACCAACAGATAATCTGGAAATACAAAGCACCACAGAGGAGGGTCGTAGAACTGCATCAAAGTATGAAGACCCTGGTATTCGTAATCACTGACATTGTGAACAAAAGACAAAATCCACCCATAATTTTCTTTGAAAACTTCCAACACATCGGGGCTTTCCATTCCTTTCAAGATAGTAATGAGGCCTAGAGTAGGCGTGAGGAATTTGTAACTAATGATGTTCTTCTTCTCTTTAGTATTCATCCTTGTGAGAACCCGGTGACTGGAATCAAGAGTAGAATATGAACATGGAAATGAGTAAACATGTATGTTAGGATATGTAAATGCAATGCAAAAGACATGGTATCAAAGTGCCGCGTGTCTGTGCTGGACTGTGAATGGTCTCAGTGTAGCTCTGAGAATATTATAGAACCGTGACAAGAACCATCTGAATAGAATAGGATGAATCCTCTTTTTGTGTAATAACACCAGAAAATCGGGTAAGTAAGAGGTTATGGTTACCTGCAAACCTGTAAACAACCCGCCCCTCTCACATATGGGTACTAGAAAACCGAGGATCCTCGGTATCCCGGGCTCTCAGGTCGAGAAATGATGATACATTCACCATTTCTGGTTTGGCATCATCATCAATCGAGGAAGCCTCAACTGATTCCCCTAAAAAAGGATATCCTATAGCAAGTTCCCAGCATTGGGTCCTCGTATCGAGAAGTGTAATGGGTTTTCCATTTCTGGTCTGCCATTATCACATCTCGGGAGGAGTGTCGTTACTGAGTCCTCGGGAATGGTCACCAGAGTCGACAGTTCCTCAAGAGAATATCCACTGGCTTGTATAAACATACAGTAGCAGATAGCTCCTGATAGAACCTCGTCTGGCTGTGGGTCTCGTGAACAACAATACGTGATCACCACCACGCAAGCGTCACGACTATCCACTCTAATACCTATGTGTATGCTCAAGCCTGGGTAGTGGGCTTATCTCTCAGAACACCCTGCCCACTAAACAGAAAAATCCAGCACAGTCCAACACAGTATGATATATAACAACAGTAAATGAAAAGCATGTAAATGCAATAAAATAGTAAACATGCAAAAATGCCATAAATAAAGCAAGTAAAGCAAATAGATAAAGCACCCTATAATCGAAAACAAACAAGCACTAGGATTGACTCGCTTAGGGAACCAGAGATTCTGGGTTCTAGTCCCCAGCAGAGTCGCCAGCTGTCGCTCCCAGGATTTTCATCCAAGTACAAACACGAAAGTGGCGTGGAAACAGAGTCGCCAGCAATGTGTATTTATCCCAAGAGAGGGAAAGGAAACACTGCGTAAACCTGAGGGAAGGGAAAACATGGTCTTGCGACCAAGATAACTGGGTTCGGGAGTCGGTTACGCGAGAGGAAGGTATTAGCACCCCCTCGCATCCATCGTACTCGATGGGATCCACGCTTGTTGTCTCGATCAAAGAGTGTCGTTGTCTGGAGCTCCACTGCTATGGGATAGGAAAAGGAACAGGAACAGAAAAGAACGAAGAAACGAGGAAGAAGAGAAAAAGAAGTGACTCGATAGGACGTCGCGTCCTAAGCCTACATATTCCCGTCGTGCAATGGGAAAGTCAGAGTCAACGTAGTCCGGACTACGGTTTGGGGGAAAAGAGAAGGATGGTGCTCGGAGAGATCTCGCACGATCTCCTGCCTACGTATCCCGCTCGCACGCGAGAATCAGAGCGACGCAGTTCCCCTCACTAGGGATGGATTTGATTTGTTTGTGTTTTTTTAGTGGAGTACGTCAAGGTTCGCGTTCCAGCAGTTAGGTGTCGCAGCTCGTTGTACGAAGTCTTAGGCATTTACCTGTTTACGATAGAACGGAAGTGACACATCCTTAACGAATGGAGTGAAGAGATGAGAAGAGAATTATTTGTTTTTGTCTTTTTAAGAAGAAGTGTTTTGATTATTTTGTGTTTATAACAAGTATTGCACTAAAGTCTATGACATAGGAACGAATGCGTCGCATGGTCGTCCTAACAGGACGTATGCTAAACACTCTAGAAAGGCGAAGGGAAACCATTCTCCTTCCATTTCCCATGTACTTAAGGCTCATGGCATACAACACTTGTTGTTTTTATTACATGTTTTGATTTTTGTTTTGAGATGAGAAAGAGAGACTCAAAGGGTTAGGAAAGGAAAAAGTCTAAGTGGGGAAGACTAACAACCCTAATGTTATCATGCATGGAGATCCTATGGTTGTGTGAGGCATAAGAACTACCTAAGTCTAAAGAAAGGAGAGAGGGATAACACTATCTAATGCTTATCCTACCTCACCTTAATAAAAAATTAAGGATGAGCTAGGATCCCTAAGGGGTGTGAAAAAGTTATACACAAAGCATTATATCATGTTATTCCAACACATAAGAGAAAGAGAATAAACAAGAAAAACAGCGGCTACAACAACACTGCAGTATCCATACAGCAGTAAAAAGTGGCACATAATCAAGGCAGCTTGTAATAGCACATGATTCAGCACAAAGATAGGTATAAAAAAATAGCATACAACACATACAACAGCACATGTGTGTACAGACAGCAGTGGAAAATCAGGGCAGCATGCATTCATAAATGATTTACTCATAGCAAAAAAACAAACATGCATCAATCCTTACATATCCTTGAATAAAACATGATCACAACCACACCATAAATCATGGTAAACAACTCTTGACATCATTATGGAAGAATGCCCATTACGGGAGGACGCATCATGTTAAGTATATGAACAAGTTGAAATAAGTGTACACCTCTTGAAATAGAAAGTAAATGAACATGCACATGGCCATGGCCATTCCAGCAACACAAGTATCAATTAACAATTAACAAGCTTAATGAGTGTGCATTATGTGCTCATCACCTCAATTAATCAACAATGCGAACATAAACATTCATCGATAAAAACCAAGAATCGCGTGTCGGAAAATCATGCTCATGCAATAGTGTGAGGTGAAACAGCTCAAGAATAGTCCACCAATCATCAACACATTAATCCATGAAGTTTAGACATGCAAATGATCTCAAAAGAACAAGAAAATGCAAGAAAATCACATTCTGCAGCAGTGTTAACCGGTTAACGTATGTGTGTTAACCGGTTAACAGTTCAAAATCAGCCTAAATACGCAGGATTTTAACATGTTAACCGGTTAACATAATTGCACTGCAATTGTGTTAACCGGTTACTCTGGGACATAATTCAAAAAAACCAGTTCCAAAAGCACTTTTCAGCAGCAAATCCCTTCTCCAAACATCCAAATGAACATGCAATCAATTAATCACGAAATTACATGGAGTTACAGTCATCAAACATCAATTGAATCCAATAATCAACAACATCAAGAATCAAATTCAAGCAAATGGATCCAAATCAAAAATCCCCAAAGATCTACATCGAATAAGTTGAAAATAAGCTAAATCAAGTATAAATCTGAGGAAAACCAACCTACAAAGCGGAGATTTGCTTTGGTGATTGTTGCAAAGTGATCTTGGTGCAGAAAATTAAAGAAAACCAGAGATTCCTCGATTAGTAGCCGAAACGCGTCGAAACCGAGCAAAATCGCGAAAAATCACCGAGATCGAACTTGCACCAAAATAAATGGTGTGAAACCCTTGGATTGAAGTGGAATGAACTTCCAGAAATCCAACCAAAGAAAGCCAAATGATGGAGTTTGAGCTCAAGAATTAATCACTTTTCAAGGTGAAAAGTGATTATCCTTCAAGAAATAAGAGCTTTTTGTGAGGGTTTGGAAGAGAGAATTGAGATGAAAGTGTAGAAGTAGCAGAAATTTCAGAGAGTAAAGAGAGAATTGAGAGTGAAATGTGAGAAATTTGGTGAAAAATGGTGGATCCCCTGAAAAATGAGTGAAGGGTTTCTTATATAGACTTTAGGTTTGGAGTGTGAGAGGTCTGGGATTAGCTTTGGACTTAGCTTTGGGTTTGGAGCTAGGGTCGGAGTTATTTACACTCAACTCACCGAGTCAAGGTGGTTAACTCGGTTAGTTGGGATCAACTCGGTAACAATCCCAAGGTGAACTTCAACATCCAAAGGTGGAGATGCTTGGAAAACAAGGAATATGGTGCACTTGATTTGAAATGAAACACTATAATAAATGCCCCTTGGAATTGAATTGAATTGAAACGTCTAGAGATGTCTAGAATATTCCATTTGTTGCTATAATGCTGTAGAATCAAAGACCCAAGTGTGCAATGGTGTTGTCCTGCAAAAGCAGCAGAATATGCAAAATCTGCCTGTGTTAACCGGTTACAGCATAACTGCTAACCGGTTACACAGTTCAAAATCAGACCAAATACGCAAAATTACAACATGTTAACCGGTTAACATAATTGCACTGTAATTGTGTTAACCGGTTAACCAGGCCAAAAATTGCCCACTTTGCTTGAAAAATGATGTTGTGGCTCCGGTTTCGATTCTCTACTCAGTGCTCTGATAGATATCCATAGAATCCCCTATTTAAAGAATACCGTGATCCCACGCCTTAAGAAAACCAATGATATGTGTATGATGCTTTATGACCTATCATGAAATGTAAATGAGCGAAACATAAGCAAATTATTGGAGAGAAGTAAAAGGGAAAATTTTGAGGTATTACAGCGTATGTCCCCCTCACTCGCTTAACAGTTCACGCGACCAACTGTCTCCCCAGATCTCACGGAGATAGAGTGACCAGGTCAAAGGGCCACGCGCCTTGCCCTCCACCTGGCAGTCTCATTGGTCGACCAGGTGCTTTGGCCACTTGAGAGACCTTGGTCCCGCGCTGGGGGTTCTTCTATAAATACCCTCTCATTCGAGAGGGTCAGGTATTCAATATCTATTACTTGAAATATTACGTGCATACTTGCTTTCTCTCTGGCCCAAACTTACTTTGGCATTGGAGTACCTTGCAGGTACACCCCCTCATCTCCTAGAAGCATTATCACTTGTCCTATGCGAAGGCCACGACGATCCAGTCTGGTTACCTCCGATAAAAAATACAGATAGTTGGGTAACTGGGGATCTTAAGTGGTGGCTCTGATCTCCTTACGGTGGCGCGGAGCGGACTTACATGGTTATTACTCTAACGTTTAAGTCGATTCAAGATTCAAGAGGAGTATAATGAAAATGGAAATCAGAGATTGTACATTGCTCTTAGTATGTGAACTATTTTTATACTTTGGATCGAGTATAATGGATTTAAGATGGATTGGGTCTTGGACAATTAGACCTTTGGTCGGTCCAAAATGCCTACTATAATCCAAATGTTGTTATAAGAGATTACAAGATGAGTTATAATAAAATAATTTTCCAAGATTATAAGAACATTTCCTATTTTATATCCAAGTGTTTTCATATCTCTCTTTCACTCAAAATATGAACCATACAAATCCAATATATTTAAAAGTGTTTCTCAATCCCATTAGAACTCCCACCAAAAGCTTACTAGTTCTTGAAACAATGAATTCTAAGAATCTCTCTTTCCCTCACCATGTTTCTCTATAAAAAATTCTCCAATAACACTCATATATAAAAAAGACTAAAAATCGTCTTTTATAAAAATCAAGCAAAACATAATGTGTTTTCTTGAGACGCGTCGTGTCTCTTATGAAAGCGTTATGTTCCTGTCAATCACAGTTCATTTTTCCAAAAAATTCATAGATGTTAAAGTCAATACCAAAAAGTCAGTTTTTACTTGTAAAAAATTCAAGCTAAAGATATAAAGAGTCTAGTTTTTTAATACTTGAATTATGTATTAGCACACAAATATATACTAACATTTATGTAAGGTGTATTGTGAGGATATATCTGTCACAACTGGAAAATTACATAGTCACCATCATTTTTTATTTGTTCCTAAGGAACTGAGAAATAATGATAAAACCTAACGCTAAGGGTGAAACACTAAGGGTTCGGGAGTCAGTTCAGTAAGAGTACGGTACTAGGAATCTCTCACATTCATTGTACTCAATGGTATTTTTCTCTTATTCTAGGGTTACTAGGTTTTCATAAGGATGTTTGCTTATATGTTTATTATTCTTGCTTAATTATTTTTATTTACAGGGAATTAGGTTACCTCATTACTATTTACAAGAAAATTATTTTATTATTGAGAAAAACATTTAATAAAAAAGAACAAAGAAAAGTTTTTGATTATTGCACGCACTAGAGTGTTACAACTCAATGCCTACGTACCCTCAAGTTTATTGAAGGATCAGAGCACCGTAGTTCGTCTAAAAAATGTTTGTGTGTTTGTAGTTTTTATCCCTTGAAAAGTTCTCAACGCATCGAGGGTGGAGAAAGTTTTTTGAGTTGAAAATGCATCAATGCACAAGGGCAGATGACTTAAGATTTGAGGTGTGTTAGATTGATTTTAATTGTTGGTTGATTGCAAAAGTATAATAATTATTTTTATTTAAGAAAATAAACCCATAATAGTATCATATAATTATTTTAACAAGAAAAATATTAAAAGGTTTAACAAAATGTCATATCTCTTATCCCTGATTATTTATCCCTAAAACCCTAAAAATTTATCTCATAATTATCCCCAAAATCATACCAATGATCAACCCTAGTTCCTTAATTAAAAATATTTCCTAATTAATTGTATTTTTTGTTCCTTTTTTTATTTATGTTAATTATAAGGGGAAATATTATACCATAGCTAATTAATTATAAATTAAACTAATTATGCCTAAATATACTTAATTATCTTAATTATCCTAATATTGTCATAAAATTAACCTTAACCTTTATCTTAATCAAAATCCTAATTAAATACTTAATTATATATTTTTGTATTTTTATTACATTTATTATTAAATTATTGAACTTAATTAATCATAATTTATCTTCTGTTAATTATTTAATCCTAAATAATAATTCTAATTACTAATTAAAATAGATAATACTTACTTATTTATTTGTTCTTTAATATTTTTGAATATTTCATTTTTTTTATTTTCGTGTTAATCATTAAAACTAATCTAAACTAATTTAATAAAGTAAGAAAACCTAATTACACTAGTTTAATTGATTAAAGCCAAATTCTGTATTTTTTGTAATTTTTTTTTTAATTAAATGACATGAACAAACTTTTAGGATCATAAATATTTATTGTTTTTTATTTTATTATATTTACTGATATTATTATTTTTGACATCACCATAACCTTAAAAATAAAAATAAAATAAAATAAAAAATATCACAAACTATAGCAACAAAATTTAATCATGTACATATACATCACTATAACTTTAAAATTATATAGAGAAAAAAAGTTTAATTGTTTGGTGGAATTGGAATAGGTGCAATAACGAAGAAGATGAATATTGAGATGTGAAATTTAGGATGAAGTGATTAAGTGATAATTGTGACGAGGGAGAATGAATTGAATTTTAATTTAAGACATATTTTTTCTTTGGTAATAAATTTGAAACATATTTGATTATGCTTGTTAACACATGCAACAATAAAACAAAAGTTAAAGTGTATTAAGGATTTTGTGGGGGTAGAGACCAATAGAAAAAAAAAAATTGGTTGTGATGGCTCAGACAGAATTAATTTCATGGACACTATAAAAATTAACACGACTCTTAATTAAATATATGATTTTGCTTGTGTATATTAAAGAATGAGTATGTGTAAAGTGTGTAGAAAGATTTTTCTTTTTAGACAAAACTTTTTATATTGTTTATGTAATTAAAAATAAAGATAGTTATAAAATTAACTTCTTTTTTCTTTTTTTTTTATTTAAAAACACCAAACCCAAATGTGCAAGAAAAAAAATGAACTAAGAGAAACTAATTAAAAAAAAAATCAGATAACAAATCAAGAGATTGCTCATCTTAATAAAAAAATAAACAAATTTACTAGATGAGTATCAGGCATCAAATCAAAACACAAAATATCAAACAATAACTGAGGCGGTAAGAGGGAACCAACCTACGAGGAGGAGATTGTCCCTGGTGATAAGATTTGCCTTTTTTTTATTCCTTATTCCTTATGTTTTCGATCTCGGCCTTCTTGTAACTCTTCTTATTTATTCGCACCTTTATTTCGAAAAAATTTAGGATAAAGTGATTGATGGGTCATCATGAGGGGGAAACATTCGCATTGAGCCAAATACTCACCTAAAGGTCAAAGACTCACCCAAACAAGTGAGAGAGACACCACATATTCCCCCAAAACCTTAAGGTGATAGGTGTATGGGTCCTCTTACTTATAAAGTGCTCAACCTTCACTTTTCTAAGCAACGTGGAACTTAGAACTCACACTTGTTTCTCCACACAACTCACACTTGTTTCTCAACAATCTCCCCCTCAAGTGTCAGTCCATCCATTATGCTCCCCCTCAAGTGGAAGCTCTTTCATCCGTGTACATATACCACCGTTGAAAGACACTCTTATCTCGTCTTGGGCACTTCAACAGAACACGCCTCCTAACCACCATGTCAGGAAGACTTTCGATACAAGGAGTCGGTCCCTTACTCGAACCAGGCTCTGATACCACTAATGGGTCATCATGAGGGGGAAGCATTCACATTGGGTCAAACACTCACTCGAACCGGGCTCTGATACCACTGATGGATCATCATGAGGGGGAAGCATTCACATTGGGCCAAACACTCACCTAAAGGTTAAAGACTCACCCAAACAAGTGAGAGAGACACCACATATTCATCCAAAACCTTAAGGTGATAGGTGTATGGGTCCTCTTACTTATAAAGTGTTCAACCTTCACTTTTCTAAGCGATGTGAGACTTAGAACTCACACTTGTTTCTCCACACAACTCACACTTGTTTTCCAACAGTGATTAAGTGATAATTGTGATGAGGGAGAATAAATTGAGTTTTGATTTAAGACATATTTTTCTTTGTTAATAAATTTGAAACATATTTGATTATGCTTGTTAACACAAGCAAGAATAAAAGAAAAGTTAAAGTGTATTAATGATTTTGTGGGGGTAAAGCCATGTAGATAAAAACAAAATCGGTAGTGATGGACCAGACAGAATTAATTTCATGGACACTATAGAAATTAACACGACTCTAAATTAAATATATGATTTTTATGTATATTAAAGAGTGTGTATGTATAAAGTGTGTAAAAATATTTTTCTTTTTAGACAAAACTTTTTATATTATTTATGTAATAAAAATAAGGATAGTTATAAAAATAACTTTTTTTTCTTTTTCTTTTTATATTTAAAAACAACAAACGCAAATGTACTAGATACAAAAATTGAACTAAGGGATTCTAATTTTTTAAAAAAGATATCCAGACAACAAATCAAGAAATCGCGCATCCTAATAAAAAACAAACAGACTTACTAGATGAGTATCAGACATCAAATCAAAACACAAAATTCAAACAATAACTGAGGTGGTAAAAGGCAACCAACCTACGATGAAGAGATTGTCCCCGATGATAAGATTCACCTCCTTTTTTTTATTCCTTATTCCTTCTGTTTTCGATCCCGACCTTCTCGTAACTCTTCATATTTATTCGCACCTTTATTTTGAAAAGATTTATGGTTGAGGTTTTAGGGTTGTTGTTCTTCAATGTGAAGAACAACAACTTTTTTTAGACTGAGTTTTGCAAAATTGTGGATGACTGAAAAAGTCAAAATATGTATTATTTATAGATGAAAATTAGAGTTAATTAAAAAGGAAAAAAATCAATTCAATCAATCAAAATAATCAAAAGGCTAAAAATCAATTTTAATTGATTTTGACTTTATGACTTTTTTTAATCAATCAAATTAGTTCTTTCATAAAATCGTATAATCACTATCCTAAAATGCAATATTTAAAAATGTGAACAAAATCTTTTCAAATCTTTTTTATTTTATGATTTTTTTTGGATATTTTTTATGAATAAGATGGAAAAAAGTGAATTTTTTTTTTTAAATGCCTAATACATAAATACGAAAATTAATAATAAAAAATGAAAAATGCAATTTTTGTGATTGTTTGTAGTTTTGAAGATAATGCAAAACGGTTAGAAATAGAGGAAAAACAAATAAAGGAGAAAAAAATGTAAAAAGTGAATATAGTGAATTGAAGTCATGAACTTTCACACTTTCCTTGTGCTCAAATTCTTACCAAATGGACCATTCTAATCATTTGAAATGAAATGCCACTAATAATAATAATAATAATAATAATAATAATAATAATAATAATTCCTTTAACTAAAAAAATAACTTAATAATAATTAAAAAAAAACCCAATTTCTAATACTAGTCATAATAATACAAGTTATACCCCTCTAATTATTAATAATAGGCCTATTAAATTAGTCCTAATGAAAATTAGGTGTTAAATAATTCGAAAACTATAGATCCTAAAATAGCAACCAAAATCCTTAATGTAAGATCAAACTCCTTAAGGGAGAATAAAAAGTAGAAAAGGGTCCTCCTTTGGCTTTTTAGGTAATTAGGATTGACCAGATGAATTGTATAGGACTCTGGACATGTTAGTGATTTAAGCTCTAAGTTAGATGAAAGGAAAAAAGGGTGGTCAAAATTTGGGGTACGATAGTTGCCCATATTTAATCAGCTTCAAACCGGGAGGATGATGACTACGAGTCTTTATCCTCTTGGGGACGGGATGATTAAATATAGAGAGAGACCCTAATTTTGACCACGGAGTTAGTAGATTATGGGGTTGAACAAGAATTGAACAATCCTTAATGCTCTGTTATTATCCTAACCAACCTTTGATAGAACCCTAGTAGAACATCTACTGATTGATTCCAACTTGCGAACGATTTCCATGGTCACAGAAGTTGGATAGGACCCTGACAATCCCCTGATCGTTGTTTGATAAAAAATCCTGGTAGAATCCCTAATGGAACTCCTGACAAAATCCTTGGCGAAATTCATGATGAAACCCCTGATTCAACATTTGAAGGATCCCATGATGATGAAACCCCTTGGTAAATCCCTAATAACACCCCTTGATAAAACCCTGATGAAACCCCTTTGATAAATCCTTGATAGAGCCCCATTGATGAAACTCTTGATAAAGTTCCTGATGAAATCCCTTTGATTCAGTTTCAAACCCTCTGGGTGAAACTTGTATACGATTCATACGATCATTCGATCATTTTATGAGAATCGGGTAGGACTCTAGTGATACCCGATCACTCTTGATGGAACCCCTTGATGAAACTTTTGTGAAACCCTTTGATGGGACTCCTTGATGAAACCTAATGATAAAACTCGGGAAAAACCCCATGATGGAACTCTGGTGGCACCCTTTGATAAAAACCCTTGGTGAAACCCTGGTGGAACCCTTTGATAAAACCCTCAGTAAAACCCTTTCATAAAACCCTCGGTGAAACCCTGGTGGAACTCTTTGATAAAACCCTCGGTGAAACCCTGGTGGAACCCTTTGATAAATTCTAGTATTTGACGAAACTTATCCCGTATGAGGGATAGGTTGCTAAGCTGAGGACATGAGAAGTGAAAACATACTCACTAGTTGATAAAGATCATTCAAGATGACCGACTAGTGGATAGATTCTTTTGAAGACTCATAGTGAGTGAGCTTGCTGGGGAAATCCTTTTTTTTAAAAGGCCCTTGCGAAAATATTACTTACTAGGGAATGCCAATAGCCATTCCTGCTTGGGGAATTGTAGTGGTATAGCAGAGGATTGAGAATTCACTCATCATCGATATAAGAATCGATAACTCATTATTGGCAAGAAAATTGACGTAAGACCCGAAAGAACTGAAAGGAATAACAATGGTATTAGAACCGTAAAGTAAGATGACAAACGGTGTAAGAACCAAAGTGAAAAAAAATAGTGTAAAACCAGTGTGATTGGATAACAACGACGTAAAAACCGAAGTGACTAGATGACAATGGTGTAAGAATCGAAGTGACTGAATGATAACTGTGTAAGAACCAAAGTGACTGGACGACATCGATGTAAGAACCAAAGTGAATAATGGTAACGATGTAAGAACCAAAGTGAACAGTGGTGTAAGAACCATAAATAGGATATTATCATGAATAATACTAGAGCAAGAACTTTTGTAGGGGAGTTCTCAGAGAAAAATGGAGTAAAAAGGAGATTGATGGAAGAACCTGATGTGTCTATTGAGGGGAGACTGGTGTCACGTAAGATGATTGTCTTCTTGGGAATAAGCTTCTAGGTAAGGCATCCTAAGGAGCGCTAGTATTGGGGAAAGTCCTAAGAAATCCTTGTACGGATCTGGTGAGGGAATTGTATACCATTAGGGAATATTAGGCACATTTTTGCTAACTATTTTTGGCTTTGAGAATGAATCCCAAGGGTACTTGCTAGGTGATTGTCCTTAAGATCAACTTACTGGGATGTACAGTGAGAAAAGAGCTAGGGAGAAGCTTGGATAGAGATTTATTACCGACCTAGCTAGGGATTGGTCAAGACTCTTATGATGAGTCTTAAGTCTCATCCTATGTTATGTATGCATGTTTAGAATTTGTATGGCATAATGATCCACATTCATGGATATGCTACACGTGATATGATGTATGAATGCGATGTTGTGGATGATTCGTCCATGGATGATATACTTTTTTGAAGAATATGGTTTATTTTCTTTCGGTGAAGAGTTAAACGAAATCTTTGGAAAGTGGCGTTTGAAGGGTAGGTTTTGGAATTGTTAATGAGAATGGGCCTTTTGAGGTATTAAATGTCAAGAGAGGTTGGGCTTTTGTGAGGCGTCAAGTAAAATTGGGCTTTTGTGAGGTGCCAAGTAGGATTGGGCTTTTGTGTGGTGCCAAGTAAGATTGGGCTTTTGCAAATGTTAGATTCATGCTATGGGAATGTGCTAGATGAATGAGATGATATGCATGGTTTGACGCTAGAGCGTAGCGACATGGTTAATGCATGACAATAATTTAAATATTTCCATATGTGCCCCTGTGGTGAGTCGGGGACTGTTAGGGCTTAGAGAGGTTGTTCGTGTAACTAGGATATTTGTAAAAAAATGGTAGGGTATTATGTCAACATGACTTTCTGATACTCGTTTCGAACTTGATGATTGCTGATGTACGACATAGCTTGCATGGGAATCTTGAAAGTATTGAGAGGTCTCTGCTCATGTTGTAGCTTATCTTTGCCCCAGTCTGTTGGGTCTTTGAAGAGATTTGCCTCAATATGAGTTTTGAAGAAGTTTGTGTATATCATGCACTCAAGAAAGCCTGCCATTGTGTGAGCCTTGGAGACATTCATCATCGGCTAATCAACTTTTGGAATGATATGTCCCAGATGAACCGTTTTTTAAGCGATTTCTTTTTATGAAGCCTTGGAGCGGTCTACCCCAAATTGATTGAGCTTTGGATGGCATTGCCCTTGTTTATAGGTCTTCTGAAGTATTTGCATGAAAAGGAGCTTGGATCCTACCATGTTTTAGTATGACCTTGATATGAACTCCTCCAGTATTTAAATCTTGAAAAGTATGCCCCTGACCACTAAGGTCTGAAGAAGTTGCACGAGAAAGGACTCGGGTCCCACAATGCTGCGATATGACCTTTATATAAATCGCCCTAGTATTTGATTCTTTGGAAAGTATGCCCTTGACTAACTGACTTTCAGAGTAATTGGCCTCACTGTGTCTTTGAGTTGGTATGCTCCAGTATGAGAGTCTTGAAAAGTATGCCTCTGATCATTAGGATCATGGAGGTGATTCAACATCAGTGGGTCAACTCTCCAGACTTTTTTCCCCTAGTAAGTAAGATCTTCATATGGCGTGCCCATGATTATAAGGATTTGCCCCCTAATTAGAAGGATCCTTAGGTGACTTTCCCTTAGTCAGAAAAGTTTTGAAGTGGTGTGTCCCTGATTATACCATTGTTAATATTTCCTTGGTGCTAAGTATTGATTTGCGAGTAAAATGTTCCTTTTGAAAAGTAATTCTAACGTAATGCATATGCAAGTTTTTGAAATCGAGAATTGTTATGGAAGACGGATATGGTGTATACAAATGATACTTGACCATGAGGTTGGCACAAATGAAGATATGGTAGAACAAGATGGTTAGTAGCAAACATTCTGAGTCAGTTTAACAACAAATTTGCCGAATATGCTTTCATAGTGAACCTAACTTCAATTAGGACTTTTAAAGGTTATAACATGGCATGGTTCACGGTTTATGAAGCAAAAGGATTATAAGGCTCAAATTTTGATTAAGATCCACCCCTTCTTCTTCTTGAGGATATCTATTCCTAAATTTAATTAATTCAATGGCTACATTTAGTTACAAGAGAATTTCGGTAGATGATGATGAAGGTAGAGTGGTTCAAGCACTAATGGGATTCTTAAAGTGGCAGTCACCTATTTTACTTACAAGCTTGTTTTCGTTTTTCTTCTTCTTTTAAATCCCTATTTTGCATGGACCAATTCTTTTGAATTTATGGTCCATCGGGATGACATAACTTTTGCCTAAGTCCACTCCTTTTTAGTTTTTAACTTAGCGAGATCTTTTTGAAAAATGATGCCCTAACTTTTTCTAGAGTAAAAAAATTTCTGGTTTTTTTTTCTTTCCTTTTTTTTACTTAACGGGCTCTTTTGTAACAACTTTTGTGTGATTTTGCTTTTGATTTTGAAAGTTGTGACTGCCATATTAGCTATTGTGGGCTTTTATCTCTTTTCTGCTTCCTTTTTGTTGGATGATGTGTGTGAGGAAGAGGATGTGCTTGAACCTTTTGACTATGTGATTAGATGGAATAATTCTCTTGAGATCAAAATGCATCATTAACTTAATTGAGAAACTACCCCGCCCCTGGTTAAGATTAGGGGTTTTTATGAATAGAAAAAGGAACACTGACTTCTGGCTCGAGGGGGTTAACTACGAATTATCTCTTTCTTTCTCCAGTATTTGGGAAGTAAAACAATGTCTTACATCGTCAACTAGGTCTTACTATTAAAAGCATAGTCAGCAAATTCAGTTATTTATTACATTATTCTCCTCCTAAGTTTGTTAATGGTGAAGAGCGAAATGGAAAATTTTTGATTGATTTTTATTTTTATTTTCATGATGGCATAAGAAAAAGATTGTAAACAAATGGATTAATTCCAAAAATATGCATGCTCATTTTATTAAAATTATTTCTCAAAGAGTACAACTTTTAATACAAACAACACTTAGCAAAAAATAAATTACAACTGGAAATGATAAAGTCTATTGATCCAAGGGATTAGCTTCATTGTTGATCCACCGTCTTTAGGAAATGATTCTTTATGTTCTTCCACTTATAAAGATAAGGGGTAACTGTTTACCAGTGAGACTCTTTTTTCGAAAGTCAACTACTTGTTGTCGACCAGGTCTTAGACTTTGTATTCACGCCGGGTATTCTCGTCATAACTAGGAGGATATGGACGAGGAGAAGGACTAAGGGATTGTAGCTTCACTATAGCATTTATGAGTAAGTCATGAGACATTGGTGTCAGATCTAATTTCCTTCCAAGCTTCATTTATTATGATTGGTGAAGCGTATGAGGTTGTTGCTAAAGTAGATACTATTACAAACTATGTTACGGAGGCATTATCCAGTGTTGTTATATTTGAGGTTCTAGGTAGGCCTCTAGCTGGCATGGTGAAGAGTTACCTTCTCTCTCCAATGGTACTTGCCCCTATTAAGTTCCTCTATAGTTTCTTGAGATATCCTTTGAGTTCGTTTGTGAGTATCGGAAAACCTCTTAGCTCTTGACAGTTGGATAAAGTCGAGAGCAGAAAGGATATGCAAATGTATATGTATGTATGCAAATGCATGAAAATGCATGAGGTATGTAAAAATATTTTTTTTGAAGGTATGCTAAAAGGTTTTTCATGGAGATGCAATGTAATGCGGGGTTAGGATAAAGATAGACCTAAGGAAACCCAAACGGATTTAGGGATAATGACATACATGTAGAAACCCCCACGGGTTTGGGGATTGTGACAGACAAAAGGAAACCCTTACGGGTTTAGGGTAGTGATGGATAAAAGGAAACCTTACGGGTTTAGGGATTATGATGGATGCAAGGAAACCCCTACGTGTTTAGGATATTGATAAACATAAAACCCACATATAGGTTTAAGGATAATGTCGAATATAAGGACACTTTGTTTAAGAATGCTCCTTATAGATAGGGATAATGATCGACGTGGGAAACCCAAATGGGTTTAGGGATAGGTAAGGTAATATGCAAGCATGACCTAGCTAAGGGAGTCTTCTTATGCTAGGCTGGTTCTAAGTCTTTACTACCTAATCCCCTCACGTGTAGGCTCTAGGATTTTATTTGGTTGTCTTTAGAATAAAACCCAAGGCCATGGACCCTAGGTGAAACTTCATCATGATAGGTAATAAACCTCTCATGATAAAATTTCAACAGGGTCTCCCTTAGGGAGCCTTCGTATAAACAAAGTCTCGCAATTGGGTTGTAGAAGAGGTCCCTAGAGTCATGGACCAAGCTCAAAGTTTCATCATGAAGAAGTGCTAGCCAACTCATGACAAACTCTTTGAACTGATCTACTCTAGGCAGAATCGTCATTAAAGTCTCCATGGGATAAGAATCCACAGTGGCCAAAACAGAACGACCCCTTACTTAAGTTATGATTTTTCCTCAAGCTTGGGCTTTAGCTTCACACATATGAAAATCCCAACCAGATGATATGTATATAATAAAACAGGAATAATAAAAATAATAAAAATACAAAGCAAATAAATAAATAAAAAGCAGAAGTAAGGGAAAGCTAACAAACAAGGCAAACAAGCAAAACCCTACAACTAAAGGTTATGATGGATTCTCTTTAGGGGAATATAGGGATCCCCAGCAGAGCTGCGAACTTTCGTGGCTGGAAAGTTACAGAGTCACTATCATCCTTTATTTGTTCCCAAGGAACATGGAAATAATGATAAAATCTAAAATTAAGGGTGAGACACTAAGGGTTCGGGAGTTGGTTAAGTAAGAGGAAGGTATTAAGTACCCCTCACCTCTATTTATTCAATGGGATCCTTCTCTAATTCTAGGGTTATTAGGTGTTCCTAAGGATGTTTGCCTATATGTTTATTATTCTTACTTAATTACTTTTATTTACAGAGAATTAGGTTACTTCATTATTATTTACAAGAAAATTATTTTATTATTGAGAAAAGCATTTAATAAAAAAGGAATAAAGAAAAGTTTTTTGGTTATTATACTCGTTATAGTGTTACAACTCTATACCAGCGTACCCTCAAGTTTATTGAAGGACTAGAGCACCGTAGTTCGTCTAAAAAATGTTTGTTTGTTGTTTTATCCCTTGAAAAGTTCTTAACACATCAGGGGCGAACAAAGTTTTGAGTTGAAAATATCTCAATGCACAAGGGCGCAGAAGACTTATGATTTGAGGTGTGTTAGATTAATCTTAATTGTTGACAAAATGTCATATTCCTTATCCCTGATTATTTATCTCTATAACCCTAAAAATTATCCCATAATTATCCCAACGGTTAACCCTAATTCCTTAATTAATCTTATTTTTTGTTCCTTTCTATTTATGTTAATTATAAGGAGAAATATTATAATAAAACCTAACTAATTATAAATTAAATTAATTATACTTAATTATCCTAATTATTCTAATATTGTCATAAAATTCACCTTAACCTTTATCTTAATCAAAACCATAATTAAATACTTAATTATATATTTTTTGTATTTTTATTAAACTAACTATTAAATTGTTTAACTTGATTAATCCTAATTTATGTTCTATTAATTATCTAATCCTAAATAATAATTCTAATTACTAATTAAAATAGAAAATACTTAGTTATTTATTTGTTCTTTAATATTTTTGAATATTTAATTATTTTTATTTTCGTGTTAATCATTAAAACTAGTCTAAATTAATTTAATAAAGTAAGGAAACATAATTAAACTAATTTAATTGATTAAAGTTAAATTCGGTATTTTTTGATATTTTTCATAATTAAATGACATGAACATATTTTTAGGATCTTAAATATTTATTGTTTTTTATTTTATTATATTTATTAATATTATTATTTTTGGCATAAATTACAAATTGCTAAAAAACAAAATAAAAAAATATCACAAACTATAACAACAGAATTTAATCACATACATATACATCACCATAACCTTAAAATTATATAGAGAAAAAAAAGTTTAATTGTTTGGTGGAATTGGGATAGGTGTAGTAACGAAAAAGATGAATATTGAGATGTGGAATTTAGGATGAGGTGATTCATTGATAATTGTGATGAGGGAAAATGAATTGGATTTTGATTTAAGACATATTTTTTCTTTGGTAATAGATTTGAAACATATTTGATTCTACTTGTTAACACAAGCAACAATAAAACAAAAGTTAAAGTGTATTAAGAATTTTGTGGGATAGAGACGTATAGACAGAAACAAAATCGGTATGATGGACCATGCAAAATTAACTTCATAGATACTATAGAAATTAACACGACTCTTATATATATATATATATATATATATATATATATATATATATATATATATATATATTTTTTTTTTTTTTTATAAGCAAGATTTCATTGATAGCGAGAACAATAGGTTCTCGAACCCATTTACAAAAAAAACGAGGCTAACCACGAGCCAAAAATAAAATTACAATCCAATTAAGCCTTAAGACAAGTAGTACAAAGAGAACCTACTAAACTCATAAAAGCTAGAATTGGAGCGGGTAATTTTCCCGATGAAAGACCATTTCCAAATTATCGTCTTAATATTCCAAACGATGTCCCACACATTCCAATTATCATTCCTAAAAATAATTCCGTTCCGCAAATTCCACAAATACCAAGTCGTAGCCAACCAAACACAACCAACTTTCCCTTTCTTCACCCTCTTAAGTTTAGAAAAAACACACAACTTTAAACAACTTTCTTTAATGTTATTTGCTCCCCATTCCTCAAAACCGATCCAAATGGCCAACTCCTTCCAAACCAACTTAGCAACACAACAATTCAAAAAAATATGGTATAAAGAATCCTCCGCCGAAGAGCAAAAAATGCACTCCATACCTCTACCCGGAAAAACGCAACCTTTACCAAAGAGAGCAATCTTAGTAGGAAACCTATTCAAAAATCTCCTCCAACCAAAAACCTTAACCTTAGTTGGAACTTCTAAATTTCAAATAAAAGAAAAAGTTTCATCGAAAATATTGCACGGACCAAAAGGAATGCGGTACTTTAAAAGAAAATTATAAAAATCACGTACCGAATAACCCTCCAAGGGACGCCTAATCCAAACAACCGTTCCCACGTCATCGAGGACCGGACGAACATCTTCCAACAAGGAGCGCAACCGAACCATCTCCGCGGCTTCAACATCACCCAACCGACCGGCCACCCCAAAATCACTCCAAAACCACCCCTCTTCTATCCAACCTCCCATGCAAGCCACCGAAACACCTTTAAGACAAGATAAGTGAAAAAGAATAGAAAAACTATCCTTTAAACAACACTCTCCAATCCACCACGAGTGCCAAAAGGACAATAAAAAACCATTACCAATGGAAAATTTACAATTAGAAACAAAACCATTACCCGATAAACCTTTTTCCAAACTACATAAATCTCTCCACCAAAAGGAAGAACAATTCGCCTTCAAAGAAGAACAACTACTATCCACCATCTCCAAATTTATATCTCCATATCTAGCTTTTAATACATTATACCAAAAAGCTTTTTTTCCGTTAAAATCCTCCATCTCCATTTGTTGATAAGGGCCAAATTGAAATCATCCACCCTTTTCAAACCTAAACCACCTTTATAGAGCGGAAGACACACTTCCTTCCAACTTACCCAATGAATTTTCCTTTTCTCCGCCTTACTTCCCCAAAGAAAATTACTTTGAATACGCGTAATCTCTTTGACCACCTTCTTCGGAGCTTTGTAGAAAGAGAGCATAAAAATTGAAACACTAGAAAGCACTGATTTTAACAATGTAAGCCTTCCTCCAAACCTAAGGAATCTATTGTTCCAACAAGAAAGCCTCCGGTTCATCTTCCCCACCAACTCCTTCCACATATCCATTCTATTGAAGTTGAACCCAATAGGAATTCCAAGGAAAACAAAATTACTATCCTCCCTCTTACAAGATAAGAAAAAAGAAGCAACCTCCAAAAACCTATTTTCCAAATTAACACCAATAAGTTTGCTCTTATGATAATTAATTCCCAAATCGGAAACTAATTCAAACCCTCTTAAGCCCGCTTTAATAGCCCAAAGATGCTTCCAACTTCCCTCTCCAAATAAAAGGGTATCATCCGCAAATTGAAGGATATCAACAAGGCACTTACCCTTTACATTAAATCCCTCAAACTCTTCGTTCGCCACCGACCTAGAAACCAAACCCTTCAAACCTTCCGCAACTATGACATAAAGAAAAGGAGAAAGAGGATCTCCTTGTCTCAAACCTCTTTCCACAAAAAATTCCTTCGTAGGACTACCGTTGACAAGCACCGACATTTTACTTGAAAAAATCAAAGCTTCCATCCATTTCATCCAAACCTCCCAGAAACCCATTTTACGGAGCATAAAACGAAGGAAGTTCCAACTAACCTTATCGTAAGCTTTCTCAAAATCAACCTTGAAAAGCAAACAACTTCTACCTTCCTTCTTAGCAAAATCTATATTGTTTATGTGATAAAAAAATAAGGATAGTTAGAAAATTAACTTCTTTTTTTCTTTTTTTTTTTTAAATTTAAAAACAGGATACACAAATGTGCAAGACAAAAAATGAACTAAGGGAAATTAATTTTTTTAAAAAAGATATCTAGACAATACATCAAGAGATCACACGTCCTAATTAAAAACAAACAGATTTATTAGATGAGTATCAGTCATCAAATCAAAACACAAATATCAAACAATAATTGAGGTGGTAAGAGGGAACCAACCTACGACGAGGAGGAGATTGTCCTCGAATATAGGATTCACCTCTTTTTTTTTATTCCTTGTTCCTCCTGTTTTCGATCCTGGTCTTCTTGTAACTCTTCTTATTTATTCACACCTTTCTTTTTTGGTGTTGTTGTTCTTCAATGTGAAGAACAACAACTTTTTTTAGACTGAGTTTTGTAAAATTGTGGATGACTGAAAAGTGTCAAAATATATTTATAGATGAAAATTATGGTTAATTAAAAAGAAAAAAATTAATTTAATCAATCAAAATAATCAAAAGCCCAAAAATCAATTTTAATTGATTTTGACTTTGTGACTTTTTTTTTTCAATCAATCAAATTAATTCTTTCCTAAAACCATATAATCACTACCCTTAAATGCAATATTTAAAACCGTGAACAAAATCTTTTCAAATATTTTTCATTTTATGATATTTTTAAATATTTTTATGAATAAAATGGCAAAAAGTAAAAATTAATATTTTTTAAAAATGCCCTAATAAATAAATACAAAAATTAATAATAAAAAATGAAAATGTAATTTTTATGATTGTTTGTAGTTTTAGAGATAATGCAAAAATGTTAGAAATAGAGGAAAAACAAATAAAGAGAAAAAAATGTAAAAAGTAGGAAGGGTGACTTGAACTAATGACCTCTCACACTCACAATTCTTTGCACTCCTTGTACTCAAGTTCTTATCAAACGGGTCATTCTAATTATTTGAAAAAAAATGTCACTAAAAATAATAATAATACTAATAATTCCGTTAACTAAAAAAAAACTTAATAATAATTAAAAAACTCAATTTCTAATACTAGTCATAATAATACAAGTTATACCTTTCTAATTATTAACAATAGACCTATTAAATTAGTCCTAATAAAAATCAGATGTTAAATAATTAAAAAATTATAGATTCTTAAATAGCAACCAAAATCATTAATGTAATATCAAACTCCTCAAGGGAGAATAAAAAGTAAAATGGATCTCTTTGACCTTTTAGGTTAATGGAGTTGACCAGATAATTTGTATAAGACTTTGGACATGTTAGTGATTTAAACTCTAAGTTAGATAAAAGAAAAAGAAAATAGTTAAAATTTAGGATAAGACATTGTGATATTTATAATAAAGTGTGATAATTCATTTGAATTATGATTATCGATAAATATAATGTAACATTCATAATGTAATTTAGTTTAAAGTAAAGTTGATTATTTATAGTAAAATATAATAGTTATTTTGAATTATAATTGGCATGGTAAACAATAAATATACAATATATTTTCTTAATAAATTCGGAGGTTGTTGAAATTAGTTGAATTGATACATAATGAAAAAAATATCAACATAGTTTAATTATGTCAATACTTTATAGATGAGTTTTAAATTTTCATTATAATATGTATCCATTAAAAACACTTTAAGCTTGCGCATGCTTTTTTATTTTTTTTTCAATTTGAGCTCTTGTGTTTTTAATACAGTAAGTAATTTGTGACGTCCTTTTTGGATTCAAGTTGAGCATGTGAGTTTGAGAATGAGTTTGTTAAGCTAATCTTTATAATGAGTATTTATGAATACCATAATAATATTGTTCAGATATGATGTTCCAAATTTATGAATGATGGTGACTGCTGGGTGCTAATCATGGTGTTAGCGACTTAATTGATACTAATTAGGTGAAACTGACTAGGATTGCCAACATTGTATAGTGATATGTCTCATTCATCTGTCAAAATTTTGTTATAAAAAGATAAAATGTGATCATGTATGCTATTCCAAAAGTGTGATCAATTATTTCAAAACTTTTGAGTTGGGCACTGCCGCAGCAACTGTCCACAAATGGAAAAGAAAACGTAAAGCAAAAATCTTCAATGGACAGTAATTAGACAATGGTTTAAAGAACTGATTATTAAAAAGAATAATTATCGAAACATTTTTCATTGAGAGAGGAAAACCAAAACAAACATACAAATGATATGTTTGTTGTGAGTTGTTTATTTAATAGAGAAGAATGATTAGTTTTGGTGGTCACAACAACTTTATCTTTCCTTTGCTGCTATGCAAAGAAGGTCCCAAGAGATACCATTTTTTGCCACCATCTTCCACTTTTTCTCTCATTCCATGGTTTAAGTTATCATTTGTGTTCACCGCTCCACCTCTTACACAAGATATCCTACACTTCTTTTAACGGTTGAGAAATGACCGCATAATTTATCTTATGTAAACTCAAAATTCATACTAAACTGAAGCAAAAATGAAGAGAATATAGTAGTAAAATCAAGAATTTTTACATGAAAAAAACTTTCAAGGTGAAGAGAAAAATCACTACGAGTTAGTCTAATAAAATATCTACACTATACTAAAGTGGAATTACAAACTTTTTTTATACAAGACAATTTCTCTCAATTCTTACCAAACTTTGATGGAAACAAGATTCTATTTCTATCATATTATTCTTAAACTGCTTCTCTTGAGTGGAACTATGAAACACATCACAAAGCCTCTTATTTAGAGGAGAAAGCTGTGGCTTAGAAACTTTAAGAGAGATAATTGTTAGAACTATATTTCTCACTATATTATTCTTAGACGGCAATGCTTTCAGGAGATATTGAAGTGAGCCTGTAACATCAAGGCTCAGATACCTGACTGACTGAAAAGATCTTAAATTAACGGTAAAGATGATTTAACGATGATTTAGTAAAAATGTAGTGTGAGCTGGCCGATCTGAGATTGTTGGCTAAGATCAAACTAATGCATGTAATTGTTTGCTTTGCTTAATCCTATTGTGTTCTATGTATAGGTTCATGTGGGAATAATATTTGGTAACGCTAAATATGGAATGTAATAAGTCAAATTTCAAAGAAAGTTTACTCCAGTAAATTGTGGAGGAGTAATAGAAAGGATATAACTAAGAGGCTTATATCTGTGGTTAATTTAAATCCACAAATTATTTAGCTTGTATGTCACTATAAATTCTTCATAAATTTTGTAGAACAACAATAGAAATACATAGTGTAATAAAGTGAGTTTCATTTTATCCTTTTTCTTTAGATATCTTTATTCATACAAGTCTTGTTCAATTTTAGTGAGTGCTATATTTTATATCATTGAAGTCAAAATTTCGCTGCGGCACTAAAAATTGGTATCAGAGCCAATTGTAAAATTTTAGAGTGGTAAAACTTTAACTTTTTTTTTATCCAATACAATGGCTTCTACTAGTGGATCAGTCAAGGTCGGTAAATATGAAATCGAAAAATTCAATGGAAAAAATGATTTTTTCTACTGGAGGATGCAGATGAAAAATCTACTTATTTCACAAAAGTTTCACAAGGCATTAGCGGGAAAAGAACAAAAACCTGTGAGTATGAAGGATGAGGATTGAGAAGAATTAGATCTCGAAGCACGAGCCGCCATAATCTTATGCCTTGAGAGAGATGTTGCGTTCTTGGTAAATGAAGAAGCAACAGTGGCTGGGGTGTGGTCAAAGTTAGAGAAAAATTTCATGACGAAAACTCTAACAAATTGGATCTACTTAAAATCCAAATTGTATACATGCAAGATGGAGGAAGACACCTCAATCCGGGATTATGTCAACAAGTTTGATAGGATTATATCAGACTTGAAGGATATAGATGTGAAGATTGATGAAGAAGACCAAGCACTCATGTTATTGCTTTCATTACCAGAGTCTTATGAAAATCTAGTTCAAACATTGATGCTTGTGGGTGATACCCAAACCATGGATAAGACTAGAACATCACTCTTAGTGAATGATCTGCGAAAGGTTGCCACAAGTGGGATGTCTAGCAGTGGAAGAGAATACAAGGAACAAGCTCAAAGATTGTTTGCTACTAGAGGGAGGACAAATGAAAGAGGACTAGGCAGGGGAAGGAAGTCTAGATCTAAATCTAGAGCTCTTGCGAAAAGACCATGTTTTAAATGTGGTGAGCTTGGGCATTTTAAAGCACATTGTCCAAATAAGAGAGTATTATTTAAGAAGCAGACCAACAACGGTAACAACTCCAAAGGAAAAAAAACAAGATTTGTCGGAGGCGAGTTATGTCTCAAATGAAGAGGATGATTGTTTCTCTGTCTCAGAGAAAGACCACGACATTTTCGATAAGTGGATGCTTGACTCGGGAGCCTCACACCATATGTGCCCAAATAGGAAGTGGTTTACTACCTACCAAAGTACAAATGGTGGAATTGTTTTAATGGGTAACAACCATGCCTGTAAAATTATAGGGTATGGTACAATAAGAATCAAGATGCATGACAGAATGGTAAGAACTCTGATGAATGTGAGACATGTTCCAAATTTACGAAAAAATCTTATTTCTCTTGGTATACTAAAGGAAAATGGCTGCAAAATAGTTATGGAAAATGGAGTTTTAAAAATTATATGTGGTTCGTTGGTTGTGATAAAGGGAATCCGTCACAAAAGTCTTTATCCCCTCATAGGTGAAACTGTCACGGAAGATTTGGCAATTGGAATTAGTAGAAGTAAAGATCAAAGTGAATGCACGAGGATATGGCACATGCGCCTCAGGCATATGTCAGAAAAGGGTCTATCATTGCTTTGTGGGAAAGGTTTGTTGAAGAACGTGAAGAAACCATGCATGGAATTTTGTGAACATTGTGTGTATGGCAAAGCACATCGCTTGAAGTTTTCTATAAGCAAGCACAAAACAAGAAGGTTGTTAGATTATGTGCATACTGATGTTTGGGGTCCGGCTAAAGTTACTTCTAAGGGTGGTTCCCGGTGCTTTGTTACATTTGTTGATGATCATTCTAGGTATGCTTGGATTTACTTCTTTAAGCATAAGAATGAGGTATTTGATATTTTCAAGTGTTGGAAAGCAATGGTTGAAAACAGAGCGGGTAAAAAGTTGAAAACTATAAGGTCCGATAATGGTACATAATATATGGAGGGAGCTTTCAAGAAGTTTTGTGATCACGAAGGTATTGTGAGACACTAGACAGTCAAAGACACACCACAACAAAACGTAGTTGCAGAAAGATTGAATCATACACTTCTTGAGAGAGCAAGGTGTATGCGCTCTAATTCTGGATTAGGTCGAGAATGGTGGGCAGAGTTGGTTGCTACATCTTGTTACTTAGTAAATCGATCCCCGCATTCTAGTTTAGGTGGAGACACGCCTTATAGGGCGTGGTCAGGCGAACATGCTGATTATGACAGACTTACAATTTTCGGATGCACAGCCTATTATCACGTCAAGGATAACAAACTTGATAATAAAGCCAAAAAATCTATCTTTCTAGGATATGCCAAAGGAGTCAAAGGCTATCGTCTTTGGAGTGTAGAAGATTCTAAGTTTATGATTAGTAGGGATGTTACCTTTGATGAGAAATCTATGGTGCCTAATGATGGTGATGTTAAAATATCAAATAATCAAGTTATCGAGGTAGAATCAAAAGATCAACCAGATTCTAGTCATGTTCATGTGGAGCATCCTGGTGTTACTCAAAATGATGAGGGGGATGAGCTTGATCATGAAGAGGTTCAACAGGAAAATACACATACATTACAATAACAGCATGAGGAATCTTTGGATACCACTAGACCAAAGCGGAATTATAAAATAGTTCAGAAGTTTGGGTCAGACAAACCTCTGAGGCATTATGGACAGGTAAACTTAGTGGAATATGCACTCTCAGTTGAAGATGATGAGCCGGTCACCTTCAAGCAAGCTATCAAAGACAAATATATGGAGGAAGAGATGCAATCTCTCCATAAGAACAAGACATAGGAAGTGGTCCTATTGCCCGTGGGGAAGTCTGCTATTGGTTGTAAGTGGGTGTATAAAAGAAAAGAAGGTCATACCAAGACACGCGGTATAAGGCATAAGGCTAGGCTAATGGACAAGGGGTTTTCACAAAAAAAGGGGTTGATTACAACGAGATATTTTCTCCAGTGGTGAAACATACTTCTATTCGAGTGTTGTTAAGTTGTGTTGCTCATGGTGATCTTGAGCTGGAACAACTTGATGTGAAGACAACCTTCTTGCATGGTGACTTGGATGAGGAAATATATATGTATCAACCTGAGGGATACAAGGTTAAGGGTAAGGAAAGTCATGTATGTCGTTTGAGAAAATTATTGTATGGATTGAAGCAATCTCCTCGACAGTGGTACAAGCGTTTTGACTCCTTCATGATAAGACAAGGATTCTTCAGAAGTGATTATGACAGTTGTGTCTATATTCAGAAGCTTCATGGAGGTGATTATATTTATCTTCTATTGTATGTAGATGACATGCTTATTGCTTCAAAAAGCAAGGTGGAGATAGATAGGTTAAAGTTTCAGCTTGGTAAAGAGTTTGAGACGAAAAACTTGGGCGCTGCAAATAAAATACTTGGTATGGAGATTACAAGAGATCGTTCAAACTGAAAATTATTCTTAAGTCAGAAAGGATATATAGAGAGGATAATTGAAAGGTTTGGGATGAAAGGTGCAGAGTCGACGGTTACTCCTTTAGCTCCACATTTTAGGCTCTCTAGTAAACAATCTCCTACTACAGTGGAAGATAAAGCATACATGGAACATGTACCTTATGCTAGTGCAGTTGGCAGTTTGATGTACGCCATGGTGTGTACACATCCAAATATTTCACAAGAGGTCAGTGTTGTTAGTAGGTTCATGGTGAATCCGGGAAAGGCACATTGGGAAGCGGTGAAGTGGATTTTGAGGTACTTGAAAGGTACCATTAACACCGAATTGTGTTTTGGTGGAGATACATGTCAAATAAGTGGTTTTGTTGATTCAGATTATGTTGGTGATCTACATAGACGATGATCTACTACTGGTTATGTGTTTCAAATACACGGTGCTCCAGTTAGTTGGAGATCGATGTTACAGTCTACAGTGGCATTCTCTACTATAGAAGCTGAGTACATGGCAGTAGCAAAAGGAGTGAAGGAAGCATTATGGCTGAAGGGTCTCCTAGATGACTTGGGTACAAAACAAGAACGTGTGAAACTAAGGTGCGATAGTCAAAGTGCGATTCACTTGGCTAAGAACCAGGTTCATAATGCTCGGACCAAGCATATCGATGTAAGGTATCATTTTGTATGGGATGTCATAGAAGAAGGTCGTATTTCTCTTACGAAGGTACATACTGAGGAGAACCCAGCTGTTGCGGTGAAAATCGGATAACAAATTATTAATTAATTTGCATCATATTTCTTTTACAACCGACTTTGATTTATCTAAAGGAAAGGTTCAAGATCGTTAGAAAAACCTAAAGGGGAGAGATCTAAGGTTCGGGGGTTGGTTACGCCTAGGGAAGGTACTAGCACCCTAAACGTCTGTAGTACTCTACGGGAACCTCTTGTTTAAATGTTATCTTATGTTTGTTAAAGGTTTTATGCTAAAGGTTGAAACCCTAGGGGTTAGTATCTAAGTATACTTGACAAGGCATCGCACCTTGCGCCTACGTATCCTCGGGAATAGAATCAGAGAATACGTAGTTCTACTTCTACTGAACTGTTGACTATGGTCAATATTCAGAGGGGAAATGAGTACAAGCTCATTGTAGAATTTAAGAACTCTCTAAATCTAGTTGTAATGGACCTATGTTATGTTTTAGTCAATAGGGGAAAGTGAGTATTCATTATGATGAATATCACTAAGAGTGTAAGAACTCTCTCCTAAGGCTAGTTGTAATTTCTATGGCTCTGATGAGGCCAAGAAATGAAGTTTCTCCTAAGAGGTTACTTAGGTTAAGGTGGGAGGTCAATGACTTATGAGTCAACATATTTCACCTTCCTTTGGAATGAGGGAAAGATAACAGTTATAAGTTACTAACAAGATAACGAATTAATGTAAACATGATGACATAAAAGGCATGAATAAAGCTCAAGATATCAAGCAAGATTTAGAATCATACAATTTAGACAATGATCAAATATGACAAGCAAGAATAGCATGGCAAGATGAATATGGAAATGCAATAAAGACTTAATAAGCATTTATAAACCAAACATGCATAAAGGTCTTTAAAATAATATTTTTGCCATTTTCTTTTTTTCATAGGTAGAAAGTAGATTTAATTAGAGAAATATGGCAAAAAGAATGGGAGAAAAAGGATTAAAGATGCATAAGTTATAGTGTTTTGAAAATTAAGTATAAACTAAATATAGTAAAATAAATAAGTGATAAAAAAGGAATGGCAGCCATGGGGACTGAACCCACGCCCTCTTGAATCCACTATACAAAACAATGGCCAACTGGGCTGCGTGCACACTGTGAATATAGAATACAGGCACAAATATATAGGTTAAATAAGCAAAATTAGACAAAAGAAAAAAAAGGTTGGGCGTGGGGATCGAACCCCAGTCCCCTTGCTTGCAAACACTTATAACTCCCTCCATGGACCAGCGGTACTACGCCCCCATCCATGAATTATACGCTTCCAAAATAAAATAAAGTAAACAAGTCCATGAAATCCAAACAAACCAAACACGCGCGCATAATGGAAGATGCAGCAGGCCATATGCACAAGCATATAACTTACATAAATCTTACCAAAATTAGATGAAGTAAAAAGTGAAATTAATCAGGAAAGAACATAGAATAAGAATATGGCATCCATACATCTTAAAGTTAAACACATAAACCAGAACATAGTTGTGAAAAGAGGTTGTCACAAATCCTTCTACACATGTGCACACAAGGCAACAGAGTGAGGAAACCGCAGATGACTATGCCTTCACAAACAAGGCAGTATAACATCATATTCATGGCAAGTTTCAAGAGGGCACGCATTAAGTGGATGATCATGCACATTGCTTGCAAACAGAACCATAAAGACAAAGCTACATGAAGGCTTTATAAAAAAAGGAAAGATAAAAATGCCCCCCTCTAATAGTCATGAACAAGTTGAATGCTTATGAGTGAACATGGGTGAGCATGAATATCAGTTATCAGTTATACGAAAGCAACAGAATTTAAAACAGGAAATCTACTAATGTGCACATATATGGAGAAGCATATCATTTTGCAATAAGATAAACAATATATAATTTAACAATCTTATGAGCAAAAGGATGAGACATAATCAAGCAACTGAGTTCTGTGCAACACTACCAAGGACCAAAATATGACACATAACACACAAGAAGTCAATTGAGATTCCAACAAACAAAGTTCACTCCAAGTATGCAAGTAAGAGATTTACAGTTTGGCAATAGATACTGAATGCAGTGTGTGGCTAGTGAAACAAGGTATGTGTTCATGTTTATGACTAAACTGACCAATATGCAACAGAGACACACATGATCAGGGCATATGTCAAGAGTTATGTCAGACACAAAATTACACAAATGATCAAGTATAATTATGAGCAATGCAAAATCAAAGCAGTTTTAGTGTACATAGAAAATCAACAACATGGCCATATGGAAGGAAACTAACTATCATAACTCAACCTCATATGTAACAAGACCTAAATAAGATGGAACAAATGGAGGTCTAGAAATGATGCATACCAGATAAATAGCAGACATAGACATATCAGCATGGTTCATATGATATGAGATGGCAGGCAAGGTACAGATATGATCAATACACAACATAAGACAAAACAGATGGATTTGGTCATAAATGAGAGCAAAACATGAATTCCTCAGGCAGTGATGGCAGACAGGCATACTATAGAGCGTAAATAGCACACAAAGACAGTTCATGATTCACATTAAAGCTTAAACATAAGCAAGATTGTATTTCAAAAAAAACTGGCAAGAGCTGACACACATATACTGAGATGGCAGCGAAAGACTTATAGATCAGGTAAATAAGCAACAAGGTATGGTTTAGCAAATTAGAGCACGTTAACATATTCATTAAAGCACGTTCAGCCACAAATAGATGTGCAACAATTCACAAGGTCAGTTATTCTAAAGGAAGTATTTCAGGGCAAGTATGGATGTATGCAAATCATAAGCATAGATTGAAGTAAAGACTTGGACAAGTTATGCATACTTCATCAATCAGACATAACAGGTGAACAACTTGAATGGCGTAGCGTGCACAGAAATCTTATAAGCATTAACATAGATTGTTGTTTAAACAGAGCGATAACACATAGAGGGGCAATGATTAGTTTCACATCTTGAAGATCTATTTCATATGTTAAAAAAAATCAGAACTTAGCAGACATATAGATAGATTAAACTAAGGCCAAACATACATGTAATAAATTCAGACTTATACCAAATATCAGTCAAAATGACAAGTAGTAAACAAATATGATATGGTATATATAATGCTACAAAGTTGATAAACATGGTTCAAACTATAAGGGAATGGCTTTAGCACATATAAAAGGACATAGAGTAGTAGCAAGTTGTAGAATATTGAGACACAAGACATGAACGACACTAAGGCAAAACAAACAAAATTTACATTCATCCTCTAAACACATAATGCCACAGAATCATTCCACAAAGGGGGTAACATAAGTCGATGGCTGCCAATTCATATAAACCGACCTTGAGCATACTTTCAAACAAACAATGGAGACGGTAAAGCATAATAGCTGTGAACCAGACTATCAAACTTTCAAACATCCATAATGGCAAGGTTAAAACTAAAACAGAGTATATAAGCATGCTCCTACACTAGTATAAAAGACATACATGCCAAGAATCATTTGACAACCTCAACTATCATTACAACAACAAACAAATAAGCTCAAATGCTCTACAACTTAAGGATACACCAGAATTTCAAGAGGGCGCAAAGGTTCATGAGTTTTGTCATATTACATTTAGGTACATACAACATGGAAATAGGTCAACGAAACAAACATTAATCTTGACAGTTTAAACCACAATAAAAACTATGATTGCAATCAAGTAATGGTCAGAACAGTGGTATTGTAACTTATCACCAATATACATGTATAGCACACCAATGAAGAAAATCATTTATTTTATAAGTTCAAACCATAACGACATGTTTAAGCATATATTCAAACAGATGCAAGAATAATGAAATGCATATGGTGGAGATTACGTCAAATGAGCATTATTAAAGAAGGGATAAGAGCACGATACCAAGTGGAATAAAGTCCACTATCTTAAAATGTGATGAATGTCTTCTCTTCCAAGAACCAATTCCAATGCCAACCTCCAAGTTGCTAGCTCGAAACTCTTAAGGAACTTCAGAGAAATTTTTAGGTGTTTTGAGAGAGTTGTTGGTAATTGTTGGTGTTCAAATGTGTTGGAACGAGTCCCCTTTTATAGGCAGAAAACAAAGGGTTGGGTGAGTCCAAATATCAAGCACTTGGTGGGCAAAGTAGGGTTTTGGAGCCAACGTCTCTTTTGAATTTCAAATTTGGTCCATTCTCGGAGACAAATCCGCTGCTTTGCTATGCCAAAACCTCAGAGACGCAGGACAAATGCTTGAATCCAAATGTTGCTTCTGAATACATCTTTCTGTTGTCAAACAAGAGGGTGTCGAAAGGAGTAAAGGCTGGGATTGAAGAAAGGCATATTGTAGGTGACGACAGAAGGAATGCTGAAACAAGTAACTCTCCAAGAACACTTTTGGTGATGCCAACCCATGAAAGCTCAAACAAGAAGTGTTTTTGGGGAATTCAAAATTGAATTATCGCGCCATGGATTGAATTGAAGTGGTTTTGAACAAATTCGACGAGCTTGTGTTTGAATCTTCTCTTCTTCTCTCTAAATCACGAGTATGGACGAAGAAGGAGAAAAAGTTTGGTTGTTTTTGGTTCCTTGATGCCACATGTCGCCTCTCCAGTGATTGATGATTGAGTTGAAAAGTCAACACAACCAATGCTTGATTCCTATTGGTTGCTCGGTAATGAAATTAACATCCAATATTTTTTAGCATTTGGTCATGATTTTTTTTGGTAACAATCTTTGTAACATGGGCCTTTGGTGATGGGCTGAAAAAATCAAGTGTTGGCATTGGTTTTCTTTCTTTTTGTTATAAAATAAAGTGATTAGGAAAACAAAATAATGGATGATTAATTGATGAATTTGATAAATGATATGGTTATGGATATGGTTTAAGAGATTAAAATGACAAATGAGAAATTGGATAAAATTGGTTAAATGAAGGACTAATGAAATAGGTTGGAATTAAAGGTGATAAATGAGGGTAGATAATGTGGGTAGAAATTTGGTTATGGAGAGGATTATGGTTAGGGTTAAGAAGATATCTCCTTGATTCAAAATTCCATCAGAAAACTTGATCAATCACTCCTTGAATCTCCTTGAAATAACACCTGATAAAAATGAAACAAACACAAACAAAACCATGATAAAAAGGGTTAGCTATGCGGCATGATTGACCTAATATGCCATGCAAGAGATCAATGGATCTAAGGGAAAAAATTGGGGTACAACACCAGCTGACATGTTAACCAAGGTTGTGACGGGTGGTAAGTTCCAACATTGTTTGGACTTACTCAATATTCTAACATGTTGATTCATGTGGATGGATAATATGATGCAGCCAAACTAGAAGACGTAATTTGTTTGTCCAAAATTTGAAGTTTCTTTTTCAAATTATGAACGAGGTGGAGAATTGTGGGAATAATATTTGGTAATGCTAAATATGGAATGTAATAAGTCAAATTCCAAAGAAAGTTTACTCAGGTAAATTGTGGAGGAGTAATAGGAAGGATATAAGTGAGAGGCTTATATTTGTCGTTAATTTAAATCCACAAATTATTTAGCTTGTATGTCACTATAAATTTTTCATAAATTTTGTAGAACAACAACAATAGAAATACATAGAGTGTAATAAAGTGAGTTTCATTTTATCCTTCTTCTTTAGATATCTTTATTCATACAAGTCTTGTTCAATTTTAGTGAGTGCTATATTTCATATCTTTGAAGCCAAATTTCGCCGCACTAACAGTTCATATATTATAGTACATGTTAAATTTTAATTTGAACATTATTTAAATATGGATATTACTATTCTGATGTCAATTTTTGTATGTATAAGAGACATTATTTATTGACTTATTTAAAAATAGAATTCAGTCAACTCACATATAATGAAGACTAATGTAAAGATTGAACAATAGAAGGATATAAGTTTTTCACCAAACTATCATCTTTCTTTAAATTATTCACTAAACTATCATCTTTCTTTAAATTATTCACTAAAATAACATACTTTTCCTACTTATTAATAAACTCCCATGTTTTCAAAAAAATATTTTTGTTACTGAAGAACCGTTCTTTGCTTTGTTGGTTTTATGTTATTTTTTTATTAACTGCATATTTTTCTGCAGTTTTTTTTATGAATTATTTGCAAATTTTCTTGCAAAACATTACTCTTATGGACTACTATCTGATGTCTCATAACCGCGATAGAACTTGAAGTGAATGTTGGAATTGTCTGAGACGGAAACTCTAGCCCTGTGGTTCAGCTGAATTGGTTTCTCAGAGGTCCTAATCCATGGTAAGGGAAAAACGTCGAGGATGAACTTTCACCAAACGTCAAACCACTACCATGCATACTTGCCATCAACTCGGTTGGCATTCCAAAGCCTCGTTCCCTACCATACATATGCAATGTGAAACTGGGCATATATGGCCCTGAAGTTCCAACCATCATCGGTCTTAGAGCTTCAGGCCGACGTGGTGACAGCGTTGGTCCACTGTGGGAAGTCGAAACCACAGACATAGTGTTTGAACCAACATCAGATGCTTCTAACACAACCGTGTTTTCTCCTGAGGATTGCTCCTCATTTGGACTGGTATTTTGTGGATCTACCATTTTCTTACCACTACGCAATTGCATTAGCTTAACACAATGGGTCCCATCGGGTGTGCCAATTTGTTCGCGCGGGATTTCTGGCGAACAATCTCTAGCCTCTTGTTAAAGTTTACTTGCAGGATCGACTACAAAATCCTAGACTTAGTGTTAAGTTTGGAATGGTTATTTAAGTGTTTGGATTTAGAATGGTAGACAAGAAATAGAATGAATTTGTGTTTGTGCAACTGAGATAAATAAATAAGAAACACAAGACAAAAACTAGAAAGGAAAAGTGAATTGGAAAAATAAAATTTATAATGTAAATTGTTTAAACATAAATCGGACGCATGCATACATTTGTGTAGAAATGACTCGTTTCTCTTAGACGCTGGTACTTTGAGTGTTTTCCTTGCAATGTTACAAAATGCGACCTCTCAAAATGAAACTGAATTCTACTTAAATAGGCATACAAAAATTGTTGCTTTGTTGTTGACGATTCACCGCTTGCCACGTGTCCACCCATGCACACCCACTTTGTTTGTAACTTCCCCAGGTTCTCGTCGCTTGCTTCTAAAACTTACCTGTGTGAGCTTGGCTTCGACTGGGTCTGAATGATTGTTCGTCGAGATTGCTTCGAATGGAGGCCTGTGTCCCTTTTCTTGCCTTACATGTTGTCGCAACTGCGAAAAATAACCGGCAGAAAAAACAGAAGAGTCGCAACCGAACGTTATTTATCCCGACGAAGGGAAAGGAAACGATCAAAGAAAACCTCTAAAGGGAAAAGACATGGTCATTGCAACCATAGTCTGGGTTCGGGAGTCGGTTATGCGAGAGAAAGGTATTAGCACCCCCTCGCGTCCATTGTACTCAACGGGATCCACGCTTGTTGTCTAATCAAAGGGTGAGTTATCTAAAGCCTACTGCTAAACGGAAAAGGAAAACAAAAGGATACTCGATAGGACTTCGTCGTCCTAGGCCTACATATTCCCTCGTGCAATGGGAAAGTCAGAGTTAACGTAGTTCGGAGGACTACGGGTGAATGGGGGAAAGTTGCTCGCCAAGACATTGTCGTCTTGTGCCTACGTATCCTCAATCAGACGAGAAAAGGAATTCAGAGCAGTCGTAGTTCGACCTACGAAACCACAGATTGGTTAAGTGTTTTTTTTATGAACGACCTTAGGTTCGCGTCCGGCAGTTAGGGTCGATGTCTGTTTGCGACAAAACGGAAATAACGTGCTCTTTTCTGAAAATGATTTGAGACCCATCCCGAAGGATAAAAGACTTGCACTTTGATTTGTGTTTTTTAGACAGAAGTGAGTTAAGTTAATTTGAAACTTGTATTGCACTAAAGTCTATGACATAGGAGCGAATGTGTCGCATGGTCGCCCCTAAATAGGACGTATGCTAAACACTCTAGAAAAGTGAAGGGAGGCCCCTCATTCTTCATTTCCCATGTACTTAAGGCTCGTGGCGCACAATACTCGTTGTATTTATTAAGTGTTTTGAACTTGTTTTGAGATGAGAAGAGAGATCACTCAAAGGTTGAAAAGAAAACAACTAGTGGAAACTAGATCCTAATGTTGTCATGCACAATGGTCCTAAAATTGAGATAGAAGGGAATTCTACCTAATGTTAGCATGCAAAGAGATAGACCTAAGGTTACGGTATAAAAGGGACTATCCTAATCGTTATCATGCAAAGGGTTGAAAGCCTAATTTCTCTCCTACCTCTAACTTAATCAAAGATTAAGTTGAGCTAGGAATCCTAAGGGATCATGTGAACAAACACAAGTAAACATTATACTAATCAATCACAAACAAAAGCAAACTCAAGACTTAAACAAGTCTCAAGGTTCAAAAGAAAAGAAAGAAGAAAGAGATGGAGGAGAAGATGCAACATCAAGTAATTCAAGAAATGAGATTAACATGAGAAATGAGAAATGCAAGCATCATATTCCATCATTCAAGACAAACACCAACACCGAGTACATACACTTCAAACCAAACTCCAAGAATGAAAGTCAAAACAATTAGGCAAAATAATGCACCAATGAACACACAAATGACTTAAAACCAAACAAGAAGTATTATCAACCAAAAAACAAAGTGAAGTGAAGTCAAATGATAGGATAACTAAGATGGGGCAGTAGCTAAGTCACATCATATTCATCTCATGTTAATGATCAAAGAAAGTGCAAGAATGTTCAAGGCATGCATTTTAACAACATTCAATCATTTGTCAACAAAAAAGCTCATCTAAGACACACTTCAAAAGAGCAAGCATGTGAGATTTGGGCATGAATCCAAGTATGGAAGTAGCATGATCATGTATATCAATCCAAACATCAATTCATGAATGGAAAGAAGCAACACCAAGGATCAACTTCAAAACATGCATCAAAACTAGGCAAACATCCACTTAAATCATCCATATAAGAAACAAATGATCATGTGAGGCAAGAAGTGAGAAATGATCACACCATGGACATCATATCAAAAGGATCAACATCTTAAACATGTCATTCAAAGCAAACAAAAGTCCACAAGCATCCATTAGATCATACAAGAAACATCTCAAAAGAACTAGGTCAAGAACATCAAAGGAGCAATGCCAAAACATTGTCAACTTGGAAATTCGACCACAAATAGGAAAATGATCAAATAAAAGTGAATCCAAAGCTTCAATCAATTTAAGATAGTATGCGATCACATAAAATAATCATTTCAATCTTCACTTAAGCATAAGTGGTCAAAAAGAAACCAAACTAGGTCAAACATCAAGCATGTGTCATTCAAACTCAAGTCACATATAGGCATCAATAAAAAATAGTAAAATGTCCTATAAAAATCCAAATAAATGCTCAAACTCATGTTATATCCATCAAGAACAAGTGTGCATAGGATCTCAACAATAATTTCAAAATTACATCACAAATTGGATCAAAACATGTCAAATAGAAAACTAATCGAGCAATAATCGAGGAGCATCCAAAACCAAGTTAGAATCAATAAAAAATTCAACACCAAAGCGTCAAAATGGCACCCATACAATCATCATTTAAGTCTCAAAGCATTTGAAAATTATTGGATCAAGAAGGCACCTCAAAGTCATAAAAAACCAAACCCTAATCACAAGGGCAAACATGGAAAACACCTTTCAAAATTAATTCCAAATAAAAGAGAAAAATAAATTGAAAAATAAAATAAAAATCAAGAAAATTAATTCAAGATATTGAAAGACCAGAAACACATTTTTAGGTATTTTTATCATGATTCTATCAATTAAAATGAAAATTAAATGGAAAAGAAAAGAGAATTAAAATAAAAAGGAGAACATGGCATGGGGGGTGTATAAGCAATAACAACCACAACATGGATTAGTTCAGACACGCATGAGCCTAAAAAAAATAGGGGGTGTGGAAATGAACAAACATTAAGCCCAATCTAATTAAATATTTAGAAACAAAAAAATAGCCACGCGTGCATTTCACTAATACACGCTGGCTCCACGCAAGCGTCACATAGGCTGGTCAATAAGTCCTGTATACGACTCCTCAGCATGCCACATAAGATGCCGGAGCCCTAGCTCCGGTCATCTTCTCCGGTGAGAACCACCGGAGATCCGGCCATGCTTCATCAAAACACGCAGATCCAAGCATCATCCTGAACGATTTTTTATGCTGAACATGAATATAGCAATCATTTTCAATAACACATACTCTAACACCATGAAAACACACCACGAAAAAATGATGCTCATTCTGAAAGTTTATCAAATCAACACAACAAGCAAAGAAACATTACCTACATCATGGTAGGACTACAACACAACTAAATACGAGCTCAAAGCATGCTTAGAAAAGAAGGAAAAAGAGTTGGAAAGAATACCTAACAGAGCAGCTCTGTTGGCTCTTGGGCTACGTGTGAATGGAGAAAAAACCTATTGGAAAAGCTTCCTTGAGCTTCAGGGATGATAGATCAAGCTTCAAAATGGACTGATATGTTGGGAATAATGTGATTTGAAGAGAAATTTTTTGAAGGCGATGAAGCTTTTTCTGAGCAATTCTCCTGCCAAGATCTTCATCTCCCCCGTTTTAGGGTTTGTGTTGGTTAAATATAGTGGATTAGGAGTAGTTCTTGGGCCTGATGTTAGGTGAAAAGTTTTTTTGGGAAATTTACCAAAAAATAACCATCATGAGCATCACACGGGTTTTACCATTGTGGAGGTGTACTAGTTGAGCAAAATGGGAGAGTGTAGGGAGTGGAATGAAGGGAAACATGGGCCAGTGTGCTGAGCATGGTTTGTTGTACACTTATTCCTTTCCATATTTGAACAAAAAATGCATGGGGTGCATGGTGACATGGTGTGATGGTTTGTTCACTTTAGGTAGTGTTTTGGCAAAAATAGTGTAGTACAAGTCATGTGAAGGTAGTACATAAAGCCATGCTGCAAGAAAACAACTCCATGCACCATAAGAACCTATCCATGTGAGCCAATTTGAAGGATGATAACTTGGTGAGATTTTGGCCAAATGAATAGAAATCAAACCCATCATAAAGTAGGATGATTAATGAACAAAAAACATGTTTAAACTAACTTGAAACAATGCTTGGATTCTTATGAAAAATTGGTTTGAAAAGATGTCCACAAAACTAACTCATGATACTTAGTGAAATTTCACTAAGTTAGCTATTTGAAATCCAAAATTGTCATAACTTGAGAGCATCATAACTCTTGATTCACACATCCAAATGAGGCATTCTTTACATGGTTGAAAAGCTTGAAGAACAACCTAAAACTTTCATGTTGGCATGAAATTGAGATGAGGTTAGGATCTTGATGAAAAAAGCCTTGGAAAGTTGGTTCAAAAACTTGCTAATTTGGCATGATAAAAAACCCTAACTTTGTGACCTCATAACTTGAGTTCTACACATCTAATGTAAGAGTTCTAGTACTCAAAAGAAAGCTAGAAGAATGCTCTACAACTTTCATGTGAACATGATTTCAAGATGAAGCTTGGAAGTCATTCAAAAGCAAGCTAGAAGGTTGGTACAAAATCTGACCTTAAACACTTAGAAAAAATTCTAAGTGTTGGAAAAAAGTTTGAAATGTCCAAATTCTAACAACCATAACTTGCTCAAAAATGATCCAAGGGAGATGAATTTTTTATGGCTGGAAAGCTTGAAATGAGCACTATAACTTTTATTTTTGACAAAAAATGAAAAGGAGTCTTGAATATGGAGAAAATTGGCCTTGAAAGTAGCTGCAAAATATGAAAACTTGCCAAAAAATAGTAAGTCTCTAAAAACCCTAGTTTCCAAAAATGGCAATTTTCTTAACTCTTGATTTTTCATGAGTCCCTTGACATTTTTTGATCAAATTCCACCCATTGGTCATATTTGACACGACAAACACAAAATTGGCCTCAAAAAGTCAGGAATTGACTTTTTCCTTGCACAATTGACTTTGTCTTCAATTATACTAATTCACAATAATCTGATCAATTGAAGGCCCTCTGATTCAAATTTATGATCAATCTTCCAGCCCTAGACACTTGAGCACATATGGGAGGCAATGAAATCAAGTCTTGCTCAAAGAATTAGAAATAAACTGATTTTATCACAAACCCTAATTTTAGTCCAAAAAGATAGGAGATGGATGCACATCTTCAAAACCTTAATTCCTCTGAACATGATGGAGAATCCTTTGAACAAAGATGATTTGTGCAACAAAAGGATGATGAGACTTCAAAATTCTTACCCATGGAGGTGCCACACACCCAAATATCCAAAAACCCTAAATTGATGACCAAAGATAGAAGGAGGTGATCCACTTCAAACCTCTTGCCAAATTCAACCATTTGAGGAAGTGATGTACATATTAGGATGCCTTGAGAACATCTCTTCCCTAGATGCCTTGAACAAAGTTCCCCTATCTTGAATATAATCTCTTGCTTGAACCTCTAAGAAACACACTCTCCTCTTGAGCTAACCAAGATACCTTGATCCCATGCTTAGAACTAATGATATGCACAAATGATAATGCAAAATGAAATGAAACATAATCTATTTAGAGTTAGAAATATGAGGGCAAATTTTGGGGTGTTACAGCTGCCCCTATTCAATCTTCTTGGACCTGAAGGAATGATAGCAACGACTTTCATACAGTCAGGGTACACAGAAATTGAATACCAAAAGAACCCAAAAATTTGCGAATTGTGGGGAGAAACGAGATAAAGTGGTTACCAGCCGAAGCTGGACTCAAAGTAAAGATGCCACTCAAAAGAGGACTTGAAAAGGATGTCGACCGAAGGCGGACTCACAATCGAAGAATAAAAGAAGGAATGTCGGCCGGAGGCGGTCTCACATCAAAAGGATGCAACCAGAACATGAATTCTCAATAGGGAATGTCGGCCGGAGGCTGACTCACATCAAAACGAGGGATGTACTTTAAGAAGAATGCCGGCCGGAGGCAAACTCACATCAAGACGAAGGATGTAATTTAAGAAGAATGTTGGCTTGAGGCGGACTCACATCAAGAGGATAATAACCGAAAGTGAATTCTGATAGGAATGCCGGCCGGAGGCGGACTCATAACGAAGGGTTTAAAAGGAAAGCTGGCCGAAGGCGGACTCACGACCTGACAATGGTTTATCGGCTGAAGGCGGGTTCACAACCAAAAGATAACAGATGAATGCCGACCAAAGGCGGACTCACATCATCGCAAGGAAAGGAATGTCGGCTAGAAGGCGGACTCATATCCAAACAAAGGCTTACCGGCCAAAGGCGGGTTCACAACCAAAGGATAACAGATGAATGCAGATCACAAGCAGACTCACATCATCGGAAGGAAAGGAAATGCCGTCTAGAAGGAGGACTCACATCTAAACAAAGGTTTACTAACAGAAGGCAGGTTCACAACCAACGGATACCATCCCAAGATGGATTCTCAAAAGAAAGGTCAGCAGACAGGCAGACTCACATCCAAAGACAAAGGTAGGCCGACACACGGGTGGACTCACAACCAGAGGTTACCATCACAAGATGGATTTTCAAAAGGAAGGCCGACACACAGGTGGACTCACATCCAAATACAAAGGCATGCCAACACATGGGCGGACTCACAACCAGAGGTTTCCATCACAAGATGGATTTTCAAAAGGAAGGATGGCACACAGGCGGACTCACATCCAAATACAAAGGTATAACGACACACGGACGGATTCACAACCAGAGGTTACCATCACAAGAAGGATTTTCAAAAGGAAGGCCGACACACAGGCGGACTCACATCTAAAGGTAGTAGAATCAACAGATCTACAAAGATAATTCCGCTGGGGAAAAGAGAAGCCTAAATAGACAACTCTGCATGGGAGTACAAGCATGATGAACGAACTCATTGTCAACTTCACCGGGGATAAAGTAAGATTGAATCTCCTGAGTTATTCCCTTTTCTGCTGGGGAAAAAGTCTGGCAAAGATAATATCAAACCTGGCTTATGCTTCGTATACATATGTTTGAATTTTTCTATGGTGTAATGCTCCATATGAAATGGAAATGCTACACATTTGGAGGATGCAATACAAGGATGCTTATGCTATGCAAAAGACACTCCTATGAGAGAAGTGCTGAGAAACCCGAAACCAAACTCTGCTGAGGAAGACAAACCGAACGACCTTCCTGATCAAAAACTTTGCTGAAGATGAAATACAAAGAGAACCTCCCCTACATCGGAAATCATGAATAACATCTGCTGAAGATAAAACCCAAAGATCTGACGCGGAAAAGTGCCCATAACAAATGGGCTTGGAAACTGCCGGGGATGTCAACCACCGTTGATCTACTTGTCGAGAGATTCATTACCAAACTCTGCTTGGGGAAAGAAGTCAATAATACCAAACCTGCCGAGGAATATCATTGAACTTAACCTGATGCTAGGGAAATGGCTTTAACCTTAACCTGTTGGGGATAAGAGCACACAGTTGCTGACGAAGTCACACTTCCTGACCCGATGAGGAAAGTAGACATCACGAAGCGGTGTGGGAATACAAAATCTCTACCATGGAGTGACATCTAACAAGTCTCCTGCTATAGAAGCAACATTGTCCTGTCTGGGACAATCAGCCTCTGAATACTCGCTAGGGGAGTAATAAACTAATCTGACTGGGGAAAGAAATCCTCTGCACTCTTGCTGGGGAGAGAGAAATTCCCAATGCTTTGCTGGGGATGCTAGATCTCCCATGCTAGAGAGAGAGACTCTACCGGGGAGAAGAAATCATGCTACCCTGCAAACACATAATAAACAACAGAATGTTCCATATGCGAAATGGCTACCTAGGTTACCATCCATAGTATCCATCGCTCAAGCAATTTCCATTGTTCTCAATATGCTCTGTAAAGCTTAGAGTTTTCACATGCAATGTTTATCAAAAATATCAGACATTTTTGTAAACAAAACAGTAAAAGTAAAACCATAAATGAAAAGCCTTTTGAGTGAAATGAATATTTTAATGATTGAATCGACCTGTAAATAGGCGTTTACAATTGGAAGCAATTCCTGAAAAGAGGTAATTGCATAAACGTGAAAAGAAAATACATAGGTCGGCAATGTGGGAACTGATATCCACCATGCTTCGATTCAGCTATGACCCATATGTATTCTATGTCCACATATGCTTTGACTTCTGAAAAGACTGACTGGACTGATTCCTCTCCTTCGAAATTCCAGTGTATCAAAAGTGTTCATAGATCGAACGCAGACCGCAACCTCTCGCTTTCAAATCCCTAACTTTTGCCTCGATCGCCCTTTCGGGTTTTCAATCCATCGGGATACCCATTTTTGCCAAAGTTGCCTTTTCAGGTTTTCAGCTCCGCGGGTTCATTCTTTTATTTTCTTTTATCCCTAATTTTTGCCTAAACCTTTTTCTTTTTGTGGTTCGCCGGGATGCCCTTTTTTTCCTGGACTTTCTTTTTGTGGTCCAACGGGTCTTTTTTATGCGAAGTATTTTTTGACTGTGTCTGCGTTCATAGGGGGTGTAAAATCTTCGCCATCCATAGTTGAGAGTAACAAGGCTCCACCAGAGAAAACCTTTCTCACAACATATGGCCCTTCATAGTTTGGAGTCCATTTGCCCCTGTGATCCGCTTGGGGAGGAAATATCCTTTTCAGAACCAAATCGCCTGTCTGAAAACACTGAGGGCACACTTTCTGATCAAAGGCCTTCTTCATCCTGCTTTGATATAACCGGCCATGTGCAATGGCTGTCAACCTCTTCTCTTCAATAAGGTTCAGTTGATCCAACCTGGATCATACCCATTCGGCTTCATCGAGTTTCACATCTGCTAGAATTCTCAAAGAAGGAATCTCAACTTCTAATGCTAAGACTTCCTCCATACCATACACCAGTGAGAAAGGAGTTGCCCCTGTCGATGTACGCACCAAAGTACGATAACCATGTAAAGCAAATGGCAACATCTCATGCCAATCCTTATACGTTACCACCATTTTCTGCACAATCTTCTTAATATTCTTGTTTGCTGCCTCAATAGCACCATTCATCTTCGGATGATATGGAGAAGAATTGTGATGTTCGATTTTAAATCTCTGGCATAACTCCTTAATCATCTTGTTATTCAAATTTGAACCATTATTAGTAATGATTCTCTCCTGGATACCATAACGACAGATGATGTCCTTCTTTATAAACAGTGCTACCACTTGTCTGGTGACGTTGGCAAACGAGGCTGCTTCAACCCACTTTGTGAAATAATCAATGGAAACCAGAATAAAACGATGCCCATTGGAAGCATTCAGCTCAATCTTTCCAATTATATCTATGCCCCACATAGCAAAGGGCCAAGGAGATGTTAATACGTTCAGAGGAGTAGGCGGTACATGCACCTTATCAACATAAATCTGGCATTTTCTGGCATATTTGAAACAATCGAACTCCATAGTCATCCAGTAATACCCTGCCTTCAATAGTTTTGTGGCCATAGCATGCCCATTGGCATGAGTACCGAAAGACCCCTCGTGAACCTCTTCCATCAACAGGCCTGCCTCGTGTTCATCAACACAATGCAGTAAGACCATGTCAAAATTCCTTTTATACAACACATCATCCTCGTTCAAAAACAAATTTCTTGCTAACCTCCTCAGAGTTTTCTTACCCTTGGTAGATGCCCCAGCCGGGTATTCTTAACTCTTAAGAAAGCACTTGATGTCATGATACCACAGTTTGCCATCTGATACATCTTCGACTGCAAACACAAAGGCCGGTCTGTCAAGACGCATAATTCTAATTGATGGAACTTTATTCCACAAATTCACCTTGTACATTGAAGCCAACGTTACCAACGCATCGGCCATCTGATTTTCAGCCCGGGGTACATGATGAAAGTCAACCCTATCAAAGAATGGTAACATCCTTCTAGCGTAGTTCTGGTAAGGTACCAAATTTGCCTGATGAGTCTCACATTCTCCTTTGATCTGATTAATAACTAATGCAGAATCACCATACACATCAAGGTTATTGATCCTCAAATCAATGGCCTATTCCAACCCCATGATGCATGCTTCATACTTTGCTTCGTTGTTGGTGCATATGAATGCTAACCGTGCAGTGAAGGGTATATGAGAACCCCTTGGAGTGGTAATGATTACCCTGATTCTGTTACCATATGAATTAACAGCCCCATTAAAGATTAAACTCCATTGAGATCCAATTTCTGGTCCTTCGTCAGGCAAAGGTTCATCACAGTCCTTCATCTTCAAAAACATGATATGCTCATCCGGAAATTCAAACTTCATCTGAGCAAGATATTATGACAGAACACTTCCCTTAATGGATTTCTAGGAGACATACTAAATATCATATTCTGTCAAAACCATCTGCCAACGAGCTATTTGATGCGGTGTTTTCGCAAGTATACGAATCGCGTCAGAGTAATATAAAAGATTATCGATCCCACAGAGACCAAACGTCAATCTATCAGTTTCTATTGTTACGATGTTTATCTAAGGCAAATCAATCGGGAGTTCGTGAGTGCACAGTAAAAGCGAAGTAAAGTACAAAGATAAAATTCAATTTAAAACAACAGGCCTGAATGTAATTCACACAGTCAGATAGTATTCCAAATACTTGTAAATAGAACCACTTATAGGGTAATGTTTTCTACTTATGAAAAGAACTAATTTAACGGGAACTGTTGCTTTCGCGTATTCAGAACCGAGTTTATCCCTTAATAAAACCCTCTTATTGTCACTTATAAAAAGGTGCGCATTGCGTTAAAGTAATAAACCTATTTTTAAGAAATATAGTTTCTTGACTCAGTTGAAAAGTATTTTGACTTGGAACTTTTAACATAAAGAGGTTCATGCGAACCGGACTTTAAACCCATAAACGCGTCTGAAAATAGTTTTAAAATCGTTTTTCTAAAGTATTAAAAACTCCTACTTAACTAGACAAAGCGCTTTCGCTTCCTTTGAAAATTTAAGACTAACCAAGTTTAACCATAGGTTGGACGGCTTTCGATCTTACCCAACAGAAATAAAGTGAAGAAAACTTGTGTTAAAAATCAGAATAACCCCTAAGCATTTCTATTGACACCTTGTATGGAATACTACTTTAACTATGATCCTTACATTCTAACCTTTAAAATTTAGCCGGACATGGAAATGTAAATAGACATGTTGAAATAGATCATGTTAAAGTAGATTCTTTTTAAGTAAATAGTGCGAGAAAATAAATAGTGCGAGGAAGTAAATAATGCGAGAAAATAAATAGTGCGAGGAAGTAAATAGTGCGAGAAAGTAAATAGTGCGGGAAAGTAAATAGTGCGAGAAAGTAAATAGTGCGAGAAAGTAAATAATGTGAGAAAGTAAATATTGCGAGAAAGTAAATAGTGCGGGAAAGTAAATAATGCGAGAAAGTAAATAGAAACCTGCTCCAAATCGGAGGCTTTAAATCTGGTACAACTGGAAATAAATGACTGGAAATGAAAATGGCGGCAGGATTAACTTCTACCAGAGTGCTCCAAACTCGATTACAGACTCGATCAAACAGTGTGATAACTCCTCGATGTGACAAGTTTATCACTTTATAATACTGAAAATATATGGCTTGAGTTCTGAAACTAAGCTTAGATGAAGAAAAAGGATCAAGGACTCATCTATTTATAGCCTAGGAAAAACTATGGAAAGACCAAAGTGCCCCCCAACTTCTTTTGGGAGGGAAACCATACGACAAAGGTGGCGCCCGCCACCCCTTCATGGCGCCCGCCATGTGAACCAAGGGAGAAAGAAGTGGAGATCATGGCAGTTGACAGCAGTTGACTCCTATCCAAGTCATGGCCTACCCTGTGGCGCCTGCCATGGTGGATGCCATGTGTACAATTTCCTCAAAAACTGGTTTTCTTGCTCATTTTTCTTCATTTCTTCACGAGGAGCTCTGGGAATACAAAGAACCTGAAAACAAAACAAAACACAAGCATAACACAAGAAAATAGCAATAAAATCCTAAGAAACATGTGCAATCTGAGTCAAATACGTAGTGTGATTCAGTTTTATCAAATTCTCCCACACTTAGACCTTTGTTTGTCCTCAAGCAAAACACTTTATAGCTCATGACAGAAAAAGGTAGTAACAACGAAGGATTTGGGCTAAAAGGGCTTCTAAGTTCAAACTAGGATGAAGTGATAGGTGCTAACTAAGTGAACCAAGGATATCATAATGACACTTTTCCGCAGACACGGACATAAACTTCGTTCCTATACAAACCAATCCATACTACCCCACTGTACATAGGTCTACCTTTTGCATCTCTTTTGGGTCCTCTTCACTCCGGTGCAATCACATTAAGCCCGTTATCCGTACATACTCATAGTAAAGTGACCGGTTAGTGATTTTGATCTCTAGCATGGGGCTCTGGTACACAAACTGGTGTAACCCCTTTTATTGACCCAATTGTAGTTGTGGGGGATCGGATTGTAACCCGCCCTACCAAGTCCAGTACCAGATACCTTTGAACTAACCAACAATGGGCAAATTTTATTCTCTTTTTTTTTTTACAACTTTTTGGGTTAAATGACCTTGTGAGGGTTACCTATACCCGAGTTGCATTTTTATGAAGCACAACATACAGATCATTCACTTATATTCATCGGTCCCTTACGTAGAGCATGCTTAGGCCGGAGCTGACTGCTAGGATAAACTACTAAGGACCTACTCTAAAAAGATAATTAATGCCATGGTATATGGGGTATCGGGGTCGATTCCTATAATCACGAAGCCTATGGTGTTAAAACGATACCGATGTTTCAAAAAGGTTTTCCCAAGTCATCCGCATCCTAACTCAAACCTGTCTCAAAGCCCAAATTTTCAGAACAATACACTTTCTTTTGTCAAAAAAAAATTTTTTTTTGGTAAGGCTAAGGAAATGGGGAAATAGGGATACACTACACAGATGACTCGTCAAGCACATGCATATTCTAAAAACAAACTAAAAACAAGATAAATAAACTAGAAAGCAATAAAAAAAAGTAAAAGGAAAGAAAATGCAAGTAAAATAGATAAAGCCTCCTCCCACACTTAAATCGAACATTGTCCCCAATGTTTCAAAATAAGATAGGGAAAGAGTAACCTGGAAGTCCTATGGCATGCTACTGGTATTGTCGCCACCGTGCGCTGAGCGCCTAGGGTGACGAGATCTGCTGCAGCGACGATCGCTCTGAGAAGCTGCGAACTCGTCAAATCTGGTGGTCAAAGCAGCCTGAGATTGCATAATACTTTGAATGGAGCGGTCTGTCTGCTGCTGTGACTCTTGCATGAATCTCATGTTGTCGGCCAGTTGTTGCTGGATGGCAGTAAGCAGACCATCACGCCTTTCTTCTCTGGCCAGCTGGTCGCGCCACATCTGCTCAGTAATATAGAAACCAGGAGTTGTACCTGCAGAAGGGCGAGAAGAAGACGGTGCAGGTAGCACGTCCTTCTTATTCTAGTACATGCATATTTTTTGTTAGGTCTAAAAATAAAAATACAAATAATATATAAGTAAATAAATTAATAAAATAAAATGAGAGAATAATAAACATAAAAATGCATATATATATATATATATATATATATATATATATATATATATATATATAGATATATATAAAACCAAAGTACATCATGAACAACATGGAAGCCAAATGCGAGAATGTAAAACACACACACATATATATATATATATATATATATATATATATATATATATATATATATATATATATATATATATATATATATAAGTCTGAAAAACAGAAATAAGTAAATAAAACGGTAAAGAAGATAATGAGAGTAGTGTCATCATGGAGCCGAATGCTCCTCGGTCTGGTCAGAACCTCGAACCGTGGCTAACTCGCGGCTTAGATCTACGATCTCCTGATACAAGCAATCAACCTCTATCGCGTGAGTCATATCAGACACCTGGACCTACAAGGTAAGGTCAGTAACCTCTTGTCGAAGTCTGGCAGTCTCCATACGTAGCTCAGCTAGCTGTGTGTACACGTCAGGTCTCTGCAAGGAAAGATTATTCGACAACACTGTAATCCTGGGAGAAGGTGGTGTAGGATGATACTCTGGTAACAGTGGAGTGCGAGGCTCATCAACTGTCTCTCCATAACCCTCTAAAGCATAACTCTAATTAGCAGGGTCGTGGACACTAGTCATCATAGGATCAGGTAAAGAGAAGTAATGGATGGTCTCGCCGTCGATCAAGAGCCTGAACTGGTTAGGGTGAAAGGAAGCTCTCCTCATCAACCCTCGGTCTAAGCAGAAATTGATATCCAGCGTGGTATACCCGCAGTAGGGAGTCAGGTGAAGCAACTTACTAGTAAGACCCAAAGCGGTAGCAATCTGAGTAACTGTTCCTCCCACATGGATGATTCCTTCAGAAGATCTGGCTGTGAGTGTGAGGTTATCAAGCAGAAAGTTCCCACAGGCCACAGGATGCGACTGGTTCGTACAAAAAAGGAAGAAGATCTCCTCCTCACTAACATGGACATCAGCATCAGCCTTCCCAAGGAAGGTGTGGGCAAGGATCATATGGAAATACCTGAGAGCCGGGTTATGGATAATTTGAGATAGCTGGGTGGACAGATCAGGGCTTCCTCCACCTCTAATATCGCTCTAGAACTTGTCGAAATCTCGACTCATAAAGTATCCCATAGGTAAATCAGGAATGGCATCAGGGGAAGTCTGGAAACCTAGTAAATCACCAAACCCCTTATGGGTAAAAGAGTACGCTATCCCAAACAGTCTGAAAATGACGCTGCCGTCCTGACCAACATATGGCTCATGGCTAAATGAACTAAGGAACTCCAGGGTGAGGTTTCTGTAGGTCGAATGCATGTCATCAGCATACTCATCCCACTGGAGTTGGCTACATAGAAACCTTATACTGGGCTCGATGCCTAAGGTATCCATGCAAGCCTGGTCAGGGTAACGGGTAGGTGCCATGGGGCGCTGATAAAGGACTAAATAGCACTGTCTCTGTGCGTCATCTCTGAAAGCGACGTGCATGTCGTCGAAGGTCTGCATCCTGAAAAGAAGGGTTAGAGAATGGGACCTGAAAACATAAACATTACAAAAGGTCAGTCTATACAAACAAACTAATAAAAACAAAATGTAAGACATGGAAAGTAATAAACATAAAAGAAAAAAATAAAGAAAAATAAAGAAAACCGTGGGTTGCCTCCCATGCAGCGCTTGTTTAACGTCGTTAGCTTGACGAGTAGAACTCATGTAGCTGAAGTAGGTAGTGGTGGATCGATCAGAGTGTGGCTGGAGTAGTCAATGGGAATGTCACCTCCTTCGTAGTGTTTTAACCTCTGCCCATTTACAATGAATGGACTACAAGAATGGTTCTTGATCTCAACTGCTCCGGATTTTAGGACTTTAGAAACTTCGAAAGGACCTGTCCATCTTGAACGAAGCTTGCCAGGAAAAAGTCGCAACCTGGAATTAAAGAGGAGAACAAGATCTCCTATATTGAAATCTTTCTTTATAATTCTTTTATCATGCCAAGCTTTGGTTCTTTCTTTATATATTATGGCATTTTCATAGGCAGACTGGCGGAGTTCTTCTAGTTTATGAATGTCAAAGATGCGCTTTTCACCAGCAGTCAAATAATCTAAGTTTAAGGTTTTAATGGCCCAATAGGCCTTGTGTTCTAACTCAAAGGGTAGGTGACAGGACTTTCCATAGACCAATTGGTAAGGAGTTGTTCCAATAGGGGTTTTAAAGGCAGTTCTGTAGGCCCATAGTGCTTCTTGTAGCTTCTGAGACTAATCTTTTCTAGTTATTGAAACAGTTTTCTCTAAGATTTGTTTAATCTCCCTATTAGATACCTCTACTTGGCCGCTAGTTTGTGGATGGTAAGGTGTTGCTACTCTATGCTTAACTCCATATTTTCTTAAAAGTTTATAAAAAATCCTTGATATGAAGTGCGATCCACCATTGCTTATAACAAGACGGGGTACTCCGAATCTAGGGAATATATAATTCCTAAACAGCTTAATCACTACTCGTGTGTCGTTTGCGGGTGAGGCTATGGCTTCAATCCATTTAGACACGTAGTCAACAACTACTAAGATATATTTATTTACTAATGAGGCTGGAAATGGTCCCATAAAATCGATACCCCAAACATCGAAAAGTTCTACTTCCTGAATGTTCCTTAAAGGCATTTCGTCACGTCTGGAGATGTTCCCAGTGCGCTGGCACCGGTCACATTTGACTATATAAGCATGAACATCATACCACATTGTGGGCCAGAAAAGGCCAGCTTGAAGAATTTTAGCGTGTGTCTTGGAGGTGCTAGCATGTCCTCCGTAGGGTGCAGAGTGACAACGTTCTATGATATTTCTTACCTCTTCTTCTGGAACGCAATGACGAAAAATACCGTCTGTACCTCTTTTGAAAAGAAGTGGCTTGTCCCAATAAAATTGTCTTACATCGTTAAAGAACTTCTTTTTCTGTTGATAGTTAAGGTCAGGAGGTATGATATCAGCGGCTAGGTAATTAACAAAATCGGCGTACCAAGGTACGCCACTTACCGCCAAAGATTTTTCAGGGTTCTTATAAGGATCTAGGTTGTTTTCTTCAATGGCTTCTATCTTAGCTATTAACCTGTCATAGGCAAAATCATCATTTATAGGCACTAAATCTGGTTTCAGGTACTCAAGTCTAGAAAGGTGATCAGCAACTACATTTTCTATGCCTCTCTTGTCTCGAATATCTAGATCAAACTCCTGCAATAAAAGGATCCATCGAAGTAACCTAGGTTTGACATCTTTCTTTCTTAATAGGTAACGAATAGCAGCGTGGTCTGTCTAAATTATAATTTTAGCTCCTACCATATAAGATCGAAATTTGTCCATAGTAAAAACCACGGCAAGGAGTTCTTTTTCAGTGGTTGCGTAGTTAAGCTGAGCAGCATCTAGGGTTCTACTAGCATAATAAATTACATGTAATTTCTTATCCTTTCTTTGACCTAGAACAACTCCTACAGCGTAATCGCTAGCATCGCACATGATTTCGAAAGGTTCGGCCCAATCTGGGGGTTGCATAATGGGTGCTGAAATTAGCGCTTGTTTCAAAAGGTTAAATGCTTCAATGCATTTTTCATCAAAATTAAATTCGACATCTTTCATCAGGAGGCCAGTTAAAGGTTTGGTTATTTTAGAGAAATCCTTGATAAAACGCCAGTAGAAACCAGCATGTCCAAGAAAACTTCGGACTTCTCTAATGGTCTTAGGGGGTTTTAGGTTTTCTATTACCTCTATCTTGGCTCTATCTACTTCAATACCCCTTTCAGAGACTATGTGTCCTAAAACTATACCTTCGGTAACCATAAAGTGACATTTCTCCCTGTTTAGCACCAGGTTTACATCCACACATCTTTTCAGGATTTTCTCAAGGTTAACGAGGCAGTTTTTGAAATCAAATCTGCATACCGAGAAATCATCCATGAATACTTCCATAATTCCATCAAGGTAATCAGCGAAGATTGACATCATGCAACGCTGGAAGGTAGTTGGAGCATTACAGAGGCCGAAAGGCATTCGTCTATAGGCAAAGGTTCCATAAGGGCATGTGAAGGTTGTTTTTTCTTGATCTTCTGGGTGAATAGGAATTTGGAAGAATCCCGAATATCCATCAAGATAACAAAAATAGGAGTGTCTGGCTAAACGTTCCAGCATTTGGTCTATAAATGGTAAAGGGAAATGATCTTTCCTAGTTGCTTTGTTTAATTTTTTGTAATCTATGCACATACGTCATCCTCCTTCTATCCGTTTTTCTACATGTTCGTCTTTCTCATTTTGCACGACTGTGATGCCTCCCTTTTTAGGTACTACATGCACAGGGTTCACCCACTTACTATCTGAGATTTGATAAATTATACCTGCTTCCAGTAACTTAAGAACTTCCTTCGTAACAACATCACTCATTATAGGGTTTATCCTTCTCTGATGTTCTCTGGAGGGTTTCAAATCTTCCTCAAGTAAAATCTGGTGCATACATACGGATGGACTTATACCTTTTAGATTAGAGATATTATATCCTAAGGCTGAGGGATAATTCCGCAAAACATATAAGAGCTGGTCTGTTTCTTCTTGGTTTAAGGTAGCACTGACTATAACTGGATGGTTCATTTCCTCGTCCAAAAACTCATATATTAGATTCTTGGGTAGTTCTTTAAGTTCTAAAGTTGGTTTCTTGGGGCATGGTATTGGATTGGGGGTAAGGGATAAACATTCGTGAAGGTTATCATCAATGTAGGGTTCCATAAATCCATCATCTTCCCTTATGAGGGTTGAAGGTAGTTTGATTGTTTCTATGGGTTCTTCTTGATCTAGTTCCCTAATGTATTCATCAATGATGTCTATGGCATAACATGCGTCTCCTAATACTGGTGCCATAAGAAATTTCGACAAAATGAATTCTATCTTTTCATCACCTACCTCAAAAGTCAACTTTCCTCTCTTGACATCTATTATGGCTCCTGCGGTTGATAAGAATGGCCTACCTAGGAGGATTGGGATGTCGTTATCTTCCTTAATGTCCATGACAACGAAATCAGTAGGGATAAACAACTGACCGATCCTAACTGGGACGTCTTCTAATATGCCTACTGGATATTTGACGGATCTATCGGCTAATTGAAGAGACATCTTAGTAGGTTGCAGTTCTCCTAGTTTTAACCTTTCACAAACTGCTAGAGGTATTAAGCTCACACTAGTTCCTAAGTCCAGGAAAGCTTTATTGATGACATGACTCCCCAAAATACAAGGTATGGAGAAATTTCCAGGATCTTTCTCCTTTTTGGCAAGTTTATTCTCGGAAATGGAATTGCATTCCAAAGGTTTTGGATCGTCAAGTCTACGTTTATTGGTAAGGATGTCTTTGAGGAACTTTGCATAAGATGGTATCTGGGTGATGGCTTCTGTGAAAGGGATTTCCACATGAAGTTTCTCTATGACTTTAATGAATTTCTGGTATTGGTTATTGATCTTGGTTTGTTTGAGTCTTTGTGGATAGGGTATTGGAGGTTTGTATGGCGGGGGTGGTTCATTAGTTTTATCTCTAGTTTCTCCCTTATCTTGGTTTTTCTGTTCTTCAGATTCCACTGATTCCTCAACTTCGTCTGTAGGTACAATGCTTTTCTTAGAAGTTTTGGGTTTGCCCAATGTCGAGTTAAACGGTTCATCGTAAGCGGTCCCACTTCGTAAGGTAATTGCATTGGCTTGTCCTCGGGGGTTTTGTTGAGGTTGTCCAGGAAATTGTCCTCCAGGTGTGGTTTCGGGAGCTAGTTTGAGAGCTACCTGAGAGATCTGGGTTTCAAGCATCTTATTATGGGTGACTATTTGGTCTACCTTGGTTCCTAATTGGGTAATCATTTCGTTTACATGAATGTTTTGGTTTAGGAATTGTTTGTTTTGCTGGGTTTGAGCCGAAATGAAATTTTCCATGATTTTCTCAAGGTTCGGCTTGGGCGGCACAACTTGCATAGGTTGGTTTTGTCTCTGGGCTTGAAAACCGGGTGGTCTCGGAGGTGCAGGGTTTTGGATAGGGTTATTTTTTTTGTAGGAAAATTTTGGGTGATTCCTCCATCCAGGGTTATAAGTGTTTGAAAATGGGTTCCCTTGGGCATAGTTGACCTGGTCTAATTTAGTTTCATTCAACAGATTGCATTCCGCTGATTGGTGTCCTTTGGTTCCACATAATTCGCATTCTGACGAGACTGCTGCTGCAGTAACTGGGTTTGCGTACATATGTTCGACCTTAAGGGCCAAAGCGTCCATTTTGGCTTGCATCATGTCTATAGAACTTATCTCATGTATTCCTCCTCGGGCTTCTTTCTTCTCCACTGTTGCTCGTTCTGTTCCCCATTGACAATGGTTTTGAGCCATATCTTCGATGAGAGCGCAAGCTTCAGGGTAAGGTTTATTCATCAGAGCGCCACCAGCGGCAACATCGGTGGTCATCTTAGTGTTATAATGAAGTCCATTATAGAAGGTATGAATGATTAGCCATGATTCCAGGCCATGATGTGGACATATTCTCAATAGGTCTTTATATCTCTCCCAAGCTTCAAAGAGTGATTCACCTTGGTTTTGAGTGAATCTGGTTATTTGGTTTCGAAAAATAGCAGTTTTACTTAGGGGAAAATATCTAGCAAGGAATACTCTCCTAAGGTCTTCCCAAGTTGTTATAGAATTGGCTGGAAGGGAATTTAACCATGTAAGGGCTTTGTCTCTGAGGGAGAAAGGAAATAGTCTTAGACGAATCGCCTTAGAAGTAGCACCATTGGTTTTAAAAGTGTCAGCTAATTGAATGAAGACTTTTAGATGTTGATTTGGGTTCTCAGAAGGGAGACCCGCAAATTGGTTTTGCTGTACTAATTGTAATAGGGAGGGTTTCAGTTCAAATTGTTAGCAGGAATATTAGGGTTTACTATACTAGAACTGGGTTCGTCATCGGATGGTTGAGCGAAATCCTTAAGGGGCATTTGGTTACGGTCTTCGGCCATAGTTTCCATAATTCTACAAAGTGAGAGACGTGCGCGATCGTAACATTCAGGTTTCGCTAAAGGATCTATAAGACTATCGGTGCTGCGAGTTCTTCGTATTGACCAGTAGGTAAAGCCTTAGTCTAGACGGTGTAACAACAGGGTACGAAATTTGACGTAATTGGTCCCCGGCAATGGCGCCAAAAACTTGATGCAGTGTTTTCGCAAGTATACGAATCGCGTCAGAGTAATATAAAAGATTATCGATCCCACAGAGACCAAACGTCAATCTATCGGTTTCTATTGTTACGATGTTTATCTAAGGCAAATCAATCGGGAGTTCGTGAGTGCACAGTAAAATCAAAGTAAAGTACGGAGATATAAAATTCAATTTAAAACAACAGGCCTGAATGTAATTCACATAGTCAGATAGTATTCCAAATGCTTTTAAATAGAACCACTTATGGGGTAATGTTTTCTACTTATGAAAAGAACTAATTTAACGGGAACTGTCGCTTTCGCATATTCAGAACCAAGTTTATCCCTTAATCGAACCCTCTTATTGTCACTTATAAAAAGGTGCGCATTGCGTTAAAGTAATAAACCTATTTTTAAGAAATATAGTTTCTTGACTCAGTTGAAAAGTATTTTGACTTGGAACTTTTAACATAAAGAGGTTCATGCGAACCGGACTTTAAACCCATAAACGGGTCCGAAAATAGTTTTAAAATCATTTTTCTAAAGTATTAAAAACTCCTACTTAACTAGACAAAGCACTTTCGCTTCCTTTGAAAAGTTAAGACTAACCAAGTTTAACCATAGGTTGGACGGCTTTCGATCTTACCCAACAGAAATAAAGTGCAGAAAACTTGTGTTAAAAATCAGAATAACCCCTAAGCATTTCTATTGACACCTTGTATGGAATACTACTTTAACTATGATCCTTACATTCTAACCTTTAAAATTTAGTCGGACATGGAAATGTAAATAGACATGTTGAAATAGATCATGTTAAAGTAGATTCTTTTTAAGTAAATAGTGCGAGAAAATAAATAGTGCGAGGAAGTAAATAGTGCGAGAAAATAAATAGTGCGAGGAAGTAAATAGTGCGAGAAAGTAAATAGTGCGGGAAAGTAAATAGTGCGAGAAAGTAAATAGTGCGAGAAAGTAAATAATGCGAGAAAGTAAATAATGCGAGAAAGTAAATAATGCGAGAAAGTAAATAGAAACCTGCTCCAAATCGGAGGCTTTAAATCTGGTACAACTGGAAATAAATGACTGGAAATGAAAATGGCGGCAGGATTAACTTCTACCAGAGTGCTCCAAACTCGATTACAGACTCGATCAAACAGTGTGATAACTCCCTGATGTGACAAGTTTATCACTTTATAATACTGAAAATATATGGCTTGAGTTCTGAAACTAAGCTTGGATGAAGAAAAAGGATCAAGGACTCATATATTTATAGCCTAGGAAAAACTATGGAAAGACCAAAGTGCCCCCCAACTTCTTTTGGGAGGGAAACCATACGACAAAGGTGGCACCCACCACCCCTTCATGGCGCCCGCCATGTGAACCAAGGGAGAAAGAAGTGGAGATCATGGCAGTTGACAGCAGTTGACTCCTATCCAAGTCATGGCCTACCCTGTGGCGTCCGCCATGGTGGATGCCATGTGTACAATTTCCTCAAAAACTGGTTTTCTTGCTCGTTTTTCTTTATTTCTTCACGAGGAGCTCTGGGAATACAAAGAACCTGAAAACAAAACAAAACACAAGCATAAAACAAGGAAATGGCAATAAAATCCTAAGAAACATGTGCAATCCGAGTCAAATACGTAGTGTGATTCAGTGTTATCACTATTCTCCCAGAAAGTGCTTGCTTCTTAAACACGTACTTAATCGAATCCATGTTCGAAATCAACAGGGTAGTGTGGTTTAACATATACTACCTTAAACACTTAGCTGCCGAAGCGAGTGCACAACATGTCTTTTCCAGCATCGAGTACTTTGACTCACAATCAGTGAACTTTTTACTCAGGTAGTAGATGGCATGCACTTTCCTACCTGTCTCGTCGTGTTGACCGAGCACGCACCCCATCGAGTTCTCAAGAACCATAAGATACATAATCAACAGCCTTCCTGGCACTGGCGGCATGAGGATCGGAAGTTCCTGCAATATTAGTTTATTTTCTCAAACGCCTTTTGCAGTTTTCATTTCACCTGACCTCTTGATCTTTTCTCAGCAATTTGAAAATTGGTTCACACGTGGCTATAAGATGAGAGATGAACCTATCTATGTATTTCAGTCTCCCTAAGAAACCACGAACCTTTTTTTCCGTTCTCGGTTCAGGAATTTCTTGTATGGCTTTTACTTTAGCAAGATCTACCTCAATACCTTTTTCGCTAACAATGAAGCCCAACAATTTACCAGATCTCACCCCGAAGGTGCATTTGTTCGGATTCAACCTCAATCTGAATTTCCTCAACCTTTTAAACAGCTTCTGAAGATTCACCAAATGTTCTTCCTCCGTTTGGGACTTCGCAATCATGTCATCAGCATAGACCTCAATCTCTTTGTGAATCATATCATGAAAGAGAGTCACCATCGCCCGCTAATAGGTTGCCCAAGCATTTTTCAATCCAAAGGGCATTACCTTGTAGCAAAAAGTTCACCACGATGTTATGAACATTGTCTTCTCCATGTCCTCTGGGGCCATCTTGATTTGGTTATACCCAAAGAAGCCATCCATGAAGGAAAATATGGAATACTAAGCAGTGTTGTCAACTAAAACATCAATGTGGGGGAGCGGGAAATAATCTTTTGGACTTGCTTTGTTCAAGTCACGATAATCAACACATATCCTGACCTTTCCGTCCTTCTTAGGTACATAAACGATATTAGCAACCCACAGAGGATAATTCGTTACAGCAAGAAAACCAACATCTAACTGCTTCTGAACCTCTTCTTTGATTTTGACAGCCATGTCCGGTCTTGTTCTTCTCAACTTCTGCTTGATCGAAGGACATCCCTCTTTAAACAGCAGCCAGTGTACAATAATATTCGTGTCAAGCCCAGGCATGTCTTGGTAAGACCAGGCGAAGATGTCCACATACTCTCGCAGCATTTCAACCAATCTTCCCTTAATACTGTCTTCTAAGGCGGCCCTAATTCTAACTTCCTTTTTCACGTCCTCGGTGCCCAAATTAACAGTCTCGATATCCTCCTGATGAGGTAAAATGATTTGTTCCTCCTGTTTCAGCAGTCTGGCTAATTCCTCAAGCAAGTCACAGTCTTCGTCAGTCTCTTCTTCAGCCTGATAAATGGGATTGTCGAAGTCATACCGAGCGATAGCTGAATCATTATCGGTAGAATCTGAACTGATAAACCTACATGAGTGATGTTTTACGTTTATTATGAATGCAACAAATGAACAAACAAAAACACATTGCCATTTTTCTTTCATTAAATGCAAAAGGAAAAAAGGAAAAACAGGGAGCAAAACATTTGAATGCAAAAACGTCTTTTATTAATGATGAAATTGAAAATGAAAACATTGTGGCCCTACAGAAAGGAATCACTACATCTTGGGCAGAACGTAGGACTTAACATATGCAGAAAAAACAATAACAATTACTCTTTGCTGGTGACTTGGATGACTTCCTTGGAAGACCAGTTGTACAACTCCTATCCAGGAACACACAGACGGGTCCACTCATCCATATCGCAACCACTGTCACCTTCATTATCCCCAATATCATTGATTCTGTTAAAGAATACTCCAGCACTGGTAAACCGAACCGGACCACTGTACTTTGGAGGCTCTTGAGATGGCTTGGGTGGTTTGTATCCCAAACCATGCTTATTCTGCTTCATCGGGATTTCCAGAACTTGGCCCCACCTCTGCGAATCACCAGACTCTACTACTGCGCGCGCATCCTTGAATGAAGACATTGAAACTTCAGGCTCTTTAACCTCCACAGAAGTCTCCTTCGGAATCTGAATAGCTTCAAAATCCAGACATAAATTTTCGTTAATTTCTCCATCCACTTCCACATATTTGAAGGTCGACAAATGACTCGCCAATATGTCTTCCTCACCACACACTGTGACAACTTTTCCCTCAACCATATACTTCAATTTCTGATGCAACGTTGATGTCACTGCCCCAACAAACAACTATACGCTGGCTGAATATCCATAATATAGAAAGTGGTGTTGAAAATCTCTGGCCCCACCTTGATGGGCATAACAATCTCTCCAAACACAGATCTCTTGGAACCATCAAAAGCACGCACCACCAAATCACTAGGCGTGCAAATCAACCCCTGTGTATCGAGCTTCATGAGTGCCTTTTTCGGTAGAACATTTAACGATGAACCAATATCCACTAACATATATGACAACAATAAAACCCTGCACTCCATGGAGATGGGCCGAGCGTTATTATGATTCCTCCCTGCGGGAGTCAAATCCAGATCAGTAAAACCCAAGCCATTCCCAGTGTTCATGTGTGCCACCACACCTTCGAGTTGATTCACAGAAATCTCTTGTGGCACATATGTGGCATTTAACACCTTTAGCAACGCATTTCTATGAGCTTCTGAGCATAACAATAATGACATAATGGAGATTTTGGAAGGTGTCTGATGCAACTGATCCACAATTTTGTAATCTCTCTTCCGTATTAACCTCATGAATTCATCCACGTCCTTCGAGAAAGAGTCGTCAATCTATTTTTGTGCAGAGTCATTACAACTTGATTTTATCCGGAATTATCAACCACTTGCTTACCCTTATCTTGACTTGAACTGTCCGCATTTTCAATAGATGGCGGAAATACTTTACCACTTCTTGTAATACCTCCAGCCCCCACAATATTCTCAATAGTGGATCTTGTACCTGACGAACCCACTAGCTCTTGCTTTTGTCCATTGCAAAATACTTCAGCCCCGTAATTCCATGGAATGGCTTTAGTACTTTCATAAGGTATAGGATCTGGAACAGTAATAATAACCGGTGCTTGCCTTATCAATGCTGAAATTTGCACTGTCTTGTAAGGGATAGATATCGTAGCAATATAATCACCATTATCAACAACCTTCTTTACAATGTTAGCTCTATCAAACTGCAATTTCCCGTCGTCAATCATCCTCTGAATACCTGACTTCAACGAATCACAACCCTCTGGCTGTAGTAGACACTCTTGACAATCATTTGTACACCCCAGAAACACTCCGCCTTTCAGCAAACGCTCTTTGACAAATGATAAGGGAGTTTTCAACTCATTAACATCCAGTACCAAATCCAACTTCTCTCCATCCTCGATAGCATTAGCCCTTGCCACACCATGATTAGGCATAGGGTTCTGAATCACATTTGGACCATCATTGGTGAAATTGATAGCTTTTGAATCAAGCAAGTCCTGGACTTTGTGCTTGAATGCTTTACAGTTATCAATATTATGGCCTGGAGCCCCAGAGTGAAATTCACAGTGTGCATTGGCATCATACCCAGGTGGCAGAGTTCCCGTGGGTGGAGCCAAAGTCCTCTTTTGCACTAACTGTAATTGTAGAAGATGCTAAAGTAACTGGGCATACGACATTGGTGGAGCCTCAAAATGCCTGTTTACTTTGGGCCTGTCCTGATATCGGTGCGGAGCAATATTTTGTTGATGTGGCACAGTCGGAATAGCTACGGTAGCAACTTGTTGAGTAAAATTTTGACAGGCCTTGCCCTTCTGCCGATTCGAAGAAACAGAGTTTGCATCACCTTCTCTCTTCTTGACAATTCCCCCATAGGGCTTCTTATTTCCTCCAGACGAGGATCCTCCGCTGCTTGGTATCTTATTAATCTTAATACCACTTTCAACTCTCTCTCCAGCCAACACCAGGTCTGAAAATCCAACAGACAAACAACCCACCAACCTTTCATAGTATGGCCCCGGTAGCGTAGCCATGAACATGTCTATAAGTTCTCTCTCCATCATAGGAGGTTGAACTCTAGTAGCTAATTCACGCCACCTCTAGCTGTACTCTTTAAAGCTCTCATTGTTCTTCTACGAAAGATTCTGTAGTTGCATTCTGTTCAGTGCCATATCTGTATTATACTGGTAATGTTTAATAAATGCCTCAGCAAGCTCCCTCCAACTACGAATATGAGTCCTCTATAGTTGTATATACCAATCTAAGGATGCCCTAGTTAGGCTATCCTGAAAGAAATGCATAAGCAACTTCTCATCGTCCGAATAGGCAGACATCTTCCTGTAATATGCCCTAATATGAGTCTTAGGGCAGGTGGTTCCATGGTACTTGTCAAAAGCAGGCACTTTGAACTTGTGAGGAATTTTCAAACCTGGGACCAATCCCAAATCATCCATATCAAGACCCAAATAATTCTGATTTTTAAAAGCTTTCATCCTCTCCTCAATTAGCTTAAACTTCTTATCAGCCTCAGTTGGGAGGCCAACATCCACACCTTGCATAGAGAACATGTCATCCTGATGATCTTCCTCCTAGTGATGGCCCCTAGCGCCATGCACTGCACACACACTACTAGCTCCGCCAACCACTGTCGAGATTCCCTCAGTTGCTCCTCCGCCTGGAGGAATAACAACAGTAGGAATACCTCCGCCCGGAGAAACAACATGACCACCACCAAGACTACCTCCGCTGGGAGGAACAACATGAACACCACCATGAACAATACCCTCTTCATCAACACGTGCGACTAAAGGTTGCACCAGAGTTCTTAGTTGCTCTTGTCCCTGGGCTACATTCTGCATCAGCTCCATAAATTGAGCCATACGGTTACGGAAGTCTTAAAGTTTGGCTTGGACCTGATCTATAACTTTTTGTTGGTTGTTGCGAGTCGCGTACCGATGAATTCGAGATTCCGCAATCCTGCTATAGAACACCAGGCAGAGATAAGAAAACCAATCAGAAACACCTGCTATGCACATGAGTATGAAAATGCAAATGCAAATGACATGTTTGAGTATTCCCGGGGTGATCTACCCCTTGATTCCAGTTTAAATAATAATAATAATCAGCAAGAATGGGTGGAACACCAATAATATCTACTCATATATAAGAAAACCGGAAAGTAATCATCAGTCAACACATACAACCCAAAATAGAGAGAGATATCTGAATACAAAAGTCAGCGATCCTGACCAACAAGCCTGGTGGTGATCAAATACAAGAGAACTACTAAGATACATTATCAAAATCTACCCTAGTCAGCCCTTCCCAACCTTCGCGTGCTTCACACCAAGCTTGAACCTCCTTGAAGATTTTTCCTATATCTGGGTGCTTTGGCCTTTGGATCAGTTCTTGAATAAGAGTATCACGTTAGTGCAGGTTTTCTTCCAAGTACAGACACTGCGTTTCCCAAGCGTCTTCACCAAAAACATCTTCTAGCTTAGGATCTTCAACGTTGGGCTTCTTCACTTCCGTTCGAATCTTGAGCTCTTCCAAGGTTGACAATGTCTCATTAAGTCGCTTTTCAGTTAGGTGTCTATGATACGCCTCTGTTTTGACTTCTTCTTATTTCTTTTTGAGTTGCGTCTTCAACTTCTTGATCTTTTCTTGAAGGTTGTCTTCTTTCCTCTTATGTTCGGTCAACGCGGTGTTCCGCTGACTGTCGAACTTATGGATTCTGACAAAAGCTCTATCCAACTCCTCTTTCTTTGACTTTGAGTAGGCTATAGGCGCCTTTTAGATCTAAGCCTATCCGTTGTCTGCTTGCGATCTCTTCAACCAATTCTTTTTCTTTCTTGACCAGCAACTTTATCTTCACCTTAGCCGTATAAATAGATTCATTCCGTTCATGTCCCAACTGACTGATCTCTCTCTTCAGCTCTTCATTTTCTTTGCGCATCTCTTCTTTTTCAGCCCACAACTTATTATACTTCTCCCTCTCCACAGTAGTGGGTTGTTCTATCATTAGTGGATATAAAGGCTGCTCGACCGTGAAAGGCAGAAACACCTCTCCTACCCTCTTTTGAACCCACTCCACATACGGAGCGCAAGCTTTGCAATCGTTCTTTCCAAAAATAGTCTTCCCTTTCTTATGCATATTTCCCCAATCACCTATAGCTTTCTTCAGCAAATCGGGATTAGATTCTCCATTGAAAAATAGGGATTCCTGAACATCCTTCTCCTTTGGTGGCTCTCTCAATGCATACCCAAATTGCCTGATAGCCAGAATAAGGTTATAGTTGATTCCCCATTTTCTTCCTATCAGAGGCACATTGGGGAAGTCTCCACAGCTGATGATGATCTCTTTACCCAACAAACTCTGATTGACCCATACCATATTCTCTGCTCGTAGACCCATCAATCTCTTAGACCACTCTAACGATCTCCGAGTATCCACAAAGGCTACGGACTGAGGGAGATGATCCGCGAACCACTTATAGAAGAGTGGTGCACAGCAAGAAATAAATCCTCCCATCCTCTTCTCATTCTTATAATGCAGTGAGTAGTACAAATCACCAAGAAAAGTAGGCACCGGAATTTTCATAACGAATATCCTGACGGTACTCATATCCACAAAATCTGCCACATTTGGGAATAAGACAATCCCATAAACACACAAAGCCAGAATTGCGTTAAAGACTGTTCAACTCTTTGCATCAGCGTACTTACGAGCTTGGCCGACCAGGAAATCTAGATGAAATCCTTGGAAACCTCCTTTACTAGCGACATTCTCATCCAAAATAGATTGACCCAAATGAAGAGCAGCAGCGACCTCTTCTAAATTAGGATTTTCCTTGGAATAAAAGAAAGGTGCTTTCGCTTTGATGGGGATCCCCAAGATAAAAGCAAACTTCTCCAATGTATGAACCAAAATATAGTCTAGAAAAGTGAAGCAGCGCAGCGGAGGGTCATAGAATTGCACCAAAGTATGAATGACCTTGAACTCATAGTCAGTGATAGTATGGACAAAGTTCAGAATCCTCCCATAATCTTTCTTGAAATCTGATAAAATACCAGGATCTGCCAGAGCTACTAATCCAAGAAGAGAATCCAAGGTAGGTTTAAGAAACTTGTACACAATGATGTTCTTCTTGCCGGTATTCATCTCAGACGGTCTTCAGCAACTGGAATCAAGGATAAGATACAAACCTTGGAAATAAACAAACATGTTAGAATGCAGAAATGATGCAGATGCAAACATGGGACCAAGGTATCAAAATGCTCTGAATATCTGCTATGTCGTTGACTAAATAAGGACCAGAAATCCACTCTGATAAGAAACCCATAAATTTAGAATACCGAAATAATCAGAATACCAGGTTGATAAGTTCACACTGACAAGAAAACCGGGTTGGTTGAAGGTCAAGTTTTCCTGCAAAAACCCATCCCTTCTCACATGTGGGTTCTAGTCTTGGACCGCATCCTAACAGGTCCTCAGTATCACGGACTCTCAGGTCGAGAAACGATGATACGGTCACCATTTCTGGTTTGACATCATCATCAATCGAGGAGGCCTAAACTGACTTCCCATGAACGGTCTCTAGAGTCATAAGCTCTCTAAGTCAACATCCTATCATCTGCCCCAACGCGCATGATAGAATATCTCCAAAGAAAACCTTGTCTGAATGTGGAGTTTTCGTATCAACTAAACATGGCCAAACGCCACGCAAGCCACACTACTTTCCACTCTAATCCGAAGTGTATACTCAAACCTGGGTATTGGGCTTATCTCTCATGGAACCAACCCACCCAACAACACAACAGCAGCAGAGCAATATGATAACAATAATAAAATGCAATAAATGCGGTAAAATACAGTAATATACAACAAATAATGCACAGAAATAAACACCCAATGAAATAGAAATAGACAAGCGCTAGGATTGACTCGCATAGGGAACCAGAGTCCCCAGCAGAGTCGCCAGCTGTCGTAACTGCAAAAAATAACCGACGGAAAAAACAGAAGAGTCGCCACAGAACGTTATTTATCCCCACGAAGGGAAAGGAAATGATCGAAGAAAACCTCAAAAGGGAAAAGACATGGTCATAGCAACCATAGTCTGGGTTTGGGAGTCGATTATGCGAGAGGAAGGTATTAACACCCTCTCACGTCCGTTGTACTCAACGGGATCCACACTTGTTATCTAATTAAAGGGTAAGTTATCTAAAGCCTACTGCTAAACAGAAACGAAAAACAAAAGGAGACTCGATAGCACTGAAGGTGCTAGAAAGACACAAGAAAGGGGGGTTTGAATTGTGTATTTACTCTTTAACAACTTTTTGCTTCTTATCGTTAAGACGCTGAGATACTATCAGAGTTCGTTGAGAGACTCTGACTCGCGAAGTAACATTCATACTTGCCATGCATGAAGCATAAGAACCAACAAGAGTCTGAACGTAATATGCATTATTCAGAACTTGCAGAGCAGAAGCTTATCAGAGTTAAGTTGCAAGGTTCTGACTCGCTTATGTAAGGTTCTGATACTTAAAATAGAAATATAAACAATAACATAAAGCATAACAAGAGTAAAGAACATACGATATATCCTGGTTCACCTGAGCAACTCTCAAGCTAATCCAGTCCACCCTCCTCAGGTGATTTCGCCTTGAACACAAGGACTTAATCCACTATAATCCAACTGATTACAGATACACGGGCTAACACCGGTGACAAACACACAATGAACTGTTCAGGGATTCAACTTAATGAATATATAGAACATTGACCTGTAGGTTCCAATCTCGCACGATCTACTGCTAGGATTTCATAGCTAAACGTTCAGGGATCCATCACAATGAATATAATGCCTACTGACCCTATTTCAGGATTTACCACAATGACATTGTCTTCTCGAGTCTCCGATCACACTGACCACTCAAGGAATCCTAATTCACCAAGAATTAGTTATACAGGAGATTACAAAGATGCTTCTTAACAAGCAGATTACTCCTAAGTTTAAGTACATAAGAACACATATGTGTTCAAGCAAGATGTGTTGATTGTTGTTGTGTTGTCTTCTTCATCAACAGCTTCTGTACCAATTGATTGTTGTTGTTTTGATTTATGATCTTTGAGCTTCAACAACAATGGTCATGTGTAAATGGTGATAGCTTTGGATATTTTAAGTGTTACAACGAGAACTCGTCGTTGTTGCTATCTTCACACAATGACTTGATCAATTCTCCATTGATGGAATGAATCGATTGCACTCAGAAGTGAATACTCCTTTCTTTAAATAGCCCAGTAAAATATAGCCGTTTGAATTACTGTTGACTGTTGGAAAAGAGACGTTGTGTAATGATAAAGCTGTACTGACACATCTCCTTTTTACAGTGGAGGAAGTGACATGATATATCTTCTTGGGCGTTGTGTACAGTCTTTCACAATGGTAACATTTGTCTTCAAAACGTTAGAGGCTTCTGAAGGTAATTAATTGAAGCATGAGTAGAGACTTCTTAACAGGATATCTGAAACTCCAAGTCTTCAGTCTTTCGAAGTCGTCCATTAGGAATCAGCCTTTAGAACTTCAGCACTTGTCTTTAAATCCAGTATCCTTTACTACTTCAAGTTTTCCAAAACTTCAGAGCTGTCCATTAGGAATCCGTCTTCAGAGTGTCCAGCACTTGACCTTTGGAACCATGATCTTCAGAACGCATAAGTCTTCAGAGTCTTTCCGCACTTAATCTTCAGAGGTTTCAGCCTTCAGAACTTCAAGCCATTGGAATCTTCAGCACTTCGGATCTCTATAACATTATCTTCTTCAGAAGCTTCGCAATCTTCAGAATCACAACCACTTTCAGAGAGCATCCACAAGAGCATTGCAACAGCAATATCGGCATCCTTGGATCTGACTGATCATGATCAGATACAGAAGCATTCTTGCGACTTGTGTCACACATAGTAACTTCGCATATAATCAATTACGCACATCTGGCTGGTGCTTGTTGGATCTGATATCTTCTTTGATTATGATCTGCACATAACACACGTTAGAACATAAAATGGTTCTTTCACAAATACCATTGTTATCATCAAAACATAGTGTCGACTTGTAGAGACGACTCTTGCTCTCACAATCTCCCTCTTTTTGATGATGACAAAACCATGTATTTTGATTGAACATTTCATACAAGGTAATCACCAAAACTAAAAAAATTCAGAGTCCGGAACAACAGCTCCCCCTGAATGTGTTATCCCCAAAATTTTATCTGTGATCATCTAGAATCTCATATGATCCAAAGACTCACAAAATAACAATTTGAGTTTCCAGAACGTAGAATAGAAAATGAATACTTCTCTATCTTGTCTTTAAGGAGACAAAAGTCTTCAGCATCTGGACTAGTTCATAAGAACTTCCGTCTTCAGATCTTTAGAACTTAGTTCCTTTTAACGTTATATTAGAGCTCATAATCTTCAGAGTCATCTGAAGCATTTTCTACTTTTTAGTAGAATCATTTTAGCACATAACCAGAACAGTTCTTATCTAATAACATAGCCTCGCTATTTATCAGAAACAGACACTGTCTTAAGAAACTCCCCCTGAGTTTTAGACTTGATGAAGATTATAGATTTTAACATTTGAATCTTCTGGGTAGTCTCCCCTTAGTTTCCATAAGTCAGATATTGGGATCGTCAGAATCGTAATTCAGAAATATTAATTTAAAATCACCAATAAGATCATGACTTTTCAGAGTTTGACTTTGAACACAGGCCTTCATCTCAGAACCTTGTTACTGTCACAACTCAGTGGTTCATCAAAGCTTGATTCTTGATCAAATACCAAAATAACGTTAATTTAGTGATCAATCAACGCTTGATTCTGAATCTGATACCAAAGTTAATCAAAATTCTTAGACAGATACCAAAGTATGTTGAGTCTGATACCGACTGAAGGTATTCTCTTATATCAATTGAAAGGTATTTCCTGAGTGTGCCGAAATTGATACCAATAAGGGTATTTGAAAACTTTACAGCTTAGCTCTGATTGATATCACTACAGACTGAGTCTGATACCAATCTTTATATTCAAAGTCTGATTACCAATTGTTGATTTAGTCGAATACCAAATCATTTTCTTTTTCATTGGTTCTTGGTTAAATCAGAACTACTTCTTCTTGGATCTTCAATCCAGATCTTCAGGCAGTTCTTGACTTCTGATTTGCACAGTTCTTCTGAAAAGCATCTTGAGATGTAGACTTTGCTTTGACTCCTTTCAGAGCTTTCATTCTTCTGATTCTTATGTTCTGAATATCATATTCTCAGACAGCTTACAACTTCTGAACTAAGTGAAACAAAGATCATGATAACTTTGACTTTCAGAAAGTTCTCAACTTCTGAACAGTACTGGGTAGATCTGATTCTGAACACGTGTTCACGAAGTGTACAACTTCGATCATATGAACAAATAGTTCATAAGAACTTCTATCAGAGTTCTTCTTTCTTAACCTGTTCTAAGAATGCCTAGTGAACTTGTTCAGAGTTCCTCGGTTAAACATCAAACAACAAACGTTAGTAGAAAACGCATTTTATATGATTAATTCATTTGTTTGAGTTTGCATTCTTTTTAAGATTCTTCTTTTTAATCAAAATCATATTTCTATTTCTACCGCTTTTTGACATCATCAAAAAGTTTAGAGCATTTGAGCTTTCAAGCATTAAGCATAATTAGATTAATATGATAATGAGTAGTTTAACATAAAATAGTTTCAAAAGATATTTCATTAAATTCAAAGCATAGAGTTTTTAAAATCCTAACTAGTTCTTAGCAAACAAAACATAGACCTAACTAAAACAGGTTCCTAGGGTTTAGACTAAGAAGTGCCTAATGATGAGGAAGAGGATGAAGACGAGTTTTCAAACCCATCAGTTCTTGAGGCATGCAACTGTTTTTCTTCTGCATGTGTGACAGCTAATCTCTTGCTCTTCACAATTTCCTCTGAGATCCATTCATGGAAATCAGTCCAGATTTTTCTCATTTCTAAGGGATCTATGCTTGTACTAGAAGCATCTACTAGGCTTTGAATTCTTGTGATGGCATTATCCTTGAAGGATGTTAATGCATCATTGACAGTCTTTGATTCTAACGATCATCGTTAGGTTATGATAATGTTTTAGGTGTTTTAATCATTTTAAGCAATGTAATCATTTTAGAGAATGATACAGATTTTTTCATGCAGTTCTTAGAATGGAATCCTAAGATAAAGACTTTCGCATTTTTAAACCCAAAAGATATTTCATTCAATAGCTTAACAAGAATACATAGTGCAAGAATTATCATAACAAGCCAGACATTTATAACCCTATTCTATTTCTTCTCAGGAACTCCCAGAGAGATCCGTAAGATCCTTGGGAGAACATTCTGTGGTTACCCCTATGTGTTCTAGCCTAGTGATCACATCTTGAATCTCTAGGACTCGAGATATGACTCTTCCATATGGGATACTACGAGAAAGCTTGTTTTTAGATAAGAGAATTTGTTCTTTCAAGTGATTGAACATGGTTAGAGGGAGGTTTATTTTTCTTCTGTAGATAAGAAAAAAGATAAATAGTCGATCCGAATGAGTTAGCAATTGCCCTCCTATTTCTCTAGGTCGTAAATTTGTTTCCATTATTCTGTGCCAGACTTTAACTGAGAGATTGAGTGTGGAGACACAGTTGGAAGCACCACTTCCATGATGAATTTTGCAAATGAGATCATTGAAGATATTTCTTTCCTTGTAATCTTCAAGGGTATCACCGCTTTCATCACACTTGATTGCTTGTGCAATGACAGAGGGATTAATTATCACAGGGATTCCAGAGATGGTTGATTGAATGATGTGTTGATTATACACATTTGAAAACACATCAGCATTTACCCAGAATTCTTTGACACGGTCTGTGTAAATGAGACCTGGAAGCATGTCAAGATAACCTTCCCATTTCTGACATTGTAATTCAGACGAGGTTCTTATCAAACCAAGTTCTTTGAGAGAACTGGGGTTAATACAGTATTCATTCAGGATTTTTGACTTAGAGTATTCTCCCTTAGCAGCCATAGTTTGTGAGTTAGACATTTTTAGAGGTGATAAAACAATATAAAGAAAGAGATAGAACCACTAACTGATATAGGCTGGAGAAATGGACAAGAGAGAGAGCACACTGCCTTAAATAGGCGAAGAATAGTGTGAGCTAATGAGTGCTTGTGACTTCAAACGATAGGTTTTCATTTCCAAGGTTTTAGACGGGTTATAGGTACTAAGTCTGACGGTCTCTTAATCTTGGAAAGCCAAGAGATTACACATGGGATTCTCTAATTAACTTTTAGGCAGGAGTTAAGTATTTGCATTAAATGTATTTGATGAGTACTATTTGAAAAATGAAGAGACACAGTCCCTAGTTCCAAGAAATATTCTTTTGTATTTTTAATGAGTGCATAACCAACGATGCAAGCATATGGACTTTTACTATTTCCAATATTAAGGAGAATACTCACTTGGCAGTGCATGAGCACGCCTGGTTAATAGTTGTATGACTAGGTGACCAGCTATGATTGACAAGGTAGCACGCTTTCCAATTTCGTACTTAAACGTACAAACATATGTCATTTAATATGCGTATTTCAAGGAGAATTGAATGGTTGAGATATCCCTAATTAGAGAGCAGGGTAAGGCAGTTGAGAATTGGTTCTCCTATCTGAGATGACCCGAGGGAAGTTGAATTGATGTAATTTAACATCATTATTTCCAAGACTAACTAAATAGATGGAAAGACTCTAAGAGAGAGAGAGAGAGAGAGAGAGAGAGAGAGAGTTGGATTAAAATAAGAGTACTGGTTCATAGACTATAGGAGGTAGCCGACACAGAGTGATTTGACATGATGAGGATAATCTCACATATGAGACTGATTTACTCTAACTATTCATCATCCATACACAGATGCATACAGAGAAGAACATAAGAGTTTCTAACTATCTTTCTAACCTATTCTCTTGATATTTGACATGACATGACAAATGTTTTAAATTTTTAATAACATGTTCAAGTAGATTTATCAAAAGGCCATAAGTGGAGAAAAGAAAAAAAAATTGTACCTGAAAGATACTAGGATCTTTACAGACTATCTGATTGTTATCTATTCTACTCTAATCTTTCTTTCTTAGAAGGTATGAAGTCTTAATCGTGTCTCCATATGTATGCATTCCGTTCTGAGCTTTTGATCATCACCTTTTAGCTACAACTTCCTTCAGAGTGATCTGTTAATAGTTCCCTCATTCTGTAAAGGTTCATTTGTATTCTGGCTTCTGAAGAGTACAATTTATTTTCTGAACTTCTGATCCTGGTTTGAGAACTTGAATCAATCTACTCAAAAAAATCCTTTCCCTTTTCCTGTTCAGACCTATTCATCTGATTTCTGTGAATCAACCAATCAGAGACTCTGGACTTGATTGTCAGAAGGACAAACTTCCATAAAAGCTTTCTCATTTTTAGAAGGTCATTAGATTCAATTTTATCATAAACCATTGAGAGGTTGTTTGCTTATAGGATTTGATCTTCATCTCATAGCATCTTCTGACATTGTTTCTTTGAACAGATGCAGATTATGTTCAGAAATAAGTATCATCAAACATGTGTGTAACACAACATATAGTTTGCATGACATTTCTTGATCTCACAATGCTGATTTAACTTGGTTAGATTTAGTCTATCTAGGGATTTACAGCAAATCAGCTTCTAAAAGAATGTCAGCTGATTTCTTCATTCAGAAGGACATCAGCAACTTAAATCCTTTTGACTTCAAGAGATGACTTTAGTTAATGCATCAAATTGAACATCTTCTGATTTCGGATTAATGAGGTTCTGAGAAACTTATCAGATAGAATCTGACCAATCACAAATGGTTCAACTGAGATAGAATCTCAAGTTAACAAAACTTAATTATGATAATCAAGACTCAGAATTCTTTCTTAACAAATTCTTGATGACTCATTGGACATCATCTTCCTGAATATTCTTTCAGTTTACTGCAAAGCTTTCCAAGAAAACAATATTCAGTTCTTCATTGAATCTCTTAACTTCTTGATTAGTTAAAATTCAGATGTTGAGTTATTTTGAATTCTTCAGTTTTCTGAATTTTGCATACTTCATTCTGAAGTTCAAAATCATAGAACAACAATCTTTCTTCTTTACATGAAGAAGTTCTGAATGAGTTTTAAACGAGAAAGTCAAGGGTGGACCTAATCCGTTTCTTGAAAACATCTCAAAAACTCATAAAGAATTAATCTTCAGCAAACAAGACTTCTTATTTTCTGATGATTTAACATTGAGCAAAATACGTGGTTGATCCATACGTATCTTCTGAGATAAGCATTCAACAGATACTACTTCTTATCTGATGAATCTATCATATCAACTGATTCTTCAAACTTCATTAAAACTTAAGTGAGGAAGATTTAGATGTTGACAACTACAAAAACTTCCAGAATCAGTGACTTGCTCAAGTAATCCAGTTGACTACAATTTTGTACACAGTCAACTTCTGAGTTGTTACAGAAATTGTAAGTGGATTGAAATCTCACCCAGAGTATTTCTAGGCACCGCATTTGGATCTTTTTCTGACACTGTTAAGTGTTAGATATCCATCAATAACAGAACCGGAGCTCTGATACCAATTAAAGGTGTGAGAAAGACACAAGAAAGGTGGGGGGGGGGGGGTTGAATTGTGTATTTACTCTTTAACAACTTTTCGCTTCTTATGGTTAAGACGCTGAGATATTATCAGAGTTCGTTGAGAGAATCTGACTCGCGAAGTAACATTCAGACTTGCCATGCATGAAGCATAAGAACCAACAAAAGTCTGAACACAATATGCATTATTCAGAATTTGCAGAGCGGAAGCTTATCAGAGTTAAGCTGCAAGGTTCTGACTCGTTTATGTAAGGTTCTAATACTTAAAACAGAAACATAAACAATAACATAAAGCATAACAAGAGTAAAGAATACACGATATATCCGGGTTCACCTGAGCAACTCTCAAGCTAATCCAGTCCACACTCCTCAGGTGATTTCGCCTTGAACACAAGGACTTAATCCACTATAATCCAACTGATTACAGATGCACGGGCTAACACCGGTGACTAACACACAATGAACTGTTCTGGGATTCAACTTAATGAATATAACGAACATTGACCTGCAGGTTCCAATCTCGCAAGATCTACTGCTAGGATTTCACAACTAAACGTTCAGGGATTCATCGCAATGAATATAACGCCTACTGACCCTATTTCAGGATTTACCATAATGACACCCAACCATTTTCTTCTCGAGTCTCCAGTCACACTGACCACTCAAGGAATCCTAATTCACCAAGAATTAGTTATACAGGAGATTACAAAGATGCTTCTTAACAAGCTGATTATTCCTAAGTTTAAGTACATAAGAACTCATAAGTGTTCAAGCAAGATGTGAGCAACAACTCCTTGCTATCTTAAGAAACTACAAAGATGTATGTTGATTTGAAGATTGTTGACATCTTGTAGATCTTCTTCTTCTTCGTCTTCTTGGTTGAGCAAGCTTTGAGCAACAACTCCTTGCTTCAGATCTTCAATGTAGCTCAGACGAGAAGGTGGTTGATGACTTGACTGATTTGCAATGTTGTCTTCTTCATCAACAGCTTCTGTACCAATTTATTGTTGTTTTGTTGATTTATGATCTTTGAGCTTCAACAACAATGGCCATGTGTAAATGGTGATAGCTTTGGATGTTTTAAGTGTTACAATGAGAACTCATCGTTGTTGCTATCTTAACACAATGACTTGATCAATTCTCCATCGATGGAATGAATCGATTGCACTCAGAAGCGAATACTCCTTTCTTTAAATAGCCTAGTAAAATATAGCCGTTTGAATTACTATTGGCTGTTGGAAAAGAGACGTTGTGTGATGATAAAGCTGTACTGACTCATCTCCTTTTTACAATGGAGGAAGTGACATGATATATCTTCTTGGGCGCTGTGTAGAGTCTTTCACAATGGTAACATTTGTCTTCAAAACGTCAGAGGCTTTTGATGGTAATTAATTGAAGCATGAGTAGAGAATTCTTAACAAGATATCTGAAACTCCAAGTCTTCAGTTTTTCAAAGTCGTCCATTAGGAATCAGCCTTCAGAACTTCAGCACTTGTCTTTAAATCCATTATCCTTTACTACTTCAAGTCTTTCGAAACTTCAGAGCTGTCTATTAGGAATCCGTCTTCAGAGTTTTCAGCACGTGACCTTTGGAACCATGATCTTCAGAATGCATAAGTCTTCAGAGCCTTTCTGCACTTGGTCTTTAGAGCCTTTAGCCTTTAGAACTTCAAGTCATTGGCATCTTCAGCACTTCGGTTCTCTATAACATTATCTTCTTCAGAAGCTTCGCAATCTTCAGAACCACAACCACTTTCAGAGAGCATATACAAGAGCATTGCAACAGCAATATCGGCATCCTTGGATCTGACTGATCATGATCAGATACAGAAGCATTCTTGCTTCTTACGACTTGTGTCACACATAGTAACTTCGCATATAATCAATTATGCACATCTGGCTGGTGCTTTTTGGATATGATATCTTCTATGATTATGATCTGCACACAACACACGTTAGAACATAAAATGCTTCTTTCACAAATACCATTGTTATCATCAAAACATAGAGTCGACTTGTAGAGACAACTCTTGCTCTCACAAGGACTTCGTCGTCCTAGGCCTACATATTCCCTCGTTCAATGGGAAAGTCAGAGTCAACGTAGTTTGGAGGACTACGGGTGAATGGGGAAAGTTGCTCGCCAAGACATCGTCGTCTTAGGCCTACGTAACCTCAATCGAACGAGAAAGAGGAAGTCAGAGCAGTCGTAGTTCGACCTACGAAACCACAGTTTGGTTAAGTGTTTTTTTATGAGCGACGTTAGGTTCACGTCCGGTAGTTAGGGTCGATTCCTGTTTGCGACAAAATGGAAATAACGTGCTCTTTTTTTAAAATGATTTGAGACCCATCCCGAAGGATAAAAGACTTGCACTTTGATTTGTGTATTTTAGACAGAAGTGAGTTAAATTCATTTGAAACTTGTATTGCACTAAAGTCTATGACATAGGAGCGAATGCGTCGCATGGTCGCCCCCAAACGGGACGTATGCTAAACACTCTAGAAAAGTGAAGGGAGACCCCTCTTTCCTCATTTCCCATGTACTTAAGGCTCGTGGTGCACAATACTCGTTGTATGTATTAAGTGTTTTGAACTTGTTTTGAGATGAGAAGAGAAATGACTTAAAGGTTGAAAAGAAAACAACTAGGGGAAACTAGATCCTAATGTTGTCATGCACAATGATCCTAAAGTTGAGATAGAAGGGAATTCTACCTAATGTTAGCATGCAAAGAGATAGACCTAAGGTTAAGGTTTAAAAGGGACTATCCTAATCGTTATCACGCAAAGGATTGAAAGCCTAATGTCTCTCCCACCTCTAACTTAATCAAAGATTAAGTTGAGCTAGGAATCCTAAGGGATCATGTGAACAAACACAAGTAAACATTATACTAATCAATCACAAACAAAATCAAACTCAAGCCTTAAACAAATCTCAAGGTTCAAAATAAAAGAAAGAAGAAAGAGATGGAGGAGAAGATGCAACATCAAGTAATTCAAGAAATGAGAATAACATGAGCAATGAGCAATGCAAGCATCATATTCCATCATTCAAGACAAACACCAACACCAAGTACATAAACTTCAAACCAAACTCCAAGAATAAAATTCAAAACAAGTAGGCAAAACAATGCACCAATGAACACACAAATGACTTAAACCCAAACAAGAAGTATTATCAACCAAAAAACAAAGTAAAGTGAGGCCAAATGATATGAGAACTAAGATGGGGCAGTAGTTAAGTCACATCACATTCATTTCATGTTAATGATCAAAGAAAGAGCAAGAAGGTTCAAGGCATGCATCTTAACAACATTCAATCATTTGTCAACAAAAAAGCTCATGTAAGACACACTTCAAAAGATCAAGCATGTGAGATTTTGGAATGAATCAAAGTATGGCAGTAGAATGATCATGTATATCAATCCAAACATCAATTCATGAATGGCAAGAAGTAACACCAAGGATCAACTTCAAAACATGCATCAAAACTAGGCAAACATCCACTTAAATCATCCATATAAGAAACAAATGATCATGTGAGACAATAAGTGAGAAATGATCACACCATGGACATCAAATCAAGAGGATCAGAATCTAAACATGTCATTCAAAACAAACAAAAGTCCACAAGCATCCATTAGATCATACAAGAAACATCTCAAAAGAACTAGGTCAAGAACATCGAAGGAGTAAGGCCAAAACATTGTCAACTTGGAAATTCAACCACAAATAGGAAAATTATCAAATGAAAGTGAATCCAAAGCTTAAATAAATTTAAGATAGTATTTGATCACATAAAATAATAATTTCAATCTTCACTTAAGTACAAGTGGTCAAAAAGAAATCAAACTAGGTCAAACATCAAGCATGTGTCATTCAAACTCAAGTCATATATAGGCATCAATAAAAAATAGTAACATGTCCTATAAAAATCCAAATAAATGCTCAAACTCATTTTATATCCATCAAGAACAAGTGTGCAAAAGATCTCAACAAGAATTGTAAAATTGCATCACAAATTGGATCAAAACATTTCACATAGCAAACTAATCGATCAATAATCGAGGAGCATCCAAAACCAAGTTATAAGTAATCAAAAATTCAACACCAAAGCATAAAAATGGAACCCAAACAATGATAATTTAAGTTTCAAATCATTTGAAAAATATTGGATCAATAAGGCACCTCAAATTCATCAAAAACCAAACCCTAATCACAAGGGCAAACATGGAAAACACTTTTCAAAATTAATTCCAAATAAAATAGAAAAATAGATTGAAAAATAAAATAAAAATCAAGAAAATTAACTCAAGATGTTGAAGGACCATAAACACATTTTTATGTATTTTTATCATGATTTTATCAATTAAAATGAAAATTAAATGGAAAAGAAAAGAGAAATAGAAAAAAGGAGATCATGGCATTGGGGGGGGGGGGGGGGTGCATAAGCAATAGCAGCCACAACATGGATTAGTTCAAACACGCATGGGCCTAAAAAAATAGGGGGTGTGGAAATGAAAAAACATTAAGCCCAATACAATTAAATATTCAGAAACGAAAAACAGCCACGCGTGCATTTCACTAATACACGCTGGCTCCACGCAAGCGCCACATAGGCTGGTTAATAAGTCCTGCATACGACTCATCAGTGTAGCGAGCGATTTTGGTCGTGGTTATTAAGCACTGTCGCTCTGGGGTACTACAGGTCGATTCATTTTTTATCCTATTAAGCTGACTAAGGAAGGGAAATAGATGTCTCCAATTAACCCTGCTTGCATACTGAGTTTAAACAGGTGTCTGTTGGTTTACAGATGCGGTTTAGATTGTGGGCCTCTCTCTGCTTATTTTGTTAAGAATGAAATGATGGGACTATTCATGGGGATTTTGGATAGGTACTGGATTTGATGTTTTTAATTAGTGTGCTCGCTAAGATTTTTCAATCTTATGCCTACGTATTCCCGTTTAACGAAACAGGGAAATCAGAGCGATCGTAGTTCCTCCTATTCTATGGGAGGAAAAATGTCGTTTTGGTGTCTTGTTAAAAGCCCAAGACGTGAAGCTAAAGGTGGTTTGTATCTTGTTCAAAGTCCAAGATGTGAAGCTGAAGGGTCTATTTGTATCTTGTTCGAAGCCCAAGATGTGAAGCTGAAGGGGTTTGACTTTAGAGAGAATTTGTCATCTCTAAGGGGGATATTTGGTCTGTTTGTCATAACTGTTGGGTGACTGATTATAAAGGAGAATTACTTTAACTGGGATATGTGAATCCATTAATGCCATAATTTCCTTTATAGGTGATTTTTAACCTGAAGGAGAATACTTTAACTCAGTTTAGAGCAATGCCATCTTTCCTTAGGAATTTCTCATGCTAAAAGAGGGACAGTAGCGTGGATGTAAATAATCCAGAGGCTTGCCGCTTACAGCAATTAGATGGGGGAAAAGGAGTTGTTGATGTTTGTATACTGTGAACGAGGCACGACTTTTGATGCTAAAAGGTTGATTGACTTAACAGGGGTTTCCTTATACAAAGCCTAAGAGGAGGCTATTGACCCAACAAGAGGGTGTTTTTATGTGTCTCGTACGAAGCCCGAGAGAGAGGCTAAAAGGTGTGACTCAACAAGAGAGTCTTTTATACTCAACAAGAGAGTGTTTTTGTATCTCATACAAAGCTCGAGATGGAGGCTAAAGGTGTTTGACTCAACAAGAGAGTCTTTGAACCTCGTACAAAGCCCGAGATGGAGGCTGAAAATGCTTGACTCAACAAGAGAGTCTTTTATACTCAACAAGAGCGTTTTTGTATCTCGTATGAAGCCCGAGATGGAGGCTGATGGTGGAGTGACTCAACAAGAGAGTCTGAAAAGGTTAGCTCTACTGGGGAGAATCATTGTACAAAGCCCAAGAGGAGGCTAGTGTGCTGGTGACTGTTTCAGTTTAGTGACAGGTCCAGTGTGTTAGATAAAGAGAAAATCAGTTCTTATATGGGTAATGTTGTACTCAGGGATTGATCGGAGGATCAGGGTTATTTCCTGTTCTTTAAGGAAACGGGAAATCCCAAAAGGTATTGAGACTGTCCAAGTCTACGGGTGTTTTGAGAAATCGATTCTCAGGTAGCGAATGATCCTTGTATGATGCCCAAGAGAAGGCTGGTATGTTAAGGGATGAAGGTCACCCCATTAACTGGTTTGACACTTGACTCAGAAAGACAGCTCTAGCAAATTGATGACTAGGTTCTGTTCCTATACCTGAAGAGGTCTCTGGGTCCTTGTACTAAGCCCAAGAGAAGGCATGAGAGCTTTTAAGAAGCCGAAGGGTCCTTGTACAACGCCCAAGAGGAGGCGGGGATGCTTTTAAGAAGCCAGTGGGTCCCCAAACCCCGAGAAGTTCAAGACAAGCCATTCACCGAGAATAGATCAAGCCAGGAAAGTCTGAGAATTTGGAAGAAACTCAAGAGATGCCATTCACGGAGAAAAGATCATCCCTGGGGAGTAGAGTTTCTTTGATAATTTCTAAGGGTGACAGTCTGAGAAAGGGTTCACCGAGAATGCTGCCTTTCACGTCTCCATATTATTTAACCCCAAGAGGAGGGAAGACTGTGTCTGGTAATCCTATGGGGATCTAGTTTTGTTTGTATTTAAAAAAGTGGAAAAAATAGCAAAAAGAGGGTTGGGCCGAGGGGGATTCGAACCCCAGACCTCTTGTGTATAGGGCGCGCGCCTTACCACTGGGGTGGTGATACATCCGTTGATAGAAACACAACCACAAATATACAAGGCATGCCTTGTTTTTGGCCTGGCCCAAGGCAAGGCAATGCAAGATTTTGGTTGAAAACGTGAAGGCCATAACTTTTTCATTTCTCCATGGATTGGGATAAAATTTAGGTCTATCCTACCTAGAATTTCACAAGGAATCCAATGGTGGTGGTATTTTTTTCAGATCATGCTCCTATTGAAAAACCCGATAGTGGTTTTGAAATAGGCCATGATTTGCATTTTCTATGCCTTCTCTTGGTACAAGCATGAATTACATGATAAATTGGTGCAAACATAACACATATAACATGTATAAGGGATGCATGATCAGTGGGCATCAAAAGAAAGCATGGTTCAAAGAATCCAAGTTGTGATGCTTACCTCTTTTTAGAGCTTTTGTGAAATCTGCCAAGCCACTTATTCCAGAAATGATTTGATGCTTTGAACAACCTCAAATGATCCCTTAAAAGCTTTTAGGATGGTTGGAATCAGCTGGAAACCTCAGGAACAAGTTTGAGCTCTTTCTTGCAAAAGGGGCAAAAGTGGCCAAAATAACAACTCTCTCAAATGGTGTTCCAGACGGGGGGAACCATTTGGGACAGTTCAAGGATGATATTTGGAGTGTGTTTGAGGTTTTATCTAGTTTGGAAAGTGACTGAATCAAGACATGGCTTGAAAAATGCACAAAAGTTCTATTTTGAGGTTTTGAGAGGTGACTTTGTGATTTTGGTGTTACAGGTCACTTGTGAGAGTTTGGACAGCTTAGATATGATATATTGGATGTGTTTGGATCATAAGCTGTGGTGGAATTGCTCTCTAACTCAAAAACTCAGAGTTACCTTTCTAAAGAAGGTATTTTTGCCTGGAGAAAGAGATTTTGCGGAAAACAAGTGTTGTAGTGCTTTGGTGTACTCAAACTGAACACAATTGAGCTCTATTTATAGTAGAGCAAGTTTGTTTTGGCTGTAATAGTGAATGGCAACTGCAGCAGAGGTTTGGCCAATGTTGAGCAATGAGAATCCAAGTCTCCTCTAGCCATTGACTAGAGGTTAGGGCACAGGCTGCTGGTTGCCTTGGTCTTGGATAAGTCTTGACTGAATTCAGTTGGAAATGGCTCAGTCCATGCCACCTTGGTGCATCCATTGAATGCTCCAAAACAAAATTGGAGTCTTGTCCCCTCTTTAGGGATTTCTAGGTTTGGCATGCTATTTTTAGTTCCAAGGACTTGGGAGGCTTGAGATCAGAGTTGGTTCCTCCTTGGTCTGCCCTTGAGGTGTTCAGATGGATAAGTGTGTTTGTCATTTACACAAATTTGGCAAATCGAGCAAAATGCACAAATCTGCCTTGCTTTGGCAGTTTTCATCAAGGCATGTTGCCATTGTCACATCTCATGGCTTAAGTAGAATTTGATGGAGTTCTTGGCCATTTTGGAAAGCCCTCATATGATACAACAACTGTTTGATCATAATTGGTTTTGATTCTTTATGTATCCAAGTGAAAAATGCCCCTACATTTGGAAAAAAGTGAAGGCAGATTCCGACTTAGTGAAAATTTCATTAAGTGTTGGAAAAAAGTGACATTTTCACTTTTTGTGATTTTGATCATTCCATAACTTAAAATCCATGAGGAATTGGAATGAGTTATGTTTGAAGCTTTTGTAGAGGGCCATGAAAGCTACAAATCCAGCTTTGAATGGGGAAAAATGGCCTTGTGGTTTAGGAGTTATGATCCTCTAAAGTTGGTACCCTAGCCACTTTGTTCCATAACTTAGAAAACTTTCTAAGTTTTTATGGTTACCCCTTTTACAAGTTATCCCACTTTTCTTAATTTTTCTTTATGAATGATGATTCCAATCACACATTAACATCATTTTAGGGTTAAAAAACCATAAATTGTGAAAAATCTCAAAAAGTCAAAGTTGACTTTTGTGCACAGTTGACTTTTTGTTAGATGGATTCCAAACTGTGCGATCCTCTATGAAATCAAGTACTTGACCTAAATTAAACTTGATGGATTGATTTCATAGGTGTTATAGGGTGTAATGAATCATGTCCTAGGGTTTGGGAACATGTCCTGGTCAAAAGTCAAAGGTACAGTTGACTTTTTATGCGAAACCCTAACTGTGGTTCTGATGAACTTGAAACTTGTGAACCAAGCTTCTTGGATCAATCCATTGTTACAAATGGATCAATGTGGTTTATTAGAGACCCTCAAATCCTCCTTTGAGGTCTTGGCTCATGTTTTTTCTGAAAAGTCAACTTAGGGGTGAATTAGGTCAAGAAACCCTAATTCATGATTTTTTGATGAATGCATCCCCTGAGGCTAAATTGACTTGATGATTGGGTTTAAGATGTCCCTTGGAGCATCTAAGGTTATGCTTTAAAGCATTGGCTCATGCCCAGAGGAAAATTCCCATCTGGAGGCCCTGGTCGACCAAAACCCTAATTTGGTGACACTTGCGATCTTGAGGCTTAATCCACCTGGAATGCTGCAACATTGTGCTTGATTCTTGCTATGGGAGTCCTCTTGATCCATTGTGGATGTTTGAGAGGTTAGACAAGTTGAAGATCATGTCATTCCTTGATTGATCTTTTGTCTAAAAGCTCTGAGAGGGCTTGAAATCCTGATTATTGTTTGTAGTGGATGCTCACCCATCTTTGGGGAGACTAATGAGGCATGATGGCCCATCCATATTGTGATGATGATTTGCACAATGATGGGAAATCTTAGTGGTCAAAATTTGGGGTATGACAATCAGCATGCCACATAAGATGCCAGAGCACTAGCTCCGGCCATGTTTCATCAAAACACGCAGATCCAAGCATCATCCTGGACGATTTTTTATTCTGAACATGAATTAGCAATCATTTTCAATAACACATACTCTAACACCATGAAAACACACCACGAAAAAATGATGATTATTCTGAAAGTTTATCAAATTGACACAAAAAGCAAAGAAACATTGCCTACTTCATGGTAGGACTTTGGCACAACTAAACACGAGCTGAAAACATGCTTAGAAAAGAAGGAAAAAGAGTTGGAAAGAATACCTAACGGAGCAGCTTCGTTGGCTCTTGGGCTACGTGTGAATGGAGAAAAAATCTTATGGAAAAGCTTCTTTGAGCTTCAGGGATGATAGATCAAGCTTCAAAATGGACTGAAATATTGGGAATAATGTGATTCGAAGAGAAAAAGTTTGAAGGTGATGAAGCTTTTTCTGAGCAATTCTCCTGCAAAGATCTTCCTCTCCCCCGTTTTAGGGTTTGTGTTGGGTAAATATAGTGGATTAGGAGTGGTTCTTGGGCCTGATATTAGGTGGAAAGTTTGTTTGGGAAATTTGCCAAAAAATAACTATCATGAGCATCACACGGGTTTTACCATTGTGGGGGTGTACTAGTTGAGCAGAATGGGAGAGTGTAGGGAGTGGAATGAAGGGAAACGTGGGCCAGTGTGCTGAGCATGGTTTGTTGTACACTTATTCCTTTCCATATTTGAACAAAAAATGCATGGGGTGCATGGTGACTTGGTGTGATGGTTTGTTCACTTTAGGTAGTGTTTTGGCAAAAATAGTGTAGTACAAGTTGTGTGAAGGTAGTACATAAAGCCATACTGCAAGAAAAACAACTTCATGCACCATAAGAACCTATCCATGTGAGCCACTTTAAAGGATGATAAATGAATTGAAATCAAACCCATCTTAAAGTAGGAAGATCAATGAACAAAAAACATGTTGAAACCAACTTGAAACAATGCTTGGATTCTTATGAAAAATTGGTTTGAAAAGATGTCCACAAAACTAACTCATGATACTTAGTGAAATTTCACTAAGTTACCTATTTGAAATCCAAAATTGTCACAACTTGAAAGCATCATAACTCTTGATTCACACATCCAAATGAGGAATTCTTTACATGGTTGAAAAGCTTGAAGAACAACCTAAAACTTTCATGTTGGCATGGAATTGAGATGAGGTTAGGATCTTGATGAAAAAACCTTGGAAAGTTGGTTCAAAAACTTGCTGATTTGGCATGATGAAAAACCCTAACTTTGTGACCTCATAACTTGAGTTCTACACATCCAATGTAAGAGTTCTAGTACTCAAAAAAAGCTAGAAGAATGCTCTACAACTTCCATGTGAACATGATTTCAAGATGAAGCTTGGAAGTCATTCAAAAATAAGCTAGAAGGTTGGTACAAAATCTGACCTTAAACACTTAGAAAAAATTCTAAGTGTTGGAAAAAATGTTTGAAATGTCCAAATTCTAACAACCATAACTTGCTCAAAAATGATCTAAGAGAGATGAATTTTATATGGTTGGAAAGCTTGAAATGAGCACTACAACTTTCATTTTTGACAAAAAATGAAAAGGAATCTTGAATATGGAGAAAATTGGCTTTGAAAGTAGCTGTAAAATATGAAAACTTGCCAAAAATAGTAAGTCTCTAAAAACCCTAGTTTCCAAAAATGGCAATTCTCTTAACTCTTGATTTTTCATAATTCCCTTGACATTTCTTGATCAAATTCCACTCATTGGTCATATTTGACACGACAAACACAAAATTGACCTCAAAAAGTCATGAATTGACTTTTTCCTTGCACAATTGACTTTGTCCCCAATTCTACCGATTCACAATAATCTGATCAATTGAAGGCCCTCTGATTCAAATTGATGATCAATCTTTCACCCCTAGACACTTGAGCACATATGGGAGCCCATGGAATCAAGTCTTGCTCAAAGAATTAGAAATAAACTGATTTGATCACAAACCCTAATTTTGGTCCAAAAAGATAGGAGATGGATGCACATCTTCAAAACCTTAATTCCTCTGAACATGATGGAGAATCCCTTGAACAAAGATGATTTGTGCAACAAAAGGATGATGAGACTTCAAAATTCCTGCCCATGGAGGAGCCACACACCCAAATATCCAAAAAACCCTAAATTGATGACTAAAAATAGAAGAAGGTGATCCACTTCAAACCTCTTGCCAAATTCAACCATTTGAGGAAGTGATGTACATATTAGGATGCCTTGAGACATAAGAAACCCTTGTGGCTTGAGTGATAGTGATATTGAGAACATCTGTTCCCTTGATGCCTTGAACAAAGTTCCTTTATCTTGAATATAATCTCTTGCTTGAACCTCTAAGAAACATACTCTCCTCTTGAGCTAACCAATATTCCTTGATCCCATGCTTAGAACCAATGATATGTACAAATGATAATGTAAAATGAAATGAAACATAAGCCAGTTAGAGTTAGAAACATGAGGGAAAATTTTGGGGTGTTACACCCGTCGAGCCTCTTAGTCGACGTCGACCTTTCTCGACGCTTTTGTCTGTGGATAAAAGTTTTCTCTCTTTGGTTGACTTCTTCTTTCCCCATTCAAAATTTTCTAGCTAACAAATTGCCCCCTAAAAGGCCAATTTCAACCGAGATTATCTTCGACTGAGAAATTGGTGTTTTATCCTTGCCAAATTTCGACTTTATGACCAATCTGCTGACATCACGCATAATGATCACAAATTTCTGCGTCGTAATTTTCAAGGAGCACTCCATCACTTTTCATCATGATTTTGGCTATTCCCTAGGTCGTGGGTTTCTCAGCTACACCCACTAGCTTTCCTACTACAGTGGAACGAAACTGTCACAACTGTCATCGACTGCCACTTGGACATCATTACCGTTTAAGCTTTGTGCTTATAAATACTCCTTCTACCTATTTCATTTCCTTTCTTCTTCTTCCTCGCGCTCGTTTTCTGCAAATTTCAAATAACTCTCAGAGAAACACAATCTTCTTCGTCTTCTTTCTCTTCCTTCACATTGCTATGGCGTCTACTACTCACAATACTAGTAACAACCCTATAGCCTTCGTTCTTATTGAAGAAGAAGGTCTAAAAACCATTCCTCAACCAATGTCAGATGATAATTCAACGGTGACAAACTGACAGTGACAAATGCTCGTTCCTTTCGTTGTTGTTGAGAAACTTGTTGCCTTACATGGGCCATATCCAGATGAAAGGACCCACTCCAAAAGGTTCAAGAATACTTCCCTTGCTATACTTCCTCCATTCCACCTGCTTTCTAGAAGAAGGGTTCTCTCGATTTGAAGTTCATGGATCCAAATGCCATGGTTTTTTGGTCGATGCCTACTCCTGGTAACAAGGATTACTTGGCCTGGCTCGGCAAAGTTCAAAGCAAGCGTCAAGAACTCTGGAAAACAGCTGGCATCTTCGACGCCATCCAGATATAGAGACATGCCCACAAAGTCAATCCATGTGTTCTTCTTACTTCGATTTACTTCTGGGAAGGTTCGACTAACACCTTCCAACTCCCTTGTGGTATGTTAACTCCTACGCTGTTCGATGTGGCAGGCATTACTGGCCTCTCACCTTTGGGTGAAACCTTCGACCCAACTCTTTCGACTGAAAATACTTTCTCTTTCAATTGTGCAAGCCTCAAACACTACATCGAAGACCACCATGTATAAGACTCTGAGGAGGTTTCTGACAGGGAACACATTTCTTTCTTAACTCTTTGGCTCTCCTACTATGTGTTCTGTCTTGGCTCTTTCACTACTACGAAAAACCCATTTTACAACGGTTGGGAATGACATATAATGACGCGGGCGAAGGCGTTGTTATGTAGATTTTCGTTGTAAGTTCGATGTTTCTACAACGGTCTGCAAATCGTTATTGAAAGGCATGACGCGCGCCATATATCACAACGGTTATGATAATAAACCATTGTGATACATACACTTAGGTACTGGGTTCGAAACCCATCAGCAGCGAATTATGTAAAACATAAATTACCTATGATCTCGGTTACAATAGATAACCGTTGTTGTAAGTACCATAAGTTTATTATATTAAATGTAGATTGCTTGTTTTCCAAACACCTCACTAAAGAAATATACATGGAATCAATTTGATGAAGAAGTCTATAATCTGCAAATTAAACTGTTCTTGAAAACCAACTTAAACAAACCAATGTTTTCTGATTGCATTCGTCTCATCGTGTATTTCACGCTGTTTTACTTATATATTGGTTTATTGATCTGACTCCTTCGATATATCGCTATCTTAGATTATAGTTAAATTTCCATAAGAACAAGACATTGGATAATCTGCCTCATCATCATCATTTACCATCATAATTTTTATAATCGGAAGTTTTACGATTATAAGTGTTGATGGAGAGGCAGATTAACTAATAATTTGTTGTTAATGAAATTTAACTATAATGGAAGATGGCGATGCATCTAAGGAGCCAAATCATTATACCATAATATATATATTAAACATTATGAGATGAACGATGAGAGGGATGCAATTCGAAAACATTGATTCATATAAGTTGATTTTCAAATACAACTTAATTTGCAGATTATAAGTATCTATGTCAAATTAAATGAATGTATTTTAAGTGAGGGTTAGTGAAAAAAACAATCTACATAGAATATAATAAACTCAAACAACATTCTATACTAGATCCAGATATTATAAACTCATATAATACGCTTGCTACCACCAGCAAACTTTAAGTGAGGGTTAGTGAAACAAACAATCTAAATAGAATATAATAAACTCAAACAACATTCTATACCAGATCCATATATTATAAACTCATATAATACACTTACTACCACCAGCATCATCACCCTGTATCATCCCCTTAACCTGTAAGGAAACACAGCAAACTTCAAAAATGAGCATCCTCAGTTGAAAACAAACCCTAAAACCATAATCCAGTGAAGAGTAAAGAGAGGAACAGGAATAACGCACCTTTTAATGAAACTAATCGCAGAACAGGAATCAATTATGATGTTCAACTAGTTTGGGAAGCAATGAAAAAGGAATACAATGAGGAAGAAGCTTACACAAAAGCTTCATACTTCTTATATTTCTTTTCATTGTTTCTAAAACTAGATGAAGTTTGCTTACACTGTTGTTTCTTCATTTACTAACATCTTGTTCGTGAAGCTATGACAAAAAAGTATAAGGTGGATGAAGTTTCCATCATAGCTTCATGCTTCTTATACTTGTTTCCATAGCTATACAAACATTATGAAGTTTCCAAAGTATGGTCTTTGTTAAGGTAGTGAAAACGAATATGAAAAAATGAGAACAATCAACAAAAACAACATGGAACAAACGAGATAAAGGGAAATATCTAACAATAGATGGAAGAAGAAGAATATATTAATGTATGAAGCACAAGATTCATGGCTAATGGTGAAAACGAAGAGAAAAAAATGGGTTCTAGGGTTTCACTTTGAAGGCAACGACGCTACTGTCAATAAGTGAAAGTGAAAGTTATTTCGCTTATATATGGGTAAACTATTTCACAACGGTTAACAATACCAACTGTATAGATAGGTATTTATTTATTATAAATATGTCACTACGGTTAACCAGAAGAACCGTAGTGATAACCCTTTTATCTGTGAATTTTAAAATAAATAAAAATCGTATAGATAGGTATTTATTTATTATAAATATGCCACTACGGTTAACCAGAAGAACCGTAGTGATAACCCTTTTATTTGTGAATTTTAAAATAAATAAAAAAGAAAAGGTGCGCCTTAACGTTAAAGGAATAAAATATTTTATGGCGTTGAGGTTCGTACCGACGAAAGTTTGAGTATATCACACGGTGTAGGGAAAAATCGTGGTGACCATGGCGTCATTGAATGCGTGTTTTGTAGTAGTGTTTGGAGATAGCTAAGAGCTTTATTGGTTTGTGTTAAGTATTAACAAGTGTGAGTAGTGTGGATAATAGTCCCACATTGGATAGGAATATGGTGACTTGAGCATTTAAAAGTGGGAAAACCCATACACCTATCACCTTAAGGTTTTGGGTGAGTATGTGGTGTATCTCCCACAAAGGTGTTGCTCTAGAAAAAGAAATCCCACAATGTTCAATGCTCTCTAGTAGAAATATTCCCCTAACAGTGGTATCAAAGCCTGGTTCGAGGAAGGGACCGGCTCACTTGTACCGAAAGTACTCCCCACAGGTGGTGGTTAGGAGGTGTCCCATTGAAGAGTGTCAATGGCGGTACAAGGGTGCAGTTGCACAGTTGAAGTTTCCGCTTAAGGGGGAGCATTGTGGATAGACTCACACTTAAGGGGGAGTGTTAAGTATTAACAAGTGTGAGTAATGTGGATAATAGTCCCACATTTGATAGGAATGTGGTGACTTGAGCATTTAAAAATGAGGGAACCCATACACCTATCACCTTAAAGTTTTGGGTGAGTATGTGGTGTGTCTCTCACAAAGGTGTTGCTCTAGAAAAAGAAATCCACAATGTTCAATGCTCCTTAGTAGAAATCTTCCCCTAACAGAGTGGTATAGTAGGGGGTGGAAAAGAAATAAGAGGTGCATGAATGATGGTAGTGTGGATATGAGAAAATAATGACAGCATTAAAGGAAAAGAATTCAATGTTCTTACAATAATCAATTAACTAAATCCTTTAGAAGAACAAATCTAATCAAACCTAAACTTTTACAAATTAAAACTATGAAAATAATGAATCTAAACAGATACCCAAGCATGCAGTTTTAAACGATAAAGAGAGAGGGAGATAAGGAGAGAGTGCACCAGGATATATACTAGTTTGGTGATATCGTTCTCACAGGTACCTACATCTAGTCTTCGACGGAGAACCATCGAAGAGTTATTTCTTCCATTAAAACAATATAGAATTTTGGTTCTTGTTGCATGAGATGTGTATTTTGTTGTTGCATGTTGAGTTTGCTGGATTCTATCTTTGTGATTGGCTATGTGTTATTACCATTTGTTCATTCTGTTTTTGTCCCACTTCCTTTTTGATTTTGTCAAAGGGGGAGAAAGGATTATCGTTTGAAAACAATAATTTGTGTGGTTAAGTAATTGTTGCAGGGGGAGCATGACTCCGCTTCACTCAAATTAATCGGGTTACCAAGCATAAAAAAGGGGGAGACTGAAATAACTCATGATCTGGATATCGATTACTTCGCTATTTTGATGCTTTGCTTATATTTGTCGTTTAATTTGAGTTCCCTCAGTTATTAATCATCAAACACATGCTAGAGTATTTTATCCATGCATTTATTAAGTTAACTATGTGTCTTAGCTATGTGAATTGATTCAGTTGTCTTTCTGACTTGATTCAAAGCCTTTGTGTTTCCTGACTCGATTCAAGGCTTTCATGAATTGATTCATGAAAGTGCCTCAAAAGTCCATTTAGATTCTGTTTGTGCAAATCGAGTCAAAAGCAATTTCGAATCGAGTCACAGGTCTAGAAATTCTAATTTGAATTGATTCAGTAAAGGTTGCAAATTGATTCACGACGCTAATTTGAATTGATTCATTTTGGATTCGACTCAAGTGAACTGCCCTAACTGAACCAAGTCATGGGAATTATGAATCAATTCACGCAGTTCATTTTAACTCACTTATTGTACTTTTCTCTTGCATTTATAAATAGAGATTTCATTTCCTCATTTATTAAGAGATCAAAATTTTTTCTGTGAGAAAACCTTTACAAACACAACTTCCTTCTCTCTTTCAAATCTTCATCTTAATCATACCCATGGAAATTATTCTCTTGTGTGTGTGTGATGATTAATTGTAGGGAAACATTAGGGATCTAATTGTTCGATGAAGTGTGCAGATTTTGCAAGAGGTATTTTGGTCTGGAAATTTCAAGGGTTGAAATTTCTTGAAGGAAAAAGAAGAAGAAGCTTTTCTCCATTGTTGTGGAGTTTTTCTGCAGATTTGTCAACTTGTTGAAGGGAAGGATTCAAGGCTTGGAATTTCAAGATTGGGTAAAAATTAGGAAATTCATCAAGAGAGGAATCCATCAAAAGTTGAAAATCAAAATCTTGGGTAAAGATCAAGTTAGTGGTGGTAGATAGTTACAAGCAAGTTCGTACAAGAAGCAAGAAAGAAGATAATGTGGATTGTTATAGTTTGTCTTTTTGCTTTTGTGCATTGTTGTAACAAGAACCCAAATTCTATATCATTTTAATGGAAGAAATAACTCTTCGATGGTTCTCCGTCGAAGACTAGATGTAGGTGCCTGCGAGGACGATAACACCAAACTAGTATATATCCTGGTGCACTCTCTCCTTCTCTCCCTCTCTCTTTATCCTTTAAAATTGCATGCTTGGGTATCTGTTTAGATTCATTATTTTCATAGTTTTGATTTGTAAAAGTTTAGGTTTGATTAGATTTGTTCTTCTAAAGGATTCAGTTAATTGATTATTGTAAGAACAATGAATTTAGAATTGCCTTTAAAATTGAAGAATTGTTAAAGTCTTTAAGCATCTCGTTGAAACTTAAACCATTAATCAATTCATTGTATTCTACCTCATTATAAACCTTTGTTGTAAGTATAGTACAAATTCTCTTCCAATATAATAAAAACTTTTCAAAACGAATTTTTACCATATTCGTTTCCGCTTGCGTAATCTGATTTTTTTAAAAGAAGGAATTTTTTTAATTGTCTATTCAACCCCCCCCCCCCCCCCCCCCCCCCCCTTTTCTAGAAAAGTTACTCCATATTCAAACCAACAGTTTGGTGATCCAGATACATGAGGGTCGACAAGTTTCCTTGGGCAAACTTCTGTTGGCGTCCTTTTATCACTCTTTGGGCATTGCTTCTCTGAAGCTAAAACTCCTTCATGCCACTTCTAAAGCCTTGAATTTGTCGGGCCCCATATGGCTGCTGCAACATTGTCTGAATGCCACCTTTGAATATCAACTAGATGCTCCTGTGTCGGAGCGTATTATGTATTTGACACAGAGCCGACCTATTGAAGGTATGAGGCTTGCCTTAACTACTCGTCAAGAAATTCCCAACAAGTTCATTTTCATGAAATACATTAACATGTTTCTCGAAGCCAATACTTTTGTTTCGGCCATGGCTCCCTTTGTGGATCGAATCTTTGGTCCGACTTGGTTTAGGGATCCTTTCCTTGGGGTTGCTCCAAAGTATGCAACACAGTCGAATGCTGCGTGGAGAGCATTTCTGACTCCCACGATGCTATCTTTCAGAATTGAAGCTGGGTCAAAGGGGTATGGGCCAAATGCTGCCAAAGTCCTTAGTGTCCCACACAACTGACATCGTGTGGGCTGGTCAACAGCTGAACGCCGACGACCACGTAGCTTGCCTCAAATTCCATAAAACAACCCAACACCTTGAATTTCCTGTGTTCAAGTTTCAACATTCCTTCTTCACCACCAAGGAATTCGACACATGGTGGTCTGTATACCAGCGCCAATACTTCTCCAGCTTCATTTTCCTCCAAAACTTGATTGACGCTTTTTCTATTCTGGAAGGCAAACTACCAGCTGCCAAGCCGACAACGGATGCTTTTGTCAAAATCACCCAAACTGCTGATGTTGATGAGGCTCAACTAAAGAATGTAACCACTATTTCATCAAATCTCTTTTGTTCGGAAGCAGAATGAACTGACTGTTTTTCGTACTTGTCTTTTAGGGTCGAAAGCACCCTCCGACTTCGGCACCAGCCCGAAACAAGCCTCCGAATAAGACAAAGGCCTCTTTAATTTTGAAACCACAGGTATGATGCTTTTTGGTATCTTATGATGTTTACTTCGACGACCCTTTTATGTCTCTTATGGCTTAGGTCTCTGAAGAAGCGTCATCTGCTGAAGGAGAAACTTCTCATAGAAACACTCACTCTTAAATATTCTCTTATGTGAAGGCTTCGACGCCTACTAAGGCCACTCAAGCTAAGAAGAAAAGAAACATTTTACTTAAGAAACCAGTTTCGAAAACCGTCTCTTCGAGCGCCAAACCCTCTGGCCCCGACAACCTCACTTCGATCTCCAAATCTGTTGGTCATGAAGATCCCACTCCGGCTCCTCCTCCCCAAACAACAACTCTTGAGGTATTGACCGTTTCTGTTGTTTAACTGTGTGTGTTATTTCTTGATATTGACTTTGGATTCTTTCTACAGGGACCTCCTGCTGAAGATGTGAAGGAGACTTCAACCCACTTGAGTCCCCAAAAAGATGATGATTTTCAAGGCTTTTGTTAGTTCTTGTATTGGCTGCAATTTTGATAAAACAATGTTGTTGTTGAAGATGTCATTTGTCTAATGTCTTAACATGAGTTCTTAACATTCAGTTTATGTTAAGTTATTTAGGATTGAAGTTTTGTGTGCTGATGTTAAACATGATGTCTTGACATCAGTTGGCAGAACATCAATCTGTTGTGTTTTGTTAGGGCTGTGTGTATCAGTTTGTTTTGAGAGATCTGGTGGAGAGATTGCAGGCGAACATCTTGGTAAAGATATGTTCAGTTGCAATCAGATATGGAGCAGATCTTGTTGATGTTTTTAGGGCTGAATGATATGAAAAGATTTGAAGAATAAAATCTATTTTAATTTCAAATCAAATCAGAAATTTTCAAGGAGTCCAAGCCCAAGTCTGAATTTCTATTTAAAGCAGCCACAACCCTACTTGGAAACGACGGAGACTAGAGAGTGTATACTGAGTATCAGTTGTTAAAGTTTTCGTTTGTGTTTTGTATTCCATTCATGCTTGAATTGGTATAGTTTGTTTGAGTTGTAATTGTCCTCTCTAAAGCTTTTAAGCAAGAGAGTATTGTTCTTGATCAAAGCTGTTAAGCAAGATCAAGTTGTGAACTTTGTAATCTTTGAGTTGTATCACTGAGGTGATTAAGGGGGAGTGCGTGGTTTCTCATATCTAAGTGTATCTGTAAGTTCCTGGATTGGCTGGAATTTTGGTAAAACAACAAGGTGTTCAATGCTGATGTCATGGTGTTGATGTTGCAGCATTGAGTCTTAGTATTGAGCTGTACTAAGTTGTGAAGGTTAACTATGTTTGATGTCATGGGCTTGATGTCATAACATTGCACTTAACACTGGGCTGTGTTAAGGTTGCTAGTTGCTGAAGTGGATGTCTGATGTCACATAGGTGATAATGTAACATCAGACCTGCAGAACTGAAGCTAATGACAGCATGGGCTTGTTGTTATTAGGGTCGCGTATTAGCTGGAGTTGTGGAGAGTGTTGACTCGTTGGATGAGAATATCTTGGGCTAGATATTTTCTGTTACATGGGAGATTTGATTGCAGGTTTGTTGGAGAATTAAAAGGTGGAAGATTTAAAAAGATTTTGGGGATAAAATCTGTTTTAAAAGATTCAGTTTTTAATTAACAAATCTGATCAAATATTGTGACAAATCCAATCCAAATTCAAGGAGCTATATAAAGTGCACAAGACCAAGGAAGAAGGTACAGAAAACAGATTGAAGATCAAGAGCTGGAGGCTTAGAGTCTAGGGTTTGTTTAGAGTACTTGTAATCACACTATTCTAGGTTTGAATAGGTGTTGAATTTTCTGTCCTCTCTAGAAGCTGTGAAGCAATAGAGAGTTGTTGATTGATCAAAGCTAGGAAGCAAGATCAAGGGATCTCAAAGAGGTTGTTCTTTGAGTGTTTTAGGGGATTGAGTAGTGTTCTCATATCTAAGTGGTTTCTTAGGTAGAAAGTCACTAGTAGAGTATAAGTTTAGGAGATTGTCAACTGGTGTGTTGAGTCTGTAAATTATATCTACAAGTAGTGAATTTCATCCCTGGCTTGGTAGCCCCCAGACGTAGGTAGTTAGACCGAACTGGGTGAACAATTCCTTGTGTTTTCCTGTTGCTTATTCTGTCCATTATTGCAGAGTGTGTTGTTGTGACATCGCACCTTAACATCACACGTCTGGTACCAGAATTTCAATTGGTATCAAAGCAGGCATCCTGTCTGTCTCTGGGTGAGATCTAGGGAAGCTACTTTCTGGTGAAAGATGGACAAAGAGGTTAGAGTGGACCAAGGAAGAAGATGAACTTGCGCTTGGAAATTCTAAGGCTTTGAATGCCATTTTTAATGGTATTGACAAGAACATCTTTAGGCTGGTCAACACTTGTGAAGTGGCTAAGGAAGCTTGGGATGTCTTGAATACTACTCATGAAGGAACCTTGTTAGTTCTTGTATTGGCTGGAATTTTGGTAAAATAATGGCGTTGTTAATGATTTCATATGTCTGATGTCTTAACATGAGTTCTTAACATTGAGTTGATGTTAAGTTCAGAAGGGTTGCAGTTTTGTATGAGTTCAGAAGGGAGCTGATGTTAAACCTGATGTCTTGACATCAGTTGACAGAACATCCGAACATCAGTCTGATGTGTTTTGTTAGGGCTGCATTTGTTTTAGTGTGTTTTGAGAAGATCTGGTGGAGAGATTGCAGGCGAATATCATGGGACAAATATATTCTGTTGCAATCATATATTGAGCGGATTTTGTTACTATTTTCATGCAAAAAGATATGGAGAATAATTATATTTAATTGAATATTTAATTGAAGATTTAATTGAAGATTTGATTGAAGATCTATTTAGTAGCAGAATCTTTTGCAGATTTGTAGCGGCTGATTTGTTGTGATTTGAAGGCCCAAATCCAGTTAGGAAATAGGTTATAAATAGAAGCATTGTAACCTAGTTTTAGGTGGCCAGCCATCATGTAAATTATAAGGGATGTGTTGGTTGATAAACCACCCGGTTTTGTGGGATGGTCATCATGTTTATCTCTAAGCCTGTAGGTAAGAGATGTATTGGTCTTAGAGGAAGCTGTTAAGCAACTCTAAGTATTATTCTTAGTCATGAGGGTCATGTCTAGGTATTGTTATAGGAGTGTGTCTTCTATTTTTATGTGTTTGGAGAGTTGTTGGAAATCAAGCTGTTGATGCAGTGACTGAGATGTTGACTGCTAGACATCATTATGATGATTGGAAGTGAGATGGAGTCTCTTACCTAGGGAGAACTTAGGTAGAAGGGTCATTGGGTAGGGATTAAGTGAGTAGATTGTCAACTGGTATTGTTGAGTCTGTTATTTAATACTGCTAATAGTGGACTTCCTTCCTGGCTTGGTATGCCCCCAGATGTAGGTTGTTAGACCGAACTGGGTGAACAAATTCTGTGTGCACTTTTCATTTCAGCAACGTATTTAACTGTCTATAATTGCCTTGCTGTTTATGTCAGACCAGATGTCTCGACATCATGTAGGACATCTGGGATCTGTTATACCAGAAGTTCAATTGGTATTAGAGCAGGCATCCTGTCTGTTTCTGGATGAGATCTAGGGAAGATACTTTCTGGTTCATGAGCAAGGAAGATAGTTTTACTAAGTTATGGACTTGGTCAGTTCATATAGTTGTTTGTTTGATCCCTTGAAGTGAAGGATGAACTATTCATGACAGGGTATGTATTGGAGCTGTCTGTTGTTATCAGGTGTGTAGCTTTGGTGGAGAACTGCTGTTGTGAGTTTGATTTATTTTCAAACCTTTTTTTTGGCACTTGGATTATGGTGATGGTGTGCAAGGATTATTGAGTAGTGCCTGAAGATTGTTGAGGAGTTGTTGTGTGTTCCGCTGCATGGTATCTGATGTAACCCTGGTTGTTTCTTGTGTCTCTGGTGGTGAGACTTAGGAAGGTATTTTCTTGGAAAGACTTTAGAGTTTGGTCTTCTCAGCAGAAGAAGAATATATTTCAAATCAGGTATTAAAGACCAATCTGTCCAGAACACTGATTCCTTCCTTCTCAATTTTCTTGATGATGAAAGAAGAGGGTGGAGCCAAAGCAAAAGAGTATCACTGTCAAATCTTTCATGCGGGAGTGAAGATCTTGATAAGTTATCTCTTAAGTATATTTATGGTGTCCAATGTAGTTCTGGTATATCTGAAGATGAATTCTCTTGTGAAGATAGATGTTTTTGATTTTCAAAATCATGAACTGGAGGAAGTTTCATCAAGAAAGAAGCTGAGCTTGATATGTCAATCCTAATGTCTCGACATCGCGCTACACATCAGCAGGTTATGGTAAATGCTGAGTCAAAGTCCTATTAGATTGTAGTTGTTTTGAAGGATCACTGAAGCTGTGAAGTTAAACAATTTTTGAGATGCTGTTCATAATGTCATAGCATCTCAGCTGGAGCTGGTTGAAGAAAAGGTAGTAATCTTGATAGTAGAAGAGAAGGAGATGATCCCTGTTTAAGCTAAAATGTATGAGGACAATTTTATAGGGAAAATGCATCCAAGAGTTTGTGTGCAGTAGCAGTGCCAATCAGCCTGTGGTCAATTGGTGTATGCATGAGCTCTTTCAATTTTGTGGCTTGAAGGATTGGAAGTAGCAGATTGTCTATGGTATGTTATCACTCTTAAGTTAGACAAGAGGTCTGAACCTTGTGCTTATAAGAAGAAGCTTCTAGAAAAGTGTGTTATGCAAGTTACTGCAGTTTTGTTGGTCTGATCTTGGAAGTTGATCAGATGTTAATATGTTCTCGTGTGTTCGCTGCAAGAAATATGTGTGGATTACTATGGTTGTAGTCTCCAAATCCTAGTAGATGTTTAATGTGATTTAGACTGATGTCGGAACTGATGTTGAAACATCACTTCAGTTCTTTTCTCAGGGTGGAGTGAAAGATCAAGACACTGACCTAACCTGGAAGGCTTTTGTGGTATGAATGGTTGTCATAATGGTTGTCATGAAGAAGATTCAGAAGATGCTAGAATCTGAAGAAGGGTTAAACCACAGGGATTTAAGATCAATTGCTATTTGTGATATTCACAAGTATTTAATTGATTATCCTTGAAAGTCAAGATTAAGGATGTTCTGTCAATTGTTTTAACATTTTTTCATCAGAGGTTTGGAGAATCATGGGAGGGGTTCTACATTCGCTCACAAGTCGCCTAGGTGTTGACCTGGGATTATTGCTTAGCATCTGTTCCTAGAAAGTATTATGAATGACTTGTCCAGATGGTGGTGCTGTTGAAGATGAAGACGGAAGACTATGAAGACATCATAATCTTGTTGGTTACAGCTTGGATCAGTTTATTTCTGATCTAAGTGGTTTGGAGCATGGTGTTTTCTCTGGTTGTGAAGGTCGAGGATAAGTGGCAATTATCTCTTGCTTTCTACTGACGGCTCTACTAAGGGAAGTGACTTTCTTTAGTATTGCTATGGGGTAGTCTTGGACTACTTATTTTCTGAAGATTCAGATGTGGTAGGTTTGAAGTCTTTGGAGTTTCTAAGCAGGATGGAGGTTGTCTACTCAAACTTGATTGTTGAATCAAGTCTATGAGAGCATGGAAATCTGTTTCTGCAAAGGGAGGAGGTTCTTCTGAGTGGCAGAAGGTAGAGCTAAATTCAACAGTTGGGTGACATAATGTTCTGACATCTAGCTTAACATCAGAAGTCTCAACTGATGATGTGGCACATCAGCTTTTGATAGGGTGATCTACAGGAATGAACAATAGGATGCTTCAAAAAGATTGTTCTCATGGCAGTTTGCAGGAGCTACAAGAAGGAGAAGATGTTACATGACCATGGCTTAGGGAGTCTAAGTGTGTTTGCTATTGAGCAATTGGAACTTGTGACTTGAAGATCTGGTTTCCGTGGTGGATCGGGATATCTTTGTGAGAGTTCTGACAAACGTGAAAAAGGTCAAAATGTGGCATTTGGCTGTTTTCATATGAGGATTCATGCTTGAGGTGATCAAACTGTGGCATTTGGTTGATCTCAGAAGTGAATTCGAAGAATCAAGATAATCAGAGTGTGGCAGCTGGTTATTATTGAGGATTGTCTTGGAACAAGTTACTCTCGGGCAGAAGGGTGATGAGTTGAAGACTCAAGGAGATTATTTTTCTTGAAGGTGGATAAGAGTTTATTTCTCTGGATTACTATGCTAGAGTAAGTCCAGTTGGTGGAGCATATCAAGAATCATGGTGTTGATGTTTTGGTGTGTGGAAGATGTTCTAACTTGTGATAGGACATTATCTGGGATGATTACCTACATTGTATCTAAAGAGAATCTACCTAATCATACGGGAGAATGATGAAGTAGAAGGTCTGCTTTGGAAGGAGAATGTAGAGAAGACTGAAGTAGATCAGGTATTGATTGCTTGAAAGTCTGAATGTGGATATTCATCAATTGATCCAAATGTCAAAGATAGATTATTGGATGTGTATCGCTAAAGGCAGAAGAAAAGACTGTGAAGGGGACATAGCCCTATTGTCAAGTCATGCTAGAGAGTAGTTGATCAGCCTGGCAAGATGTGGAGTTTTGGAGCATGTGAAGATAACAAACCAAGAGGGAATCATGTGAGTATACTAATTTACAGTCTGAACTCTTTGCTTCAGAGAGAGTGTGCGTGTGGAGTTGGATTCTCAAGCATTTTTGTCAGAAGAGATGTTTCTGACTATGTGAATTAGAATGTGGAGATTCTGGTCTTGTTTTTAGTAGTTTGTTCTGGCAAAGCATGACTCCTAATTTTGAAGACTTCACTAGTATCAACAACTACTGGTGGATGTAATGGTAGAGGGATTGTGATGTGATCTGATCAGAACATTTTTTTAGAGAGTTGTTCCTTCTCCTGCTACAAGTATCTCTTGAAGAGATTAGATCTCAGTAAAGCAGAGAATTTGTGGAGTCTGTGAGCAGTGTCAAACAAGTTAGGATACTTGGTTGTGTTCTCCAAAAGTGAAAGTACAGTATGTGAATGTGCTCAGCAAGTGTGCTCAAATGTTTATCTCCATCTAGAGCATTAGTTAACCATGACAGGGGGAGTACTTGTCTATGGATTCTGCAGCAAAGGTGCATATATTGTGAAGCTTGCATGCTGATCAAGCTTGTGGAGATTGGTTGCCTCTTATGAGGAGATAATGTCAGATAACATGTTATGACATTAGGCTGTTGGATGACATGTTGGTGTGGACATGAATAGTTCTAGCCATGTGAAGCTAATTGTTTGTATCCTGTGCACACATGCTTCTGAGGAGAAGTCTGAAGACAATTTTATGCAGTTTTGGAAAAACTTTGTGAGGGTCTTTGTTGATGGGAGATGTCACACTTGTCTTGATGTGTGTTATTAATTATAAGTAAGATGAGTTTACTTAGAGTTCAGTGGAAGGCATTGTGAGTGTGCTTCAGAACTTGTGGATGATTGTGTGAAGCATTCCTGACTGGATGGATGAAGACTGTGTCTGGCTTTTCCAAATGCTATGATGTACTGGTCAAGGAGCATCAGTTGTGAAATATAAGGGGAGAACTTCTGTCTGTACTAGTGTGGTACTTGGATTGTTTGAGGATTAAGCATTTTGTGAATGCGTTCAGCAGGTGTGTTGAACAGAGGGTGCGCTCTTGAATACATGAAGATGAGTCTTATGTTTTCCATTCATTTAAGGTGTTCTTCTTGCAAATGAGCACTGTTTATCTTCGATAGGGGGAGTTGATCTTTTGTTGAAGAAGTTGTTTATCCAGATTGTAATGTCAGACAAGATGTTGTGACATTGTGTTACTGGTGAAGTTCATGGTGTACTTGATAGTTTAGACCTGATTCTATAGATTTGTGTGTCAATGGATTGAATCAGAAGTATACATTTACACCAATGTTTGTCCAATTGTGGCTAAAAAGGGGGAGAGTTAGCCTAGTTGTTGCCTAGTTGTTTGTTGTGGTTCTAGGCTTGAGGGGGAGTGTGTAGTTTGTGCAGCTGTTTTGCTGGTTGTAGTTTTGAGGGGGAGTTGCTGCTGCTAGTTGTGTGCTGATGTTAGTTTGTATGGTGTTTTTCCGCGGCTGGTATCTCTGGTGTATGCTGAGATTGTTTTAGCCAAAATTAGCCAAAGGGGGAGATTGTTAGTTCTTGTATTGGCTAGAATTTTGGTAAAACAATGGTGTTGTTAATGATGTCATATGTCTGATGTCTTAACATGAGTTCTTAACATTGAGTTGATGTTAAGTTCAGAAGGGATGCAGTTTTGTATGAGTTCAGAAGGGAGCTGATGTTAAACCTGATGTCTTGACATCAGTTGACAAAACATCAGAACATCAGTCTGATGTGTTTTGTTAGGGCTGCATTTGTTTAAGTGTGTTTTGAGAAGATCTGGTGGAGAGATTGCAGGCGAATATCATGGGACAAATATATTTTGTTGCAATCTTATATTGAGCAGATTTTGTTACTATTTTCATGCAAAAAGATATGGAGAATAATTAGATTTAATTGAAGATTTGATTGAAGATCTATTTAGTAGCAGAATCTTTTGCAGATTTGTAGTGGCTGATTTGTTGTGATTTGAAGGCCCAAATCCAGTTAGGAAATAGGTTATAAATAGAAGCATTGTAACCTAGTTTTAGGTGGCCAGCCATCATGTAAATTATAAGGGATGTGTTGGTTGATAAACCACCCGGTTTTGTGGGATGGTCATCATGTTTATCTCTAAGCCTGTAGGTAAGAGATGTATTGGTCTTAGAGGAAGCTGTTAAGCAACTCTAAGTATTGTTCTTAGTCATAAGGGTCATGTCTAGGTATTGTTATAGGAGTGTGTCTTCTATTTTTATGTGTTTGGAGAGTTGTTGGAAATCAAGCTGTTGATGCAGTGACTGAGATGTTGACTGCTAGACATCATTGCGATGATTGGAAGTGAGATAGAGTCTCTTACCTAGGGAGAACTTAGGTAGAAGGGTCATTGGGTAGGGATTAAGTGAGTAGATTATCAACAGGTATTGTTGAGTCTGTTATTTCATACTGCTAATAGTGGACTTCCTTCCTGGCTTGGTATTCCCCCAGATGTAGGTTGTTAGACCGAACTGGGTGAACAAATTCTATGTGCACTTTTCTTTTCAGCAACATATTTAACTGTCTATAATTGCCTTGCTGTTTATGTCAGACCAGATGTCTCAACATCATGTAGGACATCTGGGATCTGTTATACCAGAATTTCAAACCTCCAAAGTCAAGATGTCAAGACTTCAATTGCTGACAACAAAGTTTGAAAATCTGAAGATGAAGGATGATGAGACCATTCATGATTTTCACATGAATATTCTTGAGCTGTCAAATGCCTCTAGTGCCCTTGGAGAGAAAATGACTGAAGAGAAGCTGGTAAGGAAGATTCTTAGATCCCTTCCCAAGAGATATAAAATGAAGGTGACTGCTATAGAAGAAGCTCAAGACATCAGCAAGATGAGGGTGGATGAGTTGATTGGTTCTCTTCAAACTTTTGAATTAGGGATGGATGAGGAACCTGAAAAGAAGACCAAAAGCATATCATTGGTGTCTAAAGATGAAAGGAAAGAGTGTGGTCCTAAAACTCAGGAGGAGCTGTCAAATGCCATTGTTCTGCTGGGAAGACAGTTTAATAAGGTTCTAAAAAGGATAGACAGGAGCTACAAACCTAATGTCAAGAACATCACATCTGACACAAACAGGCCAGGTGATCAGGGGAAGAAATCAAGAGATGAAGAAAAGTCCAATGATGACAAAGGAATTCATTGCTATGAGTGTGAAGGTTATGGTCATATCAGAAAAGAATGTCCTACATATCGCAAGAAGCAGAAAAAGGGATTATCTGTTTCCTGGTCTGATGAGGATACTGATAGTGAACCTGAAGAAGAATTAGCTAAGCTTGTTAGAGCAATGATTGGGATTTGTGAGTCTGAAAATGATTCAAGTGATGATGAGGTTACATATGAAGAGCTTACTGCCTCTTATAGAAAACTGTGCATTAGAAGTGAACAAGTCTGTCTAGAAGGAGAAAAACAAAAGAAAATCATAATGCAGTTAAAGGCTGAAAAGACTGAGCTTGAGAAGGAAGTCAGTACGCTAAACTCTAAACTGGAATCTATGTCAAAATCTGTCAGAATGTTGAATAATGGAACTGATGTTCTAGACAATATTCTTAATATTGGAAAAACTGCTGGAGACAAAAGTGGTTTGGGATTCAACAATGTTTCAGCTTCAAATAATGTTATTCCTATTTCTAAGCCAGTGATGTTAAAACAGTTGTTTAAACATCCTGACAGGACTCCCTCTAGGAAGAAATTCAGGCGTTGGAGATGTCATCATTGTGGGCGTTTTGGACACATAAAGGCTTATTGTTATAAGCTACATGGGTATCCTCAGAAGGCACATCAGTTGGCTCCCAGACAGAACATTCACAAAGGTAATCAGGACATCAAACCAAAGAAGCAATGGGTTCCAAAAGGAAAAGTTGCCAGCTTAATAGCTCACACTTCTCTTAGGGTTTCCACTAAAGAAGACTGGTACTTTGATAGTGGGTGTTCAAGACACATGACAGGAGTGAAGAATTTGTTGGTGGATGTTAAGCTACATTCTTCTGGACATGTAACTTTTGGTGATGGTGTCAAAGGAGAAATCAAGGGTATGGGAATGCTGAATTGTGCTGGTGCTCCTAGGCTAGATGATGTACTACTGGTCAAAGGGCTGACAGCAAATTTGATCAGTATTAGCCAACTATGTGATCAAGGGCTCAAAGTTGACTTCACAAAAACTGAGTGCATTGTCACAAATGAGAAAGGTGAAGTCATCATGAAGGGTGTTAGGTCTAAGGATAACTGTTATCTATGGGTGTCACAAGACTCAAGTCTCTCAACATGTGTTTTTGCTAAAGAAGATGAAGTCAAAGTCTGGCATCAAAAGTTGGGACATCTTCATCTGAAGGGAATGAAGAGAATCATATCCTCAGAAGCTGTCAGAGGAATTCCTAAACTCAAAATTGAAGAGGGAAGAGTTTGTGGAGATTGTCAAATAGGGAAGCAGACCAAGATGTCTCATCAGAAGCTTCAACATAACACCACTTCTAAAGCCTTGGAACTGCTCCATATGGACCTAATGGGACCTATACAGGTAGAAAGCCTAGGTGGGAAGAAATATGCTTATGTTGTTGTAGATGACTTTTCCAGGTATACTTGGGTGAACTTTATTAAAGACAAAACAGAGGTGTTTGATGTTTTTAAAGATTTGTGTCAAAGACTCCAAAGAGAAAAGGAGAGAAATGTCATCAGAATAAGGAGTGATCATGGGAGAGAGTTTGAAAATAGCAAGTTTGCTGAATACTGTTCTGCTGAAGGCATCAGTCATGAGTTCTCCTCTTCTATTACCCCTCAGCAAAATGGAGTTGTTGAAAGGAAGAACAGAACTCTCCAAGAATCTGCTAGGGCAATGATTCATGCCAAAAAGCTTCCTTACCATTTCTGGGCTGAAGCCATGAATACTGCTTGCTATATTCACAACAGAGTTACTTTGAGAAGAGGCACTTCAGCTACATTGTATGAACTGTGGAAAGGGAGAAAACCAACTGTGAAGTACTTTCATGTGTTTGGAAGTAAATGTTATATTTTTTCAGATCGAGAACAAAGGAGAAAATTGGATCCCAAAAGTGATGAGGGAATCTTTCTGGGATACTCTACAAATAGCAGAGCTTATAGGGTTTTCAACTCCAGAACCAAGGTTATGATGGAGTCTATAAATGTGGTAATTGATGACAGTGACATGAAGGAAGATGCTGATGTCCTGGATAATGTTGGAACATCGTTTGAAGAAGTTACATCAGAAACTGAAGATAGAAGTGTTGCTCCCAGTCCTGTTGATGCTGAGGCTGAACCTGAACAACCTAATAAAGAACCATCTTTTAGAGTGAAAAAGGACCATCCAAAAGAGCTTATCATAGGTGATCCAAAATCAGGGGTTAGCACTAGATCAAGAGAGGTTGTGTCAAATTCTTGGTTTGTGTCCAAAATTGAGCCCAAGAATGTCAAAGAAGCACTGACTGATGAATTCTGGATAAATGCCATGCATGAAGAGCTGGAACAATTCAAGAGGAATGAAGTGTGGGACCTTGTACCAAGGCCTGATGGTGTTAATGTGATAGGCACCAAGTGGATTTACAAGAATAAATCTGATGAACAAGGAGTGGTCACCAGAAACAAGGCCAGATTGGTTGCTCAGGGATACACTCAGGTTGAAGGAATTGATTTTGATGAAACCTTTGCTCCTGTGGCAAGACTGGAATCTATCAGATTACTCTTAGGTGTGGCTTGTAATCTCAAATTCAAGCTTTTTCAGATGGATGTTAAGAGTGCCTTTTTGAATGGGTACTTAAATGAAGAGGTTTATGTAGATCAACCAAAAGGATTTATTGATCCAACATTTCCTAATCATGTTTACAAACTTAGGAAAGCTCTCTATGGTTTGAAGTAAGCACCAAGAGCTTGGTATGACAGGCTTACTGAATTTTTGCCTGTGAATGGTTACAGAAAATGAGGGATTGACAAGACTTTGTTTGTCAAAGATGAAGGAGGAAAACTGATGATAGCTCAAATATATGTTGATGACATAGTATTTGGTGGGATGTCAGATGCAATGGTTAAACATTTTGTGAAACAGATGCAGTTTGAGTTTGAAATGAGTCTTGTTGGAGAGCTCAGCTATTTTCTGGGTCTACAAGTTAGACAAATGGAAGACTCCATATTCATCTCTCAGAGCAAGTATGCTAAGAACATTGTTAATAAGTTTGGTCTGGAAAATGCTAATCACAAGAGGACACCTGCTTCTACTCACTTAAAGTTGTCAAAAGATGAACATGGTGTGAGTGTGGATCAAAGTCTATACAGAAGCATGATTGGTAGTTTATTGTATCTCACTGCTAGCAGACCTGATATTTCTTTTGCTGTTGGAGTTTGTGGCAGATATCAATCTGAGCCTAAGGTTAGTCACTTGAATCAAGTAAAGAGGATTCTGAAGTATGTAAATGGGACTAGTGACTATGGCATGCTTTACAATCATGGATCAGGCACTGAGTTATGTGGTTATTGTGATGCTGATTGGACAGGAAGTGCAGATGATAGAAAAAGTACTTCAGGAGGGTGTTTCTTCTTAGGGAATAAACTGATCTCTTGGTTTAGTAAAAAGCAGAATTGTGTGTCTCTTTCTACTGCTGAAGCTGAGTACATAGCAGCAGGGAGTAGCTGTTCCCAACTTGTTTGGATGAAGCAAATGTTAACAGAATACAATGTCAAGCAAGATGTCATGACATTGTATTGTGATAATCTGAGTGCTATCAATATCTCTAAAAACCCAATTCAACATAGCAGGACTAAGCATATTGATATACGTCATCACTTTATAAGAGATTTGGTTGAAGACAAAGTAGTTACTTTGGAACATGTTGATACTGAACAACAATTAGCTGATATTTTTACAAAGGCCTTAGATGCAAATCAATTTGAAAAATTAAGAAGTAAATTAGGAATTTGCATATATGAGGATTAAGTGTGCTGGGAGGTGTCTTGTGCAGTTGTGGACTTTATTGCATATGTTTAGTTTAAAGGAAACAGAATTTTATTCAACTGCTGAAAGCATACAAGATTAGATTTTAGTACATCAAAAGCAACAAACAATGGGTCTAAACATTATCCCAACCCCCTGAATCAAGAAAAGTTTTCCAATCTTCATCCCATTCATCATCAGAAGCATGAAGTTGCACTGGAGGTTTTTTGATGGTTTTCATCCTTGTCTCTGATGTTTTTCTTGTTCTTGTTGCTCATGAAGTTGCCCCAGCTGTAGACAGTGCTTTGTTCTTCAACTTCTGTGGATCTGGTTTCTTGACCTCTTGTATGTGTCTCTTTCCTGCATCTTTGTTAGACTGACTCATGGTTCTATCTGTGGTATGTTGTTAGAAGCAAGGAGGCTTGGTTTTTATACTGCATAAAGAGTCTTTGTTTGTATCGCCTGACCAGTCAAAGTGGTCTTTGGTTTGGGAACTTGTTTTTCTTGGGAAGCCATTTATTTGACCTTGTCAAATTGGATGTCAGAACTTCGTGTTTGCTGCCTTGGTAGGTTAAGAGGTTGTCCAATTGTGGCTAAAAAGGGGTAGAGTTAGCCTAAGTGTTGCCTAGTTGTCTGGTGTGATTCTAGTTTTGAGGGGGAGTTTGTTTTTGGTGCAGCTGTTGGATGTTGCTGATGCTAGTTGCGTAGTGAATGTTAGTAGTTGTTGGAGTTTGTAGTTGTGCAGCTGTTGGTAGTTGTTGTTGCTATTTGTGTGGTGAGAATGTTAGATTGTTTTATCCGCTGCATGTATCTCTGATGTTGGCTGAGTTTGTTTTAGCCAAAATTAGCCAAAGGGGGAGACTGTTAGTTCTTGTATTGGCTGCAATTTTGATAAAATAATGTTGTTGTTGAAGATGTCATTTGTCTGATGTCTTAACATGAGTTCTTAACATTCAGTTTATGTTAAGTTATTTAGGGTTACAGTTTTGTGTGCTAATGTTAAACATGATGTCTTGACATCAGTTGGCAGAACATCAGAACATCAGTCTGTTGTGTTTTGTTAGGGCGGTGTGTATCAGTTTGTTTTGAGAGATCTGGTGGAGAGATTGCAAGCGAACATCTTGGTAAAGATATGTTCAGTTGCAATCAGATATGGAGCAGATCTTGTTGCTGTTTTTAGGGCTGAATGATATGAAAAGATTTGAAGAATAAAATTTGTTTTAATTTCAAATCAAATCAGAGATTTTCAAGGAGTCCAAGCCCAAGTCTGAATTCTATTTAAAGCAGCCACAACCCTACTTGGAAACGACGGAGACTAGAGAGTGTATACTGAGTATCAGTTGTTAAAGTTTTCGTTTGTGTTTTGTAAGCCATTCATGCTTGAATTGGTATAGTTTGTTTGAGTTGTAATTGTCCTCTCTAAAGCTTTTAAGCAAGAGAGTATTGTTCTTGATCAAAGCTGTTAAGCAAGATCAAGTTGTGAACTTTGTAATCTTTGAGTTGTATCACTGAGGTGATTAAGGGGGAGTGAATGGTTTCTCATATCTAAGTGTATCTTAGGTAGAAGTTTCATTGGGTAGTGATTAAGTTAGTGGATTGTCAACTGGGATTGTTGAGTCTGTAATTTAATACTACTAATAGTGAATTTCCTCCCTGGCTTGGTAGCCCCCAGACGTAGGTAGTTAGACCGAACTGGGTGAACAATTCTCTGTGTTAATATACTGTTATTTTTTTGTCTTGTTCATTTAGCAGATTGTGTTGTTGTGACATCACACTTAACATCACACATCTGATACCAGAATTTCAGCTTTTCTACTGAAAATAATTCGAATCCCAAAACGCACCATGATGCCAATCCCGAGCCTTCGGCTACTGCTGGTGGCCACATGCCTGGCGAAGGCAATTCAAATTCATAAGCTTCTGTAGAAGGTGCCCCCGATCCACTCTTGCAAGACACTAATTCCAACAACTCTCTTAGTCAAGAAGAAATTTTGGGTATGAAGCCGAAGAACCCAGCTAAGACTTTGCGAAGGCTTCAAAAACTTTGACAGGTTCCAGCTGGCGCTCAGACCTCTGGCTCGACTCCCACTCCTATGCCAGAAATGGATGTTTCCGTTACCTTGAAACTCCAACAACTCAAAACATATTTATTTGAGGGTGAAATTTTTGCCGTTGTCGAAGAGGAAGCGTCTCTGGGGGCTGATGTTATCAAACTTCTTGACGAGCTCTCTCACCACAACATTCCTGATTCTGTGGCTCGATACCTGATTAAGTTTGAGGCCTTTTTCAGTAAGCTTATCAAGGATCTCTCTCTTCGACAAAACACTGATTTTCAAATCAAGACGAAGTCAAATGAGATGAGATTGGAATGGGACTTCAGCAAAGCTTGTGAAAAAAAGTTGAATGACTTTGAGGCCAAGCGTCAGGAGCGTCTCGACAAACATCGTGCCTTCGACCAACAAATCTCAACCTATCAGGCTCAAATAGACGAACTCAACAAAAATATTGATGAAGTCAAGCAACAGAAATCTTCATTGGATTCTTCTGAAGACCTTCTTTCTAAGGATGTTGTCGACCAGGAGATACTCAAAGGGATTGCTCATGGTGAAAAAGCCCTCAAAATCAAAGAAACCATTGCTCGCTTGGCAGAAAGGAACGATCGTCTCGACAACATGATTGCTTATGAAAAAAAATCTCTTTGAAGACATTAAGTCTAGATTCCCTGCTTAGTTATTTTCTCGTTGAGACGATGTAATTTTTTGAATATCTTGCCTGCCATTTTGGTTGTATTCCATTTTGGCCATTATTAATGATATGTTTTATTCCCTTTTGATTTGAATCTCTTAGAGCATTGGTTTATATTTTTTCAAATATTTCCCGTTTACCCTTAAGACTCGTCAATCAATTCCTAGTTCTTGAATTTCATAGGCATTATTCATAAACGTTTGGATCACTTGAAATGATCCTACCCAGTTTGGTGACCATTTTCCTAAAGTTCGCTCTCTTCGATCCATAGGTAGGATCACTTTCCAAACATAATCATTTACTGCAAAGGTTTTTACCTTAACCTTTTTATGGTATGCTTTCGCCACCCGTGCTTTTTGTCGCAACAGCACGTCTAACGCAACCAAACTTTCCTCGTCCAAGTCAACAGTTTCGCCGAACATCATACTCCAATATTACTATGAAAAAATTTCATTTTGCTGTTGTATCCTAATTGATTGTAAACAAATTTCCACTGGCAATACAACACTATGACCAAATGTCAAACAAAAAGGCGTTTAAATTGTTGCCTCCTTAGGGGATGCTCAACAAGCCCATAAAATCTGATCTAGTGTTTTGTGACAATTCTTAGGTTTTTTGGAAATATGTTTCTTGATCAGCCCAATGATTACTTTGTTAGCTGCTTCGACCTGACCATTTTCTTAGGCGTAATAAGGTGTGGAGGTGATCAATTTGAACCCCGTTTCGGCTGTAAACTCTTGCATCTTTTGACCAACAAAAACTGACCCTTGGTCCGTGGTATTGGTTTCAGGAATCCCATATCTATAAATAATGTATTTCTGAATAAATTCAATCACCGCCTCTTGATCTAATTTTACCAGAGGTACGACCTCTATCCACTTAGTGAAATAATATATACCTACCAAGATAAATTTTTGTTGTTTCGACGAGGCTGGTCAAATTTCACTTATGATGTCCAACGCCCACCCTCGAAAAGGCCATGGTTTAATGATTGTGTACAATTCACTGGCTGGCACGTGTTAAATGTTTGCATGTCTCTGACATTATTGACACCCTTTGGCTAAGTCAATGCAGTCTTTTAACATGCTTCGCCAATAGACACCTTGTCGAAATAGTAGCCACTTCATTTTATGGTCAGCTTGGTGAGCTCCGCATGTCCCACTATGTACCTCTAATATTGCCAGGTACGCCTCCGTATCTCCAAGACACTTGAGTAATACACATTCTGGGGTCTTTTTCAACAATTCATTGCCCATACAGACATAACTTAATGCTCTATACGTAATTTTCCTGTCAGTGTTTCTGACTGGATTTTCCAAGTATTCTACGATTGGCCTTCGCCAATTTGACTTTGTCAATTTGTCAATGGTAAAAACTTCAAAAAATCTCAAAGATCTCGTTCAGAGTTTCTGCCCCCAACTTCTGGGATTGACATATTTGGTGGCGGTAATAAGTTCGACACTGCCTTCTCTTTGACTTCAATGAAGTCTCTGAGCTTATCGTTCGACACCTTATACCCAGATACAACCTGTGTCAATTCATTAGCCTCTTGATTCTCTATTCTAGGCACATGTGTGATGGTGACTATCTCAAAGTGTTTCAAAACCCATTTTGCTATTGTGAAATACACAAATAAATTCTCTTTAATGCACTTATATTCTCTTGTAATTTGCTTGATCACTAACTCCGAATCGCCCTTTATTTCGATCTTCTTTGCCTCTAAATCTTTTAAGACCTCGAGGACAATAATCAGGGCTTCATATTCCACTTCGTTATTGGAACATGTTCCGTCTACTTGACACTTGAACTTCGTCGGAATTCCTTTTGGAGATAATATTAAGACTCTAACACCAGTTTCGTTTTTATGACTTGACCTGTCGAAGTACAACTTCCAAGGGTCTATGTCGATCATGTTTAGTGAATGCTCGACTATTGCATGATCTACAATGAAGTCTGCCACAATTTGGCCTTCCATGGCCCTCAAAGGCATATATGTCAAAGAGAATTCAGTTAATACAAGTGCCCATTTCCCAATTCGACTATGTAAAATGGGTTTAGACAACATATGTTTAATAACATCAAAATGAGATGAAACATAAACATCAACGGGTTTTATATATTTCTTTAATTTCACACATGAGAAGTACAAGCATAGGCACAATTTTTCAATCATATTATACCTATTTTCAGCATCTATTGAGACCCGACTGAGGTAGTAAATGGATCTTTCGACGCCATTATCATCCTCTTGCGCTAACATACTTCCTATGGTCGAATCAGACGCATCAATATATAGTTTCATACTCTTATTCCTACTAGGGGCAATAGAATGGGAGGCTATGTGAAGCCTCAGAGTTGAAAGCCTCTTGTTGCTCTCGTCCCCAATGAAAATAACTCTCTTTCTTGATTTTGAGTAATGGCGAGAAAACCTTTGTCCTGCCACTTAGATTCGATATGAATCTTCTCAAGAAATTTATTTTCCCCAACAAAGATTGTAGCTGCTTCTTTGTCGAAGGAGGCTGGAGATCCAAAATTGCCTTTGTCTTGTTTTCAGACCTTGAGGCATAATAATTTGACCATCCTTGACTAACAAATCAAATATTTCACCACATTTAGATATATCGAAAGTATAAGTTTTTGCAACGAATTTATCTATTTTTTCAGTTTCGACGGGATTTTTCCCGTTTGATGGTTTCAATAATTTACAAGTGTAGGGAGGTCATGGCTTGAGCTCGGCCACGTGGACCTCGCTTTCGTCAACGAGCTCTTCGTCCTCAGAAGAGTATGTGTCTGCTGCTACATAAGACACTTTCTCTTTCTTATGGTATTTCCCAATTCTGGCTTTTTCGACTTTCAGTCATTTGATTTGTCGAACTCTATCAGCCAGTTGGGCCATATCTCTAAGACATTGAGTGTCTAACTTTTTCCTGATAGAATAATCTAACCCGCCTGCAGCTATCTCGACTAGCTCGTGTTCAGGGACTTGAGTAAAACATCTTACTTTTAAAAGTCTAAACCTGTTGAGATATTGATCGACTGACTCAACAGCCTTTCAGTTGTTGCTGGCCAACTCTTTCAAACTTATTTTTGATTGTCCCATGTAGAATTGTTTGTGGAACAATCTCTCCAACTGCGCCCACGTATGGACAAACTGTGGAGGTAGCGTTGTAAACCAGGTGAACACATTTTTTATGAGGGAACTTGGGAAGTATTTCATTTTTAAGTCCTCATTATTCACTATGTTGCCAGCTTCAGTTTGATACATGACAACGTGTTCGACAGTGGACTCTTCGGTGTCCCCTTCGAACTTGGTAAACTTAGGAACCTTCCATCCCCTGGGAAATTTTGTTTGCAAGCCAAAATCCGGTAATGGCGATGAATATGTTGGCCTTTAAAGGCCAGGGTTCACACCGTTTCAAACCATGATTCGCTCGACAATGGCTTCTAGGTTTTGTTCCCCAGGCATTGCATCCTGTCGAACTTGCCTGACTACGTGGTCGGGATCTTAGTTTCTATTAACCAATACAACGGGAGGGTGTTTGGCCACCCTAGGTATTGGTTCGACTACCTAGGGTTCTTGGTCAATTGTCTCGTCGAACCTCTCTCCGTGTCAGGCTAGTACCTCTGGTTGAGGTGGAGTCATTTGTCGACCTTGTGCCCTAGGAGCACCTAAGAAATCACCTATTCTAGTCATCTGAGTTGCCAGTTGTTGGTAACTCTTAGTTGAATCTTGAATTAATGGCCTCAGTCTCGTTCCCATTTGTTGAGTTAGCATATGGACCATTTCATGATTCCTTTCGTCCATCTATTTTCTCATAATCGCAATAGAACTTGAAGTGAACGTTGGGATTACCTGAGATGGAAACCCTAGCCCTATGGTTAGACTGAATTTGTTTCCCAAAGGTCCTAATCCATGGTAAGGAGAGAATTCCGAGGATGAACTTTAGCCAAATGTCGAACCACTACCATGCATACTTACCATCAACTCGGTTGGCATTCCAAAGCCTCATTCCCTACCATACATATGCAATGTGAAACTAGGCATATATGGCCCTGAAGTTCCTGTGAGAACAAGAGTTGGTTCTGCATTAATACCTCTGAGTTTTGATGATATCAAACAAGTATGTTTGTATGAACAATTTTATAAGTCTAATGTTTGTTATTTGTGAGAATCTAACAAAAAGGATCTGCTTCCGTTAAATGGCGTGAATATGTTGTTAAAAGAAAATACTTCGCCTATGCGTTACACTTGATGTGCTATATAACATAAATTGCTTCAGGAGAATTTAAAGATTGCAAGACTCTGATATAATATGTAAAGAGAACAAGTTCTGAAGTTCTGAAGACTGAGGTTCTGATGAACGAAGTTCAGATACTGAAGACTTATGCTCTTTAGATAAAGGTTCTGAAGACCCAACTATAGTCTCTACTCATGCTTCAACTAAATACCATCAGAAGCCTCTGAAGATATAAAGACAACATTCTAAGCGAACAAGGTTCCAAAGATCAAGTGCTGAAGACTCCGAAGGCGCAACTCTGAGGACTCCAAGACTTGAAGATCTTAAGAACCAAACTATGTTTTCCTTCTTACTCATGCTCGCAGAAGCCTCTGAAATTAAGAAGATTAAAAGACTAAGCAACAGAGTACAACTGTACAACGGTACAAATGAAGATATCTTGGAAATAGTGTAACCAATACTAATGAAGATATCTTGACAAGACAGGACACAAAAGTATTATCTGTCCTCACGTCTCTATCAAGCCGCCATCAGTCTAAATGGCTATGATTACTTTTCAACGGACATATTTTACTCGGCTATATAAAGGCTTGAAGACTTGAATAAAGATACACGAAAGCTCACTGAAAAATACTTTCTAACTAATATCTTTCTTAAGTCATTTAGATACAAAACTTGTTTACATTTCAGCTTATATTATAAGCACTATTCTGTAAACGATATTAATTCAAACTTAGGTTTGTATTCCTTAAGAAAGACCTGTAAGGTTGGATTTCTTGAGAAGTCTAAGACGTGTTGTCTTAGAGGATTGTTCCTTGAGAAAGACCAGTAAGGTTGGATTACTTGAGAAGTCTAGAACTTGAGAGTTTTAGAGGTTGTTGTTAGTCACCAGCAGTTTGGCTTGTGCATTGTATTAATCTGATTGATTAGTGGATTAAGACCTCGATTGAGAGAGGCAAAATCACCTTGGCGGGTGGACTAGATTAACTTGAGGAATTCTCAAGTGAACTAGTATAAACATACTGTGTTATATCATTCTAAGCTTCTTACTTATAAGTTAGAAAGTTGTTTTAAAAAAAAGGTTAGTATAAAGAAACTATTTTAGTTTGAAAAACCAATTCAAACCCCCCTTTCTTGTGTTTTTCACACCTTCAATTGGTATCAGAGCTCTGGTTCTGAGGTGATAAAAAGGTTGAATTTTTATCAAACACTTAACAGTGTTCAGTACCGATCCAAGTGTGAAAAACAATGGTTGCACCTGAACCAAATGTTACTGCTAATGAAAGAGATTCTTATAGTGCAAAACCTCCTATCTTTGATGGGAAAAAATTTGACTATTGGAAAGATAGAATTGAAAGTTACTTTATGGTTTTTGACTTAGATCTATGGGATCTGGTAGTTGATGGCTACAGTTACCCTGTAGATTCTGAAGGCAAAAAGATTGTCAGAATTGCATTAACAGATACTCAAAAGAAGACTTACAAGAATCATCACAGAGCAAGAACGATTCTGTTAAATGCAATTTCATATACGGAATATGAAAAGATCACAAACAAAGAAACTGCAAAGTCTATTTTTGACTCTCTCCGAATGACTCATGAAGGAAACGCTCAAGTCAAAGAGACAAAGGCTCTTGCACTAATCCAGAAATATGAAGTCTTCATAATGGAAGACGATGAATCTGTGGAAACTATGTTCTCAAGATTCCAGATGCTTATTACAGGACTCAGAGTTCTGAACAAAGGTTATTCTACTGCTGATCATGTCAAGAAGATTATCAGAAGTCTGCCTGTCAAATGGAGACCAATGGTAACAACCTTGAAACTAGCAAAGGATTTGAACAACATAAGTCTTTAAGAAGTCATGAAATAGAACTTCAAGAAGATGAACCTCAGAAGAAAAGTAAATCTATTGCTCTAAAGGCTAAGTCTGAAAAGAAAAAGGCTTATCAAGCAGAGGAAGAATCTGAAGAAGATTCAGACGAAGATGAACTATCTCTCATATCAAAGAAGATAAGCCAACTATGGAAATACAGAAGGAATAAGTTCAGAGGACCAAGAAGAAGATCTGAGTCTATACATGGTCAAAAGAAAGCTTATGGGAGAGAAGTTACATGTTTTGAATGCAAGGAGCCTGGACATATCTAGAATGATTGTCCAAAGTTCAAGAAAGATGGAAAACCTAGAAAAGCTTAAAAGGGTCTTATGAAAACTTGGGATGATTCAGAATCAGAAGAAGATTCTGACGGAGAACATGCCAATGTGGCATTCATGGCTAAGACCAGCACGAATGAAGTTCTATTAGAAGAAGAACTATCAGACTCTGATGACGACAGAAAGGTACTTTCTTCCTTATCTCGTTTTGAACTTGAAATAGGATTATCTGAACTTATGGAAAGGTATCAACTTCTTCTAAGAAAACACAAAACTCTGAAAAAGACTTTTATGGTTCCTTCAGAGGACCTTACTAAGAACAAGCAAACTATTTCTGAATTAAACAAAAAATTATTTTTCTTAGAAAAATCAAATGTTGTTTTAAAAAATAAAGTATCTAAGTTAGAAGAAGAGATCACGTCTGACATAACCGTCACTAATGAAGTGGTCAGATATGATAGAGCTTTTCAGCACTTCCTTGCTAAAAGCATAGATAGAAGTAAAATGGCTTCAATGATCTATGGAGTTAGCAGAAATGGAAGTAGAGGTCTGGGATATTCAGGACCATCACAACCATATGATGAAACCAAGAATATCAAACTAATACCTCTATCTAAACAGTTTGTGCATGCTGACACTAAACTGAAATGTCCAGAACCAGAAGGTTCTAAGTCTGTTATATCACAAACACAGACACGGAAGAAAACTTCCAAACTCAAATATTATGCAAAAATACCACACTATTATCCTACTATACGAAAATCCAAAGGTGTCAGAACCTCTGGAAATACTAATGTGAAAGAACCCACAAAATGGGTACCTAAGAATAAGATCATTTATGTTGCAGATATCCTTAATGGCGCCATTGAAACACCAGTCATGGTACCTGGACAGTGGATGCTCGCGACACATGACGGGAAAAAGGCATATGTTCCAAGATCTAAAACTTAAGCCTGGAGGCGTCGTCGGTTTCGGAGGAAACCAGAAGGGAAGAATCATTGGCTCCGGAACTGTTGGTAATGGTAAACTTCCTTCTATAAATAATGTTCTTTTAGTTGAAGGTCTAATGCATAATTTGTTGTCAATTAGCCAACTTAGTGACAATGGTTATGACGTTATTTTCAATCAAACGACTTGTAAGGCTGTTAGTCAGAAGAATGGATCTATTCTGTTCAATGGTAAAAGGAAGAACAATACTTACAAAATTAAATTATCAGATTTAAAACATCAAAATGTAAAGTGTCTCATGTCTGTCAATGAAGAGCAATAGGTCTGGCACAGACGTCTGGGTCATGTTAGCTTGAGAAGGATCTCACAGCTGTACAAGCTAGGACTTGTCAGAGGTTTGCCAAATCTGAAGTACTCTTCAGATGCTCTTTGTGAAGCATGTCAGAAAGGCAAGTTTTCAAAAACTTCTTTTAAAGCAAAGAATAATGTTTCTACCTCTGGACCATTGGAACTTCTTCACATTGATCTATTTGGACCAATGAAAACTGCTTCTATCAATGGTAAGAAATATGGACTAGTCATCATTGATGATTACAGTCGTTGGACATGGATAAAATTCTTAAAACACAAGGATGAGTCACATTCTGTGTTTGCTTCTTTCTGTACCCAAGTGCAAAACGAAAAGAATTGCAAAATCGTCAAGGTCATAAGTGATCATGGTGGAGAATTTGAAAACAAATATTTTGAAAAACTTTTTGATTCGCATGGGATATTTCATGATTTTTCTTGCCCTAGAACTCCACAACAAAATGGAGTTGTAGAAAGAAAGAACAGAACTTTACAAGAAATGGCTCGCACCATGATCCAAGAAACTGACATGGCTAAGCACTTTTGGGCAGAGGCAGTTAACACAGTATGCTATATTCAAAATAGAATCTCCATAAGACCTATTTTGAGTAAAACTCCCTATGAATTGTGGAAGAGTAAAATTCCCAACATTTCTTATTTTCACCCTTTTGGATGTATTTGTTTTATGTTAAACACTAAAGAGAATCTTGGCAAGTTTGATTCCAAAGCACAGAAGTGTCTGTTGTTAGGATACTCTGAACATTCAAGAGGCTACAGAGTTTATAACACAGAATCACGGATTGTGGAAGAATCAATTCATATCAGATTCGATGATAAGCTTGAACATGAAAAGTCAAAGCTAGTTGAAAAGTTTGCAAATTTGGAAATCAGCTTTTCAGAACCAAAAGAAAAAGCAGAAGAAGTTAAAACTTCAGAAGTTCATACTTTCGATATCATTGATGTATCGACTGATACTCCACAACAAAAGAAGAGGAGAATCTCAACTTCACACCCTGAAGAACTAATTCTGGGTAGCAATGACGCTCCCATCAGAACCAGATCAGCTTTCAAACCCTCTGAAGAAACGCTTATGGGATTGGTGTCGTTAATTGAACCAATGACAATTGATGAAGCTCTTATGGACAAGGACTGGGTTCTGATAATGGAAGAAGAACTTAATCAGTTCTCAAAGAACGATGTATGGGATCTGGTCCCAAAACCTAAAGATGTCCATGTAATTGGGACTAAATGGGTATTTAGAAACAAGCTCAATGAAAAGGGTAAGGTTGTCAGAAACAAAGCACGACTTGTTGCACAAGGTTACAGTCAACAAGAAGGGATAGATTACAATGAAACCTTTGCTCCAGTTGCCAGACTAGAAGCTATACGGCTGTTAATTTCCTTTTCAGTAAATCATAACATCATCTTATATCAAATGGATGTTAAGAGTGCATTTTTGAATGGTTATATATTAGAAGAAGTGTATGTCAAACAACCTCCGGGATTTGAAAACTCAAAAAAATTAGATTTCGTTTTTAAACTAAAAAAATCTCTCTATGGTCTGAAGCAAGCTCCCAGAGCTTGGTACGATAGATTGAGCAATTTTCTCTTAGAAAATAACTTCACCAGAGGCAAGGTTGACACCACTCTCTTCTGTAAATCATACAAAAATGATATACTCATAGTTCAGATTTATGTTGATGATATTATTTTTGGTTCTGCTAATCCCTCTCTATGCGAGGAGTTTTCAAAGTTGATGCAAGCAGAATTCGAAATGAGCCTGATGGGTGAGTTGAAGTTCTTCCTGGGAATTCAAATTGATCAGAAACCAGAGGCTACTTACATTTATCAAAGCAAGTACACTAAAGAACTTCTAAAGAAATTTAACATGATTGATTGTAAAATAGCAAAGACTCCAATGCATCCCACATGCGTCATGGAGAAAGAAGAAGTAAGTGGTAGAGTTTTTCAAAAGACCTATCGTGGTATGATAGGCTCTCTTTTGTATTTAACTGCTTCTAGACCCGATATTTTATTCAGCGTTCATCTGTGTGCTAGATTTCAAGTAGATCCTAGAGAATCTCATTTAACTACTGTTAAAAGAATTCTAAGGTATCTGAAAGGAACTACTAACCTTGGCTTGATGTATGAGAAAACATCAGAGTACACTCTATCTGGTTACTGTAATGCAGACTATGCTGGAGACAGATTGGAAAGAAAAAGCACATATAGAAACTGTCAGTTTCTAGGGAAGAATCTGATCTCATGGTTAAGCAAGAGGCAATCTACAATTGCTCTCTCTACAGCAGAAGCAGAGTACATTTCCGCTTCTTTATGCAGTACACAGATGCTCTGGATGAAAAATCAGCTAGAAAATTATCAAATACATGAGAGTAACATCCCTATCTATTGTGATAATACTGTTGCTATCTGTTTAAGTAAAAATCCAATCTTGCATTCTAGGGCTAAGAACATAGAAATTAAACATCACTTTATTAGAGACTATGTTCAGAAGGGAACTCTATGTTTAAAATTCATCGATACAGACCATCAATGGGCTGATATTTTTACAAAACCCTTGGCTGAAGATAGATTTCAATTATTTTGAAGCATCTGAAAATGGATTTTTGTCCAGAGTAAGATCGTATCAAAATCAGATGTGTTTAGTTAGAGTGAAGAAATTAGATTTTTTTACTCAGATACACTTGTTTAATCTCAGTTATCAGAAGCTACTTCGGTCAGAAATGTCTCTGATCAGATGGAAACTCTTGAGTTGTCCAGATTCTGAGAATATCAAACCGTGTCACTTGAATTAGAAGATGATTAACGCGTGTAACCTCGGTTATATCCAAATCATTACATCTATTTTAAAGTCCACAATGAACAGTAATCTTTCTTGGAATTGATTTAAAATCATAATTATGTTCATTCTTTAACCCCCAATACATTATTTTAACTTTTCAAATTTCAAAAACACTTTATAAATCTACTCACACTACCTCATATTCACTTCCACACTTTAAGAAACCCTAAAACCCCAATTCGCTTCTCTCTCTATCTCTCTCAACTGCTTATCTATTGTTCTCATCACGATCAATCACAAACTTCATCATGATGAATCTTATTCAACAAGAAACCGTCAAATTCTCCAAAGAAATGGAAGCATCTTTGAAACCATCAAAAGGGTTATCATCTTCATCAGTTGTGCCTGCTACCACCTCCGCAACCACTGCAACTGTTGTGTCAACTTCATCGTCTCCTCCTGAGATTGATGAAAACCATGTTACTCAAAGAAATGCAGCAGTTACGTGTGTAAGTCCTGCGGACAATCTAACTGTTCTCAAGGAATTGCATGTGGATTTCTAGAATCTTGCAAACAATGGGCTTGATCTTTCTGCCGAACTCGAATGTCAAGGATGGAATAACTACTTTGAAAGGCTTAAAGGTCCTATCTATGAATCCCTTGTAAAATATTTCTGGAGACAGGCCGATACTGACGATCTTCATGTTGTCTCTTTTGTTATGGAAAAAAGGATTATCATTACTGAAAAGTCGATTTTAGATCTTCTAGGAATGAAGTTCTTGGAAGGGAAACGAGTCTATGGAAAGCTCGAAAAATCTGACATTGCCATCAGCAAAGAAATCTTTACGAACTAGCAATCTAAGAAGACAGATTATAAAAGTGTAGACTTGCATGATAAACTGATAATGTGGCACAAGATCATTCTTGGTTGTATCAACCCAAGACCCCTGAAGAGTTCCGCAGACTACTTCAATACTACTCAAAGGAACATGCTGTACTGTTTGCATAAAAAGAAGAAAATGAATTTGCCCTTCATCCTGTTTTCCTATCTAAGAGACAACGTACGCAAGTCCAGAACAACGGCTTCACCTACAAAGAAGATTCCAACCTACATTCCTTTCGGGAGATTGTTCTCTGACATTTTTTTTTAAAGCGGCCTACTGGATTATCTAATTAAAGAAGCCAGATATATAGAATATTTGGTTCCAAGCATTGGAGAGTCTTTAAATGGCACTACCCTGAAAAATATGAAAATAATCAAAGATGTTCAACTTAAACCTATGGTTATCCCTCATGAAAATGTGATACAAAGCAGAATTCAGGTGAAAGACTATCCCTTTTTTCACAGCTGTGAAAGCAAGGAAGTTATTGCTACACTTATTGCTATAATGGAAAAGAAGGACAAGACGTGTCTAAAGTCAGAATTAAAGAAGGAAAAAGGAAGCTAATCAAAGAGGATCCTGAACCCAAGAAAAAGAAGAAGGCTAACAAGTCAGGAACCTCCAAGACTTCTGCTCAAGATTCTCACTCAGAAAGAACTAGTAAGTCTGCCATAACCTCTTCTGTTTCAATAGTTGATGTTGAACCTGTCACTATTTCATCATCGTCTCGACAAACTACCTTCATTCCCACCTCAAATCCACAAGTCAGCTTCAAGTCACCATCGTTTTCAATTCCACCACCAACAACCTCTATTCCTGTATTTGAAACAACTACTATTCCACAAATTTCCTTTCCATCAATCAGTACACCTATCCAATCCGAAGCCATTCCTACATACACTTCATCAACAACCACCTCACTCATCCAACCAGATATACTTGTCTCACCAATGTCCCACGCTTTTCATCAGAAAACCATTGCTAAATCCTCAATCCAACACTCTGATCCTCCTGAACCAGCATCTGAAGAAACGAGAGTTAAACCCCTTGAGATTGCCACTTCTGAATCTCCTTCAGAATTAGAAACTTTTGAGCTCTCTTCTTATACTACTGAAACCAATTCATCTCAACCAAATCCTGAACCCACTCAACCTGAAATTGCTTCATCTGATGAACCCAACCTTTCTGAAACAAGTTCTGTTGAATCCAACCTGGCCTTGGTCATCTATGAAAGACCCCTTTCAAAAACCATTGATGAATGTATTAGCAAATTTCACGAAAAGACGTTGGAGAAAGTAGCAAAGCTACTAGCAGAGGCCAGGACAAGTGTCAAGCTTATAGAGCTTGTAAATTCTTGGGACGCATTTCAGAAGTGGTTAGACTCTGAATTTGCAAGGATGTCTAGGTTCTTTGAAGCTGCTAAAGCTGGTGGAGTTGAACTGGTGAAAGCAAGAGAAGAGGCTGAGGAAAGGATAAGAAAATTCAATCTTCTAGTGACTAAGCAAAGAGAGGCTGAAGAAAAGGTTACTGAAGAAGCAAGACTTCTTGCAGAAGAAGAAGCCAGGCTGGCAAAAGAAGCTGAAGCTATAGAAAAAACTAACCAAGACGCCTTAGTTGTTTCCTCACCTGAACCTGATGTGGTGCGTTTGGAAAATGCAATTAAAGAAATTAGAGGAGAACAAAAGATTTTCAGAGAAAATTTTGCAAAACAGAAGGTTGTCAATGCAAATGCTCAGAACTTGCTTCAAAAGATTTTGGACAAAATGTCCTCTGGAAGCACCTAACTTTTTTCCATGTTTCATTTTGGTTCTATGATTTTAGGATTTAGGACTTAGTTTTTCACCCTTTGTTCACAAAACTTTTTTTGATTATGACAAAAAGGGGGAGAAGTAATGAATGCGAAATTTTGGTTTTATAGTCAATCTTTGAATAACAAGCTGTTTACAGTCTAACCAGTAAAGTGTTATTTCTGTTAGATGCTTTTCTTTGACCTTCTTTTCAGGAGTAAATAAAAAATCAGCAAATCAAAACTTTTGATGGCTCTGATAAGTTCAAGTCATTGAGTTTTGATAAAAACAAGGTTCTGAGATGATGACCTAAGTTCGTGTCAAACTCTGAAAGATCAAGTTTATAATTGAATCAAGACTATGAAGATTTCAGTATCTGACCTTTTGGAATCAGGGGGAGTCCATCTCGAAAAATTCACAAGTCAGGATATTTAATCTTCACCCAGTCTGAGATTCAAGGGGAGTATCTCATGTAAAGGATAAGTATTTTTTAACCTACATATTTCGATTACCCTTGTGTTATGTACAAAATTGTGTCATCAAAATACATAGTTTTGTCATCATAAAAAAGGGGGAGATTGTGAGAACAAGAGTTGGTTCTGCATTAATACCTCTGAGTTTTGATGATATCAAACAAGTATGTTTGTACGAACAATTTTATAAGTCTAATGTTTGTTATTTGTGAGAATCTAACAAACAGGTTCTGCTTCCGTTAAATGGCGTGAATATGTTGTTAAAAGAAAATACTTCGCCTACGCGTTACACTTGATGTGCTATATAACATAAATTGCTTCAAGAGAATTTGAAGATTGCAAGACTCTGATATAATATGTAAAGAGAACAAGTTCTGAAGTTCTAAAGACTGAGGTTCTGATGAACGAAGTTCAGATGCTGAAGACTTATGCTCTTTAGATAAAGGTTCTAAAGACCCAACTATAGTCTCTACTCATGCTTCAACAAAATACCATCAGAAGCCTCTGAAGATATGAAGACAACATTCTAAGCGAACAAGGTTCCAAAGATCAAGTGCTGAAGACTCCGAAGGCGCAGCTCTGGGGACTCCAAGACTTGAAGATCTTAAGAACCAACTACGTTTTCCTTCTTACTCATACTCGCAGAAGCCTCTGAAATTAAGAAGATTAAAAGACTAAGCAACAGAGTACAACTGTACAACGGTACAAACGAAGATATCTTGGAAACCGTGCAACCAATACTAATGAAGATATCTTGACAAGAGAGGACACAAAAGTATTATATGTCCTCACGTCTCTATCAAGCCGCCATCATTCTAAATAGCTATGATTACTTTTCAACAGATATATTTTACTCGGCTATATAAAGACTTGAAGACTTGAAGAAAGATACATGAAAGCTCACTGAAAAAATACTCTCTAACTAATATCTTTCTTAAGTCATTTAGATACAAAACTTGTTTACATTTCAGCTTATATTAGAAGCACTATTCTGTAAACGATATCCATTCAAACTTAGGTTTGTATTCCTTAAGAAATACCTGTAAGGTTGGGTTTCTTAAGAAGTCTAAGACTTGTTGTCTTAGAGGATTGTTCCTTGAGAAAGACCGGTAAGGTTGGATTTCTTGAGAAGTCTAGAACTTGAGAGTTTTAGAGGTTGTTGTTAGTCACCAGCAGTTTGGCTTGTGTATTGTATTAATCTGATTGATTAGTGGATTAAGACCTCGATTGAGAGAGGCAAAATCACCTTGGCGGGTGGACTAGATTAGCTTGAAGAATTCTCAAGTGAACTAGTATAAACATACTATGTTATATCATTCTAAGCTTCTTACTCATAAGTTAGAAAGTTGTTTAAAAAAAAGGTTAGTATAAAGAAACAATTTTATTTTGAAAAACCAATTTAAACCCCCCATTTCTTGTGTTTTTCACACCTTCAGTTCCAACCATCGTCGGTCTTAGAGCTTCAGGCCGACATGGTAACAATATTGGTCCACTGTGGACACTTGAAACTGCATCCATAGTGTTTGAACTAACATCAGTTGCTTCTGACACAACCGTTTTTCCTCCTGATGATTGCTCCTTGTTTGGACTGGTATTTCGTGGATCTACCATTTTTTTTACCACTACGCAATTGCATATACTTAACACAACAGGTCCCACCGGGTGTGCCAATTTGTTCGCACAGGATTTCTGGCGAACAATTTCTAGCCTCTTGTTAAAGTTTACTTGCAGGATCGGCTACAAAATCCTAGACTTAGTGTTAAGTTTGGAATGGCTATTTAAGTGTTTGGATTTAGAATGGTAGACAAGAAATAGAATGAATCTGTGTTTGTGCAACTGAGATAAATAAATAAGAAACACAAGATAAAAAATGGAAAGGAAAAGTGAATTGGAAAAGGAAAATTTATAATGTAAATTGCTTAAACATAAATTGGACGCATGCATACATTTGTGTAGAAATGACTCATTTCTCTTAGACGCTGGTACTTTGAGTGTTTTCCTTGCAATGTTACAAAAAACGACCTCTCAAAATGAAACTGAATTCTACTTAAATAGGCATAAAAAATAACTCCTTCTTTGCTGTTGACGATTCACCGCTGGCCATGTGTCCACCCATGCACATCCACTTTGTGAGCTTGGCTTCGACTGGGTCTGAATGATTGTTCGTCGAGATTGTTTTGACTGGAGCCCTGTGTCCCTTTTCTTGCCTTGCCCGTCGAGCCTCTTAGTCGGCGTCGACCTTTCTCGACACTTTTGTCTGTGGATCAAAGTTTTCTCTCTTTGGTTCACTTCTTCTTTCCCCAGTCGAAATTTACTAGCTAACACATACCCCAATTTTGACCCTGAATTGCCGAATCCATGCATTTATCATGACATTAACTTCATCTGAATAACATATCATGCATTTATTCTAGTACAATGTCCAAAATGTTAATCGAAATAGTTTTTTGAATTTTACAAACAGACCGGTCAAACTGATTTTTAATTGGGCGTAGAATCAGTGGGAAAAAATTTTAAAATCGAGCTTGCAGGCGTCAGTATTATTGATAGACGTTTCACGTAGTTTAACCTGGCGTGTTCATTTTAATTTTTCGCCTACTTTTTCGATCACAGTTTGAACAGTCTGAGCCTGTTAACCGGTCAAATTTTAATCTAAAATTTGATCAAAAGTTATATGTTTCCGGGAGGTTTATTTTAGACCAATCATTTTGGTGCACTTAGTTTTTTTTCCGAGCACTTTTATGCCCGAATTTTATTCTTTTTTAGTTGTTTTATTTTTACCATAAAGGACAATGAGGGGGAAGAATAAAGCAGCTTATTGAATATGAGTGGAAACCTATTTCCTGTGAAACGTGTCAAAAAATTGGTCACTAATGCAATGATAAGAAGGGACCCCAGAAGAAGATGATTAAATAGTGGAAAGCCAAGCAATTCATACAAGAAACAGTCCAAAAACCAATGGAAAAGCCTGAAATAACACCATAAGCGACAATGGAGGAAGGCATATGGAAAACAGCAGGGAAGAGTGGAAAACATAAAGGTAAAAAGGGGATGATGGAGACCAATAGCTCTGTTACACCACATGTAATATGTCACAATGGCTTTACAACTCTTACGATTACGAGTGATCCTAGTGATTTAGAACCTAATATACCATGATCATCTCATGGGATGTTAGAGGTTTAAATAAAACAGGAAGGAATAGGGAGGTAGGAGCGCGTATTAATAAAATTAAGCCTGAGATAGTTGTCCTAGTAGAGACTAGAATTAAGAGAAATAAAGCAAACATGATAAGAAAGAAAATAGGAGGCTATTGGTCATACTTAGACAATTACCCTAAGCATGACAATGGAAGAATTTGGCTGTTATGGAATGATAATAAAGTTGAGGTCAAGAAAGTAACTAGCAGCGTACAAATGATACATTGTGAGGTCTTTTCTACCAAAGGAGTGTTCAGGTATTGGTTAAGTGACATTTATGCTATGAACCAGCTAGACAAGAGGAAAATTTTATGGAAGGGTATTGAGAACTTCAACAAGAAGTCCAAGGAGCATGGTGCATCATTGGTAGAAATCCATTTTTGCCCCCGCCTACGCTTATGTCACATTTCACCTTCAATTTTCATCTTTTATTTCCACAACAAAATTGTAATGGTCAATCTTCTTATCCAAAATGAATCATGTCAAACCGGAAAAAAATTATAAAATAAATTAGAAAGTACTTTACCAAAAATGATTAAGAAATGTTTACAATGTACTTCTATTAACAAAAAAATCAAATCTTTTAAAACTTCTTTGAAATGAAAATGCATGATCCTAACATTATATAATTCAAATATAATCAACCTACACTAAGGCACCACAAACAGCTGATCTCGTATTAGAGAATAGAAGAGATAAAACTTAGTGAAGTGAAAAAACTCTATGTGTTATTTTGGAGTGAGACAACATAAAAAATATAATATAATTATTTGAATTTATAGTTATGCTGACCAAACAAGCTACTCATGCCCTATACGGGTGACGATTTTTTTCGGGTCGGGCTAAGGTTGGATTTCTTGAGAAGTCTAAGACTTGTTGTCTTAGAGGATTGTTCCTTGAGAATGACCGGTAAGGTTGGATTTCTTGAGAAGTCTAGAACTTGAGAGTTTTAGAGGTTGTTGTTAGTCACCAGCAATTTGGCTTGTGCATTGTATTAATCTGATTGATTAGTGGATTAAGACCTCGATTGAGAGAGGCAAAATCACCTTGGCGGGTGGACTAGATTAACTTGAGGAATTCTCAAGTGAACTAGTATAAACATACTGTGTTATATCATTCTAAGCTTCTTACTCATAAGTTAGAAAGTTGTTTAAAAAAAAGGTTAGTATAAAGAAACAATTTTATTTTGAAAAACCAATTTAAACCCCCTTTCTTGTGTTTTTCACACCTTCAGTTCCAACCATCGTCGGTCTTAGAGCTTCAGGCCGACGTGATAACAATATTGGTCCACTGTGGACACTTGAAACCGCATCCATAGTGTTTGAACCAACATCAGTTGCTTCTGACACAACCGTTTTTCCTCCTGAGGATTGCTCCTTGTTTGGACTGGTATTTCGTGGATCTACCATTTTTTTACCACTACGCAATTGCATCTACTTAACACAACAGGTCCCACCGGGTGTGCCAATTTGTTCGCACAGGATTTCTGGCGAACAATTTCTAGCCTCTTGTTAAAGTTTACTTGCAGGATCGGCTACAAAATCCTAGACTTAGTGTTAAGTTTGGAATGGCTATTTAAGTGTTTGGATTTAGAATGGTAGACAAGAAATAAAATGAATCTGTGTTTGTGTAATTGAGATAAATAAATAAGAAACACAAGACAAAAAATGGAAAGGAAAAGTGAATTGGAAAAGGAAATTTTATAATGTAAATTGCTTAAACATAAATTGGACGCATGCATACATTTGTGTAGAAATGACTCATTTCTCTTAGACGCTGGTACTTTGAGTGTTTTCCTTGCAATGTTACAAAAAGCGACCTCTCAAAATGAAACTGAATTCTACTTAAATAGGCATAAAAAATAACTTCTTCTTTGTTGTTGACGATTCACCGCTGGCCACGTGTCCACCCATGCACACCCACTTTGTGAGCTTGGCTTCGACTGGGTCTGAATGATTGTTTGTCGAGATTGCTTCGACTGGAGCCATATGTCCCTTTTCTTGCCTTGCTCGTCGAGCCTCTTAGTCGACGTCGACCTTTCTCGACGCTTTTTCTGTGGATCAAAGTTTTCTCTCTTTGGTTCACTTCTTCTTTCCCTAGTCGAAATTTACTAGCTAACACATACCCTAATTTTGACCCTGAATTGCCGAATCCATGCATTTATCATGACATTAACTTCATCTGAATAACATAGCATGCATTTCATCTAGCACAATGTCCAAAATGTTAATCGAAATAGTTTTTCGAATTTTACAAACAGACCAGTCAAACTGATTTTTAATTGGGCGTAGAATCAGCGGGCAAAAAATTTTAAAATTGAGCTTGCAGGCGTCAGTATTATTGATATATGTTTCACGTAGTTTAACCTGACGTGTTCATTTTAATTTTTCGACTACTTTTTCGATCACATTTTGAACAGTCTGAGCCTGTTAACCAGTCAAATTTTATTCCAAAATTTGATCAAAAGTTATATGTTTCCAAGAGGTTTATTTCAGACTGATCATTTTGGTGCACTTAGTTTTTTTTTTCGAGCACTTTTATGCCCGAATTTTATTCTTTTTTAGTTGTTTTATTTTTAATTTTTTTGTCAAAATATTTGAAATGATTAAAATATTAATGGTATTTTTTATTTTAATTTAATTTTAATTATTTTTAAGTGGTTGAATTTATTTTAATGATAATTAGTGATTTTAATTTTATCTCTAAATAACACTCAAGAGGTATTATATGCATTTAAAAAAATAATAAATATGAAAACTCTAATTGTCATTCTTATCTCACTAATTACTGGAATCAATAACTGAACTCCCCTTTTTAAAAAAAGAGTTGGTTTCTACAAATATGAAAAAAAAAACTAAACATGCTTGTGTGACTCTGAAACACTTGAAAAATGGAAAAAAGGAGAGGATACGTAAAAAGCAGAGTATTTGGACTTCCTCTTTTTCTAGCTTGATCGTTTTTTTAATAGCCATGCATATGAACTTGTAAAATATATACATAACAAAAGGAGTACTTCCTCTCCATTATTCCAGAAAAAACAACACACGCACAGTAAACCAAATCTTCCTCCACATAAAACTCAACTCAACCTTCATTTTAGAAGCAACATCACCTTCCATTCTTTAACCACCACTATCGTCGCCACAATATATCACCTTCATTTCACCCCATAGCCGAGCTTCAAATACAACCAAAGCTAGTCTCCATTCTCTCGTGTTCACTATCAACAAAACCGCCATGAAACCTCTGTCGTGCTCCAACATCTTCTAAAAAACACCCAACAACACTATCAACTTCATGTAAACACAACCAAAACCTTCATTGAGCGACAATACCAAACGGTCGGAGTCACCACTCATACCTCACCTTCCCCGCCGCCGTCCTACATCACGTCACCTTACTCCAATTTGAACCACCGTGTCTACTCGGTAAACTTTCTGTTTCATTTGTTTGCATACCCAATTTCAACATGTATTGTTTTGTTTCTCTTTGGAAACCTTTCGTTGTGTTTTTGGTCTAAATATTGTGCTCCTGAATATTGCTGGATGTTGTTACTAAGATGATAGAGTTAGAAAACCACAAATAAAAACTGGATTTACTTGTCTTTATGTTTGGTTATTAGTGTTTCCTTGATGAGGGATGTGTTTGTTTTGAAAAATTTTTCTAAGCTTGTCTTTATTTTTTTTTTCGCTTGAATGTGTCTAACCGAGCTAGAATGGGTGTTTTTTTTAGAGACAATGAACAATGTTTCTTTTGGTTCATAGTAAATAAGTTTTCATTGAGTTGGGTTCAGTGCATATTTTTGGTTCTAAAATTTTCTCTATCATTTGTTTCATTACTATCCATTTCCATTAACAAGATTTGTTTATTATTTTGTTTTACTAAGTCAAATATTTTATTACTTATGGATTTGCAATATTTGATCTAAGGCCCGTTCAATTGTTACTAATTATGTCCTCACTGTCCTTTTTGCACCTCTTATTATGTGGTTGTTATTATTTTTTTTCTTTTCTTTTGATTTTATTTTTTTACATCTCTTTTGTTTGGTTAATCATTTTTACTTAGTAGTTAATTGGTGGTTTGTTTTATTGCTAACTTAAGTACTTGATTATTTGTTAATCATTTCTAATGTGTTTGATTATTTTAATTAGGTAATTTCTTTCAAGATTCATATCCTTTACATGTAAATAAGTGTATCTAACATTTCACGTAAATTCTATTTCATTAACATTTCATTCGATTCCAAAATCAATTCCAATTATCAAATTTCAAAATCCATTTTAAAATAAATATAATTCATTTTCATCAATTTCAATCAAATAATTTTCAAACTGATTAAAACCTTTTCCCAAATAGCATAATATAACCCCTCCCTTTTTTTAGAAATGTGAAAGAAGAAGACCATTAGAATCTAGCATTTCAGTGGGAACCCCTTGAATGATCGGTCTCGAGCCACGTGTTTTTGGTTAATAATTCATTTTTTTTCTTTCATTCTTAAAACACTTAATAATTAACTTAGACAAAATAAGGGTCGTTGGGATCAAGCATTCTGGCATAACTCTTTGAACAATTGATTCTTATCAAGCGTTCATTATCCATCAAACAATTTTCATAATAACCTTGAATGAAAAAGGACCGTCGAAATCTAGCATTCCAGTGGAAACCCAAATGATTGATCCCGATGCTTCAATCTAGTTCTCATCAAATGTTCGTCATTCATTTATAGAATACATCCAACCAATCAAACTCTTTTTTTTACCGTCGTGCAATCTCAAAAACCTTTTCATAAAAAAAAAGACATGTTGTCTTAAGACGATGCAAAGCAATGCTTCATCCATAATCGTTGAGTTGAGATAAGTGACATTTTCCCGTGAATGTTGATTTGTAAATCCATTGAATGTGATGCAAACGCCCGCTCCTCACCTATTTTGGGTAAAACAATGTTTTCAGTCGATTAATATAAGATAACCTTCACTAAAATCGACCAACAAACAAACATTTTCTACCCAGAACTACGTAAGCCTTGAATTCTCTATTACACCCGGAGATACGTAGAAGAAAGATTGTGAAATCTTGTCAGACCCCCCTAATAATAAAAACCTCTTTAGGTCCTTTATCATTAATAAAAATCCAAAAATATTTCTCTTCTCTCTCTTTCTCTATACCAAATAAATAGAAGATTAGAAATTAACATAAGCTAACGTTCATTCGACCCTAACTAAATGTTTCTTGTTGAGTACAACAGACGTGAGGGGTGCTAATACCTTCCCCTTGTGTAACCGACTCCAAAATCCTGATTTGGTTGCGACGACCATAACCATAGTTGTTCTTTAAGGGGTTTTATCGATATTTTCCCTTTTCCCTATTTGTGAAAAATAAAGTTCGGTGGCGACTCTGTTACGTCCATCCCGTGAGCGTGCGATTGCGCTTCGTGAGGTCGTGTTCTCATTTTTCGAGGTACGACAATATCCATGGACATTTATCATTCATAAATTAAAAAAAAATCCCCCATTTGTTCTAATAATGACAAGATTAATTCCAGAAAAGAGAAAAAAACAATGCTAATATAGTTAAGTATCTTTCAATTTGAACAAACCTTAGTAAGAATATTCAAAGTCTAATTGGAATGTTAGGCAGCAATGCTTTGAGCTGTTATCCCTTTGTGATTATACTAGCATTACCTTACAAACACTCTTTAATGGTTCTTCACCCATATCTCTCGCCTATCACTATTTATGGTCATGTGTCTTTCCTGTTTTCATGATTTTTTCATGAGAGAAACTCCAACTCTCAGTTTGAGACGACACCATCTCGAAATTCACATAGGCCTAACTTCAACCACTATAAGAATTGGAGAGACAAGTTGGCCAGAGTGAGAGGCGAGATGATTCTATGTAGTGTTAAGGGGATGATGGTGTCCCCTTTTTTCCCTTATCCTAGACAGATGAGCATGTGGCAGTCGTGAGATATGACAGCAAGTACCTTACCCTTAGATATGTGAGGATAGTTCACCTCATAGGGAAGTTTGGGGTCATGGATTCTCGCACAGTAATTAATCAATGGTTGAAGGGTGATGATTAGCTCGCTGATTACCTAGTAAGTTTTGGATAATTTGGGGCTTTTATGGGTATTTCTAGACAGCGCATGTGATATTTATGCATTATTTTGCAAATTATATGGCGAGGGTTATTATGGAGGACAGAGGAAAATGTGGGACCAATCTGCTCATGGGGATACTGATAACCCATATAGTATCCATAGGGCTTTGTTATTATCCCCTATAGGATCAGAGAACAAGCTCGTGATTCGCCCAATGTGAAGTCCCAGAGGCTTGAAGACGGCTCTTCACAGGCTCACTACTACAGATAACCAATTTAACAACGGCTGGGAAAGATATATAATGACGCAGACACATGCGTTGTTATGTAGAGTGTTGTTGTATATATGATACTTACAATCACGGTCCTGCGACCGTTGTAATAAATTGGAAAGCGCGCACCCTATAACAACGATTAAAAGTTATAACCGTTATGATATTGTTTATGAATAATAAATAAATGTATCATATCAGAATCAACAATACACCATTTGTGAACAGATGTCAAAACCATTATTACATCAAAATGTACGTAATTACGAAGGAATATCAAAGGATGAAAAATGAAATTTCAAAAGACAAAGTGATATAATCATTAATTCAACAGCTCGAGGTTGGCAGAAACTTATCCAACTTTCAAGAGAAGATGAAGAATCAGAAGAAACAATTTAAAAGCATAAGAGCCAAAACATAAAAATAACTTAATCCAAAAGAATCAAAATGAGTTCTACTGCTCAAGCTACCAAAAATGTTGAGAATGAAGTTGTTGCTGTAGAGGGGGATGTAGTTCAAAACCTTCCTCAGAATCAACATGTTGTTGTAGAGGGGGTTGTCGTTCAAAACCTTCCTCAGAATCAACAAGTTGCTGCTGTAGAGGGGGTTGTCGTGGAAAGAAGGAGAGCTCTGAGGGTGAGGAGAAGAAGGAGAAGAATTTTGAGAAGGCAGATGGTTGTTTTCGATTATGATGATGATGATGAGGCTGACTTTGGTTGGTCAAACTTCCTCTCAGCCAGAGCATTTAGATTTGATGATTAAATTTATGTAATGAAAAGTTTATGTAAGGAAACTTAATTTATCTACTGAAATTTTAATCTTTTTGCTTAACAGCTTAAACTCTCAGCTACAATATCTATCAACTAATATACTAACAAATAGATAACTAATTGAAAATTCAAAAGTTTGCGTTGAACTTACTCGTAAGAAACCGTCTTTTATTAGTTGCATTCATGTCTTCATAATGTAATTTAAACATCAACAATGCATCTGCAGTTTAAACATCAACAATGTAATTCAAACCCTAATTCAACTATTACATTTCATAACAAAGTAAACATTAAACATAAAGGAGACAAGAAAACATAACATCTTGAGATTTCCAGAAAATCTCTTTGATTTCAGTTTGTTCTTCAAATTCTTGTTCTTCTTCTTCTTTAAATCCTCATACATAACCTTCAAATAGCCCACAGCTTCCAAATCTGACTTCATAATGCTCTCATCTTCATTTCCACCTCTTTCTCTCATGTCTTCATCCCATATGAACAAATTACATGTTTCATCGCTCCTCCAAAATGGACATCTCCAAAAAAATCTTTCCTTTATTTTGTCCCTTCTTGCATTGGTACGAAACCATATAACCATCACAACCACAGAAATTTCCAGATCGAGATTTTACAGCGCAAGAAGACATAGAAACACCTTTGGATGAGTTTGTCTTCAAATGCGACATTGAAACACCTTAAAGTAGAACACTTTCTTGTTGTTGTTATTGTTGTTGTCGTCTTCTTCTCGACGATGGTGACGGCGTTGGTGTTAGGGTTGTTTCGTCTTGTTTCTTTTTTCACTGGATAAATGGATATATACTTGATGTTTAAAATACATAAAGAAGCTTCAGTTTGTAAGAACGGTTTTAAGAAATAACTGTAGTGATACCCTTATTATTTTATAGTTAAATATAAATAAAACTAAAAAGGGGTCATTTACGTCAAAGGAATAAACTATTTAAGGGTGATGAGGTTCGAACCCATGAAAGCTTGATTGTATCACCACGGTGTTCACAAGCGCCGTTATTATACCCTTGAAATTTCAAATTAAAATAATATAAAAAAAATGTTACCGCATGAGTTTCGAAGTATCACCAAGGTGTTTGAAAAAAATGTAAAAAACAAAAAATGCTAGTGCTGGGACTTGAACTTATGACCAGACGCTACCTATAATGACAGTTTTTTAAATACCCATGGTGAAAGGCCTCACATTTCACCACGGTTGGAATTTTAACTGTCATTAAAAGCATTTTAATAAGACTTAAAAAAATGTGTGCATCCAGTACGCACTATTACAACGGTGTATAGGATGCCGTTGTAAACCAGACGTTGTTGTTTGCGCGTTTTGTAGTAGTGGCTACTGGTAATGTCTCGCCTGCTCCAAGGGAGGCGAGTACTCAGAAGCCGTTTGAAGGTGAAGATCCACCACCCTCTACTTTGTGGAGTGATGTTAGCTTTCTTGCCATCGAATTCATAGGTTCTCATCTCCATTTCTCTGGGTATTTCCCCAACGATTACAGGGCTCTCCAATCCAAGTCACTTACTACACTTATAAGCATGAATGATAACCTTCTATTGAGGAATTTGATGTTCGAAGATGTCGATCAGAAGAGGCAAGACAAAGCCAAAAAGGAGATGAAGGTGAAACTCAAGAAATATGAAGATGGTTACATGATAAGTGATAAATGTATCATGTTTCTTTTTTGTTTTTTGTTTTCTTTTTAATTTCATGTGTGTTTTCATCATTCTAGTTCATTTTTATGAGTTTTTGTCTGCTTTGTTTGTTTTCAGGTAATAAGAGATCAATGGAGTGAATCAGGACGAAAAAGGCCGAAGATCGCACAAAAAGGAGTGTTTCCACTACAAATTTTCCAAGACCAACACAGTCTGGACGTGTCACATGACACTGGACGTGTTGCCTACTTTGAAGCATGCCCATACAAGCAGTCAGAGACTGACATGGCTAGCCCGTGTTCTCTGACACAACCCGTGTCAGTCCTCAGGCAGTTATAAACTTTTGATCCTTAGATGGCTTTTGTGACATTTTGGCATCTGTAACCTCCATTTATTTTATGATTAGTGATAAGTGACAATTAAGCACGAAATTAGTGATAATAATGGGAAACTTAAGGCTTGGATTAGTATGAATAGAGGCCTAAGGATCCATCACTTTCTACTACTATCACTCAAAATAATTGTTGTTGCTCTTACTTCTAGCTTAAGTTCTTACTACTTTCTTGTAATTTCAGCACTTGTGCCTTTATTTTCATTTTCATTTGCTATTGATTTATTTATTTTAAATTATTTACTTTTATTGCAATGTTCTTAAACTTCTTTGTTGTTGTAGTTCATCTCACCATGAGTGAGTAAATCCTTAGGGATATGGAGTTATGAGAGATCATCTCATGACAAACCCCTATTGAGTCTTTAATGTGTAATTACGAGAAATATAGGTTTAGTTTATTTTAGAATTTGAACTCTAATCCATATTTATGTCGGTTACAAAAGAAAAGGAAAAATAGATGTTGATAATGTATTGAAAGATAATAATTCGACATCCGAAAGCGGGTTGCTAAACAATTGAGTTTTAGGCTCCACTTACAAAGCGACTTGATCTCAGTTGAGAAACAATCAAGATGCGACATTGCGTGACAAGGAGTAATGCTCTTGATTGAACTACTTAGTTGTGTCTGGAACACATTTAGATGTGCATGCCACGAAAGCTGGTGTCATACATTTTTTATCTAAATTTCTATAAAAATGACTTAGAAATTCTCGTAATTCAAATATGAATGATTATAGGGGTGAGTCTAGATGGATGATCATAGCTCCTAGTCCTGGTTTTTATTATTTGTTAAAATCTATTTTCACTTTGCATCAAACAAAACTTTTGCGATCACTTTAGATAAACATAGTTGAAGTAAGATTTGGTAATCATACGTCTCTCTGTGGGTTTGATTCTTATTACTACTTGACACAACTGTGCGGTTCACACCCAATCGTGTTTTTAGCGCCATTGTTAGGGAGATGTTTTGATATCGAATATTTATTTCAAAGTCATTAAGACTAAGTTTCTTTTATCTTTTCTGTTATATTTAATCTGTTTTATGCCAAGGACCCGTTCAACCAGAAATTTGGTTGAACCTGTTAACGAGATCAATCGCTTTCTTCATGAAAGACGCTGACTCCTAGCTTTGCAATAAATGGATGAGGTAGTGGACACTAAACCACTCAAAGACTATGTGGTTCCTGTCGATGAGGAACAACATAACAACATCATGCATCCACTGATAGCAGAAAACTATATTAAACTCAAGCCTTTGCTAATAGGCATGGCTCAACAAAATCAGTTTTTTGGGTTGCCTACAGAAACCCTAATTTGAATTTTTCAATTTTTATTGATAATTGTGGTAATTTGAAGGATAACGGCATTGACCATAACATTATCTGCCTTAGACTGTTACCATTTTTGTTGCGAGATAGAGCCCGAGCTTGGCTCCAATCTCTGCCATCGAACTCTATAACTTCTTGGGAAGAGTTTAAAGTTGTTTTCCTTGCGCGGTATTTTCCACCATGTAAAACTGCCCAAGTGGGGGGGGGGGGGGGGATAAACAACTTTAGGCAGGAAGATGGAGAACCTCTTTTTGACGCATGAGGGATTTATAAGGATTTGTTGAGACTTTACCTGTAACACCCTAAAACCCCTATTCAAAAATATGCGTAATAATTCAATTATAACCAAATATTTCACATAGTATGCCACACCATCTCCACAAATAATTTTTTCTGTATGTAACACTCATTGAAATAAATACTAGAAAAACCTAAGTACTTAATTAAATTGAAAAAAAACAAATTTTAAAGAAAAAGAAACTATTTTTTTTAAATTAGCTAGTGACATGATTTTTTATTTTTAATGTATTTTATCATTGATCATTTAATTAAAACCAAAATAATAAAAATACACTAAATAAAAACAAAGAAAGAAAAGCCTAAATGAGCTCAACAGGGAATACAAAAGGTAACTCTGTAATGGACCCCTTGCTGAAAAACAATCAAAGCCCAAATGTCTTAATAGCAAAATCCTAGCATTAAGAAAAAGGGTGGAAGGCGGCCAAGCAAAACAAGATGGCAGACATATTTTCAAGCTACCAAATCTTCATCAAAGGCCAAGTGACACGTGGCCACTTTAAAGAGCGGAAAGGGTGGGGGGAATCTTTGCCTTCCCCATATACTGACTCATTAACAAAGCAAGGTCATAAAAAAGGAAAACAATACTTCATCAGCAAAAAAAAAATCCAACGCGATGAAAAAAGAAAAAAAAATAGCAGTGGAACATAAACAACATCGTGTTCACCTCTTTTCTAAACAGCCAAGCTGAAGGACTCGAGCGGAGATCGTCCAGCCTAATGGTGACGGCGCCCCTCCTAACCAGAGTCTGATAAAACATCTCCTTTCAAAACTAATAAAGCAGCAACGAGAACGGTATCCTCTATTCTCTCTTGCAACCCTAGTCTATGAAAACCCCTGATTCCAACTTCACCAAGACAGAAAAAAACTAAGTAGAGATCAAAATGGGATGAGACGCGAAAACTACGTTCAATCAGAAACGACAACTCCAGTAAAAAGGAAAATCACGATATCTTCTTATCCCTTCTTCTATTTATGCGTTGATCTCCTTATTATTCGCCTTGTCTGTGGATTCGTTTGCGATTTGTGATATTCAGTAGCCCAAGTTTTCCTTTTTCTTGCAAATTTCAATGGGTGTCAGAGTATGTGGCTAAGTTTTTGTGATGATTTTTCGATACCCTGGTTGTTGCTGCAGCTAGTTTTTTTTTGTGATGTATGTGAAAGTAATGTAAGACCCTAATTTTTGACCCCTAAGATTCCACATATCATTCACATCTCATTTTTGCATCTTATACCACAAACAAGATCATGCTTTGGTTCCTTTATCCCTCTCTTCTTTGGGTTTATGCCTTGCAGGGATCACCGAGCATCTGTGTGTTTCTTATTCACTTTATTGCTTTATTTGTTTATATTTTACTAACCTTAATCAAAATCCAAAAATATGTTCGTTTTTGCACTACTACGAAAACCCCATTTAACGACGCCAGGTTTACCACGGTTTCGTATCCCACCGTTGTAACAGGATTAAAAATTTATAACGCCATATTTAAAGACGGTTGTATTACATAACCGTTGTAATACAAGTTGTGTAACAAGCTTCGATTCCCAGCTCTATATTTTTTTCCATATTTTTACATTTTAACACGCTTGTATTAGAAAATCGTTGTACTACATGTATCACGCTTCGATTCACAGCAATGTATTCTTTAGTATTTTTAAGTGCAATAGAGTATATATATAACTTTAAAACTAAAACTGTAAGAGATGAACATATATAGACATAATTTTATTTTAATATTCCATTGAGAGTACATTGATAAACATATTACATATCAAGATCATTGTCAGAGCCCATAGCATAAAATGCATCTTCATAATCTAGACATCTCTCCTCACTCCCCTCATCGGAATCATAATATACAAGCCTCCTTTTCTTCTTTATCTTCTTCTTCTTCGGCTTCTTCTTCTTCTTCTTATCCTTCCTTACCCTTAAGGCATCCCTGAAGTTGGCAGTTGCTGGTTGGACGACCTCCTGGATTGGCGCCTGACGTTCCTCATTGAGGTTTCTAGGATTCTCATTTGTTGAACTCATTGTTACGAATAATATATTATTTAGATATGTAAAATTGTCTATTTATAGATGAGGTTGAAGATGAAAAGACTGATAGTTTAATGCTTGTAATGATGATAACTTGTAAACCGTTCATATTCTGGAACTATATTTTCTTGTAAACCGTTCATATGTTGGGAAGTGCAACGGTTAATAATATCACGATGGTTATAAGTAATGACCGTAGCGATATCACTTATAATCCAGGCGTAATTTTAGGAAAATGTTGTTGCTTGGTGTCGAACTTTGTACCACGTATAAGGGGTATCACTATGGTTATTATAACTAACCGTTGTGATATTATTAAATTAATATTTAATCTATCATAATGGTTATTTAAGAAAACCGTTGTGAAAAATTTACCTATATAAGGGAATTAACTTTCCCTTTTTGACAGTCGCGTCGTTTCCTTCACAGCGAAACCCTAGCACCCAAACTTCATCTTTTTTTAGAATCTGCGAGAAGAAATACAAGAAGTATGAAGCTTTTGATTTAAGCTTCTTCCTCCTTGTAGTTCTTCCTGCAGAATCTAAAACTAGATGAACATGGTGATGATGTTGGCGGTAGCAAGCGTAATGTACATATTGTTTATGGAAAATAAGGTAGTCTTCTACTTCAATCTTTTTGTTAAATAGTTCCCATTATCTCGTTTGCTTCATGTTGTTTTTGTTGATTGTTCTCATTTTGTGCAGATTCGACTTCAATGCTTCACAAGCAAGGTGAACTTCATTGTAATGGTACAGTCCCACTTCTTAGGGTTTTGTTTCAACTTTTGGTTGTTTTGTTTTGAATACTAACTAATTTTCTTCATTGCTTCCCACTTCTTAGGGTTTGTTTCACATGGTGATGATGATGGTGGTACATATATATATGAATTCATTCTGATAAGGTACATATATATGAAGTTATTCTTATATTGTATATGAAATTTAGTTTATTATATACTATGTACATTGTTTGTTTTACTATCCTTTTATTGAAAATGCAATCAGTTAAATTGATATAGAACATTAGTTTATTATATATATACTATGTATATTGTATATAATTAAATTTAATACTAACTAATTTTCATCATTGCTTCCCACTTTTTAGGATTTGTTTCACATGGTGATGATGATGGTGGTACCTATATATGAATTCATTCTGATAAGGTACATATATATGAATTCATTCTGATATTGTATATGAAATTTATTTTATTATATACTATGTATATGTTTGTTTCACTATCCTTTTATTGAAAATGCAATCAGTTAAATTGCTATAGAACATTATAATCTGAAAATTAAGATGTATTTGAAAACCAACCTTTATCATGTCAATATTTTCTGAATTGCATCCATTTCATTCAGCACATTTAATGTTCCTTAACATAAAATTTATGGTCCAATGGTCCATTTGCTTCAATTCATCGATATCTTTTATTATAGTTTACCTCATCGTCGTCACTAATCGTCGTGGTTGTTAAGATCATGATCATTGTTATGATGATAAAATCGTGGTGATTTTTGGCGATGATGAGGTAAACTATAACAAAAGATATCGATGGATTGAAGGAAACCGACCATCGAACCATAAATTTTATGTTAAGGAACATAAAATGTGCGGAATGAAATGGATGCAATTCTTAAAATAGTGGTGTGTTTAAGTTGGTTTTCAAGAACAGTTTAATTTTCAGATTATATAGTTCTTTACCAATTTTAATGGTTGTATTTCTTTAATAAGGTGGATGGTAAAACAAGCAATATACATTTGTATTTAATAAACTAAGGGTACATTCCACAACGGTTGAGATAAATAACCGTTGTGATAGTTAACATATATGACAACGGTTCATACTGATAACCGTTGTGATAGTTAATATATATTACAACGGTTGAAATACCTAACCGTTGCAATATATCGCGCGCTTCCAGAATACAACAACGGTTTCCAGACCGTTGTAGAAACGGCAAACTTACAACAACAATCTACATAACAACGCCTTCGCCCGCGTCATTATATGTCATTCCCAACCGTTGCTAAATGGGTTTTTCGTAGTAGTGTTGTCTTCACTAACTTTTTTCAGGAAGGGAATCAAGAATATCAAACAGTCCCTCAGCTCGAATGAATTTCATCTGAACAAAGTCAAAGTTGATCTGCAAACAATTCAAAATTCATCCGATCAAGAGTTTCCTAGATTTAATTGATCATTATTCAAGAGACTCCAAGGTTCATGTGTTTATTTCCATGCCTTCTTTGACAAGCAAGAAAAATCGAGCCAGAGCCAATACAGCACATCAAAAAAGCCATTTTTCTCATTTTTTTCACTGTGTTAATCGATTAACCTAATTGCACTGTGAAATGGTTAATCGATTAACATGTGCAATTTTTGAAAAAAAATGTGCCAAATTCAAATTCTGCAGCAATTGGCACCAATTTTCACCATTTGGATCACATGTGGAATATTCTAGACCATCTCATTTTAATTCCTTACATCAATTTGATCATTTCCTACCATACACCTTCACTAATCACCACTCTTTTATGAATTTCCCTCCAAATTCAAATTCCAAGCCTAAATTTCATTTCCAAACCAAACTCCAATCCACCAAATTTTCCAAGCCTAAACTCTATAAATAGAGCTCTCATTTCATTCATTCTTCAAGCTTTTGAGAGCCAAATTCACCTTGCTAAAATTTCACTTGAAACTTTTGAGAGCCAAAAAACCCCTTGCAAAATATCTCCCCAACTACCAAAATTCACCAAAAGCTCAATTTCTTCTTTCATAAGTTAGTAAGAATTCACATTGATTCTTACTAATTTAGAGCTAAACCTTCATCCATTCTTGTTTTTGTTCATAGATCAAGGCTTTGGAGTGTAGATCTTGCTGCAATTTGGAAGGATTTTCTGATTTGGAGTGGTAATCACATTTTCCACCATTGTTGTTCAATTTCATCTTTCACAATGTAGATCCTTTGTTGATCTTGTTTGCTTGATCTTTGGATCTTGCAATTTGCGTTGATTGCTGGTTTTTGCTGCTGTTTTACTCAAATTTTCGTGCACAATTGCATCCTTAATCATGAGGTGTTTGAATAAATGATTGATCAAGGATTATGCAATTTTCAAACTGATTTTCTGCTATTTTTACAGTGTTAATCGATTAACCAAAACTTGCACGAATTGGTTAATCGATTAACAGTTGAATTCTGTGCAAAAAACTGCAAGTTTGCACTGGTTAATCGATTAACCTAATTACATTGTGAAGTGGTTAATCGATTAACCAGCATCCAGAATGTGAAAAATGCTTGTTTTTGGGACTGTTTTGGTTTTTTTGCCATTTTCTTCCCTTTCTTTTGTTCTTAGCCTTAGATCACATAATTGTGTGGTTTAATTTGGCTTTCTCTTCATCTATTTCTCCTTTATTTGGATCGATGAAAGTCTTAAAGATCTTGGAATTCTTTTGTTGAATTTTGATCGAGACGAGATCGCTACCACTTTTCTTTTCGTGCGGTATTGCTTTAGGATGACGATCTACATATCGTTCATCTAGCATGCATTAGCACAAAGAGCTATTGACCGACCTCATTGTAGGGTAATTACTCCATAAATTACTCGGCGATTGCTTAACATAGCGCAATATTTGTCCCGCATCGGAAAACTTTCAAGAATAGTTGATTATTTGTCTTTTGGTTCAAAACTTATGAAACTTGTTGTTAGGAGGCTTTGGTCTTATCAATCCTCTAATGAGTTCTCATTAATCTTGACCTAAGTGCAATTATTCAATTATAATTGATCACTAACTCTAACAACTAACCACTAATTTACTAACATTACTATTGTACTAATCCTTTACAATTCCTTCTCGCTCCTTATCTCTTTTACTTTTATGCTTCATTTTTATCATTTCATATCATGTTTATGCTTCCGCAATTTTTCCTTTGTCCGTTGGACATATGTTTATGCTTCCGCAATTTTTCCTTTGTCCGTTGGACACATGTTTATGCTTATGCCTTTTTCTCTTTGTCCACTTGGACCAAAAACATTAATAAAGGCTAAAACCTCTAAATAACTTTTGCTTCTAATCTTGGACTATGGTTACTATCCTTTGCAATGGACATGGAGTTTTGCGCTTAGACCTTGAACTTCAATGCTATTCTTGAATCCTTGAACTTAGACCTTGGACTTCAATGCTATTCTTGAATCCTTGGACTTAGAACTTGGACATCCAATGCAATTCTTGGAACCTTGGACTTAGAATTAGGACCTTCTCCCTTTGCTTTGGAATTATGGTTCGAAGACTTGGAAGACAACTACATTTGTGGTTAGACTACTCTTATCCTTAGCTTTTACTTTATGCTTTAGGATAGTCACTTCTTCTCCTCCCCATTCTTCAATTTTCAAAACTCTCTCTCTTTTTCAAAACATTCTTTATTTCAAACTATCACATCTTTCATAATCAAACTTTGACTTTGTCAAGTGATTTTACTCTTTTCTTTTCATTTCTTAACAAATTCTAAACTACATAAGCATATTGTCACCTTTTTCAAGAGACTTTAAAAAACACCAAACTCATCAAACTCTCTTTTTGTGCCCTCGTGCACTCTCTCCTTTAACCTTTTCATAAGTTTAGACATGATTCATTTCTTTAAGCGGAATTATTCTCTTGGAAATGACGACTTGTCTTTACATTTTAAAATCAACCAAAACAAACAATTTTCATTCTTTGTACCATGAACTACGAGGTTTTGATCCTACATTGCACATCGTGGGTACATAAGCATGAGACGACAAGTCTCTCCAAACACAAAAATCTTAAAAAACAATTTCTCTTCTCATCTCCTCAATCATTTTTCAAACAAGCATCTTTTCAGACCAAAAGCGATAGATATTTCAAAGGGTTCCCGTGGAGTACCACGAATGTTTTGGGTGCGTAAAACCTTCCCTTTGCATAATTAACCCCCCTTACTCGGACTCTCTTCACTTGTTCTTGTTGTAGAGCTTGTGTAGGTTTTGTTCGCTCTTTTTCCTTTCCTTTTTGGATAAAATAAAAGTGCGGTGGCGACTCTTGCTTTTCGAGTTAAGTTAATTGTTATAACCCGAAATTTGACCTCCTTTTTTGAATTTTGCATAAGCATGTGCATTAGCATAGTCGACATACGCATTTGCATTTTTCTCTATGTGTTTCTTGTTGCAGGATCTGTAGGTTTTCCAAGCCCGATTAATCGCATCCTCTCAAGATTATTTCATCACCAAAACAAGCTCAAAATAAAGGTTTCCATGTTTATTTATCAAGACAAGAGTTGTAAAATCAATAACGGGACTTTAACATCATTTCCAAGCAAATCTAGGGAAAATGAGTTGCAGTAACCGGTTACAGCATAACTGATAACCGGTTACACAGTGTAAATTTCACCAAAAACCACATTTTTCAAGCATGTAACCGGTTAGCAGATATGCTGTAATCGGTTACCACGTACAAAGTTGCAGATTCTGCTGCATTTTTTGGACAACAGCTATGCACTCTCTTTGGTCTTTGTTTCTACATTATTCTAGTAGCATGGGGAACATTCTAGACAATTCAAGACCATTCAAGACATTTCCCTTTCATTTATTCAATGTATCACTTTAAATTAAGAGCACCATGTTACTTAATTTACAAACATGTCAACCTTTGGATGTGGAAGCTTGCATTGGGATTGTTACCGAGTTGATCCTAACTAACCGAGTTAACTACCTTGACTCGGTGAGTCAAGTGTAACTAACTCCAACCCTAACTCCAAAGCTCCCAAAGCTAGCTCCAAACCTATCACACTCCATACCTAAACTCTATTTAAACAAAGCTTCACCATTTTGCAAACTCTCCACAATCATTCACACAAATTCACACTTTCTTCACTCTCAATTCTTTCATTCTACTCTGCATTTTTCTGCAACTTCTACACATTCCTCTTCATCTTCTTCACCAAACCTCATTAAAGCTCTTAATTCACCATAGAAGAAAAGCTACTTTCACCTTGAAAGTGCTTTTTCTTGAGCTTAACCTTCATCATCTTTCCATTCTACTGAATTTTGTGGAGCTTCAGTAGCTTTTGGATTCATTTCAAGTGATCACTTCAAGATTCTTCGGTGATAATTCTCATTTTGGAGTTTTCGTCGAAGTTTACTCGGTTTCGATACAATTCGAAGTGCAATTGAGGAATCTCTAGTTTTCTTTGATTATCTTCATCATTTTACTATTATACTTGAGTTTCTGGAGTTCTATAAGCTTTTGAATTCATCTCAAGTGTTTGCTTCAAGCTTCTTCGGTGATAATTCGCATTTCGGAGTTTTCGTCGAAGTTTGCTCGGTTTTGCAACGGTTCGAAGTGTCAGAACAGAATTCTCTGGGTTTTTTGGCTTTTTCTCTCTACACTTCATTCACAACAATTACCAAGTCAAACCTCCGGCTTGTAGGTTGGTAGATCTTACTTTACTCGCTGTTCCGATCATTTCCGCGCATTTACGTTGTAATTTTGATCGTTTTCGGTTTAATTTATCATGCAATTGTTTGATCTTTAACCTCCATGATTAATGCTTGTAATTTGTGTTTAATTACCCTTACATGATGTAATTTTAGTGTACAAATTCATGTCCTAGCATGTGGTGGTTGGCATAAGTGCTTAAGTGTGGAAAACCACTTTTGAAAAGCTATTTTTTCAGTTATTTTTGCCTCTGTTACAGTGGTAACCGGTTAGCAGATATGCTGTAACTGGTTACACAGCGCAATTTTCACTAAAAACACGCGTTTTCAAGCATGTAACCGGTTAACACATATGCTGTAACCGGTTACCACTGAACAGAATGGCCAATTTTGAGTTTTTTCAAGCTTGTTTGGTATCCTCTCTCCTTCTAACTTCCATGGATTAACATGCTTGACATTTATGGATGTTTTAAGTGCTGTTAACCTCTGGTTAGAGCATATTTACATTAATTCAATGATTGATTTATCAATTCTTGCAATTAGGTGTGTTCTTGATTTTTGTTTGAACATGCTAATTCTTGTACAATCCTTGATCACTTGATACATGATTTGTGATACATGCTAATATTTGTTTGGCACTGTTTTGTATTTCCAATTCTTGATCACATTAAGTTTGTTCTTTATTGAGCAAATTTAATCATGCATAATCAATAATTTACACCTTTTGCTTTAATGGTTTTCCATTCTCTTTGGAAAATTGTTAGCATAGCTTTCCCCTTTTATTAATTGATCGAAACCATGTTTCGATTAGTTAATCTCCCATTTCCTTCTCTTTAGGATCTCTTTAGACCTTCTCTTTCTTGATTCCCCGCGGAGTTGGAGTTTTGCACGACGCGAAACGCACCGCACTGGAGCGCTGTACAAATTAACGTTGTTACGTTGTCTATTTCTTAACACGCTGGAGCACTGTACAAATTGAAGTTGTTTTCTGTCCGTTTCAATTTCCGCGCTACACCTTTGAGTGCTAGAGAAGGAATGTGGATGGATTCTTTCTATCGTCATTCTGGCTATTTCCTAGGTAAGGACGTCTTGTCCTCTCTTCAAGAATAGTCACCTTTATCCTCAAGTGGTAGCGTTTTTTCTCCTCCTCAGTCGAGTTGATCCTTGATCATTCTCGCTCTTACCTCTTGCAACTTTTCTCTTGATCAATCACCAGTTTCTTTGGTTAAAGATCATTGCTTGGATTTAACTCCTGTCTCTTACCTCATTACTCTGTTCTTGTGGTCAATCATTGTCTTTAGATTCCACTGTAGAGTTTCTATTCTTTTCTTCGATTAAACACAGTCTTTCTGTTAAACAACCGACACTTCCCCAGGAGTTCGCAACCTTTTCTTTGGTTCCTCTCCCTTTGATTGGTTAACCACTGCCTGTCAGTTAAAACACCAATGTTTGCAATCTTTCTCAGTTAACCACAGTCCGTCTGTTAATCACTGAGCTTTTCTTGGGTTAATCACCTTCTCTTGGTTAATCACCCTTTTCTTCAGTTAATCACAGTCCGTCTGTTAATCACTGAGCTTCTCATGGGTTAATCACCTTCCTTGGTTAATCACCTATTTCTTCAGTTAATCACAGTCCGTCTGTTAATCACTGAGTTTCCTCTTGGGTTAATCACCTATCTTCGGTTAATCACCCTTTTCTTAAGTTAACCACAGTCCGTCTGTTAAAATACTAAAAGCCTTTTCGAGTTAATCACCTTCTCTTGGTTAATCACTCGATGTTCTCTTCGGTTAATCACAGTCCGTCTGTAAACACCGAATCCCCCGCAGTTGGCAACCTCCTCTTGGTTCGAATACTTGAACCCTTGGGTGTGTAACCTTCTTTTGGTTCAATGCCCTTCTTCGTTGGTCAAGTGCTGATTGTTCAGTCGTTATCAACATCCCCTTTGGGTTACGACCTTTGATTAGCCCTACACCCGTGCTTCTGGTTAATCACAGTTTCCTCTGTTAAAACTAATGCTTCTCTATTCCCACAGAGTTGCAGTCCTTTCTTTCCTCGGTTAACCACTATTCATCAGTTAATATACCGAGGCCCCTTCAGAGTCAAACACCTTCTCTCGGTTCAGCACTCTCTCTCTTGGTTTATCACAGTCCGTCTGTTGACACCACTGCTTTTCCTCGCCAGGGTCCTACTTTCTTTCTTCGGTTAACCACTGCCAGCCAGTTAATATACTGAGTCTCCTTGTTCTCTTGGTTATGACACCATCCCTTTTTTGGATCTCCAGAGGAGTCCTTCCTATTCCCCTTGCTCTTACTTTCTTGGTTTCGACACCAATTCTATTTGTTATCTCCAGCAGAGTTTCTATCATTCTTGGTTTTGACACCATTCTTTTCCTATTCTTTTATGCAAACGCTCTTACTGCGGGGTCTTTCCCAGTAGAGATTTTCTTTCACTCTTGCTCTTGGTTTCGACACCACTTCTTTCGTCTCCTTGTTTCTTTCTTGTTTTTGTTTTCCGTTCAGTTCCCCGAACTACGGAAGCTCTGATTCTGCATTCTTCTGAATGTCAAATACGAAGGCACGAGATGTAATGTCTTGGCGAGCACACTTCCACCTTTATTCCGTCTTCCACCCTCCTTATTTCCTTCTTTTCTGTCCTCTAGTTCTCTGAACTACGACGCTCTGATTTCCTCATTGCACTATGAGGGTACGTAGGCACGAGGACTTCGTTCCTCCGCGAGCACTTTCCTTCTTTTCTTTCTTTTCCCACTTTCCTTTCTCTCTCTCCCTTCTTTAGCTAGAAGCCTTTAGATAGATAACCCATCCAAGCCTAGAAGCAAGCGAAATGGTTCCCGTCGAGTACGACATGTGTGTTAGGTGCTAATACCTTCCTTTCGCATAACCGACCCCCCGTTCCCGTTTCTCTTCCCCTTGGGTTTTAACGATATTTTCCCTGTCCTTTAGGACTAAATAAAGTTCGGTGGCGACTCTGTTGTATCTTTGAGTGTCCGATTCACTCAGGTAGATTTCCAGCCATCTTCAGCTGGCGAATCTGCTGGGGAGTTCTTGCTCCTGAGCTTCGCCTCCTTTTGCTTGTCTCCTGGCAAGGTAGAAACTAGCCATCTTCAGCTGGCGACTCTGCTGGGGACTTCTTGCTCCTGAGCTTCGCCTCCTTTTGCTTGTCTCCTGGCTAGGTGGGACTCCCCATCTTCAGCTGGCGACTCTGCTAGGGACTCATTGACCTCTTACTGGTCCATCCCTTGAGGGGTCTCGCCTAGTTTTGTTTGCTTTCTTGCTTGTTTGGGTGTTTATCTTCTGCGCTTTACTAGTTTTATCTTTACGCTTTATTCGCTTTATGTTATTTATTGCATTTCTTTACTGCTTTGAATACTCATATGTTGTATATTCTAGATATCTGCTATTTTCTTTGCTGTTGTCGGTGGGGTTGTTACTTGAGAGATAAGCACATTACACAGACTTGAGAGTACATATAGGATTAGAGTGGAAAGTGGTGTGGCCTACGTAGCGTCTTGGTACGTATGGTTTACATGAAATCCACACCCAGACGAAGTTTTCTTAAGAGATGTTCTGATTTGCGCGTCTTGTGCATTTCGGGGTGTTAACTTAGAAAGCTGTCGACTCTGGTGATCATTCCCGAGGACTCAGTTGCAGTACTCCTCCCAAGGAACGATAATGGCATACCAGAAATGGCAAACCCATTACGCTTCTTGATCCGAGGACCCAAAGCTGGGAACTTGCCATAGGATGACCTTTTTGGGGGAATCAGTGGACGACCTCTTTGTTTGGCGATAGTATTGTACCCCGAGGGATGAATCTACTATTGCTTCTCAAATCGAGAATCCGAAACTGAGAATCCTGCTTTCTATATCATACCTGTGAGGGGATATTGGGTTTTTCTGCAGGAAACTAAGACTCTTCCAACCTTTGTTCTCTCATTGCTTCAGATCTCGCACCAACGCAACACTACCTTTATGGATGTTCAAATTCGACTATTCAGACTATGCTGGCTTGTTGATTTTGGTGTTGCATATCATCTCATCATGTCAAATTAATTTTTGCATAAATATTTTAAAACTTTATTTTTGCATAAATTGCATTCATTCATGCCTGCATATGCATGTCCTTCATCCAGAAACCTTTGCTCACTCTGATCATTTCCACCTTGTAGCAAGATGACGACTCGACATCTGTATTTTACTCGCTCAAACAAATCCAAAATCATAGATGACTTTGAAGCTGAGAACACTGCTTACAAGGAAACTCTGGCACAATTCCAAGGTCGGATGGACCAGTTTCAGACGAACATGGATGTCATTATGGAACTCCTTCATGCTCAGAGGGATGTTACTGCTGCTGCCACTGTTATTGCAACCCCTACTGATGCAACTATTGTCACTCCTGTTGTGACTGTTCCTCCTATTGTCACGGCTACTCATGTTGTTGTTGTTCCTTCTCCTGCTAGAGTTGAAGTACCAGTTGAGCCTGTGAATCAGCCTGTTGTTCATCCTAGTTTGAACCAGATGCCCGCTGGTTTCCCTTGGGGCATGCCTCCGAATTACACTCCTCAGATTGCAAATAATGGTAGTGTCTTCATACCATTCAGCCTTTTTTTTCACCCATGCCTAATGGGAATGCTGCCGCCTATCCATGGGTCATGCCTACTCCAGTCCTGCCTCCAGTGGTGAATGATGATCCTGAGAATCTTCAGGCTCAAACTCATCAAACTGCCGGATTGGTTGACACTGAAACTCCTGATGAAGAAGAGCATGTGTATAGGGGTCCTCCTATTCATGTTCCAGTTTCGTCTCAAGTTGCTCAAACTGTTGTTCCGAATATTCATCCTGGGAGGTTCTATCCTGGGGCATCTTCCTCAGCTGCTGGGGTACCTCCTCCGAATTATCTGTATGGTGTTCCGATGGGTCAGAATGCTGGTCAGATGGTTAATCCTGGTTTGGTTTATCCTTCTCAGTTTGCTACTCCGCAAGTGAATGCTCCTGCCGCTTCTCAGCTGCCAAATCCTCATATTCTTGTCAGGCCCACTAATCAAAATAGATCTGCTGACTACAAGTTGTTGGAAGATCGTATCAGAGCTATTAAAGGGTTCTCTGCTTTTGGCATGGAAGCCAAAGATTTTTGTTTGGTTCCGAATGTTGTGTTGCCGCAGAAATTCAAGATACCTGATTTGCCAAAGTATAAAGGCTTGAGCTGCCCGCGTAGTCACATCACTATGTACTGCAGGAAGATGGCATCCCATATTGATAATGATGAATTGCTTGTTCATTATTTTCAAGATAGTTTTTCTGGTGCTTCATTGGATTGGTACATGGGCTTGGAGCGCGGCAAAATCCGTACTTGGAGAGATTTGTCTGAAGCGTTCATGAGGCAATACAAGTATAACCTTGATCTGGCGCCAACCAGATTGCAATTGCAGAATCAGTCACAGCGCTCAGCTGAAACATTCAAGGAGTATGCACAAAGATGGCGTGAGATGGCATCTCGTGTACGACCGACTCTCTCTGACAATGAGTTGGTTGACATCTTTATGGGTACATTGCAAGGATCTTACTATGAGAAAATGATGGGTAGTTCTTCATCAAATTTTGCTGATGTGGTAACGATTGGCGAACGGATTGAAAATGGTTTGAAGACTGGAAAGATTCCTGGTGCTGCTTCCCAACAGCCGACCGCTAGAAAGTCTCAAAACAGTCAATCCAAGAAAAAGGAAGGTGAAGCCAACGCTGTGACAGCTCAAGTTTCTCCTCAGTATCAAGCTCCCTTGGCTTCTATGCCATATTATCCATATCCGTACATTGCTGCTGCGCAGTATCAACAACCTCCATATCAGTATCATCCGCAACAACCAGCTCAGAATCAGCAACAGAATCAACAGAACAAAAATTAGCAGAATCAAAACCGTCAGAACAACAACAATCAAGGAAACCATAAGCGTCCGAATTTTGACAAGATTCCTGTGTCATACACCGAGTTGTTTCCTTACTTGGTTCACCAAGGGGCAATTGTCCCCAAGCAGATTGCACCTGCGATTCCTCCATTTGGCCCGAAGCATAATCCAAATGCGTCTTGTGCTTACCATGATGGATACATAGGACATGCAACAGAGGATTGCTTTGTTTTCAAAACCAAGGTTCAGGAACTCATTGATAAGAAAGTTCTGACTTTTGTTGAGGAAGGACCTAACATTCAGAATAATCTGTTGCCGAATCACGGTGGGTCTGCGGTTAACATGATTGGAGATAATTCCAGGGCTGAATTGATTATGGATGTCGATGAGGTAAAGACTCTGATGGCTGTGGTTTTCAAGAGATTGAACGAACACAGGCTGTTGAAAGGGTTGCATGGTAAATGTCAGATTTGTGACGATAATCCCAACCAGTGTCGAAGGCTGAAGGGTTGTGTCCAGATTCTGATGAACCGTGGTGAAGTGCAATTTTCCAGATCTAAAACTGTTGAGGAAGTTGCTGCTATTAAGCCGTTCACCATCGTCTATAGGAAGGTTCCTGTGGAATCCCCTAAACAGAAGAAAGTGCAACCCATCATTGTTTTCCCGCCAAGGCCGTTTCCGTATCAGAATTCTAAGGAGGTACCGTGGAAGTATGGGTCTTCTATGTTTTCTAGAGGTCAAGAGATAAGGTTCGCCGAATCAGAGATCGTGAATGTTACAGCTGGTGGAGGTATGACTCGTAGTGTACGAGTGTTTGCTCCGAAGGTCACTACAAAGCCTGTTCAAATTCCCATTATTGTTTCTCCCAAGGAAACGCCTGCATCTGCAATCCCTGCTGTTCAACAAGGGGAATCTTTTACCGCTGTTCCAGTATCGACTATCCCGTTTGAGAATGTTTCAAAGATCAAAGAGACCCTTGATGATCAAGAGTTCCTTAAGCTGATCAAGAAAAGTGACTTTAAGATTGTGGATCAGCTGGGTCAGACTCCCTTGAGGATCTCAATCTTGTCCTTACTTATGAGTTCGTCTGCGTGCAGATCAGCTTTGTTAAAAGTGTTGAACAGCGTCCACGTTATGCAAGATATATCTGTCGTCGAATTCGATGATGTAGTGGCCAACATAACTGCAAGTCGGTATTTGGGTTTTAATGAATCAGAATTACCTCCTGAAGGAACTGCCCACAACAAAGCGCTGCACATATCTGTAACCTGCACAGACATCCTGTTATCTCGTGTTCTAGTGGATACCGGTTCTTCTCTCAATGTGATGCCTAAGGGCACGTTGAGTCAATTACCAGTGGAGGGGATCGAGATGAGACCAAGTGCCTTAGTTGTCAGAGCCTTTGATGGTTCTCGAAGGCAAGTCATCGGAGAAGTGGATTTACCCACCACTATTGGGCCGCATTTGTTTACCATTACCTTACAAGTGATGGATATTAATCCAGCGTACAGTTTCCTATTGGGTCGTCCATGGATCCACGCGGCAGGGGCAGTTACATCCACTCTACATCAGAAATTGAAATTCATGTTTGGCGATCAGCTTGTCATTGTCTGTGGTGAAGAGGATCTGATTGTGAGCGAGTTATCATCTTTCCGATATGTCGAGACCGAAGAAGGCATAGCTGGGGTGCCGTTGCAGTGTCTCGAGTTCGAATATGTCAGTTCTGCTTCAACTAGTCAAAGTAGATCACCACATTTGACTTTAGCATCTGCTAAGAGTGCTAAAGAGACCATCGATAGAGGTGCTTTGCCAGGCTGGGGGCACGTGATTGATGTGGTTGAAAAGCATAATCGTTTTGGAGTGGGTTATCATCCTGGTCGTCAATATGGTTCCTCTGATCAGAAGCAAAGCAACTTTGTCAAGTTCCACAGCGCGGGTTTCCAGCAGGGTGACATCGTGGCAGCTGCTGATGATGCCTGCCCTAGTAATCAGACTTCAAGCTTTGTGCGCAGGTGTCCTCCAGGTTTCAAGCTTAACAATTGGACATCTACCGTGATTCCTGTGGTTTTCCCATATAACATGTAATGCATTTTTCTTTCTCATTCCCTCGTCCTCGCCCGAGACGAGTGGATAGCTTGTAAAGGGCCTCGCGCTTTTGCAATATTATGTGATCAATAAATGAAAGTTTTTTGCATTCAAAATCATACTCTATTCTCTTTCTTTATTTTACTTTTTCACAAAACAAATGGGAAAAGTTTCTTTTCTTTTTCACTTTTTTAAATAGCTCATTCTAAACATATTCATAAACATGCAGAATTAATAAAAGCATTGATAATAACATGGCAAACATCCATTATAATTCTGGAATTCCAATTAACCAAGCCGAAGAAGATGGCAAGGAAGATTGTGAATTACTGGCTGAACTGGCAAGGCTCCTTGAGCACGAGCGTAGAGAGATTCAGCCACACAAGGAGCCAGTAGAAGTTGTCAATCTTGGTACTGATGAGGTTAGAAGAGAAGTCAAGGTTGGCGCATCCCTCGCAAAGCATGTACACTCCGAGTTAGTCAAGTTATTGAAAGAGTATGTTGATATCTTCGCCTGGTCCTATCAAGATATGCCTGGGTTGGATACCAACACCGTTGAACATCACTTGCCACTCAAGCCCGGATGTCCTCCTGTCAAGCAGAAACTCATAAGGACTAGACCCGACATGGCACTTAAAATCAGAGAAGAAGTAAAGAAACAGCTTGATGCTGGGTTCCTGGCCACTTTCGAATATCCTGAGTGGATTGCCAATATCGTCCCGGTTCCCAAGAAAGATGGTAAGGTTAGAATAGGTGTGGATTATCGAGATCTCAACAAGGCAAGCCCGAAGGATGATTTTCCTTTGCCTCACATTGATGTCTTGGTAGATAACACTGCGTAGTTCTCTGTCTTTTCCTTCATGGACGGTTTTTCAGGATATAATCAGATCAAGATGTCCCCAACTGATATGGAGAAGACTACTTTTATCACGCCATGGGGTACATATTGCTACAAAGTCATGCCTTTCGGTCTAAAGAATGCAGGGGCAACATACCAGCGTGCCATGACAACCCTCTTTCACGATATGATTCATAAAGAGATTGAGGTTTACGTGGAAAATATGATTGCCAAGTCCAAAACTGAGGATGATCACTTGGGTCATTTGAAGAAACTGTTTGACAGACTCCGGAAGTTTAGATTGCGGTTGAATCCTGCGAAGTGCACCTTCGGAGTTCGATTTGGTAAACTGTTAGGCTTTATTGTAAGTCAGAAGGGCATTGAAGTTGACCCTGATAAGGTTCGGGCAATTCAGAACATGCCGCCTCCCAAAACAGAAAAAGAAGTCTGTGGCTTTCTGGGCAGACTCAATTACATTTCAAGATTCATTTCTCATTTGACGGCTACCTGTGAACCAATGTTCAAATTACTAAGAAAAAATCAATCGGTTGAATGGAATAATGATTGTCGGGAAGCATTTGACAAAATAAAACAATACTTGCAAGAACCACCGATCTTAGTACCACCGGTTCCTGGTAGGCCTTTAATCATGTATCTCACTATTCTCGATGAATCCATGGGATGTGTATTAGGTCAACATGATGACACTGGCAGAAAAGAACATGCAATCTACTATCTGAGCAAGAAGTTCACTGATTGTGAGACCAGATACTCACTCCTAGAGAAAACTTGTTGTGCTCTGGTCTGGGATGCTCGACGCCTACGACAATACATGATTTGCCATACTACTTTGTTGATATCCAAAGTGGATCCGATAAAGTACATCTTTGAAAAGCCTGTTGTCTCTGGAAGGATTGCTCGGTGGCAGATGCTGTTAACTGAGTATGATATCCAACATGTTACCCAGAAAGCAATAAAAGGGAGCGTCTTGTCTGAATACCTTGCTCATCAACCTGTAGAGGGTTATCAACAGATGAAGTTTGACTTTCCCGATGAGGATGTTCTGTTCATCAGAGATTATGAGACTCCAGATCCTGATATAGGACCTGAACCAGGGGCGCGATGAACGCTCGTGTTCGACGGTGCCTCCAATGCTAAAGGTCGTGGAATTGGGGCTATCCTCATCTCTCCAACAGGTTTTCACCTTCCCTTCACTGCCAGATTATGCTTTGCATGCACCAACAATATGGCTGAATACGAAGCATGTATCTACGGTATGGAAGCGGCTATTAACATGAGAATCAAGATTCTTGAGGTCTATGGAGATTCTGCCTTGGTCATCGATCAAGTCAGAGGGAATTTTGTGACTCGGGATTCCAAGCTGGTTTCGTACCAACAACACATAGCGAAGTTGATTCCTTATTTTGATGAGATCACTTTTCATCATATTCCCAGAGAGGAAAATCAACTAGCTGATGCTCTTGCCACTCTAGCATCCATGTTCAAGGTCAAGTGGAAGAATGAAGCTCCTCATATCCGCATTGATCACTTGAACGAACCAGCACACTGTTTAGCAATCGAGGATGAGTCTGATGACAAGCCTTGGTTCTATAACATTAAAAGATATCTGGAAAAATAGGAATATCCCGAGGGTATCACTATCACTGACAAGAAAGCTCTTAGGCGGCTTTGTGCCAAATTCTTCTTAAGTGGTGGTATACTATACAAGAGGAATTATGATTCTGTGTTGCTCAGATGCGTGGATAGACACGAAGCAAACACAATCATAAGGTCCATACACGAGGGTTGCGAGGGTGTACATGCTAAAGGTCCTGCTATGGCTAAGAAGATCCTTCGGGCTGGGTATTATTGGACAACGATGGAGGTAGATTGTTACAACTTTGCTAAAAGATGTCACAAGTGCCAAATCTACGGAGACAAGATCCATGTGCCTCTAACTCCATTGAATGTTTTGACTGCACCTTGGCCATTCTCCATGTGGGGTATAGATATGATTGGAATGATCGAGCCGAAGGCTTCCAATGATCATCGATTCATTCTAGTTGCTATCGACTACTTCACCAAGTGGGTTGAAGCTGCGTCTTATGCAAACTTTACACGACAAGTGGTTGCTAGATTCATCAAGAAAGAGATAATCTGTCGTTATGGCATTCCTAGCAACATTATCACGGACAATGCAAGCAACCTGAATAACAACATGATGAAGGAGTTGTGTCAAGAATTTAAGATCGAGCACCACAACTCTTCACCATATCGGCCCAAGATGAATGGCGCCGTTGAAGCAGCAAACAAAAACATCAAGAGGATTGTCCAGAAAATGGTCAAGACTTACAAGGATTGGCATGAAATGCTTCCCTTTGCATTGCATGGCTACCGAACTTCGGTTCGCACTTCTACTGGGGCAACTCCGTATTCACTCGTGTATGGTATGGAGGCAGTTTTACCCATCGAAGCCGAAATTCCTTCGCTCAGAGTCATCATGGAAGCAGGTCTTGATGAAGCTAAATGGGTTCAATCCAGATACGACCAGCTGAATCTCATCGAAGAGAAACGCCTTGCAGCCGTTTGTCATGGTCAATTGTATCAGAGACGCCTCAAACGAGCTTTTGACAAGAAAGTTCTTCCTCGAACATTCTGTGAAGGCGAACTCGTGCTCAAGAGATATTCACCTGTTCACTCGGATCCACGAGGCAAATGGACTCCCAATTACGAAGGGCCCTTTGTTGTCAAGAAGGCCTTCTCAGGCGGAGCCCTGATCCTCACCACAATGGATGGGGAGGAGTTGCCATCGCCCGTGAACTCCGATACAGTCAAAAAATATTATGCCTGAAAAAAATGGATAAGAGTCCGCTAGATTGACATCCGCAAGGACAATCTAGGCAAAAATGGACGTCCCGATGGACCGAAAAAAAGAAATGTCCATGTAAAAGTTAGGGACAATGGAAAAAACAATAATAGCCCGCTAAGTTGAAAACCCGAAAGGGTGACTTAGGCAAAAATGGGCATCCCGGTGGACGAAAAATGTGAAAACATATTCAGGCAAAAATTAGGGATAAAGGCATTGATTGTGAACACTTGATCCTCTCTTCATCATAGCTAGACCTCAGACGGTAACAGACCACTCCAATCATCATCAACAGGTGCAAGGCGTTGGAACCTAGACTTACAGTGGATGGTGGCCAATGTTGTAATCAACGCAAAGCATGATTTCCCTTTGCCATTTACACTTGTTTTTCAATTTTATTGCAAATTTACTCATCAAGGATTTTGCATCCTTGTACACACTTATGTACAAAAATTTTACATTCAATAAAATGCATTCTTTGTTATCTCAATTTGTTTTCATTCCAGTATTTTGTTTGCAAAATAAACAATTATTTGTGATGACATAATACTAAAAAACGTTGAGAACAATAAAAAGCTAAATTCACCAAGAAAGCATTATGCATCGCATGTGTTACTGATAACCCCTGCAGGATAATCGGTAATATCCATTGGTAAGCCTAACGCCTGGCTGGCAATAGGATGATTCTATGAAGAAGTTGTTGTCTCCTCAGCAGTTCCTCAGCAGAGTCATCATTCTCCCCAGCAGGTTGCTAAGGTGTTCCCCAGCAAAGACGCTTTGTTCTTTCTTCCCCAGCAAGGTTTGTGCACCATCTCTTATGATTAGGAACTATCAGTCACCAGCAGCAGTGGTTTCTCCTCAGCTGAGTCAACGTGATTCGGGAACTTCTTTTCCCTACGCAAAGCCAGTCTTGGTAGGAAGGATTGTTTTAATTCTTTCATCCCCAACATAGACAGCCATGGTGATTTAGAAACCTGAGATGTTCTCAGTTTCTTTCCCCAGCGGAATCATCATCCTTTGTGAACTTTCTTCTCCAGCTGGGATTGTCTTCATCTGCGGGTCCTCTCCTTAACCCAGGGTGTCGAGGTCGTTTTGCTACGATTTATGCCTAACCGCCTCGCTGTGCCTTATCTTGCATCCTTGCATTGCATGATACCAAACATCATGTAGAACAGCGCATACATGGCATAGGCATCAAGCATACTCCCTTTCTTTTGGCCTGACTTATCTCCCAGCATATTTTCAGCCAAACTTTGCACCTATCAATTCTGCATTTGCACCTTTTCTTTTTGTCGCCGTCGGCCAAATTTTCAAGAGACTCTTTTTATTTAATCCCCTTCTACCTCGAATAATCGAAAAGCTAACGCAATTCGAACATTCAGGTCCAAGTAGATTAAATAGGGGCAGCTGTCGTAACCCGAAATTTGACCTCCTTTTTTGAATTTTGCATAAGCATATGCATTAGCATAGTCGACATATGCATTTACATTTTTCTCTATGTGTTTCTTGTTGCAGGATTTGTAGGTTTTCCAAGCCTGATTAATCGCATCCTCTCAAGATTATTGCATCACCAAAACAAGCTCAAAATAAAGGTTTCCATGTTTATTTATCAAGACAAGAGTTGGAAAATCAATAACGGGACTTCAACATCATTTCCAAGCAAATCTGGGGAAAATGAGCTGCAGTAATCAGTTACAGCATAACTGATAACCGGTTACACAGTGTAAATTTCACCAAAAACCACATTTTTCAAGCATGTAACCGGTTAGCAGATATGCTGTAACCGGTTACCACGTACAAAATTGCAGATTCTGCTGCATTTTTGGGACAGCAGCTATGCACTCTCTTTGGTATTTGTTTCTACATTATTCTAGTAGCATGGGGAACATTCTAGACAATTCAAGACCATTCAAGACATTTCCCTTTCATTTATTCAATGCATCACTTTAAATTAAGAGCACCATGTCACTTAATTTACAAGCATGTTAACCTTTGGATGTGGAAGCTTGCATTGGTATTGTTACCGAGTTGATCATAACTAACCGAGTTAACTACCTTGACTCGGTGAGTCAAGTGTAACTAACTCCAACCCTAACTCCAAACCTCCCAAAGCTAAGTCCAAAGCTAGCTCCAAACCTCTCACACTCCATACCTAAACTCCATTTAAACAAAGCTTCACCATTTTGCAAACTCTCCACAATCATTCACACAAATTCACACTTTCTTCACTCTCAATTCTCTCATTCTACTCTGCATTTTTCTGCAACTTCTACACATTCCTCTTCATCTTCTTCACCAAACCTCATAAAAGCTCTTAATTCACCATAGAAGAAAAGCTACTTTCACCTTGAAAGTGCTTTTTCTTGAGCTTAACCTTCATCATCTTTCCATTCTACTGAATTTTGTGGAGCTTCAGTAGCTTTTGGATTCATTTCAAGTGATCACTTCAAGATTCTTCGGTGATAATTCTCATTTTGGAGTTTTTGTCGAACTTTGCTCGGTTTCGATACAATTCGAAGTGCAATTGAGGAATCTCTGGTTTTCTTTGATTATCTTCATCATTTTACTATTATACTTGAGTTTCTGGAGTTCTATAAGCTTTTGAATTCATCTCAAGTGTTTGCTTCAAGCTTCTTCGGTGATAATTCGCATTTCGGAGTTTTCGTCGAAGTTTGCTCGGTTTCGCTATGGTTCGAAGTGTAAGAACATAATTCTCTGGTTTTCTTGGCTTTTTCTCTCTACACTTCATTCACAACAATTACCAAGCCAAACCTCCGGCTTGTAGGTTGGTAGATCTTACTTTACTAGCTGTTTCGATCATTTCTGCGCATTTACGTTGTAATTTCGATCGTTTTCGATTTAATTTATCATGCAATTGTTTGATCTTTAACCTCCATGATTAATGCTTGTAATTTGTGTTTAATTTCCCTTACATGATGTAATTTTAGTGCACAAATTCATGTCCTAGCATGTGGTGGTTGGCATAAGTGATTAAGTGTGGAAAACCACTTTTGAAAAGCTGTTTTTTCAGTTATTTTTGCCTCTGTTACAGTGGTAACCGGTTACACAACGCAATTTTCACTAAAAACACGCGTTTTCAAGCATGTAACCGGTTAGCACATATGCTGTAACCGGTTACCACTAAACAGAATGGCCAATTTTGAGTTTTTTCAAGCTTGTTTGGTATCCTCTCTCCTTCTAACTTCCTTGGATTAACATGCTTGATATTTATGGATGTTTTAAGTGTTGTTAACCTCTGGTTAGAGCATATTTACATTAATTCAATGATTGATTTATCAATTCTTGCAATTAGGTGTGTTCTTGATTTTTGTTTGAACATGCTAATTCTTGCACAATCCTTGATCACTTGATACATGATTTGTGATACATGCTAATATTTGTTTGGCACTGTTTTGCATTTCCAATTCTTGATCACATTAAGTTTGTTCTTTATTGAGAAAATTTAATCATGCATAATCAATAATTTACACCTTTTGCTTTAATGGTTTTACATTCTCTTTGGAAAATTGTTAGCATAGCTTTCCCCTTTTATTAATTGATCGAAACCATGTTTCGATTAGTTAATCTCCCCTTTCCTTCTCTTTAGCATCTCTTTGGACCTTCTCTTTCTTGATTCCCCGCGGAGTTGGAGTTTTGCACGACGCGAAACGCACCGCATTGGAGCGCTGTACTAATTGACGCCGTTACGCTGTCTATTTCTCAACACGCTGGAGCACTGTACAAATTGAAGTTGTTTTTCTGCCCGTTTCAATTTCCGCGCTACACCTTTGAGTGCTAGAGAAGGAATGTGGATGGATTCTTTCTATCCTCATTCTGGCTATTTCCTTGGTAAGGACGTCTTGTCCTCTCTTCAAGAATAGTCACCTTTATCCTCAAGTGGTAGCGTCTTTTCTCCTCCTCTGTCGAGTTAATCCTTGATCATTCTTGCTCTTACCTCTTGCAACTTTTCTCTTGATCAATCACCAGTTTCTTTGGTTAAAGATCATTGCTTGGATTTAACTCCTGTCTCTTACCTCATTACTCTGTTCTTGTGGTCAATCATTCTCTTTAGATTCCCCTGCAGAGTTTCTATTATTTTCTTCGGTTAAACACAGTCTTTCAGTTAAACAACTGACACTTTCCCAGGAGTTCGCAACCTTTTCTTTGGTTCCTCTCCCTTTGATTGGTTAACCACTGCTTGTCAGTTAAAACACCAATGTTTTCAATCTTTCTTAGTTAACCACAGTCCGTCTGTTAATCACTGAGCTTCTCTTGGGTTAATCACCTTCTCTTGGTTAATCACCCTTTTCTTCAGTTAATCACAGTCCGTCTGTTAATCACTGAGCTTCTCTTGGGTTAATCACCTTCTCTTGGTTAATCACTCGTTTCTTCAATTAATCACAGTCTGTCTGTTAATCACTGATTTTCCTCTTGGGTTAATCACCTATCTTCGGTTAATCACCCTTTTCTTCAGTTAACCACGGTCCGTCTGTTAAAATACTGAAAGCCTTTTCGAGTTAATCACCTTCTCTTGGTTAATCACTTGTTGTTCTCTTCGGTTAATCACAATCCATCTGTAAACACCGAATCCCCCGCAGTTGGCAACCTCCTCTTGGTTCAAATACTTGCACCCTTGGGTGTGTAACCTTCTTTTGGTTCAATACCCTTCTTCGTTGGTCAAGTGCTGATTGTTCAATCGTTACCAACATCCCCTTTGGGTTACGACCTTTGATCGGTCCTACACCCATGCTTCTGGTTAATCACAGTTTCCTCTATTAAAACCAATGCTTCTCTATTCCCACAGAGTTACGGTCCTTTCTTTCCTCGGTTAACTACTATTCATCAGTTAATATACCGAGGCCCCTTCAGAGTCAAACACCTTCTCTCGGTTCAGCACTCTCTCTCTTGGTTTATCACAGTCCGTTTGTTGACACCAGCTGCTTTTCCTCGCCAGGGTCCTACTTTCTTTCTTCGGTTAACCACTGTCATCCAGTTAATATACTGAGGCTCCTTGTTCTCTTGGTTATGACATCATCCATATTCCCCTTGCTCTTACTTTCTTGGTTTCAACACCAATTCTATTTGTTATCCCCAGCGGAGTTTCTTTCATTCTTGGTTTTGACACCATTCTTTTCCTATTCTTTTGTGCAAACGCTCTTACTGCGGGGTCTTTCCCAGTAGAGTTTTTCTTTCACTCTTGCTCTTGGTTTCGACACCACTTCTTTCGTCTCCTTGTTTCTTTCTTGTTTTGTTTTCCGTTCAGTTCCCCGAACTACAGAAGCTCTGATTCTGCATTCTTCTGAATGTTAGATACATAGGCACGAGACGTAATGTCTTGGGGAGCACACTTCCACCTTTCTTCTGTCTTCCACCCTCCTTTCTTTCCTTCTTTTCTGTCCTCTAGTTCTCTGAACTACGACGCTCTAATTTCCTCATTGCACTATGAGGGTACGTAGGCATGAGGACTTCGTTCCTCCGCGAGCACTTTCCTTCTTTTCTTTCTTTTCCCACTTTCCTTTCTCTCTCTCCCTTCTTTAGCTAGAAGCCTTTAGATAGATAACCCATCCAAGCCTAGAAGCAAGCGAAATGGTTCCTGTCGAGTACGACAGATGCGTTAGGTGCTAATACCTTCCTTTCGTATAACCGACCCCCCGTTCCCGTTTCTCTTCCCCTTGGGTTTTATCGATATTTTCCCTGTCCTTTGGGACTAAATAAAGTTCGGTGGCGACTCTATTGTATCTTTGAGTGTGCGATTCACTCAGGTAGATTTCCAGCCATCTTCAGCTGGCGACTCTGCTGGGGAGTTCTTGTTCCTGAGCTTCGCCTCCTTTTGCTTGTCTCCTGCCAAGGTAGAAACCAGCCATCTTCAGCTGGTGACTCTGCTGGGGACTTCTTGCTCCTGAGCTTCGCCTCCTTTTACTTGTCTCCTGGCTAGGTGGGACTCTCCATCTTCATTACTCAATAGCTTACACTCACGATTTTGCCGCTACAGAAAAGTGGCGACTCTGCTGGGGAGAATCTCTGGTTAAGGGGTTTAGCCTACTTTGACTTATTTACTACTTTTTGTCTGATTTGCTTGTTACTTGATTGTTCTGTTTGGGAGATCCTCTGTGTGTCCAAGATAGGTCTTATACCCGGACCAGAGTGTACTTTGAGATAGGAGGATGGTATAGTCAAGGGAGCTTTGAGGGAGTCGAATCCTGAAATAGCAGAACTTGAGAATCCATCCACTCGGTGGTTGCCTCTTTGGAATTATTGATGTCGATCGAGCGATCGTGAAGGCATTAGTTTTTCCATAGAAGCCTATAACACTGAGAACCATAGTAACCCTTAACCCATCTTAGCCTTTTAGGATCGTGGCGCGGAAGCTATGAAGATGCAAATCTGACTTAGCTGTCACGCGATGTTACACTCAGGTTAGATTCTCTTAAGGATAACTACCAACCTCCAAGCAAATCGGTGTGTTGGTGTGTCTGATAGTGGATTGTGGACCCTGGGCACTCTGTTAGAACCGTTTTTTTCTGCAGGTACAATGAAGACAAACCTTAGCACATACCTTTTGTGGGTTGGTTCTTAACCTTGGCTTCATGCTCGTGACTCGGGCCTTTGGATTCGTGTGCTTCGAGTGATCTTGTTTGTGGTTGTTGCATCCATGATCTTGTTTGTGGTTGTCTCAGAAACTCATTTTAACTGTCTCCTTCTTCAGTTATCTGTTCACCGTCAAGTTGTTTCCTCAACACAACTACGGAACTAGAGCTGCTGTCAGATTGAGAATGGAAAACCAAGAACAACACAACGCTGAAGTCAGAATGGAAATTGATGAGTTGAAGGCCGGGATGACCAAGCTCACAGAAATGCTGCAAGTTCTGATCGCTAGAGGTGAACCACCTCAGAGGACTGTGATTGTTGAAACTTCACCTACTGCTGTTGACCCTCCACTGACTCAGCAACCAGCTTCTACTTGGCCAGAATTTGGGTTACCTCCGAAGTACTCGCCACCCTTTGCAACTACTCATGTGGTTGTCCTGTCTGTACTACCAGTATCTTCAGTTCCTTTGTTCACTGAACCTTAGCCTGTTGTGCATTCTGTTGCTCAAGCTATTCCTGAGAATCCTTTCATGTACCATGCTGCTGGTCCACAATCTAAAAGTCAGGGAGAACCTGGATACATTGAAGAAGTCAGAGAGCAATGGCAAACTCTAGACAAAAGGATAAGAGCCATGGAAGGAAGTGATGTCTTTAATGCTACCGCAATGGACATGTGCTTGGTTTCCGACTTGGTTATTCCTCCAAAATTCAAGACCCCTGATTTTGAGAAATACAAGGGGCACACCTGTCCCAGAACCCACTTGGTGATGTACTGCCGCAAGATGGCTGCCCATGCCAAAAATGACAAACTGCTCATTCACTGTTTCCAAGACAGCTTGAGTGGGGCTTCAATGAAATGGTATATGGGACTTGAGAAGAACCGTATCCAAAGCTGGATGGACTTGTCTGATGCTTTCTTAAAGTAGTATAAGTACAATTTGGACATGGCACCTGACCGCCGCCAATTGCAGAATATGTCTCAGAAAGAAAAAGAATCCTTCGAGGAGTATGCTCAGCGCTGGAGATAGCTAGCTGCTCAAGTGGAGCCACCCTTGGCTGAAAAAGAATTAACTGGACTGTTCATGGATACTCTTCAGCCACTCTTTTGGGAAAAGATGATAGGCAGTGTATCATCTGGTTTTGCTGACCTAGTACTATTGGAGAAAGACTAGAAGAAAGTATCAAGAAAGGAAAGATTACCAATGTTGAAGCCTTTAGTGGTGCTAAAAAGTATGCTGGGAATTTTCAAAAGAAAAAGGATGGTGTTACCCATGCTGTTTCAGTTGAAGATAAACCTCGTCGCAGGCAGCAACAATATGTAGCTGCAGTTGCTCCTGTTGTCAATGCTCAACCAGTTCAAGCTCTTCGTCAGCCTGTTAGATAGAATCAGAATCGTAATAGGGTTAACTTTGATCCTATCCTGATGTCCTACACTGAGTTGTATCCATGTCTTGTAAAGAAAGGTTTGATTACAACGAGGGATCTACCTCCTCCTCCAAATCCTCTCCCAGCCGGATATAGGGCTGATCTTCACTGTGAGTTTCATCAAGGTGGGGCATGCCATAACATGGAAGATTGCTATGCATTGAAAGCTAGAGTACAAGAATTGGTGAACTCAAAGATTCTGAGTTTTCTTGATGACAATCCCAATGTTGTCAACAATCCTTTGCCAGAGCATGCCAAGTGAAGTTTGAGTCAATTCAGAAGGATCATCTCCTAAAGCCAGTGTTTCAGACAGAACAACTCATCCTTGTTGCTGATTAGTCACTAGGCCTTGTTTCTTTCTGTTTGCATTTTTCCTTAATTGTATTGACTGTTTGCTTTTGAACTTTATTTGTACTTTCATGGTAATTTCAATGAAATGAGCATTGCAATGTCTTGATTCAATTCATTTATATCCACTGTGTGCATCTTTATGCTTTCTTTATCACAAAACAAAAAATATATCTCCTGTTCACTTTCTTTATCAGTTTTTGTTTATGCAAAGATTGGAGGGAGGATGATGAAAACGAGATACCTGAAATTGCTATTGTATGCTTTCAATCAAAACTTGGCTGATGGTGTACAGGCATTATTTCAGCTCCCAAACACTGGAGAAATAAGGAAGTTAATCCTTTGTCAACCCCTTCGAGCCTAGAAGTTGGAGTTTCTTTTTGTACGAAAAAACCCGCAATTTTAACCTGGGGATGGGTAGTTCTCAGTTAATTTGACTGTGCATGCAAAACACTTTCCAATAAAGGTTGCAATCACAAGTTTTCCTTCGTACACATCAAAGAAGTTTCGAAGATGTCATTCAAGTCAAAAGCCAATGATGGTTCACCGTAATCATTAAGCCAGGCAGTCACTATCTTTCACAAAAAAAGGAAAAGAAAAATCAAATGAAAAACCCGCTAAGTCAAAACCTATGAAGGAGACTTAGGCAAAAATTGGGGCATCCCGCTGACTGTAAGCTCAAATAACACAGTTCAGGTAAAAGTTAGGGATAACAAAAGAAAAATCAAGAGGTTACCAAAATCCTCAAAGACAAAACGAGTTGACTAAGGTCCTCATCAAAAACAACAAAATGTTGTAAGAAAGAGTGACTGCCATCTCAAAAATACCTTGGCCCTTGAGCCATCATCATAACAGTGTTGCAATTCCAAAGTCACTTGGAACCTGAATGCATAGTTTGAATTAACTGAGCATAGGACTGGAGATCATCATGAAGAATGGGTTAGGTACAAATGAACTTTGAGCCTATATCCTTTATTTCGAAAACCGTGAACCAGACCATGTTACAACCTTCAAAAGACCTAATTGAAGCCAGGTTTCTTTTGAAAGCATACTACAGCAAGGTTGCGTAAACTGACTCCTATGTTTGTTGCCAATCTTTTGCTTTGATGTTGTACCTTTGCTTTCTCTTTCATTTTGCATGTCTAAACCGCTGTGTTTTGACAAGTGATTCATTTTGCTTTGCATCAATAATATCATTCCAAAAATGATTTTTTGATTTCAAAATTGCATTGAGCTTTGCATTAAAATTACCATGTTTGAATAATCCTATTTGCAGGCAAACTTTCCTTATCAAGAAATTTCAAACAGTTGAGAAACTTGGTCAGTGATCCTATCAAGGGCACATTACTTCCAGATCCTGTTGTGAATCAGTTCAAGATTTGCTCAGTGCAAGTTATCATCAAAATTGGTTAATCAGGAGATCTACTTCAAGACCCATACTGAGTTTAACCTTATCAACAGTCATTTCAAGAATTGAAGCCATGATCAGTTCATTTTTCTCCCTGCAGCAGTCAAACTGAAGCCATGATCAGTTTATCCTCATCAGTCAATCAATCTGGGGCAGTCTTCTTCAAGAATCCTCAAGTTGTCTTTCCTCAGAAGACCATCAGCCTGATACAATTCACAAGTGTGACAGAGATATGTTCAACATCTTCTCTCCAAGCAGAATGGGCAGTGTTCTCTGTGTTGAGGAATCAGAGTTCCATTCTTCCCTCACAAAAGAGTCTACCTCAGTTGTCCCTATCATTTACATTGCATACATAAATCATTCACATACATAGGAAGATTTGCATAGCTCAAAGTGTGCTTCGCGCTCATATGCATTTCCTGAGGTCTTGTTGCTTTCAACATCTTACCTTATGATCAAAGTCCAACTTACGTGGCGCCTACCAAAACTTTTACCTGCCTTTTCATTCAGTGATATTCCTGAATGTTGTCATTTACCTGTCTTTTCACCCAGTGCTATTCTTGGATGTCTTGTTTATTTTCTTTCTTTCCAGTTCTATTCCTGGATGTTGTCGTTTCCCTGTGCATCTATTGCTGTTGTGAGATGTTTGTTTTCTTCCATTCCAGTGCTATTTCCTGGATCTTTACTTTTTTTTCACTCCAGTGCCATTCCTGGATGTCTGTCTCTTTTGATATCCAGTGTCATTCCTGGATACCTTGCTCCTCTTGTTTCTCCCAGTGATATTCCTGGAAGTTTTGTCTCTCTTCTATAATCCCCATTTTATATCTGCTTGGATATCTTTCAGTGCCATTCCTGAAAGTTTTATATGTTCATTCAGTGCCATTCCTGAATGAGATTTTACCCTTACTTTTAGTGCCATTCCTGAAAGTTTTATCTGTTCATTCAGTGTCATTCCTGAATGAGTTTTCTCCTTTGCATTCAGTGTCATTCCTGGATGTCTTTACTCACTATCATTCAATGCCATTCTTGAATGAAGTGATTTACCTTTCAGTGCCATTCCTGGATGTCTTTCTCATTACCATTCAGTGCCATTCCTGAATGTAGTGATTTACCATTACCTTTCAGTGCCATTCCTGAAAGTCCCTGCTCACTTTATTCAATACCAGTCTTGGATATTGTGAACTCTTTTTATCCAATGCCATTCTTGGATATCTTTTCCCCAACAAAGTCCAATGTCATTCTTGGATACTTCTGATATATTTTCCGGAACCTTTCTCACTTCATTCAATGCCATTCTTGGATGTTGTGATTCCTTTTGTCCAATGCTATTCTTGGATACCTTTTCCCCAGCCAAGTCCAATGCTATTCTTGGATATCTCTGATTGTTTACCCTTGCCATCCAATCCCATTCTTGGATGTCCCCAGTGAAGTTTTCAAATGGAATTTTGTTTATATCCAATGCTATTCTTGGATATCTTTGAATGTTTACCCTTGCCATCCAATCTAATTCTTAGATGTCCCCAGTGAAGTTTTCAAATGGAATTTTGTTTATATCCAATGCTATTCTTGGATGACTCTGATGTTCGTTGTTGCCTCATTCAATGTCGTTCTTGAATGATGTTTTTCACCACCATCCAATGCAGTTCTTGGATGTCGCTGCTGCTTTTACCAGAAACTTTCTTGTTGTTGTCCAATGCCATTCTTGGACGTCTTTCGGCATATCTTTTGACACGTTTGTAGTTTCGATCCAATGCTATTCTTGGATGTCACTACTTGTCTTTCCAGGGTCTTGCCCCTCTCTTTCCAACTATTGATGGATACCTCTCATCACCTTGACAGATCTCTAGAAATAGCTTGTGTTCCCCGGCGTGTCTTTTCGCGTTATCTCTCCCAATTTTACGTATCTCCTTTGTTTCAAGTTTCCTCGTAGTCTGTTTCATCCTTTGCATTCATATTATCTTGTGGCCTCTTAGGGCTTACAAATGTCGTTTTTTGTATTTAAGTATCTTCATATCTCCCGATAGAAGAGACTTAAATAGGGGCAGCTGTAAGACCCTAATTTTTGACCCCTAAGATTTTACATATCATTCACATCTCATTTTTGCATCTTATACCACAAACAAGATAATGCTTTGGTTCCTTTATCCCCCTCTTCTTTGGGTTTATGCCTTTGCAGGGATCACCGAGCATCTGTGTGTTTCTTATTCACTTTATGGATTTATTTGTTTATATTTTACTAACCTTAATCAAAATCCAAAAATATGTTCGTTTTTGTCTTCACTAACTTTTTCAGGAAGGGAATCAAGAATATCAAACAGTCCCTCAGCTCGAATGAATTTCATCTAAACAAAGTCAAAGTTGATCTGCAAACAATTCAAAATTCATCCGATCAAGAGTTTCCAAGATTTAATTGATCATTATTCAAGAGACTCCAAGGTTCATGTGTTTATTTCCATGCCTTCTTTGACAAGCAAGAAAAATCGAGCCAGAGCCAAGACAGCACATCAAAAAAGCCATTTTTCTCATTTTTTCACTGTGTTAATCGATTAACCTAATTGCACTGTGAAATGGTTAATCGATTAACACGTGCAATTTTTGAAAAAAATGTGCCAAATTCAAATTCTGCATCAATTGGCACCAATTTTCACCATTTGGATCACATGTGGAATATTCTAGACCATCTCATTTTAATTCCCTACATCACTTTGATCATTTCCTATCATACACCTTCACTAATCACCACTCTTTTATGAATTTCCCTCCAAATTCAAATTCCAAGCCTAAATTTCATTTCCAAACCAAACTCCAATCCACCAAATTTTCCAAGCCTAAACTCTATAAATAGAGCCCTCATTTCATTCATTCTTCAAGCTTTTGAGAGCCAAATTCACCTTTCTAAAATTTCTCTTGAAGCTTTTGAGAGCCAAAAAACCCCTTGCAAAATATCTCCCCAACTACCAAAATTCACCAAAAGCTCAATTTCTTCTTTCATAAGTTAGTAAGAATTCACATTGATTCTTACTAATTTAGAGCTAAACCTTCATCCATTCTTATTTTTGTTCATAGATCAAGGCTTTGGAGTGTAGATCTTGCTGCAATTTGGAAGGATTTTCTGATTTGGAGTGGTAATCACATTTTCCACCATTGTTGTTCAATTTTATCTTTCACAATGTAGATCCTTTGTTGATCTTGTTTGCTTGATCTTTGGATCTTGCAATTTGTGTTGATTGCTGGTTTTTGCTGTTGTTTTACTCAAATTTTCGTGCACAATTGCATCCTTAATCTTGAGGTGTTTTAATAAATGATTGATCAAGGATTATGCAATTTTCAAACTGATTTTCTGTTGTTTTTACAGTGTTAATCGATTAACCAAAACTTGCACGAATTGGTTAATCGATTAACAGTTGAATTCTGCGCAAAAAACTGCAAGTTTGCACTGGTTAATCGATTAACCTAATTACACTGTGAAGTGGTTAATCGATTAACCAGCATCCAGAATGTGAAAAATGCTTGTTTTTGGGACTGTTTTGGTTTTTTTCCATTTTCTTCCCTTTCTTTTGTTCTTAGCCTTAGATCACATAATTGTGTGGTTTAATTTGGCTTTCTCTTCATCTATTTCTCCTTTATTTGGATCGATGAAAGTCTTAAAGATCTTGGAATTCTTTTGTTGAATTTCGATCGAGACGAGATCGCTACCACTTTTCTTTTCGTGCGGTATTGCTTTCGGATGACGATCTACATATCGTTCATCTAGCATGCATTAGCACAAAGAGCTATTGACCGGCCTCATTGTAGGGTAATTACTCCGTAAATTACTCGGCGATTGGTTAACATAGTGCAATATTTGTCCCGCATCGGAAAACTACCAAGAATAGTTGATTATTTGTCTTTTGGTTCAAAACTTATGAAACTTGTTGTTAGGAGGCTTTGGTCTTATCAATCCTCTAATGAGTTCTCATTAATCTTGACCTAAGTGCAATTATTCAATTATAATTGATCACTAACTCTAACAACTAACCACTAATTTACTAACATTACTATTGTACTAATCCTTTACAATTCCTTCTCGCTCCTTATCTCTTTTACTTTTATGCTTCATTTTTATCATTTCATATCATGTTTATGCTTCCGCAATTTTTCCTTTGTCCGTTAGACATATGTTTATGCTTCCACAATTTTTCCTTTGTCCGTTGGACACATGTTTATGCTTATGCCTTTTTCTCTTTGTCCACTTGGACAAAAAACATTAATAAAGGCTAAAACCTCTAAAAAACTTGTGCTTCTAATCTTGGACTATGGTTACTATCCTTTGCAATGGACATGGAGTTTTGAGCTTAGACCTTGAACTTCAATGCTATTCTTGAATCCTTGAACTTAGACCTTGGACTTCAATGCTATTCTTGAATCCATGGACTTAGAACTTGGACATCCAATGCAATTCTTGGAACCTTGGACTTAGAACTAGGACCTTCTCCCTTTGCTTTGGAATTATGGTTCGAAGACTTGGAAGACAACTACATTTGTGGTTAGACTACTCTTATCGTTAGCTTTTACTTTATGCTTTAGGATAGTCACTTCTTCTCCTCCCCATTCTTCAATTTTCAAAACTCTCTCTCTCTTTTTCAAAACATTCTTGATTTCAAACTATCACATCTTTCATAATCAAACCTTGACTTTGTCAAGTGATTTTACTCTTTTCTTTTCATTTCTTAACAAATTCTAAACTACATAAGCATATTGTCACCTTTTTCAAGAGACTTTTAAAAACACCAAACTCATCAAACTCTCTTTTTGTGCCCTCGTGCACTCTCTCCTTTAAATTTTTCATAAGTTTAGACATGATTCATTTCTTTAAGCGGAATTATTCGCTTGGAAATGACGACTTGTCTTTACATTTTAAAATCAACCAAAACAAACAATTTTCATTCTTTGTACCACGAACTACGAGGTTTTTATCCTACATTGCACATCGTGGGTACGTAGGCATGAGACGACAAGTCTCTCCAAACACAAAAATCTTAAAAAACAATTTCTCTTCTCATCTCCTCAATCATTTTTCAAACAAGCATCTTTTCAGACCAAAAGCGATAGATATTTCAAAGGGTTCCCGTGGAGTACCACAGATGTTTTGGGTGCATAAAACCTTCCCTTTGCATAACCAACCCCCCTTACCCGGACTCTCTTCACTTGTTCTTGTTGTAGAGCTTGTGTAGGTTTTGTTCGCTCTTTTTCCTTTCCTTTTTGGATAAAATAAAAGTGCGGTGGTGACTCTTGCTTTTCGAGTTAAGTTAATCAATAGCTTACACTCACGATTTTGCCGCTACAAGTAATAACTGCTAATATTTTTTTCTATGTGGCTTTGGAGGTTGATTTTCGTGTATTAGCAGGTATTCTTCGCATGAGCATTAGGGTTTTTTTCTTGCTGTTCTCCTCATTTGCTATGCTTACTACTAATTTATGGTGTGAAATTAAAGTCTGTTTGAGTTGTGTGCTGATGAATATGTAAAGGTGCAGAGGAATCAAAGTTGTGTCAATTGTGCTTTTGCAATTTTGTGTAACTCTTGTTGTTGTACCTTACTGCATACTGAATTTGTCTTGTTGTGACCACTTGAAACCTTTTTGTACTTGTTTTTACTGCACCAGTAACTTATTTCGCTTCCCTCTTTTTTAAATTTTGAAGTTTAGATGACTTTGATTCATGGTCTTTGATGGATTCATTTTTATACTAGGTCTTCATTGATGATGGTCATGGCATGACTGTAGGTTGAATATTTGAAGATGGATGGCAAAGGAATGCTTGAAGTTTAAGTAACAAAAGAAAGCAAATGGAGTTTTTTTGACAACTTTAGAATTAGGTCTTTATATTTTTTTTGAACCTCATTCTTATGTAACAAGAAAACAATATGTAAATATGTTAATGTGCCATGAGTTTTCTGACGCAGAGGATGTAATTTTTTTAGTTTTAATTTTAAGTGCAAATGCATGCTAATGTGTGTCAAATCAATCCTATGAATTCCAACAATATTTCTTGTGTGTGGACCATTAAAAATTAAAAACAAAATGGATGTGTGCCAAAGAGACACTTAGTATGCATGAAAAGATGAATATGAGGGATGCATGGATTATGATAAGGAATCAAGTAAGGTTCAAATTGTCTAAAAATACTAATCCCTTTTCCAAGAGATTAAGAGCAAATAATTCTTAACTTACAAACAAATTAAAACTTATACCTTAACTAAGATGACTCAAATAAACCAGATGACTTACTAAAACTAATAACATCTAATGATGCATGACGTGAACATATGAATTAGTCAAGAGAGATCAATCAAACAAATCCACCCCAAGTTCTCAACTATTAATCTTGATTTATACCTGAAAATAAAACCTATATGACTAGATGAAATGGTTATAGGAAGTTAAATTAAACAATGAGATGCAAATGAATGAAATGATTGCAAATGGATTAATATAAATGAATGAATGCAGATGAACTAAGTGGGGGAAAATTCAGGGTGTCACAAGAAGATTGCCAACTAACATCACACTAACATTCATTTGACAACTAACTAAATGGTTCTCGTTGAGTACAACAGACGTGAGGGGTGCTAATACCTTTCCCTTGCGTAACGGATTCTTAAACCCTAATTTGGTTGCGACGAATAATATCATTGTCGTTCTTTTAGGGTATTATCGATATTTCCCCTTTCTCTCTTTGGGAATAAATAAAGTTTGGTGGATACTCTGTTAAGTCCATCCCGTGAGCGTGCGATTGTGCTTCGCGAGGTCGTGTTCTCATTTTTCGAGGTACGACACTTAAGAGCTTCCATTTGTTTTTCTTTTTCTAAAAATTTGGCTTCTAAGTATGAAAATCTTCTTTTATTTGAAGCCAACCTTTAAAAAAAAATTTTAGCTTCACCATGTAGATTTTCAAAATCAATTTGTAAATCAGAATAAGACATTTTCTCGATAGGTTCATATTTGGAATGACTTATATTCTTCTTCTTGTGATTGGCCATGAGGCAAAGATTTTCTATTTCATCACTTTTACTTGAGCCACCCTTCTTGGAGGATTCACTATCACTTTCCTATGCAATGTAAGCTCTTTTAGGCTTGCTAGATTTCTTTTGTTGATCCTTTCCTTTTTCGTTCTTAAGCAATGGACAATCCGGCTTGTGATGACTGGCTCTTCCATAATTATAGCATGAACCTTTAGATTTTTCCTTCTTACTCTCATCTTACTTTAAGGTATTTGATTGCCTTCTGTAGTTGATGAGATTCTTGTCGGAATGCTTCACTCCATTTCTCTTAATATACTCATGGTACCTTTTAACAAACAACCTCATTTCTTCATCATATAAACATTCACCATCACTAGTTCCATTATCATCTTACTCTATAATAGAGGACTTAGAACTAGAAGCCACTAGAGCAATTGACATCTTGTCTAGCTCCTTTTCGTTGTTCTTCTCCTTCTTAAGCTTTTGCTCATGCTTCTACAAGCAAATGAGCTCTTGCTTATGTTCTTCAAGTTTTCCAAACAAAGTAGTAATATCTAATGTCAAGAGATTGTTAGCTTCCTTGGTTGCGGTGACCTTCGGTTACCATTCCCTATTAAGACATCTTAAAACTTTGTTAGTAGCAATTTCATTGGAAACAGGCTTACCAAATGCATTCAAACAGTTTATGAGATGAGTGAATCTTTTTTTACATATAGGCAATGGTTTCACCATGCTTCATATGAACAAGTTCAAACTCTTGGTTCAAAGTATTGATTCTAGCTTATTTTACCTCATTAGAGCCCTCATAAGCAACTTGCAATGAGTCCCACATAACTTTAGCGGTTGTACAATGGGAAACACGGTAATATTCATCAAATTCTAAAGAGGATATGAGAATATTCCTTGCTTTCCAATCATATGACCACTTTTTCTCATCATCCTCGGTTCATTGTGTTTCTGGCTCAAGTACAACAACATCATCTGCATTGATCATAGTAATTTTGAAAGGACCATTTTGAATGGCGTTCCATCTTTCCTATCAATAGAATTAATACAGAAACACATACAATCCTTCTAATAACCCTAGTTTTTGCCATTGAAAACGGGAGCTCTATTATACACCCCTTTAGGTTCGGGAAGCATAATCTAATAAGTGATTTCGAAGCACAAGATAAATCGGTGCTCTTGATACCACTTGTTATACGAGGGAAACGATCTAGAGGGGGTTGAATAGATCGCTAATAAATTTTCTTTGATTAAAAATTATGTTTTTAAAATATTTTCTATGGGAAAGCGAAAGCGATTTCAAATCAACACTCGTCTATCCCAAACCGTTATAGGAAGAACCAGATATGCATTTTAAACCGTAATGAAAAGAAATTAACGTACCACTATGATGAGAAATCAAATAAATAAGTTTTTCAAAAATTCGTTTGAACAATTTTACACTTCGATAATCAATTTTCAATGAAATTAAGAAACAAAAATTGACTAAGACGATTTGTCAAACACTTGGTGTGCAATAAATACCAAGCTGATTTTTTCTTTGTGTTGTTGATGTGAAAATTCAATTGCAAGTTTATAGATTGCAACTATATTAACAAAAACAGTTTGAGATATTTCAACACCAAAGGAATTATCAATATGTGAAAATTTGCAAACTTTAGTATATTGACCAATTATGAAACATATACACACACACACGCGTGCACACACACACACACACACACAAACACACGCGCGCGCGCGCGCGCGTGCACACACACATACACACATAGGGGGGGAGAGAGAGAGGGGGGGAGAGAGAGAGAGTGAGAGAGAGAGAGTGTGTGTGTGTAACACCCTTATAAACCCCGCGGAATATATATAAATAATCAGAGTAAATTATCATGCATCTGACAAAAAGGTGTCACATATAATTACAAAACATCATACATACATCTGTCATGCTCAATAACACTTAAAAATAAATTCATGCTTTTCGTATACTTTCACATTAGCATGTAGTAGCGGATTTAATTTAATCATAATTGACATAGAAAGTCTCATACTCATCTCGTTCATAATAAATACTTAGACATAAAAGTCAATACTCCACATAATTCAAATAAACATAACAACATAAAGTAGAGTACTTAATGTATCTCTCAAAACATAAACCGAAATGATCCCAGTGTTACATGATCAGAGCACGACTTAACCCAACATAAATAAAGAAACTAAATCAGCTACTACAATGGCTACCTCGCTCTAGAAGCAACTCTACTCCTCGGTACCTGAGCGATGTCGTACAAAACATCATTCCAACAGAAGGGTGAGAATTCACATAATTATTGAAATCATAAGATAATAATTAATTTAAAGCATACAAATCTAATTAGAATTATTCTCACACTTTAAAGTTTCATCAATAAAGTATTACTCAAGTAACCATACCATTCATAAGTATATTCACAATCCACAATTTAACCAATTCAACAATTCACATAATTACACATAATCTCATATAACAAACAAATATACCATGAGACTCCATGCAAAACTCAATGCAACTCATGCCATGTGGTAGCAACAATTGTTATTATTTTTCGGTTTTTACATTTAAACCGGGTCCGTTCTCTAGACCAATAACATACAAAAGCCCATTCCCTAAGCTTTCAAACCCCGCTCTAGGTTTGGGACAAGTCACTATTTCCCACGGAACTAACAAGCATTACCTCTGGACACAAATGATGCGCGTGTAATTCAACAATCATATACAATTAAGACTATCCCCTAATCTTAACATTCAATGCATATCCTTAATAATTCATCACACTTGAATTACCACACATTTGCACATACAAACACATTCTCAAAATTATGGCATTCTTACTTCAAACATCATCACCACAATTAGCAAGTAATCCACAAGTATCAATACAATTCAATCTCAATTCACAATCACACATCACTGAATAATTATTGAGTAATTAGTCCATCACTAATAATCAAATTCAATATTCGAACGATAACAAGAAAATATCAATAATTAAATGAAGATATATTAATATTACTATTATTTAAGCTAATGAAATTAGGATATATAATTAAACTAAAAAGGAAATATTAATAATCTTCACATTTATTTGGTTACTAATTAATTCATTTAATATATTAGTAATCTAAATAGATTTCTAATACAAAATTATGTATTGTTACGAATTTGGATCTGCTCCATTTTCTTATCCTCCATTTAATCCATTTTATTTAACATATCTTTGCCATGTGGCATTAAAGGATTTCAATGGTCCATATTAAAAACAGGATACATGGTTAAAAACATTTAATTCTATGGTTAAAAACATTAAAGGATTTCAATAGCCCATATTTAATTAAAATATTTTTTTAGTTTTTAATCTTGACCGTTCAAATTATTAAATTCTACGTGGCAAAAATCTATTAAAGAAACTTGAATAAATGGAGGATAAGGAAATGGAGTGGATATAGACTCGTATTGTTACAGTACAGCACAAGAAAAAGGGGCACCTTTAATCTTTCCAATTTCTATCTGCTACAGTATAGAAAAGTAGGATTACTTCATTAATTGCTACCAGAAATTGAGCATGTTTTATTAATATATATTATAGAAAATATAGTGAAAATACTAGCATAAGAATCGGAAATGATTCCACTCACTAAATGCTCCTTGCGCTACAGGTAAAAGGTGGGGAAGAGATTCATTTCATTGTAAAGTAAAAAGGAAGGGTGGCGCTACATTCTAGGAGGGGCAGTACACTTCATACACATAATTATCTCGCTACAGTTACAGAAAAGAGGGTTACTTACATTAAATTCATTTCGACTTAATAGTCCAATTAATATTAATGCTACCGCTACAGTGAAAGGATTAGTACATATATTCATTGCCTAAGGTATGTCGCTACAGGAACAACAAGATAATATAGAACCCACTTGTTTAATGTTGCTACAGTGACTAAGGAAACACTTCCTAAATCTATGCGCTACAAATTATTGGGAAAAAGGTCACATTAATTTTCCAATTGAAACAAGGGTGCGCTACAGGAAAGGAAAAAGTACATTGTCATGTATTAAAGAATCATGTGCAAGCTACATGACATGGAAAGAAAAGGAATCACACCATTATCCTAATATATTTTGTGCCGCTACAGTGTTTTGGTGAGGTGTATGGAAAGGCAGTGTGAATGTGAAGGGTTACTTCCATGCTATTAATACTTATTAGAATTATATTGTAAATGTTTCTACAGCATAAAGCAGATATTTGTGCTACCTTCCATTTCCCTTATTCGCTACAGCACAAAGGCATTGAAAGAATCACTATTCAAATATATTCTCAATTTATTGTAGCACAAAGGCATTGAAAGAATCACTATTCAATTATATTCTCAATTTATAATATTGGTGTGTTGTTGCATCATCGAATTAAGTAGAAAAATTACACTTAGTATATTATCCTATTTCACCATTTCGCTACAGTGCTAATAAAAAGGCGCACACATGATTCTCATTCTATTACTTCAATAAAAGATGGCTTTGTATTATTTATTTATTTATTTATTTTGTATCAGTTAATAATATAAAATATATTTTTCCTCCAAATGGTAACAACCAACCGAGGAACTCCTAAAGATATAGATAAAGTAATTCAATGAGTGATGACAATAAAACATAGACATGAAAGCAAATTAAAGATCCCACCAACAACTACTTTAACTTCAATAATAAACCACCCTTCTGGTAACCTCACTTCCTATCATTAATTGGCTACAGTTAACACATTTCATTTCCACTACTTTTGGATTCCACTACAGTAAGAACAAATATAAATATTCTCAATTTCCAATACCAATGGGTTACTCTAAATATTAAATGGGTCTCTATACTATACCAAATATCAATTCCAAACACACTAAAATTAACACATTTCAACGATTAATATTAAAATCTAACAATTTTCAATCTCATAGAGAATTTGGGGGTTTTCATTTAAACATATTTCTACCCACTAATCATTATCAAATAATCTCAATAAATTAGTGAAAACTCACCCTTACCTTAATTTGACGAATTCTTGAGTTTTTGGATTTTGGTTTCCTCTTCTTCTCCACTCCTCTTCTCTCTCTATTCTTCTTTGTGACGCCCCCAATCTATACCCCCAATTAACACGCAATTAAATCGCTAAAAAGAAAATTCGAAAATTGATCAGAGTATATTTGAAACATCATGGCATAGAAAGGGGAAATCACATCAAAGAAATAACCAAACACATAACATGCAACACCTGCTCATTTAGATATGCAACGTGGGGTAACAATCATACAGAGGAAACTTCGTTCCTTACACCCACTTTTCAGAAATTAGAATTAAAGCGGAAAGATCTAAAATCTGAATAACACATATACATATATAAATATAAACTTGGCTGTCATACATCAAGTTATAACTGTACAACCAAAATATAATCATCAGATATACAAAACAATCACAAACGGCCACCCTATGCTACCCGGAGTCACATATCAGAGCCGACCGACCAAAATAATGAAGACGCAACGCTTCACAAAAGAATACCTCCAGCAACTCTAATCTGCAACGCCTCATAGAGCGTTATAAAACAGCAGAAGGGTGAGAAAAACAACCATAATATAATTGCATAAGATTATATATTAACACCCAAAAATGCACAAGTAACGTATTCTCACCACCAAAGCACACAGATAAATTATAACAACACACAGTATAATTCACACGTATCAATTACCACTGCACATCAATCATTCACAATACAATCACACATATTCCATTTCATTAATCACATTCACAATTCCATGCACAAATGACTCATGATGAATGCAAATACACATAGATCGACACAACGACTCTATGCACATGCCATGCGGTACCGACTTCCATTGTCTCATGTCTCATCATCAGTTCACTCAGGAACTATTGGAACCATCGCTCGTTACTGAGACTTAGTCAAGTAACTCCCCGTCGGGCCTACGATGTTCACCCGTCGCTTTAGGTCCTCAGGCATCGCCTCATATTTTCGAGGCACACGACGTTAAGGATTGCTTTAAGTCTCCAAAGGAGCCCACAATCGTCTATACCCATCGCTTTAAGTCCTCAGGCATCGCCTCATATTTTTGAGGCACACGATGTTATAGCATATTTCCCTCGGGAATCAAACCGTCTCTCAGGACGTTTCCACAATGCACATTATGATGCTTGGCATACAATGACTCATGACACTCACATTGCATCCATGCACACATTCATAATCATGCATAAATCATCAAATACAACACTTAGCATTTCTTGCCTTTCGGCCACAACTTATCCTCACAACAGCATATAAGGCATACATATCCAAAGCGCAACATATAGCATAATACATGACAATTATGCACCATTAAAACGACAAAAGTCGACCATTGACACTATTCACATTTACCGACAAAATAAAATCGGCCAACAAATTCTAAACCATCATAATAAGAAAGTACAACTCAATGGCTTTCCAACGCATCAAACCACGCCTCAAACCGAAACACAGATCAAAAGTTATGCAGAAAACAAAATTACACGAACAGCACTGTTCGCTGGGCGAATCTCCCTCGCGAGCATTCGCTAGCTTCTTCGCTAGGCGAACATCCCTCGCGAGCATTCGCTAGCTCCTTCGCTAGGCGAATGTTCCAGCGAACTAACTGTTAGCTAAAAACAGACACAAAGTTCGCTAGGCGAGCACTTGGCGAACCAAGTCAGAACCAAACAGAGCCAAAAACACCCAAAGTTCGCTAGGCGAACACTCTAGCGAACCTTCGCTCATGCCTTCGCTAGGCGAATACCCGTAGCGAACCTTTGCTACCCTTCGCTGAATGGTTCGCTAGGCGAACCCGCGAAAACCTCACTCGCTGCCACCTTCGCCCCAGGTTCGCTAGGCGAACCAAGGAAAACCCAGAATTTTTTCTGCGCTGTTTGAAACCCCAAAAGTGATATTTCCCAACCAAAACATTTCCCAATCAACATACATCAATCAGAACCTATTCTAATCATGCCAACAAGCAATCCACCACCTTTACACCGATTTCCAACCGCTAAACCATCGATTCTACTCATTTTATCGTTTCGACCTAAAAGTGAAAAACATGGAAAGCAAGAGAATCATCCAAACACATTCATACATAATCATATACAAGCATAGTATAATCGAGTTTCGCACCCTTACCCGATTTAATTCGATTCTAGGAATTGATCTTGATGATTTTCACACTTTTTCTCCAATTTTCTCCCTTCTCCTCTTTTCTTCTCTTTTCCCTTCTTTCTTCTTTCTTTCTCTCTATTTTTCTTTCCCTTTTCTTTTCTATTTTCTTTTCTTACTAACTTAGTAAAAATATCTATGAAATGTCCAAAATACCCCCACACTCAAATATCTCGCAAACGTTCCCAAAATGCGATAAAATATAATCACGACGAAAAATAACATATTTTCACACAAAAGTTGAAATTATAATAAAATAATAATAAAATAATAAAAAACGACTTAATAAAATAAAATTGGCAAAACGGGGCGTTACAATTCTCCCCCACTTAGAAATTTTCGTCCTCGAAAATCTTACCTGATACAAACAACTCCGGATACGACTCCCGCATCCTACTCTCCAATTCCCACGTCAAATTACCCTCAGCAGCGCCTCCCCACGCCACTTTCACAAGTGCAATCTCTTTGCCCCTCAACCGCTTCACCTCACGATCCAAAATCCTAACTGGTAATACCTCGATCGTAAGGTTATCTCTTACCTCAACCTCGTCCATCTGAATCACATGTGAAGGGTCCGGAACATACTTCCGAAGCTGTGAAACATGAAAAACGTCATATAAATTCGACAGATTCGGCGGTAACGCCACACGATACGCTACAGCACCCACTCTCGCAGATATCTGGTAAGGACCAATAAATCGAGAAGTAAGCTTCTTAGATTTTAAAGCACGACCAACACCCGTTACCGGCGTAACCCTCAGAAATACGTGATCACCCTCTTGAAACTCAAGATCCTTACGTCTCCGATCATGATAACTCTTTTGTCTATCCTGAGAAGCCTTCATTTTCTCACGAATAAACTTTACCTTTTCCGTCGTCTGTTGCACTAATTCCGGTCCAACCACAGAACTCTCACCAGTTTCGTGCCAACACAACGGCGTTCTACATCTTCGTCCATATAAAGCCTCAAAAGGTGTCATTCCGATACTAGAATGGAAACTGTTATTATACGTGAACTCAATCAAATCAAGATAACCGTCCCACGCACCACCTTGTTCCAAAACACACGCTCTCAACAAATCCTCCAACGACTGAATAGTTCTTTCGGTCTGACCATCTGTCTGCGGATGATAAGCCGAACTCAACCTCAATTTAGAACCCAAAGCCTTCTGTAAACTTTCCCAAAATCTCGATGTAAACCTAGGATCTCGATCTGAAACAATACTTAAAGGAACCCCATGCAATTTCACCACCACACTGATATAGATCTCAGCTAACCGTTCCAAAGAAAAACTGATGTCAATCAGAATAAAATGCGCCGATTTAGTCAGCCTATCCACAATCACCCAAATAGCATTATGCCCACGCTGAGTGTTCGGTAATCCCATCACAAAATCCATCGAAATGCTATCCCACTTCCACTCAGGAATATCCAACGGTTGCAACAAACCACTAGGTCTCAAATGTTCCACTTTCGATTTCTGACAAGTCAAACATGCATACACAAACTGAGCCACATCTCTTTTCAAACCAGACCACCAGAAAATCTTCTTCAAATCTTGGTACATCTTATTCGCACCCGGATGTATACTTAAATTACTCCGGTGTCCTTCCTCCAAAATCATTCTTTTCAACTCCGCATCATCAGGTATACAAATACGACCACGGAATCTCAAAACACCAAAATTATCAACCTTGAAATCCACATTCTCATTCCTCATCAAATCAAGGAATTTCAAATCCAGCTTTTGTTTCTCACTAACCGACATCAAAAATTCATTCGTAACTTTCAACATTCCAAGCCTCACACTAACCGATGTCACTTCACATACCAAACTCAAATCTCTAAACGATTCCAAAAGTTCCAACTCTTTCACCATCAATGCGGACATATGCAACGATTTCCGGCTCAATGCATCGGCTACCACATTAGCTTTACCAGGATGGTAATTCAAGCCAAAGTCGTAGTCTTTCAAGAATTCCAACCATCTCCGCTGTCTCATGTTCAACTCTTTCTGATCAAATAAATATTTCAAGCTTTTATGATCACTAAAGACTTCGAACCTTGCACCATAGAGATAGTGCCTCCAAATCTTCAACACAAAAACTACAGCCGCTAATTCAAGATCATGAGTAGGATAGTTTTTCTCATGAACTCTTAACTGCCTTGAAGCATAAGCTACAACTTTACCTTCCTGCATCAGAACACCACCCAAACCAATTAAAGAAGCATCGCAATACACAACAAATGGTTCATTAGGATTAGGTAAAATCAGAATAGGAGCTGTCGTCAATCTCCTCTTCAGCTCACAAAACCTTTCTTCACATTGAATATCCCAAATGAATGCTTTGCCCTTACAAGTCAATTGCGTCAAAGGAAGTGCTAACTTAGAAAAACCTTCAATGAACCTCCGGTAATAACCAGCCAAACCCAAAAAGCTTCGAATTTCAGTAACGGATCTAGGAGCCTCCCATTGTAGAACTGCTTCTACTTTAGATGGATCCACATAAATACCATTACCTGAAATTACGTGCCCAAGAAAACTCACCTCAGACAACCAGAATTCACACTTGGACAATTTGGCAAAAAGCTTCCTTTCCTTCAAAACCTGCAAAACAATACGTAAATGCTCTCCATGTTCTTCACGAGACTTAGAATAGATTAAAATATCATCAATAAACGCCACCACAAAACGATCCAAATGCTCCTGGAAAATCCGATTCATGTATTCCATAAACACACCAGGCGCATTAGAAACCCCGAACGGCATCACTGAATATTCATAATGACCGTAACGTGTTCTAAAGGCCGTCTTCTGAATATCCTCTTCCTTCACCCTTATCTGATGATACCCCGATCTCAAATCAATCTTACTAAACACACAAGCACCAACCAACTGATCCATCAGATCATCAATCCTTGGAAGCGGATACTTATTCTTAATCGTCACTTTGTTCAACTGGCGATAATCAATACATAATCGCATACTCCCATCTTTCTTTTTCACTAACAAAACTGGAGCACCCTAAGGAGAAACACTTGGCCTCACGAACCTCTTTTCCAACAACTCACTTAACTGCTTTTTCAACTCCACCAATTCAGATGCCGACATTCTATAAGGTGCCATAGAAACAGGTCTAGTACCAGGAACTAGATCTATAGAAAATCCAGCCTCTCTCACCGGCGGCACATCTGAAATATCATTAGGAAACACCTCAGGAAATTCGCACACAACAGGAAACACATCAAGAGAAACTTGACTATCCACAGTCAATGAAGCAAACAAACCAAACAACTGAGCTTCATCCGCTAAAAGTCTCTTCAACTCTTTAGTAGACAAGAAACTCGAGTCTTCATCTTCCTCAAGATAAGGAAACCTTACAAGCTTATGATAACAATCAATGTGCACCCGATTGAATTGCAACCAGTTCATTCCCAACACCACATCTAAACCTTCCAACGGTAAACACATCAAATCCATCACAAAGTCTTTACCATAAATGGCTAAAGGACAACTCAAACACACCAAAGAAGTAGTTACTGACCCCATCGCTGGAGTATCAATAACCATCGAAGACAACCCAAGATTCAAACGTTCCGCGCACTCAGACGAAATAAACGAATGAGTCGCTCCAGTATCAATAATAGCAATTAAAGGCATATTATTAATAAAGCAAGTACCTCTTATCAGACGATCAGCACTTGAAGTCTGAGTTCCTGCCAACGAAAACACCTTCCCACTAGTCTGGGCCTTCTTCGAATTAGGACACTTCGAACTAATGTGACCAGTTTCCCCACAGTTATAACACTTCACTACATTCTTCCTTTTACAATTAGCTAAAACATGTCTGATACCACAACAATTAGAACACTTATCCACTTTCTTCCTACATTCCATCTGGCGATGACCCACTTCACCACATTTAAAACACCTAGGAGCATTAGACATACCTCCTCCACTTGACCTTCGATCAAAATTACCCCTTTGTTTACCTTTATCAGCTGGTGACACATACGGACCACCACGGAACTGTTGTTTCCCTTTCATGTCACTTACACTTTTATAGTGAGCTGAACGAGCCTTACTATCTTCATCATAAATCCTACAGCATTCAACCAAATCAGCAAACCTTCGAATCCTCTGATATCCAATAGCCTGCTTTATCTCAGGACGCAAACCACTTTCATACTTCACACACTTTGAAAATTCAGCTGTCGCTTCCACATAGTGAGGATAAAACTGCACAAGCTCCACAAACTTAGCAGTATACTCAACGACAGATAAATTACCTTGTTTCAGTTCCAAAAACTCAATCTCCTTCTTTCCTCGGACATCCTCGGGAAAATACTTCCTTCGAAACTCTCGGCTAAACACCTCCCAAGTAATCTCTTCTTCCTCCTCATCAGCTTCTAACGCTTGACGAGTACTGACCCACCAGTCATCAGCCTCTTCGTGTAACATATGAGTGTCCAGCCTCACCTAATCATCATCGTCATCACAATCCATTACCCTAAAAATCCTCTCAATCTCTTTCAACCACAACTGCGCACCATCCGGATCATGTTTCCCTTTAAAAACCGGCGGCTTATTCTTTCTAAACTCATCATTTCCTGCAGCATTCGGCGCCCCCTGCACAGCTCGTGCCATCGCTTCCATCGCCGCAGCCAAAGCAGCATCATTACGACCAGCCATATTCTGTTCATCCAAAACAGAAACTATGGTTAAACAACAACTCGCTCAACACAACTCGCCCAATATGCCAGACACAACAGACACAAACTACACAACTGACACAGACTGGCTCTGATACCACTTAATGTGACGCCCCCAATCTATACCCCCAATTAACACGCAATTAAATCGCTAAAAAGAAAATTCAAAAATTGATCAGAGTATATTTGAAACATCATGGCATAGAAAGGGGGAATCACATCAAAGAAATAACCAAACACATAACATGCAACACCTGCTCATTTAGATATGCAACGTGGGGTAACAATCATACAGAGGAAACTTCGTTCCTTACACCCACTTTTCAGAAATTAGAATTAAAGCGGAAAGATCTAAAATCTGAATAACACATATACATATATAAATATAAACTTGGCTGTCATACATCAAGTTATAACTGTACAACCAAAATATAATCATCAGATATACAAAACAATCATAAACGGCCACCCTATGCTACCCGGAGTCACATATCAGAGCCGACCGACCAAAATAATGAAGACGCAACGCTTCACAAAAGAATACCTCCAGCAACTCTAATCTGTAACGCCTCATAGAGCGTTATAAAACAGCAGAAGGGTGAGAAAAACAACCATAATATAATTGCATAAGATTATATATTAACACCCAAAAATGCACAAGTAACGTATTCTCACCACCAAAGCACACAGATAAATTATAACAACACACAGTACAATTCACACGTATCAATTACCACTGCACATCAATCATTCACAATACAATCACACATATTCCATTTCATTAATCACATTCACAATTCCATGCACAAATGACTCATGATGAATGCAAATGCACATAGATCGACACAACGACTCTATGCACATGCCATGCGGTACCGACTTCCATTGTCTCATGTCTCATCATCAGTTCACTCAGGAACTATTGGAGCCATCGCTCGTTACTGAGACTTAGTCAAGTAACTCCCCGTCGGGCCTACGATGTTCACCCGTCGCTTTAGGTCCTCAGGCATCGCCTCATATTTTCGAGGCACACGACGTTAAGGATTGCTTTAAGTCTCCAAAGGAGCCCACAATCGTCTATACCCATCGCTTTAAGTCCTCAGGCATCGCCTCATATTTTCGAGGCACACGATGTTATAGCATATTTCCCTCGGGAATCAAACCGTCTCTCAGGACGTTTCCACAATGCACATTATGATGCTTGGCATACAATGACTCATGACACTCACATTGCATCCATGCACACATTCATAATCATGCATAAATCATCAAATACAACACTTAGCATTTCTTGCCTTTCGGCCACAACTTATCCTCACAACAGCATATAAGGCATACATATCCAAAGCGCAACATATAGCATAATACATGACAATTATGCACCATTAAAACGACAAAAGTCGACCATTGACACTATTCACATTTACCGACAAAATAAAATCGGCCAACAAATTCTAAACCATCATAATAAGAAAGTACAACTCAATGGCTTTCCAACGCATCAAACCACGCCTCAAACCGAAACACAGATCAAAAGTTATGCAGAAAACAAAATTACACGAACAGCACTGTTCGCTGGGCGAATCTCCCTCGCGAGCATTCGCTAGCTTCTTCGCTAGGCGAACATCCCTCGCGAGCATTCGCTAGCTCCTTCGCTAGGCGAATGTTCCAGCGAACCAACTGTTAGCTAAAAACAGACACAAAGTTCGCTAGGCGAGCACTTGGCGAACCAAGTCAGAACCAAACAGAGCCAAAAACACCCAAAGTTCGCTAGGCGAACACTCTAGCGAACCTTCGCTCATGCCTTCGCTAGGCGAATACCCGTAGCGAACCTTTGCTACCCTTCGCTGAATGGTTCGCTAGGCGAACCCGCGAAAACCTCACTCGCTGCCACCTTCGCCCCAGGTTCGCTAGGCGAACCAAGGAAAACCCAGAATTTTTTCTGCGCTGTTTGAAACCCCAAAAGTGATATTTCCCAACCAAAACATTTCCCAATCAACATACATCAATCAGAACCTATTCTAATCATGCCAACAAGCAATCCACCTCCTTTACACCGATTTCCAACCGCTAAACCATTGATTCTACTCATTTTATCGTTTCGACCTAAAAGTGAAAAACATGGAAAGCAAGAGAATCATCCAAACACATTCATACATAATCATATACAAGCATAGTATAATCGAGTTTCGCACCCTTACCCGATTTAATTCGATTCTAGGAATTGATCTTGATGATTTTCACACTTTTTCTCCAATTTTCTCCCTTCTCCTCTTTTCTTCTCTTTTCCCTTCTTTCTTCTTTCTTTCTCTCTATTTTTCTTTCCCTTTTCTTTTCTATTTTCTTTTCTTACTAACTTAGTAAAAATATCTATGAAATGTCCAAAATACCCTCACACTCAAATATCTCGCAAACGTTCCCAAAATGCGATAAAATATAATCACGACGAAAAATAACATATTTTCACACAAAAGTTGAAATTACAATAAAATAATAATAAAATAATCAAAAACGACTCAATAAAATAAAATAGACAAAACGGGGTGTTACATTCTTCCTTTCCAACTTTTTCTCTCTTACTATCTCTTTTGTTAAACCCTAAAAATTATCTTAAAACAATTGATCTTATCTCAACCCTTCCCATTTACTATTCACACACCACATTAAGCCCAACTAACCCTAACAATTCTATATTATTCTACCAAATAGAATAAATCAAATAAATTACTTAATTCAAATGAATCCAAATCATTCAAGTAATTAAATAAATCAATTATTTCAAATAATTCAATAAATCACATATTTCAATTAAATCATTTAAATCAATTAACTCATATAAATTAAATAAACCAATTAATTTATATAAATTCAATAATTCATATAAATCAAACAGTTCATATAAATTCAATAAATCAAATAATTCATTTAAATCAAATAATTCAAATAAATTAAATAAATCACATAAATCAATTAATTCATAAAATCGCTCAATTAATTAATAAAAATAAACAATCACTAAAATTGGGGTGTTACAACCCTTCCCCACTAAAAAGATTTTCGCCATCGAAAATTACCTCAAACGAATAACTCGGGATAAGACTCTCTCATCTGACTCTCAAGCTCGCAAGTCACGTTTCCACCAGCTGGCCCTCCCCAAGCGACCTTCACCAAGGCGATCTCTTTACTTCGAAGTTGCTTCATCCCTCGATCCTAAATTTGCATAGGTGATGTCTCCACAGTCAGGTTATCTATCACCTGCACATCATCTACTTGGACTACATGAGACGGATCTGCAATGTATTTCCTCAACTGAAATACATGGAACACAAACTCTATCACGACGTCTCATGATACCATTTTCATCAATCCAAAAATCACCACCTTGACCTTGATTGATCAAATTCAACAAATCTACCAAACTCAAATCAGATTTCTGACCTTCTCGAATCTCATCAAGAATGCCACTAGTAAGCTTCAACATACCAAGCTTCACTCTATAAGAAGTCTCTTCACAAACCAAACTCAAATCACGAAATTACTCAATCATTTCTAACTCTTTTACCATCATCATCGACATATGCAAAGATTTCATACTCAATGCATCAGCTACCACGTTTGCTTTACCCGGATGGTAATTCAAACCAAAATCATAATCCTTCAGAAGTTCCAACCATCTCCTCTGCCTCGCATTCAATTCTTTCTGATCAAAGAGATACTTCAAACTCTTATGATCACTATACACCTCAAATCTCGAACCAAACAAATAATGCCTCCAAAGCATCAACACAAACACAACAGCGGACAACTCTAAGTCATGCGTCGGATAATTCCTCTCATGTACTTTAAGTTACCTTGAAGCATAAGCTACAACTTGATGGTGTTGCATCAACACGCCTCCCAAACCCATCAAAGAAGCATCACAATACACAACAAATAGTTCTGTCGGATTCGGCAAAATCAAAGCAGGAGTTGTCATCAATCTTCTCTTAAGCTCTTGAAAAATCTCTTCACACTTTGCATCCCAAACAAAAGTTTGACCCTTCCTAGTCAACTGCATCAACGGCAAAGATAACTTGGCAAATCCTTCAATGAATTTCCGATAATAACCTGCCAAACCAAGAAAGCTTCTAATCATAAAAACTAATTTCGAAGCTTCCCATTGTGATACAGCTTCAACCTTTGATGGATCAACTGCAATGCCTCTACTCGAAATCACATGGCCAAGGAAACTCACTTTCTTCAACCAAAACTCGCACTTAGAAAGTTTAGCATACAACTGCTTCTCTTTCAACACAGGTAACACAATCCTCAGATGCTCAGCATAATCCTCTTCACTCTTCGAATAGATCAAAATATCATCAATGAACACAACCATAAACTTGTCCAAATAAGGATGGAAAATCCTGTTCATGTACTCCATAAATACACCTGGTGCATTAGTCACACCAAGTGGCATCACGGAATACTCATAATGTTCATACCTTGTTCTAAAAGCAGTCTTCTGAATATCTTCAGCCTTCACACAAATCTGATGATACCCATATCTCAAATCTATCTTACTGAACACACTTACACCAACCAGCTGATCCATCAAATAATCAATCCTTGGAAGTGGATACTTATTCTTGAGAGTCACCTTGTTCAATTGTTTATAATCCACACAAATACTCATAGAACCTTCTTTTTTCTTAACCAAAAAAACTGGTGCACCCCATGGTGACACACTCGGACGAATAAACCTCTTCTCAAGCAAATCTTAAAGTTGACTCTTCAACTCTTTCAATTCCGATGCGGATATACAATATGGAGCCATCGATACCGGACTAGTTCCAGGAACTAAGTCGATCGCAAACTTCACCTCACGTTCCGGAGGTAAATTACTTATCTCATCAGGAAAAACTTCCGGAAAATCACAAATAATTGGCAAAGCACAAACTGCTCCACTTTCACTAATACTCAAATTTGCCATCAACAATTCCTTATCGTTCTCCCTCAGAGACATCCCAACTTGGCCGACGGACAAGAAACTCGAATTCGCTTTATCTTCCGATATAAGAATTTGTATCGACTCATCAAAACAATCTGTAAGCACTTGGCTTAACTCCAAACAATTCACTATATACACCATCTAAACTGGCAAGACACCTCTATTCCATCCAACATGATCTCGTCTACTATCAACAAGAGATTAAGGGTGATCAGTTCCTCAATTTGTCAATAGACAGCCAACAATCATGATGGGGCATAAACTATCTTTACCAAACTTTAATAGCATTCAACGACACACTGAGCCCCCACTCCACACTTGAAGCATCTTGGAGAAGCACAAGCTTCTCCCCCACTTGTTTTAATCCCACTCCTGCAGACAAAGGTTAGAAAAACAAACGTGTACCGACAGTGTTTTTATACACATGACGCATACTAGGGAACAAACAACATTAGACAAACTGGTCGGATGAACCGACCTGCTCTGATACCACTAATGTAACACCCTTCTAAACCCCGCATAATATATATAAATAATCAGAGTAAATTATCATGCATCTCACAAAAGGGTGTCACATATAATTACAAAACATCATACATGCACCTGTCATGCTCAATAACACTTAAAAATAAATTCATGCTTTTTGTATACTTTCACATTAGCATGTAGCGGCGGATTTAATTTAATCATAATTGACATAATGGAAGTCTCATACTCATCTCGTTCATAATAAATACTTAGGCATAAAAGCCAATACTCCACATAATTTAAATAAACATAACAACATAAAGTAGAGTACTTAATGTATCTCTCAAAACATAAACCGAAACGATCTCAGTGTTACATGATCAGAGCACGACTCGACCCAACATAAATAAGGAAACTAAATCAGCTACTCTAACGGCTACCTTGTGCTAGAAGCAACTCTACTCCTCGGTACCTGAGTGATGTTGTACAAAACATCATTTCAACAGAAGGGTGAGAATTCACAAAATTATTGAAATCATAAGATAATAATTAATTTAAAGCATACAAACCTAATTACAATTATTATCACACTTCAAAGTTTCATCAATAAAGTATTACTCAAGTAACCATACCATTCACAAGTATATTCACAATCCACAATTTCACCAATTCAACAATTCACATAATTACACATAATCTCACATAACAAACATATACACCATGAGACTCCATGCAATACTCAATGCAACTCATGTCATGTGGTACCAACACTTATAATTTTTCGATTTTTACATTTAAACCGGGTCCGTTCCCTAGACCAATAACACACAAAAGCCCATTCCCTAAGCTTTCAAACCCCGCTCTAGGTTTGGGACAAGTCACTAGTTCCCACGGAACTAACAAGCATTGCCTCTTGACACAAATGATACGCGTGCAATTCAACAATCATATGCAATTAAGACCATTCCCTAATCTTAACATTCAATGCATGTCCTTAATAATTCATCACACTTGAATTACTACACATTTGCACATACAAACACATTCTCATAACCATGGCATTCTTACTTCAAACATCATCACCACACTTTGCAAGTAATCCACGAGTATCAATACAATTCAATCTCAATTCACAATCACACATCACTGAATAATTATTTAGTAATTAGTCCATCACTAATGGTCAAATTCAATATTCGAACGATAACAAGAAAATATCAATAATTAAATGAAGATATATTAATATTACTATTATTTAAGCTAATGAAATTAGGATATATAATTAAACTAAAAAGGAAATATTAATAATTTTCACATTTATAATATTTGGTTACTAATTAATTCAATTAATATATTATTAATCTAAATAAATTTCTAATACAAAATTATGTATTGTTATAGTACAACATAAGAAAAAGGGGCACATTTAATCTTTCCAATTTCTATCTGCTACAGTATAGAAAAGTAGGATTACTTCATTAATTGCTACCAGGAATTGAGCATGTTTTATTAATATATATTATAGAAAATATAGTGAAAATACTAGCATAAGAATTGGAAATGATTCCACTCATTAAATGCTCACTGCGCTATAGGTAAAAGGTGGGGAAGCGATTCATTTCATTGTAAAATAAAAAGGAAGGGTGGCGCGACATTCTAGGAGGGGGAGTTACACTTCATGCCAATAATTATCTCGCTACAGTTGCAGAAAAGAGGGTTACTTACATTAAATTCATTTCCACTACATATTCCAATTAATATTAATGATACCGCTACAGTAAAAGGATTAGTACATATATTCATTGCCTAAGGTATGTCGCTACAGGAACAACAAGATAATATAGAAGCCACTTGTTTGATGTTGCTACAGTGACTAAGGAGTCACTTCCTAAATCTATGTGCTACAAATTATTGAGAAAAAGGTCACATGAATTTTCCAATTGAAACAAGGGTGCGCTACAGGAAAGGAAAAAGTACATTGCCATGTATTAAAGAATCATGTGCAAGCTACATGACATGGAAAGAAAAGGAATCACACCATTATCCTAATATATTTTGTGTCGCTACAGTGTTTTGGTGAGGTGTATGGAAAGGAAATGTGAATAAGAAGGGTTACTTTCATGCCATTAATACTTATTAGAATTATATTGTAAATGTTGCTACAACATAAAGCAAATATTTGTGCTACCTTCCATTTCCCTTGTTCGCTACAGCACAAAGGCATTGAAAGAATCACTATTCAATTATATTCTCAATTTATAATATTGGTGTGTTGTTACAGCATGGAATTAAGTAGAAAAATTACACTTATTATTGTTGTGAAAAACGATATCGGAATAACAAAGTATATTTGATTTCTTGAACACCAAGAAATCCACAAGGGTAGAAAATAAGGAAAAACTTGAACAAATAAACGAAACCATATTAGGGTTCATAAAGGAAGAGAAAAGAGGAAGAAGAATAGAGAATTGGTTAAATCTATTTTACTATTCACTTTCTCAATAGGGTTCAAAGATTACAAGTGAATACCAACAATTAACCTCTCTCAACCTAATAAGGTTTTGTCACACAAATTTGGTTATAAACTGTTATTCTTTCCTTTATCTTTCAAACAAGATTACAAGTATACAAGAATAACAAAATAACCTCTCTCACTTGAATTATGATTTTATCTTCCTATTTTTCCTTATACAAGATGAGAGACTATCATGTTATTTATAAGAAAACTAACACACTAACTTAATGGGCTTTTTAACAATTACTCATTACAAGCTAACTTAGAGTACAAGATAACTTAAACAATTGGGCTTACAAGTAAGGCCCGATTCAATATGCTAACAAACCTAGCAATATTGACTAATGCATGTTAGAACAAACTTCGACTACAACACGCATTACTCCGACAGAACACATGCGAACAAACTTCGACCTCATGCTTAATTCATGTCGAACCAGAAGCTACCCTTCGACCATACTAGCGTTTGATCCAATATCTCACAAATCTCCACCTTGGAACAAACTCTATAACATCAAGGAACAAATTAGCTTTCTTCATGCAGCTTTATCAACTGCATACAGTGGAAAAACTTGCAACTAGGCAATACCTTTTCAGTTTCCGTTAACGCAGTGTTCATGGCTGTCGCTCCCTTCAACACTTCCAAACAACCCTACTGAACTAGTAGGGCTTTCATCTTCAAGCGCCACAGACCGAAATCGTTCACGCCGATGAACTTTTCAATCTCATACTTTGTTGAAGGCATCTTCTCCACGCTCACCGCACCAATTTGTTGTGAAAAACGATACCGGAATAACAAAGTATATTTGATTTCTTGAACACCAAGAAATCCACAAGGGTAGAAAAGAAGGAAAAACTTGAACAAACAAACGAAACCCTATTAGGGTTCACAAAGGAAGAGAAAAGAGGAAGAAGAATAGAGAATTAGTTAAATCTGTTTTACTATTCACTTTCTCAATAGGGTTCAAAGATTACAAGTGAATACCAACAATTAACCTCTCTCAACCTAATAAGGTTTTGTCACACAAATTTGGTTATAAACTGTTATTTTTTCCTTTATCTTTCAAACAAGATTACAAGTATACAAGAGTAACAAAATAGCCTCTCTCACTTGAATTAGGATTTTATCTTCCTATTTTTCCTTATACAAGATGAGAGACTAACATGTTATTTATAAGAAAACTAACGCACTAACCTATTGGGCTTTTTAACAATTACCCATTACAAGCTAACTTAGGGTACAAGCTAACTTAAACAATTGGGCTTACAAGTAAGGCCCAATTCAATATGCTAACAAACCTAGCAATATTGATTAATGCATGTTAGAACAAATTTTGACTACAACACACATTACTCCGACAGAACATATGCGAAAAAACTTCGACCTCATGCTTAATTCACTACTACAAAACGGCCAAACAACAACGCCAGGTTTACAACGGCATCCTATACACCGTTCTTATAGTGCGTACTGGATGCGCGCACATTATTTTAATTAGAAATCTCAAGGGTATAATAACGGTTGTTATGAAAACCGTGGTGATACAATCTAGCTATCATGGGTTCGAACCTCATCGCCCTCAAATAGTTTATCCCTTTGACGTAAATGCTCCCTTTTTAAGTTTTATTAATATTTAACTAAAAAATAATAAGGATATCGCAACAGATTTTTCTCAAAACCATTGTTACAAATTGAAGCTTCTTTTTATGTATTTTAAACACCAAGTATATATATATATATATATATATATATATATATATATATATATATATATATATATATATATATATCAATTTATCCATTGAAAAAAGAAACAAGACGAAACAACCCTAACACCAACGCCATCACCATTGTCGGGAAGAAGACAACAAAAACAACAACAACAACAATTTGTTCTACTTTAAGGTGTTGCAATGTCATATTTGAATACAAAATCATCCAAAGGTGTTTCTACGTCTTGTTCCAGTGTAAAATCTCGATCTGGAAATTTTTGTGGTTGTGATGGTCGTATGGTTTCGTATCAATGCAAGAAGGGACAAAATAAAGGAAGGCTTTTTTGGAGATGTCCATTTTGGAGGAGCGATGAAACATGTAATTTGTTCATATGGGATGAAGACGTGGGAGAAAGAGATGGAAATGACGATGAGAGCATTATGAAGTCAGAGTTGGGAGCTATGGGCTATCTGAAGGTTATGTATGAGGATTTAAAGAAAAAGAACAAGAATTTGAAGAACAAACTGAAATCAGAGATATTTTCTGGAAATATCAAGATGTTATGTTTTTTTGTCTCCTTTATGTTTAATATTTACTTTGTTATGAAATGTAATAGTTGAATTAGGGTTCTAATTACATTGTTGATGTTTAAACTGCAGATGCATTGTGAATTACATTGTTGATGTTTAAACTGCAGATGCATTGTGAATTACATTGTTGATGTTTAAACTGCAGATGCATTAAGTTAGAAGTTAAGGCGCACCTTTTCTTTTTTATTTATTTTAAAATTCATAAATAAAAGGGTTATCACTACGGTTCTTCTGGTTAACGTGGTGATATATTTATAATAAATAAATACCTACCTATACGATTTTTATTTATTTTAAAATTCACAGATAAAAGGGTTATCACTACGGTTATTCTGGTCAACCGTAGTGATATATTTATAATAAATAAATGCATATCTATACGGTTGTTATTGTTAACCGTTGTGAAATAGTTTACCCATATATAAGCGAAATAACTTTCACTTAATTGACAGTAACGTCGTTGCCTTCAAAGTGAAACCCTAGAACCCATTTTTTCTCTTCGTTTTCACCATTAACCGTGAATCTTGTGCTTCATACATTAAGGTATTCTTCTTCTTCCATCTATTATTAGATATTTCCCATTATCTCGTTTGTTGCATGTTGTTTTTGTTGATTGTTCTCATTTTTTCAGATTCGTTTTCACTACCTTAACAAAGACCATACTTTGGAAACTTCATAATGCTTGTGTTGCTATGGAAAAATGTATAAGAAGCATGAAGCTATGATGGAAACTTCATCCACCTTGTACTTTTTTCCATAGCATCACGAACAAGATGTTAGTAAATGAAGAAACAACAGTGTAAGCAAACTTTATCTAGTTTTAGAAGCAATGAAAAGAAGTATAAGAAGTATGAAGCTTTTGTGTACGCTTCTTCCTCCTTATATTTCTTTTTCATAGCTTCCCAAACTAGTTCAACATCATAATTGATTCCTGTTCCGCGATTAGTTTCATTAAAAGGTGTGTTATTCTTGTTCCTCTCTTTACTCATCACTGGATTATGGTTTTAGGGTTTGTTTTCAACTGAGGATGCTCATTTTTGAAGTTTGCTTTGTTTCCTTTCAGGTTAAGGGGATGATACAGGGTGATGATGCTGGTGGAAGCAAGCGTATTATATTAGTTTATAATTTCTGGATCTGGTATAGAATGTTGTTTGAGTTTATCATATTCTATTTACATTATTTGTTTAACTAACCCTCACTTAAAGTTTTTTGGTGGTAGCAAGCGTATTATTTGAGTTTATAATATCTAGATCTGGTATAGAATTTTGTTTGAGTTTATTATATTCTATGTAGATTGTTTGTTTCACTAACCCTCACTTAAAATATATTCAGTTAATTTGACATAGAAACTTATAATCTGCAAATTAAGTTGTATTTGAAATCCAACTTAAACAAACCAATGTTGTTTTCTGATTGCATGCCTCTCATCATTTATCTCACGTTCATTTATATATAGATTATGGTATAATGATTTGGCTCCTTAGATGCATCGCCATCTTCCATTATAGTTAAATCAAAGATGAGGCAAATTATCCAGTGTCTTGTTGATCTTATGGAAATTTAACTATAATCGAAGATAGCGATATATCGAAGGAGTCAGATCAATAAACCACAATATATGTAAAAGAGCGTGAAATACACGATGAGACGAATGCAATCAGAAAACAACATTGGTTTGTTTAAGTTCGTTTTCAAGAACAGTTTAATTTGCAGATTATAGACATCTTCATAAAATTTAATCCATGTATATTTATTTAGTGAGGTGTTTGGAAAACAAGCAATCTACATTTAATATAATAAACTTAGGGTACTTACAACAACAGTTATATATTGTAACCGATATCATAAGTAATTTATGTTTTATATAAATTCACTGCTGATGGGTTTCGAACCCAGAACCTAAGTGTATATATCGCAACGGTTTATTATCATAATTGTTGTGATATATGGCACGCGTCCTGCCTTTCAACAACGGTTTCCAGACCGTTGTAGAAACAACGAACTTACAACGACAATCTACATAACAACACCTTCGCCCGCGTCATTATATGTCATTCCCAACCGTTGTTAAATGGGTTTTTCGTGGTAGTGATTCCTGTTGAACCAGAAGCTACCATTCGACCATACTAGAGTTCGATCCAATATCTCACAATTATATTAGCCTATTTCACCATTTCACTACAGTGCTAATAAATAGGCACGCACATGATTCTCATTTTATTACTTCAATAAAAGATGGCTTTATATTATTTATTTATTTATTTTGTATCAGTTAATAATATAAAATATATTTTTCCTTCAAATGATGTCAACAACCGAGGAACTCCTAAAGTTATAGATAAAGTAATTAAATGAGTGATGTCAATAAAGCAAATTAAAGATCCCACCAGCAGCTACTTTAACTTCAATAATAAATCACCCTTCTGGTAAGCTCACTTCCTATCATTAATTGGCTACAGTTAACACATTTCATTTCCACTACTTTTGGATTCCGCTACAGTAAGAACAAATATAAATATTCCCAATTTCCAATTCCAATGGGTTACTAAAAATATTAAATGGGTCTCTATACTATACCAAATATCAATTCCAAACACACTAAAATTAACACATTTCAAAGATTAATATTAAAACCTAACAATTTTCAATCTCAGAGAATTTGAGGGTTTTCATCTAAACATATTTCTACCCACTAATCATTATCAAATAATCCCAATAAATGAGTGAAAATTCACTCTTACCTTGATTTGATGAATTCTTGAGTTTTTAGATTTTGTTTTCCTCTTCTTCTCCACTCCTCTTCTCTCTCTATTCTTCTTCCTTTCCAACTTTTTCTCTCTTACTATCTCTTTTGTAAAACCCTAAAAATTGTCTTAAAACAACTGAGTTTATCTCAACCCATTCCCACTTACTATTCACACCACATTAAGCTCAACTAACCCTAACAATTCTATATTATTCTACCAAATAGAATAAATCAAATAAATTACTTAATTCAAATGAATTCAAATAATTAAAGTAATTAAATAAATCAATTATTTCAAATAATTCAATAAATCACATATTTCAATTAAATCATTTAAATCAATTAACTCATATAAATTAAATAAACCAATTCATTTATATAAATCCAATAATTCATATAAATCAAACAATTCATATAAATTCAATAAATCAAATAATTCATTTAAATCAAATAATTCAAATAAATTAAATAAAACACATAAATCAATTAATTCATAAAATCACTCAATTAATTAATATAAATAAATAATCACTAAAAGTGGGCTGTTACAGATAACACAAAATGATTTGTTTAGGCAGTTCCCCAATTATCCTCACTATTGGTACATCTGCCCCAAATTCCAAATGGAATTGAGATATTCAATAATCTTTGCAAAATGTGGAATACAAGAGAGAAATAGAAATTCAAACCCCCAAATCCTAAAATTGATATTTATTATATCTTCTTCTCTTCCCTTGATCTTAAGCAAGATAAAGTGTCCCAAGATTTTCAATTTCATCCTCCGGTTCCGCTACTTCGACAGAAATCCCTTTTTTCAAAACTTTCACTCGGCAATACCTAATTGCAAAAGCTTGTACCAAAACCCCCCAAATCACACTTGATCTAGGAGGGAAAACACCAATTGGTTTTATCAAAGAATCCCCCAAAGTAATATCAACCCAATTTGATTTTACAAATCCAAAATTGGACCTTATCAAACTTGTATCTAGATGGCACCCAACAAAATGATTATGTGTAATTGTTGTGTGTATGCTTAGAAAAATGTTAAAGATGATGAAGATTGCTTTGTGTATTCTTTGGTTTCATGTTGTTTTGAAATATATATATATATGTTTGCGTGTGTGTGTGTGCGCGCGCATGCGTGCATGTGTGCATGCGTGCGTGTGTGCGTGCGTGCGTGGATGTGTGTATGTGCGCGTATGCGTGTGTGTGTGTGTGTGTGTGTGTGTGTGTGCGCGCGCGTATGCATGTACGTGTGTGCAAGTGTGTGTGTGTGCATTCGCGCACGCGTGCGCGAGGGTGTGCGTGCGTGTGTTTGCCTGTGAGCGTGCATGTGTGTGTGAGTGTGCGTGTGTGCGTGCATTCGGGCGCGCGTGCGCGAGGTTGTGTGTGTGTGTGTTTGTGTGTTTACCTGTGTGCGTGCATGATTGTGCGAATGTGTGTGTGTGCGCGTGATTGTGTAGGTGTGCGTGTGCGCGCGCGTGTGCGTCCGTGGGTGTCTGTCTGCGTGTGTGTGTTTGTATGCGTGCGTGCGTGTGTGTATGCGCGTGTATGGTGTGCATGTGTGCGCGTATGTGTGTGTGTGAGTGCGTATGTGTATGTGTGTATGTGTGTGTGCGTGTGTCTGTGCGCGTGTGTGTGGTGTGCGTGTGTCAGGTGTGTGTGTGTGTGTGTGTGTGTGTGTGTGTGCGCGCGCTTGCGTCCATGTGTGTGCACGCGCGCACGCATGTGTGTGTGCGCGCCTCGACCTTAAATGGACAGAAAGTTTGGTTTTGCTAACATCTCAGTACGTGTCGACCTCTAGCTATTATGTGTCGACCTATAGAAGCATTCTTGTTTCTATGTGTCCATCTGAAGTACCTATGCGTATATCTGAAATGGACAGAGAGTTTGATTTTGCCAAAAACTCAGTATGTGTCAACTTATATGACGTATGTGTCGACCTAAAAGACATATGCATCGACCTAAAATGCTTATGTGTTGACGCATACTGAAGAGAAACTTTGGTGTTGCAAAATCTTCAGTATGTGTCGACCTGTACACTAGTTTTTCACATAAAACTTAATTCTAACTTATAAAAATATTTTTAAATTGATTTTTAAGTATCTAAGGTTAAAATGCACATTTAAACACAAAGAATAAGGTTTAATATACACAAATACTAAGCGTCTTAGTTTTGACATTATTCAAAACATTTCTAAAAAGAAAATGCACTCACAAAAATCACCTCCCTCTAACCAAAGATCTTTTCAGAAAAACCATTTAATTTCCATTACCCAATGAACGATACAAACGGTCATCTAATCATCGACATGAACTCATCCCTGCCCATTCTCTAACTCTATATGGATCCCTTCACCATAGACACTCTATTACCCCATCTTTAAATACGAGCTTCTTCTACAGCCATATTTCACTACTAAACCCTATACCACAACTCATTTTAGTCAACATGGAATCTCCATTTTCCTATTTTTACACAATTTATCCCAATGAATCTTTCACACATTCTCACTCCTCTCATAAAATTTACTTGAATAAGAATTCAATAAATAAGTGTATGTTTGGTTTCAATTTTAAATATGGCAAGATGATTATAGAATTAATTGAGATATTTAGAATTTTTTAAAATAAAATTGACTCTAACTTATGTCAAGACAGCTTTTGACTCCTTAAGAAATTTAAACATTCAAATTTACTTTTCATCTAATTTTTTAAAAAATGTAACAAAAAAAAATCACTTTACATTAAATTCATTGTTAATTAGAACCAGCAATTTAAGATGGAGCACTAAATCATTTCTCAAATATTGGTGTGTAAGAATCAGCCATTTACAAAATTCTTTACCAAAAACAAAATATCCCCAAAAAATAAAATAAAAATTGTTCTAGACATTAATAGATTCAGGAAAGAACTATCTTTGGGGGGAAAACAGCTCTGCAACAAAACCTATTCCTCTAAAATGATAATGAGATCTATAACATTACAAAGCAAAACAGAAGAACGAAGGTTTTAGAATGGGTAGCAGTTCTTTTTTCAATATTATGATCTTCTCCCAGTATCCATTTGGCTATGTAGCTTTTGAGTTGAATGCATTGGATACCAGAGCAGGGTAAATACGTTTCCAAATGGTGCCGAAAAATAAATGGACTATAATCCCCGCAAGTACCTCTCAGAGCTGGAATTATACCTTCCACCAATATACTCGAATTGACTTCCCTTTGACAAAATGCTTATTTCATGAAGTGTTTCTCTCATGATTTTTTTAAAAACCTTCAAACTAGCCTCCCTGTGAAACTCGGCTACTCATTAATGCCTGATCCTGATCTTGGTGAAGCGGGAACACAGTATCAAATACAATTCTTGCAAAAACGTGTCTTATTTCTTGTATATTTCCAGTAGCTAAGGCTTCATAGTCAATTTTCATGCCTTGCTTTGACAGGGATTTCTTACCAGCACTCCTTTTCACACATTCGAAAATGCTGAATGCTTTTACGTACAAACCTAATGGAATGAACACCTGTCAAATTGACATAAAGATTAAGAACATAAATCGAGAAATACTCATGCATTATCAAGGTTACTACACTTTGCTAAAAGAAGACATGGCAAATAGTGTAAGTGTGAGTGCTCATTCACTGTGAATCATACCAACGGCGATTTTCACACTCTCCTTACATGTTTTACACATCAATGTGAGGGCTAACTATAGATGAGGAAAACAGAAGCTTCAATTTCATCAGACGATAATAATTCGGGTATATAACATCATCGTGCAATCCATGTGCAGGATAACATCTTAAAGTATATACATGCAAAACAAGGAAAAAGAGGCTCACTAGGTCTGAACGAGGGGCTTGAGGATAGTCAGCCATAGCTTGAGATACAAAATGTTCATCGGTCATTTGCAATAGTGTCCCTCTAACAGACTCTGCAAGATCGTTAACCCCAGTTACCAATGCCTCTGCATCCATACCAGAAGGATCTACTAATTCAGGAAATCTCATATCATGTGGCTTGTTGATCATTCCTGCTATCTTTACTGCTTCCAACAAATTTCCACCATTGTGGACTGCAAGACTAAATGCAGCAACCACCAAGGGGTCCCTTGGTCGATCACTCAATGCTTTATGTAGTGCTAGGATCCCAAACCTGTAAGCATAGATTTAGTAATGAACTTTCCTTTGTTGACCCACTTGTAATCAACTTGTTAAGATTATAGTGCGTTCTAAGTAACAACGTATATATTTGATGGTAAAATAAGTTATATCATGTTCCAGTAAGACTCGAACAATTTGGATAGAAAATAAACAATGTTCAAAATAATCTTTTACCATTGACGAGAGTTTGGAAAGGAGAACTTCAATCATAGTCAAAATTATAATCACTTTTAAGCATTTTCAAAACTTGTTCGTTTAAGCTTTTGAAAATAATAAAAATCTTTAAAAAATATTATTATATACAATGATTATAATGAGTGCAATAGATGACAGAATATTAAAAAGTGATTTTCCTTATAGTAATTTATAACACAAATTAGCTTCTAGTGCACATAAACCTCTCAAAATAAATCACTAGATTACTTTTTTTAATGTAAAAGTCTTTTTTTTTTAATCCAAAACATACGGGTCTCAATTCATGTCTTCAAATACATGCCATCCAAGAAAACAGTGACATGATCTTCAAAGAAATCTTGACTGCAGTTTTAGTGCAGATTACGAAATTACTCTCATTCTCTTGGATTTTCTCTTCACAAGGAAGCACGGAAGATAAAGGAAATTTTGTTGCAAAGATCTTACCATAAGCTACTATGACATGGACGGTTTGGAGCAAAAAGCTTATCTAAATTGGAGAAGAGAGTCTGCAATGAAATTCCGAAAGATCCATTAAACAATATGTCAATGCGGCGGTGCTAATATGATACATGTTTAGAAATAATACCAAAGAAGCAAAAATTATTTTGCCTCGTGGGCTTCTAAGACAAGAGAGCTTTAATGAATAGGTATTATGTAGGAATGCAATTGTGCAATCTATTATATACAGAATGGATTTAGCAGGCTTGTGGCAGAGACCGTTAAAAATCAAAAAAGAATTACTGTTTTAATAGCAGTGTTGTGAAAACTGGGAACTGCTAGTCTAGCGTTTGGTTCAACCAGTTCATTTAAAAAAAAACCATTCTTGTTTTTTTATTAGTCATCAAGTTCAACAATAATTGAAACAATTGAGCCATGACCCAGAAGTTTTACAAGTTCAATCTCTAATACTTAATCAAAGTATTGCCAAGAGAAATGCTATTTGGACAACATCTTTGTTGTCCAACACTATGTTTATGTGTATGCCTAACTGTATGTAAATGTAATGTGGTACAGAATCATATTCATTTCTAATCAAGCGCGTCTTTTTGAAGCACAGCTTCAAAGACACGACTATAAATAAACGAATTACTGGGTTAGTTTATGAAGCATGATCTCTTGAATGTATTCAGAAAACTTTGCATGGAAAACCCCAAGAAGTATTGAAGTTACCACTTACCAAAAGCATATTGGTTCTTTTGCTCCTCCTTCGAAATCCATGATGAGCAAAATAGGCAGCCTGTAATGTTCAGTCTAAGTAAACTTTCATTACATGATTGACTCAAACTAAATACAAAATGAACATTTACCTGGAAGGGAAGAAGTATATCTAGCAGTCCATACTTCCATAATAGCCTTAAAGAAGCTTCACCAGAACCATAAGCTACCATATAGTTTATTTCCATCAGAAGTCTAGACTGAAAAAATTATAGAAGAAAATAATTCAGCCAGGAAATTGGTATTATAGTGTCACATAACAAAACAAAGAATAAGACTAAATACCTTATCAAGTTTTAATATTGAACAAGCCAGATTCTTAATAAAATGAGCTGTTTCCTTAGAAATACTAAATCCTAAGCGAGCAGCAAATCTAATTGCACGTAGAATGCGAGCTGCAGAAAGGAAAAATGAAGTCAAACATAGTAAGCTAATTAAAAGCGTGGGTGATTCCAAAACAGTTTACAGTTACAGTCTATAAAATATAGAAAATCAGGATTAGGCTGTTGATCAATAGAAACTCACCACAATCTTCCCGAAATGAAATATCTGCAGGATTTATAGTTCGTATCTATTTATACAGAGAAATCAGTAAAAATTCTGCTTGGCAAAAGAAATATAAGAAAAATGGTTATTAAGAAATACATGCACACTTTAGCTTTTCTAATATCTTCTATTCCTCCCAAGTAATCATATACAATTCTTGCATATGGGTCAAGCATCAACCTGCAAGAGCATGAAGTTAGTTAACAACATAAAGTGTGAATTTAAAATCAGTCAGAGAAGTTGTGGAGTAGACAAATGGTGAACACATGCAAACCCCCCCAAATAAAAAAGGTTCAAACTTCCAAGTTGCACGAACAGGTACACAACCCATTAATTGTGAAGTCCCGATTTAAGCAGTTCATCCACCGAAGAAGGTCCTTCTCATCACAACCATTAGGTGTTTCTGTATGATGAGAGAATTCCACACCCTTCTTGCATCTAGCAGTGTTAAAACTTGACACCTAATTGAATGGGAGATAAAATTATCAGCATAAACAGCAATACAAGAAAAACGGGACTTAAATAGAAAAATTCAAACAAACATTACACTATATAAATATAAAGTTCAAACCAAAGCTAAAATTCTTTAAAGATAAACCAAAACATGTCAACCTCAATAATGGTACCATCCATGTGAACATGGCATATAGGGAAGCGTTTGCCAACTATCTCACACCAGGAAAATACTTTCATCACCTGCAAATTGAGTCAATGTTTGTCATGAAACCTTAAGTGATATCACTCTCTTACGCAAAGCTAAATGTTAATGTAAGGACAACTATAGCCCCTTGTAAGTTGCAACCGCTACTTAATATTTCAGCTCAATCTATAGATATGTCCAGCAAGGTGAAAACTAAAACTGCGAGTAAAAATAAGTTACCTCTTTTAGCTCAGCTGAAGTTATAATATCAAAGTCCTTCGGTGTTTTCTTTAGAACAAGATCACGTACACAACCTCCTACTAGGTATACATCATATCCTACGATATACATATACATATGGAAGATGAAAGGAAGAGCACTTACATTATGATGAACACTGTATCAATGTAAAAAATCCATGGTTAAGAAAGACACATGAAAAATACCTCTTTTCTTGAGTCCATTAAGAACCTTCCTGGTAGTGACACCAATCGATGAATTATGAATTCCAAGCTCTTTGGAACCAATCCTTTTCCATTCTGGAGATTTCTTAATTCCTTCACCAATTAAACAATTCCATAATTAATTGCACAATTCAAAACTTCAAAAAAAAAAATTTGAAAACCTTTAATTCACTACTAACAATTGAGTTGAGTGCTTCACTTGCCTTCTTCATGAACTGAGCCACCGCCATTTTCGTTTGTGAATTTCTCTGCTGCCTTAACCGCAACGACGGATTTGGGCACAACCTTGAATGAAATGAATGATAGAATATGGAAAGAGGTAAAGAAGATTGGAGATAGTAATGTACATGAACTGAACAGAACATGAAAATTGTGAGATGATAGGCACCTTACGAACGTATTGGAAAGGAGTAGAACGAAGATGAAGAGTGGATTGGCGAACGAATTTGAAGCCAGGAACCGCCATGGTAATCAACGGTCTTCGAATTTAGATAAAGCTTTGCAAGTTACATAGTTAGCATTGCGCATAGGGTTTGGGGTTTAAGGAGCAGCCGAATTTCGAAATATCATCTGTTTTTGGAGATGCTCGAATTAGGCGCTTTTTTTATTTAATATTGACTTAAATGCACTTTTGATCCCCTTAGTTTGACAATTTTACACTTTAGATTTTCTATTACAAAACCTGCAAATTTGGTCCCTTAAATTAGATCCATTTTGCATTTACTTAGTCCCCACACAATTATGATGATGTGTCTTGATTTTTAATGAGGTGACAATCTTATATGTTTTCCATGTCACCAAATATTATTTTTTTAATATAAAAATTAATAATTAAATTTACAAAATACCAAAATCATATTTTAATTATATATAACATTATTATAATTGTTTATAAATTATGATTATAATTATTATAATTGGTAAACCTGAATTTCTCTTTGGTCCAATGATAGCAATGGGTTTCAGAGAATCAACGATTAATTTCTCTTTTCTTAAAAAACAAACTAAACCAAATTAAAACAGGGGAAACGTGATATAAAATTGCAACAGGTCACGAACAACATCAAATGCGAATTCAACGGCATCGTCACAATGAAATCTCTCCAATCTCATCTCAGATTTGCTTCGTCCAGGTTTGGTTTAAGGTTCTTGTTTTCTCCTCATTATCCCTCTTCCGGCTTCGATTTTGTGTTTAGGGTTTGAAACGGGTTTGATTGAGAGTGGATTGATGAAGATGGGTAAGGGTTTGGCGTGGTTATGAGGTGAGGGTGATTCAATGATCGATTTGGTGGCAGAAGGTTGTTTTAAGTGGAGGTCTAAAGTTATTTCTGTTGTTCCAACGTGAGGGAGATGGTAATGGAGTTTATTCACGGTTGATGGGAAGAGTTATGGAGATTATTGAGGAAGGTTGGAATTGATTGGGGTTAGAAAATTGAGAAAGTTTGGTTGAAGATGGAAGAGAAAGAGGGTTGTTGATGAAGATAATGGAGATTATTGAGGAAGGTTGGAATTGATTGAAGAGTGAAGGTTTTTGGTCTGTGATAGATGATGGAGATTTCACAATAGGTGGTGGTTCCATTCCAACGAAGAAAAAAAATGGAAAAAGGGGAAGAAATTGAGTGAGAAGACATTGGGAACAATTCTTATGATATTTTAACCTAAAATCAATAATTAATAAATAATTATAATAATATTAAATGTAATTAAAAAACATGACATGGAAAATATTGGGTAACATGGAAATTTTTTGGTGACATGGAAAGCATTGCAGGACTGCCATGTCATTAAAAATCAAGACACATCATCAGAATTATGCAGGGGACCAAGTAAATGCAAAATGGATCTAATTTAAGGGACCAAATTCGCAGGTTTTGTAATAGGGGGACCTAAAGTGTAAAATTGTCAAACTAAGGGGACCAAAAGTGCATTTAAGTCTTTAATTTATTTCGGAGATATATTTTTGGAAGAGTTTTGTAATTACATTTTCGGAGACACATCATTTACAGTATGAACAAAAAGTAATTTTTTAAAATGAAATTGATATTTAAAATATAAAATGAGCATTACAATGATGATTTCAACATAAAATTCAATATTACATTTCAATATCCTGATAGACGCGTGCACATCTTCAGAATATCTTCGACCGATCTTTGTAGCGTCGCTTCCAACTCGAGCGAAACTTTCTCTTCGAAATCGAAATACGTATCCCACATATCCCTAACATCCATTTGCGTCTTGAGCTGAAATTTGTTGAACTCAATGTTCCATTCGTTGTCAATCGAAGGTGAATGGTACTTGAGTTTTACAATCTTTCGATTGTCTCTGTAAGGTAGGAGATGGTGGATTTCGTCTTTGATATATTTGAGGGAGGTGATGTCGGTGAGCTTGAACGTTTTCTCGGGTGTAGAGCCGAAGAAGGAGACATTTGCGACATACCAATAGATGTTTATTTGTGACATTTGAGACATTTTGAGTTTGTGTGAAATATAACATTAGAGCACCTAAATTTATAGAAGGCATAGATCAATTTGAACCTCCCATTAACTGGCATATTGATTCCGGAGATATACCTCAAGAAACGCACCCTGTTAACTTTTTTCAGAGATGCACCTCTGAAATTTCTCCTGAACTAGTATCACACCATAACACTATAACAGAACCATTTTTTTCATTGACAAAAACACACATGTTGTTATAGGGTAGATAAAAAATGCATAAAGACAAAATATGAACAAAAGGTGAATATATAACATTTCATTTATATAGAGACACAATTACATCCAATTATTTGTTCGGTTAAACAAGAAATTAAAATGAATCAAAACATGTGTCGTCGGCTAAATCTATAGGTGGTACCCCCTTGGACTTTTGTGCATTTGATTCTTTTACAATGTTGTTGTATCTCTCAAATTTTTGCATCCTTTTCATAAAATAATTCGGCCAAGTCTCGGCTTTTGTGGTTGAATGAGTCGTCCAATCCGGTGATGTAAGTGGTATTGGGCATCCCGATTTCAAGTAAACTTGAACAAAATGACTTGATTTTAAAAGTCACTCAATACACATGATTCGATCATTTGGATTTTGGGGTGGTGCAATGCGTAGTGGGAAAAAGGTTTCCGAAAAACCATAGTGCGTCAGGTCAACACGCACTTTATCATACGCACATACTATTAGGTGACACATATCAGGGAAGCGCATCCATTTTGCCTCTGGTGTCGGACCACTCAAGTAAGAAACAAGAGACTCATAAACCGCATCGAAATTTTCTTTCTTTTTGTACAACCGCGTGTATGATTCTTTATGCATCTTCAAATCTTGGATAAGTTGATGTCGGACAAGTGTATAACTATCTTTTCCTTTACCGAGTAAAATCGAAACGGCTCGGTAACCACAATTACTGTCCCCCATAACATTGACCATCCACTCGATATATTTGTGCATAAAAACCAGCATCACGTCGATGAATGAAATCTTTGGTGGAAGCTGCGTCGGAGGTGGTTTGCTAATGCGGGCTCCTTTCACAACACTTTTTTGAGATTTTGGAGTTTGTGAGTCGGGAAAAACTTTGTCAACGTGTTCAAAATATGAAAAAGACCGTGTAGTCGAGTTGTCATTCGAAGTATGCTCTATTTTCTTCTGAGCACCTTTTGTTTTTATCAGTTGAAAAGGTGGTTTCATGTCGGTGGTTTCTGGATAGGAAATCTTTCTCAATTATCCTTTGATGTGGATTTTCATGTTGTCATCGATCTTCAAAAATCTCTCTTGTATCACTTCCTATTCGATCAAAATAGAGATATTCGATTTACCGTAATCCATACATCCATCATCAAACCTAAGTCTCTTCCAGTGAGTGTGTAACGCCCTAGTTTTATCTGTTTTATTTAATTGAGTCGTTTTGATTATTTTATTATTATATTATTTTATTTCTGACTTTTATTTGAAAATATATTATTTTTCATCGTGATTATATTTTATCGCATTTTGGGAACGTTTGCGAGATATTTGAGTGTAGGGGTATTTTGGTCTTTTCATTTATTTTTCCTAAGTTAGAAATATAATAGAAATAGAAAGAGAGAAAATAGAAAGGAAAGAAAAAGAAGAGAAGAAAAAGAGGAAGAAAGAAAAGAGAAAGAAAAGGAGAAAGAGAGAAAACTTGGAAAATCTAGAAACCGATTCAACCGACTTTTCAAACGCGATTTAATCGGGTAAGGGTGCGAAACTCGATTATACTATGTTTGTGTATGATTATGTATGTTTGTGTGGAAGTTTTATTGGTTTTTAGATATAGGTCGAAATGAGATAAACGATAGAAATCGATGTTTTCGCGGTTGGAAATCGATGTAAATGTAGTAGGATACTTGTTACCATGATTAGATTATGTTCTGATTGTTATGTGTTGGTTTGAAAGTATTTTGATGGTGAAAATATAGGTTTGGGTTATGTAACAGCGCTGCTGGGTTTTCTGGTTTTCGCAGGTTCGCACTGCGAATCCCCTAGCGAAGGGGAAAACGAGCATTCGCTGGCAATTCGTACTGTGAAGGTGAGGGCGAGCATTCGCCAGAGGTTCGCACTGCGAACTTTGTGTTATTTTGTGTTGTTTTCTTTCTGCCACTGTTCGCTGGGAGACTCGCACTGCGAACGTTAGGAAATTTTTAGGCTATTTTCAGTTCTGACTTGGTTCGCTGGGACATTCGCACTGGGAATGAAGAGGCGAAGGACTCGCCAGGAGCTTCGCAATGCGAATGTGACAGTTTTTCCCAATTTGTTTTCTTTATAACTTTTAATTCGTGAGCCGGTTTGAGGCGCGGGTTGGTGCGTTGGAAAGCTTTTGACATGTTCTTTCTTATATTATTGGTTTTGAGACTAGTGGCCGATTTAATTAGGTCGGGAATTGGAATGGCATCGTTTTGTTAACTTGTACCATTGTAAGTGTGTGTAGTTGATATGTATTATGCAATATGTTGTTGATATGAATGTTGTATGACTTGTGTGCTGTGGTGTGATGGAAATGCATGTGATAAATGTTGTGATGATGGTTTGTGGCTGTATGGCAAGTAAATGCATTGTTTTGGGCTTAAATTGCAAAGCATGATTATTGTTGATTGAGATGGTTGCATATATGTGTGCATTTGAATGTCATGAGTCATTGTATGCCAAGCATCATGATATGCATTCTTGTGATGTCGTGTGCCCTAGTGGGTGTGAGCGGCGAATCGATTCCAGAGGGAATCCGCTATAACATCGTGAGCCTTATACAAAGAGGACTGAAAGCGATGATTATAGACGATCGTAAGCCTTATACAAAGAGGACCGAAAGCGATCCATAAACGTCGTGAGCCTTATACAAAGAGGACCAAAAGCGACGGGGAACATCGTTTGCCCGACGGGGTGTTACTTGAGTGGTCCTAGTAACAAGCGATGGTTCCAATAGTTCCTGAGTGAACTAGTGTTGAGATTGATGGATGGATGGTACCGCATGTGCATTGCATAGAGTCGTTGTGTCGGTCTCTGTGGATTTGCATAAATCATGAATGGATTGATTGTGTGTGGAATTGTGGATGAAATTGATGAGTTGATATATATTTATATGTTGGCGTTATGTGTATTGTGCATGGTTGATATACCTTGGGGATGGATATATGAAATATACTTTGTGTTGTTTGTGTTTGAATTCTGGTATAAGTTGTGGTGAGAATATTTTATATGTGTATTTTTGTGTTATATATAATTGTATGCAATTATACTATGATTGTGTTTCTCACCCTTCTGATATTTTAAATGCTCTATGAGGCATTGCAGATTAGATGCTGGAGGTCTTTTTGTGAAGTTTAGGTCTTCATTCTTTTGTCGGTCGGCTCTGATAAGTAGCACCGGGTAGTCGGGGAGATCGAGTGTGATTATTTTGTATGATGTATATGTATCTTTTGGATGTACATATTTGATGTTGTATATGACACACAACTTTTATGATATATATATATATGAGATTCAGTACAGATTTTTCGCTTTTATTCTGTATCTGATTAGTGGGTAGTAGGAACTAAGTTCCTCTGTTAATTGCTACCTGATTGTTGCATATCTTTATGAGCAGGTTGTTGTATGTTGTTTCAAATTGATGTGACCCCTCGGTCTATGTCGTGAATGTTTTAAATATACTCTGATGAAATTTTGAATTTTATTTATCGCTTTGGTTGTTAGGGGTATAGATTGGGGGTGTTACATTAAGTGGTATCAGAGCTAGTCCGTGTCAGTTTGTGTCAGTCCTTGTTGGTCTTTGTGGTTCGATGAGCTGTTTGTCTAACCATAGTTGCTGTTATTGGAAATGAAGAGAATATGGCTGGTAGGAATGATGCTGTTTTAGCTGCTGTGATGCAAGATATGGCTCGGGATGTGCAGGGTGCACCTAATGCTGCGGGTAACGATGAGTTCAGGAAGAACAAACCTCCTATCTTCAAAGGAAGATATGATCCTGATGGTGCACAGATTTGGCTTAAAGAGATTGAAAGGATCTTCTGAGTGATGGATTGTGCTGAGGATCAGAAGGTGAGACTGGGTGCTCACATGTTGCTGGAAGAAGCTGATGATTAGTGGGTTAGTACACGTCATGTGTTGGAAGCTGCAGAAGAGGAGATCACTTGGGCTGTGTTTAGCATTGAGTTTTTGAGGAAGTATTTTCCTGAAGATGTAAGAGGAAAGGAGGAAATTGAGTTCTTGGAGCTAAAACAAGGTGGTATGTCTGTTGTTGATTATACTGCTAAGTTTGTGGAGCTTGTGCAGTTTTATCCATATTATGCGGAAGCGACTGCGGAGTTTTCTAAGTGTGTGAAGTTTGAGAACGGGTCCTGAGATAAAGTAGGCAATTGGTTATCAGAGGATAAGGAGGTTTTCTGATTTGGTGGATTGTTGTAGGATTTATGAGGAGGATAACAAAGCTCGTTCTACTCACTATAAGAGTGTGAACGAGAGGAAAGGGAAACAACTGTTTCATAGTGGTCTGTATGTGACACTGGCAGATAAGGGTAAGCAAAGGGGTAATTTTGAGAAAAGACCAAGTGGGGGAGGAATGTCTAGTCCTCTGAGATGTTATAGGTGTGGTGACCTAGGACATCGTCAGTTTGAATGTAGGAAGGATTTGAGGAAGTGTTCTAATTGCGGAGGTTTAGGACATGTCGCAACTGATTGTGCAAGGAAGAATGTGGTGACGTGTTTCAATTGTGGTGAACCTGGTCACATTAGTACAAAGTGTCCGAAACCGAAGAAAGCTCCAACTGGTGGGAAAGTTTTTGCCTTGGCAGGAACTCGGACTACAAGTGCAGATCGTCTGATCAGAGGTACTTGTTTTATTAATAGTACGCCTTTAGTTGCTATTATTGATACTGGAGCGACTCATTCGTTTATTTTGTCTGAGTGCGCGAAGCATTTGAATCTTGTGTTGTCTTCGATGGATGGAGAGATGGTTATTGATACTCCAGCAATGGGGTCAGTAACTACTTCTTTGGTTTGTTTAAGTTGTCCTTTGACCATTTATGGTAAAGACTTTGAGATGGATTTGGTGTGTTTGCCATTGGAGGGTTTAGATGTGGTTCTGGGAATGAATTGGTTACAGTTTAATCGGGTTCATATTGATTGTTATTATAAGCTAGTAAGATTTCCTTCTCTTGAGGAAGACGAAGACTCGAGTTTTTTATCTACCAAAGAGTTGAAGAAACTTTTGGCGGACGAAGCTCAGTTGTTTGGGTTGTTTGCATCGTTGACTGTGGATAGTCAAGTTTCACTTGATGTGTTTCCTGTTGTGTGTGATTTTCCGGAAGTGTTTCCTGAGGATATTTCAGATGTGCCGCCAGAGAGAGAGGTGGAGTTTTCTATAGATCTAGTTCCTGGTACTAGACCTGTATCGATGGCACCATATCGAATGTCGGCATCTGAGTTGGTAGAGTTGAAGAAGCAATTGAGCGAATTGTTGGAAAAGAGGTTTGTGAGGCCAAGTGTGTCGCCTTGGGGTGCACCAGTTTTATTGGTGAAAAAGAAAGATGGAAGTATGCGATTGTGTATTGATTATCGCCAGTTGAATAAAGTGACGATTAAGAATAAGTATCCTCTTCTGAGAATTGACGATCTGATGGATCAGTTGGTAGGTGCATGTGTGTTTAGTAAGATTGACTTGCGGTCGGGTTATCATCAGATAAGGTGAAAGAGGAAGATATTCAGAAGACGGCTTTTAGGACACGTTACGGTCATTACGAATATTCTGTGATGTCGTTCGGGATTTCTAATGCGCCAGGTGTGTTTATGGAGTACATGAATCGTATTTTCCACGAGCATTTGGATCGTTTTGTTGTTGTGTTTATTGATGATTTCTTGGTTTATTCTAAGTCTCGGGAGGAACATGCGGAGCATTTACGCATTGTGTTGCAGGTTTTGAAGGAAAGGAAACTTTTTGCCAAGTTGTCAAAGTGTGAATTCTGGTTGTCAGAAGTGAGTTTTCTTGGTCACGTGATCTCAGGTAACGGTATTGCTGTGGATCCATCTAAAGTAGAAGCAGTTCTACAATGGGAGGCTCCGAGATCTGTTACTGAAATTAGAAGCTTTTTGGGGTTAGCCAGATATTATCGGAGGTTCATTGAAGGTTTTTCTAAGCTAGCACTTCCATTGACCCAGTTGACTTGTAAAGGTCAAGTGTTCATTTGGGATATTCGGTGTGAGGAAAGTTTTAGTGAGCTGAAGAGAAGATTGACGACAGCTCCAATTTTGATTTTGCCGAATCCTACTGAATCGTTTATGGTGTACTGTGATGCGTCTTTGATTGGGCTAGGTGGGGTGTTAATGCAAGAAGGTAAGGTCGTAGCTTATGCTTCGAGGCAATTGAGGGTGCATGAGAAAAATTACCCTACTCATGATCTTGAATTAGCGGCTGTGGTTTTTGTGTTGAAGATTTGGAGGCATTATCTCTACGGTGCAAGATTCGAAGTCTTTAGTGATCATAAAAGTTTGAAATACTTGTTTGATCAGAAGAGTTGAACATGAGGCAACGTAGATGGTTGGAATTTTTTAAGGACTACGATTTTAGCTTGAATTACCATCCTGGTAAAGCTAATGTGGTAGCCGATGCGTTGAGTCGGAAATCGTTGCATATGTCTGCTTTGATGGTTAAGGAGTGGGAACTTTTGGAATCGTTTAGAGATTTGAGTTTGGTGTGTGAATTGACGTCTGACAGTGTAAGGCTTGGTATGTTGAAGGTTACTAATGATTTTCTGTTGACCGTTAGTGAGAAACAGAAATTGGATGTGAAATTTATGGATTTGATGACGGTGGGTGATAAGAGTGAAAACGAGGACTTTAAAGTGGATGATAAAGGTGTTTTGAGGTTCCGAGGTAGAATTTGTATTCCTGATGATTCGGAGTTGAAAAGGATGATTTTGGAAGAAGGACATCGGAGTAATTTGAGTATACATCTGGGAGCTAATAAGATGTATCAAGATTTGAAGAAGATCTTTTGGTGGTCCGGTTTAAAGAGAGATGTGGCTCAGTTTGTGTATGCATGTTTGACGTGTCAGAAGTCGAAAGTAGAACATCTGAAGCCTAGTGGTTTGTTGCAACCGTTGGATATTCCTGAGTGGAAATGGGATAACATTTCTATGGACTTTGTGACAGGGTTGTCGAACGCACAACGGGGACATAATGCGATTTGGGTGGTTGTGGATAGGCTGACTAAATCGGCTCATTTCATTCCGATTGACATCAGTTTTTCTTTGGAGAGGTTGACAGAGATTTATATCAGTGTGATTGTGAAGTTGCATGGGGTTCCGTTGAGCATTATGTCAGATCGAGATCCGAGGTTTACTTTGAGATTTTGGGAAAGTTTACCAAAGGCGTTGAGTTCTAAATTGAGATTGAGTTCGGCTTATCATCCGCAGACGGATGGACAGACGGAGAGAACGATTCAGTCGTTGGAAGACTTGTTGAGGGCTTGTGTTCTTGAACAAGGTGGTGCGTGGGATAGTTATCTTGCGTTGATTGAATTCACGTATAACAACAGTTTCCATTCGAGTATTGGAATGGCACCGTTTGAAGCGTTGTATGGAGGAAGATGTCGAACACCGCTGTGTTGGCACGAATCTGGTGAGAGTTCGGTGGTTGGACCGGAATTTATTCAACAGACTACGGACAAGGTGAAGCTTATTTGTGAGAAAATGAAGGCTTCTCAGAGTAGGTAAAAGAGTTATCATGATCGAAGAAGGAATGATCTTGAGTTTCAAGAAGGCGATCATGTATTTTTTAGGGTTACGCCGGTAACGGGTGTTGGTCGTGCATTGAAGTCGAAGAAGCTTACTTCTCGGTTTATTGGTCCTTACCAGATATCCGCGAGAGTTGGTGTTGTGGCTTATAGGGTGGCGTTGCCGCCGAGTCTGTCGAATTTGCGCGATGTGTTCCATGTTTCACAGCTTCGGAAGTATGTTCCAGATCCTTCGCATGTGATTCCGATGGACGAGGTAGAGGTAAGGGAGAACCTTACGGTTGAGGCGTTACCAGTTAGGATTTTGGATCGCGAGTTGAAGCGGTTAAGGATAAAGGATATTGCACTTGTGAAAGTAGCGTGGGGAGGCGCTGCTGAGGGCAATTTGACTTGGGAGTTGGAGAGTCGGATGCGGGAGTCGTATCCGGAGTTGTTCGTCTCAGGTAATATTTTCGAGGACGAAAATTTCTAAGTGGGGGAGAGTTGTAACGCCCCAGTTTTGTCCGTTTTATTTAATTGAGTCGTTTTGATTATTTTATTATTATATTATTTTATTTCTGAATTTTATTTGAAAATATATTATTTTTCATCGTGATTATATTTTATCGCATTTTGGGAACGTTTGCGAGATATTTGAGTGTAGGGGTATTTTGGTCTTTTCATTTATTTTTCCTAAGTTAGAAATATAATAGAAATAGAAAGAGAGAAAATAGAAAGGAAAGAAAAAGAAGAGAAGAAAAAGAGGAAGAAAGAAAAGAGAAAGAAAAGGAGAAAGAGAGAAAACTTGGAAAATCTAGAAACCGATTCAACTGACTTTTCAAACGCGATTTAATCGGGTAAGGGTGCGAAACTCGATTATACTATGTTTGTGTATGATTATGTATGTTTGTGTGGAAGTTTTATTGGTTTTTAGATATAGGTCGAAATGAGATAAACGATAGAAATCGATGTTTTCGCGGTTGGAAATCGATGTAAATGTAGTAGGATACTTGTTACCATGATTAGATTATGTTCTGATTGTTATGTGTTGGTTTGAAAGTGTTTTGATGGTGAAAATATAGGTTTGGGTTATGTAACAACGCTGCTGGGTTTTCTGGTTTTCGCAGGTTCGCACTGCGAATCCCCTAGCGAAGGGGAAAGCGAGCATTCGCTGGCAATTCGCACTGCGAAGGTGAGGGCGAGCATTCGCCAGAGTTTCGCACTGCGAACTTTGTGTTATTTTGTGTTGTTTTCTTTCTGCCACTGTTCGCTGGGAGACTCGCACTACGAACGTTAGGAAATTTTTAGGCTATTTTCAGTTCTGACTTGGTTCGCTGGGACATTCACACTGGGAATGAAGAGGCGAAGGACTCGCCAGGAGCTTCGCAATGCGAATGTGACAGTTTTTCCCAATTTGTTTTCTTTATAACTTTTAATCCGTGAGCCGGTTTGAGGCGCGGGTTGGTGCGTTGGAAAGCTTTTGACATGTTCTTTCTTATATTATTGGTTTTGAGACTAGTGGCCGATTTAATTAGGTCGGGAATTGGAATGGCGTCGTTTTGTTAACTTGTACCATTGTAAGCGTGTGTAGTTGATATGTATTATGCAATATGCTGTTGATATGAATGTTGTATGACTTGTGTGCTGTGGTGTGATGGAAATGCATGTGATAAATGTTGTGATGATGGTTTGTGGCCGCATGGCAAGTAAATGCATTGTTTTGGGCTTAAATTGCAAAGCATGATTATTGTTGATTGAGATGGTTGCATATATGTGTGCATTTGAATGTCATGAGTCATTGTATGCCAAGCATCATGATATGCATTCTTGTGATGTCGTGTGCCCTAGTGGGTGTGAGCGGCGAATCGATTCCAGAGGGAATCCGCTATAACATCGTGAGCCTTATACAAAGAGGACTGAAAGCGATGATTATAGATGATCGTGAGCCTTATACAAAGAGGACCGAAAGCGATCCATAAACGTCGTGAGCCTTATACAAAGAGGACCGAAAGCGACGGGGAACATCGTTTGCCCGACGGGGTGTTACTTGAGTGGTCCTCAGTAACAAGCGATGGTTCCAATAGTTCCTGAGTGAACTAGTGTTGAGATTGATGAATGGATGGTACCGCATGTGCATTGCATAGAGTCGTTGTGTCGGTCTTTATGCATTTGCATAAATCATGAATGGATTGATTGTGTGTGGAATTGTGGATGAAATGGATGAGTTGATATATATTTATATGTTGGCGTTATGTGTATTGTGCATGGTTGATATACCTTAGGGATGGATATATGAAATATACTTTGTGTTGTTTGTGTTTGAATTCTGGTATAAGTTATGGTGAGAATATTTTATATGTGTATTTTTGTGTTATATATAATTGTATGCAATTATATTATGATTGTGTTTCTCACCCTTCTGATATTTTAAATGCTCTATGAGGCATTGCATATTAGATGCTGGAGGTCTTTTTGTGAAGCTTAGGTCTTCATTCTTTTGTCGGTCGGCTCTGATATGTAGCACCGGGTAGTCGGGGAGATCGAGTGTGATTATTTTGTATGATGTATATGTATCTTTTGGATGTACATGTTTGATGTTGTATATGACAGACAACTTTTATGATATATATATATATATATATATATATATATATATATATATATATGAGATTCAGTACAGATTTTCCGCTTTTATTCTGTATCTGATTAGTGGGTAGTAGGAACTAAGTTCCTCTGTTAATTGCTACCTGATTGTTGCATATCTTTATGAGCAGGTTGTTGTATGTTGTTTCAAATTGATGTGACCCCTCGGTCTATGTCGTGAATGTTTTAAATATACTCTGATGAAATTTTGAATTTTATTTATCGCTTTGGTTGTTAGGGGTATAGATTAGGGGTGTTACATTAAGTGGTATCAGAGCTAGTCCGTGTCAGTTTGTGTCAGTCCTTGTTGGTCTTTGTGGTTCGGTGAGCTGTTTGTCTAACCATAGTTGCTGTTATTGGAAATGAACAGAATATGGCTGGTAGGAATGATGCTGCTTTAGCTGCTGCGATGCAAGATATGGCTCGGGATGTGCAGGGTGCACCGAATGCTGCGGGTAACGATGAGTTCAGGAAGAACAAACCTCCTATCTTCAAAGGAAGATATGATCCTGATGGTGCATAGATTTGGCTTAAAGAGATTGAAAGGATCTTTCGAGTGATGGATTGTGCTGAGGATCAGAAGGTGAGACTGGGTGCTCACATGTTGCTGGAAGAAGCTGATGATTGGTAGGTTAGTACACGTCATGTGTTGGAAGCTGCAGAGGAGGAGATCACTTGGGCTGTGTTTAGCATTGAGTTTTTGAGGAAGTATTTTCCTGAAGATGTAAGAGAAAAGAAGGAAATAGAGTTCTTGGAGCTGAAACATGGTGGTATGTCTGTTGTTGATTATACTGCTAAGTTTGTGGAGCTTGTGCAGTTTTATCCACATTATGCGGAAGCGACTGCAGAGTTTTCTAAGTGTGTGAAGTTTGAGAACGGGTCCTGAGATAAAGCAGGCAATTGGTTATCAGAGGATAAGGAGGTTTTCTGATTTGGTGGATTGTTGTAGGATTTATGAGGCGGATAACAAAGCTCGTTCTACTCACTATAAGAGTGTCAACGAGAGGAAAGGGAAACAACCGTTTCATAGTGGTCCGTATGTGACACTGGCAGATAAGGGTAAGCAAAGGGGTAATTTTGAGAAAAAACCAAGTGGGGGAGGAATGTCTAGTCCTCTGAGATGTTATAGGTGTGGTGACCTAGGACATCGTCAGTTTGAATGTAGGAAGGATTTGAGGAAGTGTTATAATTGCGGAGGTTTAGGACATGTCGCAGCTGATTGTGCAAGGAAGAATGTGGTGACGTGTTTTAATTGTGGTGAACCTGGTCACATTAGTACAAAGTGTCCGAAACCGAAGAAAGCTCCAACTGGTGGGAAAGTTTTTGCCTTAGCAGGAACTCAGACTACAAGTGCAGACCGTCTGATCAGAGGTACTTGTTTTATTAATAGTACGCCTTTAGTTGCTATTATTGATACTGGAGCGACTCATTCGTTTATTTCGTCTGAGTGCGCGAAGCGTTTGAATCTTGTGTTGTCTTCGATGGATGGAGAGATGGTTATTGATACTCCAGCAATGGGTTCAATAACTACTTCTTTGGTTTGTTTAAGTTGTCCTTTGACCATTTATGGTAAAGACTTTGAGATGGATTTGGTGTGTTTTCCATTGGAGGGTTTAGATGTGGTTCTGGGAATGAATTGGTTACAGTTTAATCGGGTTCATATTGATTGTTATTATAAGCTAGTAAGATTTCCTTCTCTTGAGGAAGACAAAGACTCGAGTTTTTTATCTACCAAAGAGTTGAAGACACTTTTGGCGAACGAAGCTCAGTTGTTTGGGTTGTTTGCATCATTGACTGTGGATAGTCAAGTTTCACTTGATGTGTTTCCTGTTGTGTGTGATTTTCCGGAAGTGTTTCCTGAGGATATTTCAGATGTGCCGCCAGAGAGAGAGAGGTGGAGTTTTCTATAGATCTAGTTCATGGTCCTAGACCTGTATCGATGGCACCATATCGAATGTCAGCATCTGAGTTGGTAGAGTTGAAGAAGCAATTGAGCGAATTATTGGAAAAGAGGTTTGTGAGGCCAAGTGTGTCGCCTTGGGGTGCTCCAGTTTTATTGGTGAAAAAGAAAGATGGAAGTATGTGATTGTGTATTGATTATCGCCAGTTGAATAAAGTGACGATTAAGAATAAGTATCCTCTTCTGAGAATTGACGATCTGATGGATCAGTTGGTAGGTGTGTGTGTGTTTAGTAAGATTGACTTGCGGTCGGGTTATCATCAGATAAGGGTGAAAGAGGAAGATATTCAGAAGACAGCTTTTAGGACACGTTACGGTCATTACGAATATTCTGTGATGTCGTTCGGGGTTTCTAATGCGCCAGGTGTGTTTATGGAGTACATGAATCGTATTTTCCACGAGCATTTGGATCGTTTTGTTGTTGTGTTTATTGATGATTTCTTGGTTTATTCTAAGTCTTGGGAGGAACATGCGGAGCATTTGCGCATTGTGTTGCAGGTTTTGAAGGAAAGGAAACTTTTTGCCAAGTTGTCAAAGTGTGAATTCTGGTTGTCAGAAGTGAGTTTTCTTGGTCACGTGATCTCAGGTAATGGTATTGCTGTGGATCCATCTAAAGTAGAAGCAGTTCTATAATGGGAGGCTCCGAGATCTGTTACTGAAATTAGAAGCTTTTTGGGGTTAGTCGGATATTATCGGAGGTTCATTGAAGGTTTTTCTAAGCTAGCACTTCCATTGACCCAGTTGACTTGTAAAGGTCAAGCATTCATTTGAGATATTCGGTGTGAGGAAATTTTTAGTGAGCTGAAGAGAAGATTGACGACAGCTCCGATTTTGATTTTGCCGAATCCTACTGAACCGTTTGTGGTGTACTGTGATGCGTCTTTGATTGGGCTAGGTGGGGTGTTGATGCAAGAAGGTAAGGTCGTAGCTTATGCTTCGAGGCAATTGAGGGTGCATGAGAAAAATTACCCTACTCATGATCTTGAATTAGCGGCTGTGGTTTTTGTGTTGAAGATTTGGAGGCATTATCTCTACGGTGCAAGATTCGAAGTCTTTAGTGATCATAAAAGTTTAAAATACTTGTTTGATCAGAAAGAGTTGAACATGAGGCAACGTAGATGGTTGGAATTTTTGAAGGACTACGATTTTAGTTTGAATTACCATCCTGGTAAAGCTAATGTGGTAGCCGATGCGTTGAGTTGGAAATCGTTGCATATGTCTGCTTTGATGGTTAAGGAGTGGGAACTTTTGGAATCGTTTAGAGATTTGAGTTTGGTGTGTGAATTGATGTCTGACAGTTTAAGGCTTGGTATGTTGAATGTTACTAATGATTTTCTGTTGGCCGTTAGTGAGAAACAGAAATTGGATGTGAAATTTATGGATTTGATGACGGTGGGTGATAAGAGTGAAAACGAGGACTTTAAAGTGGATGATAAAGGTGTTTTGAGGTTCCGAGGTAGAATTTGTATTCCTGATGATTCGGAGTTGAAAAGGATGATTTTGGAAGAAGGACATCAGAGTAATTTGAGTATACATCTGAGAGCTAATAAGATGTATCAAGATTTGAAGAAGATCTTTTGGTGGTCCGGTTTAAAGAGAGATGTGGCTCAGTTTGTGTATGCATGTTTGACGTGTCAGAAGTCGAAAGTAGAACATCTGAAGCCTAGTGGTTTGTTGCAACCGTTGGATATTCCTGAGTGGAAATGGGATAACATTTCTATGGACTTTGTGACAGGGTTGCCGAACGCACAATGGGGACATAATGCGATTTGGGTGGTTGTGGATAGGCTGACTAAATCGGCTCATTTCATTCCGATTGACATCAGTTTTTCTTTGGAGAGGTTGGCAGAGATTTATATCAGTGTGATTGTGAAGTTGCATGGGGTTCCGTTGAGCATTGTGTCAGATCGAGATCCGAGGTTTACTTCGAGATTTTGGGAAAGTTTACCAAAGGCATTGGGTTCTAAATTGAGATTGAGTTCGGCTTATCATCCGCAGACGGATGGACAGACGGAGAGAACGATTCAGTCGTTGGAAGACTTGTTGAGGGCTTGTGTTCTTGAACAAGGTGGTGCGTGGGATAGTTATCTTGCGTTGATTGAATTCACGTATAACAACATTTTCCATTCGAGTATTGGAATGGCACCGTTTGAAGCGTTGTATGATCAGTAATAAAGTACTCGACTCTTCATCTAGGGTCCATGTGGTTTCAGGTCGAAGGGTGATATACACCACTATCACCATGAGAGTAACTTATGACACTTTACATAACATTATATGTAGTACTCTTATAGCGGGTCAATCCAGTATAAATATTACTCCTAATATTCATACCTATGTTAAGACTTGATAACTCCTTACAATGATCTATGAGATGTGATCATCAGTCTATTTACATAATAGTCTTAATGCTTTAAGGTTATCCTATTTCACAGTAAATCTAGACTACGAATACTTTAAGAATAATGTCCTTATGTTTAATGGAATCTCATGATTAAGTCACACTTAATATTTCATTAAACGAACTAGCTATTCTAGGGATTTTATTATTCTGGAAAAACAATCATACTAAAGAAATGCCTTTTATTAATAATAAGTAATTCAATACAAGTACCAAAAGTATTGGCCTATAGGGTTTACACAAATAATCTCTCACTAGCACTAGAGCCAATTAGGCATACCCCTAATACCCATAGATCTAGTATGGCCATCATGCTTCTGCTGCACAAGAGGCTTTGTTAGTTAGTCAGCAACATTATCAAGTGTAGGTACTTTCCATATCTTCACATCTCCCTGATTTATTATCTCTCAAATGAGGTGATAACATCTAAGTATGTGTTTGGATCGTTGGTAAGATCTAGACTCCTTAGCTTGTACATAGCACCATTATTATCACAATAGAGATCAATGGGATCCACAATGCTAGGGACTATGCCAAGTTGACTAATGAACTTCTTGATCCAAATAGCTTCCTTTGCCACATTTGAGACAACAATGTACTCGATCTCGATTGTAGAATCAACAATTGTTTCTTGCTTTGAACTTTTACAACTCACAGCACCACCATTTAAGCAAAACACATAACCAGATTACGATATGAATTCATCCTTATCTGTCTGGAAGCTAGCATCGATGTATCCAGTTACAACAAGCTCATCTTGACCTCTATATACCAAGAATGAGTCCTAAGTCCTTCTCAAGTACTTAAGGATATTCTTAACAACTACCCAATGAGCATCGCCGGGATCAGATTGGTACCTACTTATTGCACTTAAGGCATACGAGACATCTGGTCAAGTACATATCATGACATACATGATAGATCCTATTGCAGATGCATATAGAATCTTATTCATGCGATCCCTTTCTTTCTTAGTTGAAGGGGATTGTGTTTTTTATAGACATAAGCCATGTTGCATAGTTATGAATCCTTTCATGGAATCAAGCATATTAAAGCGTCTCAGCACTTTATCTATGTATGTACTCTGACTTAGGACAATAAGTTTTTGTGATCTATCTCTATAAATTCTGATTCCTAATATATAAGTTGCTTCACCAAGGTCTTTCATAAAAAAGCATTTCCTTAACCAAATTTTCACTTGTTGCAAGGTATGAACATCGCTTCCATTGAGTAATATGTCATATACATATAATAGCAGGAAGACGATCATGATCCCACTAACCTTCTTGTAGACACAAGGCTCATCTTCATTCTTTATGAATCCATATTGTTTTACAGTTTCATCAAAATGAAGATTCCAGCTTCTAGAAGCTTGCTTCAAACCATAGATTGATCACTGTAACTTGCATATCTTTTGGGCTTCTTCTGGTATGTCAAATCCTTCAGGTTGTTTCATGTACACATCCTTAAGAAGATTCCCATTAAGGAAAGCAGTATTGATATCCATCTGCCATATTTCATAATCCTGATATGCAGCGATAGCAAGTAAAATCCGAACAGATTCAAGCATTGCAAATGGTGAAAAGGTTTCATCATAGTTTATCCCATGAATTTGTTTATAGCCTTTAACAACCAGTCTTGCCTTATAAGTATGTACCTTACCATCCATGTCAGTCTTCTTTTTGAAGACCCACTTGCATCCTATAGGATTAACTCCTACAGAAGGCTCTACCAAGGTCCAAGCCTGGTTTGTGTACATGGAATCCATTTCAAATTTCATGGCTTCTAGCCACTTCTCAGACTCAGGACCAATTATGGCCTCTTGGTAGGTTACAGGCTCATCTTGATCCATGAGTAATACACCACCTTGATCAATTACGAGATATCTGTATCTTTGTGGTTGGTGACGTATCCTTCTCGACCTATGTTGGTCTTGTTCTACTTGAGCAGGTTGCTCTTCCCCAACTACTTGTGATTCCTGCTCTAATTCCTCCATAGGAGTATCAATACTTTGTGATTCTTGAATTTCTTCAAGCTTTACTTTCCTCCCACTGATTCCTTTGGAAATAAAGTCCTTTTCCAAGAAAGCTCCAGTTTGAGCGACAAAAACTTTGCCCTTAGAAGGATTGTAAAAGTAATACCCTCTTGTTTCTTTAGGATACCCCACAAATAAGCATTTGTCAGATTTGGGCTCAAGCTTAGTTGAAATTTGTCGTTTCACATAAACTTCACAACCCTAACTCTTCATGTAAGACATATGTGGTTTCTTACCACTCCATATCTCATATGATGTCTTCTCAACCTTTTTTGGATGGAACACGATTAAGTGTGTAAGATGCTATCAAAAGTGCATGTCCCCAAAAGGAGTTTGGAAGATCGGCGTGACTCATCAGGGAACAAACCATGTCTAACAAGGTTTGATTTCTTCTCCCAGATACACCATTCCATTGTGGTGTTCCAGGAGGAGTGAGTTGGGATAGAATCCCACACTCTTTTAGGTGGTCATCAAACTCTAGGCTTAAATATTCTCTGCCTCGATCTGATTGAAGAGTTTTAATATTCTTACCTAGTTGGTTTTGTACTTCATTCTTGAAGTCCTTGAACTTTTCAAAGGATTTAGATTTGTGTTTCATTAAATACACATAACCATATCTACTGAAATCATCAATAAATGTGATGAAGTATTGAAAAACTCCTCTGGCTGGTATGTTCAGTGTGGTCCACATACATCAGTATGTATGAGGGCCAAAAAATCATTAGCCCTTTCACCTTTTCCTGTAAATGGGGACTTTGCATCTTTCCAATTAAACAAGATCTGCATGTATCATATGATTCGTAATCAAAAGAGTCCAAAAGTCCATCTTTATGGAGTTTGGAGATGCGCCTCTCATTTATATGGCCTAAGTGACAATGCCAAAGGTAACTTGGATTCAACTCGTTAGGTTTCATCCTTTTAGTATTACTGTTATAAATTGACATTTCAAGATCGAGGACATACAATCCATTATTCATTTTTGCAGTAACATAGAATATATCATTCAAATAAATGGAGCAAATTTTGTTCTTTATTATGAATGAAAAACCAAACTTGTCCACACAAGAAACGGAAATAATATTCATGCTAATTGCAGGTACATAATAACAATTCTCTAACTGAATTATTAAACCACTAGGTAAAGTCAATACATAAGTTCCTACAGCTAAAGCATCAACCTTTATTCCATTGCCAACTCGTAGGTAAACTTCACCTTTTCCCAAATCTCTACTCCTTTTTAGCCCTTGCACTTTAGTACAAATGTGAGAACCACATCCAGTATCCAATACCCATGAGGCAGAAGTAGATAAATTTATTTCAATAACATAAATACCTAAAGTCAAAGTCTCCATTCTATTATTCTTATCTTCCAGGTGCTTTGGGCAGTTTCTCTTCTAGTGTCCGGTCTTACCATAATAGAAGCAAGTGCCCTCCTTTGTTATCCCTCCTTTGGGCTTCAAAGCATAAGTAGTAGGTTTGGGTATGGCAACTTCCTTGCCCTTCCCTTTACCACCCTACTTGGTGGTGTTTACTAGGAAAAATAGTAAACAACCTCTGGTCTATCAACTTTATGTAAAAGTGAGTAACTTACAGGATCGACCAAACTAAATCCTAGGACATGTGCTACTTGTTTTTCTGTGTCGTTTCTGGAAAATTTCAAGAACACTCTAACAACGTTCATAAGTAAAAAGGGTCTACTTCAAGAAATATAAAGTAACTAAAATGCAAAAGGGATTTAAGTCGAAAAGACTGGTAAAATGCAGAAGTTAACTTGCATGAATAAAAAGAGACTTTAATGAAAGAAACTTATTAAATTGCATTGAATTGTAAAAGTGGTGTTACATCAACATACATTTTCACACGCTCTTTTCTCTACACTGGTACTTTGAGCACACTGAGTTTTTGTATTCTATTAAACACACACAAATCTAATGCTAAGACTTGCTATTTATAATGGTGTCATGCCCCAAATTTTGACCACTAAGATTTTCCATCATTCTGCAAATCATCATCACAATATAGATGGACCATCATGCCTCATTAGTCTCCCCAAAGATGGGTGAGCATCCACTACAATCAAATTTAGGGTTTCAGGCCCTCTCAGAGTTCTTAGACAAAGGATCAATCAAGGAATGACATGATCTTCAACTTGTCTAACCTCTCAAACATCCATAATGGATCAAGAGGACTCCCACTTTAAGGATTAAGCACAAGGCTGCTCCCTTCCAGGTGGATCAAGCCTCAAGATCGCCAGTATCACCAAATTAGGGGTTGGTCGACCAGGGCCTCCAGATGGAAATTTTCCTCTGGGCATGAGCCAATGCTTCAAAGAATATCCTAAAATACTCCATGGAACCTCATGGGCCCAAGCATCAAGTCAATTTCACCTCAGGGGATGCATACATCAAAAATCAGGAATTAGGGTTTCTTGACCTAATTCACCCCTAAGTTGACTTTTGGGACAAATCATGAGCCAAGACCTCAAGACATGATTTGAGGGTCTCCAACATACCACATTGATCCATTTGTAACAATGGATTGATCCAAGAAGCTTGAGTAGCAAGTCTCAATTTCATCAGTACCACAATTAGGGTTTCGCGAGAAAAGTCAATTGTATCTTTGACTTTTGACCAGGACATGCTCCCAAACCCTAGGACATGATTCAATACACCCTATAACACCTATGAAATCACCCCATAAAGTTTGATTTAGGTCAAGGACTTGATTTCATAGAGGATCGTACAGTTTGGAATTCATCTGACAAAAAGTCAACTGTGCACAATAGTCAACTTTGACTTTTTGAGATTTTTCACAAAAATGGTTTTTTAACCCTAAAATGATGTTAATGTATGATTTGAATCATCATTCATCAAGAAAAATCAATAAAAGTGGGATAACTTGTAAAAGGGGTAACCATAAAAAACTTAGAAAATTTTCTAAGTTATGAACAAAGTGGCAAGGGTACCAACTTTGGAGGATCATAACTCCTAAACCACAAGGCCATTTTTCCCCATCCAAAGCTTGATTTGTAGATCTCATTACCCTCTACAAAAGCTTAAAACTGACCTCCCTCCAAATTCCTCATGGATTTTGAGTTATGGAATGATCAAAATCACAAAAAGTGAAAATGTCACTTTTTTCCAACACTTAGTGAAATTTTCACTAAGTCAGAATCTGCCTTCACTTTTTCCCAAATGTAGGGGGATTTTTCACTTGGATCCAAAAGGTATCAAAACCAAATATGATCAAACAGTTGTTGTATCATATGAGGGCTTTCCAAAATGGCCAAGAACATCACCAAATTCCACTTGGGCCATGAGATATGACAATGGCAATATGCCTTGCTGAAAACTGCCAAGGCTAGGTAGAATTTTGAATTTTTGCTTGATTTGGCAAAATTAGATAATTCCAAGCCTTGTCATCACTTTGGACACATCTGAGGATCAAATCCAAAGGGGACAAACATTGAGCCAAGCCTCCAAAGTCCTTGGAACAAGAAGTAGCATGCCAAACCTAGAATTGCCTAAAAGAGGGACAAGACTCTAATTTTGGATTGGAGCATTCAATGTATACACCAAGGTGGCATGGACTGAGCCATTTCCAACTGAATTCAGTCAAGACTTATCCAAGACCTAGGGAACCACAACCCTGTGCCCTAACCTCTAGTCAATGGCTAGAGGAGACTTGGATTCCAAAGTGCAACCATTGGCCAAACCTCTGCTGCAGTTGCCATTCACTATTGATCCCAAAACAAACTTGCTCTACTATAAATAGAGCTCATTTATGCTCAGTTTGAGTACACCAAAGCCATCAAACAGATGCTTTCTTCAAAATCCCTCTCTTTAGGCCAAAATGCCTTCTTTAGCAAGGTAACTCTGAGTTTTTGAGTTAGAGAGCATTTCCATCACAACTCATGATCCTAACACCTCATAAACATCATATGTAGGTGATCCAAACTATCAAAAGTGACCTGTAACACCAAAATCACAAAGTCAACTCTCAAAACCTCAAAATAGGCCTTTTGTGCATTTTTCAAGCCATGTCTTGATTCAGTCACTTTCCAAACCAGATAAAACCTCAAACACACTCCAAATAACATCCTTGAACTGTCCCAAATGGTTCCCCCCATCTGGAACACCATTTGAGAGAGTTGCTATTTTGGTCATTTTAACCCCTTTTGTAAGAAAGGGCCAGTTTGTGTTTTTGCAGGTTCCAGCTGATTCCAACCATCTTCAAAGCTTCTAAGGGATCATTTGAGAGTGTCCAAAGCATCAAACCATTTTTTGGAACAAGAAGTTTGGCAGATTGCATAAAAAACTCCAAAAGCTCAAAAAGAGGTAAGCATCATGACTTGAACTTTCCAAAATATGCATTGCTTTGAAGTCCACTGATCATACATACCTCATACATGTTATATATGTTGTGTTTGAACCAATTCATCATGTAATTCATGCCTGTATCAAAGTGTAGCATAGAAAATGCAATTATAGGCCTTTTTCAAAACCACTATCGGACTTTGATGAGGGAGTATGATCTGAAAAATACCACCACCATTGGATTCCTTGTGAAATTCTAGGCCAGATGCATATAAATTTTGTCCCCAACCATTGAGAAATGAGAAAGTTATGGACCTTCCTGTTTCTTGGCAAAACTTGCCTTGCCTTGCCTTGGCCAGGCCTAGAAAACAAGGCAAGCCTTGTATATTTGTGGTTTCACTTCAAGCAATGGATGTATCACCACCCCAGTGGTAAGGTACGCGCCCTATAACCTTGAGGTCGTGGGTTCAAACCCCACCCATGCCATTTTGTGTTTTCTCACATTTTTGCTATTTTTTCCAATATTTTCATGTTTTATTAATTAATTGGAAAATTAATAACTCTTTCAATTTTAATTATTTTTTATTGGTTCTTTTTGCAAAAAATCAAAAAAATGTTGAAATATTTTATTCCACAAAAAAATTAAGTTATATTATTTATTTAATATAATTAGTATTTTTGTGAATAAATTCCTTTTTAATGTTTTTAAACATTTTAAAATTGAATATTTACTTTGAAAATCAAAACCAAGTGAGTTTTAATTCACCTTGTGATTAATCCCTCATTTCTCAAACTTTAAACAAAAATCACAAATGGTTTATTCAAACTTATTTGGTATTTTATTTGATTTTCTTTAAATATTTACTTTTAAAGGATAACAAATTAGGGTTTCTTTGATTTTCACCCTCATCAAACAATTTCAAACACTTTTGGGCCTCTAATAGAGTGTAAGACCCAATCCTTTGTAAATACAAACCTATTTTTGGGCTTCACTTATTGTATAAGTCCTGTTGTATTTCAAAAAGTTCGACGCGATCATCGTCCGTTGAAAAACCAACCTTGGGCCTCTCCTCGAGCTATAAGACCCATTCAAAATTCTTGGGCCTCTATTAGAGTGTAAGACCCAACCCCTTTGAAAACCAAACCATTTTGGGCCTCAATGTATTGTATAAGACCCACCGCATTTTCAAAAATCTCGGCGCGATCGCCATTTTCAAACAAATGACCCTGGGCCTCTCCTTGAGCTGTAAGCCCCACCACTTGTACAAAAATAAATCTTTTGGGCCTCTTGAGAGAGTGTAAGGCACATCCCCTTGTACAGAAAACCATTCTTGGGCCTCAGTCACTTGTATAAGTCCCTCTGTACAAAACGACAGTGCAATCACTGATAAACCTTGGGCCTCTTCTTGAGCTGTAAGTCCCAACAACTTTTCAAAATACTTTCTCCTTTAATTTTGAATATACTGTTGTTTTCAATCTTTCTTTGTTGAATAACTAACCAAACAGCATGGAAGCTCTACAACCGAGTAAGTGTTTATATGCTTTCTTTATCCGCTTTCATATACATATAACTGTATTGTGGGGCTGTTTCGCTGTAAGTCTTCTTTCATAAACTCATATAAACTGTGTAATACTAATATAGATATTTAGAGTTTCCCCGACAACTACGTCTAGCACTAAGCCATGTTGATCACTCTTAAATAGACAAAACTAGACCCCCCATAGGATTACCAGATACAGTCTTCCCTCCTCTTGGGGTTAAACAATATGGAGACGTGAAAGGCAACATTCTCGGTGAACCCTTTCTCAGACTGTCACTCTTAGAAATTGTCAAAGAAACTCTACTCCCCATAGATGATCTTTTCTCCGTGAATGACATCTCTTGAGTTTCTTCCAAATTCTCAGACTTTCCTGGCTTGATCTATTCTCTGTGAATAGTCTGTCTTAAATTTCTCGGGGTTTGGGGACCCACAGGCTTCCTAAAAGCATCCCTGCCTCCTCTTGGGCGTTGTACAAGGACCCTACGGCTTCTTAGAAGTATTCACAACCTCCTCTTAGGCTTCGTATAAGGATTCTTCCTTCGAGAAGAGAGCCTCCTCTTGGGCTTCGTACAAATTGTCCCGACGACCTCCAAGAGGTATAGGAACAGAAATTAATCATATTAATAGAACAGTCTTTCAAAGAGTCTAGATCTTTCTACCGTGAACATACTACTACTGTATCTTTAAGCATAGTACAAAGGATAAAACTCTAGACTTGGACACTCTAATCTCCTTAAGTCTCGAAGGCATTCTCAAGTAAGGAAAAACACCAGTAGACTCAGACAGTCTCCAATCCCCTCTAGATTCCCCATTTCCTTAAAGAACAGGAAATAACCCTGATCCTCTGATCAATCCCAAAGTATAGCCTTACCTTTAATCAGTCTCTTCATAAGAACTGATTTTCTCTTTTAACCAACCTAATGGATCTGTCACTCAACTAAAACAACAATCCTTTTAGCCTCTATCTTGGGCTTCGTATGAGATACCAAAAGACTCTCTTGTTGAGTCAATCCTCTTTTAGCCTCTATCTCGGGCTTCGTACGAGATACCAAAAGACTCTCTTGTTGAGTCAATCTCTCTTTTAGCTTCCATCTCGGGCTTCATACGAGATACAAAAACACTCTCTTGTTGAGTATAAAAGACTCTCTTGTTGAGTCAATCACCTTTGAGCCTCCGTCTTGGGCTTCGTACAAGACACATCTAAAAGCACTCTCTTGTTGAGTCAACTCCTTTTAGCCTCCCTATCCGGCTTCGTACGAGACACAAAAGTATCCTCTTATTGGGTCAATAGCCTCCTCTTAGGCTTTGTATAAGAAAAAACACGGTTGAGTCAATCAACCTTTTAGCATCAAAACCGTGCATCGTTCACAAGATACAAACATCAACAACTCCTTTCATCTAATCGCTGTAAGGGGGCAAGCCTCTGGATTATTTACATCCACGCCACTGTCCCTCTTTTAGCATGAGAAATTCCTAAGGAAAGATAGCATTACTCTACACTGAGTTAAAGTCTTCTCCTCCAAGTTAAAACCCCCTATAAAGGAAATTATGGCATTGCTAGGATTCACATATCCCGGTTAAAGTAATCCTCCTTTATAGTCAATCACCCAACAGTCGTGACAAACAGACCCCCTTTTAGAGATGACAAATTCTCTCTAAAGTCAACACCCTTTTAGTTTCACATCTTGGGCTTCGAACAAGATACAAGTAGACCCTTCAGCTTCACCTCTTGGGCTTTGAACTAGATATTAACCACCTTTAGCTTCACGTCTTGGGCTTTGAACAAGACACCAAAACACCATTTCCTCCCATAGAATAGGAGGAACTACGATCACTCTGATTTCCCTATTTCGGTAAACGGGAATACGTAGGCATAAGCTTGAAAGAAAAATCTTAGCGAGCACACTAATCCAAAACCCCAAATCCCGTACCTTCACATATCAATCGAAAAGCATCAGTCCTAGCATCCTAACAAAATTTCCCATGAACATTCCCGGTGTTTCGTTCTAAACAAAGTAAGAAGAAAGAGGCCCCATTACCATACAACATCCGTAACCTAACAGACCGCTGTTTAAACTCAGTATGCAAGCAGGGTTAATTGGAGACATCTATTTCCCTTCCTTAGTCAGCTCAATAGGATAAAAAATGAATCGACCTATAGTAACCCCAAGAGCGACAGTGCTTAAGAACCACGTCCAAAATCGCTCGCTACAGAAAAGTGGCACCCACCGTGGGGCACTTTTCTTTCTTTCTTTCCTTTTTTGGGGATTTCACTGGGATGGGATTTTTTTTACTTCACTAGGATCTTAGATCAAAACCTTTAAAGTTGGGAAGGTACCACAGAATGGCGACTCCGCCGGGGAGCCATTTTCTGTCAGGAACATAGGATTCATAGCTCTTTAAAGTCTAGGACTTTAGGACAAATATATATACTACTTTTCCTAATTGATATCTGTGTTTATTTTTCTGCTAATGGGAATGCGTGTGATGCCGCATGTGGAAAGATTGAGTATACACCTAGGAAAAACCTCTTTTAGTAGTGTGGAAACTATTGGAAATGGTTGTCACGCGATACTACCCTCTTCTAATGGTTCTTCGAAAAACATCACCTAGCATGGTTCCCGGCCCGCTGGTGTTTTCTCGACAAGAACTGATGATTTTGAGAGACAGGTACAAAAATCACTAGTATAAACCTTTGGGGGGGGGGGGGGGGGTAGAGCCTTGACTTCATGACACCGACCCTATGACCCCATGTTTTTTCTATGTTTTTGTGTGCTGCATTCATGCATTCATCTAAAAAACATTACATCAAAGAAAAAAATTCTCTTCTAGTCTCTCTTTTTCAAACTAAACTAAGACAATGATTGCAAATGTCAGAGAAAAAGATTGCGCTCATGGACTTCGGTAGAAGGAGAACTCATAAGTATACCTTCAGGGTTCCAAATCTAGAGGATTTGAGAGGATTATCGAGAATGGTCACTAACCCTGAAGCTTTCAGAGCCAAGTACGGAGGTCTGCTACCTCTGGTAAGAGTCCATGTGGTTGAAGGAATCATGGAGGCACTCATTCAGTTTTACGATCCGGTCTATCACTGTTTCACATTCCCGGATTACCAGCTCGCACCAACGCTGGAGGAGCATTCTCACCTAACCGATTTACACTACTGATTGAGCTCCTTTTTCTGGACTGGAAGAAATTCCAAAAGATCAAACCATTGCAAGAGCAATCTATTTGGATGAGTCAGAGGTCAGGACTCACATGACCACTAAGGGTGGGCTCCCATGTTTGCCAGCCCAGTTCCTGACAAAGAAGGCTCTGTACTTTGCTAGTATAGGGAACATGACTGCTTTTGAAAGCATCTTTGTCTTACTCACCTACGGGTTATTTCTATTTCCCAACATTAATAGCTTCGTCGATATCAACGCCATTGAGGTTTTTCTCATTGGAAACCCTGTGCCAATTTTGCTCGCGGATGCGTATCATTCTGTACACTTAAGCAATTTGTACAGCGGAGGGATGATCACATGCTGTGTACCCCTGCTATACAAATGGTTTATCTCCCATTTACCCAAGTCTACTGCTTTTTAGGACCATAGGAATGCCTTAAGTGTACAAATGGTCGCAGATAATCATGTCTCTTACCAACTCTGAAATAGATTGGTCCAATAGGATTTATGACGGGATCAGGATCATTGACCATTGTGGAAACTTCCCCAATGTACCCCTCATAGGAACTAAAGGAGGAATCAACTACCATCCAGTATTGGTTCGTCGTCAATTTGGATACCCGATGAGGCATGTCCCGCGTAATGCTCATCTGGAGGGTCTTTTCTTCAAAGAAGGAGAAAATGACAGGGCACTAAAGATGGAAATAGTGCACGCTTGGAAACATGTTCATAAGAAAGGACGGGAGTCTCTAGGAAAACCGGACTGTGTCTCGGTGGAGCCTTATCTCCACTGTGTACAAACTAGAGCTCTCAAGCTAAAGATGCCTTATCCTCATCAAGGAGTTCTTCCACCAAGGGGATCTGTTATGTACTTCATGACTGAAACAGAAAAACTTCAGGTTACTCTCAACAAAGTTCAATAGGAGGGGAGGTCTTGGAAGAACAAATACCGCACCCTCAATGTAGAGTGTACCAAAATACAACAACTGCTGAAAGATAAGGATGCTCTGATCGAGATTTTAGAGCAACATGTTATGGATAATCAGGATGACCAAAGAAATTTGCTCGTTCCTTTCACTTGGCAAAGGAATGACAACCCGACAACGGCCCAAGAGCCCCAGTCCAAGAAAAGGAAAGTACCAGAATCAGCACCCGGTTTCTTCCTAGAGAGGACTCGGGACCCCTTAGCTTAGGTTTTTGTTTCCGCACCTTGTAATCTACTATATTTCTATTTTCGCAATCCTTTGAATTCAATAAAACAGGGTTTCCCCATTGTTTGATATTTGCAATCTAATTGTCGAAGTTTATTTTGATTAAACAAAAAAAAACAATTAATATAATCATTGCATTCATCATTCTCACGTCACGTATTCTTCTTACCTACGAATCTCACGTTTGTGTATCGGTTCTAGAGTCAAACTGTCTCATTCGTACAATACTCGGGCCAATCGTCAGAAAAAGATGGATGATCTCGAGGAAGAGAATAGAGAGTTGAGAGAAGAGATCGACGCTCTGAGAGCGGATATGAGAAAGCTTCATAACGACATGCAAGCCATGGCAGAAGCTCAGCTACAAAGGACTATGATCTCGGAGATCACCTCAACGCCCTTAGTGGAAAAGTCTGATCCTAGGTACAAAATGCCGAAAGATCGTCCCTGGGGCATGCCACTTACCTATATCCCTGAAGGATATATCCCGTTGATCAATGAGGATCAGGGGACCGCAGTAGGAACCGCTGGGCCTGAAGGTTACAAACTTCGGGAAAGCGAAGATGCCAGGGGCATGACAGCAACTCCTGAAGGTTACAAACTTCGGGAGGCACCGAGAGTCTCGGCCATAATGACTATACCACCGCCAGTGGTATACACTGTCCCGGAAGGACAGATTCCACAGATACCTCCAGGTGGAAACGACAACATGTTTGAAAGAATGAATGAGTTCCAGGAACAGTTCCTAGGAATGCAGAAAGAACTGCAGGCCCTTCGCGGTCAGGATTTATTTGGAAAGGACGCCGCAGACCTCTGCTTGGTCCCCAATGTGAAAGTCCCGCACAAATTCCAGGTGCCCGACTTTGAAAAGTACAAGGGTAACTCGTGCCCTCAGAGTCATCTGGTAATGTACGCTCGGCGAATGTCAGCCTAGACAGAGAATCAGGATTTATTGATTCACTACTTTCAGGATAGTTTAACCGGTGCCGCACTAAAATGGTACATGGGTTTAAACCGTGCTACGATCAACACTTTCAAAGATCTTGGCACTGCCTTCGTCCAACAATATAAATACAATCTGGACATGGCACCCGACAGAGATCAACTCAGATCAATGTCACAAAAGGACAAGGAAACCTTTAAGGAATACGCTTAGAGATGGCATGAAATTGCCGCTCAAATTTGTCCACCTCTTGAGGAAAAAGAGATGACAAAGATTTTCTTAAAGACCTTGAGCTCATTTTACTATGACAGAATGGTTGCCAGTGCGCCCAGTGACTTCACCGAGATGGTCGGTATGGGAGTTCGTCTTGAGGAAGCCGCCCGAGAAGGACGTCTAGTCAAAGACACTGGATCATCAAGTAGTATAAAGCGATACGGTAGTGCTCTCCCTAAGAAAAAAGAGCAAGATATTGGAAATATCTCTCTCAGAAAGCAAAGGCGACGTTATCAACCAGTAGCAGCTGTGACTTCTGCTATCAATCCTGCGCCTATTTCTACGTATCGACCTTAGGTTGCGCAGAGCCAACCTAATCAGCAAAGGACTCAATAGCCTCTTCAGCAAGCTCGTCCTCCATACAATAACAACCGTACAACGCGGCCACCAGGATTTGATCCTATACCCGTATTGTACGCAGAACTATTTTTGTTACTACTAGCTAAGGGGCATGTCCAGACTAAGTCCCCTCTTACAGTACCGGAAAATCTGCCTTTTTGGTTTAAGATGGATCAGACTTGCCCTTACCATCAAGGAGGACCAGGGCATAACATAGAGAACTGTCTCAATTTCAAATCCGACGTGCAAAAGCTTGTTAGGAGCGGGGTCTTATCTTTCAAGGATACAAATCCTAATGTTCTCATAAACCTGCTGCCTCAACACGAGAAAACTACGGTCAATTTGGTAGAGGGAGAGACTAACAACGTTTATCAAATTCATGATGTACTCTTGTTAAGGACCAATCTGGTCAAGATGCATTGTAGACAGAGTGGATATGGCCATGTGCCACCTCATAACTATCACCAGTGTGATATCTGCTCTAAAAGCAATCGAGGATGTTCTGTGGTGCAATCAGCTCTATAGGAACAAATAGATCTCGGATGGATCCAAGAGCACCGAGTTTGTGGAGTTAACATGGTTTACATGAATTCTAACATCATTCAGAACCACGGCATCCGTGCAATGAATGTCAACTTAGTGGCGATGCACTCAAGGCAAAGCCAGTATCATAATCTGTCGCGGAACGATTACAGTTCCTATTTGACTTGCTCGGTAAATAAACAGGGATGCTCTTTTGTACAAGAGGCCCTCCAGCGTCAGATGGATCTTGGATGGATCCAGGACTACCATGATAGGAATCCTATCAGATCAACATGATTCAAATCTTTGATATTCGCTTGATGAATAGTATCTTGGTGGAGTTACATGCTAAACAGGTCCAACTCGGGTTCCTGGTATCACATGATTATCAGAGCTGTAAGGCGGGTTGCGAAAACGATCAAGGTTGTGCCCTTGTCTAGGAAACCCTTCAGTACTTGTTGAACCACTGGTGGCTTCCAATCTATATGGATGAAGATACCCAGTAAATTAGTATTACCAACGGGAACCCTACTCGGCATTAAAGTCGGGACGTTCGATCTGTGGAAACTGACCCAGTGAGGTTACATTGTATTCAAAGCGGGCGTGGCCAGGTGCCACCACACAACTATGAACGTTGTAGAGTCTGCTCGAAAAGTAACCAAGGATGTTACCTTGTGCGAGCAGCTCTTCAGGGTCAGGTGGATCGTAGAGAGATTCGCCCATATCCGGGTTCCGGACCAATCAACTGGGTGTCGGACTACCTCGCTGATCAAATTGAGGACGTTGTTGTAATCTCTGATCATCAGAGGGCTAGGGATGTTTGTACCATCATCCCTCTACTTGACGAATTGAGAGTTCCCAACCAGGAGCGGATCGAAATTGCTTACGATGGTCGGAAAAATCAGAAGGCTCCCATAGCCATCTATCTACCGGGACCATTACCGTATGAATCAACTAAGGTTATCCCTTACAAATACGGTGCAACAACAGTCGAGAATGGAAAGGAAATTCCATTACCCTCCGTCGTGAATATTGCAGACATCAGTCGAGTAATACGGAGTGGTCGAATCTTCAACCGAGGAGTTGGAGAACTTAACAAAGAAAAGGAACCTCAGACAGAAGTTCCCAATCCACCAGTCGGTCAGTCCAGTGATCCCGACATTTCGAAAAATGATGATGGGATACTGAAGCTCATCCAAAGGAGTGAATACAACATTGTTGATCAACTGTTACAAACTCCTTCAAAGATCTCTGTACTGTCACTTTTACTCAGTTCAGAAGCGCATAGGGAGGCTCTATAGAAAGTCTTGGAGCAAGCCTTTGTGGAACAGGATGTAACAATCAAACAGTTCGATAGCATTGTCTCTAACATCACTTCCTGCAATAACTTGGGATTTAGTGATGAGGAATTACATGAAGAGGGTCGCCATCATAACATGGCTCTCAATATCACGGTCAGCTGCCAGGGCGATGCTTTAGCCAGCGTACTGGTAGACACAGGGTCATCCCTAAATGTAATGCCGAAGTCCACTTTGATGCAATTATCCTTCAAAGGACCCCCGATGAGAACCAGTGAGGTCATTGTCAAAGCATTTGACGGGTCCAGAAAAATGGTTATCGGCGAAGTCGACCTTCCCATAACTATTGGTCCTCACACTTTCCAAGTCGCTTTCCAGGTCATGGACATCCGAGCAACGTACAGTTGTTTATTAGGAAGACCTTGGATACATCAGGCTGGGGCGGTCACCTCGACCCTCCACCAAAAGTTAAAGTTCATCCAGAACAACCAGCTCATCACGGTCTGTGGAGAACAAGCCTTGCTCGTGAGTAACTTATCATCATCTACTGGTGTAGAACCCAAGGAGGTTATTGGAACTCAGTTCCAAGCACTGTCGGTAAGCAAGGATAATCAATTCGAAGAGGGAACTTCCATTTCCTCATACAAAGACGCTATCAAAGTGGTCGAGAGTACCAATACAATAGGATGGGGATAGCTAGTCATTCCTACTGACAATAAAACAAAGAAGGGTCTTGGTTTTTCTGCAACCTGTACCCAGACAGCTACTACCAGCAATGAAAGTCTTCATCCCATTCAAGATTTCTTCCATAGTGGAGGTTTCCTTCACCCAGTGCCTCAAGAAGTGCATACCATCAATAAATATGATTCCTCTGATATAGAGGAAGAATGGGAGTCCTATCTTAACAAGGACGGTTATATGTCTCAGGACGAAACGCAGACTCCCTTTTGCTTTCCTACACAGAGTCCGAGATTTATACCCAGGTCAGATGTCGAAATGATATACGAAGATTGTGATCCGGAAGGATGTCGTGCTCCACCAAACTCATTAGAGGAGGACACTCTGATGAAGGACAACTTTGACCACAACTATTATGGCCCGATGGATGGCCTGCCAATGTGGCAGCCGTATCCAGGAGACTTGGGGCAAGGAAATCAGCCGAACAATGAAAATCAGCTGAGCATCATTGAAAATAATACCTGCGTCCCCACCATGTCATGGGATCAACAATCATGTCATTCAGAAAATGTCCAGCACGACGATGAATTTGCAACGTTTGCGGGACTCGAATTCATCAACTATGCTTTTCTAGAGGTCAACGTCATCGAGAAGGATGACTCATCCAGTTCCAAAGAAGTATGGGACACCCTGGGAAAACCAAGTGGGAAATACGACTATATGGTCAAGTACACTGCTCCCGAAAGCTCTCGTATCAGGTTCGAAGAAATCCAGCCAACTGGATGGGGAGATACAGTTGAGAGCATAAATGCTATGTAAAATGCAATAGAGGAATCCTCCTACGACAATTCTGCCTGGGAGACAGATTCCAATGATCCTGCTCCACCAGAAATCAACGTTATTTCTGAAGACAAATCAAGGAAGGTACCAGACTTTGTGATTCGCTGAGGAGTTCACCGCCAATAGGTCGTTGTCGATGTTCCGAAGATTGTTCATAAGTCAAAGTAATTACCGTCTTTAACCTTTCACCCTGCCCAGGTGAAACAGATGTTTTGATAGGGCTCACTTTCTGTAACTTTCCCTCTTCGCTTCACCCAAAGCGGCAGAGTTTTATTTTATAGGGCTGCAGTTTCAAGAATCGACTTGTTCATAAATAAAATAACGTCGTTCTGTAATTTTTTCATTTATTGTTTTCTCAGAAAATGGTAATCCTAAAAAACAACTCAATAATAAAAATAAGTAGTAAAAGAAATACACTGCACACACTCTTGCATTTCCTCTATCTCTTCTAAACACAAATCATACCGTCATGCAGATTGCTTGTTTTAAACCCCGTTGAAACATACGATCCGATGCCTTCTCCCAACTTTGAGTTCCCGATATTTGGGGCTGAAGAAGAAAATGACGACGAAATTCTAAAAGAGATCTCCCAATTACTCAGACAGGAGAAAAGGTCCATTGAACCTCATAAAGAGCCGTTGGAAACGGTAAACTTAGGTTCAGAAAAAGAGAGAAAAGAAATCAGGATTGGGGCACTGCTCAGTCCAACTGCCAGAGAGGGTTTGGTAAAGCTTCTCAAAGAATTCCCCGATGTATTCACTTGGTCCTATCAGGATATGCCAGGGTTGGATATCAGCATCGTGGAACATCATTTACCGTTGAGATCGGAATGTCCGCCAGTAAAACAGAGGTTGAGATGGACTCACCCGGACATGGCCATCAAAATCAAAGAGGAGGTACAGAAACAGATTGACGCGGGTTTCCTCGCCACATCAGAATATCCTCAATGGTTAGCCAACATCGTACCCGTTCCCAAAAAGGACAGAAAAGTCAGAATGTGTGTGGATTACAGAGATCTAAACAAGGCTAGTCCAAAGGACGACTTTCCTTTACCACACATCGACATGCTGGTAGACAGTACATCAAAGTTCAAAGTTTTCTCCTTCATGGATGGATTCTCGGGCTATAATCAAATCAAAATGGCGCCGAAAGACATGGAGAAAACTTCGTTCATTAGCCCATGGGGTACCTTTTGTTACAAGGTAATGTCGTTCAGTTTGAAGAACGTCGGGGCAACCTATCAAAGGGCCATGACTACTCTGTTTCATGACATGATACACAAATAAATCGAGGTATATGTCGATGATATGATTGCAAAATCTAAGACAAAAGGGGAGCATGTGACCCATCTGTCAAAGCTATTCGAGTGGTTGAGAAAGTACAAACTCCGCTTGAATCCCAACAAGTGCACCTTCGATGTCCGTTTGGGAAAACTTTTAGGGTTCATCGTCAGCCAGAAAGGAATTGAGGTTGATCCTGACAAGGTCAAGGCCATTTGAGAAATGCCTTCTCCAAAAACTAAAAAACAAGTCAGAGGATTCTTGGGATGTTTGAACTACATCTCCAGATTCATATTCCTCATGACTGCGACATGTGCGCCGATTTTCAAATTACTTAAAAAGAACTAGGACTGCATTTAGACAGAAGATTGCCAAACCGCCTTCGACAGTATTAAGGAATACCTATTGAACCCTCCGATTTTATCACCTTCAGTGGAAGGAAGACCTCTGATTATCTACCTCACAGTCCTCGAGGACTCAATGGGTTATGTACTTGGCCAACAAGATGAAACTAAAAGGAAAGAGTATGCCATCTACTATCTGAGCAAGAAGTTTATGGACTGCGAGACTCGGTATACTATGCTTGAGAAAACTTGCTGCGCTCTGGCTTGGGCAGCCAAGCGTCTTCGCCAGTACATGATTCTTCACACTACTTGGTTGGTCTCCGAGATGGATCTAATTAAGTATGTCTTTGAAAAACATGCTCTCACGGGAAGGATTGCCCGTTGGCAGATGTTGCTATCAGAATATGACATAGAATACCACGCTCAGAAAGCCGTTAAAGGAAGTATTTTAGCTAATCACTTGGCTCATCAACCGATTGACGATCAAGAATCGATCGGGTTTGACTTCCCAGAAGAAGATGTCATGTATTTGAAAATGAAAGACTGCGATGAACCGCTACCCAGTGAAGGGCCAAAACCAGGTTCCCAATGGGGACTTATCTTTGACGGAGCTGTCAATCATTACGGAAATGGAATTAGGGCAATTATCATAACACCTCAGGGTACCCACATTCCTTTCACTGCCCGACTTACGTTCAAGTGTACGAATAACGAGGCCGAATACGAAGCTTGTATTATGGGTCTCGAGGAAGCGATTGATTTAAGGATCAAAAACATGGACGTATATGGCGACTCAGCCCTGGTTATCAATCAGATTAAAGGAGATTGGAACACATACCAATCAGGATTGATTCCTTACAAAGACTACGCGAGAAGGTTGCTACCCTTCTTCAACAGAATTGAGTTTCATCACATCCCTCGTGAGGAAAATCACATGGCTGATGCATTAGCCACTCTCTCTTCCATGATTAGTGTAGGTCAACGAAATGACATACAACATGATGCGCCTTGAACGACCCCCTTACATCTTCACGGTTGAAGCAGTCATAGACGACAAACCTTAGTATCACGATATCAGATGCTTCCTTCAGAAACAAGAGTACCCACCTGGGGCACTAAGGAAGGACAGGAAAACCCTCAGAAGGCTGGCAGGCAGTTTCTTCCTGAGCGGTGATACACTCTATAAGAGGAACTTTGACATGGTCTTGCTCCGATGCGTAGACAGACCAGAAGCAGACATGCTGATAAAAGAAATTCATGAAGGATCCTTTGGCACCCATGCCAACGGACACACAATGGCGAGAAAAATTCTAAGAGCAGGGTACTATTGGTTGACCATGGAATCCGACTGCTGCAAGTACATGAGGAAGTGTCACAAATGTCAGATATACTCCGACAAAATTCATGTACCTCCAACGCATCTCAAAGTTCTTTCTTCCTCATGGCCTTTTTCCATATGGGGAATCGACATGATTGGCGTGATTGAGCCCAAAGCTTCAAACGGACATCGGTTCATCCTGGTAGCCATTGATTACTTCACCAAGTGGGTCAAAGCAGCATCATACGCCAATGTAACCCGACAAGTGGTGGCCCGATTTATCAAAAACAATATCATCTGCCGTTATGGTGTTCTGAGCCAGATCATTACTGATAATGGATCTAACTTGAACAATAAGATGATGGAAGAGTTGTGCGCTGAGTTCAAGATAGAACACCATAACTCATCTCCCTACCGACCAAAGATGAACGGAGCGGTAGAAGCGGCTAACAAGAACATCAAGAGGATTGTTCAGAAAATGGTTGTAACCTACAAAGACTGGCACGAGATGCTACCCTTTGCTCTTCACGGTTATCGTACATCTGTCCGCACTTCAACAGGGGCAACCCCTTTCTCTCTAGTATATGGCATGTAAGCAGTGCTCCCCATAGAAGTAGAGATCCCATAAATCAGGGTATTGATGGAAGCTAAGCTTACAGAAGCTGAATGGTGTCAAAATCGACACGATGAACTGAATCTGATCGAAGAAAAGCGAATCACGGCTCTATGCCATGGTCAATTGTATCAACAAAGAATGAAGAGGGCGTTTGACAAAAAGGTTCGACCTCGCATCTTCAGGAAAGGAGACCTCGTGCTCAAAAAGATACAATCATTTTTCACTGATTCTCGGGGCAAATGGACTCCGAATTATGACGGCCCTTATGTGGTCAAGAAATCTTTCTCAGGCGGTGCCTTGAGACTTGCAACCATGGACGGAGAGGAATTTGCCTACCCCACAAATGTTGATGTAGTCAAGAAATACTTCGCCTAAACTAAAAAAAAAACGTCTCGGTGGATTGAAAACCCGAAAGGGCGGTCCAGGAAAAAATTAGAGACAAAGTCAAAAAATCATCCCGGTGGATTGGAAATCTTAAAGTCCAATCCAGGCAAAAGTTAGGGATAATGGCAAGTAACTACGTCTGATCAGTTTAACTCCTCAGCAGTCATGCCATCCATCAGAAACTCCAGTTAAGGTCATCTTCGACAGAAGCTCAGGATGTCCCGAATTCAAAGTTGGTGGAAGGATAGTGGTCGTTATGTTTCAATGTAGCCCTTTTCCCTTAAATTACCATTTTCAAACTTTGTAAATACTCTATCGAATCACGCGTTTGGCTGATTTCCATCCTATCAATAAAATTTGAGCCCCTGTGCTTTTGTTTGCAATTCATATTTGTTTTAGCTTTACATAATGATGTTTTTAACATGATCGACGATTCTTGGAACGAAACAAAAATGAATTTACTTGTTAAAATTGTTCTGCTTTTAAAAATAGAGATGGCAATTTCTTTTTACTGTTGAACATCAGAAGAACATCGATCGCTTCTCCAGAAGTAAGCGAGCTTCAAAGTGCAGAATCAAAATACTCCTTCTAAACCAGTACGCCTAAACGAAGGATCAACTGTGTCAGAGACCATGTTTCATCTGACCTCTTCGGCTGAGTTCCCATCTCCTAAGCCCGACCAGCGTCGCTCCCAATAGGGACCATTTCTCCTAAGCAAGGCAGAATTGCTATCTTGAACCAGCGGTACTTCTTCGCCCTACGATGGTCGAGTATTCAGTCGTGTTCATCCATTAGCTTGTATGTCGCGTCAGTTTTGTCAGCATAAATATACATACATCATGCATTATTGATTTGCATTCGCATTCATATTGCATCACTATCACTCCAGTTGGTCTTGTCCCGTAGTGGTGACAGTTTCATCAATCGAATTGTCAAGTTCTTTCCTCGTCAGGAAAGGTTGCGTCTGAACAATCTCTCTCCTCTAGTTTATTTCTGGATCAGAATTGGCCCTTGACCACTTTGATAACTTGAACCTCTGAAAGACCAGAGAACCTTCAATAAATGTCACTCTTCGCCATTGGAGATGATATTTTCGCTTTCCCGGATTAAGGAAAATCCCTAGAGGAAGCCTCTTAAGTAGAGATTTGGCAATACAGCAATTTTTCTCCGAAAAAAAACCGCTGATGAAAAGGTCATCGGTGTCGCTCCCGGGATTTTCATCCTAGTACAAACGCGAAAGTGGCACCGAAATAGGGTCGCCAGCAATGCGTATTTATCCCAAGAGAGGGAAAGGAAACACTGCATAAACCTGAAGAGGAAGGAAAGAGCATGGTCTCACGACCAAGAGAACAGGGTTCGAGAGTCGGTTACGCGCGAGGAAGGTATTAATACCCCCACGCGTCCATCATACCCGATGGGATCCACGTTTGCTTGTCTCGATCTAAGGGTGTCGTCGCCTGGAGCTCCCCTGCTACTGGAAAGGGAAAGGAACAGAAAAAGGAAAAGGAAAAGAGAGAAAAAGAAACAAATGTAGGGAAAATAAAAGAAGTGCTCGAATGGGCCCTACCCCACTACCTACGTATCTCATCGGGAACATGAGAATCAGAGCGACGTAGTTCCCCTCACTAGGGATGGATTGTTTGTGTTTTTTAAGGAACGACTAACGTTCTAGCTCAGGTGTTGCAGGCTCGCCGGTCCGAGTGCGTTACCATCTTGCAAGAGAACGAGGAGAAGCACGTTCGTACGTTGAGAATGAGTGAGATGAGAAGAGAATTCCCGAAGGAAAGACGTTATTGTTTGTTTTCGTCTTTTAAGAAAGAAGTGTTTTGAATGCTTTTGTGTTTTGTAACAAGTATTGTATTTAAGTCCCTCATATAGGATCGAATGCCTCGCATATCGACCCAAGACGGGACGCATGCTAATCATTCCAAGAAAGTGTGAGAAGATCCCACACTTCCTTGTTCCCACATGAAAGGCCTGAATACAATAGGTGTTATGCCTTTAGTAAGTGTTTTTTACTTTTTTGTTATAAGATGAGAGAAGAGACTCAAAAGCGGAAAGGACAAAGTCTAAGAGGGGGACTAATGATCCTAAAGTTATCATGCACGGAGATCCTATGGTTAGGTGAGGTAAGGAAGCTACCTAATGTTATCAGGCATGGATTGCTATCCTAATGTCTCTCCTACCTCCGACTTAATCGAAAATTAAGTGGAGCTAGGAATCCTATGGGATCATGTCATCAGACAAGTAAACACAGGATAAATCAATCACAAAATAAATTAAAAGCAATAACAGAGTAAACAGTGTTAGTCAACAGTAATGTCACACAGTCAAAATAAGAAAGAGGGAGCTTTAGCCAAGGGGTCATATCAACCGAGGCAAACAAGCTAGCCGTGGGAAGTAAGTGTGCTCACCCAATGGCATCAAGAACCATAGAGAGCAAAATAAGAAAGGGGAAGATGTGAGTCAGATCACATAAGCATCAGCATTGGTCAATGTGAGCTATAGACAAGGCGTGAGGGTTTGATTGCTAAACCCTTCTTCCACTTGACGGACTCGATAACAAGAGTGAGTTATGTTCAAAGCTTCAATCATGTAATGAGAGCTAAGAACGACCTGGGACAAGAATAACGGGGGTCGATTGCGAACCCTACCTTCCATCAATTGCCTCCTTGGAGGTCTTACCAGGGGGAATGGGAATGGGAATGGGATGCCTCATAGAGGTCTTCAGGCACAATATTAAACAATCACAAGCAGAGCCTCCTTTGAGGACTTTCATCATTGCCGGCCAAGTGGCACGGACTCCCAATCCTACTTCTCATGGCATAAAAAAGGAAAAAATGCGGAATTAGTAAAAGAGAAGAGATATAATTCCGAACGGATATCAATCCGTAGCAACGCAAGCAAAGTATAAGCAAACCGACAAGCTTCCAATAACCTAGTATAAATGAATAAAGGTGTTAGAAAGTGGAATGGGTCCGTGAAAGGCATGGAACCAAATGCTCTTCGAAAAACAATAAAACAAAGGCCATAAGCCATAAGCAGCAATAACAGCGCTCCAACACCTGCATAGCTGTAAAAAGCAGCAACAAGCAAAATAGCCTATAACAACTATTATTTCCAGAACGAGGCAGGTATATATGCAGCCAGCCAGGATATCAACATTTTACAACACACTTTGTTCATTACAGCAGTGTATGTAGCAGCACCTCCTACCTTTGAACAACTTATCAAGTCAAGTGAGAATCACTACAAAACAACTCAAGAGTTAGTCAAAATTCAAATGGAAATTGTCAAATAAGAAGTGAATGAAATCAATACTAAATGTAAGCACCAATTAGTCAACAATCTATGCAAAATATATTAAAGACTATTAACAAAGTTATCAAATGAAACTAATATGAAAATTAGTCAAAGTTAGCATCAAACTCTAAGTATATTCAAAAATCAAATCAAAGTAAGTCAATGTCAACTAGTTCTAAGTTCTAATTATAAAACTAGTTAGTGGACACTTAAAGCAAAAACAAATAGTGCAATTAGTAAGCAAAAGCTAAAAACGGTTATTGAGCGATTAAGGTAAACACAATTAGTAAGCTAGTGAACAAAACAATTATCCAAAGACCATTAGCAAAAATCTAAATCTAATTACCAAAATCAAGGTCTAAATTCAAGATCTAAATCAAATGAAAATGTTTCCTTAACGAAAGTTAATCGGATGTAATCTACAATTAGTCGACAACTAGGCAATTATTGAACCATGTCAACCAATTAGAAACACGGTTAAACTCTAAATTAAAAATTAATATCAAAAGGAAATCTAATCCAACAAGAACAATTCTAATTCCAAATTTTAACATTGAATCTACTTCTAATATTAAGAGCAATTTCTAATTAAAAAATGTAATCCAATTATCACTAATCAAGACTTAAAACGCTTAATTGCTAACTCTAAATCCAAGTTACAATTACAATAAAAATCTACCACCAACTAACAATTGTAATAAAAAAACTAAAGAAATAACTCTAAAAAAAATGCATGAACAGGAGGGGGTGTGGTAGTGTTTTGGTGGTGACAACACAAGCCAGGCGTATGGGTCCCAAACTTTGGCCCAAGAATCTGATCCGTGAAGCCATGGGGGTGAAGCAAACAAACTGAGAGTGTAGTCAGAACAAACATGTGGGCCTTAAGAAACCCGGTCCAAGATGTTGCCACGGTCAAAAGAAAAGAAACCTAGACTGGCTTCAGAAAAGCTTACAAACTCAACCTTCTTCTCTTTCTCCCTGCACCGTCATCTTCACAACTCCATGATTCCTAATCCCTGCTCGAAAACTCACCATCGGAGACTGCCTCCACCATAACAACTTCCTTCGCGTCTTCGTCTTCGCAAAATCTCCGGCGACACACGTCGTCCCCCTCATCCAACACCGGCGTCGCGACAACGTCGCTCTCCTTCCGTCTCGGCGCTCTTCTCATCCACCAACCACAACAACAACCTCCTCCGTGTTTCCTTTAGGACATCGCCGTAGCAACTCCAGTTTGATGCTCTTGTCTTCTCTCTCTCACACGAAGTGATACGCTCACCTCTCTCAATCGCAGAGTGCAAGATCAACCACATCAACATAAATTACCAGATGCAAATATAAGGAGCAGAATGAACACACATTAACGAACAACGACATTACAAAAGCAAAGTTTGAATCGAGACTGACGTACCTATCGGAGTCGCTCCGATGGCGCTTCGAAGGCGATGACGACGATGATGTTGAACGAATCGGAATCCTCAGAACTTCTCAGGTAAGTCACTCGAACTCGAAGCTCTTTTCTTCTTCTTCTTCTCCGAATAAGCTACAACCGGTTGCGGAATCGCGTTCTTGAATCTGCTTCTGCTTGCTGTTGAGTTAATGTCGAATCGAACCGTTATCACAATCCTAATCATTGACGCTATGATTAAATTGTAGGTTGCGGATTCGATGGACATCGAAGAAGACTTGGTGATAGTAGGTTGAGATTGACGATGATGATTAGAGAATCTCCTTACAGAAATTGAAATTGGAGATTGATTGCTGTGGAATATCGTCAATTGTTGGAGCCGGTGATTTGATGAAGATAAGCATTGAAAATGAAGTGGAGATTGGAAGATGAAGATGAATCCGAGAAGGTTATGGTGAAGATGAAGAGGAAAGTTCTGTTATTTTTGGTACTGATTGGTTTTTCTCTGAAGTTTTCTGTTATGATTTTTTTCTGAATGAATTTACAGGTTGAAAGTGAAGATTGATGATGAAGGAAATTGAAGATGATAGAGGTTCTTGGAGAATTGGTGATGATGAAAAATGAAGAGATTGATTGAAATTGCAGAAGAAGAAGGGTGAAGGATGAAGAAATCGAGAGAAGAAAATGGGAGAGTTTTTTTGTTAGTAAAATCGGTTAGTTTTCTGTTAGATGTTAGTTTTTACGGTTAGGATTCGGTTAGAAGGTTAGGGAAGTTGGTTTACTGGTGTAAAAAATGGTTAGAGGATCCTTTTTCCGAGGTTGTGGAAACTCTGTATATATTTGGTTTTCCGTTGAGTTACTTTTTTCTGCTTGTAATCTATTTTCCGTTGCGCATTTTGTATGTATCAGTTTTTGAACTAATCCTCACTACAACTATTTTTTTTTTATATTTTTGGCTGCTTTCAGATTTGATTCCATGGAAATATCCTTATTATAAGCTACAAGTGTAGTCTCAAGAGACCTAGCAACCACACCAACTGAATCCAATAGCCACATCGATAAATATGTCAACCTTGGGGGGGTGCAAGCAATACATGCACAATATATCTCCATTGTGTTAAAATAAACCCGGTTATTAGATAGAACTTGCATGCTATGGGTGATGAATGCATAATAGGTATGGATATGAATTGGAATTAATGAAAATGAATATTAAATGGATATGGCTATAAAATTTGGAATTAATGTGAATTTGGTTTAAGTTTCCAAAATGGCTCTAAAGTGGATTGTGGATATTGAAATGGGTTAAAAAAATGGATTTGAATATGGATAAAGAAAAATGGTTTTAAAAATGGATAAAGAAAATGGTTTTAAAAAGTGGATAACCAAATCACCCAAATTCCAAGCTTTTCACAGCATCACAATTAAATGCACATAACCCTTTATGAACGACTTGCAATAACAACCCTCTGAGTGAATCATCTTATGAATTTATGATCTTCTGGATCAAACCTCACATGAACCACTGTTTGTTGACCTGATGAATTCTACCTATAATGATTCGATCTTGAATACACACCGCCTGAGAAATAGGCACTGATACAGGTAATCTGAATTTGAAACAACCTCTTGGTAGTTTGACCATGATTAGGTCAAACGTCCACCTGAATAGGATCACAACTGAACAATCATCTTTGACTTGAAGCTAAACATTTATCTTTGAATGCACGCTGATACTCCTTTTGAATACGGAAGATCAAACCAAAGGAATATGCCTTGATCACATGTCCTTATGCAATATGCAATGCAACGCTCAATGTTTTATTTTTCTATGCTTGAATGCAATGCAATGAAATGAAAGCTCATGCTAAATGATATGAAGAAAAGAGAGGAAAAATTTTGGGGTATTACAGCTGCCCCTATTCAATCACTGTAGACCTGAACGGATGATAGCGATTGCTGTCAGACTTTCAAGGTATGGAGGGATTGAATACCGAAAATAACCAAAAAATTTGTACTCTGGGGAGAAGAAGAACTGGGATATAAACCCAACCAAATGAACTCTGCTTGAATAAAATTCTGATGATGAAGAATAACACTGAAAAGATGTTTTTTGCACGATGCCAGACGACTACTGGCTTGCCACACTGCTGGTGGACTTTAATAATGTCTTTTGGAACGACGCCAGATGACTACTGGCTTGCCATACTATGGATGGACTTTCAACAATGTCTTTTTGAACGACGGCAGATGACTACTGGCTTGCCATACTATGGATGGACTTTCAACAATGTCTTTTTGAACGACGCCAGACGACTACTGGCTTGCCACTCAACTGGTGGACTTTAGCTGCTCTGCCATTCTAAACAATGGACTTTTACCAATTCGTGTTGGATTTCTGCCAATCTATCGTTGGACTTCAATGATTACCAAACCGGCTTTGGAATCTCAAAATTTGCCATCCTCAGATGGACTTTTGCAGCTTTGCCAAACTAACATTGGACTTCAATGCTTACCAAACCAGCTTTGGAAGCTTTGCCAAACCAACGTTGGACTTTGCTGAGAATATAGTTGTTTATCATCATCCCACCTGCTGGAACAATATAAACTGTTGTTTGTATGATCATTCCACCTGCTGGAAAAACCATTTGGAATACTATCCCACCTGCTGGAATAACCATCTGCAATACTATCCCACCTGCTGGAATAATATGAACAAACTGTCTGTATGATCATCCCACCTACTGGAACAATCATCTGCAATACTATCCCACCTGCTGGAATAATATGAACAACTGTCTGTATGATCACCCCACCTGCTGGAACAACCATATGCAATACTATCCCACCTGCTGGAATAATATGAACAACTGTCTGTATGCCAAAAATAAATTGGACTTTGAGTTGTAAATGAGTAATGCTGAGAATTACACCACCGGCTGGGTAATATCATATGCTGACACTTTGCTGAGGAAGCGATTCTGTTGATCCATATGCATCTTGCGGGGAGAAAACAACAACTCAACTGGGGAGTATTGTTGACAAGATTCGATGATGAACTCTGTGGGGGAATACAATTACCAGAGATACGATCTTGCTGGGGAATCAGGGCTACTCTGTCGGGGATATGCGAATCCTGGTTAGAACATTTCACTGCAACTTGCTGAGAGAGTCCCTAGAGATCTGCTGAGGAAAACCCAAAGCAATTCCACTGTAGTCTGCTGAGGAATACGACTGTCAATCTTAGGATAAGTACCACAATGCCCCCTGTTAGGCGAACTTGCCGTTTGATGACTCCGCTAGGGATGATGAGTTTATAATAAACTCTGCTGGAGAAAACTGCTTTAAAGCGTTTCGTGCTGGGGATGCCCTTTGAGAGGATTTTACAGAAGACCAAATGTCTTCCAACTCTACTGGGGATAATAAATCTGGAACATCTCCTGCTGGGGAAATTCAACATGCCCCATGTTTGGGAGGGTCAATAACTTGCTCTTTGCTCCATGATACAAGACGGATCTGAAGAAACATCCTAAGAGGATTTTACAGAAGATTAAGCATCTTCAAACTCCTAGTAACTTCACTGGGCATTGACCATCAACTTCGGTGTCCGGGAAGCAACTCTGCTGGAGGATTTGCAACCGTCATCGTCACAGAAAAACTTGTGGCTGTTGGGAGTACTGGATGAGAGAATCGACTTAATAAGATATAAAACTCTCCAGTTGAACTCTATTCGCCGATATCGGAACGCTGTGACTGACCGTCGACTGAATGATGGACTCCATCAGTAAACGTTGTGACAAAAGGGTGACAAGTGAACCCTTCCCCGAACATGATTGCCCCAGTCTTCTGCATGGGAATAAGCACATATGCCCCGTGTTGGATATGACTTCTGCAACTGAGAAAGTCCAACTTCGAACCACCACTTGTTGGGAAGAAAGGTTTGTATGCAATCTCTTGCTAGGAACATGATTAATGTAGCCTACTGAGGATAGGGGACCACGAATGCCTTGGGTTGGAATGCCCCTTTGTTTCAAGCCTTTTGGCTGATTGACTGCATATGCGTGAACAAACAGTTTTTCTTCTTCACTTGCCCCAGACCAACATGATCCACCGGAAGAAATTTTCCCAAGAGGATTTTACAAAAGACTTGACATCCAAAACGCTTCAATGTCCTCAAACTCTTGTAGAGATTCGTCGAATCTCGACGTAACTGCCCCAGACTGCATGAATTACTTAGAAGAAGTCATCTCAAGAGGATTTTACAGAAGACTTGGCAAGCTCAATGCTTCAGTGTCTTCAAACTCTTGGAGGGATTCAACGTATCTCAAATTAGCTGCCTCAGATTGTATGGTCCACAGAGGAATTCGCCTCGAGAAGATTCATAAACAATCTCATATCACTGTGAGATATTCTACCACAATACTCTGAACCCTGGATGGGCTGACCAGTCATCTGGATGGACTATCCTCTCATGCTCTTGGATGCCCTGTTCCAGTATGAACCTTGAAGTGGTTTTGCCCCTGACTACTGATCCAAGAATGCCTGCATTTATAGGGATTTGAGTCTCGAAGTAATTGCCCCAGTCTGCCTGAACTTTGAAGAGATTTCTCGACGTGATTGGCTCAGATTGGCTACACCTTAAAGAGAGGATCCGACGTGACTGCCCCAAATCGACTACGTCTTAGCACAACTTGTTGGGAAAGCTCCTGCCCAACAAAGTTTCCTGAGGAAGTGCCACTGGATGTGGCTGCCCTTTGGGAGTTTCAGAATTCTTAACTCGGCAAGATTAAGCTTCTGGACTGAATTTCCATATGTAAACTTCTTTTGATGTCAAACAAAAGTATGCAAGCAGAAAATGTTTTATTCTAAGAATGAATATTCTAATGCAACACACATGTTAATCTTGAAGTTTTACTGAAAAGATGTCGCAAAGCTGTGAATAGATCACTGCTTAGGATACGACATTGATTTTTGAATGAAAGAATGCAATGCACATGCAACACCAACAAAGATCTTTTAGCACAACTCATAGGAGTCAGGAACGTTATCTCGTGGTAGTATGCTTTTGAAATCACCCTGTTTCAATTAGGACTTTTGAGGGTTGTATCGTGGCCTGGTTTATGGTTTTGAGAAAAAAGAGGATTCAAGGCTCAAAGTTTATTGGTGCCCACCCACTCTTCGTGATGTTCTCCAGTCCTACATTCAGCTAATTTGGCACAAGCGCTCGCCTCTCAAAAAGATTTTGTGATCTTTAAGGAACCCATGCATCTGATGGTTTGACACCTAACGAGGCTTTGGAGTGACAGTCATCACTTTGTCTTTTGGTCGTAGTCACACGACTTTGTTCTTGCTCGAGGATTTTCTTTTGTAATCCTTTTCGCATTTCGCTTTCACATTCTTTTGCTTATCCCTAACTTTTGCCTGGACATATCCTTTTGAATCTTTGATTTCGGAGTCCAGCGGGATGCCCTAACTTTTGCCTAAGTTGCTTGTTTTAAGTTTTAACTTAGCGGGCTTTTTCATTTCTTTTTTTTATTCTCTTTCTTTTTTCTTGAACACGTCGTGTGACACCGGCTGGTCTTGACTTTGTTGAAAGGGTTGTGACTACCTCACTCTTTGATTGTTGATGAATAACGATTGTGGCTTCACATCTCTTGACCTCTTGGCGGTGGAATGGAAGGTAATGGATCCTCAGATGCACACTCCTTTTGAAATTTGAACGCTCGGTCAAATTAACTGACACCTACCCTGCCCCTGGGTTGAATGTGAGGGTTTTTTCATACGAAAAGAAACTCCTACTTCAAGGCTCAAAGGGGTTAACGAGGGTCTATCTCCCTTATATCTCTAGTGTTTGGGGATTTGAAGCAATGCCTGTACATCCTCAACAGGGTTTTATTCAAAAGCACGCAATTAGAGATTTTGCGTTTTCAAATCATCATCCTCCCTCATAGAGTTTAAGCAAGAAAGTCAGTATTGCAATGCACATACACAAAATTATGAGGGAATACAAATGGATTACTTCCGAAAAAACATGCGCGCTTTATTAGGATTAACATACAAAGAAAAACAGATTTCATGCATGCATACAAATGTTTTGACAAACATAACAAGTTACACATGAGGATGCAGTAAAGAAGCTAAATTATTAGCCTTGTTGAGGAGGCTTGACTCCGTCTGGACTTATTGATTCTGAAGATGTTTTTGCAAACTAGGTGCTCAATCTGATGACGAAAGTTCAATTTATGGGCCACCCATCTGGTGTGATAATATTTGAGTCAATCAAGTCTTGCACCTTATGTTTGAACACTCTGCAATTGTCAATTATATGTCCAAACGTTCCCGAGTTAAACTCGCACCTGGCATTCATGTCATAATCTGGAGGAAAAGGAAACGGCACTGGCGCTACCTTGCCCAGCTGAATCAAAGAGCCTGGGAGAAAGCGAGCAAGAAGCCGTCTTTGAGAAATAGGAACTGGAGCAGACACTCTCTCAGACCTCCTGAGCCCTCGCTGCCTCTGTTGCTGACGGTTTTGCTGCCAATGTTGATTATGGTGCTTAGTCTGCCCCTGTACTTTTCTCTATGCACAACACTAGACTCCCCTTCTCTTTTTCTTGGTCCGTTAGCAAAGGGTTTCCTCGAACTCGAAGCACCAGTCCTACTGACGTCTTGAATCTTACCTAACTTCAACAAACTCTCTATTCGTTCCCCAACGATAACAATGTCGGCAAACCCTGTTGAAGGACACGCAACCAATCTATCCAAATACGGCCCTCAGAGTGTGCTCATGAACATATCAGCCATCTCACAATCAGCCAAAGGTGGTTGAACTCGAGCAACCAATTCTCTCCATCTCTGCGCGTACTGTTTAAAGCCCTCCTTGTGATCCTGAGTCATACTCTGCAGCTGAGTACAATTGGGTGCCATGTCCAAATTATATTGATACTGCTTCAGAAACGCAGCGCACAAATCTTTCCAGCTCTTTGTATGAACCCTGTCCAGCTTAATGTACCATTCCAGGGAGGCGCCTGACAGGCTGTCCTGGAAGAAATACATCCAGAGCTTTTGGTCTTCAGTATATGCGGCAATCTTGCGATTATAAGCTTGCAAATATGTTTTGGGACAGGTACTGCCATTGTACTTATCCAATGTAGGAAGTTTGAACTTGGGAGGGATTCTCACACCTTGCACGAGACCCATGTCCTCTACGTCAATCCCCAGAGGATTTTGGCTCTCAATAGCCTTGAGTCTTTCATCTAACCCTTCGTACTTCCGGTCTTCATTGTAGAAACCCATGTCGTTGTTGAATGCGGTAAACTGGTCATCTTGACCATCCTCTAAACCATTATTATCAAATCCCAGATGTACCCCACCAGTGGGGATGTTGCCGACAGAAGGAGTGCGCACATTGCGATTTGGGATTTCAGTCTCCAGCCTCTGAATAGTGGCTCTCATGGAATCTTGACCAACCCTCATTGTTTCCTGACCGGCCCTCAGCTCCTGCTGACCTTGAGCAATCCCCTGCAATAGGTTCATGAACTGCTTCATCCCCCCCTCAAATCAGCTAATTCAGTCTGAACTTGTTCCATGACTCTGGCTTGATTGTGTCGGGTAGAATATCGGTGAACTGGGGTATCAGCTATCGTGCCTGAAAACCAAATAAAGGTTAGTAGGCGCTTGCACAAAGAAAACCTGCAATGCAAAAATGATATGCTATGCAGATGCAAATGCCCAGTTATGTTTGTCATTTCAAGATACTTTTCATATCCTGATTCCGATCATAACCACGAATTCCTGACGACCAGAAATCATGATTATTGAGTTTTGCCTTGAAGAGATATTCATATACGCCAATCACAAATATCTGATAACCAGAAATAGTGATTTTGCAGTGTGCCAGTGTGCAGATATCTTATCACGTCACATATATCTGAAGACCAGAAATTGTGAACAGAAATAGCTCATTTCATACGAGTTCCCAAAAGTTTTCAAGCACATTTCTCATAGTTTCAGCAACAGAATAAGAAACAAGCAGTCAAATGGATCCATCAACAATTCTGATGGTAACCATTGCAAATTACAAAGAAATGAAAAAAATCATTAATCTGGTAACTCTACGTCTTTCAGCTTCTGGCTGGAATACTTAATCTCTTCGAACAGGATGCGGGTACGCTGATGATGTGGCTTCTCAATCAGCTCTTTGATTACAACGTCCCTTCTTTCCAATGCATCAGCTAATGAACCCATGTGCATCAGCAAGGCTTCATCTTCATCGGCTCCTTTGCGCCTCTTAATTCCAGCTTGAATTTTAACCAGCTTCAGCTCTGCCGTGACATCTTCAAGCTCTTTGTTGGCAATATTTAGCTTATCTTCTGCATTCCTTACCTGTTCTTGACTTTTGCCAAGATCCTCTCGATACCTTCTTCTTTCTACATGTGCTTTCTTCAGCTCTTCATCTTTATCTCTTAACTGGGTCAGCAATTTAGAGTTTTCAATTCTGACTTCATCCCAAGCTTGACGAAGTTTAGCTAATGAATCCCTGCTTTGGGCTAACGCATGCTTTGTAGTCTTGTGAGCCTGACTAGTATCATCTGCTCCTAAAGTAAGCTTCCGGAAGTACTGAGCTCTATCATCGAAATTTTCTTCTTTGTCTGCCAAGATTTTCTCCGCTTTCAATGCTCTCTTTTCTAACTCTTTGTTGTCAGCCAAAGCTTTCTGAAGACATCTGCTCATTCCAGAGTTCTCTATCTGTAACTCTCTAACCATTTTCTTCCATTTCTCGCACTCTTCAGCCGGTACCATGGAGTGTTGATTTGGACATAAGAGAATCTCTCTTGAAAAGGGTAGCAACAGTTCTTTGACCTTCATCTCAATCCAAGCATCGTAGTCAGGGTATGATCTACAGCTCCTTTGCCAAAAATTAACTTTCCCTCTCTTTGCCTAAATTTCCAGGCATTTATTACTTCTGGCACTCTTTCATTCTTAGTTCCCACGAAAAACAGAGAAGCACTAATCTCTTCATCAGCAGGAGGATTTCTCGAAGCATAACCAAATTGTCTAACAGCCAACACCGAGTTGTAATTAATCCCACCTCTTCTTCTAAGTAGAGGCACATTCGGAAAACTTCCACATTTAACAGTAAGCTCTATTGTCAGTAATTTGATATCAAACCAAATGATGCTATTGGCAGTCAAACCTATCAATCTCTTGGACCATTTCATTGTCTCAATAGTTTCTACGAAAACACCAGTTCGAGGTAAATGTTTGAAGAGCCAATGACATAACAATTGGGTACAGCAACTAATCAGACTTCCTCTTCCCTTCTCATTTTTGTAGTGTACTGAGTAATAAAATTCCCCTAGCAGGGTAGGAATCGGATTCTTCGAAACGAACACTTTCATCGCCTGCATATCAACAAAGTCAGGTTGACCGGGGAAAAACACCAAACCATAAATACAAAGAGCTAACACAGCATTGTAAGTAGTCCAGTTTTTAGCCTTGGCAGCTTCCCGAGCTTGTTGGAAAAGAAACTCCAAATGAAATCCTTCATCTTCTTTAAGTTTACTCAGGCCACTTTTCACAACAGACAGGTCCAGATGTAGAACAACAACAATTACTTTGGGGGTAAGAGCATCTTCAGAAAAATACGGTATAGAAGACGTGACTGGAATTCCCAAAATAAATGAGAATTCCTCCAAAGTGGGCATCAAAATGTAGTCAGGGAACAGGAAACATCTCATTGATGGTTCATAGAACTGTAAGAAAGTGTGCAACCCATCCTTCTCATACTTTGTGAATGTACATACCATTTTAATCAGCTCTCCATATTCCTTCTGAAAAGTGCTGAGAACACCAGAACCAGCCATGCCTATCATCTTATTCAATGAATCCAGCTTAGGATCAGGGAACTTATATGACACATTATTCTTCCTTTTAGCCTCAACTTCTTGGGAACTCATGATTGGAATCAGACAATATGGTAGGTACCTGCAAATGACAAACATAACCTGTTATGATATGAGTATGCAAATGCAAAAGGCATGTGATCAAGTATTCAGATGTCTGTGTCTGTGTTGAACTGTGTGCACTGTGTCTTTATACTGAATCTGGCAATACATCTGAGACGAATACTCAAACCACTGTCATAGGATACACTGTCTGTAACAATCATAGAATCACAAGTAAGGTATGTAGGAGGCTGGGTTTCCTGCAAACCTGTAAACATCCCACCCATACTCACATGTGGTTCCTAGAAAACAAGGCTTGTCAGCTTCGGAGGTTTGAGAAGCGATAGCACATTCAGCCTGTAGGATACAATGCTATGCCAATCAAAGAGGTCGTCCACTGACTCACCTTAGAAAATAAAGGTCATCCTATGCAAGTTCCAAAGTGGGCCCTCGGGTGCGAGTGGGTTTGCCACAGAATGTGGTCTGCCACTGTCACCACCAAAGAGAGATGTTTCCACTAAGGTCCTCATGATCGGTCACTAGAGTCGACAGCTCTCTAGATCGACATCCTGGAATACGCAAGATGCGTACACCATGATGGGTCCCAAGATAGCCTCGTCTAACTGTGAATTTTGTGATTACCCAACGTACACAGATGGTACGTAGGTCCCACTACTCTCCACTCTAAATCTAAGTATGCACTCGAGCCTTGGCAATGGGCTTCTCTCTCAGAAATCCCATCCCGCCAAACAGACAGAACAGTGCAACACAGTATAATATACGAAATGTAAATACTAACATGCTGTAAATATGGTACAAGTAATAAAATACAGTAAACAGCAAATACAAGATAACAGTAAACACCCAATGAAAGAAAAGCAAACAAGCGCTAGGATTACTCGCTTAGGATGGACCAGCAATAGGTCAACCTATCCCCAGCAGAGTCGCCAGCTGTCGCTCCCGGGATTTTCATCCTAGTACAAACGCTAAAGTGGCACTGAAATAGAGTCGCCAGCAATGCGTATTTATCCCAAGAGAGGGAAAGGAAACACCGCATAAACCTGAAGAGGAAGGAAAGAGCATGGTTTTACGACCAAGAGAACTGGGTTCGGGAGTCGGTTATGCGTGAGGAAGGTATTAGCACCCCCACGCGTCCATCGTACCCGATGGGATCCATGCTTGCTTGTCTCGATCAAAGGGTGTCGTCGCCTGGAGCTCCCCTGCTACTGGAAAGGGAAAGGAACAGAAAAAGGAAAAGGAAAAGAGAGAAAAAGAAACAAATGTAGGGAAAATAAAAGAAGTGCTCGAATGGGCCCTACCCCACTGCCTACGTATCTCATCGGGAACATGAGAATCAGAGCGACGTAGTTCCCCTCACTAGGGATGGATTGTTTGTGTTTTTTAAGGAACGACTAACGTTCTAGCTCAAGTGTTACCGGATCATCGGTCCGAGTGCGTTACCATCTTGCAAGAGAACGAGGAGAAGCACGTTCGCACGTTGAGAATGAGTGAGATGAGAAGAGAATTCCTGAAGGAAAGACGTTATTGTTTGTTTTCGTCTTTTAAGAAAGAAGTGTTTTGAATGCTTTTGTGTTTTGTAACAAGTATTGTATTTAAGTCCCTCATATAGGATCGAATGCCTCGCATATCGACCCAAGACGGGACGCGTGCTAATCATTCCAAGAAAGTGTGAGAAGATCCCACACTTCCTTGTTCCCACATGAAAGGCCTGAATACAATAGGTGTTATGCCTTTAGTAAGTGTTTTTTTACTTTTTTGTTATAAGATGAGAGAAAAGACTCAAAAGCGGAAAGGACAAAGTCTAAAAGGGGGACTAATGATCCTAAAGTTATCATGCATGGAGATCCTATGGTTAGGTGGGGTAAGGAAGCTACCTAATGTTATCAGGCATGGATTGCTATCCTAATGTCTCTCCTACCTCCGACTTAATCGAAAATTAAGTGGAGCTAGGAATCCTACGGGATCATGTCATCAGACAAGTAAACACAGGATAAATCAATCACAAAATGAATTAAAAGCAATAACAGAGTAAACAGTGTCAGTCAACAGTAATGTCACACAGTCAAAATAAGAAACAGGGAGCTTTAGCCAAGGGGTCATATCAACCGAGGCAAACAAGCTAGCTGTGGGAAGTAAGTGTGCTCACCCAATGGTATCAAGAACCATAGAGAGCAGAATAAGAAAGGGGAAAATGTGAGTCAGATCACATAAGCATCAGCATTGGTCAATGTGAGCTATAGACAAGGCGTGGGGGTTTGATTGCTAAACCCTTCTTCCACTTGACGGACTCGATAACAAGAGTGAGTTATGTTCAAAGCTTCAATCATGTAATGAGAGCTAAGAATGACCTGGGACAAGAATAACGGGGGTCGATTGCGAACCCTACCTTCCGTCAATTGCCTCCTTGGAGGTCTTACCAGGGGGAATGGGAATGGGATGCCTCATAGAGGTCTTCAGGCACAATATTAAACAATCACAAGCAGAGCCTCCTTTGAGGACTTTCATCATTGCCGGCCAAGTGGCACGGACTCCCAATCCTACTTCTCATGGCATAAAAAAGGAAAAAATGCGGAATTAGTAAAAGAGAAGAGATATAATACCGAACGGATATCAATCCGTAGCAACGCAAGCAAAGTATAAGCAAACCGACAAGCTTCCAATAACCTAGTATAAATGAACAAAGGTGTTAGAAAGTGGAATGGGTCCGTGAAAGGCATGGAACCAAATGCTCTTCGAAAAACAATAAAACAAAGGCCATAAGCCATAAACAGCAGCAACAACAACGCTCCAACACCTGCATAGCTGTAAAAACCAGCAACGAGCAAAACAGCCTATAACAGCTACTATTTCCAGAACAAGGCAGGTATATATGCAGCCAGCCAGGATATCAACATTTTACAGCACACTTTGTTCATTACAGCAGTGTATGTAGCAGCACCTCCTACCTTTGAACAACTTATCAAGTCAAGTGAGAATCACAACAAAACAACTCAAGAGTTAGTCAAAATTCAAATAGAAATTGTCAAATAAGAAGTGAATGAAATCAATACTAAATGTAAGCACCAATTAGTCAACAATCTATGCAAAACATATTAAAGACTATTAACAAAGTTATCAAATGAAACTAATATGAAAATTAGTCAAAGTTAGCATCAAACTCTAAGTATATTCAAAAATCAAATCAAAGTAAGTCAATGTCAACTAGTTCTAAGTTCTAATTATAAACTAGTTAGTGGACACTTAAAGCAAAAACAATTAGTGCAATTAGTAAGCAAAAGCTAAAAACGGTTATTGAGCGATTAAGGTAAACACAATTAGTAAGCTAGTGAACAAAACAATTATCCAAAGACCATTAGCAAAAATCTAAATCTAATTACCAAAATCAAGGTCTAAATTCAAGATCTAAATCAAATGAAAATGTTTCTCGACAACTAGGCAATTATTGAACCATGTCAACCAATTAGAAACACGGTTAAACTCTAAATTGAAAATTAATATCAAAAGGAAATCTAATCCAACAAGAACAATTCTAATTCCAAATTCTAACATTGAATCTACTTCTAATATTAAGAGCAATTTCTAATTAAAACATGTAATCCAATTATCACTAATCAAGACTTAAAACGCTTAATTGCTAACTCTAAATCCAAATTACAATTACAATGAAAATCTACCACCAACTAACAATTGTAATAAAAAAACTAATGAAATAACTCTAAAAAAAATGCATGAACATGAGGGGGTGTGGTAGTGTTTTGGTGGTGACATACAAGCCAGGCGTATGGGTCCCAAACTTTGGCCCAAGAATCTGATCCGTGAAGCCATGGGGGTGAAGCAAATAAACTGAGAGTGTAGTCAGAACAAACATGTGGGCCTTAAGAAACCCAGTCCAAGATGTTGCCACGGTCAAAAGAAAAGAAACCTAGACTGGCTTCAGAAAAGCTTACAAACTCAACCTTCTTCTTTTTCTCCCTGCACCGTCATCTTCACAACTCCATGATTCCTAATCCCTGCTCGGAAACTCACCATCAGAGACTGCCTCCACCATAACAACTTCCTCCGCGTCTTCGTCTTCGCAAAATCTCCGGCGACACACGTCGTCCCCCTCATCCAACACCGGCATCGCGACAACGTCGTTCTCCTTCCGTCTCGGCGCTCTTCTCATCCACCAACCACAACAACAGCCTCCTCCGTGTTTCCTTTAGGACATCGCCATAACAACTCTAGTTCGATGCTCTTGTCTTCTCTCTCTCACACGAAGTGATACGCTCACCCCTCTCAATCACAGAGTGCAAGATCAACCACATCAACATAAATTACCAGATGCAAATATAAGGAGCAGAATGAACACACATTGACGAACAACGACATTACGAAAGCAAAGTTTGAATCGAGACTGACGTACCTTTCGGAGTCGCTCCGATGGCGCTTCAAAGGCGATGACGATGATGATGTTGAACGAATCAGAATCCTCAGAACTTCTCAGGTAAGTCACTCGAACTCGCAGCTCCTTTCTTCTTCTTCTTCTCCGAATAAGCTACAACCGGTTACGGAATCGCGTTCTTGAATCTGCTTCTGCTTGCTGTTGAGTTGATGTCGAATCGAACCGTTATCGCAATCCTAATCATTGACGCTATGATTAAATTGCAGGTTGCAGATTCGATGGACATCGAAGAAGACTTGGTGACAGTAGGTTGAGATTGACGATGATGATTAGAGAATCTCCTTGCAGAAATTGAAATTGGAGATTGATTGTTGTGGAATATCGTCAATTGTTGGAGCCGGTGATTTGATGAAGATAAGCATTGAAAATGAAGTGGAGATTGGAAGATGAAGATGAATCCGAGAAGGTTATGGTGAAGATGAAGAGGAAAGTTCTGTTATTTTTGGTACTGATTGGTTTTTCTCTTAAGTTTTCTGTTATGATTTTTTTCTGAATGAATTTACAGGTTGAAAGTGAAGATTGATGATGAAGGAAATTGAAGATGATAAAGGTTCTTGGAGAATTGGTGATGATGAAAAATGAAGAGATTGATTGAAATTGCAGAAGAAGAAGTGAGAAGGATGAAGAAATCGAGAGAAGAAAATGGGAGAGTTTTTTTGTTAGTAAAATCGGTTAGTTTTCTGTTAGATGTTAGTTTTTACGGTTAGGATTCGGTTAGAAGGTTAGGGAAGTTGGTTTACTGGTGTAAAAAATGGTTAGAGGATCCTTTTTCTGAGGTTGTGGAAACTCTGTATATATTTGGTTTTCCGTTGAGTTACTTTTTTCTGCTTGTAATCTATTTTCCATTGCGCATTTTGTATGTATCAGTTTTTGAACTAATCCTCACTACAACTATTTTTTTATTTTTAGCTGCTATCAGATTTGATTCCATGGAAATATCCTTATTATAAGCTACAAGTGTAGTCTCAAGAGACCTAGCAACCACACCAACTGAATCCAACAGCCACATCGATAAATATGTCAACCTTGGGGGGGTGCAAGCAATACATGCACAATATATCTCCATTGTGTTGAAATAAACCCGGTTATTAGATAGAACTTGCATGCTATGGGTGATGAATGCATAATAGGTATGGATATGAATTGGAATTAATGAAAATGAATATTAAATGGATATGGCTATAAAATTTGGAATTAATGTGAATTTGGTTTAAGTTTCCAAAATGGCTCTAAAGTGGATTGTGGATATTGAAATGGGTTAAAAAAATGGATTTGAATATGGATAAAGAAAAATGGTTTTAAAAATGGATAAAGAAAATGGTTTTAAAAAGTGGATAACCAAATCACCCAAATTCCAAGCTTTTCACAGCATCACAATTAAATGCACATAACCCTTTATGAACAACTTGCAATACCAACCCTCTGAGTGAATCATCTTATAAATTTATGATCTTCTGGATCAAACCTCACATGAACCACTGTTTGTTGACCTGATGAATTCTACCTATAATGATTCGACCTTGAATACACACCGCCTGAGAAATAGCCACTGATACAGGTAATCTGAATTTGAAACAACCTCTTGGTAGTTTGACCATGATTAGGTCAAACATCCACATGAATAGGATCACAACTGAACAATCATCTTTGACTTGAACCTAAACACTTATCTTTGAATGCACGCTGATACTCCTTTTGAATACGGAAGATCAAACCAAAGGAATATGCCTTGATCACATGTCCTTATGCAATATGCAATGCAATGCTCAATGTTTTATTTTTCTATGCTTGAATGCAATGCAATGAAATGAAAGCTCATGCTAAATGATATGAAGAAAAGAGAGGGCATATTTTGGGGTATTACAATCGGCACCTCAAAATTGGATCACATCATATGGCATTTCTCCGGGAAGATCCCGAGAAAAGTATGATGTAATACCCCAAGCGAAAGTAGTCTCTCAAGAGACTCGTTTTCCCCAGTAGAAACAAATGACGTCTCCAACAGAGAAGTTTGTGCACCTCTACAACTCAGACAACTGGGTTCCCCAGCGAGTCTGACACCACTTTTTCCATCAAATGGCATCTCCCCAGGAAAATTCAGCGAGAAGTTTGAGGAAAACTACTACACATAGCGTCCCTTGTCAATAAAGTTTATTGACAAAAGAAACTTAGACCAGTTCCTTGGTAGGAAACCAGGATCGAGGGGAAGTTTATTTCAGAAATTGAGACCAGATCCTTGGTAGGAAACCTGGATCGAGGGGAGATTTATATCAAAAACTGAGACCAGGTCCTTGGTAGGAAATCAGGATCGAGGGGAAGTTTATTTCAGAAATTGAGACTAGATCCTTGGTAGGAAACCAGGATCGAGGGGAAGTTTAAATCAGAAACTAAGACCAGTTCCTTGGTAGGAAACCAGGATCGAGGGGAAGTTTTCCTTTTCTAAGCATCATTGCTTAGCAAAAGAGGAAGGATGCGCAAACTGCCATTCATAATCACCATCAAAATTTCGGGTATTCCGATATTTAATCCTCTTGCACCCCGAATGCCCGAATACCTTCGCCATTCACACCTTCGGGTCCAAGAAGATTAAATACGGGCATCTGTCATACCCCAAATTTTGACCACTAAGATTTCCCATCATTGTGCAAATCATCATCACAATATGGATGAACCATCATGCCTCATTAGTCTCCCCAAAGATGGGTGAGCATCCACTACAATAAAATTTAGGGTTTCAGGCCCTCTCAGAGTTCTTAGACAAAGGATCAATCAAGGAATGACATGATATTCAACTTGTCTAACCTCTCAAACATCCATAATGAATCAAGAGGACTCCCACTTTAAGGATTAAGCACAAGGCTGCTCCCTTCTAGGTGGATCAAGCCTCAAGATCGCCAGTGTCACTAATTTAGGGTTTCGTCGACCAGGGCCTCCAGATGGAAATTTTCCTCTGGGCATGAGCCAATGCTTCAAAGCATGTCCTGAAATACTCCATGGAACCTCATGGGCCCAAGCATCAAGTCAATTTCACCTCAGGGGATGCATACATCAAAAATCAGGAATTAGGGTTTCTTGACCTAATTCACCGCTAAGTTGACTTTTGGGACAAATCATGAGCCAAGACCTCAATACATGATTTGAGGGTCTCCAACATACCACATTAATCCATTTGTAACAATGGATTGATCCAAGAAGCTTGAGCAACAAGTCTCAATTTCATCAGTACCACAATTAGGGTTTTGCGAGAAAAGTCAACTGTATCTTTGACTTTTGACTAGGACATGCTCCCAAACCCTAGGACATGATTCAATACACCCTATAACACCTATGAAATCAATCCATCAAGTTTGATTTAGGTCAAGGACTTGATTTCATAGAGGACCGCACAGTTTGGAATTCATCTGACAAAAAGTCAACTGTGCACAAAAGTCAACTTTGACTTTTTGTGATTTTTTACAAAAATGGTTTTTTAACCCTAAAATGATGTTAATGTATGATTTGAATCATCATTCATCAAGAAAAATCAAGAAAAGTGGGATAACTTGTAAAAGGGGTAACCATAAAAAACTTAGAAAATTTTCTAAGTTATGAACAAAGTGGCAAGGGTACCAACTTTGGAGGATCATAACTCCTAAACCACAAGGCCATTTTTCCCCATCCAAAGCTTGATTTGTAGATCTCATTACCCTCTACAAAAGCTTAAAACTGACCTCCCTCCAAATTCCTCATGGATTTTGAGTTATGGAATGATCAAAATCACAAAAAGTGAAAATGTCACTTTTTTCCAACACTTAGTGAAATTTTCACTAAGTCAGAATCTGCCTTCACTTTTTTCCCAATGTAGGGGGATTTTTCACTTGGATCCAAAAGGTATCAAAACCAAATATGATCAAACAGTTGTTGTATCATATGAGGGCTTTCCAAAATGGCCAAGAACATCACCAAATTCCACTTGGGCCATGAGATATGACAATGGCAATATGCCTTGCAGAATACTGCCAAGGCTAGGCAGAATTTTGCATTTTTGCTCGATTTGGCAAAATCAGATAATTCCAAGCCTTGTCATCACTTTGGACACATCTGAGGATCAAATCCAAAGGGGACAAACACTGAGCCAAGCCTCCAAAGTCCTTGAAACAAGAAGTAGCATGCCAAACCTAGAATTGCCTAAAAGAGGGACAAGACTCCAATTTTGGATTGGAGCATTCAATGCATACACCAAGGAGGCATGGACTGAGCCATTTCCAACTGAATTCAGTCAAGACTTATCCAAGACCAAGGGAACCACAACCCTGTGCCCTAACCTCTAGTCAATGGGTAGAGGAGACTTGGATTCCAAAGTGCAACCATTGACCAAACCTCTGTTGCAGTTGCCATTCACTATTGATCCCAAAAAAAACTTGCTCTACTATAAATAGAGCTCATTTGTGCTCAGTTTGAGTACACCAAAGCCATCAAACAGATGCTTTCCTCAAAATCCCTCTCTTTAGGCCAAAATGCCTTCTTTAGCAAGGTAACTCTGAGTTTTTGAGTTAGAGAGCATTTCCATCACAACTCATGATCCTAACACCTCATAAACATCATATGTAGGTGATCCAAACTATCAAAAGTGACCTGTAACACCAAAATCACAAAGTCACCTCTCAAAACCTCAAAATAGGCCTTTTGTGCATTTTTCAAGCCATGTCTTGATTCAGTCACTTTCCAAACCAGATAAAACCTCAAACACACTCCAAATAACATCCTTGAACTATCCCAAATGGTCCCCCCTATCTAGAACACCATTTGAGAGAGTTGCTATTTTGGTCATTTTAACCCCTTTTGCAAGAAAGGGCCAGTTTGTGTTTTTGCAGGTTCCAGCTGATTCCAACCATCCTCAAAGCTTCTAAGGGATAATTTGAGAGTGTCCAAAGCATCAAACCATTTATGGAACAAGAAGTTTGACAGATTGCATAGAAAACTCCAAAAGCTCAAAAAGAGGTAAGCATCATGACTTGAACTTTCCAAAATATGCATTGCTTTGAAGTCCACTGATCATACACACCTCATACATGTTATATATGTTGTGTTTGAACCAATTCATCATGTAATTCATGTCTGTATCAAAGTGTAGCATAGAAAATGCAATTATAGGCCTTTTTCAAAACCACTATCGGATTTTGAGGAGGGAGTATGATCTGAAAAAAATACCACCACCATTGGATTCCTTGTGAAATTCTAGGCCAGATGCATATAAATTTTGTCCCCAACCATTGAGAAATGTGAAAGTTATGGACCTTTCCGTTTCTTGGCAAAACTTGTCTTGCCTTGCCTTGGCCAGGCCTAGAAAACAAGGCAAGCCTTGTATATTTGTGGTTTCACTTCAAGCAATGGATGTATCACCACCCCAATATTAAGGCGCGCCCCCTATAACCTTGAGGTCGTGGGTTCAAACCCCACCCATGCCATTTTGTGTTTTCTCACATTTTTGCTATTTTTTCCAATATTTCCATGTTTTATTAATTAATTGGAAAATTAATAACTCTTTCAATTTTAATTATTTTTGATTGGTTCTTTTTGCAAAAAATCACAAAAATGTTGAAACATTTTTTTCCACAAAAAAATTAAGTTTATATTATTTATTTAATATAATTAGTATTTTTGTGAATAAATTCCTTTTTAATGTTTTTAAACATTTTAAAAGTGAATATTTACTTTGAAAATCAAAACCAAGTGAGTTTTAATTCACCTTGTGATTAATCCCTCATTTCTCAAACTTTAAACAAAAATCACAAATGGTTTATTCAAATTTATTTGGTATTTTATTTGATTTTCTTTAAATATTTACTTTTAAAGGATAACAAATTAGGGTTTCTTTGGATTTCACCCTCATCAAACAATTTCAAACACTTTTGGGCCTCTAATAGAGTGTAAGACCCAATCCTTTGTAAATACAAACCTATTTTTGGGCTTCACTTATTGTATAAGTCCCGTTGTATTTCAAAAAGTTCGACGTGATCATCGTCCGTTGAAAAACAAACCTTGGGCCTCTCCTCGAGCTATAAGACTCATTCAAAATTCTTGGGCCTCTATTAGAGTGTAAGACCCAACCCCCTTTGAAAACCAAACCATTTTGGGCCTTAATGCATTGTATAAGACCCACCGCGTTTTCAAAAATCTCGGCGCGATCGCCATTTTCAAACAAATGACCCTGGGCCTCTCCTTGAGCTGTAAGCCCCACCACTTGTATAAAAATAAATCTTTTGGGCCTCTTGAGAGAGTGTAAGACCCATCCCCTTGTACAGAAAACCTTTCTTGGGCCTTAGTCACTTGTATAAGTCCCTCTATACAAAACGACAGTGCGATCACTGATAAACCTTGGGCCTCTCCTTGAGCTATAATCCCCAACAACTTTTCAAAATACTTTCTCCTTTAATTTTGAATATACTGTTGTTTTCAATCTTTCTTTGTTGAATAACTAACAAAACCTCATGGAAGCTCTACAACCGAGTAAGTGTTTATATGCTTTCTTTATCCACTTTCATATACATATAACTGTATTGTGGGGCTGTTTCGCTGTAAGTCTTCTTTCATAAACTCATATCAATTGTGTAATACTAGTATAGATATTTAGAGTTTCCCCGGCAACTACGTCTAGCACTAAGCCCTGTTGATCACTCTTAAATAGACAAAACTAGATCCCCCATAGGATTACCAGATACATTCTTCCCTCCTCTTGGGGTTAAACAATATGGAGACGTGAAAGACAGCATTCTCGGTGAACCCTTTCTCAGACTGCCACTATTAGAAATTGTCAAAGAAACTCTACTCCCCAGAGATGATCTTTTCTCCATGAATGGCATCTCTTGAGTTTCTTCCAAATTTTTGGACTTTCCTGGCTTGATCTATTCTCTGTGAATAGTCTGTCTTGAATTTCTCGGGGTTTGGGGACCCACAGGCTTCCTAAAAGCATCCGCACCTCCTCTTGAGCGTTGTACAAGGACCCTACGACTTCTTAGAAGTATTCATAGCCTCCTCTTAGGCTTCGTATAAGGATTCTTCCTTTGGGAAGAGAGCCTCCTCTTGGGCTTCGTACAAATTGTCCCTCGGCTTCTTAAAAGTTTCCAGCCTCCTCTTGGGCTTCGTACAAATTGTCCCGACGACCTTCTAGAGGTATAGGAACAGAAATTAATCATCTTAATAGAACAGTCTTTCAAAGAGTCTAGATCTTTCTACCGTGAACGTACTACTACTGTTTCTTTAAGCATAGTACAAAGGATAAAACTCTAGACTTGGACAGTCTAATCTCCTTGAGTCTCGAAGGCATTCTTAAGTAAGGAAAAACACCAGTAGACTCGGACAGTCTCCAATCCCCTATGATTCCCCATTTCCTTAAAGAACAGGAAATAACCCTGATCCTCTGATCAATCCCAAAGCATAGCCTTAACTTTAATCAATCTCTTCATAAGAACTGATTTTCTCTTTGAACCAACCTAATGGACCTGTCACTCAACTGAAACAGCAATCCCATTAGCCTCTATCTCGGGCTTCGTACGAGATACCAAAAAACTCTCTTGTTGAGTCAATCCTCTTTTAGCCTCTATCTCGGGCTTCGTACGAGATACTAAAAGACTCTCTTGTTGAGTCAATCTCTCTTTTAGCTTCCATCTCGGGCTTCGTACGAGATACAAAAACACTCTCTTGTTGAGTCAACCTTGAGCCTCCGTCTTGGGCTTCGCACAAGACACATCTAAAAGCACTCTCTTGTTGAGTCAACTCCTTTTAGCCTCCCTCTCGGGCTTTGTACGAGACACAAAAGCATCCTCTTGTTGGGAAAATAGCCTCCTCTTAGGCTTTGTATAAGAAAAACCCCGGTTGAGTCAATCAACCTTTTAGCATCAAAACTGTGCCTCGTTCACAGGATACAAACATCAACAACTCCTTTCATCTAATCACTGTAAGCGGGAAGCCTCTGGATTGTTTACATCCACGCCACTGTCCCTCTTTTAGCATGAGAAATTCCTAAGGAAAGATAGCATTGCTCTACACTGAGTTAAAGTCTTCTCCTCCAGGTTAAAACCCCCTATAAAGGAAATTATGGCATTGCTAGGATTCACATATCCCAGTTAAAGTAATCCTCCTTTATAGTCAGTCACCCAATAATCGTGACAAACAGACCCCCCTTTAGAGATGACAAATTCTCTCTAAAGTCAACACCCTTTTAGCTTCACATCTTGGGCTTCGAACAAGATACAAATAGACCCTTCAGCTTCACATCTTGGGCTTTGAACAAGATATAAACCACCTTTAGCTTCACGTCTTGGGCTTTGAACAAGACACCAAAACACCATTTCCTCCCATAGAATAGGAGGAACTACGATCGCTCTGATTTCCCTGTTTCGGTAAACGGGAATACGTAGGCATAAGATTGAAAGAAAAATCTTAGCGAGCACACTAATCCAAAACCCCAAATCCCGTACCTTCACATATCAATCGAAAACATCAGTCCTAGCATCCTAATAAAATTCCCCATGAACATTCCCGGTGTTTTGTTCTAAACAAAGTAAGAAGAAAGAGGCCCCATTACTATACAACATCTGTAACCTAACAGACCGCTGTTTAAACTCAGTATGTAATCAGGGTTAATTGGAGACATCTATTTCCCTTCCTTAGTCAGCTCAATAGGATAAAAAATGAATAGAACTGTAGTAACCCTAAGAGCAACAGTGCTTAAGAACCACATCCAAAATCTCTCGCTATAAATGGTTAAAAATAACTACCCACTAACGGGCTATTAATCAGGGCGAAACACATGGCATCGTGCATGTCTTCGCTTCTTGGATGAATGCCACATGTCTTCCTACAGAAACGGATAAGAACAACTGTTCCCTCCTTTTTTTAATTTAAATCTTCGCGTTGAAATACCCTCAGTAGTACTTCCGTCGACCAATATTTTCTAAGTTTGGAAATATTCCTAAGTCTTTAAACCCTCTCTTATCTGCGTAAAGATACCTTTCGACTAGACTTTCTGATAACGACATTTCTGTCGAAGTCTCATAGAACATCAAAAATCCTATCTCTTAGAAAAAATCTTAATCCAACATCAGGCGTCGAAATTAGGAGCTAACAAATTGCCCCCCAAAAATGTCATTTTCGACATTATTGCAGAAAAAGACGTTTTTTGAAAATGTAATTCGACGCCTCATTTAGACCTTGTATGGTTTCGACGCTTATTAGTAGCTTCAACTGCTCACCTTCCTTTTAGCAGAGCTATGACATCGTAGCCATTATTGCTAAATCTGACATGTCTGTTTAAATCACGCAAAATCTCAGCCATCATTACCCCTCCCTAGGGTCTAGGAGATCATGGGGAGGTATGCACTTATTACCATCATTTCATCAAGAAACGTGGGGGGAACACGTGTCCCACTATCAGTCCTAATATTTCACAATGTTTTCAAACCGCTTCCACTTCCCCACGTATAAATACCAACTCCCACAATTGTGTTTCACTTTTGCATCTTCTTCCTTTCAAATTTCCCAGCAATCTCTGCACTTCAAAAACTCAAACTTCTTCATTTTCCATAAAAAATGGCTTCCTCTACACGCTCCACCAAAGACGCTGCTAAAGTCACCAAGGATACTGGCAAACCCACGAGAGCTCCAAAAAAGATTTCTCAACTTTCCCCATTTGTCTCTGTTGCTGGACCTACCATGGCGGGGAACCAACAATATCTACCTGAACCTCTTGATGAAGAAAGGAGGAGAATTTACGCTTCTCAGGTACTAATTCCTTTAACTGTCTCTGATAAGCCATTGGCTTTATTTGGCCTTTTAGCTGATTTGGAAGTAGATCCTGCTAGGCTTAAGGAATATTTCCCCTCTTATCATAAATACAAACATGTAGGGCAATGTAGAAAACCTAAGGTTAGTACTGAAAACCCTGTTGATCCCAACGATCCTTCGACTGAAGAAGCTATCGACCTTAGATATTTGAACCATTTTAGGGCCTTTAGAGCAAGCTTGACCTTTAAGGATCCCGCTGATTACTTATGGTGGTTGAATAAATTAGAGAAAATGAAATATGACGTTTGGAAGAAAATGGGCATTTATGACATGATTATGTTGTCGAAAGTAGGACCTAATTATTGTTCGAATATGCTGATTTCGTCCTTGTACTTCTGGGATAGTACCCACTACACCCTTCATCTCCCGTGTGGCATGATGACACCTACCCTTTTCGACATAGCCGCTATCACGGGGCTTAAACCTGCTGGGAATACCTATGATCCTGACTTCATGGCTGAGGATAACATAGGTTTTACTACCTCTAAGGTGTCTTATTCGACCCACATAGCTTACTATCATGATAAGAACACGGAGGAGGTATCAGACGTCGAACATATAGCTTTCTTAGCTTTGTGGTTGCCACTCTGTGTCTTCTGCTCGAAGTCACTGCAGGTTGCTAGAAAGTTTATAACCATGGCGAACCAATTACATGTTGGTCATGACTTATGTTTGAGCGAGTTGATTCTAGCTAACCTTTACGAATCCATGAGCGACGGGGTCGTCCAGCTCAAAAGCCTAGCTGACAAAGGAAGTGTACTGCTCTCTGGTCCCTTATGGCTACTTCAGCTGTGGTTGAATGCTTCGTTCGAAGCTTGTCTTCCCCTAAAAAATCAAATCAATGAGGATGCTGATGATGTGAAAAATCGAAGAGTAGAAGGTCCTCATTTGGCGAAGTTGACACCTGCTGATGATGGTCGACCTGTCCAACAGGCTTTCACCAACTTTATCATGATGTTCGCCAAACGCTATGACTTTACGCCCAACATGGATCCTTTTGCTGCAAGGAAGTATGGTCCTGAGTGGTTCACCAGGCCATTCCCAGCGCCATCGAAAGCACAAGCAACATAATCCATTTCGATTTGGGAAGCCTTCTTAACCCCTAGGGTCTTAACCCTCAGATTTAACCTCTCGAAAAGCCAAGTCTCCTTGATAACTTACCAACCAAATCTTGTCGCTCGATAATTTGGATTGGTTCAAGTTTTACCTCGACCAATCTATGACAAGAAAGGTGCTTTCCTTCTTTACAACGCCAACCATAGTGAAGTAATGGCCATTAAGCAGATTGCACGATATGCTGGTCGAACGCACCTTCTTCCAATAGCTTTCGAACCAAGCTTCCTTTGTACTCAACAATTTGATGACTGGTTATTATACTGAAGAATTTTTCGACGTGGCTGCATTCATGCACCACATTAACAAGGCTTTCCTCTCTGTGCAGGAAAAAAATGAAGAAAGGTACTTCGACGCACGTTAAAGAAATCCAAGCCTTCCATAAATACTTTGAAACTGTTTATCGACCAAATGATCTTGGTCGAACCGTCCACGATGCAGCTGTCACTCTGAAGGAATTTTTTTAAAGAAAATGGAGAACTTAAAGATACCTTCATACGTTCCTCCTGAGAAACGATACGAAACGACTTTCAATATGTTTCCTCCCAAATTCCCTCTACTGCCAAGTGCTGACTTTGGAGTGGCCATTGCCCCTCCATTTCCAGACTGGTTCGTCTGTGGGGATTATATCAAAATCCTTCGCCAGCAATCAAAACCAAAAGCACAGCGGGTGGTTCTGACCAAGCATACACTAGACAGTTTCAAAAGGCATATTTATATTGGGATCGAAGATGTTCGCATCGAATCTGAAATATATGAAGGTGTGGAATGGGAGGATTCCGACCCAACATTTTCTTGTCTACTTATTTTCACATATAATGACTGCTTTTCTGTTTGTTTAGTCATGAAGATTCCTCTGAAGAAACTACCAACTAGAAAGCTTGCAGAAGTGAAGGAAGAAGAAGGGAGCAAGACAACAACAACAACAAAGGTATTTTCACACCCTTTATTAAATTTGTCACTCTATGTCCACTATTTTCTAACATTTTCTTCTTCAGAGGGCTCGAAAACAACCTCCGACTCCCCAGAAAAGGAAGGCCACGAATGATACACTAGTGATAATCGAATCTGAAGATGAAGAATTATCCCCAACTGCTGAACCACCTCTGAAGAAGAAGAAAAGGCAACGAAAGATAAATGAAGCCATCGCTCAATCTCAGGCGAAAGGCGTGAAGGTCGTGATCAAGAATCCCACCAAACTGACCGTCTTGGAGCCAACACCTGAGGAGATGTTGAAAAATGCTGCAGAGTAACCTGAAAGTGGTAACTCAAGTCCCGGGGCAGAAGCTCCTAAGGTACAAAAATGATTCACACATATACCTCATTGCCCTTGATATTTCTCTGACTATTAACTTTGTTAATGCCTTTCAGTATGACGCAGGAACTTCGACTCAACCAGCCACCGAATCAACCAACCCAACAATCCTCACTAGCGAAGGTGAACTAACATACCACCCTACTCTAACAAAGGATTCTGAGAAGAGCTCACTGAGCAAAATCAACCAAGTGGTCGAGAGACAACGTGAAACTTCTCCACCCAAGACCACCACACAAACTTCTCACACTAGAGAATCTAACCACGAAAACGACCAAGACAAAGACACACAGGCTGAAACAACTAGGGCTGGCATGGAGGTAAATAACCCTAAGGCGCAAGTCAAAGAAGAAGCTGATGATAGGTCTCCAAGAGTCGAAACCTCGGGTGCCGCTCAAGATGATGTCATGGAAGAAGGAGGTAAACATTTTATGCTCCCTAACCAATAAATGACTATTGAGGATTTTATGGACGATGATGAAAACATCAAAGATGGTAATGATCATGATGCAGAAGAGGAAGAAGACGTTCAAGAGGAGATAATTGTCGAGACAACTCCTAACCCTAATTTGTCAACTGCAAAGGATTCGAGCAAAACCTCCATGATCCTTTATGCGAAAGAACTAAAGGCCCTGAAAAATAACAATCCCCGTGAGTACTTAAAAGTTTTACTTAGTTCCAGGGGAAGTTCGTCTGACAAAACCCTCAGTTCGCCCTCTATATCTGGTGGTCAAACCAATGCTGATCCTTCAAGCCAGATATTGTCAAAGATTAAAGAAAAGGTTTTCAAGGGTGACTTGTTTCGACTTATTGAGTCTGACCCTACTTCTCCAATTGTTTTGAAGAGTCTCTTCAAAGAGGTTGATATTCTAACTGCTTCTCCAGAAATTACAAATATCATCTTGGAGCTGACCTCGATGGTTGATCGAATTGCTGCGGACCTTACCAAAATCAAACAAATCTCAAAAGATATTGAAAATCAAAATGTCTCAGTCGCGACTGCATGGGATGCTGCCACAGAATCCACCAATAGACTAGAAAATTTGGAGAAAATCCAAGAACAGAACAAGGCTCAGATCGAAGCCAATGACCAAAGTATCAAATCCTGGGAGGCACAGATAAAAGAGCTGCAAGCGAAGATTTTGAATGCTAAGAAGCAGAATGCCGAGCTTGAAAATTTTGACAACTCCCAGATGGCAAAAGAGCTTAACATAGGTCTGGATTCTGCTGACAAAGCTCAGAAACTAAAGCAGTACTAGAGACCATGAGGTCGAATCAATTCCTTTGTAAGAGGAGGCTAGAACTTTTGAGGGCGAAGTACTCCACCATGAAAGACAACTTGCCGTTCTAATTTCCAAAGACTTTTTATTTCTTCTTTATGTTTCATCACTGTTCCTTGGATTCTGTAATGCTTGTTCGCTTTTTAATGTAATAAATTTGGCCATTTTGGCACTGTGTTTTATTTTATTTTGTCATATTAGCTTTGCTTATTTTGCACGCGTGATTACTCTCTAGCTATTTTTACTTCTCGAAGAGCAGGCTTGTACTTCTTTAAGTACTTCCCATTTACCCTCAAGATCCTCCTCTCTTGATCTAATTCTTCGATCTCATAAGCACCATTCGAAAAAACATGTATGATTTGAAACTGACCTTCCCACTTAGGAGACCATTTTCCCAAAGACTTATCCTTTCGATCCATAGGCAAAATTGCTTTCCAAACCAACTCTTCAGGCGAGAAAGTCTTCACTTTGACTTTCTTATTGTAAGACTGTTCTACTCTCTTCTTCTGCCTTTTCAACAATTCTAAAGCATTGAGCCTTTCCTCATCTAACTCCACCAATTCATCTAACATCATATTCCAATACGACTCAGATGGGATCTCATGGTGCCTATGAATTCTTACCGACTGAAGATAGATTTCAACTAGTAATACCGCATCATGGCCAAAGGTCAATCGAAAAGGCGTGGAATTCGTCGCCTCCTTGGGGGAAGTTTGACATGCCCAAAGGACTTGGCCCAATGTTTTATGCCAATTTCTAGGCTTCTTTCCCACATGCTTCTTAATTAGGCTAATTACCACTTTATTTGCTGCTTCGACTTGACCATTAGCCTGAGCATAATAAGGCTTAGAGGTTAAAAGTTTGAAACCCATTTCTTTAGCGAATTCCTGCATCTTCTGACAAGTGAAAACAGATCCCTGATCCGTTGTAATAGTTTCTGGGATTCCAAACCTATAAATGATGTGTTTCTTAATGAATTCGATCACATCCTCTTGGTCAACATTTGGTAAAGGTATAGCTTTAATCCATTTCGTAAAATAGTCAATGCCTACCAAAATGTACATTTGATTTTTTGATGACGCTGGTCGAATCTCACCAACCAAATCCAAAGCCCAACCTCTAAAGGGCCATGGTTTGACTATGGAGTGTAGTTCGTGTAACGCCCCAGTTTTTGTTAGATTTATTTAATCAAGTCGATTTAATTATTTTAATTATTATATTATTTTATTCTTGACTTTTATTTGGCAATATATTATTTTTCATCGTTATTATGTTTTATCGCGTTTTGAGAGCGTTTGCGAGATATTTGAGAGTATGGGTATTTTGGTCTTTTTGCTGGGTTATTTTTCATAAATTAGAAAGTGGAGAGAAAAAGAGAGAAAATAGAAAGAAGGAAAAAGAGAAGAGAGAAAGGAAGAGAAGGGAAAAAGGGGAGAAAGAGGAAAATCGAGGAAACCTCCGTTTCAAGCGCGATTAATCGATGAAGGGTGAGAAGTTTCAATTATATCTTGCTTGTGTATGTATATGTGTTGTTTGTGTAATTGTCTTGGTTGTTTTCACAACTTTTTCTCATTGATAAATTGATGAATAATTGATAGAAATTGACGTTTTCGCGGGTGAAACTCGATATAAACTGCGTAGAATACTTGTTGATTATGTTGGAACATGTTTGGGTTGATATATTGTGAATTGGAAGTGTTTAGATGAGATTTGGAGAGGAAATTGGATGATTTTCGCAGGAAAAAATTCTGGGTTTCTCTGCCCATACGCGTAACACGCAGGGCAATACGCGTATTGGTTTGGGCAATACGCGTATGGCAAGGGGAATTTTGGGCATTACGCGTATGGAAATTCATTTTTCACAGTCTTCTGCTGATTTGCGTAATGGTACGCGTACTTGGCAAGGTATTACGCGTAACGTGTGAGGCATTACGCGTATGGAGATTTTAGTGGGATTTTTGGGGAGAATTTGGTCTCTGCCCATACGCGTATCAAGTTGGGAAATACGCGTATGGAATGGGCGAGTGAGCTGGGTAATACACGTATGGCACAGGGCAATACGCGTATGACCAAAGAGGGTGCTGAATTTTGCCATTTCGCGATTCCTTTTCTTTTTAATTCCATAACTTGTGTTCCGATTATCCGTTTTGAACATTCTTGGTATCGTTGGAAAGCTATTGAAATGTTCTTTCTTATTAAAATGGTTTTGAGAGTTGTGGCCGATTTAATTATGTCAGGAATTTGGAAATGTGTCATTTTGTCGACTTTTACCGTTTTAATTGTGTGTATTTGATGTGTTATCATGCAATGTGCTTTTGATATGTATCGTATGACTTGTGTGATGTTATATGATGTGAATGCATGTGATGACATGTTGTGATGATGGTTTGTGGCCTAAGGGCAAGTAAATGCAATGTGTTATGTTTGGTTGTAAATGCATGATTATGGTTGCATATATGTGTGCATTTCAATGTCATGAGTCATTGTATGCCAAGCATCATGATATGCATTCTTGTGATGTCGTGTGCCCTAGTGGGTGTGAGCGATGAAACGATTCCCGAGGGGATCCGCTATAACATCGTGAGCCTTATATCGAGAGGACCTAAAGCGATGATTATAGACGATCGTGAGCCTTATACAAAGAGGACCTAAGGCGATCGGATCGTGAGCTTTATACCGAGAGGACCTAAACGATCCATAAACGTCGTGAGCCTTATACCAAGAGGACCTAAAGCGACGGGGAACATCGTTTGCCCGACGGGGAGTTACACTAAGTAACAAGCGATGATTTCAATAGTTCCTGAGTGAACTGATGATGAGATTGATGGATGGATGGTACCGCATATGCATTTGCATAGAGTCGTTGTGTCGGTCTCTTTACATTTGCATAAATCATGAATGGATTGATTGTGTGTGGAAAATCATGAATGGATTGATTATGTGTGGGAAATTGTGAATTGATTGAGTATGTGTTGAGATTTATGTTTGAATTGGTGAATTGGTGTGCATATGTGATAAATGCATTGGTTGTGGATAATATGTTTTATGCATAGACATATGCTATGTGAGGTGGTGGTGTGTTTCCATATGTTATAATTTTCATATGCATTATGTGTGAAATGTTATGTATCTGTGGCATGCTATATGTATTAATATGTGATGCTTGTGGTGAGAATAGCTATGCGTGTGAATTTATATGTGTTGCATATTATTATGCAATCTTGATTTAGTTGTTATTTCTCACCCTTCTGCTGTGGTTTGTTGCTTTATGAGGCAATTGCAGATTAGTAGTCTTGGAGGCTTTTGTGAAGATCAGTTCTCTATCCGTTTGTCAGTCAGTCTGCTCTGATACGTAACACGGGAGTCGGGGATCACTTTTGTTATATATGTATACAATTGTAGGATTTATTTTGTATTACTTTTGTATGTATATTTTGATGTTATAAAACGATTCATTTTGCAAACCAAGACAGTTATGGATCGTTCCGCTTTATTCCATAACTGAACTTTCCTTTTATATGGAAAAAGTTTCCCTTTTAGGTTTGTTCCATTTTGTGTTATGTATCAAAATTTATGAGCAGGGATTGTGTTTTCTTTATATTGTTGTGACATCCTTGTTTCTGTCGAAAAAATAAATTTTTATTTTACTCTGATTTAATCATGTATTATTTATTCGCGATGGGAATTGGGATGTTATAATAGTAGTATCAAAGCAGGTCGGTCCGTCCGGCCAAGTTGTTGAGTCAGTTGGTGTGACAGTTGAATACTGTCGATGTTGTTTGTTCCTTAGTATGTGATATGTGTGTGAAACACTGTCAGTGCTTTCTAGTTTTCTAATCTTTTGTCTTCAGGTGTGAGAATGAGATAAGTGGGGGAGAAGCTGGTGCTTCTCCAAGTTGCTTCAGTTGTGTGCTGTTGGTTGCAAGATTGTAAGTGTTGTTTGAACAGTGTTGTTTCAGATTTCGGAGGGGATGCGGAGGTAAGGTTTATGTCAACTAAGGATTTGTGCCTTAGGTAGTTTTGTGCACAAGATGCAAGAAATGCTATTATAGTTTGGTAATGACAGTTTATGCCCCATAATGATTGCCGGTTGTCTATTGACAAATTGAGGTACTGATCACCCTTAATCTCTTGTTAATAGTAGACGGAATTATGTTGGATGGAATAGACGTGTCTTTCCGGCTTTGATAGTGTGTGCAATGAATGGTTTGGAATTAAGAAAGTGATTACGAATTGTTTTGTTGAGTCGATGAAGATTTTTATATCTGAAGGTGAGGCAGATTTGAGGTTTTTGTATGTTGGTCAAGTTGGAATGTCTCTGAGGGAGAATGTTTGGGTATTTCTAATGGTTGTTCTCGGAGAGTAGAGTGTGAACTTAAATTGGACGAAGGCGAATAGTTGGGGTTTATATCTGCTAAGTAAGTAGAAGAACTTTTAGGGAGTGAAACTCAGATTGTAAGAGCGGTTGGAAGATTTATTGGAAAAGGGATTTGCGAGACCAAGTGTGTCGTCTTAGAGAGCTCCAGCTGTGTTAGTAACAAAAGGGATGGATGATTGAACGGAATAACAAGCATGATGTGTTTAATGGTATTGAGACTACGGAAAGTAAAACTTAGAGTTCTGGTGAGGGTTGGAGTCCTTGGAGTTTTAGAGCATTAATGGAATTTGGACTGTTAAGAGAAGAAATTGTGTGTGGGTTACTGACAGTTGAATAAGGTGACGATTAAGAACAAGTGTCCACTTTCAAGAATAGATGACTGGAATGGTTTGGTTGAGTTTGAGTGAAATTACAATTGTTTGGAATGTTTGATAAGAGTGGTGAATTATGTGAGTTAAGGCTTTGATCGATTTAATGTGACTGGTTATGTTTGTTATCATCGGGATAGGCTGTTATTTACTTGGTTAAGCTTGTATGTGAGTAACCAGTTACACAGTGAAATTTTTTTGCAAAAGCTTTAAGGATTATATCTTTTGGAATTTGGTTGGGCATTACAACATACAGTGATGTTATTTGGTGTTAGTAATGCGTCTGTAATGTTTGTGGAGTAGAGGAATCATATCTTCCATATTTATTTGGATAAGTTCGTAATGGTTTTGATGGAGGGTATTCAGATCTGTTATAAACTAAGAGGAAGAACAGATAGAGTGTTTGAGATTTGAATTACAAGTGTTGAAAAGAGATGAAGTTTTATGCTAAGTTATTCAAGTGAGAATTTTGGTGGAAAAGGTTAGTTTTCTTGGATATGTTATTTCCGATGATAGTATGGTTATGGATCCATCGGAAGTAGATGCAGTTCTACATTGAGAGATTCCAACGTTGGTTAAGGAGATTAGAAACTTTTGGGCTTAGTTGGTTGTTACTGCAGGCTAGGGAAGATTTTGCTAAGTTTGTACTTCTGGTATCTCAGTTGACTTGCAAAGGGTGAGTCGTTTGTTTTGGATGTTCATTGTGAGGAAAGTTTGAGAGGGTTAAAGTAGAGTTTGTCTATGGCTTCAGTGTTGATTCTGTGTGATCCTAATAAACCATTCGCGAGGTATTGTGATGTGTCTTTGATGAGTTAGTTAGTGTGTTAATGCAAGAGGGTAAAGTCGTGGCTTATGCTTTACGACAATTGAGGATTCATAAAAGGGTATATACTATTCTGGATTTGGAATTGGTTGCGGTTGTATTGTGTTGGAATATTTGGAGGTATTATCTTTATGGTTCTAGATTCAAAGTGTTTAGTAATCACAATAGTTTAGAGTACTTGTTTGGTCTGAAGGAATAGAGTATGAGACAACGAGAATGGTTAGAATTTGTGACGAGTTATGAATTTGGCTTAGATTATCCTTCGGGAAAAGCTAAGGTTGTGCCTGAAGAGTTAGGTCAAAATTTTTTATGCATATGGCTGTTTTGTTGGTCAGGGAGTTGGGATTATTTGAGCAGTTTAGAGACTTGTGTCTGGTATGTGAGATAACACAGTAGAGTGTGAGGTTGGGTATATTAAAAGTGAACAGTGATTTTTGGTGAATATGAGGAAGAGTTAGACTTTGGACGTGAGATTGGTAGTTTGATGGTTACGGGTAATCAGAGTGCGCAGCGAAAGCGTGATGTGGCACATTTTGTATATGCGGGTGGGACTTGTAAGAGTTCATAAGTCGAACATTGGGAACATGTAGGAATGGTGAGACTATTGGACGTTTTAGAATGGAAGTGTTAAGTGAAAGGTTTAAATATTATTCATGGGCTACTATGTAGATGGACGTTTTGGTTGTATGTTCGATTAGTAAATCGTAGCATTGTTGTAAAATTGTTGTGTGACAAGGATATTGGTATTATGGTTGTGTAGAGGTTGTTGAAACGATGTTGTGTCGTGGAGCTGTATGTTCTTGTTGTGTTTCGGTTCAAGAGTGAACCTGTGCATTCGTAACTTGGGTATTCTTTGAGTCGTGAGTTGGTCGTCAAGTGCATTGTATGGCCATTGCATCTTGTCGTTGTCGTGTCATTGTTGTAGTTGCTGTTAGCAAGGTGGTTTGTCAGTTGTGTTATTCGTGGTGTGCCTTTGGTTGGCATGTTGGTTTGTTAGTCGGCTACGAGAGTCGTATCCGGAGTTGTTCGTATCGGTTATATTTTCGAGGACGAAAATTTCTAAGTGGGGGAGAGTTGTAACGCCCCAGTTTTTGTTAGATTTATTCAATCAAGTCGATTTAATTATTTTTATTATTATATTATTTTATTCTTGAATTTTATTTGGCAATATATTATTTTTCATCATTATTATGTTTTATCGCGTTTTGAGAGCGTTTGTGAGATATTTGAGAGTAGGGGTATTTTGGTCTTTATGTTGGGTTAGTTTTCATAAAATAGAAAGTGGAGAGAAAAAGAGAGAAAATAGAAAGAAGGAAAAAGAGAAGAGAGAAAGGAAGAGAAGGGAAAAAGGGGAGAAAGAGGAAAATCGAGGAAACCTCCATTTCAAGCGCGATTAATCGGGTAAGGGTGAGAAGTTTCAATTATATCTTGCTTGTGTATGTATATGTGTTGTTTGTGTAATTGTCTTGGTTATTTTCACAACTTTTTCTCATTGATAAATTGATGAATAATTGATAGAAATCGACGATTTCGCGGGTGAAACTCGATATAAACTGCATAGAATACTTGTTGATTATGTTGGAACATATTTGGGTTGATATATTGTGAATTGGAAGTGTTTAGATGAGATTTGGAGAGGAAATTGGATGATTTTCGCAGGAAAAAATTCTGCAGGAAAAATTCTGGGTTTCTCTGCCCATACGCGTAACACGCAGGGAAATACGCGTATTGGTTTGGGCAATACACATATGGCAAGGGGAATTTTGGGCATTACGCGTATGGAAATTCATTTTTCACGGCCTTCTGCTGATTTGCGTAATGGTACGCGTACTTGGCAAGGTATTACGCGTAACGTGTGAGGCATTACGCGTATGGAGCTTTTAGTGGGATTTTTGGGAAGAATTTGGTCTCTGCCCATACGCGTATCAAGTTGGGCAATACGCGTATGGAATGGGCGAGTGAACTGGCCAATACGCGTATGGCTCAGGGCAATACACGTATGACTAGAGAGGGTGCTGAATTTTGCCATTTCGCGATTCCTTTTCTTTTTAATTCCATAACTTGTGTTCCGATTATCCGTTTTGAACATTCTTGGTATTGTTGGAAAGCTATTGAAATACTCTTTCTTATTAAAATGGTTTTGAGAGTTGTGGCCAATTTAATTATGTCGGGAATTTAGAAATGTGTCATTTTGTCGACTTTTACCGTTTTAATTGTGTGTATTTGATGTGTTATCATGCAATGTGCTTTTGATATGTATCATATGACTTGTGTGATGTTATATGATGTGAATGCATGTGATGACATGTTGTGATGATGGTTTGTGGCCTAAGGGAAAGTAAATGCAATGTGTTGTGTTTGGTTGTAAATGCATGATCATGGTTGCATATATGTGTGCATTTGAATGTCATGAGTCATTGTATGCCAATCATCATGATATGCATTCTTGTGATGTCGTGTGCCCTAGTGGGTGTGAGCGACGAAATGATTCCTGAGGGGATCCGCTATAACATCGTGAGCCTTATACCGAGAGGGCCTAAAGCGATGATTATAGACGATCGTGAGCCTTATACAAAGAGGACCTAAAGCGATCGGGTCGTGAGCCTTATACCGAGAGGACCTAAAGTGATCAATAAACGTCATGAGCCTTATACGAAGATGACCTAAAGCGACGGGGAACATCATTTGCCCGACGGGGAGTTACACTAAGTAACAAGTGATGATTCCAATAGTTCCTGAGTGAACTGATGATGAGATTGATGGATGGATGGTACCGCATATGCATTTGCATGGAGTCGTTGTGTCGGTCTCTTTGCATTTGCATAAATCATGAATGGATTGATTGTGTGTGGAAAATCATGAATGGATTGATTATGTGTGGGAAATTGTGAATTGATTGAGTATGTGTTGAGATTTATGTTTGAATTGGTGAATTGGTGTGCATATGTGATAAATGCATTGGTTGTGGATAATATGTTTTATGCATAGACATATGCTATGTGAGGTGGTGGTGTGTTTCCATATGTTATAATTTTGATATGCATTATGTGTGAAATGTTATGTATCTGTGGCATGCTATATGTATTAATATGTGATGCTTGTGGTGAGAATAGCTATGTGTGTGAATTTATATGTGTTGCATATTATTATGCAATCTTGATTTAGTTGTTATTTCTCACCCTTCTGCTATGGTTTGCTGCTCTAGGAGGCAATTGCAGATTAGTAGTCTTGGAGGCTTTTGTGAAGATCAGTTCTCCATCCGTTTGTCAGTCTGTCTGCTCTGATACGTAACACGGGAGTCGGGGATCGCTTTTGTTATATATGTATACAATTGTAGGATCTATTTTTTATTACTATGGTATGTATATTTTTATTTTATAAAACGATTCATTTTGCCAACCAAGATAGTTATGGATCTTTCCGCTTTATTCCATAACTGAACTTTCCTTTTATATGGAAAAAGTTTCTCTTTTAGGTTTGTTCCATTTTGTGTTATGTATCAAAATTTATGAGCAGGGATTGTGTTTTCTTTATATTGTTGTGACATCCTTGTTTCTGTCGGAAAAATAAATTTTTATTTTACTCTGATTTAATCATGTATTATTTATTCGCGATGGGAATTGGGATGTTATAGTTCGCTTGCAGGAACATGCTGTATACCTGGATGCACTTGGCACCCTTGACATCCTTTAGCAAATTCGATACAATCTTTCAACATGGTAGGCCAATACATGCCCTGTCGAAACAAAAGCCATTTCATTTTGTTACCTACCTGATGTGCCCCACATGCCCCACCATGGACAGTCGAAAGGGATAGGTATGCCTCTGATTCACTAAGGCATTTAAGCAAGACTCATTCAGGGGCCTTTTTAAACAATTCATTACCCAAAAGAACATAACTTAAAGCTCGATATCTGATTTTTCGTTATGTGGATGCTGTTGGATTTTGCAAATATTCTACTATTGGCTTCCTCCAATCTTCGTCCGTCAAACTATCTACGGCTATGATTTCAAAATTTTCCTTATCAGCGTACCCTAGCTTTGTAGCTTCCAAATCTGATGAGGATAATCTGGTTGACACAACTCTACCTCTGACTTCGATTGCGTCTTGTAACTTTTCTTTTGAATTTTTGTACCCATAAGCAATTTGAGCCAAATCATTGGCTACATGGTTCTCTAATCGAGGTATGTGTCGAACACTCACCATCTCGAATTTTTTCAGTAATCTATTGACTATTACAAAGTACATGATGAGATTTTTTTTCACACATTTGTACTCCCTTGTAACCTGTTTGATGACTAACTCTGAGTCTCCCATTATTTCGACTCGAGTTGCCCCCAATTCCAACAAAATTTCAAGTTCGGCTATTAAGGCTTCATATTCAGCCTCGTTATTCGAGCAGAGACCTTCGACTTTGTATTTGAATTTTGTTTGGATTTTATTAGGAGAAATAATCAAGACTCCTACACCTGTGCCATCTTTATGACTAGAACCGCAGAAATATAATTTCCATGGTTCTAGTTCAAGATAATTCGACACATTCTCGCTTATAGAGTGGTCGATAATAAAGTCTGCTACCACTTGTCCCTTAACGGCCTATAAAGGTCTATACGTTAGGGGGTATTCAGTTAATGCCAATGCCCACTTACCAATTCGACTATGCAAAATAGGTTTAGATAACATATGCTTAATGATATCGAAATGAGACAAAACATAAACATCAACTGGCTTTATATAGTGCTTTAATTTTGTACAAGAGAAATACAAGCTTAAACACAATTTCTCAACCATGCTATACCTAGTTTCTGCATCATTCAAAACCCTACTAAGGTAATAAATGGCTCTTTTGACACCATTTTCATCCTCTTGAGCCAACGTGCTTCCTAAGGTTTTGTCCGACGCAGATATGTACAATCACATGCTCCTACTTCTACAAGGTGGTGCTAGGATTGGAGGATGACTCAAATACTCTTTGATTCTGTCAAAAGCTTCCTGTTGAGCTTGCCCCCATTCGAATCCCTCCTTGTTTAGTCAGAGTAGAGGTGAAAAAGCTTGAGTCTTCCCGCTGAGATTTGAGATAAATCTTCTCAAGAAATTGATCTTTCCCAACAGCGACTGCAGTTCCTTCTTTGTCGATGGGGTTTTCGCCTCCATAATGGCCTTGGTCTTATTTTGATTTATCTCGATTCCCTTTTTGTGGACCACAAAACCTAAGAAATCTCCCGCCTGCACACAAAAAGCGCATTTGAGATGATTCATTTTGAGACCATTCCTTCACATCCTTTCGAATGACTGTCGAAGATGGTCAATAAGATTCTTCCCTGAAACAGACTTTACAACAATATCGTCAATGTAAATCTGCATAAAAGTTTCTATGAAATCATGGAAGATTGTATTCATTGCTCTTTGATATGTTGCCCCAGCATTTTTTAGGACAAAAGGCATAACTACCCATTCGTAAGTGCCTAAGGCCCCAGGGCATCAAAACGCCGTCTTAGGGACATCATCTTCAGCAATAAATATTTGGTTATACCCAGAATACCCGTCAAGCATGCTAAGGTATTCATGGCCAGCGGCAGAGTCGACTAGCATTTCCGCCATCGACATTGAGTATTCGTCCTTTGGGGTTGCAGCATTCAGATCTCTAAAGTCTATGCAAACCCTCAAAGTACCATTCTTTTTTATAACAGGCACAATGCTTGCAAGCCATTCTACATACCTAGTCGTTCAAATAAATCTGCAACAAAGGAGCCTTTCGACTTCCTCCTTGATCTTCGAGAGAATTGCTGGTGCAAACCGCCTGGGACTTTGCTTGATCGGCTTCTTTCCAGACTTGATTGGCAGCTTTAGTTCGACCAGCTCTCTGCTCAAACCAGGCATCTCATCGTAATCCCACGCGAAACAGTCTTTGAACTCCTTCATCAATTGGATTACTTCGACTCTGAGTTGTGGACTAATGTTGACACTGATGTAAGTAAGCCTTTTCACTTCCCCTTCTCCCAAGTCGATTTCTTCAAGTGGATCTTGCCCTAGCATTTTGATATTGGTTGCCAACAGATCCTTCTCGAAACCCAAAGGCTCATCATCATAGATGGTGTCGAGCCTTTGTTCCTCATCGCAAACTTGATTAGGTGGTTCTGGATCGAAGTCCTTACCAGAACCTTCTTTGTGTGAGTCATTGTTGGCCTTGTCAGCCATGTTTTTAACTTCAGCCTCTAAGACCGCTTGTAATTTATTTTCGGCTATATAAGCCGAAATCTTTTTTAGCACTTCGAGTTCAGACATCATCACTGAATTCGCTTCCCTAACCTGTTGGGGTTATTCTAGGCACAGAGGAAGGGTATGCAAAGTCATCCTCACCCACAATCTCTCTATCCCATCTAAAACCATTGACGGGATCCAGATGCAATGAGCAGTATGCTTCATCGTTTGGGGTAAAAGCAAAATCAGCTGGATTGCATGGAGCAATATTGGCTAAATGCTTATCGAACTGGTGCCAGTCGAGATGGTTAATTAGAGCCTTGAAATATCCTTGATCGGCCTCAATATTCTCAACGATGCCATCTGGCCTCCATATTGTAATCCTCTGATGCATAGAGGATGGTACAGCTCCAATTCCATGTATCCACTCTCGTCCCAACAGCAAATTATAGTTTACGTTTGTTTCGACCACCATAAAAACTGTAGGCCTCATAACCGTCCCAACCGTCAGATCAACCTGTATAACACCAAGAGTGGTGCCAATTTTTCCTTCATAATTCGACATAACCATGTTGTGTGGTTTAGTGTCTGTATCGAATTTTCCAATCTTTCTCAACATAAAGTGCGACATCAAATTCACTGTAGCGCCGAAGTCAACCAAAATTTTATTCACCGAATCATTTTCAACTTTTCTAGTAATGAATAAAGACTTCAGATGGCTCTTCATTGCCTCATCTGGCAGTTCAAAGAATGCATCTTGCTCTTCGACACAACCCTTGTTCATTACACAGTAGCACACTGGTTTGTGTGCCACCTTTTCAGCTTCTGTATAGGCATCGGCCTCTTCGACCTCCGTGATTTGATCAAATTCTCTAAGCAAAACTGATACCACATTCACAATGATGTCCAATGAGGCCTCTGAATCAGAATCGAAGTTATCCGTCATCATCTCGTCTTCCGCTATGGCCCGATCATGTTTCTCTCTGCCTCCGTCTTGGTTTTTGAACAATTTCTGCCCTACTGGCAACTTTTCGACAATTTATGTCTTCTCCTTTCCATTGCTCTTGGCAGGTATATTTGTACTTGATTCCGCCTTATCTTTCGACTCAGCTTCCCTTCGGGCTTTCCTTCTTTGCTGCTCCCTCCTCCATTGCGACCTAGACATAGGATTTTTACCCTTATAATTCTCCGAAATGCGGGCCGATTTGTTGGAGGATTGAAATTCCTTATGATAGGTAATTGAAGAACCCCTGTTGATGTCGAAATAATTCCACTTTTGCTGCCCATTCGGCCTATTCTGCCCATCTCCACCATATTGATTTCCATTTTGACATCTTCAGTGATGTCAAGCTTACACAATTCCATCTGTAGGCTGTCAGCAGCCTTATCCATCTGAACGAAACCGTCAGCAGTTTCTTTTGTTACCATCATCCACTGGGAATCCTGAGTAACTCCTTCATCGGCGCCTTCAATGACCCCTATGCCAACACCGTCAGTAGTGTTGTTAGTGAAGCTTTCAACAACCCCGATAGCAAAACTCATTATGAATTCTTGGTCGAGATTTTCAGTAATCCTGACCTTGACTGCGTCATTGTTGAAATCATCGGTGATTTTGACCAAATTGACATCGTTGTTGAGGCCTTCAGCAACCTCGACCATATTAATCTCCGTTGGCTCTGCATAATGAGCATCAGCCACTGGTAGGGGATCTGAATCAATCTTCATTTGGTTTTTGGACTTCTCCCTGAATTTTAGCCTTCCTTCTTGGATTGCATTTTGAACAAGATCCCTGAAAAGAAAACATTGAGAAGTCTTATGGCCCAAGAAATTATGATATTTACAAAATCCTCTTTTTTTCCTTTGTTCTAAAGGAGGCATTTTAACACCAGGGGCACTATCATTTGACCGTCCTTAACTAACAAATAAAAAATTTCGTCACATTTACTAACGTCAAAAGTATAAGTTTTCTTGGGGAATTTGTCATTTTTTCTGGTTCGACAGGATTTTTCTCATTCGAAGGGGCCAACAACTTACAAGAATAAGGTGGGCCTTATTTCAATTCAGCCAGAGCGATCCCGCCTTTGTCGAAACTTACTGGCTCATTATAATATTTTTCATCTTTGTAATTAACTTCGACGTAGGCCACCCTTTTATTCTTATTTTCCCTAGCCTTTTCTTCTTTTAGGCATTCTAGTTGTCGAACTCTATCAGCCAATTGAGCCATATCTCTTAGATATTGAGTATCTAATTTCTTTCTAATGGAATAATCAAGGCCTCCAGCGGCCATTTCGACTAACTCATGCTCTGGCACTTGTGTAAAACATCTAGCCTTGAGCAGTCGGAATCTATTCATGTAGTCATCTATCGGTTTAGTGAATTTTCGTTTTATACTAGCCAACTATTTCAAACTAATCTTCGTTTGTCCTATATAGAACTGCTCATGAAACAGCCGTTCCAACTGTGTCCAATTGTGGATTAAATTAGGTTGCAAAGTTGTAAACCACGTGAAGGCATTCTTCGTCAGAGAACTTGGGAAGTATTTTATCCTAAGATTCTCATTATTCGCGATTTCTCCAGCCTCTATCACATATCTGGCCACGTGTTCGACAGTGGACACATTGGTATCCCCAGAAAACTTAGTGAACTTAGGGACTTTCGTTCTAAGGGGTAACTCCAACTAGAGAATATATTCTGACAATGGAGATGTATAATTTGGCCTACACAGGCCAAACTTTACCCCATTTTGGACCATAATCCTTTTGACCATGGCTGCCAAATTGTTATCTGCTGCCACCTTATTACGTCGAACTTGTTGTACAACGTTGTCGGCATCCTGATTCCTATTCACCAAAACCACCCTTGGTTGTTCTCCTACAGGAATTTGTGGTTGAATCCTAAGGGATTCGACTATTCTGTGGTTTGGTGCATTCGCCTGAAGTATATTTCCTGGATTTTGTTGGTTCTGGTTAATAGTAGGGTCCTTTTCGAACACCACCCCTTGTTTTCCTGCGATATACTCTCTCTGAGGGTGCCGAGGAGGGTTAGGCACACTAAAGAAATTTGAAAGGCACGTCATCTGCACAACCATTTGCTGATTTGTCTGGGTAGTATTTTGAATTAGAGGCAGAAAGATTTCTCCCATAGTTTAGGACATCATTTGGACCATTTGGTGGTTACTTTCGTCCATTTGCTGCCTTAAATAGGCTGCAGCGGTATTCGTCAAGCCTGGCATTTGGGTTGAATATCCTATTCCTAAAGATTGGTTATTTCGACCCATATTAATCCCAGATCCTGACCCTTGTAAAGGTGATGTCATCGCGGGTTCAGAATATACTGGGGGCGTTTTGTAAATTTACCATCATCGAAGTTGGCATCCTATAAGGCTGTTCTCGATCATTTAAAGGCATCAAAAAACCCGGTGGCAGAAAATGTCGATATGTAGACGTTCCTATTGGTGGGGGAGTCACTGGGGGTCCCCATGGCCCAATATAAGTTAAAATTGGCTCAGTATGGGCAATCGAATGTGTTGGTGTCGAACTTGCCATAGATGGTATAGTTTCAGATACGGACGCAAGAACCGTGGGTCCTCCAGTCAAAGACCCTGGGATTGGTTCTGCATTGACACCCGACATAGTTTGAGGATTCGAACTATTTGGCTGATTAGTATTTGCCATTTTCCTCATATACTTTCTTTTTGGTCTATCTTCATTTGCGGTGGCTACTTTTCCACTTCTTAATAACATACAACGAAGTACTCGACACTGGAAAGATAATCAAAAATACGGAATTATAAGTTTCTTTTCAAAAACACAAGGAATTCGTGTAGCACTGTCCCACTGGGCGTGCCAATTTTTTTACTGGGAAAAATAGTAAACAACCTCTGGTCTATCAACTTTATGTAAAAGTGAGTAACTTACAGGATCGACCAAACTAAATCCTAGGACATGTGCTAATTGTTTTTCTGTGTAGTTTCTGGAAAATTTCAAGAACACTCCGACAACGTTCATAAGTAAAAAGGGTCTACTTCAAGAAATATAAAGTAACTAAAATGCAAAAGGGATTTAAGTCGAAAAGACTGGTAAAATGCAGAAGTTAACTTGCATGAATAAAAAGTGACTTTAATGAAAGAAACTTATTAAATTGCATTGAATTGTAAAAGTGGTGTTACATCAACATACATTCTCACACGCTCTTTTCTCTACACTGGTACTTTGAGCACACTGAGTTTTTGTATACAATTGAACACACACAAATCTAATGCTAAGACTTGCTATTTATAATGGTTAAAAATAGCTACCCATTAACGGGCTATTAATCAGGGTGAAACACATGGCGTCATGCATGTCTTCGCTTCTTGGATGAACGCCACATGTCTTCCTTCAGAAACGGATAAGAACAACCGTTCCCTCTTTTTTTTTTTTGAATTTAAATAGTTGCGTCGAATACCCTCAGTAGTACTTCCGTCGAACAATATCTTCTAAGTTTGGAAATATTCCTATGTTTTTAAACCCTCTATTCTCTGCGTAACGATACCTTTCGACTAGACTTTCTGATAACGACATTTCTGTCGAAGTCTCATAGAACTTCAGAAATCCTATCTCTTAGAAAAACTCTTAATCCACTATCAGGCGTCGAAATTAGGAGCTAACAGGTGGGCCTTTTGTTCTACTTCTTTCCATTACTGACCATCAGAATGGACATCCCTTTTGACTTCAGATTCTGCTCAGCAGTTCTTAACATGCTTAGCAGCTCTGGAAGGCTTTTATCCAAATCATTCATGTTGAAGTTCAGGACAAATTGACTGAAGCTCTCTGGCAACGATTGCAGGATCAAATCAGTCGCAAACTCCTTCTTTAGGGGAAATCCCAATCTTTCAAAGTTCTCCACATACCCAATCATCTTGAGTACATGGGGACCTACTAAGGCTCCCTCAGTTAGCTTGCCTTGAAAAAGGGCTTTTGAAACTTCAAATCTCTCATGCCTTGCTTGCTCTTGATAGAGCATCTCCAGGTGTTTGATCACATCGAATACTGTCATGTTTTCATGTTGCTTTTGCAGTTCGAAATTCATGGTAGCTAGCATGAGGCAAGCAGTTTCATTCGCATCATCGACATGCTTCTTATAAGCATCTCTTTTAGCCTTAAGAGAAGAACTAGGAAACTCTTCTTCAGGAACTGGTGTCTCTAAGACATACAATGTTTTATCATGTTTGAGGGCAATCCTCAGGTTTCAGTGCCAATCCAGAAAATTTGTCCCAGACAATTTTTTCTTATCAAGGATTGATTGCAAAATGTTGTTAGAGGTGTTTGTTTTCAAGGTAATCTACATAAAAATATTTGAAATTATAAGTATCAATTATAACCAACATATTCAATTAAATATGCTTCCACTATTTTACTCAAACCAAATGAACCTCACCATTTGATTCGGAAAATCCCATTGGAAGATTTTCTAGTGGATCGAGATCCATATTTCACTTTGTTTTAAGTCAGCGTTAGGACGATTACACAAAACTCAATTATCTAGGTAGGAACTCCTTCCAATTGTATCTAATACAATTCTCAAATATTTTCAGTTGGGTGAATAACTCCTTATTCTAATCCATCATATGGATCATTCCCAACTCTTGCTTCTAAACGTATATAATTTTATTATAATTTGTTTAGTTAAGTTTGACCCATTGTTTTAGAAATTCGATATTAAATTTATCCCATCGCACCTTACCAATATAGAACATGCACCTCGCGTTAGGCGAAACCTACATTATTCGATACTAGTCTTGATGAGTTCTAAAACTTGGAAAGAATAAACTTAATATTCAATTTTGAGGGAATTTTTTAATTAGTTTGATCTCACCGGCTTATTTATCATATAAATCATTTCTCACATGCATCAACATACATTCACATGCATCAACATACATACAAAATGAAACAGTTATGGCCCTTAGTGCAATTGTTCTCCTAAGCCAATGAGAGAACCTAAGCTAAGCCTAAAAACGATCTACGCTTCTCCAAACAAGATCTCCAAGGTTGTCCTCGTTTGATCTTGTATTCTTCTCTTTCTTCATAACATTACATTACATCAAAGAATACTAGTTTTACATACGAGGGAGTGAGATGAGAAAAGAAGTTACAGCAAGAGATTAAAAGAGAGGCATGACATGCAGGTCGTATTTTAAAATCCCAAAACAAAATAAAGAAAAACTAAGGCCATAACTGATCACCACAAGAGAACAATAACAAACACATTATTATTATTATTATTATTATTATTATTATTATTATTATTATTAATTTAAATCCTATTAATTAAAAAAATCAAATTAAATTTTGGCGAATGATCACACTACGCAGAGATAACTGGGAGTTCCATCATATCGGCGTCGTTTTTTGCCTCAACACTTGACACTTTCCATAAACATTAAAGCATAACTTTTGTGCCATCGCAACCCTAATTGCATACCTCTTTGACAGCACAACCCTTGTACCATCATAAATCCTAATGCAACAATTTCATACCGTCAAAACACCATGATCGAAAATTCAGTATGATTGATCGACATGCCATTGCTTCACCATACTAATGTCGGATTCCGAAGCAAATGAACATGAATCGCTCAAAGGAATAACAATCATTACATGATTGAATGGAAGAAATAGAAACAGTATATCCAATATACCATCTTTGCATCAGAGATACTTATATCACATATAAAAATTTGATCGATCGTATTTGTGTAACTTAAGGATGATCGATATATTGCTGCTTCACCATACTAATGTCGGATTCCGAAGCATAGTCAATATAGACCATCCAAATCATACACAACCTGATGCTAAAATTCAATTACTCTATAATCAATTTATTCTGTGTTTTAACCGAATTAAAATATAAAGACAGAAAATAAAAATTTATCAGATGCATGGTTTTGTAAGTGGTTCTGATACCACTGAAGGGAAATCGCGGTCCAAAACGCAACGAAAAATAAAAAAATTTCCCTTTAGTGATCCTTACGAATGGTCATGATCAGTGATAGAACGGTTACCTCTTGTGGCGATAACCTTTGATCCTGAATCGAATGAGTGATCACGAGCGATGTGTGATGAACAACGCCTCTACTCAGTCCACACGAACAGATTCCTTCAGTCTCAGTGCTAGTTGCTACGATTGAAGGTTTTGAGTGAGAGATAAAAAGAGAGAAATACGGCCAAGGTTTCACCAACTGAATTTCATTAAGTTCAGAAAGCTTCTACACAAAGGTTGTATTTATAGAACCACTTGTGTGGGCTGCAAGCTAAAAAGCCCAACTTAAGTGCACCATATAATAATAATAATAATAATAATAATAATAATATTATTATTATTATAATAACCATTATTATAATAAGTATATTTTATTATTATTATTATTATATTTAATAACTATAATAATAATAATAATAATAATAATAATAATAATAATAATAATAATAATAATAATAATAATAATAATAATAACTCTTATAATTATATGGGTTAATGAAGTTTTTGGTCATCCTAAATATCTCATATTTAACTTTTAGTCCCTCTTAAAATTTCCTTCAAAGAATGGTCCTCATAAAATTTTTAATTTTAACTTTTGGTCCCTCCTGCCCAAATCGTCGCTAAAACCGTTGCTAAAACTAGTTAAAACCGTTGCTAATTCTGTCTCTAAGTTGTAAAAACCGTCGCTAATTGTCAGGAGGGACCAAAAGTTAAAATTAAAAATTTTATGAGGACCATTCTTTGAAGGAAATTTTTGAAAGAACTAAAAGTGAAATTGAGATATTTATGAGGACCAAAAACTTAATTAACCCTAATTATATTATACGATGTTCCATATTTCACTTAAGTACACCGTACCTTACGGCGTTCCATAATTCTCTCAAGTACATTGTACCTTATAATGTTCCTTATTTATTCTATCTCTCATCAATCTGTCCTTATGTGTGTGACCCTGTAGGTTCTCGTGACGTTTACAATTATATTAAATCATATATTTAATATAATAAACAGTGAGCGGTATCTATCAACACATCAGTGCTACCCAAGTCACAAAAATGTAATGTGATACGACAAAACCTTTTGTGATAGTACTTGTGTGTACAATTACCTTTTTGTCATTATGTCTATATTAAACATAAGGCATATACTGTGTCATCCTTGTCCAGTTCAATATTGGGCCCTTAGACATTTATCCTGTTATGCAGGATGGGCAGATTCCATCTAGGTCAATCATGTCCCTCAGCATGCTTTGTGGAGTACCCATCAACTGTCTTTATGGTTATCCAATTACGGACAATGTTAGATCAGTAATAAAGTACTTGACTTTACATCTAGGGTCCATAGTGGTTTCAGGTCGAAGGGTGGTATACACCACTATCACCATGAGAGTAACTTGTGACACTTTGTATAATATTCTATGTAGTACTCTTATAACGGGTCAATCCAGTATAAATATTACTCCTAATATTCATAACTATGTTAAGACTTGATAACTCCTTATCCATGATCCATGAGATGTGATCATCAGTCTATTTACATAATAGTCTTAATGCTTTAAGGTTATCTCACTTCACAGTAAAGCTCAACTACGAATACTTTAAGAATAGTGTCCTTATGTTTAATGGGATCTCATGATTAAGTCACACTTAATATTTTATTAAACGAACTAGCTATTCTAGGGACTTTATTGTTCTGGAAAAATAACCATAATAAAGAAATACCTTTTATAAATAATAAGTAATTCAATACAAGTACCAAAAGTATTGGCCTCTAGGGCTTACACCAACAAGGATCTACTATGAATTAAATTCTAAGAGATCTCATATGAATCAAATTCAAGGAATTATAGTCAATGGAAAGGATCTCATATGTATCAAATTCAAAGGAATAATATTCAATGGAAAGGATCTCCTATGAATCCAATTCTAGGAATCAAAGTCAAAGGAAAGGATCTACTATGAATCAAATTCAAGGAATCATAGTCAATGGAAATGATCTACTATGAATCAAATTCTAAGAGATCTCCTATGAGTCCAATTCAAAGGTATCAAAGTCAATGAAAATGATCTACTATGAATCCAATTCTAGGAATCAAACTCAATGGAAAGGATCCTTTATGAATCAAATTATAAGAGATCACTTATGAATCAAATTAAAGGAATCATAATCAATGGAAATGATCTATTATGTATAAAATTCAAAGGAATCGTGGTCAATGGAAAGGATCTTCTATGAATCCGATTCTAGGAATGAAAGTCAACGGAAAGGATCTACTATGAGTTAAATACTAAAAGATCTCATATGAATCAAATTCAAGGACTCATAGTCAATGTAAAGGATTTACTATGAATCAAATTCTAAGAGACCTCCAATGACTCCAATTCAAAGGAATCAAAGTAAATGAGAAGGATCAACTATAAATCCAATTCGAGGAATCAAATTCAATGGAAAGGATCTACTATGAATAAAATTCTAAGAGATTGCCTATGAATCAAATTCAATGGAATCAAAGTTAATGGAAATGATCTCATATGAATCAAATTTAAAGGAATAAAAGTCAATGGAAAGGATCTACTATGAATCGAGTTCTAAGAGATCTCCTATGAATCAAATTCAAAGAATCATAGTCAATGGAAAGGATCTCCTATGTATCAAATTCAACAGAATCATAGTCAATGGAAAAGATCTCCTCTGAATCTAATTCTAAGAATCAAAGTCAAAGGAAAATATCTACTATGAATCAAGTTATAAAAGACATCCTATGAATCAAATTCAAGGAATGATAGTCAATGGAAAGGATCTACTATTAGTCAAATTCTAAGAGATCTCCTATGAGTCCAATTCAAAGGAATCAAACTCAATGAAAAGGATTTACTATGAATCCAATTCTAGGAATCAAAGTCAATGGAAAGGATCTACTATGAATTAAATTATTAGAGATCTCCTATGAATCAAATTCAATGAATCATAGTCAATGGAAAGGATCTACTATGAATTAAATTCTAAGAGATCTCATATGATTCCAATTCAAACGAATCAAAGTCAATGAAAAGGATTTACTAAGAGTCCAATTCTAGGAATCAAAGTCAATATAAAGGAATTACTATGATTCAAATTCTAAGAGATCTCCTATGAATTAAATTCAAGGAATCATAATCAAAGGAAAGGGTCTCCTCAAATTAAAAGGAATCATAGTCACTGGAAATGATCTCCTAGGAATCCAATTCTAGGAATCAAAGTCAATGGAAAGGATCTACTATAAATCAATTTCTAAGAAATCTCCTATGAATTAAATCAAAGGCATAATAGTTAATGGAAAGGATCTGCTATGAATCAAATTCTAAGAGATCTCACATGAATCAAATTCAAAGGAATCAAAGTCAATGGAAATGATCTCCTATGAATCAAATCCAAAGGAATCAAAGTCAATGGAAAGAATCTACTATGAATCAAATTCTATGAGATAGCCTATGAATCAAATTCAAAGAATCATAGTGAATGGAAATAATCTTCTATGTATCAAATTCAAAGGAACCATAGTCAATGGAAAGGATATCCTATGAATCCAATTCTAGGAATCAAAGTCAATGGAAAGGATCTACTATGAATCAAATTCTAAGAGATCTCTTATGAATGAAATTCAAGGAATCATAGTCAATGGAAAGGATCTACTATGAATCAACTTCCTGGAGATCTTCTGTGAGTCCAATTCAAAGGAATCGAAGTCAATGAAAAGGATCTACTATGAATCCAATTTTAGGAATCAAATCCAATGGAAAGGATCTACTATGAATCAAATTTATTGGAATCAAATTCATTAAGTATAGATTTAAATTAAAAATATAGATTTAATTGTCCATTACTATGTATTAGTTGCTTTAGTGTTTAACCAAATGTTACATTCCAATTTTTATTAGTACAGTTTAAGATAATAATCTTTTTAATTAATACACGAACACATTAGTGAAATACTAATATTTTGAGAATACCATATTTATACAACCAACCTGTCTCATAATATTCCTTCACCTTATGAAGAGATGAATTTGAAAATACTGAAACAACTTTTTGAAAAATGTGGTTTGAAAATCAATGTAAAGGTTCTCTTTATCATATTAACTACATGAGTGGACCTTAACATTGATTTTTAAGGCCAAAATTTTCAACATTCTCATTTACTGCATCCCATTTTTCTAATTATGCTTTCTCATTTCAACAACAATCGATAACAATTTTCTAGAGATTCAAGTAATCATTTTATTAACATCAGTTTCTAATACACTTCAATTCCATATCACCCGAACACAACTTCAACTAAGACCTCCATTGAGTTCACCAGTTCTCCTTACATCTCACTCTTGGTTTGAGCCTACCCTCAAGGCACCAGTTCCGACAACACTTCAGAGTCCTCGTGGTCGCTCAACCATGATTCTACCTACCACGTACATAGCATTAGGTTGATCAGGCCCAAAACTACATACAATGGTATTAAGGATCATGTCAGCAAGACACACTTATGAGGCAGTAATAAATTTACTTATGATGTTTCAAGGCTAGGTCGAGGATACAACCTACTATGATACAAACAGTAACGCCTGTCATACCCTAAATTTTAACCACAAGACTTCACATCATTGTGCAAATCATCACCATAATATGGATGTATTTTCATACCTCACCAATTCCTTCAGAGATTGTTGAGTATTCAACTCAAGCAAGGATTAGGGTTTTTGAGCCCTCTCAGAGCATCTAGGCAAATGATCAATCAAGAATTGACATGATCTTCAACTTGTACAACCTCTCAAACATCCATGAAGGATTATGAGGTCTCCCATATCAATAATCAAGCACAAAAATTCAATATTTCAAGTTGATCAAGTCTTAAGATCATCAGTGTCACCAAATTAGGATTTTGGTCGACCAAGGCCTCCAGAGAGAAATTTTCCTCTGGGCATGAGCCAATACTTAAAAAAATGATTCAAGAAGCTCAAAAGGACCTCATGAGTCCACTCATAAGTTCAAAATAGCCTCAGGAGATGCATTCACCAAAAATTAGGAATTAGGGTTTTCATGACCTAATTCACTCCAACGTTGACTTTTGGAGCAAGGCATGAGCCAAGGCCTCAAGAAATGCTTTAAGGACCTCACATAGCTCATATTGATCCACTCATAAGTTTATTTTGACACAAATAACTTGGTTCACAAGCAATGCAAAGATTCACATTCTTTTGAACCACAAATTAGGGTTTTTGGGAAAAAGTTAACCATACTTTTGACTTCTGACCAAGGTATGATCTCAAACCTTGGGACATGATTCAAGAAACTCTAAAACACTTATGGAATCCATCCATTAGTTTCAATTTAGCCCAAGGACTTGGTTTCATAAAGGATCATAAAGTTTAAAATTCATCTGATAAAAAGTCAACTGTGATCAAAACCAAGTTTGACTTTTGAGATTTTTTGACAAATATGGCTTCTTCAAGTCAAAAACAATGTTAACTTATGATTTGGACCATGATCAATCAATAAAAATCAAGAAAGATGAGGTTACTTGCAAAAAGGGCAACCTTGAGAAACTTGAAATTTCACCAAGTTATGGAAAAAATGATTTTTACCCAACTTTGCAAGGCCATAACTTGTGATCCAAGCAGCCAATTTCTTCCATCCAAAGCTCAAATGAAAGCTCTCATTACATACTACAAAAGTGTCCTACTGATCCATGGTCAAAAAAGTCTTGGATTTTGAGTTATGAAGTGATCAAAATCAAGAAAAGTTTGAAATGAATTCCAACACTTAGTGAAAATCTGCCTAAGTAAAATCAGTCAAAATATCAAAATGTGGAGGGATTTTTCACCATGATCCAAGATGAATCAAGTCCAATGGTGAACATCAAAGTTGAAGTACATAATCCCAGCTTTCCAAAGAGCCCAAGAGCATGAGATAAATCCACTTGAGCAAGGAGTTATAGAGGTTGCAAGACACCTTGCTGCAACTGTTTTGCAAGACAGTTTTGGTCATTTCTTGCTAGGCATGATTGTTTTGTCAAGTGCAATGATCATATAGCTACACTAATTCAATGTGATCAGAGTGACTCACAACAAACCTGCAGAATTAAGTAAAAGAATAAAGGGAAATCTCAAATTGGAATGATGAACTTTGTCACCTTATGCCTTGAATTCAAATGGAATTTATGTGCAATAGTGCCCATTCAAAGATTCCACTTATTTCAGTCAAGATGCTCACATAAACAACAATAAAAATGACTGAGGAATGTGGAATTGGTCAAAAGTTGGCTATGCTACTTGAGAGAGCTATTGTACCTTGCTTGAGAAGTAATGACATAAATCCAAAACCATTAAACCAAGCCCTTACCCTCCAATCTGAAGCTGTTCATCCAAGACAAAACCATTAACCTATAAATAGAGGTCACATTGCCTCATTCACATCACACCAAAACAACTACAATGTTTATTTTCTCACAAATCCTCCTTCTTGCCAAATTCAAAGTTCTCAAAGAGTGAAAACTTGGAATTCTCAAACCAGTCCATTTTCAATCAAACCAAGAATTCAAACACTTCACATAATCATTATAGAAGTGATCCATAACCTCAAAAAACTTTTGTAACATCAGAATCACTAAGTCATACTCCATTTGCTCAAAATACATCATAAGCTGCAGTTGGATTCAAGCTACTTAATCTAGGAGTTTCCAAGCCATTTCAAATACATAAACACCTTCCTTGAGGCCTAGGGGAGCTATCCAGATCATCATCTTGCATATGTAACACCTCCAAAGTAGAATCCGATTCCTTCTTACAGAGGTAAGCCTTGAACTTTCAAACTCCATGAATCATGTATCATAAATGTGTTTCCAAGTTACCAACATGTTTCTGGGTGTTCATAGATCATTAACCCTCAATCAAATACCATTTATCTTGCGTGTATGAGATTTCATATAATTCTTGCATTTTTTAGGGTTCATCTGATTATAACTTGATATCTCTTGCTACACTTAATTTAAACAAAATTAAAGGCCACCATCATGTTCCTTGTTAAAAAATACACAACTTTCGTTTTTACATTTTTCAAAATGATCAAGAAATGAGTGAGATAACACAGGTTTTGCAAAGTAGTTGAGGTTGGTCTGGCACGAGGTTGAAGATGAAGGCCATGGCGCCATTTTTCAAAATAAAAATGAAGTTTTACTATATATTATTTCACTTCCAATACAATACTTGAATTGGCATTGCGCCCTAGTGAAAACACTAGTATTTGTGAGTGAGCATGTCCAAGGTCTGGGGTTCGAATCCCCCTCGCCCCAGACCTTTTGGTTTTATTTTTCTAAACAATTTTCAAAAGGAAGTTTGCTATATTATTTTCATTTTCCATTCTCTATCAGCCAACGCACATGGCTCAGATGGTAAAGTTTTAAACTCTCCACCCTAAGGGCATGGGTTCAATCCTTGGGAGGGCCATCCTTTTTTTTATCACATATTTTCTTTACATTTTCTTTATAACTTCAAAAATTAATTTCTCTCTCATTTTTAATCTTTTTCAAATGATTTTTTAAACATAAATCCTTCACATATTTAAATATTTTATTACACAAAAAAAATAAAAAAATGCTCTTGTTTGATATATATTTGAATATTTTAAAGAATTTCCTTTTAATTGTTTCTTAAACATTTTAAATAAATTCTTTCTCTTGATTTTTCAAAACCAAACGGGTTTCAAACCATCATGTGAATAAAAACATCCATTTTCAAACATTAATCAAAGTTCATAACATGTTTATTAAATATATTTGATATTTTGTATCATTTTTATTTGATTTTCTTTGAAAAAAATGCATTTTTATTTAAAATTTGGGTTTTTCCTTGGTTTTAAATCTTCAAACTTTCTTTCAATAATTTTTGGGCCTCTAATAGAGTGTAAGACCCAACCTCTTTGTAAATAAATAATCTTAGGCCTTTGTCATAGTATAAGTCCCAGTACGATTTTCAAAATAACGATGCGTCCACTGTTTTTTTTCAAATGGGAAACTCCCTCAATACAGTCTGCCTCCTCTTGGGTTTTATTCAATAAGGAACAAAGAAAGGCATTATTCCTGGTGAAACTTTTCTTAAGACTGTCAAAACTTAGAAACATATAAAAGAAATTCATTTCCCCAGAGAGGATTAATTTTCGGTGAAACCTCTTTTGAATTTCTTCAAACCTTAGAATTGTTCAATAAAGAAAGGACTAATTCCCGGTGAAACCTTTCTTGAACTTTTCTTAGGCTTGGACCCACCAGGCTTCTTAGAATTTCCCCCACAACCTCTTCTTGGGCTTAGTACAAGGACCCACAGGCTTCCTAGAAGCATCCTAGCCTCCTCTTGGGCTTAGTACAAGGATCCACAGGCTTCCTAGAAGCATCCCAGCCTCCTCTTGGACTTAGTACAAGGATCCAAAGGTTTCTTAAAAGCATAGGATAAAATTCAGGCATCACTACTAGTTCAATCCTCAGGAAAGTCAAAAACTTTAAAACATCCAATCAGTTAAGGGTTGATCTTCATCTCTAAAACCCTCAACCTCCTCTTGGGCATCATAAAAAAATCTTTCTCCAACCAGAGTCTACCTCTTCTTAAGAGACTTGGATAGTCTTAACCTACTCTTGGGCTTCATTTAAGTAGACTAGGAAAGTCTCACCCTCATAGTCTCCTCTTGGGCTTAACACAAGAACCCTCAGGTTTCCTGAAAGCATAAATCTTAATCATCTTCACCAATACATCAATTCTCAGAAGAGTTAAAACCTCTAAGGTTTTCACAGTCATCTTTAAATCCCTCATGACTCCCAACAAGTTTTGACTTTCACCTTAAAAATCCCCAACCAGGGTCAGGTTACCATCAACAAATCCTCAAAAGAATCAGAGCCTCATGGCATCTGATAAAGCAACTCTTCTCAAATATCCAGCAAGAGTTAGTTTCCCTTTGGATTCCCCAACACAGTTTAGACCTTCTCCTAGATTTAAATAATCCTCAGCAAGAGTCAGCCTCCTCTTAGGCCTCATATAATAATTTTTCCTCCAATCAACCTTGGGCTTTATACAAGACAAATATCATACTCCCCAGTTGAGTCAGTCTCCTTTGAAACTACACTCAAACTCTTCAGCTTCATCATCTTGGGCTTCAAACAATATACTCAAATATAACATCTCCAGTGTAGTTAGTTTTCAATCTTTTTTAGTTTCAACATTGGGCTTTGATCAAGGCACACAATCCATCATCCCCATATATGAGATCATGAGTCCTCTCTGCAGGAGGATATCCCCTCTATACATCACATATCAAAACAAACAACCAAAACCTTTTTTTTAAGATAATTGATGTAAGTAGCACACTTGTTGATTCAAAATCCAAGCTGGAGTCCCTCCTTTATCATGGTTAAAATTTCTCTTTCATCTAACAGCTATTAGTGGCAAGCCTCTAGATTCTACACATCCAAGTCAATGTCCCTCTCTTAGCATGAAAGATTCATAAAGGAAAAAGTGGCATTGCTCTACACTGAGTTAAAGCTTCTTCCTTCATGACATCTCTCTTATAAAGGAAATTATGGCATTGTTGGATTCCACACATCCCAGTTAAAGTAATTTCTCTTATAACCAATTACCTGACATTTTGTGATGAATATGTGAGACATCTCCCTTTAGAGATAACAAATTCTCTCTCAGTCACTCTTTTAGCTTCAATCTTGGGCTTTTAACAAGACACGAATATTCTGATAACTTCAATCTTAGGCTTTAAACAAGACACCAAACAATTTTTTTCCTCCCATAGAATAGGAGGAACTACGATTGTTTTGATTTCCCAAATCTCTTTATGGGAATACGTAGGCATAAGATTGCGAAATCTTAACGAGCACACACAAATCAAAATCTTAGGTCTAGTACCTTCCCAAAAACAATAGAAACCCAAAAATAACAAAAACATTTTCTCGGTCCTCCCAAAGGAGAAACTTTCCCAATCAACAACAGATAGACTTAAGAAAGCATTTCAAATAGTAAAAAATATATGCAAACAAAGGTTCCTATAGATTACTATAGATACTCTAGGTGTCAATAGCTTCCCTTTGTATAACCAAACCCCGATCCCTGATCTCTTTGCATTTGTTAAAGAAAACACTTGCACAACAGAGTTAGTTTAAGATATCTTCGCCTTCCTTTTAAGCTTCATAGGATAAATACATAAATCAGAAAGTAGCACCAATAGCGGTTGTGGTCGCGTCACAAGAAAAAACCGACAGCTACAGAAAAATGGCGACTCTGCTGGGGAAATTCTGAATTAGATTTCCTAAGAGGTTCAGGCCTTGCATTTCATTTATTTTGCTATTTTTATCTTTTTGATTTCTCATTTTATATCATTTGTTGTTATATTATCTGTCTATTTGCTATACTTGTTAAAATTACCGTTATCTGGGAATTCGATTAATACGCATATGGCGAGTCCGAGAGCACATTAAGATAAGTTGTGGCATACTCATGAAAGCTTATAGGTAGTAAGTCTCGACCAAGCTAACTTGAAAGTCCGCCGAATCAATGGAGGTACCCTTTTGGAATTACTGATGTTGAACGAGCAAGTCGTGAAAGCATCACTTTTTCCTCTAGGCACCCTTGAAACTGAGGATTAGTAAACATTTAACCATTTGACCATTAGGTAGTGCAGTAACTATCAGGAATAGTTGATATGCAATACTACACTCAAAAGAGATTCATCTTGGGGATATTACATCTCTCATGAGTCAGTCGGTTTGCTGTTAATATTCTTGAGAGGGGTCAATGATTTTGGGAACCTTTGTTAGAACCCGTTCTACAAACAAAAATTAGTCCCTAGTACACACCTTGGGGATGGGTAGATCCATGACTCCATGCTCGTGACGATGAACCCATAAACCCATGTTTTCAAATGTTTTTGTTTGCTGCATTCATGCATCCATGCATTTCATTCATTAAAAAAAATTTAAACAAGAAAAAATCTTTTTCTAAAAGAACTAAAACAATTATTGCAAATAACAGAGGTCGTACAATGGATTTTGGTAGAAGAAAAAAGCACAAGTACACCTTCAAAGTTCCAACACTGGAAGACCTAAGGAAATTGGGAAGGATGATTACTAATCCCGAAGCATTCAGAGCTAAGCACGGAGGACTGTTGTCTCTTTTGAAGGTCAACATGGTAGAAGAAGTCATGTCTACATTGGTTCCGTTTTATGATCCAGTATACCACTGCTTCACATTTCCAGATTATCAGCTCACACTGACACTGGAAGAATACTCTCATCTGGTTGATTTACCTATCACTAACCAAGATCTATTTTCTGGACTGGAAGAATTTCCAAAAGATCAAGCCATTGCAAGAGCCACCTCTTTGGAAGAGTCAGATATCTGAACTCACATGACCACCAAGGGAGGAATATAGGGTTTACCAGCTAAATTCCTGATGGAGAAAGCCTTGTACTTTGCCAGTATAGGGAACGTAACTGCTTTCGAGGATGTCTTTTTGTTTTGCTCATATATGGGTTATTCCTCTTTCCTAACATTGACAACTTCGTCGATATTAATGCTTTTAAGATATTTTTAATTGCGAATCCATTCCCAACTTTGCTCGCAGATGCTTACCACTCTGTACATTTGAGGAATTTGTACAGTGGAGGGATGATCACATGCTGTGTACCATTACTCTACAAATGGTTTCTTTCCCACTTACCCAAGTCAGCTGGTTTTTGGGATCCCAAGAGTGGTATGCGATGGTCACAGAAGATTATGTCCCTTACCCATTCTGACATAGACTGGTACAATCAGATCTATGACGGAATAAAAATCATCGACAAATGTGGAAATTTTCCCAATGTACCCCTCATTGGTACTAAAGAAGGGATCAATTATCATCCAATTGTAGCTCGTCGTCAACTTGGATACCCAATGAAGAATGTACCACATAACATTTATCTGGAAGGTCTTTCTTCAAGGAAGGAGAAAATGACAGGGCATTAAAGAAAGAAATTGTGCATGCCTGGCAACATGTTCATAGGAAGGAAAGAGAGTCCTTAGGAAGGCCAAACTGCATCTCTGCAGAGCCTTACCTCCGATGGGTGCAAACTAGAGCCATCAAATTAAAAATGCCTTACCCCCGTCAGGAAGTTTTTCAACTGAAAGAGTCCATTCTTTACTTCATGAATGACACGGAAAAGCTTCAGATGGCTTTCAACAAGGTCCAACGTGAGAAGAACTCTTGGAAGAATAAGTACCAGATTATCAGCTTGGAATGCATAAAGATCCAATAGATTTTGAAAAAAAAGGATGCCCGGATTGAGATATTGGAACATCATGCTATAGAAAGTCAAGAAGAACGAAGAAATTTGCTCTCCCTTTCATATGGCAAAGGATCATCGACCCAACAACGATTGAAGGGGCCCGGTCAAAGAAGAGAAAAATTCAGCAACCAGCATCTGAACTTTCTTCGAAAATATCTTAGGATCCATAGGCCTAGTTTTCCTTCTCGTACTTTGTAAGATAATGTACTTTTCCCCGTAAGATATCGCAATCTTTTGGGTTCAATAAAAGGTTCCCATCACTGTATGATATTTGCAGCATAATTGTTAAAAGTTCTTTTGAAAACAAAAGCTAAAAAGATCATTCTCATTCTTTGCATATCATTCATCATTCTTACATAACACATCTTTGTCATTGAGTCTCACACATGTGTCACGCTCTAGAGTCAAACTGTCTCATTCATACAATACTCGGGCCAATCGGCAAAAGAAAATGGATAATCTCGAAGAAGAGAACATAGAACTAAGATAGGAAATCAACGCTTTGAAGGAGAATATGGAGAAACTCCATAACACGATTGAATCCCTGGCAGCAGCTCAGGATCATCAACTTCAAAGAACTACAATCTCAGAGATCATGTCTACACCACCATTTGAGACACCTGGCAGTCATCCTCAGTACAACATGCCCAAAGGTTTTCCCTGGGGCATGTCATTCAATTTTGTACCTGAAGAATATATACCTCTAGTCACTAAAGACCTAGAAGCCATAACAGGAACCTCTAGACCTGAAGGCTATAAACTTCAGGTAAATGAAGATACGAGGGTTACAACGGACACTCCTCTACCTGAAGGTTACAAACTTCAGATCACTGAAGTGCCAAGAGTTACCGCGATAATGTCTATATCACAACCGGTGGTACATACTATCCCAGAGGAACATATTTTGTAGGCCACTTCTGGCAGAAATGAAGAAGTATACGAAAGGATGAATGAATTCCAAGAACAACTCTTGGAAATGCAGAAAGAACTGCATGCCATTCGCGGACAAGACTTGTTTGGCAAGGACGCTGCTGACCTATGTTTGGTCCCTAATGTAAAAATACCACCCAAATTCAAGGTTCCTGACTTTGAAAAATACAAAGGCAACTCTTGCCCTCAAAGTCACTTGGTGATGTACGCCCGGAAAATGTCTACCCAGACAAAAAACCAACAGCTACTGATCTACTACTTCTAAGACAGTTTGACCGGTGCCGCACTCAAATGGTACATGGGTTTAAACCATGCCTAGATCAGTACTTTTAGAGATCTTGGGGCAGATTTTGTTCAGCAGTATAAATACAATTTGAATATGGCACCAGATAAGGACTAGCTCAAAGTAATGTCCCAGAAAGATAAAGAAACCTTCAAGGAGTATGCTCAAAGATGGCGTGAAATCGCTGAATAGGTAGTATGCCCAGATATGACAAAAATCTTCAAGGAGTATGCCCAGATATGACAAAAATCTTCCTAAAAACATTGGGCTCATTTTATTATGACCGAATGGTTGCAAGTGCACCTAGTGACTTCACCGAAATGGTGAACTCGGGAGTACGCCTTGAAGAAGCAGTCCGAGAAGGCCGATTAGTCAAAAATACAGAACCATCCCGTAGTACTAAAAGATACGGTAGTGCTTTCCAAAAGAAGAAAGAGCAAGATATCAGTAATATCTCTCTGGGTAAGCAAACACGAAGGTATCAACCTCGGCAGGTAGCAGCAGTAACTCTCGCCATCAACCCAGTGCCAACTCCGACATATCAACCTCAGATTGTTCAGAGCCAGCCAAGTCAATAACAATATCAGCGAAGGTAACAATAGCCTCTTCAGCAGGCTCACCCGCAGTACAATAATAACAATCGTACTACACGATCACCAGGGTTTGACCCCATACCAATGTTATATGCATAATTATTTGCACTTGTGCTAGCCAAGGGGCACGTTCAAACTAGGACTCCTCTTACAGTGCCAGACAATCCACCTTTTTGTTTCAAAGCCGATCAATCTTGCCCTTACCATCAAGGAGGATCAGGACATAACATTGAGAATTGCCTCAGCTTTAAATCTGATGTACAAAAGCTTGTCAGAAACGGGATTTTATCCTTCAAAGATACGAACCCAAGTGTTCAGACGAATCCGTTGCCGTAACATGAAAAAACTTCAGTAAACTTAATAGAAGGAGAACTCGGCAGCAGTTATCAAATCCATGATGTACGCCTACTAGGAACAAATCTGGTGAAAATGCATTGCAGGCAGAGCGGGTACGGCCATGTACCATCTTAAAATTATCACCAATGTGATGTTTGTTCCAAGAACAATCAAGGGTGTGTGATTGTACAAGCATCTCTTCAAGAGCAGATGAATTTAGGCTGGATTCAGGATCACATGATTCGTGAAGTAAATATGGCCTATAAACATCCAAACATTGTTCAAAATCATTACATCCACACAATGAATGTCAATCTAGTGGCAATGCATTCAAGACAAAGTCAGTACTACAATTTACCACTGCACGATTACAACGCTTGTCCGATCTGCTCAAAAGACAATCAGGGATATTCTTTTGTACAAGAGGCCCTCCAGCGTCAAATGGATCTTGGATGGATCCAAGACTACCATGAAAGGAATGATCATCAGGTCCACATGATTCATATCTTTGACATTCGTTTAATGAATACCAATCTGGTGGAATTACATGCCGAGCAGGTTAGACTCGGTTTTTCGACCTCGCATAATCATAAAAACTACAAGGATTGCTCTGAAAATGATCAAGGATGCACACTTGTACAAAGAACTCTTCAACATCTGTTGGATCATTGGTGGATCCCAGTCTACCAGGACGAGGACACACAATAAGTTAGCATAACCAATGGGAATCAGGAAGACACCAAAGCTGTGACATCCTCTTGCTGGAAACAGATTTAGTAAAAATGCACTGCATACAGAGTGGGTATGACAGGGTACCACCTCACAATTATGAACATTGTCGAGTATGTCCAGAAAATAACCAGGGATGCTACCTCGTGCGGTCAGCTCTCCAGCTTCAGGTAAACCAAGGGGAAACCAAATTTCGCCAGAATTCTCAATCAATCAACATGGTGCAAGGTTGTCTCCTCGTCCAAAACAAGATGCAAGGACTACTGGACAAAATGACTATCACCGTCTCCGATAAAAAAGAACCTGTTAATTATGGAATTAACAAGGATACTTTCACCATAATTCCTTTGCTCAAGGAACCGAAGCACGTGGAAATCCCTCTTGATAGCAGAAAAGTTCCCAACTTGGAACCGATTTAGGTCACTTATGACGGTTAAAATACCCAAAAATCCCCTGGGGTCATCTACTTACCGTGACCAATACCATACAAGTCAGAGAAAGCTATTCCATACAAGTACGGTGCATCTACAATAGAAGATGGAAAAGAGATTCCACTACCATCCTTTGTCAACATTGCTGATATCAGTCAGGTCACCCGAAGCGGTCAAATCTTCAACATAGGAGTTGGAGAGCCTGCAAAAGAAAAGAAACCTCAATCTGAAGTTCCTAATCAACAAATTGGTCAACCCAACAGCACAGAGCCTGTGAGAAATAACGATGAAATGTTGAAACTCATCTAGAAAAGTGAGTACAACATCGTGGACCAGTTATTACAAACACTCTCTCGGATATCCGTGTTATCTCTCCTTGTCAGCTCAAAAGCTCACAGAGAAGCTCTACAGAGAGTCTTGGAACAGGCCTTTGTAGAACAAGATGTGACAGTAGGTCAATTTGACAACATTATTTCCAACATCACTTCCTGCAACAATTTGGGTTTCAGTGATGAAGAACTTCCAAAGGAAGGCAAGAACCATAACATGGCACTCAATATCACAGCCAATTGCCAGGACGATGCTTTATCCAGCGTACTGGTAGACACAGGTTCATCCTTGAACGTCATGTCAAGGTCAACTTTGGTACGACTTTCTTTCCAAGGTACTCCAATGAGAGGCAGTGAGATCATTGTCAAAGCCTTTGACGGATCCAGGAAAACAAATATCAGCGAAGTCGGCCTTCCCATAACCATTGGTCCCCACACTTTCCAAGTCACTTTCTAGGTCATGGACATCCGAGCAGCATACATTTGTTTATTAGGAAGACCTTGGATACATAAAGCAGGGGCAGCCACTTCAACACTTCACCAGAAGCTGAAGTTTGTCAAGAACGACAAGTTGGTCACAGTATGCGGAAAGCAAACTTTAATCGTAAGCAATCTATCATCATTCTCCTATTTAGATCCAGAGGAGGTCGTTGGAACTCAATTCCAAGCACTCTCGGTGAGCAAGGAGAATCACCAAGAAAAAGGAACATCAATTTCCTCGTACAAAGACGCTCTCCAAATAATGGGAAACAGTGACATAAAAGGATGGGGGAAAGTTGTGGTTCCTGTTGATAACAAGACAAGAAAAGGCCTCGGTTTTTCTTCAGCACTCACCAAGACTACAAAAAAGGATGAAAGTTTTCGTTTCATTCAAGATTTCTTCCACAGTGGAGGTTTCCTCCACCCAATATCTCAAGAAGTCCACACCATTGAGGAAAACAACTCTTCTGATACAGATGAAGAATGGAAATCCTATTTCAACGAAGAAGGATATATATATCAGGAAGAAACATACTGTCGCGGTGAGAATCGGATATCAAGCTATTAATTAACTTGAATCACAAATCTTTGAAATTCACCACCGAGCTTTGACTTATAAAAAGGAAAGGGTAAAGATCGAAGAAAACCTTAATTGCGCTATGTAAAGACACAGCTGAAAGATCTAAGGTTCGGGGGTTGGTTATACCTAGGGAAGGTGTTAGCATCCTAGATATCTGTAGTACTCTACAGGAACCTCTTGTTTGTATTTGTGTTATGTTATTGTTTTCTTGATAAAGGAATTGTGCTTAGGTAAAAACCTAAGGGTATGTACACAAAGTATGCTCGCCAAGACGCCGCATCTCATGCCTACGTATCCTGACTATGATGGAATCAGAGCATTCGTAGTTCACCTAACTAGGGATGAGGAACTCGTGACTATGGTCAGCATTCCAAAGGGGAATGAGTATTCATGATCATGATACTCACATAGAGTTCAAAAACTTCAAGGAGTATGCCCAGATATGACAAAAATCTTCCTAAAAACATTGGGCTCATTTTATTATGACCGAATGGTTGCAAGTGCACCTAGTGACTTCACCGAAATGGTGAACTTGGGAGTACGCCTTGAAGAAACAGTCCGAGAAGGCCGATTAGTCAAAAATACAGAACCATCCCGCAGTACTAAAAGATACGGTAGTGCTTTCAAAAAGAAGAAAGAGCAAGATATCAGTAATATCTCTCTGGGTAAGCAAACACGAAGGTATCAACCTCGGCAGGTAGCAGCAGTAACTCTCGCCATCAACCCAGTGCCAACTCCGACATATCAACCTCAGATTGTTCAGAGCCAGCCAAGTCAATAACAATATCAGCAAAGGTAACAATAGCCTCTTCAGCAGGCTCACCCGCAGTACAATAATAACAATTGTACTACATGATCACTAGGGTTTGACCCCATACCAATGTTATATGCATAATTATTTGCACTTCTGCTAGCCAAGGGGCACGTTCAAACTAGGACTCCTCTTACAGTGCCAGACAATCCACCTTTTTGTTTCAAAGCCGATCAATCTTGCCCTTACCATCAAGGAGGATCAGGACATAACATTGAGAATTGCCTTAGCTTTAAATATGATGTAAAAAAGCTTGTAAGAAACGGGATTTTATCCTTCAAAGATACGAACCCAAATGTTCAGACGAATCCGTTGCCGCAACATGAAAAAACTTCAGTAAACTTAATAGAAGGAGAACTCGACAACAGTTATCAAATCCATGATGTACGCCTACTAGGAACAAATCTGGTGAAAATGCATTGCAGGAAGAGCGGGTACGACCATGTACCATCTCACAATTATCACCAATGTGATGTCTGTTCTAAGAACAATCAAGGGTGTGTGATTGTACAAGCAGCTCTTCAAGAGCAGTGGATCTAGGCTGGATTCAGGATCACATGATTCGTGAAGTAAATATGGCCTATAAACATCCAGACATTGTTCAAAATCGTTACATCCACACAATGAATGTCAATCTAGTGGCAATGCAATCAAGACAAAGTCAGTACTACAATTTACCACTGCACAATTACAACGCTTGTTCGATCTGCGCAAAAGATAATCAGGGATGTTCTTTTGTACAAGAGGCCCTCCAACGTCAAATGGATCTTGGATGGATCCAAGACTACCATGAAAGGAATGATCATCAGGTCCACATGATTCATATCTTTGACATTTGTTTAATGAATACCAATCTGGTGGAATTACATGTCGAGCAGGCCAGACTCGGTTTTCTGACCTCGCATAATCATAAAAACTACAAGGATTACTCTGAAAATGATCAAGGTTGCACACTTGTACAAAGAAATCTTCAACATCTGTTGGATCATTGGTGGATCCCAGTCTACCAGGACGAGGACACACAACAAGTTAACATAACCAATGGGAATCCAGGAAGACACCAAAGCTGTGACATCCTCTTGCTGGAAACAGTTTTGGTAAAAATGCACTGCATACAGAGTGGGTATGGCAGGGTACCACCTCACAATTATGAACATTGTCGAGTATGTACAGAAAATAACTAGGGATGCTACCTCGTGCGGGCAGCTCTCCAGCATCAGGTAAACCAAGGGGAAACCAAATTTCGCCAGAATTCTCAGTCAATCAACATGGTGCAAGGTTGTCTCCTCGTCCAAAACAAGATGTAAGGACTAAAGGACAAAATAACTATCACCGTGTCCGATAAAAAAGAACCTGTTAATTATGGAATTAACAAGGATACTTTCACCATAATTCCTTTGCTCAGGGAACCGAAGCACGTGGAAATCCCTCTTGATAGCAGAAAAGTTCCCAACTTGGAACCGATTTAGGTCACTTATGACGGTTAAAATACCCAAAAATCCCCTGGGGTCATCTACTTACCGTGACCAATACCATACAAGTCAGAGAAAGCTATTCCATACAAGTACGGTGCGTCTACAATAGAAGATGGAAAAGAGATTCCACTACCATCCGTTGTCAACATTGCTGATATCAGTCGGGTCACCCGAAGCGGTCAAATCTTCAACATAGGAGTTGGAGAGCCTGAAAAAGAAAAGAAACCTCAATCTGAAGTTCCTAATCAACAAATTGGTCAACCCAACAGCACAGAGCCTGTGAGAAATAACGATGAAATGTTGAAACTCATCCAGAAGAGTGAGTACAACATCGTGGACCAGTTTTTACAAACTCCTTCTCGGATATCTGTGTTATCTCTCCTGCTCAGTTCAAAAGCTCACAGAGAAGCTCTACAGAGAGTCTTGGAACATGCCTTTGTAGAACAAGATGTGACAGTAGGTCAATTTGACAACATTATTTCCAACATCACTTCCTGCAACAATTTGGGTTTCAGTGATGAAGAACTTCCAAAGGAAGGCAAGAACCATAACATGGCACTCAATATCACAGCCAATTGCCAGGACGATGCTTTATCCAGCGTATTGGTAGACACAGGTTCATCCTTAAACGTCATGTCAAGGTCAACTTTGGTACGACTTTCTTTTCAAGGTACTCCAATGAGAGGCAGTGAGATCATTGTCAAAGCCTTTGACGGATCCAGGAAAACAAATATCAGCGAAGTCGGCCTTCCCATAACCATTGGTCCCCACACTTTCCAAGTCACTTTCTAGGTCATGGACATCCGAGCAGCATACATCTGTTTATTAGGAAGACCTTGGATACATAAAGCAGGGGCAGTCACTTCAACACTTCACCAGAAGCTGAAGTTTGTCAAGAACGACAAGTTGGTCACAGTATGCAGAAAGCAAGCTTTAATCGTGAGCAATCTATCATCATTCTCCTATTTAGAACTAGAGGAGGTCGTTGGAACTCAATTCCAAGCACTCTCGGTGAGCAAGGAGAATCACCAAGAAAAAGGAACATCAATTTCCTCGTACAAAGACGCTCTCCAAATAATGGGAAACAGTGACATAAAAGGATGGGGGAAAGTTATGGTTCCTGTTGATAACAAGACAAGAAAAGGCCTCTGTTTTTCTTCAGCACTCACCAAGACTACAAAAAAGGATGAAAACTTTCGTCCCATTCAAGATTTCTTCCACAGTGGAGGTTTCCTCCACCCAATATCTCAAGAAGTCCACACCATTGAGGAAAACAACTCTTCTAATACAGATGTAGAATGGAAATCCTATTTCAACGAAGAAGGATATATATCTCAGGAAGAAACATACTGTCGCAGTGAGAATCGGATATCAAGCTATTAATTAACTTGAATCACAAATCTTTGAAATTCACCACCGAGCTTTGACTTATAAAAAGGAAAGGGTAAAGATCGAAGAAAACCCTAATTGCGCTATGTAAAGACACATCTGAAAGATCTAAGGTTCGGGGGTTGGTTATACCTAGGGAAGGTGTTAGCATCCTAGATATCTGCAGTACTCTACAGGAACCTCTTGTTTGTATTTGTGTTATGTTATTGTTTGCTTGATAAAGGAATTGTGCTTAGGTAAAAACCTAAGGGTATGTACACAAAGTATGCTCGCCAAGACGCCACATCTCGTGCCTACGTATCCTGACTATGATGGAATCAGAGCATTCGTAGTTCACCTAACTAGAGATGAGGAACTCGTGACTATGGTCAGCGTTCTAAAGGGGAATGAGTATTCATGATCATGATACTCACATAGAGTTCAAAAACTCTCTCTAAGTCTAAGTTGTAAGGAAAACCTAAATGTTGACTTTAAATAAAGTAAAAGGGGGGAATTGAATACACATAATGATGGTATCCACATAGAGTTCAAAAACTCCAAACCTAATTCTAAGTTATAACAAACTGGCTCTAATAAGGCCAAAGGGGAAATGATCCTAAAAAGGCCAGGGAAGTGAAAAGGGAAAGGTCTAAACTATCCTAGAAGATGACTTAAAAGTCAACAAGATAAATTTCCTTTGGAATGTGAGATAAACTACTTGTAAAGACAAGTGTTGGAAAAAGAAGTTTTAAAATGAAGATGATAACATTCGAAGCATCAAAGCCAAATAATTCAAATGTGATAACTAATCAAGAGAGCATCAACCATATCATATCATACTCAACATGTACAAATGTTTAAGAAGATAGTCAAACAAGCATCAACACAAGTATCAAATGAACCAAGTAAGGTATAAACTCATGTCAAGGCATCACAAGTATCATGAAAGCAGACATCAAGAAAAGTCAAGAACAAACATCAAACAACTAGTAAGAGATGGAAAGATCTAACCAAATAGATATTGCATGACAATCATTCCTCTCTTTTGGACTGGTGAGCCAACAGCAAGCCAAGCAATAGCCAACATCAGATGAAAATATCCTGCAGACAGAAAAATTTCCCAATATAGACAAAACAACTTAACATGTCTAAGGTCTCCAAATTTCAACTCCAAGAGAATAGGGCAATGGGTCCTAAATCTAAGTACAATGTCTAAAGATAGTAACCACAGTCCACCAGATGAAAGTCTTTTAGAGTTTCAATAGCTTTCATCATGTTTTTGTATTTTTGAATAAGATGAATAAGATAAGATGACAAGATGAATATGAACAATGATAAAGCAAGATAATATTAGACAGAAATTAAGGTTAGTGGTTAATTGATTAATCGGATGAATCGGGTCCAATGTAGTGCTAAACCATCGTAGCACGATCTATGATGAAGATCATACTATAGGAGGTCGCACATTTGATCTTTGAGCTAAAACACGATGGAGAAGTGATATTGAGGATCATTCTCCAATCAAATCATTCCACATGAAAAGAAAAGGTGAAGATCTCGTCTTAATCACAAACTTGCGTCAATTAAATCAAAGGTAACCTATCACAATCCCAAAGTATAGAAAGTAATCTCGATGATTACTCACTGCAAATTTGAAATAATGAAGGTTAATCGCTTCAACAATCAACATTTGTGAATAGAAAGACTTCATCGATCGAGAATGAAAAAGAAGATAGAAGAAGATGCGAAATGAAGTGAAAATCGAAATGAAATCGAAATGGTCTCGTCTTAATCAAGATTTAATCGAAAAATCGATAATCTATGATATTTGACTTTCATTGACCAATATAAAAAGAAAATGGCCTCATATTGATCAAGATTTTGAATCGATTTGAATAAATCAACTAATCAAGATTTTTGTAATATCATTGGCCCAAAGATATAAAAACAAATGAAATTCAAATCCAAGATGAAAAAGGAAATGATAAAATCACATGAGTAAAAACATTATAAATCAAGAGAAGCAAAAACTTTTTTTTATATATATAAAAAATTAGTGAAAGTCAAAAGTAAAAATGAATAAAGATAGAGAGAGGGGTGTGTTCGGAAATCAAAGGTGGTAGGTGCATATGAACCTTCATGGGCTTTAAGCCCATTTATCCATCTTCAAAAACAGCGTTGGTTTTTTAAACAAAAGAAATAAGGGTGGACTAACACAACGTGTGAGTTACTTGAAGTTATCCACATGATATAACATGACCTAAAATTAAAAAGTATCAAACAGCAAGAAATTCACGGCCATGGAAGCTCTGAGCATCAACCTTCGCTCATTTTAAAACAAAGTTCTAAATATAAAAAAAAAAAATTCGCTCAGAAGCAAGCTTCATCATCGCGCCCTCACTATTTCTTCCAAACTATAACACGATCAGAGAAAGTGAGGTGAAACGACACGAATCGACAACTTTCCCCAACCTTTCTCGCATGATGTCTACTTTGTTCCAGATTCGCTTCAAATTTTAGGTTTGGTTTCGATTTCTAAATGGGTTTTGGGGGACTCTTCTACTTCATATCCTTCTTCTACTCGTTTGGTTTTGATTTGAATTGATTCCTCTTCATCTCATCTTCTCTATTCCGGGTTTAATTCGAGGGATTGGGTGTTGTTTTGGGGTTTATAGAGAAGTTGAATGAAGGTTTTGAGGGTAAGATTGAAGATTAGGGTTGAGGGATTTGAGTGAGGTTGTTGTTGTGAGATGTTGAAGATTGAGAGGTCTGTGAAAATGGAAGGGAAAGGTTGAAGATTTGTGAAAGTTTATTGAAATGTGAAGGTTGAGGGATGATTGATGGTCTGATGAAAAATGGTTTTCTGTGAGTTTCAAAAATGAGAGAGGAAAAATGTTGGAGTTAAGGGTGGCACGGCCGTAGACGTTCTTGTATGGTCCCCTTCTCTACCAATTCTTTTCTTTTTAAAATCAACCAAACTTGTTTGTTAAGTTTTCCAGTACAGCACACTTTGTCTTGTTGCTCTTGATAAGTTGCTTTCCATTTTGCAGGTTGTACCATCTTATGCAGATATGTTGCATGGTTTATATTTGGGCGGGTCGAGTAGCTTTATTGTGAAGATACAGTTTCAGTGTTTACGTCATAACATGGTTGCGCTGGTTTTGTGCTAGCGGGAATTTTCAAAGGGTTTGGGAACTTGATAGCAGGGTCTTTGCAGCAACTTTTCTGGTTTTCTTTTTGCTGGCTTAATGTTCACGATGAGATGGTTTTGGGGAGTAGCAAGACAGGGTTTGAAGTATTCTCGGACTGTTGTGGTTGGTCTGGGTTTGCTTTTTAATAGCAGTTGCAGTATTATGTGTGGTTGTTTTCTTGAAAACTTTGATGCAGGGTCCTTAGAGCAGATGTGTTGTTTATGTCATTGTGGGGTCAATTGGATTTTGGCATGTAGTAGGAACTGATTTCTTTTGTTTGTGATGCGCAGGAAACCTTGTTAAGAGAAAGAAAAATGGGCCATGTGATGTATGTGCTGAACTCTCTACTTTGTAAATGAATTTTTTTTATTTGGGTTTTATAATGAATTTTTTTTGAAATGAAATTGTATAATGGGCTTATGGAAATCATGTAATAGGCTTGTATTTTTGAAGGGTTTTTGTGTAATGAGTTTGAATAAATAAAAGGGAATTTACACCTAGGTAAATAAATAAAAATGGCAAAATGGGTTGAAATAAAATGGATATTATGGATATTTGAAGACAAATGGATATGAACTGGATTTTTGTGAAGTTAGATAAGTGAAATGGGCTTTTGTAATGAAACATGGGTTTGTGAACAAAATGTGAAGTGTATTAACTAATGGAACTTGAACACATTTGTGAATGGAACTTTTTACATGAATTTGGAAATGAATTGAATTTAGACATGAAACATACTTGAATCTTGGATAAAATTTTTGAGCCTTGAATGAAATGAAAGTGGAATTTGAATGGAATAAACTTAAAATTTGAATTGAAACTGGAGACAAACTTGAAAAATGGTCATGAATTGACTTTCAAAATGAAACTTTGTCAGGAATATTGAACTTGAATGGAAGTCATGAAATTGAATTGAGATGGAATTAGACTTAAACTGGGTAATTGGATTAGAATCGGAAATGAAATGGAATTCAGAGATGGACATTGAGATGGATTAGATTTAAAAATGAAAATGGATCGGATTAAAAATGATTACGGGAGTGGGTACGGGTAAAGTTAACACGCCTCCACAACACTTTAAAAAAAACTCCACAAAAATGCACTTGACCGCCACAAATCTGAACGACACTTGTCGATCATAAACACCAATGGTGAGAAACCCTAGTCCTCTAGAATCCTAATTCATATTTTTTCCAGTCAATCCTTAAACAACGATACCCTTGTGGAAATTCAGAGAAATTGAAGTCGTGCCTTGATAAACTTCTGATAAAAACTTCTCATGACAATTGAACACCCAACACCTCCGCCTCAAACTTGAGTACAAATAACCAGAAGAGACAACCTCTGAACAACAGAAATCCACCTCAACAGAAAACCACCTATCCCAAAGCCCTAATTCCTAACTTCGAAGCTTCTGGAGTCAAAACCTGATTCACAAGTGAAACAAAACAAGCAAAAGCTGATAAATTGGTTAGATATGCAATGAATGAGTGACCAAAAATGATATGTGAAAGATCAATGAATCTGACGGTAAAATTTGGGGTATGATAGTTGCCCCTATTTAAATATCTTCACCGGATGACATGAGTTATGGTAATCCTCGTGAATTCATGGTGAAAGATATTTAAATATAGATAACTGAAAATTTTGCCCTTAGATGCAATGAGATACCCTGCTATTGACAAAAGAAAAACTAAACTATAACGCTGACAAGCCATGAACTCTGAACAAAAGATGAAGCAGCCTCATTGGAAGTTGAACCAAAAATGGGCTCCAACGAAGGTATCTAGAATGATTGATCATCAGGTTCAAATGTGACCGAATGAAATCCTAGGACAAAAAGATCCTCAATGAAGGTAGAACCGAGAAAACGGTCTCCGCTGGGGAAAAACAACAAGACATCTAAAGTGATGGAACAACAGGTTCAAGTATGACCAGTTGACACTTTTAGAAAGAAAAGAGATCCTCAATGAAGGTTGAACCGGAAGACGGTCTCCACTAGGGAAAACAACACCTCTAAAGTGATGGAACAACAGGTTCAAGCATGACCGGTTGGCACCTTAGAAGAAAAGCAAACTCGCTGGAAGATAGAACCAAAAGATGGTCTCCAATGGGAAATATCCAAAGCAGTTGATCAACAAGTTCAAGCAATGACCTGCTGACACTTTAGTACAAATAACAGTACGCAACCCTCAAAGCTTTAGGATTGGACCAAAGAAAAGGTAAAAGTAACATCCTCATTGGAAGTAGAACCAAAGATGGTCTCCAATGTAGGTATTTAGAATTATTGATCATCAAGTTCAAGCATGACTGGATGTTATCCTAGAAAAGAAAGGGGCTCTTCAATGAAGGTAGAACCGGGAAAACGGTCTCCACTGGGGAAAACAAACATATCTAAAGTGATGGAACAACATATTCAAACAATGACCGGTTGGCACTCTAGAACAACAAATCCTCAATGAAGGTTGAACCGGAAAGACGGTCTCTACTAGGGAAGAAAATAAAGCAAGACAACCAAAGTGATGGAACAACAGGTTCAAGTATGACCGGTTGGCACTTTTAGAAAGAAAAAGCAACCTCATTGGAAGTAGAACCAAAATAATGGGTTCCAATAAAGGCATCTAGAATGATAGCTCATCAAGTTCAAATGTGACTGGATGACATCCTAGAAAGAAAAGATCCTCAATGAAGATAGAACTAAAAGATGGTCTCCAATGGGGGAAAACAACATATCTAAAGTGATGGAACAACCGGTTTAAATGTGACCAGTTGGCACTCTGGAACAAAAAATCCTCAATGAAGGTTGAACCGGAAAGACGGTCTCCACTGGGGAAGGAAAACAACATATCTAAAGTGATAGTACAACCGGTTCAAATGTGACCGGTTGGCACTCTAGAAAGTAAAAGCAACCTCATTGGAAGTAAAACCAAAGTAATGGGCTCCAATAAAGGCAACTAGAATGATAGCTCATCAAGTTAAAATGTGAGCGGATGACATCCTAGAAAGAAAAGATCCTCAATGAAGATAGAACCAAAAGATGGTCTCCAATGGGGAAATATCCAGAGCAGTGGATTAACAAGTTCAAGTATGACTGGCTGACACTATAGGACAAACAATAGGATACAAACCTCAAAGCCTTAGGATTGAACCAAAGAAAATGTCCTCATTGAAAGTAGAACCAAAATATGGTCTCCAATGGGAAATAGGTAAACATCTCCACTTCATTTGAGGAGTAAAAGAGTTATAAGACATCACCGAGGAAAATGGTATCCTGGAATTCACTGGGAAACACACATCCACTTCATTTGGAGATGTACAAAGCCTAGGCAAGCTTACTAGGGATCTCACAAAAGAGATACAGGTTGGTTTCTTATGAGCAAATTTTCTCAAGTAAAGAGAAAAACATCAGAGTCTTCATTAACTTCTAAAAGAGATGCCATTTGATAGATGCAAACTAGATAGATGACCTAATGAGGAATCATCACTTGCAATAAAATCCTTGTAAAGAGGGTAACTCAAATAAAGAGAAACCATTTGTAAGGTCTTCAACAAAATTCCCCTGACAGACTTCTAGGGGAATACCAAATTGTAATTGCATAGAGTTGAATAACACCAGAGATACATAAGCTTCTCAGAAGAGACTGCTACTTATCGCCATAGAAAACAAGCTTCTCAAAGAGATTGTCACTTGTTGTAAGGAAATTTGAAGGAAAACACCAAGGACAGATATGCTTCTCAGAAGAGAGACTGCCGCTTATCGTTGTTAAGGTAGTAATAGCAAAACAAGCTTCTCAAGGAGATTGCCACTTGTTGTTTGGGTGTAAATTCCAAGGAGATGTTATAACAACCCTGGAGAAAAGATTATGTCTTCAATAAGGATCTGTAACAGATTTTTCCTGCGAGACACCGTGCAAAATAAATGCAAGCTCAAACTAGGTTTAGCGACCTAATCAGGTTCAAAAGCAACACTTGTCAGGGACCAAAGTTCAATCTATGAACAAACTAGAAAGAAAGGGTCAAACAAGACTCTGACCATTGAGGCATGAACTCAAATGAGATTTATCTTATCCAAATATGGAAAAGATAACTGAAACAACCATCGTCCACGAGGATTAAACTCTATGGGGAATTCCAGAAAGGATGGGCACTTTATGCCTATGGACTGATAACTCTATTGGAGAGAATAGATAAACCCCGTCACTTGGGGAGTTTAATGCCAAAGTGAATAAAACAGGTAAACGCCAGGATGGTAGCAAATATGCTCGGATGCCATGCATATGTATGAATGCATGTATGCCATGTTTATGCTTATGCTTATGCTGACAAAATAGACGAGAGGAAACAAAACTGGAGATGAAATAAACATCTCAACTAGGATATCCAACCAACCTCATCAAATTGGACCTTCACTAGGGATGAACATGTAGAATCAACATCCTATTTCAAGTTTATAACCTTCTCTGGGAAAAGAGTACTCCACTCGGAGGTATAACATCATGACTTCACTAAGATTGCCATCATGAGCCTGATTTCCTTGCTGAAGAAGGAGATCCATGGAGAATTGCCAAGATCAACTGAAGCAACAACTTACTGGGGAGCTGACATGGATATCACAAGAACAATGTAGTTTTGCATTCTAACTTGCATAATGATTACCACAATAAGCAATGGCTCTTGCAACAGATAATCTTCAAATCTCATCTGCCCCAAATTACATGGTCTATGAAAAGAAGCCATCAAGAGGATTTTACAGAAGAATTGGCATACAAGATGTCTCAATGTCTTCAAACTCTCGGAGAAATTCACAAATCTCGACGTAACTGTCCCAGTTTAAATGCGTTTGCAAAACAAAGTACTCGAACTTGTTTTTCAGACTGTGGGAATAACAAATGCGAAACAAACTTGCCCCTGCTAGCTAGTCGATCTGTGACGGAGTTGCCCCAGACTAACTGACCTTTGATATATTTAATCTCGACCTGACTGCTTCTGATTAACTGGTCTTCAAGAGATCTACCGAATCTCGATTCAATTGCCCCAATATTCTGAACTTTGAAGAGTTCTTCCACTGATTCACCAACTCATGGAATGGTTAATTAACAAATCCTTCAAATTGGTTGCCCCAGGATGATCTTCCTTTATCAAGTCAAATTCCCTAGCTGGATGCATTTGTCGGGATTCCTCTGCCATTGAATTGTCTTGCAAGCAGTATTATTCATTAAAAATTGGAAATTTCAATGTAACATTTACGCAAGCTTTTGAAATCAAAGTTTATTGATAACACACAAGGTGGAGTGATTAAATAATCAACAAAGTGGATCTAGTCATTCACAGAATGACAGATGAAGTGATCAACACAAACAATTAGCAAAGATCATTAGGAGTCAGGTTATCCAACCTTGCTGTAGTATGCCTTCAAAACAACCTTACCTCAATTAGATCTTTTAAGGGTTGTAACGTGGCTTGGTTCACGACTCATGAAACAAAGGATAAGGCTCAAAATTTGTTTGTACCCACCCAATCTTCGTGATGAACTTCCATCCTAGGCTCAGTTAACTCAAGCTATACATTCAGGTCCCTATAGGCTAGGAATTTAACTAATGACAGCTGTCGATGGTTCAGACACCTAGGGTAGTCACTACTCCCTTACAACATTTAGTTGTTTTTACCCTCGTGGGCTTTCATGGTGAGGACTTAAGGTCAACCTCTTTTTGGTGGTCATACAAGCCTTTTTGTATAAGACAAGGTCATGAGCTTCCCATCTTTCTTAGCTTTTGCCTTGAAAGGGACTCGTCTCATTCCTCGAGTAAGGATTTCTTAACGATCCTTCCTTATTTATCGCTTTGGGGAACAACTTGTACAACATTTGTTCACTTGATTTAAGAGAGCTGACAGGTGTCTTGCATGAAGCTCTTGCATTCAAATGCATACCCAAGTTAAACTGAGAACTACCCACCCTAAGGTTGAGATCACAGGTTTTTTGAATTCGAAAGAAAACTACTACTTCTAGGCTCAAAGTGGTTAACTCCTTATTTCTCTAGTGTTTGGGGATTGAAACAATGCCTTACATCATCAGCAAAGTTTAATTAAAAGCATACCAACAGCGGTTATGGGCATAACATTTTCGTCATCCTCCTCAATCTTCTCTTAAATAGCACTTTGGTAAAAATAAGTAGATGGGAAAATAAATCTTTTTGTTTTTTATGAAAATAAAAGAAAATGAGAACGAGTGAATATGAATGGACTTAATCAAAAGATGCATAAACGTTTCATTAATCATGCCAATTCAAAAAACAACAGCTTACATGAAATCAAAAAGCAAGGCAAACACAACTGAAAATACTGAAATAATCAAAATACAGCCAGCTTTGAAGGATTGACTTCGGCAGCTTTCAACTTCCAGAGCCAGACAGTGGAACACCTCCATCATTGACCACTTGCTCCTTGTGGTACAGAACCTTGAGAGGCTTCACATGTCCTTTGTCTTTTGCTTCGGGAGTCGAGACATCAGCATTTGACTTACCTTCTTGAGGTTTTAGCAGCTCCAGCAAGCTTAGCAATCTCAGTTCGAAACCTTTGCATTATTCGACTAGATGCTCCATTGTCCGAGTACAGTAATCATATCGGGCGTTGACGTCAAACCTGATGGGTATTGGATCTATCTCCTTTGGCACTATCAATCCACCTTTGATCAAATATGGCAATATCTGACTGTACCGCATTGGCAACAGAGTGAAATGCCTTTCTGGCTTCCTTGGTCTTTGTAGGACGTGCTAACGCGGCTGACGGCGATCTGACCGTTGATATTGAGGAGGTGCTTGAGTTGGAAGAAATAAAGGAGATGATGAAGTGACAACTTCTCTTGGTGCAACAAGGTAAGAATGCCCCTCTTTCTTCCTCAAGTTTTGCAAAATCTCTAAGACCCAACTCATCTGACCTTTGAGAACTCTGATCTCCTCCTTGAAGGCTTTATGGCCTTTCAAAATCTCGCTCATCATCGCCATTTGTCCAAAATGCGTGCTAGGTATCCTCCAAAGATAGAAGAATAATATGAGACTCAAGGCTAGGAAATGCAAACGAGATGCGAATGTGACGACATGCGCATGCAATGCTAATGCAAGACAAATGGTTTCAAGGAACTCAAAGGCAAGTTACAAGCATTTTGAAAAACTGAAAAGTTTCACTTTAAAAACCATGATCTCTATTGATCTTTGCAAAGGAATGACTGTCTAAATTCCTTGAAACCCAAAGGCTATTCATGAATGCATGAATGAATGTATGCACAAACACACATATACAGATATTCACACATATGCTGACAAGCAAATAAGGGCCTAGGTTTGAAGATCACGAGCATGGAGCCATGGTCTACCCATCCCAAAAGGTGTGTACTAAGGGTTTCCGATCAGCAGAACAGAGTTCTAAAAAGTTCCCAGAGTCGTCGATAAATCTTTCTTCTATTATCGGCCTACACGACTACTCGTGCGGGTTAATAATATTCTCAAGATAAACTCGTCTGAGTGTAGATCGCATGACAACCATCACAGGTCTACACCTGGATGATCACTGCACTACGTCCTAAAAAGGCCAAGTGGAGGTAAAGGGTAACTAAAGGTCCTCAGTATCACGGACTCCCAGGTCGGATATCGGCCTACAGACTACTCGTATCAGACATCAATAATCCCAAAGGGGCCTCCACTGAGCGTGGTCATCATATGCTAAACTTGTTAGGACTACTCCCAACAGCCGACTATTGATTACACCACAATCCTATCATATGTGTACTCTCAAGTCCGGGTTAGGACTTATCCTCACCACTCAAGGTAAAAACCCTACACACATAAAAACCCAAGCACAACAGATATATATACAAATATGAATATGTACAGATATAAAAGAAAGCAAACATATAACAAACATAAACACAAACAAGGTGGGCTTAACCCTCCTTGGCCAGTTTCCCCAGTGAAGTAGCCATTTCTGTCGCGGTGAGAATCAGATATCAAGCTATTAATTAACTTGAATAAAAAATCTTTGAAATTCACCACCGAGCTTTGATTTATCCAAAGGAAAGGGTAAAGATCGAAGAAAACCCTAATTGCGCTATGTAAAGACACAGCTGAGAGATCTAAGGTTCGGGGGTTGGTTATACCTAGGGAAGGTGTTAGCATCCTAGATATCTGTAGTACTCTATAGTAACATCTTGTTTGTATTTGTGTTATGTTATTGTTTGCTTGCTAAAGGAATTGTGCTAAGGTAAAGACCTAAGGGTATGTACACTAAGTATGCTCGCCAAGACGTTGCATCTTGTGCCTACGTATCCTGACTAGGATAGAATCAGAGCATTCGTAGTTCACCTAACTAGGGATGAGGAACTCGTGACTATGGTCAGGGTTCCAAAGGGGAATGGGTATTCATGATCATGATACTCACATAGAGTTCAAAAACTCTCTAAGTCTAAGTTGTAAGGCAAACCTAAAGGTTGACTTTAAATAAAGTCAAAGGGGGAATTGAATATACATCATGATGGTATCCACATAGAGTTCAAAAACTCCAAACCTAATTCTAAGTTATAACAAACTGGCTCTAATAAGGCCAAAGGGAGATGATCCTGAAAAGGTAAGGGAAAGTGAAAAGGGAAAGGTCTAAACAATCCTAGAAGATGACTTAAAAGTCAACAAGATAATTTTCCTTTGGAATGTGAGATAAACTACTTGTAAAGACAAGTGTTGGAAAAAGAAGTTTTAAAATAAAGATGATAACAATCGAAGCATCAAAGCCAAATGATTCAAATGTGATAACAAATCAGGAGAGCGGCAACCATATCATATCATACTCAACATGTACAAATGTTTAAGAACATAGTCAAACAAGCATCAACACAAGTATCAAATGAACCATGTAAGGTATAAACTCATGTCAAGGCATCACAAGTATCATGAAAGCAGACATCAAGAAAAGTCAAGAACAGACATCAAACAACTAGTAAGAGATGGAAAGATCTAACCAAATAGATATTGCATGACAATTATTCCTCTCTTTTGGACTGGTGAGCCAACAGCAAGCCAAGCAATAGCCAACATCTGATGAAAATATCCTGCACACAGAAAAATTTCCAAATACAGACAAAACAACTCAACAGGTCTAAGGTCTCCAAATTTTAACTCCAAGAGAATAAGGCAATGGGTCCTAAATCTAAGTCCAATGTCCAGAGATAGTAAGTACAGTCCACCAGATGAAAGTCTTTTAGAGTTTCGATAGCTTTTATCATGTTTTTGTATTTTTGAATAAGATGAACAAAATAAGATGACAAGATGAATATGAACAATGATATATGAACAGTGATAAAGCAAGATAATATTAGACAGAAATTAAGGTTAGTGGTTAATTTATTAATTGGATGAATCGGGTCCAATGTAGTGCTAAACCATCATAACACGATCTATGATGAAGATCTTACTATAGGAGATCGCACATTTGATCTTTGAGCTAAAACACGATGGAGAAGTGATATTGAGGATCATTCTCCAATGGAATCGTTCCACACTGTAATACCCCAAATTTTGACCACTTATATTTCCCATCATTGTGAAAATCATCATCACAATATGGATGAACCATCATGCTTCATCAGTCTCCCCAAAGATGGGTAAGCATACACTACAATCAAAATTAGGGTTTTAAGCCCTCTCTGAGTTCTTAGACAAAGGATCAATCAAGAAATGACATGATCTTCAACTTGTCTAATCTCTAAAACATCCACAATGGATCAAAAAGGACTCCCACTTCAAGGATTAAGCACAAGGCTGCTCCCTTTTAGGTGGATCAAGTCTCAAGATCGACAGTGTCACCAAATTAGAGTTTTGGTCGACCAGGGCCTCCAGATGGAAATTTTCATCTGGGCACAAGGCAATGATCCAAAACATAACCTAATATACTTCATGGAACCCCATGAACCCATGCATCAAGTCAATTTTGCCTCAGGGGATGCATTCATCAAAAATCAGGAATTAGGGTTTCTTGACCTAATTCACCCCTAAGTTGACTTTTGGGACAAACCATGAGCTAAGACCTCAAGAGATGATTTGAGGGTCTCTAATATACCATATTGATCCATTTGGAACAATGGATTGATCCAAGAAGTTTGAGCAACAAGTCTCAATTTCATCTGCACCACAATTAGGGTTTTAAGGGAAAAGTCAACTGTAACTTTGACTTTTGACCAGGACATGCTCCCAAACCCTAATACATGATTGAATATACCCTATGACACCCATGGAACATGTCCATCAAGTTTGATTTAAGTCAAGGACATGATTTCCTGAAGAATTGCACAGTTTGGAATTCATCTGATAAAAAGTCAACTGTGCACAAAAGTCAACTTTGACTTTTTGAGATTTTTCACCAAAATGGATTTTTAACCCTAAAATGATGTTAATGTATGATTTGAATCATCATTCATCAAGAAAAATCAAGAAAAGTGAGATAACTTGTAAAAGGGGTAACCATAAAACTTAGAAATTTTTCTAAGTCAAAAATAAAGTGGCAAAGGTACCAACTTTGGAGGACCATAACTCCTAAACTACAAGGCCATTTTTTCTCATCCAAAGATGGATTTGTAGCCCTCATTATCACCTACAAAAACTTCAACTACAAGTCATTCCAATTCATTAAGTATTTTGAGTTATGGAGTGATCAAAGTGGCTGAAAAGTGAAAATGTCACTTTTTCCAACACTTAGTGAAATTTTCACTAAGTCAGATTCTGCCTCACTTTTTGCCAAATGTAGGGGGATTTTTCACTTGGAATCAAAAGAGATCAAAACCAAACTTGTTCAAACAGTTGTTGTATCATGTAAGAGCTTTCCAAAATGGCCAAGAACATTGCCAAATTCAACCTACACCATGAGATACAACATTGCCAAGTTGCCTTGCTGAAATCTGTCAAGGCAAGGCAGAATTTGCAACTTTGGTCGATTTGCCAAAATCAGCCAAATTCAATTGCTCCTATCCACTTGGACACCTCAGAGGATTGAATCTAAAGGGGACAATCACTGAGCCAAGCCTCCAAAGTCCATGGAACAAGAAATAGCATGTTGAACCTAGAATGCCAAAATAGGGACAAGACTTCAAATTTGGAATGAGGCATTCAATGGAACCATCAAGGTGGCATGGACTGAGCCATTCTCATCTGAAATCAGTCAAGACTTATCCAAGACCAAGGGGACCAAAGCTCTGTGCCCTAACCTCTAGTCAATGGCTAAAGGAGACTTGGATTTTCATTTGCCAACATTGGCCAAACCTACTTACCAGCTGCCAGTCACTATTCCTTGCAAAACAAACTTGCTCTACTATAAATAGAGCTCAATTGTGGTCAGTTTGAGTACACCAAAGCCATCTAACAGATGCTTTCATCAAAATCTCTTTCTCTTGGCAAAAATGCCTTTCTTAGCAAGGTAGCTATCGGGTTTTGAGTTTGAGAGCAATTCCAATCAAACCAATCACTCACACACCTCACATACATCACATATGAGCTGATCAAACACTTAGATCACTTCTAAAACACCAATTTCACAAAATCACTAGCTGGTTGCTCAAGGTTTTAACCAAAGTGCAGCTGAGGTACCACAAAGTGATCCAGCCAATTTCAATCAAGTCCAACCATCCAAACAAAATCCATAGGGTGTAGGGAAGCTGTTCAGATCATCACCACTCATCTGTAACACCTCCAAATCAAAAATCACTTTGAACTTGCTGTCACGACTTGGAGGTAAGCACATACTTGGTCATCTCTCAATCTATGCATATTTCCTCGCACAATAATTTGGCCATATGTTTATAATCATGCATGGAATGTTTTCCCTCAATTAATTGCATTGTTTGAATCGTGTATCAAAAATCCTAGCCTTCATGCAGAAATTAGGGTTCTTGAGGTTTCTTCGTGATTTCTTGTTGTATGTTTAATTTAAATGAAATTAAAGTACATAGACATGATCGTGAGGTTGAGACGAACATAATGATATGTGGATTGCATGATATGATTACGTATTCATGGAGATTGGATAGAAAACGCAAATCTGAGAAACCAAGAACACGCGCGTGTTCTTCAGCTTGTTCTTGGCACCATTTTTGAATAATTCAAATATTTGAATTTTGTGATTTTGTTTAATTGATTCAAAAATTAATTTCTCTCTGAGTTTTAATGATTTTGAGTTGATTCTTTTTTTAATAATTCACAAAAATGTCAAAATATTTTATTTTCCCAAAAAATCCCAAAAATATTATTTATTTCATATAATTGATATTTTTGTAAAGAATTAATATTTTAATTGTTTTTGGCATTTTAAATATTTTTTCTACATTGATTTTGCAACTTTTAATGCTTTCTAATTATTTTGTAGGTCAATACTTAATTTTTGAAGCATTAATCCAAGATCACAATTTGTTTTCCATGTGTTAAACAATTTTTGATCATTTTAATTGAATTTTTATTCAATTAAATACATTTTGAAAACAAATTAGGGTTTTGGATTAATTCAACCCTCATAAATCATTTTCAAAAACTCTTTGGGCCTCTTGAGAGAGTGTAAGACCCATCCCCCCTTGTACAAAAACTTTTTGGGCCTCATCCATTGTATAAGTCCCTCTGTACAAGTAAACGGCGCGATCGTCGCCCGTTTAAAAATAAAAATCATATGGGTCTCTCCTTGAGCTATAAGACCCATTCAAAACACTTTGGGCCTCTATTAGAGTGTAAGACCCAATCCCCCTTTTAACCAAAACATTTTGGGCCTCACTTATTGTATAAGTCCCTCTGCGTTAAAAGAAAACCTCGGCGCGATCGCCGTTTTTAAACGAAAAATCATTTGGGCCTACCCTCGTGTTATAAGCCCCACTCTTTTCTTTAAACCTTTTTGGGCCTCTAATAGAGTGTAAGACCCAATCCTTTGTACAGAAAACCATTTTTAGGCCCCAGTCACTTGTATAAGTCCTTCTGTACAAATTCAAACAGCGCGCTCACTGATAAAACCCTGGGCCTCTCCTTGAGCTGTAAGCCCCAAATCTTTCTTTTTCAAAGCACTTTCTCCTTTGATTTTGAATATACTGTTGTTTTCAATCTTTCTTTGTTGAACAACTAACCAAACAGCATGGAAGCACTACAACCGAGTAAGTGGTTATAGCTTTCATTTACTGCTTTCATATTATAAACTGTATTGTGGGGCTGCTCACTGTAAGTCTCCTTTCATAAACTCATATCTACTGTATAATAATAGTATAGATATTTCGAGTTTCCCCGGCTACTACGTCTAGAACTAGGTGACGCCGTTTCACTTAATCGTAGAAATAGACGCCTAGATCCCCAATAGGAGCACCAGATACAGTCTTCTCTTCGGCTGTCCTCCTTAGGAATCGTCAAGAAGCTCTACTCCCCAAGATGAATGTATTCTCCGTGAATGGCATCTTTGAGTTTCTTCCAAATTCTCGAACTTTCCTGACTTGATCTATTCCTTGTGGATAGCTTGCCTTGAATGTCTCGGGGTTTGGGTACCCACTACGGTCATAATCTTGGACCTTAACTAAGGAACCCTCTTTAAAAGCTAAAAGTCGCTGGATAGTAAACCTCGCACGTTTACCAGTGGTTTTTATCTTTAAAAGAGTTATCTCTCCTAATGGAAAGGAGATGATAAGACCCACAGGCTTCTTAAAAGCATCGGCCTCCTCTTGGGCATTATTCAAGGACACTACGGCTTCTTAGAAGGATTCACAGCCTCCTCTTAGGCTTCGTATAATGATCTCTTCCCCCGGGAATGATAGCCTCCTCTTGGGCTTCGTACAAGGACCCGTCGGCTTCTTAAAAGTTTCCAGCCTCCTCTTGGGCTCCGTACAAATTGTCCCGACGACCTCCTAGAGGTATAGGAACAGAACCTAGTCATCCTCATAGAACAGTCCTTTCATAGAGTCTACTACTGTTTCTCGAAGCATAGTACAAATGATAAAACTCTAGACACGGACAGTCTAACTTCCTTGAGTCTCAAAGACATTGTCAAGCACCCTTCGTTAAATAGGAAGGAAACCCGCAGACTCGGACAGTCTCGACACCCTTTGGATTTCCCGTTTCCTCAAAGAGAAGGAAATATCCCTGACCCTCAAATCAAATCCCTGAGTACAGTGTTACTCATATAAGAACTGATTTTCTCTTTTAAAATCAGTATATTGGATCTGTCACTCAACTGAAACAGTTACAATAGCCTCCATCTCGGGCTTCGTACGAGATACCATAAGACTCCATCGTCGGGTCAAAATATTTTAGCCTCACTCTTGGGCTTTGTACGGGACACAAAATAGCCTCCTCTTAGGCTTTGTATAATGATTTTCCTAGCGGAAATTCGCCTCTCTCTCGGGCTTTGTACGAGACACATAAGAGACTCTCTCGTTGAGTCAATCACCCCTTTCGCCTCCATCTCGGGCTTTATACGAGATACAAAAAGGTTCTTATTAAGCCAAACAAGCAACAACCTCCATCTCGGGCTTCATACGAGATACAAAATCACTCTCTTGTTGAGTATAAAAGATTCTCCTGTTGAGTCAACCCTTTTAGCCTCTCTCTCGGGCTTTGTACGGGACATAAAATAGCCTCCTCTTAGGCTTGGTATAATGATTTTCCTAGCAGAAATTAGCCTCCTCTTAGGCTTCGTATAAGAAAACCACTGGTTAATCCAATTAACCTTTTAGCATCAAAGCTGTGCCTCGTTCACAGTACACAAACATCGACAACTCTTTCCCCCATCTAATCGCTGTAAGCGGCAAGCCTCTGGATCATCTATATCCACGCCACTGTCCCTCTTTTAGCATGAGAAATTCCTAAGGAAAGATGGCATTGCTCTACACTGAGTTAAAGTCTTCTCCTTCAGGTTAAAACCCTTTCTTCAGAAATTATGGCATTGCTCGGATCCACGTATCCCAGTTAAAGTAATTCTCCTTCTCTCCTCTTTAGAGATGACAAATTCTCTCTAAAGTCGAGGTCTTTCAGCTTCACGTCTTGGGCTTTGAACAAGACACAAATAGACATTCAGCTTCACATCTTGGGCTTTGAACAAGATACAAACCACCTTTCGCTTCACGTCTTGGGCTTTGAACAAGACACCAAAAACCAATTTCCTCCCATAGAATAGGAGGAACTACGAACGCTCTGATTTCCCTGTTTCGGTAAACGGGAATACGTAGGCATAAGATCGAAAGAAAAGATCTTAGCGAGCGCAATCAACAAAAAACCCAAATCCCATATCAAAAGCAGTATTTTAAAAGCATCAGTCCTAACATCCTAATCCTTATTCCCCGTCAGAAACCCTTTGCCTAGATTAAAAGAAAGAAAACAGTATTGGCGAAAATACAAATAACCAGTACAAAGGCCCCCCACATTGATAGCATCTGTAACGTAACAGACCGCTGTTTAAACTCAGTATGCAAGCAGGGTTAATTGGAGACATCTATTTCCCTTCCTTATTCAGCTCACAATAGGATAAAAAATGAATCGACCTGTAGTTTTAAGCTCAACCGCAGAGAGCGACCAGCGCTTAAGAACCGCGTCCAAATTCGCTCGCTACAGTAAAGTGGCGCCCACCGTGGGGCCCAAATCTCATTTTGCTTTAGGGCATCGTCCCCATTTTCCACGGAAAATGGCAACTCTGCTGAGGAGAAAGATTGACCTATGCTGGTCCATCTCTTGGGCTGAGAACCACAGATTGGGGCTTCCGCCGGGGAACCCATTTCTGTCAGGAACTTAGGAATCATAGCTTTATAAGTCTAGGATGATTAGGACAAATATATATACTGCTTTTCCTAATTGCTATACGTGTTTATTTTTCTGCTAATGGGAATGCGGGTGATGCCGTATGTGGAAAGATTGAGTATACACCTAGAAAAGCCAACCCTTTCGTAGTGCGGAAACTAGCGAAAATAGTTGTTACGCGATACTACCCTCATTTGAGGCTGGTGATCTATTCTCGGTGAATGGCACTTACTCTAAGATTGCTTTACAACTCGCTGGCGATCCGCTTGTTGTCCTGCTTTCCTGGGAGGAGCTGATGATAATGAGTACAGGTACAAAAATCACCCTAGTATAAACCTTTGGGGATGGGTAGAGCCTTGACTTCATGACAACGACCCTTTGACCCCATGTTTTTTCTATGTTTTTGTGTGCTGCATTCATGCATTCATTTAATAAAACATTAAAACATTCAAAAAAAAAAACTTCTCTTCTAGTCTCTCTATTTTTCAAATTAAACTAAGACTGTGATTGCAAATATCAGAGAAAAAGATTGCATTAATGGATTTTGGTAGAAGGATAACTCACCAGTATACCTTCAAGGTTCCAAAGCTAGAGGATTTGAGAAAGTTAGCGAGGATGATCGTTAACCCAGAGGCTTTCAGAGCCAGACACGGTGGTTTGCTACCACTGTTAAGAGTCCATGTGATTAAGGGGATCATGGACGCGCTCATTCAGTTCTACGATCCGGTTTATCACTGTTTCACATTCCTGGATTACCAGCTATCACCAACGTTGGAGGAGTATTCTCATCTGACTGATTTACATATCACTGATCGAGCTCCATTTTCTGGACTGGAAGAAATTCCAAAGAATCAGACTATTGCAATAGCAATTCATTTGGACGAGTCTGAGGTCAGGACTCACATGACCACTAAGGGTGGCATCCAAGGTTTGCCAGCCCAGTTCTTGACAAAGAAAGCTCTGTACTTCACTAGTATAGGGAACGGGACTGCTTTTGAAAGCATCTTTGTCTTGCTTACCTACGGGTTATTTTTGTTTCCCAACATCAATAACTTCGTCGATATCAACGCTATTAAGGTTTTTCTCATTGGAAACCCTGTGCCGACTTTGCTCGCAAATGCGTATCATTCTGTACACTTGGGAAATTTGTACAGCGGAGGGGAGATCACATGCTGTGTACCTTTGCTCTACAAATGGTTTATCTCTCACTTGCCCAAGTCTGCTGCTTTTTGGGATTGCAAGAGTGTCTTACGTTGGTCGCAGAAGATCATGTCTCTCACCAACTCTGATATAGATTGGTGTAATAGGATTTATGAGGGAATCAGAATCATTGACTGTTGTGGAAACTTCCCCAGCGTACCCCTCATAGGAACTAAAGGAAGAATCAACTATCATCCGATATTAGTTCTTCGTCAATTTGGATACCCGATGAGACACATCCCACTGGGTGTTCATCTGGAAGGTCTTTTCTTCAAAGAAGGAGAAAACGACAGAGCACTAAAGATGGAAATAATGCAAACTTGGAAACATGTTCATAAGAAAGGACGAGAGTCTCTGGGAAAACCGGACTGTGTCTCGGTGGAGCCTTATCTCCATTGGGTACAAACTAGAGCTCTCAAGCTAAAGATGCCTTATCCTCGTTACGGAATTCTTCCACCGAGGGCAACTGTCATGTACTTCATGACGGAAACTGAAAAGCTTCAGGTTACTCTCAACAAAGTTCAAAAGGAAATAAGATCTTGGAAGAACAAGTACCGCACCCTCGACATAGAGTGTATCCAAATACAGCAATTACTGAAAGAGAAAGATGCTCTGATTGAAATTTTGGAGCAGCATGCTGTAGAGAATCAAGATGACCAAAGGAATTTGCTCGCTCCTTTCACCTGGCAAAGGAATGACAACCCGACAACGACCCAAGCGTCCCGGTCAAAGAAGAGGACTCGGGGCCCATTAGTTTAGGTTTCTGTTTCTGCACTTTGTAATCTACTGTATTTCCATTTCTGTAATCCTTTGGAATTCAATAAAAAAGGGTTTCCCCACTGTTTGATATTTACAATCTAATTGTCGAAGTTTATTTTAATTAAACAAAAAAACAACAATTAATATAATCATTGCATTCATCATTCTCACATCGCGTATACTCCTTACCTACGAATCTTACGTTTGTGTCTCGATTCTAGAGTCAAACTGTCTCATTCGTATAATACTCGGGCCAATCGTCAGAAAAAGATGGATGATCTTGAGGAAGAAAACAGAGAGTTAAAAGAAGAGATCGACGCTCTGAGAGAGGATATGAGAAAGCTTCGTAACGACATGCAAGCCATGGCAGAAGCTCAGCTACAAAGAACTGTGATCTCAGAGATCACCTCAACGCCCATCATAGAAAAGTATGATCCTAGGTATCAGATGCCGAAAGATCGTCCTTGGGGCATGCCTGTTAACTATATTCCGGAAGGATATGTTCCGCCGATCACTGAAGATCAGGGAATCGCAACAGAAGCCGCTGGGCCTGAAGGTTACAAACTTCGGGAAAGCGAAGATGCCAGGGGCATACTCAAGACTCCTGAAGGTTACAAACTTCGGGAGGCGCCAAGACTTACTGCCGTAGTCACGGTACCACCCCCTGTGGTGCACACTGTCCCGGAAGGACAGATTCCACAGACACCTTCTGATAAGAAGGAAACTATGTTTGACAGAATGGATGAATTCCAAGAGCAGTTCTTGGAAATACATAAAGAACTGCAAGCCATTCGCGGTCAGGATCTATTTGGAAAGGACGCCGCAGACCTCTGCTTGGTCCCAAATGTGAAAGTCCCGCACAAGTTCCAAGTGCCCGACTTTGAAAAATACAAGGGTAACTCTTGCCCTCAGAGCCATCTGGTGATGTATGCTCGGCGCATGTCAGCTCAGACGGAGAATCAGGACCTGCTGATTCACTACTTCTAGGATAGTTTAACCGGTGCCGCACTCAAATGGTACATGGGTTTAAACCGTACTACGGTCAATACATTCAGAGATCTTGGTACTGCCTTCGTCCAACAATACAAGTACAATTTGGACATGGCACCCGACAGAGATCAACTCAGATCAATGTCACAAAAGGACAAGGAAACCTTTAAGGAGTATGCTCAGAGATGGCGTGAAATTGCCGCTCAGATTTGTCCACCTCTTGAGGAAAAAGAGATGACAAAGATCTTCTTAAAGACCTTAAGCTCATTTTACTATGACCGAATAATTGCCAGTGCACCCAGTGATTTCACCGAAATGGTCGGCATGGGTGTACGTCTTGAGGAAGCCGTCCGAGAAGGACGTTTGGTAAAAGACACTGGATCAACGAGCGGTACTAAAAAATACGGTAGTGCTCTCCCTAAGAAAAAAGAGCAAGATATTGGGAATATCTCTCTCGGAAAGCAAAGGCGACGTTATCAACCAGTAGCAACTGTTATTCCTGCTATCGGCCCCGCGCCTGTTCCTATGTATCAACCTCAGGTTGCGCAAAGCCAACCTGACCAACAAAGGACATAACAGCCTCTTCAGTAGGCTCGTCCTCCATATAACAACAACCGTACAACACGGCCACCAGGATTTGATCCTATACCCGTAACGTACGCAGAACTGTTTTCGTTACTGCTGGCTAAGGGGCACATTCAGACTAAGTCTCCCCTTTCAGTTCCAGAAAATCCGCCTTTTTGGTTTAAAGCGGATCAAACATGCCCTTATCATCAAGGAGGTTCAGGGCATAACATTGAGACTTGTCTCAATTTCAAATCCGACGTGCAAAAGCTTGTTAGGAGCGGGCTCTTATCTTTCAAAGATACGAATCCTAATGTTCTTACGAACCCGCTGCCTCAACATGAGAAGGCTGCAGTCAATCTGATTGAGAAAGAGACTAACAATGTCTATCAAATTCACGATGTACTCTTGTTGAAAACCAATCTGGTCAAGATGCATTGTAGACAGAGTGGATATGGCCATGTGCCACCTCATAACTATCACCAGTGTGATATCTGCTCTAAAGATAACCAAGGATGTTTTGTAGTGCAAGCAGCTCTACAGGAACAAATGGATATTGGATGGATCCAAGAGCACCGAGTTCGTGGAGTTAACATGGTTTACATGAATTCCAACGTCATTCAAAACCACGACATTCGTGCGATGAATGTCAACTTGGTGGCGATGCACTCAAGGCAAAGCCAATATCATAATCTGCCGCGGCACGATTACAGTTCCTGTCTGATTTGCTCGGTAAACAAACAGGGATGCTCTTTTATACAAGAGGCCCTCCAGCATTAGATGGATCTTGGATGGATCCAAGACTACCATGATAGGAGCTCTTATCAAATCAGCATGGTTCAGATCTTCGATATCCGTGTAATGAATACCAACCTGGTAGAGTTACATGCTGAGCAGGTCCGACTTGGATTCTTAATATCACATGACTATCAAAATTGTAAAGCAGGTTGCGAAAACGATCGAGGTTGTACCCTTGTCCAGGAGGCACTTCAGCACTTGTTAAATCACTGGTGGATGCCAATCTACATGGATGAAGATACTCAGCAGATTAGTATCAATAACAGGAATCCTACTCGTCGTCAAAGTCAGGATGTCCGATCAATGGAAGGTAACCTAGTGAGGTTACATTGTATTCAAAGTGGGCGTGGCCAGGTGCCACCACACAACTATGACAGTTGCAGCGTCTATTCAGAAAGTAACCAAGGGTGTTACCTTGTGAGAGCAGCTCTTCAGGGTCAGGTCGATCATGGAGAAATTCGTCCATGTCCAGGTTCAGGACCCATCATTTGGTCGCCGAACTACCTTGCCGATCAAGTTGAGGATGTTGTCACGATCTCTGGTCATCACCAGATCAGGGATGTTTTTGCCATCATCCCTCTATTTGGTGAATCTAAAGTTCCCAACCAGGAACAGATCGAGATTACTTATGATGGTCAGAAAAATCAGAAGGTTCCTATAGTTATCTATCTACCGGGGCCACTACCGTATGAATTAGCTAAGGCAATCCCTTACAAATACGATGCAACAATAATCGAGAATGGAAAGGAAATTCCATTACCCTCCGTCGTGAATATTACAGACATCAGTCGTATAACACGGAGTGGTCGAATCTTCAACCGAGGGGTCGGAGAATCCAACAAAGAAAAGGAACTTCAGGCAGAAATTCCTTATCCACCAGTTGGTCAATCTAGTAATCCTGACTTTTCAAAAGACAAAGATGAGATGCTGAAGCTCATCCAAAGGAGTGAATATAACATTGTTGATCAACTATTACAACTCCTTCAAAGATCTCGGTATTATCATTGTTACTCAGTTCAGAAGCACACAGGGAGGCTCTACAGAAAGTCTTTGAGCAAGCCTTTGTGGAACAGGATGTAACAATCAGACAGTTCGATAACATTGTCTCTAACATCACTTCCTACAATAATTTGGGATTTAGTGATGAGGAACTACCTGAAGAGGGTCGTCGTCATAACATGGCGCTCAACATTACAGTTAACTGCCAGGGCGATGCTTTAGCCAACGTACTGGTAGACACAGGGTCAGCCCTGAATGTTATGCCGAAGTCCACCTTGATGCAATTATCATTTAAGGGCCCTCCGATGAGAGTCAGCGAGGTTGTCGTCAAAGCATTCGACGGATCCAGAAAAACAGTTATCGGCGAAGTGGATCTTCCCATAACTATTGGTCCTCACACTTTCCAAATCACTTTCCAGGTCATGGACATCCGGGCAACATACAGTTGTTTATTAGGAAGACCTTGGATACATCAGGCTGGAGCGGTCACTTCAACCCTCCACCAAAAGCTAAAGTTCGTCAAGAATGATCAACTTGTCACGGTTTGTGGGGAACAAGCCTTGCTTGTGAGCAACTTATCATCATCTACTTGTGCGGAACCCGAGGAGGTTATTGGAACTCAGTTCCAAGCACTATTGGTGAGCAAGAACGATTAATCTGAAGGAGGAACCTCGATTTCCTAATACAAAGATGCTATCAAAGCGGTCGAGAGTACCGATACAACAGGATGGGGAAGGCTTGTCATTCCTATTGACAATAAAACAAAGAAGGGTCTTGGTTTTTCTGTAACCTGTACCCAGACAGTTGCCAACGATGAAAGTCTTCATCCCCTTCAAAACTTCTTCCACAATGGAGGTTTTCTTCACCCAGTGTCTCAGACAGTTCATGCTATCAATGAGGAAGATCCCTCTGACGCAGATGAAGAGTGGAAGTCCTATCTTAATGAGGACGGTTATATGTCTCAGGAAGAGGTGCCTATGCCTTTTTGCTTTCCTACAGAAAGTCCGAGATTTATACCAAGATCAGATGTCGAAATGATCTACGGGGATTGTGATCCGGAAGGATGCCGTGCTCCGCCAAATTCATTAGAGGAGGACACTCTGATGAAAGACAACTTTGATCACAATTACTATGGCCCGATGGATGGTCTGCCAATGTGGTAGCCTTACCCAGGAAACTTGGGGCAAGAGAGTCAGCCGAGTAATGAAACTCAGCTGAGCATCATTGAACAGAATACCTACGTCCCCACCATGTCATGGGATCAACACTCAGGTCATTCAGAAACTACTCAACATGAAGATGAATTCGCAACGTTTGCAGGACTAGAATTCATCAACTATGCTTTTCCCGAGGTCAACGTCATCGAGAAAGATGACTCCTCCAGTTCCAAAGAAGTTTGGGACACTCTGGTACAACCAAGTGGAAAATACGACTATATGGTCAAGTACACTGCTCCCGAAAGCTTTCGTATCAGGCTCGGAGATATCCAGTCAATTGGATGGGGAGATACAGCTGAGAGCACCAATGCTATGCAAAATGCAACAGAGGAATCCTCCTACGACAATTCTGCTTGGGAAACAGATTCCAACGATCCTGCTCCACCAGAAATCAGCGTCATTTCTGAAGACAAATTAAGGAAGGTGCCAGACTTTGTGATTCACCGAGGAGTTCGCCGCCAATGGGTTGCCGTCGAGGTTCCGAAGGTCGTTCGTCAGTCAAAGTAATTGCCATCTTTAAACCTTTCACCCTGCCCAGATGAAACGGATATTTTGATAGGGCTCGTTTTCTGTAAATTTCCCTCTTCGCTTTGCCCGAAGCGACAGAGTTTTGTTTTATAGGGCTGTAGTTTCAAGAATCGACTTGTTCATTAATAAAATAACGTCGTTCTGTAATTTCCGCATTAATTGCTGTTTTCTCTTTTTGCTTTTTCTCAGAAAATGGTAATCCTAAAAAACATTCAAAAATAAAAACAAGCAGTAAAATCAAAACACTGCACACACTTGCATTTTCTCTATCTCTTCTAAACACGAATCATCACATCATGCAGATTGCTTGTTTTATACCCCGTTGAAACATACGATCCGATGCCTTCTTCCAACTTTGAGTTCCCGGTATTCGAGGCTGAAGAAGAAAATGACGACCAAATTCCAGAAGAGATCTCCCGACTACTCAGACAAGAGGAAAGGTCCATCGAACCTCACAAAGAGCCGTTGGAAACGGTAAACTTGGGTTCAGAAAAAGAGAGAAAAGAAATCAGGATCGGAGCATTGCTCAGTCCAACTGCCAAAGAGGGTTTGATAAAGCTTCTCAAAGAATTCCCCGATGTGTTCGCTTGGTCCTATCAGGATATGCCAGGGTTGGATACCAGCATCGTGGAACATCACTTACCATTGAGATCGGAATGTCTGCCAGTAAAGCAAAGGTTGAGACGCACTCACCCGGACATGGCCATCAAAATCAAAGAGGAGGTACAGAAACAGATTGACGCGGGTTTCCTTACTACATCTGAATATCCTCAATGGTTAGCCAACATCGTACCCGTTCCCAAAAAGGACGGAAGGGTCAGAATGTGTGTTGATTATAGAGATCTGAACAAGGCAAGTCCAAAGGACGCCTTTCCTTTACCACACATTGACATGTTGGTTGACAGTACAACAAAGTTCAAAGTATTCTCCTTCATGGATGGATTCTCGGGCTATAACCAGATCAAAATGGTGCCGAAAGACATGGAGAAAACTTCGTTCATTACCCCATGGGGTACCTTTTGTTACAAGGTAATGTCGTTCGATTTGAAGAATGCCGGGGCAACCTATCAAAGGGCCATGACTACTCTGTTTCATGACATGATACACAAAGAAATCGAGGTATATGTCGATGATTTGATTGCAAAATCAAGAACAGAGGATGAGCACATTGAACATCTGTCAAAATTGTTCGAACGTCTAAGAAAATTCAAGTTCTGCTTGAATCCCAACAAGTGCACCTTCGGTGTCCGTTCGGGGAAACTACTAGGGTTCATCGTCAGCCAGAAAGGAATTGAAGTTGATCCTGACAAGGTCAAGGCCATTCAAGAAATGCCTTCTCCGAAAACTGAAAAACAAGTCAGAGGATTCCTGGGACGTTTGAACTACATCTCCAGATTCATATTCCTCATGACCGCGACGTGTGCGCCGATTTTCAAATTACTAAAAAAGAACCAGGATCGCGTTTGGTCAAAAGATTACCAAACCGCCTTCGACAGTATCAAGGAATATCTGTTGAATCCTCCGATTCTATCACCTCCAGTGGAAGGAAGACCACTGATCATTTACCTCATGGTCCTAGAGGACTCAATGGGATGTGTACTTGGCCAACAAGACGAAACTAAACGGAAAGAGTCTGCCATTTACTATCTAAGCAAGAAATTCACCGACTGTGAAACTCGGTACACAATACTTGAGAAAACTTGTTGCGCTTTGGCTTGGGCAGCCAAACGTCTTCACCAATACATGATTCGTCATACTACTTGGTTGGTCTCCGAAATGGATCCAATCAAGTACGTTTTCGAAAAACCTGCTCTCACGGGAAGGATTGCCCGTTGGCAGATGTTACTATCAGAATATGACATAGAGTACCATGCTCAGAAAGCCGTTAAAGGAAGTATTTTAGCCGATCATTTGGCTCATCAACCGATTGACGATCAAGAATCAATCGGATTTGACTTCCCAGACGAAGATGTCATGTATATAAAGATGAAAGACTGCGATGAACCGCTACCCAGTGAAGGGCTAGAACCAGGTTCCCAGTGGGGACTTATCTTTGACGGAGCAGTCAATCATTATGGAAACGGAATTGGGGCAATCATTGTTACCCCTCAGGGTTCCCACATTCCTTTCACTGCCAGACTTACGTTCAAATGTACGAACAACGAGGCCGAATATGAAGCATGTATCATGGGTCTCGAAGAAGCGATTGATTTAAGGATCAAAAACTTGGACGTATACGGCGATTCAGCCTTGGTTATTAGCCAGATAAAAGGAGATTGGAACACATACCAATCAGGATTGATTCCTTACAAAGACTATGCAAGAAGGTTGTTACCCTTCTTCAACAGAGTTGAGTTTCATCACATCCCTCATGATGAGAATCACATGGCTGATGCATTAGCCACTCTCTCTTCCATGATTAGTGTAGGTCGATGGAATGACATACCTAAGATCGGCATAATGCGCCTTGAATGGCCCGCTTACATCTTCGCGATTGAAGCAGTCATAGACGACAGACCTTGGTATCACGATATCAAATGCTTCCTTCAGAAACAAGAGTACCCATCTGGGGCACTCAGAAAAGACAGGAAAACCCTCAGAAGATTGGCTGGAAACTTCTTCCTGAGCGGTGACACTCTTTATAAGAGAAATTTTGACATGGTCTTGCTCCGATGCGTCGACAGACCAGAAGCAGACATGCTCATGAAAGAAATTCACAAAGGATCCTTTGGCACTCATGCCAACGGACACACGATGGCGAGAAAAATTCTCAGGGCCGGGTACTATTGGTTGACCATGGAATTCGACTGCTACAAGTACATGAGGAGGTGTCACAAGTGTCAGATATACTCCAACAAAATTCATGTACCGCCATCACATCTCAAAGTTCTTTTTTCCCCGTGGCCATTTTCCATATGGGGAATCGACATGATTGGTATGATTGAGCCCAAGGCTTCAAACGGACATCGGTTCATCCTGGTAGCCATTAACTATTTCACCAAGTGGGTCGAAGCAGCGTCATTCGCTAATGTAACCCGACAAGTGGTGGTCTGATTTATCAAAAACAATATCAACTGCCGTTATGGTGTTCCAAGCCAGATCATTACTGATAATGGATCTAACTTGAACAATAAGATGATGAAAGAGTTATGTGCAGAGTTCAAGATCGAACACCATAACTCATCTCCCTACCGACCCAAGATGAACGGAGCGGTAGAAGCGGCTAACAAGAACATCAAGAAGATTGTTCAAAAGATGGTTGTAACCTATAAAGATTGGCACGAAATGCTACCCTTTGCTCTTCATGGTTATCGCGCATCTGTCCATACTTCAACAGGGGCTACCCCTTTCTCTCTAGTATATGACATGGAGGCAGTGCTTCCCATAGAAGTAGAGATCCCGTCAATCTGAGTATTGATGGAAGCGAAGCTCACCGAAGCTGAATGGTGTCAAAGTCGACACGATGACCTGAACCTGATCGAAGAGAAACGAATCACGGCATTATACCACGGTCAGTTGTATCAACAGAGAATGAAGAGGGCGTTCGACAAAAAGGTCTGACCTCGTGTCTTCAGGAAAGGAGACCTTGTGCTCAAGAAGATACAATCATTTCTCACTGATTCTCGGGGCAAATGGACCCCAAATTATGATGGCCCCTATGTGGTCATGAAAGCTTTCTCAGGCGGCGCCTTGAGACTTGCAACCATGGACGGAGAGGAATTTTCCTACCCCACAAATGTTGATGTAGTCAAGAAATACTTCGCCTAAAACTAAAAAAAAAACGTCTCGGTGGATTGAAAACCTAAAAGGGCGGTCCAGGCAAAAGTTAGAGACATGAAAAAAATCATCCCGATGGATTGGAAATCTCATAGTACAATCCAGGCAAAAATTAGGGATAATGGCAAGTAACTATGTTCAACAGAGGCAAGTCCCTCAGCAGCAGTTACATCATCCATCGGAGGAAATCTCCAATCAAAGGTCATCTTCGACAGAAGCTCAGGATGTCCCGAATTCAAAGTTGGTAGAAGGATAGTGGTCGTTATGTTTCAACGTAGCCCTTTTCCCTGTAAATTACCATTTTCTAACTTTGTATATACTCTTTGGAATCATGCGTTTGGCTGATCTCCATCTTATCAATAAAATTTGAGCCCTTGTGCTTTTGTTTGTAATTCTTACTTGTTTTAGCTTTACAGAACGACGTTGTTTAAACTTAATCAGCGATTCTTGAAATAAAACAAAAATGAATTTACTTGTTAAACTTTTTCTGCTTTTAAATTAAAGATGGCATTTCTTTTGACTGTTGAACATCAGAAGAACATCGATCGCTTCTCCCGAAGTAAGCGAACTTCAAAGTACAGAATCAAAGTACTCCTTCTAAGCCAGTATGCCTGAATGAAGGGATCAACTGTGTCAGAGACCTTGTTTCGTCTGACACGCCTCGGCCGAGTTCTCATCTCCTAAGCCCGATCAACATAGCTCCCAACGGGACTATCTCTCCTAAGCAAGGTGGAATTGCTATTTTGAATCAACGGTACTTCTTCGCCCCGCGATGGCCGAGTATCCAATTGTGTTCATCCATTAGTCTGTATGTCGCGTCTGTTTTGTCAGCATATACATACATACATCGTGCATTTTTTATTTGCATTCGCATTTCATATTGCATCACTATCACTTGAGTCGGTCTTATCCTGCCGTGATAACCGTCCTCTCAATTGAGTTTGTCAGTTCTTGCGTCGTCAGGAAATACTGTGTCTGAACAACCTCGCTTCCAGTTTAATTCTGGAAAGAAGTTGCTCCTTGACCACTTTGATAACTTGAACCTCTGAAAAGCCAGAGAAAACTTTCAATAAACATCACTCTTCGCCATTGAAGATGATATCCTTGGTTTCCCGGATTAAGGAAAATCCACAGAGAAAGCCTCGTGATCAGAGATTCGGCAGCACGCCAGTTTTGCTCCGAAAAACCACTGATGAGAAGGTCATTGGCACCTCAAAATTGGACCCCATCATATGGCGTTTCTCCGGGAAGATCCCGAGAAAAGTATGATGAAAGATCCCAAATAAAAACAGTCTCTCAAGAGACTCGCTTCCCCAGTAGAATCGACAAATGGCGTCTCCAACAGAGAAGTTTGTGTAACTCTACAACTCAGACGTTGGGTTCCCCAGCAAGTCTGACATCAAACCTTTTTCCGTTAAATGGCATCTCCCCAGGAAAATTCGGCGAGAAGTTTGAAGGAAAACCGCTACACATAGCGTCCCTTGTCAATAAAGTTTATTGACAAAAGAAACTAAGACCAGTTCTTGGTAGGAAACCAGGATCGAGGGGAAGTTTAAATCAGAAACTAAGACCAGTTCCTTGGTAGGAAACCAGGAACGAGGGGAAGTTCATTTCAGAAACTAAGACCAGTTCCTTGGTAGGAAACCAAGAACGAGGGGAAGTTTGAATCAGAAACTGAGACCAGTTCCTTGGTAGGAAACCAAGATCGAGGGGAAGTTTGAATCAGAAACTAAGACCAGTTCCTTGGTAGGAAACCAAGAACGAGGGGAAGTTTGAATCAGAAACTAAGACCAGTTCCTTGGTAGGAAACCAGGATCGAGGGGAAGTTTACCTTTTCTAAGCATCATTGCTTAGCTAAAGAAGATGAATGCGTAAGCTACCATTCATAACCACCATCAAAATTTCGGGTATTCCGATATTTAATCCTCTTGCACCCCGAATGCCCGAATTCCTTCGTCATTCGCACCTTCGGGTCCAAGAAGATTAAATAGGGGCATCTGTAATACCCCAAATTTTGACCACTTAGATTTCCCATCATTGTGAAAATCATCATCACAATATGGATGAACCATCATGCTTCATCAGTCTCCCCAAAGATGGGTAAGCATACACTACAATCAAAATTAGGGTTTCAAGCCCTCTCTGAGTTCTTAGACAAAGGATCAATCAAGAAATGACATGAGCTTCAACTTGTCTAATCTCTCAAACATCCACAATGGATCAAAAAGGACTCCCACTTCAAGGATTAAGCACAAGGCTGCTCCCTTTTAGGTGGATCAAGTCTCAAGATCGACAGTGTCACCAAATTAGAGTTTTGGTCGACCAGGGCCTCCAGATGGAAATTTTCATCTGGGCACAAGGCAATGATCCAAAACATAACCTAATATACTTCATGGAACCCCATGAACCCATGCATCAAGTCAATTTTGCCTCAGGGGATGCATTCATCAAAAATCAGGAATTAGGGTTTCTTGACCTAATTCACCCCTAAGTTGACTTTTGGGACAAACCATGAGCCAAGACCTCAAGAGGTGATTTGAGGGTCTCTAATATACCATATTGATCCATTTGGAACAATGGATTGATCCAAGAAGTTTGAGCAACAAGTCTCAATTTCATCTGCACCACAATTAGGGTTTTAAGGGAAAAGTCAACTGTAACTTTGACTTTTGACCAGGACATGCTCCCAAACCCTAATACATGATTGAATATACCCTATGACACCCATGGAACATGTCCATCAAGTTTGATTTAGGTCAAGGACATGATTTCCTGAAGAATTGCACAGTTTGGAATTCATCTGATAAAAAGTCAACTGTGCACAAAAGTCAACTTTGACTTTTTGAGATTTTTCACCAAAATGGATTTTTAACCCTAAAATGATGTTAATGTATGATTTGAATCATCATTCATCAAGAAAAATCAAGAAAAGTGAGATAACTTGTAAAAGGGGTAACCATAAAACTTAGAAATTTTTCTAAGTCAAAAATAAAGTGGCAAAGGTACCAACTTTGGAGGACCATAACTCCTAAACCACAAGGCCATTTTTTCTCATCCAAAGATGGATTTGTAGCCCTCATTATCACCTACAAAAACTTCAACTACAAGTCATTCCAATTCATTAAGGATTTTGAGTTATGGAGTGATCAAAGTGGCTGAAAAGTGAAAATGTCACTTTTTCCAACACTTAGTGAAATTTTCACTAAGTCAGATTCTGCCTCACTTTTTGCCAAATGTAGGGGGATTTTTCACTTGGAATCAAAAGAGATCAAAACCAAACTTGTTCAAACAGTTGTTGTATCATGTAAGAGCTTTCCAAAATGGCCAAGAACATTGCCAAATTCAACCTACACCATGAGATACAACATTGCCAAGTTGCCTTGCTGAAATCTGTCAAGGCAAGGCAGAATTTGCAACTTTGGTCGATTTGCCAAAATCATCCAAATTCAATTGCTCCTATCCACTTGGACACCTCAGAGAATTGAATCTAAAGGGTACAATCACTGAGCCAAGCCTCCAAAGTCCATGGAACAAGAAATAACATGTTGAACCTAGAATGGCCAAAATAGGGACAAGACTTCAAATTTGGAATGAGGCATTCAATGGAACCATCAAGGTGGCATGGACTGAGCCATTCTCATCTGAAATCAGTCAAGACTTATCCAAGACCAAGGGGACCAAAGCTCTTTGCCCTAACCTCTAGTCAATGGCTAGAGGAGACTTGGATTTTCATTTGCCAACATTGGCCAAACCTACTTACCAGCTGCCAGTCACTATTCCTTGCAAAACAAATTTGCTCTACTATAAATAGAGCTCAATTGTGGTCAGTTTGAGTACACCAAAGCCATCTAACAGATGCTTTCATCAAAATCTCTTTCTCTTGGCAAAAATGCCTTTCTTAGCAAGGTAGCTATCGGGTTTTGAGTTTGAGAGCAATTCCAATCAAACCAATCACTCACACACCTCACATACATCACATATGAGCTGATCAAACACTTAGATCACTTCTGAAACACCAATTTCACAAAATCACCAGCTGGTTGCTCAAGGTTTTAACCAAAGTGCAGCTGAGGTACCACAAAGTGATCCAGCCAATTTCAATCAAGTCCAACCATCCAAACACAATCCATAGGGTGTAGGGAAGCTGTTCAGATCATCACCACTCATCTGTAACACCTCCAAATCAAAAATCACTTTGAACTTGCTGTCACGACTTGGAGGTAAGCACATACTTGGTCATCTCTCAATCTATGCATATTTCCTCGCACAATAATTTGGCCATATGTTTATAATCATGCATGGAATGTTTTCCCTCAATTAATTGCATTGTTTGAATCGTGTATCAAAAATCCTAGCCTTCATGCAGAAATTAGGGTTCTTGAGGTTTCTTCGTGATTTCTTGTTGTATGTTTAATTTAAATGAAATTAAAGTACATAGACATGATCGTGAGGTTGAGACGAGCATAATGATATGTGGATTGCATGATATGATTACGTATTCATGGAGATTGGATAGAAAACGCAAATCTGAGAAACCAAGAACACGCGCGTGTTCTTCAGCTTGTTCTTGGCGCCATTTTTGAATAATTCAAATATTTGAATTTTGTGATTTTGTTTAATTGATTCAAAAATTAATTTCTCTCTGAGTTTTAATGATTTTGAGTTGATTCTTTTTTTAATAATTCACAAAAATGTCAAAATATTTTATTTTCCCAAAAAATCCCAAAAATATTATTTATTTCATATAATTGATATTTTTGTAAAGAATTAATATTTTAATTGTTTTTGGCATTTTAAATATTTTTTCTACATTGATTTTGCAACTTTTAATGCTTTCTAATTATTTTGTAGGTCAATACTTAATTTTTGAAGCATTAATCCAAGATCACAATTTGTTTTCCATGTGTTAAACAATTTTTGATCATTTTAATTGAATTTTTATTCAATTAAATACATTTTGAAAACAAATTAGGGTTTTGGATTAATTCAACCCTCATAAATAATTTTCAAAAACTCTTTGGGCCTCTTGAGAGAGTGTAAGACCCATCCCCCCTTGTACAAAAACTTTTTGGGCCTCATCCATTGTATAAGTCCCTCTGTATAAGTAAACGGCGCGATCGTCGCCCGTTTAAAAATAAAAATCATCTGGGCCTCTCCTTGAGCTATAAGACCCATTCAAAACACTTTGGGCCTCTATTAGAGTGTAAGACCCAATCCCCCTTTTAACCAAAACATTTTGGGCCTCACTTATTGTATAAGTCCCTCTGCGTTAAAAGAAAACCTCGGCGCGATCGCCGTTTTTAAACGAAAAATCATTTGGACCTACCCTCGTGTTATAAGCCCCACTCTTTTCTTTAAACCTTTTTGGGCCTCTAATAGAGTGTAAGACCCAATCCTTTGTACAGAAAACCATTTTTGGGCCTCAGTCACTTGTATAAGTCCCTCTGTACAAATTCAAACAGTGCGCTCACTGATAAAACCCTGGGCCTCTCCTTGAGCTGTAAGCCCCAAATCTTTCTTTTTTAAAGCACTTTCTCCTTTGATTTTGAATATACTGTTGTTTTCAATCTTTCTTTGTTGAACAACTAACCAAACAACATGGAAGCACTACAACCGAGTAAGTGGTTATAGCTTTCATTTACTGCTTTCATATTATAAACTGTATTGTGGGGCTGCTCACTATAAGTCTCATTTCATAAACTCATATCTACTGTGTAATAATAGTATAGATATTTCGAGTTTCCACGGCTACTACGTCTAGAACTAGGTGATGCCGTTTCACTTATTCGTAGAAATAGACGCCTAGATCCCCAATAGGAGCACCAGATACAGTCTTCTCTTCGGCTGTCCTCCTTAGGAATCGTCAAGAAGCTCTACTCCCCAAGATGAATGTATTCTCCGTGAATGGCATCTTTGAGTTTCTTCCAAATTCTCGAACTTTCCTGACTTGATCTATTCCTTGTGGATAGCTTGCCTTGAATGTCTCGGGGTTTGGGTACCCACTACGGTCATAATCTTGGACCTTAACTAAGGAACCCTCTTTAAAAGCTAAAAGTCGCTGGATAGTAAACCTCGCACGTTTACCAGTGGTTTTTATCTTTAAAAGAGTTATCTCTCCTAATGGAAAGGAGATGATAAGACCCACGGGCTTCTTAAAAGCATCGGCCTCCTCTTGGGCATTATTCAAGGACACTACGACTTCTTAGAAGTATTCACAGCCTCCTTTTAGGCTTCGTATAATGATCTCTTCCCCCGGGAATGATAGCCTCCTCTTGGGCTTCGTACAAGGACCCGTCGGCTTCTTAAAAGTTTCCAGCCTCCTCTTGGGCTTCGTACAAATTGTCCCGACGACCTCCTAGAGGTATAGGAACAGAGCCTAGTCATCCTCATAGAACAGTCCTTTCATAGAGTCTACTACTGTTTCTCGAAGCATAGTACAAAAGATAAAACTCTAGACACGGACAATCTAACTTTCTTGAGTCTCAAAGACATTCTCAAGCACCCTTCGTTAAATAGGAAGGAAACCCGCAGACTCGGACAGTCTCGACACCCTTTGGATTTCCCGTTTCCTCAAAGAGAAGGAAATATCCCTGACCCTCAAATCAAATCCCTGAGTACAGTGTTACTCATATAAGAACTGATTTTCTCTTTTAAAATCAGTATATTGGATCTGTCACTCAACTGAAACAGTTATAATAGCCTCCATCTCGGGCTTCGTACGAGATACCAAAAGACTCCATCGTCGGGTCAAAATCTTTTAGCCTCTCTCTCGGGCTTTGTACGGGACACAAAATAGACTCCTCTTAGGCTTTGTATAATGATTTTCCTAGCGGAAATTCGCCTCTCTCTCGGGCTTTGTACGAGACACATAAGAGACTCTCTCGTTGAGTCAATCACCCCTTTCGCCTCCATCTCGGGCTTTATACGAGATACAAAAAGGTTCTTATTAAGCCAAACAAGCAACAGCCTCCATCTCGGGCTTCATACGAGATACAAAATCACTCTCTTGTTGAGTATAAAAGATTCTCCTGTTGATTTAACCCTTTTAGCCTCTCTCTCGGGCTTTGTACGGGACACAAAATAGCCTCCTCTTAGGCTTGGTATAATGATTTTCCTAGCGGAAATTAGCCTCCTCTTAGGCTTCGTATAAGAAAACCACTGGTTAATCCAATTAACCTTTTAGCATCAAAGCTGTGCCTCGTTCACAGTACACAAACATCGACAACTCTTTCCCCCATCTAATCGCTGTAAGCGGCAAGCCTCTGGATCATCTATATCCACGCCACTGTCCCTCTTTTAGCATGAGAAATTCCTAAGGAAAGATGGCATTGCTCTACACTGAGTTAAAGTCTTCTCTTTCAGGTTAAAACCCTTTCTTCGGAAATTATGGCATTGCTCGGATCCACGTATCCCAGTTAAATTAATTCTCCTTCTCTCCTCTTTAGAGATGACAAATTCTCTCTAAAGTCGAGGTCTTTTAGCTTCACGTCTTGGGCTTTGAACAAGACACAAATAGACCTTCAGCTTCACATCTTGGGCTTTGAACAAGATACAAACCACCTTTCGCTTCACGTCTTGGGCTTTGAACAAGACACCAAAAAACAATTTCCTCCCATAGAATAGGAGGAACTACGAACGCTCTGATTTCCCTGTTTCGGTAAACGGGAATACGTAGGCATAAGATCGAAAGAAAAGATCTTAGCGAGCGCAATCAACAAAAAACCCAAATCCCATATCAAAAGCAGTATTTTAAAAGCATCAGTCCTAACATCCTAATCCTTATTCCCCGTCAGAAACCCTTTGCCTAGATTAAAAGAAAGAAAACTGTATTGGCGAAAATACAAATAACCAGTACAAAGGCCCCCCACATTGATAGTATCTGTAACCTAACAGACCGCTGTTTAAACTCAGTATGCAAGCAGGGTTAATTGGAGACATCTATTTCCCTTCCTTATTCAGCTCACAATTGGATAAAAATGAATCGACCTGTAGTTTTAAGCTCAACCGCAGAGAGCGACCAGCGCTTAAGAACCACGTCCAAAATCGCTCGCTACACACACGAAAAGAAAAGGTGAAGATCTCGTCTTAATCACAAACTTGCGTCAATTAAATCGAAGGTAACCTATCACGATCCCAAAGTATAGAAAGTAATCTCGATGATTACTCACTACAGATTTTAAATGATGAAGGTTAATCGCTTCAACAATCAACATTCGTGAATAGAAAGACTTCATCGATTGAGAATGAAAAAGAAGATAGAAGAAGATGCGAAATGAAGTGAAAATCGAAATGAAATCAAAATGGTCTCGTCTTAATCATTGATGAAAAATGGTTTTCTGTGAGTTTCAAAAATGAGAGAGGAAAAATGTTGGAGTTGAGGGTGGCACGGCCGTAGACGTTCTTGTATGGTCCTCTTCTCAACCAATTCTTTTCTTTTTAAAATCAACCAAACTTGTTTGTTAAGTTTTCTCGTACAATACACTTTGTCTTGTTGCTCTTGATAAGTTGCTTTCCATTTTGCAGGTTGTACCATCTTGTGCATATATGTCTCATGGTTTGTGTTTGGGTGGGTCGCGTAGCTTTGTTGTGAAGGTACGGTTTCAGTGTTTTTGTCGTAACATGGTTGCGCTGGTTTTGTGCTAGCTAGAATTTTCAAAGGGTTTGGGAACTTGATAGCAGGGTCTTTGCAGCAGCTTTTCTGGTTTTTTTTTGCAGGCTTAATGTTCACGATGGGGCGATTTTAGGGAGTAGCAAGACAGGGTTTGAAGTATTCTTGGACCGTTTTGGCTGGTCCGGGTTTGCTTTTAAAAGCAGTTGCAGTATTGTGTGTGGTTGTTTTCTTGAAAGCTTTGATGCAGGGGTCTTGGAGCAGACGTGTTGTTTATGTCATTGTGGGGTCAATTGGCTTTTGGCATGTAGTAGGAATTGATTTCTTTTGTTTGTGATGCGCAGGAAGCCTTATTAAGAGAAAGAAAAATGTGCCATGTGATGTATGTGCTGAACTCTCCACTTTGTAAATGAATTTTTTTTATTTGGGTTTTGTAATGATTTTTTTCGAAATGAAATTGTATAATGGGCTTATGGAAATCATGTAATAGGCTTGTATTCTTGAAGGGTTTTTGTGTAATGAGTTTGAATAAATAAAAGGGAATTTACACCTAGTTAAATAAATAAAAATGGCAAAATGGGTTGAAATAAAATGGATATTATGGGTACTTGGAGACAAATGGATATGAAGTGGATTTTTGTGAAGTTAGATAAGTGAAATAGGCTTTTGTAATGAAACATGGGTTTGTGAACAAAATGTGAAGTGTATTAACTAATGGAACTTGAACACATTTGTGAATGGAACATTTTTACATGAATTTGGAAATGAATTGAATTTAGACATGAAACATACTTGAATCTTGGATAAAAGTTTTGAGCCTTAAATGAAATAGAAATGGAATTTGAATGGAACAAACTTCAAATGTTAATTGAAACTGGAGACAAACTTGAAAAATGGTCATGAATTGACTTTCAAAATGAAACTTTGTCAGGAATATTGAACTTGAATGGAAGTCATGAAATTGAATTGAGATGGAATTAGACTTGAACTGGGTAATTAGATTAGAATCAGAAATGAAATAGAATTCTGAGATGGACATTGAGATAGATTAGATTTAAAAATGAAAATGAATCGGATTAAAAATGATTATGGGAATGGGTACGGGTAAAGGTAACACGCCTCCACAACATTTTAAAAATAAACTCAACAAATGCACTTGACCGCCACAAATCTGAAAGACACTTGTCAATCATAAACACCAATGGTGAGAAACCCTAGTCCTCCAGAATCCTAATTCATATTCTTTCCAGTCAATCCTTAAACAAAGATGCCCTTGTGGCGATTTAGAGAAACTGAAGTCGTGCCTTGATAAACTTCTGATAAAAACTTCTCATGACAATTGAACATCCAACACCTCCGCCTCAAACTTGAGTACAAATAACCGGAAGAGACAACCTCTGAACAACAGAAATCCACCTCAACAGAAAACCGCCTATCCCAAAACCCTAATTCCTAACTTCGAAGCTTCTGGAGTCAAAACCTGATTCACAAGTGAAACAAAACAGGCAAAAGCTGATAAATTGGTCAGATATGCAATGAATGATTGACCAAAAATGATATGCGGAAGATCAATGAATCTGAGGGTAAAATTTGGGGTATGACAGTTGCCCCTATTTAAATATCTTCACCGGATGACATTAGTGATGGTAATCCTCGTGAAAATCATGGTGAAAGATATTTAAATATAGATAACCAAAAATTTAGCCCTTAGATGCAATGACATGCCATGCAACATGCAAGCGAAATGAAAGCAAACAGGGATAAAGTCAACACAATGAGTAAACACACACTGGGGATTAACGACAACACTGGGGAAGCTGAAACAAAACTGGGGAAATCTAAAGTGGTCGAGCAACTGGTTCAAATGTGACCGCTGACACTTTAGAAAGAAGGGATCCTCACTAGAGATAGAACCAAGAGATGGTCTCCACTGGGGAATATCAAGAGTAGTGGATCAACAAGTTCAAGCATGACTGGATGACACTCTGAACAAAAGATGAAGCAACCTCATTGGAAGTAGAACCAAAAATGGGCTCCAACGAAGGTATCTAGAATGATTGATCATCAGGTTCAAATGTGTCTGGATGACATCCTAGGACAAAAAGATCCTCAATGAAGGTAGAACCGAGAAAATGGTCTCCACTGGGGAAAAACAACAAGACATCTAAAGTGATGGAACAACAGGTTCAAGTATTACCGGTTGACAATTTTAGAAAGAAAAGAGATCCTCAATGAATGTTGAACCGGAAGACGGTCTCCACTGGGGAAAACAACACCTCTAAAGTGATGGAACAACAGGTTCAAGTATGCCCGGTTGACACGTTAGAAGAAAAGTAAATTCACTGTAAGATAGAACCAAAAGATGGTCTCCAATGAGAAATATCCAGAGCAGTTGATCAACAAGTTCAAACAATGACCTGCTGACACTTTAGTACAAATGACAGTACGCAACCCTCAAAGCTTTAGGATTGGACTAAAGAAAAGGTAAAAGTAACATCCTCATTGGAAGTAGAACCAAAGATGGTCTCCAATGTAGGTATTTAGAATGATTGATCATCAAGTTCAAGCATGACTGGATGATATCCTAGGAAAGAAAGGGGGTCCTCAATGAAGGTAGAACCGGGAAAATGGTCTCCACTGGAGAAAACAAACATATCTAAAGTGATGGAACAACATATTCAAACAATGGCCGGTTGGCACTCTAGAACAACAAATCCTCAATGAAGGTTGAACCGGAAAGACGGTCTCCACTGGGGAAGAAAATAAAGCAAGACAACCAAAGTGATGGAACAATAGGTTCAAGTATGACCGGTTGGCACTTTTAGAAAGAAAAAACAACCTCATTGGAAGTAGAACCAAAATAATGGGCTCTAATAAAGGCATCTAGAATTATAGCTCATCAAGTTCAAATGTGACCGGATGACATCCTAGAAAGAAAAGACCCTCAATGAAGATAGAACCAAAAGATGGTCTCCAATGGGGGAAAATAACATATCTAAAGTGATGGAATAACCGGTTCAAATGTGACCGGTTAGCACTCTAGAACAAAAGATCCTCAATGAAGGTTGAACCAGAAAGACAGTCTCCACTGGGGAAGGAAAACAACATATCTAAAGTGATAGAACAACTGGTTCAAATGTGACCGGTTGGCACTCTAGAAAGAAAAAGCAACCTCATTGGAAGTAGAACCAAAAGAATGGGCTCCAATAAAGGCATCTAGAAGGATAGCTCATCAAGTTCAAATGTGACCGGATGACATCCTAGAAAGAAAAGATCCTCAATGAAGATAGAACCAAAAGATGGTCTCCAATGGGGAAATATCCAGAGCAGTGGATCAACAAGTTTAAGTATGACTGGCTAACACTCTAGGACAAACAACAGGACACAAACCTCAAAGCCTTAGGATTGGACCAAAGAAAACGTCCTCATTGAAAGTAGAACCAAAATATGGTCTCCAATGGGAAATAGGTAAACATCTCCACTTCATTTGAGAAGTAAAAGAGTTATAAGACATCACCGAGGAAAATGGTATCCAGGAATTCACTGGGAAACACACATCCACTTCATTTGGAGATGTACAAAGCCTAGGCAAGCTTACTAGGGATCTCACAAAAGAGATACAGGTTGGTTGCTTATGAGTAAATTTTCTCAAGTAAAGAGAAAAACATTAGAGTCTTCATTAACTTCTCAAAGAGATGCCATTTGATAGAAGCAAACTGGATAGATGACCTAATGAGGAATCATCACTTGCAATAAAATCCTTGTAAAGAGGGTATCTCAAATAAAGAGAAACCATTTGTAAGGTTTTCAACAAAATTCCCCTGACAGACTTTTAGGGGAATACCAAATTGTAATTGCAGAAAGTTGAATAACACCAGAAATAGATAAACTTCTCAGAAGAGATTGCCACTTATCGCCATAGAAAACAAGCTTCTCCAAGAGATTGTGACTTGTTGTAAGGTAATTTGAAGGAAAACGCCAAGGACGGATAAGCTTCTCAGAAGAGAGACAACCGCTTATCGCTGTTAAGGTAGTAATAGCAAAACAAGTTTCTCAAGGAGATTGCCACTTGTTGTTTGGGTGTAAATTCCAAGGAGATGTTATAACAACCATGGAGAAAAGATTCCGTCTTCAATAAGGATCTGTAACCGATTTTTCCTGCGAGACACCGTGCAAAATAAATGCAAGCTCTAACTAGGTTCAGCGACCTAATCAGGCTCATAAGCAACACTTGTCAGGGACCAAAGTTCAATATAGGAACAAACTAGAAAGAATGGGTCAAACAAGACTCCAACCATTGAGGCATGAACTCAAATTAGATTTATCTTATCCAAACGTGGAAAAGATAACTGAAACAACCATCGTCCACGACGATTAAACTCTATGGGGAATTCCATAAAGGATGGGCACTTTATGCCTAAGGGCTGACAACTCTATTGGAGAGAATAGACAAATCCAGTCACTTGGGGAGATAAACGCCAAAGTGAACAAAACAGGTAAACATCAGGATGCCATTTTGCTCTCCAAAGAAAAGTCCCATATATATACCGAGATCAAATTTCAGAATGATCTACGGAGATTACGATCCCGAGGGATGTCGTGCTCTACCCAACTTATTAGAAGAAGACACTCTAATGAAAGATAACTTTGACTATAACTCATGTGATCCCATGGATGATTTGCCCATTTGGAAGCCTTACATGGAAGACTCGTGGCAAAAGAATCAGCCAGATAATGCAAATCTTATGGATGACCTTGAGAAAAATACACCTGTTCTCCCAGAGTCATGGAATCCTTACCCAGAACATTTCGAGGATGTCAAATGCCACGTTGATGAATTTGTAAAAATTGCAGGACAAGAATTTATCAACTTTGCATTTCATGAGGTCAATGTCATTGAGGAAGATGACTCATCTATCCCCTCAGAAACCTGGGATACTTTGGGGCAGCTAAGCGACAAGTACGACTTTCTAGTGAAGTACACTGCTCCCGAAAGCTCTCGCATCAGATATGAGGACATTCAGACAACTGGATGGGGATATCCTCTTGAAAATGAAAATATTATTGAAGATACTACAGAAGAGTCCTCTTATGATAACTCTGCATGGGAAGAAGACTCCAGTGATCCAACTCCACCAGAGATCAGTGTTATTACTGAAGATAAGCCTGGAAGAAAAATACCGAACTTTGTGATCCACAGAGGAGTTCGTCGCCATTGGGTTGTAGTCAATGTCCTGAATGTCGTTCATAAATAAAAGTAATTACCGCATCTTTGTTTTGACCTTTCACTTTGCCCGGGTGAAAAGGATGTTTTATAGGGCTTGCTTTTCTGTAAATGTCCCTCTTCGCTTCGCCCAAAGCGAAAGAGTTTTGTTTTATAGGGTTATGTTTCAAGAATCGACAAATCATAAATAAATAATGTCATTATGAATTCCTGCATTTATTGCTATTTTCAGTTTTTGCTTTTTCAGAAAACGGTAATCCTAAAAAACAACTCGAAATAAAAACAAGAGTTTTCAAAAAATGCACTGCACACACTTTTGCATTCTCTCTGTCTTTTCTAAAAAAAGGAATCATCACGTCGTGCAGATTACTTATTTTAAACCCCATTGAAACATATGATCCAATGCCTTCTCCCAACTTTGAGTTCCCGGTATTTGAAGCCGAAGAAGAAGAGAATGAAGAAATTCCATAAGAGATCTCCCGACTACTCAGACGGGAGGAAAGGTCCATTGAGCCTTACAAAGAGCCGTTGGAAATGGTTAATTTGGGCTCAGTAGAAGAATGGAAAGAAGTTAAGATTGGAGCACTACTCAGTCCAACTATCAAAGAAGGCCTGATAGAGCTACTCAAAGAATTTCCAGATGTGTTTGCTTGGTCCTACCAAGACATGCCAGGGTTGATACCAACATCGCGGAACATCACTTATCGCTGAAACCAGAATGTCCGCCAGTCAAACAAAAAATGAGAAGAGCTCATCCATATATGGCCCTCAAAATTAAGGAGGAAGTGCAGAAACAGATCGACGCAGGTTTCCTTGCCACCTCAGAATATCCCCAATGGTTGGCCAACATAGTTCTGGTTCCCAAGAAAGATGGAAAAGTCATAATGTGTGTGGACTAAAGGGATTTAAATAAGGCAAGTCCAAAGGATGATTTTCCCCTACCACACATAGACATGCTAGTTGACAGCACCGCAAAATTCAAAGTATTCTCCTTCATGGATGGATTCTCGGGCTATAATCAAATCATAATGGCACCAGAAGACATGGAGAAAACTTCATTCATCACCCCCATGGGGCACCTTTTGTTACAAGGTGATGTTGTTCGGTCTAAAGAACACAGTAGCAACTTATCAAAGGGCTATGACAACTCTGTTTCACGACATGACGCACAAAGAAATTAAAGTATATGTCGATGACATGATTGCTAAATCTAAAACAGAAGAAGAACATGTGGCGAATTTGTCAAAACTATTCGAGCGTCTGAGAAAATACAAACTCCGCTTGAATCCCAACAAATGTACATTCGGTGTTCGTTCAGGAAAGCTCTTGGGATTCATTATCATCCAAAAAGGAATTGAGGTTGATCCCAACAAAGTCAAAGCCATTCAAGAAATGCCTGCTCCAAATAATGAAAAGCAAGTAAGAGGATTTTTGGGACGTCTGAATTACATTTCAAGATTCACATCCCTCATGACCGCCACATGCGCGCCAATCTTCAAACTACTCAGAAAGAATCAAAGTTGTATATGGACAGAAGACTACCAAAAGGCTTTCGACAACATCAAAGAATATCTGTTAAATCCACCGATTATGTCTCCTCCAGTGGAAGGAAGACCACTAATCATTTACTTAACAATCTTAGAAGACTCCTTTTATTACTTAAGCAAGAAATTCACAGATTGTGAAACTCGATACACTATGCTCGAGAAAACTTGTTGCGCTATGGCTTGGGCAGCTAAACGTCTTCGCCAGTACATGATTTGTCACACTACTTGGTTAATCTCCGAAATGGATCTGATCAAGTACATCTTTGAAAAGCCTGTTTTAACGGGAAGAATTTCCTGTTGGCAGATGTTATTGTCAGAATATGACATCGAGTACCATGCTCAAAAAGCCGTCAAAGTATTTTAGCCGATCATTTAGCTCATCAACCGATTGACGATCAAGAATCAATCAAATTTGACTTCCTAGACGAAGATGTAATGTACCTGAAAATGAAAGATTGCGATGAACCGCTACCAAGCGAAGGGCCAGAGCCAGGATCCCAATGGGGATTAATATTCGATGGAGCTGTCAACGCTTATGGAAATGGAATTGGGGCAATCATCGTTACACCTCAAGGTACCCATATTCCTTTCACCACCAGATTGACATTCAAATCCACAAACAATGAGGTTGAATATGAAGCTTGCGTCATGGGTCTCGAAGAAGCAATCGACTTAAGGATAAATAATTTGGATGTGTATGGAGACTCAGTCTTGGTTATAAATCAGATCAAAGGAGAGTGTAACACATATCAACTGGGATTGATTCCTTACAAAGAATACGCAAGAAGGTTGTTACCCTTCTTCAACAAGATTGAGTTTCATCACATTCCTCGTGAAGAAAACCACATGGCTGATGCACTAGCTACTCTATCCTCTATGATTAGTGTAAGTCAATGGAAAGTCATACCCAAGATTGACATAATGCGGCTTGATAGGCCTGCTTACATATTTGCAGTTGAAGCAGTCATAGATGACAAACCATGGTATCACGATATCAAATGCTTCATTCAAAGACAGGAATACTCGCTTGGGGCTTCAGGAAAAGATAGGAAGACTCTCAGAAGACTGGCTGGCAACTTCTTCCTGAACAATGATACACTCTATAAAAGAAACTTCGACATGGTTTTGCTCAGATGCGTAGACAAACACAAAGCAAACATGTTAATGAACGAAATTCACGAAGGATCCTTTGGCACTCATGCCAATGGACACACAATGGCAAGAAAAATTCTGAGAGCAGGATATTATTGGCTGACAATGGAATCTGATTGTTACAAGTACATGAGAAAATGTTACAAGTGTCAGATATACGCTGACAAAATTCATGTACCGCCGACGCATCTCAAAGTTCTATCTTCTCCATGGCCTTTTTCTATATGGGGAATTGACATGATTGGCATGATTGAACCCAGAGCCTCAAACGGACACCAGTTCATCCTAGTAGCCATTGATTACTCCACCAAATGGGTCGAAGCAACATCATACACCAATGTGACCAGACAAGTGGTGGTCCGATTTATCAAGAACAATCCCATCTGCCGTTATGGTGTTCCAAGCCAGATCATTACTGATAATGGATCTAACCTGAATAACAAGATGATGAAAGAGTTGCGTGCTGAGTTCAAAATTGAACACCATAACTCATCTCCCTATCGGCCTAAAATGAATGGAGTGGTAGAGGCAGCTAACAAAAATATCAAGAAGATCATTTAGAAGATGGTTGTAACCTACAAATATTAGCACGAGATGCTACCCTTTTCTTTTCACTGTTATCGCACATCTGTCCACACTTTAACAGGGGCAACCCCTTTCTCTCTAGTATATGACATAGAAGCAGTGCTCCCCATAGAAGTAGAGATCCTATCAATAAGAGTCTTGATGGAAGCCAAGTTAACAAAAGCTGAATAGTGTCAAAGCCGACACGAAGAACTGAACCTAATCGAAGAAAAGAGAATGACGACTTTATGCCATGGTCAGTTGTATCAGCAAAGAATAAAGAAGGCGTTTTACAAAACGGTCCGACCCCGTGTCTTCAGAGAAGGAGACCTCGTGCTCAAGAAACTACAATTATTTCTCACTGATCCCAGGGGAAAATGGACCCCACAAATGTTGATGCAGTCAAGAAATATTTTGCCTAAATGAAATAAAAAAACGTCTCGTTTGACTGAAAACCCAAAAGGGCGGTCCAGGCAAAAATTAGAGACATAAACAATAATCATCCTGGTTGATTGAAAATCTGAAAAGGCGATCTAGGTAAAAGTTAGGGATTTATGGCAAGTAACTGCATCCGACAAGAAATCCTCAATCAAAGGTCACCTTCAACAGAAGCTCAAGGTTCAAAGTTGGTGGAAGGACAGTGGCCATTATGTTTCAATGTAGACCCTTTCCCTTTAAATTACCATTTTCTAAACTTTGTAATGCTCCATGGAATCACACATTTGGCTGATTACCATTCTATCAAAGAAAATTTGAGCCCTTGTGCCTTTTGTTTGCAATTCTCATTTATTATGCTTTGCAAAATGACATGTTTATTTGATTAACATTCTTGAAACACAAAAATGAATTTACCTTTGTTTTCAAAACATGAATTTTGAATTTTTCTTCTGCTTTTAAAATAAAGATGGCATTTTCCTTTTGATTAATGAACACAAAAAGAAACATCAACGACTTCTCTGGAAGTGATCAAACTTTGAAATGCAGAATCAAAATACTCCTTGTGATCAGTACACCCTGAATGAAGGATCAATTACTTCAGATGGAATGTCCCATATGTCATCCCTAGTAGGGTTTGTATCCCCAAAAATAATGGTAGGAACAAGATTTACTTCCTCTGACAAGCTGCTACCTTCAGAAAACACCGGTAAAAGTTTTCACTCTTCAGGAGTCACATCTTGTTACTACCAAGGGTAGTTGAGGATCAACTGTAGAGCTTTGTGTCCCCCAATATTCGTCACCATTGATACTTTTTATCCCCCGCAGTGGCCGAGTATCCAATTGTGATCATCACCATTCCGTATGTCATGTATGTCTTGTCAGCATAAGCATTTCATACATACATCATGCATAATTGATTCATGTTCATATTCATATTGCATATCATATTTTGATCACTGTAGAAACAGTATTTCGGGGGGTGTTTTTATCGTATCCGCAGGGATTGCGTGATATTTTGATGCTTTCCATTCAATAATCGAAACATTTTAAGTTAAGGGGTTTCAGATGGTTCTTGGTTTTGTTTAGCATAAATTTGTAGCAAAGAGTAAATTAGAGCAAAGATGTTGTAAGTTTTAGAAAGGCATGTCAAGATTAGGTTTCGCTAATCCTTTTCATACATATCCGATTAATTAAGCATATGAACACAGTTCTGACCAATACAATCGCGTATCCTCTCGAATAAGTTTATGTCTAAAGCAAATTTGTGAGTATCGTTGTTTAGACTGTTAGATGATGTCTCACGCTAACAATCGAAACAACAATCGTTAAGATCAACACAAAGCGAATAACAAATCCCAAATCTATGTCTAGAGTTTGGTTTTTAAGAGATGAAAATATTAGGTCATGATTTGTAAAATCTATGTCTAGAGTGATACAAACCACACATACATCATTAAGAACAAATAACTTCATCTATATTGATCATAAACCTTGTTCATATACAAAAGATCAAAAGAAATATATACAAGCAAGATTAACTACCTCTAATCTTGACACAAAAGTGTTTAGCTACCCATCACCATGGTAGCTTGAGCAACAAGAAAGAAAAGAATCTTTGATAGCATCAAAGTCGAAGAATCGAAGGTTGATGCTCCAAAGATTAAAATCTTACTTCTCTTTGAAAAATCTAAGGTTTTTAGACCTAGAACCCTTTTTCTCTCTTTTGGAATGCTGAAAAATGTAAAGTAAAGTGTCCTCCCAAAATATCTCCAAGGGAAGATATTTATATGAAGTGCTAGAAGTGCAGTAAGTGGCACCGCGCTTAGCGCCATCAGGAGCGCGCTAAGCGCGATCAGGAAAACAGAGTGATTTGCCCAAAAAGCGTGTTGAGCACGTTGTCATCCCGTTAAGCGCGGCCTGGGGCTTTGGCTACTGTAAGTGAAATAAAATTTGCGCTGAGAGCGCGCTGAAATTCCCGCTCAGCGCGGTCTGGAGAGTTAGCTACTGTAAGTTGGATGAAAAGCGCGCTGAGAGCGCGCTGAAAAACCCGCTGAGTGCGCTATGCCGACACGAACTCTCCGAAAATGCTCTTTCAGGCCTTCAATCCTTCACCGATTGATCCTAACATCCAATATAAGTCAAAATACCTGTAAAAGAGCATCAAAATGATCATAATATACACTATGTACAATAAAATCGGAAAGTAGCATAAATATACTAAAACTAATAGATATTCTACTATTATTAACAAAGAAACCAATTGAAAGGGCCTTAAAATATAGGTAAAAGTATGCACAAATTGGCCCTTAACAACTCTCCCCAACTTATTATTTTGTTTGTCCTCAAACAAAAGTATCTCAAATTAGAACCGAACCCGAAACTCAAATCATGAATTCAGAATCAACTCAAAAGAACAACGACAATTTTATGGTTCAAAGAGTAAAAGTAGCAACAAGATAATTTATCAAAATCTAGACAAATCATGAAGATGAAACTACTGCTAAGTGAACAACAAAACTCAAAACTTCTTGAGCAATACAAGTTCAAAATCGAATCACACCTAGGCACACAATCATCAATGGATGAAACAAAATGAGGTTTTATCACTCATCAAACAATCATGCAAACATCCGAAACCAATTATGCATTCAACAAACAACATGCATTAAAGAGTGAAAAAGAAGGAATCAAAAGGTCTTCAAAGGTTGTAACTTGGCTTGGCTACAAGGAAGGGTCATTTCTCAAAGTCATTGAAACAAAATTGCCTACCCCTAAAGAGCATTCCACACTTAAAATCAAACCACTTCAAGACTTTCACCTTCTTGTTTTCATTGGAGGCACCATTACAACATGAGTTTTTTGTTGGCAATTCATGCCCAACTTTCCTTTATTTTTCGCTTATTTATTTATTTTTTTCAAGCTCTTTCATCAATCAAAACCACCTTATTAACATTTTTTTTCATGATGCCTCAATCTACCTTTTTCTCTCCCCAACTTAGAACACAACCAAACATGAAAATTAGGAATACTCTCACATATCTAAGGCAAGGAACAACTTCACAACCATACTTAAGGTTGACATTCAAAAAGTTTCACAACAAAATTCCAAGATCCAATTCAAAACTATGCACAATATTTACACATTTCAATTATTCACAAGGATCTTGAAATAAAGGCTCAAATTGGGTTTACAAATTCTCGCTCACTCACAAGGTAGATTGATTCATCTTATTTGGTCACGTGGTTTTTCTCATAATGCACAAAAATTGCCTTGGTCCTTTTCTTCTTTTTTCACAATTTAATACATATGCATGATTTCAACATAATCAGATCGAGTTAAACACAAATGCCTATTTTCTGCATATTTTATACAATGAAGGCTTCCTCACAATGGCAATGTTCTAAATGATTAAAAAATGAGCAAGTATTTCAAAAGAAGTAATGACTACAAATTACACTCATCACAAGTTTCATTTCCATGCTTAGTTTAGAAAGCGATAAAAATGTACCTTGCGCGGTACCTTTACTCAATCTTATCATTACCACTCAATTGTACCTTGATTCATCATTCTTGACACAAAAGTTTACAAGTTCCTTCAAGTTTTCACTAAGGAACAAACAAAATAAAAAAAAATTCTACTAAAATATTAATTGAACCATAAACTACTCAAAATAACAATAATAATATGCATCTAAAATTTGCGACAACCAAAATGGTGCCGCCTGAGTTCTTCATCCTTGGAAGGATGGTACAAAATACTAGAAAGTACAATAAAAAAACAATAATATCCAACTAGTCACAACATAAGCATAACATCAAAATAAACACAAAAAGATAGAAAAAACCAAAAGATCACTTCTCGGAAGAGCTCTCCTCTTCCTCCCAAATGGTCTCTCCACTGTCATCATCATCGTTGCCCTCCGTAACCATCTCCTCATCTACACCAGCATCATGTCCCTCTGGCTCAGCATGTGGTACCTGTCCAGCCTCCTCTTGAGGTGGCACCTGCCCCCTCTAATAATGATAAGGTCTGTCCTTAGGCCATGCCACATAAGTGTCAAATTCTTGCTGAGAAGGAAACAGGTGCTCCACCTGAGGTTCTCGTACCTGTAAATGTAAAGCCTGCATAGATGAGTGCAAAAATGAAAATTCCCTCTGATGAGCCATGTGCATGTCCCACGTGTACATGCACGCAACACGCTCATCAAAGGGTGGCTCTGCCTGAGGACCAACTTCAGGCTACTGCTGTGGCTGCCGTGGGTGGGCTGGTGGTGGTGGCAGTTGATCAACTCTGGGCCTGCAGTGGCTCTTTATCTACGTGTCAGTTACAATTCCCTTAATGGTCTTGTGGACCACTCCAGGAATCGGAACAGCAGCAGCAGTGCAAAGCCCTATAATAAGCCCGGGCAAAACCAAAATAAAAGCGGTTTTAGACCCTAGCCTATGACCGCTAGATGCAGTAGCTCTGATCTCTTCTGAAATAATCCTCGCCACGTCAACCTGGCAATCATCCATAATGTAATAAACCATGCAAGCTATATCAACCGGAATGGATGAGGTGTGACTCCTTGGCCTGATGTTGTGCAGGACAAGAGTCATCAGGATATGTGCGGTAGTATTCATATCCGCCCTCTTCAAAATTTTCGGTCTCCCAGCTGCATTCAATTTAAAACCACGACCCGGGACAGCTAATCCCAAACAAACATTCTCTAAATTCCAGGTCCGCCTAGCTACCCGCTTTAATAAGCACACTGTTCCCCCTCAATCAAAACCAACGGATTACCCAAGTATGCATTAATAGCATCCCTTGAGAAAGAAACAGTCCTACCACGGATATAAGTGGTGTACTCATAAACCTGCCCCTCCACAGGAATGGCGTTCGCGTAAAACTCACACACAATCTCATAATTCAGCAATGTAGGAGGGGTCAAAAGTGTACCCCAGCCATGCCCTTCAATAATGTCATGGCAGCCACGGAACTCCCCTTGCGGGTTGATCCGAAAGATGCGCTCTGTTTAAATACTATGACGGGTCAGCTCCATGTACCTTCCTTGTTGCCCCACCCCTTTAAAATGGTGAGCATCAAACCAATTGGCGTCTGCCTTTGTTGTGATGTCTGGCCGATGTGAAGTCTGGCACGCTTTGAAGCCATCTGAAATCGAAGAAAAACACACAAAAACAACACCAAATCGGTTAAACAACAAGTCAGGAAATTCCCTAAAATTCAGTTAAAACCACAGAGCAACAAAGAAACAGCCAACAGTCGGCCACGATGAACGAAACAAAAATTCTGCTCCCAGGGGTGCGCGCTTAGCACGGTCAGAGCACGCTCAGCGCGCTCAAGCATGTAATTAGCCCCTGCTGAGCAGTCGACCAAGCCCCTAATCAATGATAAACAACAACAACTAAAGAAACAACAAATATACACATCAAAACAGAATAAAAATAACAAACAGGGTAAACAAGGCACAAAAGGCGCGCTTAGCGCAGCCCAGAGCTCGCTTAGCGAGCTCCCGAATACCCAGAAAAATGCTTCCAATTTCAGTCTCAGCAAACACCCACACTCAAACATCAATTTCCATCAGAACCCAAAACAAACATGCAACAACAGATTTCCTACCATTGGTGGTTCTTACATGCAAAACAGTTCCTAACCTAGAGTTTCAAAATTAACCAACCAAACTTCAAAGTTCAACAACTCAAACCCTAACTGTTGTGGTGAGAATTGGATACCATAGTTATTGATGAACTAGGATCACATTCCTTTAAATGTTCACCACCGACTTTGATTTATCTAAAGGAAAGGTTCAAAAGCGAAAAAACCTAAAGATCTAAGGTTCGGGGGTTGGTTACGCCTAGGGAAGGTATTAGCATCCTAAACGTCCGTAGTACTCTAGGGAACCTCTCGTTAGTATCTTATGTTATCTCTTACTCGCTTGCTAAGGTTGCTATGCTAAAGGTTGATACCCTAGGGGTTAGTATCTAAGTATACTCGACAAGGTATCGCACCTTGTGCCTACGCATCCCAAGGGGAACGGAATCAGAGTAATGCGTAGTGCTGAAAAGAGGAACTTCTTGACGGGGTCAAGGTTCCAAGGGGAGTTAAAGTCTAAGGCAAGACCTTACATGGAGTGCGGCGACTCTAAAGTTGTAGGTTGGTTTAAGAGGGGTAGGATTGTAAATATTTACGGCGAAACATTTACGTGGAGTACGGCGGCTCCGATCCTAAGGCTAAGGTACTAAATGTCTGCGGCGAGACGTGGAGTACGGCGACTCCGAATGCTAAGGCCAAGGGTTCTAAAGTTAGTCTTATGACGTTTGAGTCAATATTAGGGTACCTTTCCTTTGGAATTAAGGGGACGACTAACTTGGATTAATTGTGCGCACTAGCAAATGTGAGCTAGTATAGTGTATAGTGACCAGAAGGTTGAATGCGATGCCCAAAGGCGATCGACTTACATGGGTAGAAAATGGGCTCGACGTTGGATCGAGAGTTTTTTGTATTTAGAAAGGTTTGAATACGAAAATAAGCATACAGGGAGGTGCATATATCAAGCATATAAGAGAATAAATAAGGCATGGTATCAAACACCGACAAGATAATAACACTCAAGCGTTCGATGATGGATTCTAATGGGGAACAAGTTATTAGGAAAAATGTTTGATTTTAAGGATTATTGAAAAAAGATTTATTATTTTTCTTTAATTAGAATCATGCTTAAAGATTATTTTTAAGTTTGAAAAAAATAAGGGTTTCTTAATAAAAGTTTTAATTTTAGTATTTTAGAAAAAAAATCTCATTTATTATTAAAAATAAGGAAAGAGAGTTTTCATTAATTTAAAGAAGTTACAATTAGTTATAATTATATTTTATTTAAAAAATGATATTTAGCAAATAAAAGAAAGTTATTATTACTATTTTTTTTATAAAAGGTTCAAATTTTAACTATTTAAAAAAAGAGTTTACTTGTAAAAAAGGGTTAAATAATTAAAATAGATTTTAATTATAAAAACGGAGTGATCAGGTGTGTTAGGGGGAGAGAGGGTCTATCGCAGACCCTCAGATCTTAACCACCTGATACGTGTGCATTTGCGATCTGACAGAAATAAAGGGAAGCGCACAGTGCATACTTTGTGTGTGAGTGTACGGGATAATTCGTGAAACAAAAAAGAAACAAAGAGAGCAAGGCTCTCTCATTCCTCCCTCTCGTTCTTCTCCTCTCAACAATTAGGGTTTTGAAAACCCTAATCGCCGCCGTTCGCTCTCACTTTCTCCGATCAAGCATACAAATATCAATCAAACCCTAACCCCAGCAAGCCCAATACCCCAATCCACTAAATTTTAGATGATTACAAGTACAAATATCAGAGCAAAAAGCAAAAAAAAAGGTCGTCGAAAGTTGATGGTGAGGAGACGCGATCAAGACCTCAAAGGGAAATATCCGTTCGAAGATAAGTCTTCTTCCTTTTGTATGACTTTGCTTGCGTGGGTGTGTGTCTTGTTGTTGGTATTGCTCTGTATTTCACTGCGTGTGTTTGTGAATCTTCCGGTATGAGTTTGTGGATGCTGTTGTGTTCTTCTGATGTAAGTGTTTTGGTGTGAATGATTTGATGAATTTTATGGTGCATATGATTTTGATGTTTGGTTGTGTAAGGGTTTGAAACATGGTTGGTGTATGATTAATTTTTGGTTGTATGTTGGATTTGTTTTTGTGAGTTTGAATGGTTGTATGATGCATTTGGTGGCGTAGCTTGTTATTTTGTTGTTTTTTGGTTTCACGGTTTGTATGAATGATGAATGGTTTTTTTTCTCTTGGTGTGAAATGATTTGCTTTATATAGGACCTGAGGCAAAAACTACCTTGAAAGTCCTTTAATACGTCTCTGAAACATGTTTGTTTGCTTTAGGAATGTGGTTTTTAGAAAGTTTGTAAATTGTCTGATATGGTTTTAATGATGCTGTGAATTTGCTATGGAAAGAAGATGATTTTGTCTGGCAGTTGTGACTGAGGAACGTGTTTTGACATGTCTTGGAACTTTCTTTTTTTAACGCCCTGTGTATTATTGTGGGAATCCTTTTTTTAGACAAATTCTTTATGCTTAGGAGTTGTGTCTTTCCATATCTGGTCTTGTCTGGAGCATGTCTTGTTATATTTGGAAAGGATTGAGGTGGTTTGAGACATGTTTAAAATCGGTTTTGCAAAGTGTTTGATGGTAATTAGAAACTGATTATGGAAAGATGGAAAGGCTGCTGTGATTCTGGTTCTCTGCTTAATTCCTTTCTATTTCCAAGAAATGGATGTAACCGTGTGAATATTTGGTTGATTATGCTGGAAACAAATCTTGAAACCTTTTGATTATTGCCCTTTTTAGTTCAAAGCTCTTTGTGAATTGTTTTGGAGATGGTTTTGGAAACATTTTAAACTTGTCTAGTTTTGTTTTGGGCAGATTTACAATTGTTGGAACAAGTAAGCACGACTTGTTGGGGCATGTCTGACTATATTTGGAAATGGTGGAGTGTTTGAAGATAATACTTGTGATCTGGTCTGAGCTCAGACTTGCCTTCTTCAGAATGTTATGTTAAGCTGGTAAACTTACTAACTTCAACAAGCATGCTCTGTAGGTACAAGGATGTGCGTAGTATCACCACATGAATCAGATTTGTTGATCAAAAGTAATGAATCCCAAATTATCCTCAAAGTATCTACGGGTTCAGGATGCGGCGTTAGTATTTTGTAAGGGAAGTACAAGTATCTTGTTTCCATTGTGATGATACTTGATTGTTTTGATGATAATTTCCAATTTAGTTCAAACACGTTTGGAACATCCTTTTTTTATTCAGTTTAGTTTCTCCTTGCATGCTTAACTTGATGATGATGATTCTCATGTCCTTTTGTCGATTGTTTCAGGTGACATAGCAGCCACGGTTCCTTTATGCTATCCTTGACATCCTAAAATCAACCTCCTCGCCATTTGCTGCTGGAGTCTACTGTCTTGAAAAATGTTTTTCTTTGCTTGTGAATGAAAATTGGTGGCGAGTCCTGTACTGAGCGTGGATTCTTTGATGCAAAAGAAAAAACTGATTAGCCCATTTGCTTTACACCAATTGTTCACAAGTTTTGTAATGCAAGTTCTTAGAATTAAGCTTTCATCTTTTGAACTCTTTAGAATTGAGTTTGACTTAAAAATGTGGACTTGGGTAATCTTGAACCTTTGGGAATAAATTGAGATCTTAAGTTTTGCATTGTACTTTGAAGTGAGTTTTGTAATAAACATGGAATTCTAAATTATCTTGCACATTATGGAATCTTGAGCTGAACACGAACTTTCCAACTTTTCTATTCGTATTTTGACTCCTTTGAAATTAGGTGAACTCACTTTTCTATGACCAAGTCATCACGTCTTCTTTCAAGGCTTGAAAAACGTTGTAGTTTGGATCCTCATCTCATCAATAGTTGCAACCTCTTTTAATAGTACAGTTTTTCATGAACTTTGTAATATGGACATGGAACTCTAGTGTCTTGAATAATTTGAATTTTAGATTTTGCGAACTAAAACTCATGGTTGTGAGAAATTGAGAACATTGTAATTGAAATTTCGTAGAGACAATAGTGAATTCAATTGAAATTATGAAGAACATGGTCATTGAACTTCACTTTAAAATCCTTTTGATCATGACAAGATGGATAATCATGGCACTTGAGACAACATAGAACTTGGGATGAGCTGGACTTGAATTTGAACTTGAGGTAATAAAATCCGGGGGATCAATTCTTGCAAAACCCATGGTTGTTTGTAACTTAAATTTCGCCACTCAACATGAACTTGTGTTTTTGACATTTAGGTATTGAATTTAGAAATCCGACTTTGAAGAAAGAGTTTTGTAACCAAATCTTAAGGAGTTGTGAGGATTCAATCTTCCTCCCACGGTCAAATTGTCTTGAACATTTAATTTCCAAAGATCTTCAAACTTGCTTGAAGAACACTTGACGGTTTCAAAAATATGAAGATTCTTCTTGAAACAGAGAGTCTGATCTTCATACTTGGACCAAAAATGAATCAGAATCATATGAATGATGTAACTCAACCTTCTTACTTCCTTCCAACGTGGACTTTCCTAATGAACCAACGTTTTAGAACGTAGAGCAGACATATATTTTCAAATTGAGGAGTTTATAGAGGGGGGATATGCCATCTTGCGGTATAATTACTGTCCAATCAGTGACCAGCCTTTTAGGGACCAATTCATCACATCAAAGGGTAATATGACCTAAGTATTTGTGGGGAGAGCTTCTGAGAAATTTGAGGGAAGAGAGGTTAGGTGGTTTAGGGACCAAAAAGAAAAAGGGCACAATCTCACAGGAATCCACATACATCTTGCAAGGACCAGGGAAACCTCCACAAACACACACACAACACAACCTTCAAGTCTTGAATCTTCTGAAGCAGCACCTGTCCTCATAAAATGAAACCAACAAGCAAAAAATAGATAAAGAGGTTAGCCATGCATGAATGATTGCCCTAATATGTTATGTTGACGAATCAATGAATCTAAGGGAAAAATTTGGGGTACAACAGTTGCCCCTATTTAAATATCGTCACCGGATGACATGAACGATGAAAATCGTCAAAAGGTCATGGTGAGATATATTTAAATACAGATAACCGAAAATTTTGCCCTTAGATGCAATGACATGCAATGCTATGGACAAAAGCTAACCTAATGCTGACATGCCATGAACTCTAGCATGATGAAAATGATGAAATGATAAAATTCACAATGCAGATGAAACAGACGAGGAAAAGAGCCAACACAACGAGTAACAACTCATTGGGGATGACCAGATGCACTGGGGAAAAGAAAACAACAGTGAGGACCCAGAAGGCGACGACCCAGCAGGTTCAAGTGTGACCAGTTGATATATAAGCAAGCAAGAAGACAAAGCAGGATCCACACGGCGGTAGGATCATGCAAACAAAAATGATGGAGTTTTCAATAAGAAATAACATCCAACGCCTAGAAATTCCTTTAAATGAAGAGATCAAACGGGATCTTCAGGAACCGTCAAGAAAAAGTACAGGGTTATTAAAAACTCTCCTGTATGCCAAGTAAATGGACTTCATGAGGAAAACGCCCTGATAAACTTCTCAAAAGAGACTGCAGCTTATCAATTGTATGGGAATCACACACCATCAATAAAAGGATAAGTTTCTCCGAAGAGACTGCAACTTATCTGAAAAAAGCAGTAAAATGATAAACTTCTCCAAAGAGACTGCAGTTTATCGAAAAAGAATATGAAAACGATAAGTTTCTCTGAAGAGACTGCAACTTATCTGAAAAAAGCAGTAAAATGATAAACTTCTCCGAAGAGACTGCAGTTTATCGAAAAAGAAACTAAAAACGATAAGTTTCTCCAAAGAGACTGCAACTTATCTGAAAAAAGCAGTAAAATGATAAACTTCTCCGAAGAGACTGCAGTTTATTGAAAAAGAAACTGAAAACGATAAGTTTCTCCGAAGAGACTGCAACTTATCTGAAAAAAGCAGTAAAATGATAAACTTCTCCGAAGAGACTGCAGTTTATCGAAAAAGAAACTGAAAAACAATAAGTTTCTCCGAAGAGACTACAACTTATCTGAAAAAGCAGTAAAATGATAAACTTCTCCGAAGAGACTGCAGTTTATCGAAAAAGAAACTGAAAACGATAAGTTTCTCCGAAGAGACTGCAACTTATCAAAAAGAGAAAAAAAAGATTCTTCTTGCCAGACACAGTGCAACATGGATGCACGCTTAACCTAGGCTCGACGACCTAAAGTAAAGGTGGAATCCCCAGGGACCAAAAATCAATCTAGGATCAAACTAAAATGAAACTGTCAAACAAGACTCGCCATTGAGAAATGAACTCGAATGGCGATTTATCTTATCCAAACACGGAAAAAGATAACTGAAATAACCATCATCCACGAGGGTTGAACTCTGTGGGGAAACTTGGAAATGATTAGCACTTTCTGCCTAAGGTTGACGACCTACTTTGGGAGATCAGACAAACCTAAAACTCGGTGTAAAGACAACCAAAGATAAAGCGACAAAAGACAAACAGATGGCAAACACGCGCGGATGCGATGCATATGATGTCATCCCATGCTTATGCTCATGCTGACAAAACGAAGAAAGAAAACAGGAGATTGAAAGAAAATGTCAAGGAAGCCCATCCATCCTCTGCACGAGAGATACATCTGTCAAGTTGCCTAGAAATTCAAGGTGGCACCAACGGTTCCAACTTCTCTAGGGAAATAGCAATCCATTTGGGGATATAATATCATGACTTCACTTAGAGGATCATCAAGATGTATCTGATTGCTGGATAAGGAAAATCCACCGGACAAATTAAACTCATGTTCGGAGATACTTTGATGGGGGTAAGATAAATATCCTCAATAACTGAAATAAGTTCAAATGAAGTAGTAGATGCCACGGGGATAAAGTGAATATCCGCTAAAATGAGATAATCTGAAGTGAGAATGCAGTAGTATATGCCATAGATGAGGCGTCACGGGGATAAAATAAATATCCGCTGCTGAAGTAATCTGAAGTAGACTGTAGACGCCACGAGGATAAAATAAATATCCACTACTTCATTGGGGAAGCTTGAACCCACATTGTGGTTGTGAACGTCAGAGTATAAACTTCAATGGGGATGAAATAAACATCCACTGTTGAGGAAGATCATAATCCTGAGAAAACACTGAGGAGTGAAATAAACACTCGCTTCATCGGGGAAAGTTGAGACCAATGAGATTTACTGGGGATCCTTAGGTCAATCAGATGCTGAAATTTTGTACTGATCTTGTCATAAATGCTTGAAGTAATGATTCACTAGGGAACCGTCATGACTTTCTGGAGTCGGTCCCTGCTGGGGTATAATCATACCATTTGAATATGAACTTCTTTGGGAAATAGGAAGAATGCTATAAAGTCGATGAGGTTCTGACTTGCATGGTAGTCGCCATTTTTAAATTTTTGAAGAAGGTCTTCAATTCTAAATTGTCCTGGATTGCATAATTCTGAAAAGGATCCATCTCTAAAGGATTTTACAGAAGATCCGGCGTTCAAAAAAATAATCCAGCTTCTTCCAACTCTTGAGAGATTTGTAGAATCTCGACATAACTGGCTCAGATTGTTGGTATTCTACATACTGAATCTTCAAAATCTGCCCCTTGGGTAAGTAAGTTTGTGGAGGTTACAAACTGAAGAACACATCTTGCCCCTGCTTAACTGGGTCTTCAAGTAGCATGCCCCAGACTGGTTATCTTTAACAATGAAGTAGCCATCTTCAACAAGGTTCCAATAAAAAATTGAATCTCTCATAGCTATTTGCAATCAAGTATCTATGATATTAAGCAATATTTACATGCAGAAAGTGTAAACTCTGAAACTGCTAGTGCAACGTCATGTTTGTTTTGAAGTTTTACTGAAAAACATATCGCAAACTTGTGACCGAATCACTGGTTAGGATATGAAATTAGTTTTCCTTTTATTATAAAGCCAATGCGAACTTTGAGCGTGACTCATAGAAGTCAGGAAACACTATCTCCTCGAGTATGCTTTTGAACTTTGCTTCAATAAGGTCTTTTGAGGGTTTTAATAGTGATTTGGGTTTAAGAAGCAAAAAGGTATAAAGGTTCAAAGTTTGTTTATGCCCATCCGTTTTTTGTGAAGTTATTTTGAAAGTTTGAGGGTCAAAGTTTATTTGTACCCACTCTTATTTTGATAGTTTGGAAGCTCGGTCGCTTTGATTGAGAGTTACCCTGCCCCGGGTTAAAAATGAGGTTTTTGATTTTGAGGCTCAAAAGGGTTAACGAGAGGTTATCTCTGGTATTGAAACAACACCTTATATCATTAGCAGGGTTTTGTTCAAAAGCATACAACAGGAAAGAATGCGTTTTATAGTCATCCTCCATCTGGTAGTATTGGCATTATAAAATAGTAAACAATTTTAAAAATGAGCAAAGCGAATGGATTTCTTCGAAACAAACATTAATATTGCATTAAACGTTCAAAATAACAAGTTCTTACATGTAAACATGCTTTAATAATAAAGGAAAGCAATAAATGAAAATAAATAAACAGCTTTATGCTTCTGGGAATGACTTCCTCTTTATTTGCCATTTGAGCTAACCATCTTCAAAATCGGTTTTCGAGATCGGTCTGAGGATCATTTTCATATCCATTCTCGGTGAATTCTTCCATAACCAGGACGAATGAACCCTCGTGATTGGGTGAAGAATTATTGATTTGAATGCCATGAGGTGTGAATGAGATCATTTTGGAGTCTAGCAGAGTCTGAACCTTACTCGGGAGTACCTTACAGTCGTCAGTTGAATGCCCCGATGCCCCAGCATGGTAGTCACATCGAGCGTTAGCGTCAAAACTTGGTGGATAGGGAAAAGGTACTAGCTTCAATTCCTTCGGCACTATAAGTCCACTTTTGATTAAATCTGGCAAGAATTGACTGTATGGCATTGGTAACGGAGTGAAATGCCTCTACTTCCTTAGTATTTGTCTATCATGTTGACACGGCTGTCAGCGGTATGATTGGTGATACCGAGGAGGTAATCGATTTGGTGAAGAATATTGCCTCTGAAGAGGTAATGGTGTCTGACACAAAGACCCAAAAGAATGCTCACTCCGAACACTTGAGTTGCATGACTGATATATTGGATACTCCCCAATGGAATTATTTTCTTCTTCCTTTTCTTCTTGAGAACTGACAGTTGATTTACTCTCAATGGTTCGGATGTTCGAGATGCCTCAAATTTTTCCTTTCTTAAGACCAATCTCGATGCGCTCTCCGGCTATCACCAGATCATAGAAATTTGTTGTCACAATGCTAAACAGCTTCTCTCGGTATGGGCCTTGCAAAGTACCCACGAACCAGTCAACCAATTCCTTATCTAAGAGTGGCGGTTAAACGCGAGATGCTACTACTCTCCACCTCTGAGCATACTTTCTGAAGGATTCATTGTCTTTTTGACATAGGTCTAGCAAATGCAGGCGGCTGGGAGCCAAGTCAAGATTGTAGTTATATTGCTTCACAAAAGCACTGGCAAGGTCTGACCATGATTGGATATTACTACTCTCTAGCTGCATATACCAATTTAGTGATGCCCCACTCAGACTGTCTTGGAAACAGTGGATCATAAGCGGTTCATTACGGACATACGGAGTCATTTTTCTGCAAAACATCACCAGATGCTGCTTTGGACAGCTGTCCCCTTTGTACTTCTCAAACTTTGGTGTCTTGAACTTTGGAGGCATTACAAGGTCGGGTATCAAACACATATTCAAGGCATTCAGATCAACAACGTCGCGACCCTTAATGGCGTCAAGTCTTCTTTCCAAAGCACGAAACTTTTCCAAAATCTCAGCATCTCGTGGATCTTCAGTTTTCGCCTCAGGAATCACCTCTTGGGAATCTGGTTCTGAGAATGCGAGGCTACGATACTCCATAGCATCAACATAAGAAGGATGTCTATCCTGGATGGTAGTATGCTCTTGTATAACTTGGTTCTCAGCAGGGATCTGCACAGGTTGATCTTGGGTACATTGTTCACAACAGTCCTCCGAGGATTACCGTCTTTCATTGCTAAGGTTGTCATAGCTTCCACAAGTTGACTGAACTCAAGATCTGCTACTGTTGCAAACTGGCTCTGCTCTTTTGAATTCATGATCTTCAAAATCTTCTTCAAGTTCCAAGATTGTTGAAGGGACACCAACAGACAGTCGTGAACAGAGGATGGACGAGATCACAGGAACAAACAGAAGAAAAGGAAACAATGCAAAGAATGCAAAATGGTATGGGATGCAGATGCAAGAACGATGCAACTATCAAGGAACTCAACATCATATTTGCAGTCATTGTAGATATTGAAACTAAAACAATTTATTAAAATTTTCATAAGCCCAGTACACCTCCCAAGTTTTATTACATAAGCAACATAACACAAAAGGAACTAGGAGTCTAAACTGCTAGATGATGCCCCTTGTCTTCCACGGAGTTCTTCCATCAGCTTGTCGATTTGGTGTTGCATTCTTGCTTTGTCCAGGGTAAACCTCTCTATCTCAGCCTTCAACTTCAAAACTTCATCTGATTGGACCATGGGAGGCTTGGGACGAGGATAAGGCATCCTTAAGATCAGATCCCTTTCACGCGCCCATGCTAGACATGCTTCAGTAACCGAGCAATCAGGATTTGTTGTTGCCGTCATTCCTTGTCGATTGATGCGACGCCAAGCAAACACAATTTCGGTTTTTAATTCCAGGTTCTCTCCTTGATAGAGAAAAAGTCTTGTCAGGTTTTCTGGATCGGGTACTTCTTCCATTGGGTGCCCCAGTTGACGAAGGGCGAGAACGGGGTTGTAACTGGCACATCCCTTCGTACCAAGAAGAGGTACATTGGGAATGTCTCCACAACTATGAATCATGGAGATTCCTCCATACATTGGGTCATGCCAAACAATATTCGAATGAGTAAGAGCCATGAGCTTCACAGGCCATTCTGAACCATCTTTCACATCCCAGAAATCAGTAGACCTCGGTAGGTACGAAATAAACCACCTATAGAGGATAGCGGTGCAACAGGTAATCCGACCTTCTCCCTTCAGAGCCTTCGAGTGGATAGAATGGTAGGCATCAGCTAACAATGTGGGAACTGGATTCTTGAGCATGAAAATCCTTATGGCATGGACGTCAACAAAATCTTCAACATTGGGAAATAAAAACAAACCGTAGGCCAGCAACGCGAAGACGTGCTCGAACGCTCCAGTGTTCCCTACACTAGAAAAGTGTCGAGCCTTTTCGAATAAGAATTAGGCAGGTAGGCCATCGATTCCTCCTCTGACCGTCATGTGAGTCCGGATTTCCAGAAGCTTTATGCGGGTCGCCCTTGCGATGTCTTCCTGGCCGGGCCTTCCTTCTCCACCGGAGAACGGAGGTGAATCTTTGACAGGGATCTCCAACAGAGCGGAGTACTCTTCCAACGTGGGCATTAGTTGGAAATCTTTAAAGATGAAACAATGATAGATCAAAATGTAAATTTGAACCAACGATTCTAAAAGACCATCAGCTATTCGAATCTGCAACAGTGGAAGGATTTGTCCATACTTCGCCGCGAACGCCTCAGGATCCTTAATATGACCTCTTAGTTCCTTTAATTGTTCGACATCCGGAGCTTTGAAGGTGTACGGGAAAACTTCTTTTTTTTTTCTTCCGTAATTCATCGTACAATACTTGCAAAAATACTCTAAGTTCCTTGATAGAGAGAAAAGAAAATGGGAATGCTATGCAACAAGATTCATGGAACTCGATTATTTATAATCATTGAGGAATACCAACAGACCTATTTTAATAATCATAAAAAAAGCGGTTACAATCATTAGTACCAGAATACTAAAGATTGATTTATTACAAAATTAAAACGCGTCTATACGCTTTACAACAGTCATAACGTAATAGCTAAATAAAAGCTAATACATGATGGATCTAAGGAGACTCTTCCAACGTCTTCTTGAATCTCTTAACTTCCTTCTTCTGGCTGGACTTTTTTCAGAATAAGCTTGTCGACTTCCAAAACGTTGATTGATGACTAGGATAGGATAAGACGTCTCGAGCTTTCCGTTTATTGCAATAAATAGCTTCTTTCCAAAAAGTTTCTCCTTTTGTAGTTATCTTGGCTTGAATATTAACCAAAGATAGGAAATGAATACTCGTCTTGAATTAGCAACCCGGTCATCTGAGAATATTCTTCAAGAACTGACACCAGCTAGTAATCAGGAATAGTGATAGGCTGTAGTAGAATGGAGATGATAACTTTCCATATTTGGTCTTGGACTTTTCTTTATCTGTCAGTAAAGTCTTCAGTCCCCTTAGATCATCCATGTTATGACTCTTGTAAGTGTACTTCAACGTTTTCTTTCTTTTTCAGAGTTTATGGTATACCTACGATGTTTACAAATAGAGCGACGTTCCATGAATCTTTATTGTATGATGCTAATATGATGTATGAATGCAACAACCACAGGTAAGCAGATATTCACATAGGCCCAAAGGTACAAGCAAACAAACAGAGCCCTAGGTTGAGAGGTCACGGGCGTGGAGTCAAGGTCTACCCTTCCCAATAGGTGTGCACTATGGTTTCAATTGTACCTGCAAAGCGGGTTCTACAAAGTTCCTAGAGTCTACGTAAATCCTTCGGATATTATCGGCCTACGTGACTACTCACGTGGGTTAACAATATTCTCAAGATAAACTCGTCTGAGTGTAGTATCGCGTAACAACTATGTGGGACTACTCCCTCATAGCCATCGCACTACGTCTTAAAAGGCCAAGTGGGGTAAAGGTAACTACGGTCCTCAGCTGTTTGACTCCCAAATCGGAAAGAGTGACATCAATACGACTACTCGTATCAGACATCAGCAATTCCAAAAGGCCTCGGCTGAGCGTGGTCATCATATGCCAAACTCTGTTAGGACTACTCCCAACAGCCGACTATTGATTACACCATAATCCTATCATATGTGTACTCTCAAGTCTGGGTTAGGACTTATCTCACAATGTAACAACCCAAGCAAGTAGAAAAAATTTAAGCAAACAGATAAACAAGTATACAGATATATACAAGTATAAACAAATAACATAAATAACAAGTTAGGGGGAACCCTCTTATGAATTCCCCAGTGAAGTTGCCATTTCTGTTGCGGTGAGAATTGGATACCATAGTTATTGATGAACTAGGATCAGATTCCTTTAAATGTTCACCACCGACTTTGATTTATCCAAAGGAAAGGTTCAAAAGCGAAAAAACCTAAAGATCTAAGGTTCGGGGGTTGGTTACGCCTAGGGAAGGTATTAGCATCCTAAACATCCGTAGTACTCTACGGGAACCTCTCGTTAGTATCTTATGTTATCTCTTACGCGCTTGCTAAGGTTGCTATGCTAAAGGTTGATACCCTAGGGGTTAGTATCTAAGCATACTCGACAAGGTATCGCACCTTGTGCCTACATATCCCAAAGGGAACGGAATCAGAGTAATGCGTAGTTCTGAAAAGAGGAACTTCTTGACGGGGTCAAGGTTCCAAGGGGAGGTAAAGTCTAAGGAAAGACCTTACATGGAGTGCGACGACTCTAAAGTTGTAGGTTGGTTCAAGAGGGGTAGGATTGTAAATATTTACGGCGAAACATTTACGTGGAGTACGGCGACTCCGATCCTAAGGCTAAGGTACTAAATGTTTGCGGCGACACGTGGAGTACGGCGACTCCGAATCCTAAGGCCAAGGGTTCTAAAGTTAGTCTTATGACGTTTGAGTCAATATTAGGGTACCTTTCCTTTGGAATTAAGGGGACGACTAACTTGGATTAATTGTGCGCACTAGCAAATGTGAGCTAGTATAGTGTATAGTGACCAGAAGGCTGAATGCGATGCCCAAAGGCGATCGAATTACATGGGTAGAAAATGGGCTCGACGTTGGATCGAGAGTTTTTTGTATTTAGAAAGGTTTGAATACGAAAATAAGCATACAAGGAGGTGCATATATCAAGCATATAAGAGAATAAATAAGGCATGGTATCAAACACCGACAAGATAATAACACTCAAGCGTTCGATGATGGATTCTAATGGGGAACAAGTTATTAGGAAAAATGTTTGATTTTAAGGTTTATTGAAAAAAGATTTATTATTTTTCTTTAATTAGAATCATGCTTAAAGATTATTTTTAAGTTTGAAAAAAAATAAGGGTTTCTTAATAAAAGTTTTAATTTTAGTATTTTACAAAAAAAATCTCATTTATTATTAAAAATAAGGGAAGAGAGTTTTCATTAATTTAAAGAAGTTACAATTAGTTATAATTATATTTTATTTAAAAAATGATATTTAGCAAATAAAAGAAAGTTATTATTACTATTTTTTTTTATAAAAGGTTCAAATTTTAACTATTTAAAAAAAGAGTTTACTTGTAAAAAAGGTTAAATAATTAAAATAGATTTTAATTAGAAAAACGGAGTGATCAGGTGTGTTAGGGGGAGAGAGGGTGTATCATAGACCCTCAAATCTCAACCACCTGATGCGTGTGCATTTGTGATCTGACAGAGATAAAGGGAAGCACACAGTGCATACTATGTGTGTGAGTGTACGGGATAATTCGTGAAACAAAAAAGAAACAAAGAGAGCAAGGCTCTCTCGTTCCTCCCTCTCGTTCTTCTCCTCTCAACAATTAGGGTTTTGAAAACCCTAATCGCCTCCGCTCGCTCTCACTTTCTCCAATCAAGCATACAAACATCAATCAAACCCTAACCCCAGCAAGCCCAATACCCCAATCCACTAAATTTTAGATGATTACAAGTACAAATATCAGAGCAGAAAGCAAAAAAAAAAAGGTCGTCGAAAGTTGATGGTGAGGAGACGCGATCAAGACCTCAAATTGAAATATCCGTTCGAAGATAAGTCCTCTTCCTTTTGTATGACTTTGCTTGCGTGGGTGTGTGTCTTGTTGTTGGTATTGCTCTGTATTTCACAGCGTGTGTTTGTGAATCTTCCGGTATGAGTTTGTGGATGTTGTTGTGTTCTTCTGATGTAAGTGTTTTGGTGTGAATGATTTGATGAATTTTCTGGTGCATATGATTTTGATGTTTGGTTGTGTAAGGATTTGAAACTTGGTTGGTGTATGATTAATTTTTGGTTGTATGATGGATTTATTTTTGTGAGTTTGAATGGTTGTATGATGCATTTGGTGGTGTAGCTTGTTATTTTGTTGGTTTTTTGTTACACAGTTTGTATGAATGATGAATGGTTTTTTTTTCTCTTGGTGTGAAATGATTTGCTTTATATAGGACCTGAGGCAAAAACTACCTTGAAAGTCCTTTAATACGTGTCTGAAACATGTTTGTTTGCTTTAGGAATGTGGTTTTTAGAAAGTTTGAAAATTGTCTGATATGGTTTTAATGATGCTGTGAATTTGCTATGGAAAGGAGATGATTTTGTCTGAGGATGATATGGTGTGGCAACTTTGTGTTTCACACCATAGTGCTCCAAGGCTTTTTCAAGCTGAGTGTTGCAAAACTGGGATCCTCCTTCACTTATCAACACCTGCGGAGTACCGAAGCGAGCAAAAATGTTTCTTTTCAAAAATTTTATCACAGTTTTTCCGTCAGCTTTAGCACATGCTATTGCCTCTACCCATTTGGACACATAATCAACTGCGACCAAAATATACTCATTGGAAAACGATGATGGAAAAGGTCCAACAAAGTCAATTCCCCAACAATCAAACACTTCAATTTCTAACATGTTTTGTAAAGGCATTTCAGGTCGCTTTGAAATTCCACCACTCCTTTGGCACTTGTCACAACTTTGCGCATACGCATGCACATCTTTGAATAAAGAAGGCCAGTAAAAGCCCGATTGAAGGACTTTCGTTGTCGTTCTTAATCCGTTAAAATGCCCTCCATAAGGAGAGTTATGACAATGCCAAAGTATGTTAGTGGCTTCATTAATTGACACACATCTTCTCAAAAGGATATCGACACCAAGCTTTAACAAATATGGTTCATCCCAAACAAAAGACTTGGCGTCCGACAAAAATTTATTTTTCTGATGGTGAGTTAGACCATCTGGTATTAACCCGGTGGCTTTGTGATTAGCCATGTCGGCAAACCATGGTCTAACTTGCACCATATACAATTTTTCGTCCGGAAATTCCTCTTTGACCTCTAATTCCTTTTTGGTCACTTCAACATTTATAAGTCGGGATAAGTGATCCGCCATCAAATTGTCAGGTCCTTTCATGTCACGAATTTCCAAATCAAATTCTTGTAACAAGAGGATCCAACAAATTAGCCTTTGTTTAGAATCGGGCTTGGTGAGCAAATACTTAATCGCCGTGTGATCCGTGTAAACGACGACTCGCGACCCAATTAAATAAGAATGAAACTTTTCCAATGCATACACTATCGCAAACAACTTTTTTTTCAGTTGTTGCATAGTTTATTTGAGCTTCATTTAAAACTTTGCTCGCATAGTGTATAGCATGAAAAAATTTTGTTTTCCGTTGACCCAAAATTGCACCCACCGCATAATCGCTCGCATCACACATAAGTTCAAAATCCATTTTCCAATTAGGTGCGATGATTATGGGTGAGGTAGTCAAACTTTTCTTTAAAAAATTAAAAGCAAACATGGAAGATTCATCAAAATCAAAGGACTTATATTTGTTGAGCAAATTGCTCAAAGGCTTTGCTATCTTCGCGAAATCCTTGATGAACCTCCGATAGAATCCCGCATGTCCTAGAAAACTTCGGATGCCTTTGACATTAGTTGGAGGAGGCAACTTTTCGATCACTTCAATTTTTGCTTGATCAACCTCAAGACCTTTAGAAGAGACTTTGTGGCCAAGCACAATCCCCTCCGTTACCATAAAATTTCACTTCTCCCAGTTCAATACCAAATTTGTCTCAACACACAGTTCAAGAACGGCCTCTAAATTTCTCAAACAAAGATCAAAAAATGCTCCAAAAATGGAGAAGTCGTCCATGAATACCTCCATCGTTTTTTCAATAAGATCGGAGAAAATTTGTTGAACACAACGTTGAAACATTGTCGGCGCGTTGCATAAACCAAAGACATCTTTCGGTAGGCAAAAATCCCAAAAGGACAAGTGAATGCCGTCTTCTCATGGTCATCCAGGTCAACCGAAATTTGGTTATAACTGGAGTAACCATCCAAAAAGCAATAGAATTGTTGGCCCGACAATCTTTCTAACATTTGGTCCATAAATGGAAGTGGAAAATGGTCTTTTCTTGTAGCGGTGTTTAGCCTCGTATAATCTATACACATCCTCCAACCCATCACCGTTCTTGTCGGGATCAACTCATTTTTTTCATTTCGGATTACGGTCATTCCCCCCTTCTTAGGCACAACTTGGACCGGACTTTCCCAAGGACTATCGAAAATCGGGTAAATCATATCGGCATCCAAAAGCTTGACAACCTCTTTTCTTACTACTTCTTTCATCGTAGGATTCAAACGGCGTCGCGGTTGAGCGTCCTGTCTGACATCCTCTTCCATGAATATTCGATGGATACAATAAGAGGGACTTATTCCTTTTAGATCAGAAAGAGTCCACCCCGTTGCTTCTTGATTTTTCTTCAAAACTTGAATTAACCGGTTTTCCTCATTGTCAGATAAAATGTTGCTAATGATAACAGGTTTGCTACAACCGTCATAAAGGAAAATATGTTTCAAATTAGAAGGCAACACCTTTAATTCAAGTTGAGATTTCGCATCACTCACCTCTTTTATTAACACTTCCTCTTCACACTCCCATGGTTGTAACTCCTCTAATGATTCAAGTTCCTTTAAACACTCTTCAAGTGCTCTTTCATCTTCATCAGAGAATACTTCAAAGGAATCATCAAGAGCTCTTTGCAAAGGGGACACAACATGAACTTGCATTGTGACATCCATTATTGCTTCTTCCTATGCGTCTATTCTAAAACAATCGCCTTTGTTATTCTTGTGTTTCATGGCCTCAAATAGATTGAAACAAACCTCCTCATCTTGGACTCTAACCTTCATAAGACCGTCGTCCATATCAATTGCCATTCTAGCAGTTTTCATAAACGGTCTTCCAAGAATCAATGGAGCGTCTTCATCTTCCTCCATTTCAATTACCATGAAGTCAATGGGAAATAAGAATTTGTCCACTTTAACCAATACATCTTCCGCTACACCGTGACGATTGTAGCGCGATTTTTGTGGTTTCGAATCACTATCGCTTTGGTACTACAGTTCGATTTATTTTTTGTCCTATTGAGCTGATTAAGGAAGGGAAATAGATGTCTCCAATTAACAATGCTTGCAAACTGAGTTTAAACAGTCAAAACTGTTGGCTTAAAGATACTATCAAATGGAGGTTCGTCTTTTAAGGTTATTGGCTTAAAAACAGCGTGTCTGGACTATGGGCTAGGTTTCTGGTAAGGGATTAGGTCGGATGCTTTTGATTGATATATGAAGGTGCTAGATTTTGGGTTTTTGATTAGTATGCTCGCTAAGATTTTTTAATCTTATGCCTACGTATTCCCGAAACAGGGAAATCAGAGCGATTGTAGTTCCTCCTATTCTATGGGAGGAAAAATGTTGTTTTGGTGTCTTGTTCAATGCCCAAGACATGAAGCTAAAGGTGGTCTGTATCTTGTTCATAGCCCAAGATGTAAAGCCAAAAGGTTTGGATGAGAGAGAATTTGTCATCTCTAAAGAGGAGTTGTTGATGTTTGTATGCTGTGAGCAAGGCACATATTTGATGCTAAAAGGTTAATTGACTCAACCGAGGTTTCCTTATACAAAGCCTAAGAGGAGGCGATTGACCCAACAAGAGGGTGCCTTTTATTTGTTGTCTCGTACGAAGTCCGAGATAGAGGCTAAAAGGGTTGACTCAACACGAGAGTACTAATAAGTGACTGACTCAGCAAGAGAGTGCTTTTTATGTGTCTTGTACAAAGCCCAAGACGGAGGCTAAAAGGTTTGACTCAACAAGAGAGTACTTTTATTTGTCCTGTATAAAGCCCAAGGCGGAGGCTAAAAAGGTTGACTCGACAAGAGAGTCTGTTTGACAGGTGATTGACTCAACAAGAGATTCTTTTATACTCAACAAGAGAGTGTTTTACTGTTTCGTACGAAGCCCGAGATAAAGGCTAAAAGGGGATTGACTCAACAAGAGAGTCTTTTATACTCAACAAGAGAGTGTTTTATATGTGTCTTGTATGAAGCCCAAGACGGAGGCTAAAGAGAGATTGACTCAACAAGAGAGTCTTTTATACTCAACAAGAGAGTGGGTTTTTATATGTGTCTTGTACGAAGCCCAAGACGGAGGCTAAAAGGTTTGACTCAATAAGAGAGTACTTTTATCTGTCTTATACGAAGCCTAAGACGGAGGCTAAAAAAGGGGGTTTGACTCAACAAGAGAGTCTGAAAAGGTTAGCTCCGCTGGGGAGAGTCATTTGTACAAAGCCCAAGATGAGGCTATCTTACTGCTGAGGATTAGATCCACAGGCAGGACCAAGTGGGAGAGCCCTCATGAGAGAGGCCGAGTTTCTGAGTGATCAGTGTTTTTTCCTATATTTGAAAGGAACTTGAGAATGTCTTTGAGACCCAATGGGTTTAGACTATCCAAGTCTAGAGTTTTATCTATTGTACAATGCCCAAGAGGAGGCACGGGCATTAAGGGATGAGTATAAACCCTAAAGTGGCCAGAGGTTTGACACTGGAAAGACTGCTTTAGCAAAGGATGACTAAGTTCTGTCTTATACCTTTAAGAGGTTGTTAGGGTCCTTGTATTAAGCCCAAGAGAAGGCATGAGAACTTCTAAGAAGCCGAAGGGTCCTTGTACAACGCCCAAGAGGAGGGGGGATGCTTTTAGGAAGCCTGTGGGTCCCCAAACCAAGAGAAGTTCAAGAAATGCAATTCACAGAGAAGAGATCATTCCAGGAAAGTTCGAGATTTTGGAAGAAACTCAAGAGATGCTATTCACGGAGAATAGATCAACTCCGGGGAGTAGAGTCTCTTTGACAATTTCTAAGAGTGACAGTCTGAGAAAAGGTTCACCGTGAATAGTGCCTTTCTCTTTGTTCCATATTGTTTAACCCCAAGAGAAGGGAAGACTGTATCTGGAATCCTATGGGGGATCTAGTTTTGTTTATATTTAAGAGTGACCAACAAGGCTTTACCTAGTTCTAGGCGTAGTTGTCGGGGAAAACTCTAAATAACTATACTAGTATTACACAGTTGATATTTGATAAGTATATAAAAGGATGTGAAAGAAGACTTACAGTGAAGCAGCCCCACAATACAGTTATATACATATGAAAGCGATAAATGAAAGCGGATAAACACTTACTCGTTGTAGAGCTTCCATGCTGTTTTGTTAGTTGTTCAACAAAGCAAACTTTGATAATAATATTATATTCAAAATCAAAGGAGAAAATGCTTTGAAAAGTTGTTGGGGCTTACAACTCAAGGAGAGGCCCAGGGTTTTTGTTAAAAAGGCGACGATCGTGCCGAACTTTTTGACTGTATCGGGACTTACACAATACACTGAGGCCCAAACTATTTTATTTACAAAAGGGTTGGGTCTTACACTCTATTAGAGGCCCAAAGTGTTTTAAAGAAAGGAAATGGGACTTATAACACGAGGGTAGGCCCAGATGATTTTCGTTTTGAAATGGCGATCGCGTCGAGATTTTTCTTTTAACGCAGAGGGACTTATACAATATCTGAGGCCCAAAATTGTTTTGGTTAAAAGGGGATTGGGTCTTACACTCTATTAGAGGCACAAAAGTGTTTTTGAAAAGGAATGAGACTTATATCTCGAGGAGAGGCCCAAATGATTTTGTTAAAAAGGCGGCGATCGCGCCGTTGTTTTTGAAAATACAGTGAGACTTACACAATGACTGAGGCCCAAAAAGTGGCGTATTTACAAAGGGGATGGGTCTTAAACTCTAATAGAGGCCCAAGGAGTTTGAAAATGAATAGAGATGGGTCTTATAGCTCAAGGAGAAACCCAGTTGGTTTCGTTACAAAGGCGACGACTGCGCCGTACTTTTGAAAATATACAGAGGGAGTTATATAATGTCTGAGGCCCTAAAAGGTTTAGTTACAAAAAGGATTGGGTCTTACACTCTACCAAGAAACCCAAAGTGTTTGAAAAAGTTTGATGAGGGTTGAATTAATCAAAACCCTAACTTGTTTTCAAAAATATATTTTAATTGAATAAAATTTCAATTAAAATGATCAAAATTGTTAAACATGTGTGGAAAACAAATTATGATCTTGGATTAATGTTTCAAAAATCATGTTTTAGTCCATAAAATGATTGGAAACCAATTAAATTTGGAAAATCAAGAAGGAAAAAAACATTTTATATGTCAAAAAACAAATAAAACATTAATTCTTTGCAAAAATATCAAATATATGAAATAAATAATATTTTTGGGATTTTTTGGAAAAATAAAATATTTTAACATTTTTGTGAATTATTAAAAAAATAATCAACTCAAAATCATTAAAACTCAGAGAGAAATTAATTTTTGAATCAATTAAATAAAATCACAAAATTCAAATATTTGAATTTTCAAAAAAAGGCGCCAAGAACACCCAAGAACACGCGCGTGTTCTGAGTTTTTCCCTGATTTGCATTTTTTCTCCAATCTCACTGAATACTTGATGGAATCATGCAAACCACATATCAATCTGTTCGTTTTTACCTCACGATCATGTCTATGGTCTTTAATTTCATTTATTTTAAGCATGAAATAAGAAATCAAAGAGAAACCTCAAGAACCCTAAAATTTGCATGAAGGCTTAGAAATTCCATACATGATTCAAACAAAGCAATTGATTGAGGGTAAACACTCTATGCATGATTATGAACATATGGAAAAATTATTGTGCAGTAAAATATGCATGGATCATAGAGTTAGAAGAGCTCAGGCTTACCTCTTGCAGCTGGTGATCGTGTTTTGTGTTAGAGGTGTTGCAAGTTGGTTCCAATGATTTGTACAGCTTCCTTAGGTGCCAAGTAATGTGTCTGAATGCTTGGAGTGGTTTGAAACAAGCTAAAACTTGAGATGGTACCTCAACTGCACCTCTGTTAAGAACTTGAGCAGTTGGCAAGTGATTTTGTGATTTTGGTGTTACAAATGTTATGTGAGTGTTTGGATCACTTCCATATGATGTTTATGAGGTGTGCGTGTGATTGGTTTGGTTGGAATAGCTCTCAAACTAAAAACCCGATAGTGACTTGCCTTAGAAGGAAAAATTGGAAGTGAGAAGGAGATTTTGAGGAAAGCATCTATTTGATGGCTTTGGTGTACTCAAAATGATCACAATTGAGCTCTATTTATAGTAGAGCAAGTTTGTTTTGGCTGCAATAGTGAATGGCAACTGCAGCAGAGGTTTGGCCAATGTTGATCAATGGGAATCCAATTTTCCTCTAGCCATTGACTAGAGGTTAGAGCATAGAGTTGTGGTTCCCTAGTTCAGATCTTATCCTTGACTCATTCAGTTGGAAATGGATTGGTTCATGCCACCTTGGTGCATCCATTGAATGATCTAAAACAAAATTGGAGTCTTGTCCCCCTTTTAGGCATTTCTAGGTTTGGCATGCTACTTTTGGTTCCAAAGACTTGGGAGGCTTATGGATCAGTGCTTGTCCCTCCTTGGTCTCCCCCTGAGGTGTTCAGATGGATAAACTTGTTTGTCATTTATACAAATTACTCAAATCGAGCAAAATGCATAAATCTGCCTAGTTATAACAGTTGAAGTAAGGCATTTTGCCACTATCATAACTCTTAGCTCAAATGGAATTTGATGGAGTTCTTAGCCATTTTGGAAAGCTCTTATATGATACAACATATGTGTGATCATAGTTTATCTTGATACTTTTTGGATCCAAGTGAAAAATGACCCTACTTTTGGAAAAAAAGCAAGACAGATTCTGACTTAGTGAAAATTTCACTAAGTGTTGGAAAAAAGTGACATTTTCACTTTTTGTCATTTTGGTCATCCCATAACTTAAAATCCATGGAGAATTGGAATGAGGTGTAGTTGACACTTTTAAAGTATGCCATGAGAGCTACAAATCCATCTTTGGATCAGCCCAAATGGTTGCTTGATCTCAAGTTATGATCCTTGGAAGTTGGCACCCTAGCCATTTTGTTCCATAACTTAGAAAATTTCTAAGTTTTTATGGTTACCCCTTTTACAAGTTATCCAACTTTCTTTGATTTTTTTTGATGAATGTTGATTAAAATCACACATTAACATCATTTTAGGGTTAAGGAACCATAATTGTGAAAAATCTCAAAAAGTCAAACTTTGACTTTTGTGCACAGTTGACTTTTTATTAGATGAATTCCAAACTGTGCGATCCTCTATGAAATTAAGTCCTTGACCTAAATCAAACTTGATGGATTGATTTCATAGGTGTTATAGGGTGTACTGAATCATGTCCCAAGGTTTGGGAGCATGTCTTGGTCAAAAGTCAAAGGCACAATTGACTTTTTCCGCAAAACCCTAAATGTGGTCCTGATGAACTTGAAACTTGGGAATCAAGCTTCTTGGATCAATCCATTGTTGCAAATGGATCAATGTGGTGTATTAGAGACCCTCAAATCATGTCTTGAGGTCTTGGCTCATGTTTTGTCCCAAAAGTCAATTTAGGGGTGAATTAGCTCAAGAAACCCTTATTCCTGATTTTTAGTGAATGCATCCCCTGAGGCCAAATTGACTTGATGATTGGATCCATGAGGTCCCATGGAGTATATTCTGTTATTCTTTGAAGCATTGGCTCATGCCCAGAGGAAAATTTCCATCTGGAGGCCCTGGTCGACCAAAACCTTAATTTGGTGACACTGTCGATTTTGAGGCTTGATCCACCTGGAATGATGCAACATTGTGCTTGATTCTTGATGTGGGATTCCTCTTGATCCTTTGTGGATGTTTGAGAGGTTAGACAAGTTGAAGATCATGTCATTCCTTGATTGATCCTTTGTCTAAGAGCTCTGAGAGGGCTTGAAACCCTAATTATTGTTTGTAGTGAATGCTCACCCATCTTTGGGGAGACTGATGAGGCATGATGGTTCATCCATATTGTGATGATGATTTACACAATGATGGGAAATCTTAGTGGTCAAAATTTGGGGTATGATAAATGCCCCTATTTAATCTTCTTGGACCCGAACGTGTGAATGGCGAAGGTATTCGGGCATTCGGGGTGCAAGAGGATTAAATATCGGAATACCCGAAATTTCGATGGTGGTTATGAATGGCCGTTTGCGCATCCTTCTTCTTTTACTAAGCAATGATGCTTAGAAAAGGGCGAAACTTCCCCTCGATCCTGGTCTTCAGCCAAGGAACTGGTCTCAGTTTTCTGATATAAACCTCCCCTCGATCCTGGTTTCCTACCAAGGAACTGGTAATTTCCCCTCGATCCAGGTTTCCTACCAAGGTACTGGTTTAAGTTTCTGAAATAAACTTCCCCTCGATCCTGGTTTCCTACCAAGGAACTGGTCTAAGTTTCTTTTATAAACTTCCCCTCGATCCTAGTTTCCTACCAAGGAACTAGTCTAAGTTTCTTTTATAAACTTCCCCTCGATCCTGGTTTCCTACCAAGGAACCGGTCTAAGTTTCTTTTGTCAATAAACTCTTGACAAGAGACGCTATTCGTAGCGGTTTTCCTCAAACTTCTCGCCGAATTTTCCTCGGGAGATACCATTTGATGGAAAAACTTTTGATGTCAGACTTGCTGGGGAACCCATCCGTCTGAGTTGTAGAGGTGTACAAACTTCTCTGTTGGAGACGCCATTTATCGACTCTACTGGGGAAAACGAGTCTCTTGAGAGATTGCTTTCGCTTAGGGTATTACATCATACTTTTCTCGGGATCTTCTCGAAGAAATGCCATATGATGTGATCCAATTTTGAGGTGCTGATGACCTTTTCGTCAGCGGATTTTTCAGAGAAAAACTGCTGTATTGCCGAATCTTTGATTAAGAGGCTTTCTCTGGGGATTTTCCTTAATCCGGGAAAGCGAAGATATCATCTTCAATGGTGAAGAGTGATATTCGTTGACGGTCTGCTTGTTTTTCAGAGGTTCAAGTTATCAAAGTGGTTAAGGGACCAACTTTAATCCAGAAATAAACTGGAGAAGAGAGGTTGTTCAGACGCAACATTTCCTGACGAGGAAAAGAACCGACAACTCGATTGAGAGGACTTTTATCAATAGGGGATAAGACTGACCAGAGTGATAGTGATGTAATATGAATGTGAATATAAATCAACAATGCATGATGTATGTATGTTTATGCTGACAAAATTGATGCGACATACAGACTAGTAGATGAACACGACTGGATACTCGACCACAGTGGGAAATGAAAAGTATCACTGGTTCATGATAGCAATTTTGCCTTGCTTAAGAGAGATAGTCCCTGTGGGGAACAACCGTTGGTCGGGCTTAGGAGGTAAGGACTCTGCCGAGGAGTGTCAGATGAAACACGGTCTCTGACACAGATGATCCTTCAATCAGGTGTACTAGGTTAGAAGGAGTACTTTGATTCTGCACTTTGAAGCTCGATTACTTCGGGAGAAGCGATCGATGTTCTTTCGATGTTCAACAGTCAAAAGAAATTGCCATATTTATTTTAGAAGCAGAAAATTTTTAACAAGTAAATTCATTTTTGTTTCATTTCAAGAATCGTTAATCATGTTAAAATGTCGTTCTGTAAAGCTAAAACAAATAAGAATTGCAAACAAAAGCACAAGGGCTCAAATTTATTGATAGGATGGAAATCAGCCAAACGCGTGATTCCATATAGTATTTACAAAGTTTAGAAAAATGGTAATTTAAGGGAAAAGGGCTACATTGAAACATAACAACCGCTATCCTTCTACCAAATTTGAATTCTGGGCATCCTAAGCTTCTGTTGAAGATGACCTTCACTGGAGTTTTCTGATGGATGACATGACTGCTGCTGAGGGATTTGCCCCTGTTGGACGTAGTTACTTGCCATTAATCCCTAATTTTTGCCTGGATTGTACTTTGAGATTTCCAATCCACCGGGATGATTTTTAATCATGTCTCTAATTTTTGCCTGGACCGCCCTTTCGGGTTTTTAATCCACCGAGACGTTTTTTTTTTAATATTTTTTTAGGCGAAGTATTTCTTGACTACGTCAACATTTGTGGGTGTAATACCCCAAATTTTGACCACTTAGATTTCCCATCATTGTGAAAATCATCATCACAATATGGATGAACCATCATGCTTCATCAGTCTCCCCAAAGATGGGTGAGCATACACTACAATCAAAATTAGGGTTTCAAGCCCTCTCTGAGTTCTTAGACAAAGGATCAATCAAGAAATGACATGATCTTCAACTTGTCTAATCTCTCAAACATCCACAATGGATTAAAAAGGACTCCCACTTCAAGGATTAAGCACAAGGCTGCTCCCTTTTTGGTGGATCAAGTCTCAAGATCGACAGTGTCACCAAATTAGAGTTTTGGTCGACCAGGGCCTCCAGATGGAAATTTTCATCTGGGCACAAGGCAATGATCCAAAACATAACCTAATATACTTCATGGAACCTCATGAACCCATGCATCAAGTCAATTTTGCCTCAGGGGATGCATTCATCAAAAATCAGGAATTAGGGTTTCTTGACCTAATTCACCCCTATGTTGACTTTTGGGACAAACCATGAGACAAGACTTCAAGAGATGATTTGAGGGTCTCTAATATACCATATTGATCCATTTGGAACAATGGATTGATCCAAGAAGTTTGAGCAACAAGTCTCAATTTCATCTGCACCACAATTAGGGTTTTAAGGGAAAAGTCAACTGTAACTTTGACTTTTGACCAGGACATGCTCCCAAACCCTAATACATGATTGAATATACCCTATGACACCCATGGAACATGTCCATCAAGTTTGATTTAGGTAAAGGACAGGAATTCCTGAAGAATTGCACAGTTTGGAATTCATCTGATAAAAAGTCAACTGTGCACAAAAGTCAACTTTGACTTTTTGAGATTTTTCACCAAAATGGATTTTTAACCCTAAAATGATGTTAATGTATGATTTGAATCATCATTCATCAAGAAAAATCAAGAAAAGTGAGATAACTTGTAAAAGGGGTAACCATAAAACTTAGAAATTTTTCTAAGTCAAAAATAAAGTGGCAAAGGTACCAACTTTGGAGGACCATAACTCCTAAACCACAAGGCCATTTTTTCTCATCCAAAGATGGATTTGTAGCCCTCATTATCACCTACAAAAACTTCAACTACAAGTCATTCCAATTCATTAAGGATTTTGAGTTATGGAGTGATCAAAGTGGCTGAAAAGTGAAAATGTCACTTTTTCCAACACTTAGTGAAATTTTCACTAAGTCAGATTCTGCCTCACTTTTTGCCAAATGTAGGGGGATTTTTCACTTGGAATCAAAAGAGATCAAAACCAAACTTGTTCAAACAGTTGTTGTATCATGTAAGAGCTTTCCAAAATGGCCAAGAACATTGCCAAATTCAACCTACACCATGAGATACAACATTGCCAAGTTGCCTTGCTGAAATCTGTCAAGGCAAGGCAGAATTTGCAACTTTGGTCGATTTGCCAAAATCAGCCAAATTCAATTGCTCCTATCCACTTGGACACCTCAGAGGATTGAATCTAAAGGGGACAATCACTGAGCCAAGCCTCCAAAGTCCATGGAACAAGAAATAGCATGTTGAACCTAGAATGGCCAAAATAGGGACAAGACTTCAAATTTGGAATGAGGCATTCAATGGAACCATCAAGGTGGCATGGACTGAGCCATTCTCATCTGAAATCAGTCAAGACTTATCCAAGACCAAGGGGACCAAAGCTCTGTGCCCTAACCTCTAGCCATTGGCTAGAGGAGACTTGGATTTTCATTTGCCAACATTGGCCAAACCTACTTACCAGCTGCCAGTCACTATTCCTTGCAAAACAAACTTGCTCTACTATAAATAGAGCTCAATTGTGGTCAGTTTGAGTACACCAAAGCCATCTAACAGATGCTTTCATCAAAATCTCTTTCTCTTGGCAAAAATTCCTTTCTTAGAAAGGTAGCTATCGGGTTTTGAGTTTGAGAGCAATTCCAATCAAACCAATCACTCACACACCTCACATACATCACATATGAGCTGATCAAACACTTAGATTACTTCTGAAACATCAATTTCACAAAATCACCAGCTAGTTGCTCAAATTTTCAAACAAGTTGCAGCTGAGGTACCACAAAGTGATCCAGCCAATTTCAATCAAGTCCAACCATCCAAACACAATCCATAGGGTGTAGGGAAGCTGTTCAGATCATCACCACTCATCTGTAACACCTCCAAATCAAAAATCACTTTGAACTTGCTGTCACGACTTGGAGGTAAGCACATACTTGGTCATCTCTCAATCTATGCATATTTCCTCGCACAATAATTTGGCAATATGTTCATAATCATGCATGGAATGTTTTCCCTCAATTAATTGCATTGTTTGAATCGTGTATCAAAAATCCTAGCCTTCATGCAGAAATTAGGGTTCTTGAGGTTTCTTCGTGATTTTTTGTTGTATGTTTAATTTAAATGAAATTAAAGTACATAGACATGATCGTGAGGTTGAGACGAGCATAATGATATGTGGATTGCATGATATGATTACGTATTCATGGAGATTGGTTAGAAAATGCAAATCTGAGAAACCAAGAACACGCGCGTGTTCTTCAGCTTGTTCTTGGCGCCATTTTTGAATAATTCAAATATTTGAATTTTGTGATTTTGTTTAATTGATTCAAAAATTAATTTCTCTCTGAGTTTTAATGATTTTGAGTTGATTCTTTTTTTAATAATTCACAAAAATGTCAATATTTTATTTTCCCAAAAAATCCCAAAAATATTATTTATTTCATATAATTGATATTTTTGTAAAGAATTAATATTTTAATTGTTTTTGGCATTTTAAATATTTTTTCTACATTGATTTTGCAACTTTTAATGCTTTCTAATTATTTTGTAGGTCAATACTTAATTTTTGAAGCATTAATCCAAGATCACAATTTGTTTTCCATGTGTTAAACAATTTTTGATCATTTTAATTGAATTTTTATTCAATTAAATACATTTTGAAAACAAATTAGGGTTTTGGATTAATTCAACCCTCATAAATCATTTTCAAAAACTCTTTGGGCCTCTTGAGAGAGTGTAAGACCCATCCCCCCTTGTACAAAAGCTTTTTGGGCCTCATCCATTGTATAAGTCCCTCTGTACAAGTAAACGGCGCGATCGTCGCCCGTTTAAAAATAAAAATCATCTGGGCCTCTCCTTGAGCTATAAGACCCATTCAAAACACTTTGGGCCTCTATTAGAGTGTAAGACCCAATCCCCCTTTTAACCAAAACATTTTGGGCCTCACTTATTGTATAAGTCCCTCTGCGTTAAAAGAAAACCTCGGCGCGATCGCCGTTTTTAAACGAAAAATCATTTGGGCCTACCCTCGTGTTATAAGCCCCACTCTTTTCTTTAAACCTTTTTGGGCCTCTTGAGAGAGTGTAAGACCCATCCCTTTGTACAGAAAGCCATTTTTGGGCCCCAGTCACTTGTATAAGTCCCTCTGTACAAATTCAAACAGTGCGCTCACTGATAAAACCCTGGGCCTCTCCTTGAGCTGTAAGCCCCTAATCTTTCTTTTTCAAAGCACTTTCTCCTTTGATTTTGAATATACTGTTGTTTTCAATCTTTCTTTGTTGAACAACTAACCAAACAGCATGGAAGCACTACAACCGAGTAAGTGGTTATAACTTTCATTTACTGCTTTCATATTATAAACTGTATTGTGGGGCTGCTCACTGTAAGTCTCCTTTCATAAACTCATATCTACTGTGTAATAATAGTATAGATATTTCGAGTTTCCCCGGCTACTACGTCTAGAACTAGGTGACGCCGTTTCACTTATTCGTAGAAATAGACGCCCAGATCCCCAATACGAGCACCAGATACAGTCTTCTCTTCGGCTGTCCTCCTTAGGAATCGTCAAGAAGCTCTACTCCCCAAGATGAATGTATTCTCCGTGAATGGCATCTTTGAGTTTCTTCCAAATTCTCAAACTTTCCTGACTTGATCTATTCCTTGTGGATAGCTTGCCTTGAATGTCTCGGGGTTTGGGTACCCACTACGGTCATAATCTTGGACCTTAACTAAGGAACCCTCTTTAAAAGTTAAAAGTCGCTGGATAGTAAAACTCGCACGTTTACCAGTGGTTTTTATCTTTAAAAGAGTTATCTCTCCTAATGGAAAGGAGATGATAGACCCACGGGCTTCTTAAAAGCATCGGCCTCCTCTTGGGCATTATTCAAGGACACTACGGCTTCTTAGAAGTATTCACAGCCTCCTCTTAGGCTTCGTATAATGATCTCTTCCCCCGGGAATGATAGCCTCCTCTTGGGCTTCGTACAAGGACCCGTCGGCTTCTTAAAAGTTTCCAGCCTCCTCTTGGGCTTCGTACAAATTGTCCCGACGACCTCCTAGAGGTATAGGAACAGAACCTAGTCATCCTCATAGAACAGTCCTTTCATAGAGTCTACTACTGTTTCTCGAAGCATAGTACAAAAGATAAAACTCTAGACACGGACAGTCTAACATCCTTAAGTCTCAAAGACATTCTCAAGCACCCTTCGTTAAATAGGAAGGAAACCCGCAGACTCGGACAGTCTCGACACCCTTTGGATTTCCCGTTTCCTCAAAGAGAAGGAAATATCCCTGACCCTCAAATCAAATCCCTGAGTACAGTGTTACTCATATAAGAACTGATTTTCTCTTTTAAAATCTGTATATTGGATCTGTCACTCAACTGAAACAGTTACAATAGCCTCCATCTCGGGCTTCGTACGAGATACCAAAATTCTCCCCAGTGGAGTCAAACAACCTTTTAGCCTCTCTCTCGGGCTTTGTACGGGACACAAAATAGCCTCCTCTTAGGCTTTGTATAATGATTTTCCTAGCGGAAATTCGCCTCTCTCTCGGGCTTTGTACGAGACACATAAGAGACTCTCTCGTTGAGTCAATCACCCCTTTCGCCTCCATCTCGGGCTTTATACGAGATACAAAAAGGTTCTTATTAAGCCAAACAAGCAACAACCTCCATCTCGGGCTTCATACGAGATACAAAATCACTCTCTTGTTGAGTATAAAAGATTCTCCGGTTGAGTCAACCCTTTTAGCCTCTCTCTCGGGCTTTGTACGGGACACAAAATAGCCTCCTCTTAGGCTTTGTATAATGTTTTTTCCTAGCAAAAATTAGCCTCCTCTTAGGCTTTGTATAAGAAAACCACTGGTTAATCCAATTAACCTTTTAGCATCAAAGTTGTGCCTCGTTCACAGTACACAAACATCAACAACTCATTTCCTTTCATCTAATCGCTGTAAGCGGCAAGCCTCTGGATCATCTACATCCATGCCACTGTCCCTCTTTTAGCATGAGAAATTCCTAAGGAAAGATGGCATTGCTCTACACTGAGTTAAAGTCTTCTCCTTCAGGTTAAAACCCTTTCTTCGGAAATTATGACATTGCTCGGATCCGCGTATCCCAGTTAAAGTAATTCTCCTTCTCCCTTCTTTAGAGATGACAAATTCTCTCTAAAGTCGAGGTCTTTCAGCTTCACGTCTTGGGCTTTGAACAAGACACAAATAGACCTTTCAGCTTCACATCTTGGGCTTTGAGCAAGATACAAATAGACCTTTCAGCTTCACATCTTGGGCTTTGAACAAGATACAAACCACGTTTCGCTTCACGTCTTGGGCTTTGAACAAGACACCAAAAACCAATTCCTCCCATAGAATAGGAGGAACTACGAACGCTCTGATTTCCCTGTTTCGGTAAACGGGAATACGTAGGCATAAGATCGAAAGAAAAGATCTTAGCGAGCGCAATCAACAAAAAACCCAAATCCCATATCTCAGCCAATCAAAAGCAGTAATTCAAAAACATCATTCCTAACATCCTAATCCTTATTCCCCGTCAGAAACCCTTTGCCTAGATTAAAAGAAAGAAAACAGTATTGGCGAAAATATAAATAACCAGTACAAAGGCCCCCCACATTGATAGCATCCGTAACCTAACAGACCGCTGTTTAAACTCAGTATGCAAGCAGGGTTAATTGGAGACATCTATTTCCCTTCCTTATTCAGCTCACAATAGGATAAAAAATGAATCGACCTGTAGTTTTAAGCTCAACCGCAGAGAGCGACCAGCGCTTAAGAACCGCGTCCAAAATCGCTCGCTACAGTGGGGTAGGAAAATTCCTCTCCATCCATGGTTGCGAGTCTCAAGGCGCCGCCTGAGAAAGTTTTCTTGACCACATAGGGGCCGTCATAATTCAGAGTCCATTTGCCCCGGGAATCAGTGAGAAATGATTGTATCTTCTTGAGCACAAGGTCTCCTTTTCTGAAGATGCGAGGTCGGACCTTTTTGTCAAACGCCTTCTTCATTCTTTGCTGATATAACTGACTGTGGCATAGTGTCGTTATTCTATTTTCTTCGATCAGATTCAGTTCGTCGTGTCGACTTTGACACCATTCAGCCTCTGTGAGCTTAGCTTCCATCAATACTCGGGTTGATGGGATCTCTACCTCTATGGGGAGCACTGCTTCCATGCCATATACTAGAGAGAAAGGGGTTGCCCCTGTTGAAGTGCGGACAGATGTGCGATAACCATGAAGAGCAAATGGTAGCATCTCGTGCCAGTCTTTGTAGGTTACAACCATATTTTGAGCAATCCTCTTGATGTTCTTGTTAGCCGCTTCTACCGCTCCGTTCATCTTAGGCAGGTAGGGAGATGAGTTATCGTGTTCGATCTTGAACTCAGCACACAACTCTTTCATCATCTTATTATTCAAGTTAGATCCATTATCCGTAATGTTCTTGCTCAGAACACCATAACGGCAGATGAATTTTTTTTTGATAAATCGGACCACCACTTGTCGGGTTACATGGGCGTATGATGCAGCTTTGACCCACTTGGTGAAGTAATCAATGGCTACTAGGATGAACCGATGTCCGTTTGAAGCCTTGAGTTCGATCATGCCAATCATGTCGATTCCCCATATGGAAAAAGGCCATGGGAAAGAGAGAACTTTAAGATATGTTGGCGGTACATGGATTTTGTCGGAGTATATCTGACACTTATGACACTTTCTCATGTACTTGTAGCAATCGGATTCCATGGTCAACCAGTAGTACCCTGCTCTTAGAATTTTTCTCGCCATTGTGTGTCCGTTGGCATGAGTGCCAAAGGATCCTTCGTGAATTTCTTTTGTCAGCATGTCTGCTTCTGGTCTGTCTACGCATCGGAGCAAGACCATGTCAAAATTTCTCTTATAAAGTGTATCATCGCTCAGGAAGAAGCTGCCTGCTAACCTTCTGAGGGTTTTTCTGTCTTTCCTTAGTGCCCCAGGTGGGTACTCTTGTTTCTGAAGGAAGCATTTGATATCGTGATACCAAGGTTTGTCGTCTATGACTACTTCAATCGTGAAGATGTAAGCGGGCCTCTCAAGGCGCATTATGTCGATATTAGGTAGGTCATTCCATTGACCTACACTAATCATGGAAGAGAGAGTGGCTAATGCATCAGCCATGTGATTCTCTTCACGAGGGATGTGATGAAACTCGATTCTGTTGAAGAAGGGTAACAACCTTCTCGCGTAATATTTGTAAGGAATCAGTCCTGATTGGAATGTGTTCCAATCTCCTTTGATCTGATTGATAACCAGGGTTGAGTCGCCATAAAAATCCAAGTTTTTAATCCTTAAGTCGATTGCTTCTTCGATACCCATCATACAAGCTTCGTATTCGGCCTCGTTGTTTGTGCACTTGAATGTAAGTCTGGCAGTGAAAGGAATGTGGGTACCCTAAGGGGTTATGATGATTGCCCCAATTCCATTTCCATAATGATTGGCAGCTCCGTCAAAGATTAGTTCCCATTGGGAATCTGATTCTGGTCCTTCACTGGGTAGCGGTTCATCGCAATCTTTCGTTTTCAAATACATGACATCTTCATCTGGGAAGCCAAACCCGATTGATTCCTGATCGTCAATCAGTTGATGAGTCAAATGATCGGCTAAAATACTTCCCTTAACGGCTTTCTGAGCATGGTATTCGATGTCGTATTCTGATAACAACATATGCCAACGGGCGATTCTTCCCGTGAGAGCAGGTTTTTCAAAGACATACTTGATAGGATCCATCTCGAAGATTAACCAAGTAGTGTGACAAATCATATACTGGCGAAGACGTTTAGCTGCCCAAGCCAGAACACAACAAGTTTTCTCAAGCATAGTGTACCGAGTCTCGCAGTCGGTGAACTTCTTGCTCAAATAGTAGATGTCAGACTCTTTTCTTTTTGTTTTGTCTTGTTGGCCAAGCACACAACCCATTGAGTCCTCTAGGGATGTTAAGTAGATGATCAGTGGTCTTCCTTCCACTGGAGGTGATAAAATCGGTGGGTTCAACAGGTATTTCTTAATACTGTCGAAGGAGGTTTGGCAATCTTCTGTCCAAACGCAGTCCTGGTTGTTTTTTAAGTAATTTGAAAATCGGCGCGCATGTTGCTGTCATGAGGAATATGAATATGGAGATATAGTTTAAACTTCCCAGGAATCCTCTGACTTGTTTTTCAGTTTTCGGAGAAGGTATTTCTTGAATGGCCTTGACCTTGTCAGGATCAACCTCGATTCCCTTCTGGCTGACAATGAACCCTAAGAGTTTCCCTGATCGGACACCAAATGTGCACTTGTTAGGATTAAAGCGGAGTCTGTACTTTCTCAACCGCTCAAATAGTTTTGACAGGTGGGTCACATGCTCCTTTTCTGTTTTAGATTTGGCAATCATGTCATCGACATATACCTCGATCTCTTTGTGTATCATGTCATGAAAGAGAGTAGTCATGGCCCTTTGATAGGTTGTCCCGACATTCTTCAAACCAAACGGCATTACCTTGTAACAAAAGGTACCCCATGGGGTAATGAATGAAGTTTTCTCCACGTCTTTCGGTGCTATTTTTATCTGATTATAGCCCGAGAATCCATCTATGAAGGAGAAGACTTTGAATTTTGTTGTACTGTCTACCAGCATGTCAATGTGTGGTAAAGGAAAGTCGTCCTTCGGACTAGCCTTGTTTAGATCTCTGTAATCGACACGCATTTTGACCTTTCCGTCCTTTTTCGGAATAGGTACGATGTTGGCTAACCATTGAGGATATTCTGACGTGGTGAGGAAACCCGCGTCAATCTGTTTCTGTACTTCCTCTTTGATTTTGATGGCCATGTCCGGGTGAGTCCGTCTCAGCCTTTGTTTCACCGGCGGATATTCCGATTCCAACGGTAGATGATGCTCCACGATGCTGGTATCCAACCCTGGCATATCCTGATACGACCAAGCGAATACATCGGGAAAATCTTTGAGAAGCTTTATCAAACCTTCTTTGACAGTTGGACTGAGTAGTGCCCCAATACTGATTTCTTTTCTTTCTTCCTCTGAGCCAAAGTTGACAGTTTCCAACGGCTCTTTGTGAGGTTCAATGGACCTTTCTTCCTGTCCGAGTAATCGGGAGATCTCTTTTGGAATTTCGTCGTCAACTTCTTCTTCAGCCCCAAATACCAGAAATTCAAAGTTGGGAGAAGGCATCGGATCGTATGTTTCAACGGGGTTTAAAACAAGTAATCTACATGACGTGGTGATTTGTTTTTAGAAGACATAGAGAGAATGCAAGAGTGTGTGTAGTGTATTTTCTGAAAACTGCTTGTTTTTATTATTTGAATTGTTTTTAGGATTACCATTTTCTGAAAAACCAAAAAGAGAAAACAACAATAAATGCGGAAATTACAGAACGATGTTATTTTATTTATGAATTGGTCGATTCTTGAAACTACAACCTTATAAAACAAAACTCTGTCGCTTTGGGCGAAGCGAAGAGGGATATTTACAGAAAGTGAGCCCTATCAAAACATCTGTTTCACCTGGGCAGGGTGAAAGGTTAAAGACGGCAATTACTTTGACTTATGAATAATCTTCGGGACATCGACTGAAACCCATTGGCGGCGAACTCCTTGGTGAATCACAAAGTTTGGCACCTTCTTTCTTGGTTTGTCCTCAGAAATGACGCTGATTTCTGGCGGAGCGGGATCATTGAAATCTGTCTCCCAGGCAGAGTTGTCGTAGGAGGATTCTTCTGTTGTATTTTGCATAGGATTAGTGCTCTCAAGTAAATCTCCCCATCCAGTTGGCTGGATGTATTCGACCCTGATACGAGAGCTTTCGGGAGCGGTGTACTTAACCAAGTAGTCGTATTTTCCACTTGGTTGTCCCAAGGTTTCCCACACTTCTCTGGACCTGGAGGAGTTATCTCTCTCGATGACGTTGACCTCGGGAAAAGCATAGTTGATGAGTTCTAGCCCTGCCAGCTTTGCAAATTCATCGTCGTGCTGGATAGGTTCTGAATACCCTGAGTGTTGATCCCATGACATAGTGGGGACGCATGTATTCTGTTCAATGATACTCAGCTGATTTTCATTGTTCGACTGATTTTCTTGCCCCAAGTCTCTTGGGTACGGCTGCTAGATAGGCAGGCCATCCATTGGGCCGTAATAGTCGTGGTCAAAGTTGTCTTTCATCAGAGTGTCCTCCTCTAATGAGTTTGGCGGAGCACGACATCCTTCTGGATCACAATCTCCATATATCATTTTGACATCTGACCTTGGTATAAATCTCGGACTCTGTGCGGGATAACAAAATGGCATAGGCACATTTTCCTGAGGCATATAACCGTCCTCGTTAAGATAGGACTTCCACTCCTCATCTGTATCGGAGGAGTCACCCTCATTGATGGTATGTACTTCTTGAGACACTGGGTGAAGGAAACCTCCACTATGGAAGAAATCCTGAATGGGATGAAAACTTTCATCGTTAGTAGCAGTCTCGGTACAGGTTGCGGAAAAACCAAGACCCTTCTTTGTTTTGTTATCAGTAGGAATGACAAGCTGTCCCCATCCCTTGGTATCGTTACTTTTGATCACTTCGAGAGCATCTCTGTATAAGGAAATCGAGGTTCCTTTCTCTGATTGATTCTCATTGCTCACCGAAAGTTCTTGGAACTGAGTTCCAACAACCTCCTCAGGTTCTACACAAGTAGATAATGAAATGTTACTCACGATCAAGGCTTTTTCTCCACAGACCGTGACGAGTTGATCGTTCTTGACGAACTTCAGTTTTTGGTGCAGCGTCGAAGTGACTGCCCCAGCCTGGTGTATCCAAGGTCTTCCTAATAAATAGCTGTATGCTGCCCGGACGTCCATGACCTGGAAAGTGACTAGGAAAGTGTGAGGACCGATAGTTATGGGAAGGTCGACTTCGCCGATAACTGGTTTCTGAGACCCGTCAAATGCTTTGACGACGACCTCACTGCCCCTCATTAGGGATCCTTTGAATGATAGTTGCATTAAAGTAGACTTCGTCATAACATTTAGAGTCGATCCGGTATCTACCAGTACGCTGGCTAAAGCATCGTCCTGGCAGTTAACTGTGATATTGAGTGCCATGTTGTGACTTTTGCCTTCCCCTGGCAATTCCTCATCACTGAACCCTAAGTTGTTGTAGGAAGTGATGTTAGAGACAATGCTATTGAACTGTCGTATTGACACATCCTGTTCCATAAAGGCCTGCTGTAAGACTTTCTGTAGAGCTTCCCTGTGAGCCTCAGAACTGAGTAAAAGAGATAACACAGAGATTTTTGAAGGAGTTTGTAACAGCTGATCAACAATGTTATATTCACTCCTTTGGATGAGCTTCAGTATCTCATCATTGTTTTTTGAAAGGTCGGTATCACTGGACTGACCGATTGGTGGATTGGGAGCTTTTGTCTGAAGTTCCTTTTCTTTTTTGGGTTCTCCAACTCCTCGGTTGAAGATTCGACCGCTCCGCGTTACTCGACTGATGTCTGCAATATTCACGACGGAGGGTAATGGAATTACTTTTCCATTCTCAATTGTTGTTGCACTGTGACCGCCTTATCAGACTTGTACGACACTGGTCCCAGTAGATAGATAACTACAAGAGCCTTCTAATTTATCTGACTGTCGTAAGTAACTTCAATCAGTTCTTGGTTAAGAACCTTTGATTCATCAAGCAGAGGGATGATGGCATAAACATCTTTGGTCCTCTCGCGATCAGAGATTACAACCACATCTTTGATCTGGTCAGCGAAGTAGTCTGGCGTCCAGTTGATGGACCCCGAAACTGAATGTTGTTGAATCTATTTGCGGTCCAACTGACTCTGAAGGGCTGCTCGCACGAGGTAACATCCTTGATTATTTTCCAAGCAAACTCTACAGCATTCATAATTATGTGGTGGCACATGGCCACGTCCGCTTTGAATACAGTGTAACCTCACTAGGTCTGTTTCCATTGATCGAACATCCTGACTTTGATATCTAGTAGGGTTCCCGTCGATCATACTTACTTGTTGTGTGTGTTCATCTAGATAGATTTGAAGCCACCAATGGTTTAACAAGTGTTACAAAGTTCTTTGAATGAGAGCACATCACTGGTCACCCTCACAACATCCTTTACAGTTCTGATAATTATGCGAAGTCAGAAAACCGAGCTAGACTTGCTTAGCGTGTAATTCCACCAAGCTGGTATTCATCAAGCGAATATCAAATATTTGAATCACGTTGATCTGATAAAGATTTTTATCATGATAGTCCTGGATCCACCCAAGATCCATCTGACGTTGGAGGGTCTCTTGTACAAAAGAGCATCCCTGATTATTTACTGAGCAAATAGACAGGAATTATAATCGTGTCGCGGCAGATTATGATACTGGCTTTGCCTTGAGTGCATTGCCACCAAGTTGACATTCATCGCACGGATGTCATGGCTCTGAATGACGTTGGAATTCGTATAAGTCATGTTGACCCCACGAATTCGGTGCTCTTGGATCCACCCGGGATCCAATTGTTCCTGTAGAGCTGATTGCACCACCGAACATCCTTGATTATTCTTAGAGCAGATATCACACTGATGATAGTTATGAGGTGGTATATGCCCATACCCGCTCTGTCTGCGATGCATCTTGACCAGATTGGTCCTCAATAAGAGTACATCATAAATTTGATAGCTGTTATTAGACTCCCCCTCTATCAAATTTACTGTAGCTTTCTCGTGTTGAAAGATAAGACCCCGCTCCTAACAACCTTTCGTACGTCGGATTTGAAACTGAGACAGTTTTCTATGTTATGCCCCGATCCTCCTTGATGGTAAGGACAAGTCTGATCCGCCTTGAACCAAAAAGGGGGACTTTTCGGTACTGTAAGAGGAGACCTGGTTTGGACATGCCCCTTTCCAATAGTAACAGAAACAATTTTGCGTACAACATTGGTATAGGGTAGAACCTTGGCGGTCGCATTGTACGGTTGTTATTGTATGGAGGACGAGCCTGCTGAAGAGGCTGTTGTGTCCTTTGCTGATATGGCTGTTGATTCGATTGGCTTTGCGCAACCTGAGGTTGATACGTTGGAACAGGCGCAGGGTTGATAGCAGGAGTTACAGCTGCTACTAGTTGGTAACGTCGCCTTTGCTTTCCGAGAGAGATATTCCCAATATCCTGCTCTTTTTTCTTAGGGAGAGCACTACGATATCTTTTTGTACTACTTGATGATCCAGCGTCTTTAACTAAACGTCCTTCTCAGACGGCTTCCTCAAGAAGAACTCCCATGCCCACCATCTCGGTGAAATCACTGGGCACACTGGCAACCATTCTGTTGTAGTAAAATGAGCTTAAGGTTTTCAAGAGATTTTTGTCATCTCCTTTTCCTCAAGAGGTGGACAAATCTGAGCGGCAATTTCACGCCATCTCTGAGCGTACTCCTTAAAGGTTTCCTTGTCCTTTTGTGACATCGATCTGAGTTTATCTCTGTCTGGTGCCATGTCCAGGTTATACTTATACTGCTGAACGAAAGTAGCGCCAAGATCTCTGAAAGTAGCGATCTTAGTGCTGTTTAATCCCATGTACCATTTGAGTGCGGCACCAGTTAAACTATCCTGAAAGTAGTGAATCAGTAGCTCCCGGTTCTTTGTCTGAGTTAACATCCGCCGAGCGTACATCACCAAATGGCTTTGAGGGCAAGAGTTACCCTGGTACTTTTCAAATTCGGACACTTTGAATTTGAGCGAAACTTTCACATTGGGGACCAAACAAAGGTCTGCGGCGTCTTTTCCAAATAGGTCGTGACCGCGAATGGTTTGGAGTTTCTTCTGCATTTCCAGGAACTATTCCTAGAACTCATTGATTCTGTTAAACATACTTTCGTTTCCATCAAAAGGTATCTGTGGAATCTGTCCTTCCGGGACAGTGTGTACCACGGGTGGTGATACAGTCATTACGGCAGAGACTCTTGGTGCCTCCCGAATTTTGTAACCTTCAAGAGTTGTTGTCATGCCCCTGGAATTTTCACTTTCCCGAAGTTTGTAACCTTCAGGCCCAGTGGCTCCTGCTACAGTTTCTGGATCTTCCATGATCGGCGAAATATATCCTTCCGGGATATAGTTGAGTGGCATGCCCCAGGGACGATCTTTTGGCATCTTATACCTAGGATCAGACTTCTCCACTATGAGCGTTGATGTGATCTCTGAGATCACAGTCCGTTGTTGTTGCATCTGAGCTTCTGCTAGAGCTTGCATGCTGTTATGAAGCTTTCTCAGATCATCTTTCAGAGTGTCGATCTCTTCTCTAAACTCTCTGTTCGCTTCCTCGAGATCATCCATCTTTTTCTGTCGATTGGCCCGAGTATTGTACGAATGAGAAACTTTGACTCTAGAATTGAGACACAAACGTGAGATTCGCGGGGAAGAAGAATGTGTTTATGCGAGAATGATGAATGATATGTAATGATTATATTATTATTTTTTGTTATTCAAAATAAACTTCGACAATTAGATTGCAAATATCAAATAGTAGGGAAGACCCCGTTTTATTGAATTCAAAGATTGCGAAAATGGAAATACAGTAGATTACAAAATGCTGTAAAAGGAAATGTTTAAACTACTGGATCCTGAGTCCTCTCTGAGGAGAGCTCAGGTGTTGGTTCTGGTGTTTTCCTTTTCTTTGACCAGGGCTCTTCAGCCATTGTCGGGTTGTCATTCCTTAGCCAAGTGAAAGGAGCGAGCAAATTCCTTTGGTCATCCTGATTTTCTACAGCATGTTGCTCTAAAATCTCAATCAGAGCATCTTTATCTTTTAACAGTTGCTGTATTTTCTTACACTCCACATTGAGAATGCGGTACTTGTTCCTCCAAGACCTCTTCTCCTGTTAAACTTTGTTGAGAGTAACTTGAAGTTTTTCCATATCGGACATAAAATAAAGGACAGAGTCCCTTAATGGAAGAACTTCCTGACGAGGGTAAGGCATCCTCAGCTTGAGAGCTCTAGTTTGTACCCAGTGGAGATAATGCTCCACCGAGACACAGTCTGGTTTTCCTAGAGACTCTTTTCCTTTCCTATGAACTTGTTTCCAGGCATGCACTATTTCTATCTTTAGTGCTCTGTCATTTTCTCATTCCTTGAAGAAAAGACCTTCCAGATGGGCATTACGCGGAACTGCCTCATTGGGTATCCGAAATGATGACAAACGAGGATTGGATGATAGTTGATTCCCCCCTTAGTTCCTATAAGGGGTACATTTGGGAAATTTCCACAACGGTCAATGATTCTGATCCCGTCATAGATTCAATTGTACCAATCGATGTCAGAGTTGGTAAGAGACATGATTCTCTGTGCCCAACATAAAGTATTCTTTTGATCCCAAAAAGCAGCAGACTTTGGCAAATGGGAAATGAACCATTTGTACAGCAGGGGTACACAGCATGTGATCATTCCTCTGCTGTATAAATTCCTTAAGTGTACCGAATGATACGCATCTGCGAGTAAGGTTGGTACAGGATTTCCAATCAGACATATCTTAATGGCATTGATATCTACAAAGTTATCGATGTTGGGAAACAAAAATAACCCGTAGGTAAGCAAAACAAAGATGCTCTTGAAAGCAGCCACATTCCCTATACTGGCAAAGTACAGGGCTTTCTTTATCAAAAACTGGGCTGGCAAACCCTGGATACCACCCTTAATGGTCATGTGAGTCCTGACTTCTGACTCGTCCAAATAAATTGCTCTTACAATGGTTTGATCCTTTAGAATTTCTTCCAGTCCAGAAAAGGGAGCTCGATCAGTGATATGTAAATCAGTCATGTGAGAATACTCCTCTAGTGTTGGTGCTAGCTGATAAACCGGGAATGTGAAGCAGTGATAAACCGGATCCTAGAACTGAATGAGTGTAGATAGGATTCCTTCAATTACATGGACCCTTAATAGAGACAGCAATCCTCCATACTTGGCTCTGAAAGCCTCAGGGTTGGTGATCATCCCAGCCAACCCTCTTAAATCCTCTAATTTTGGAACCTCGAAGGTGTACTTGTGAGTTTTCCTTCTACCGAAATCCATAACGCAATCTCTCTCTCTGACATTTGCAAACATTGTCTTAGTTTAATTTGAAAAAGAGAGACTAGAAGAGAAATTTTCTTTGTTTTAATGTTTTTTAAATGAATGTATGAATGCAGCACACAAAAACATAGAAAAAATATGGGGTCAAAGGGTCGGTGTCATGAAGTCAAGGCTCTACCCACCCCCAAAGGTTTATACTGGTGATTTTTGTACCTGTCCGTAAAATCATTGAGCCCTCTTGGGATAACAACAGCAAGCGGATCGCCAGCGAGCTGATGTATCTTAGAGTGATCTCAAATGAGGGTAGTATCGTGTGACAACTATTTCCGATATCTTCTGCACTACAAAATAGTTTCAGTCTACTAAAAACCTCAGCTTCTCAGATAACCCAGTCGACCACACTACTTTCAACAACCGAAGTCGTATAGGCAATGTATCTGCAAAGGGAGTCTCCACTGAGTTTGATGGTCGACCGGGGACACTTAACTGGGATTCACTCCCCGTAAGATTACCCGTATAATGCCATCACCTATCTTAGGTGTATACTCAATCTTTCCACATGCGGCATCACACGCATTCCCACTAGCAGAAAAATAAACACAGATATCACTTAGGAAAAGCAATATATATATTTGTCTTAATCATCCTAGACCTCTAGTCTTATGATCCTATACAGACAATGACTTCCCAGCAGAGTCGCCATTTCTGTGATACTTGGTGAACATATGAACTTCACCTTAAAAAGAGGCTAGAAAGAATGCCCCCCACTGTGGTCGCAACTTTTCTGTAGCGCGATTTTTGTGGTTTTGAATCACTATCGCTTTGGTACTACAGTTCGATTCATTTTTTATCCTATTGAGCTGATTAAGGAAGAGAAATAGATATCTCCAATTAACCCTACTTGCAAACTGAGTTTAAACAGTCAAAACTGTTGGCTTACAGATGCTATCAAAAGGAGGTTCGTCTTTTAAGATTATTGGCTTAAAAACACCGTGTCTAGACTATGGGATAGGTTTCTGGTATGGGATTAGGTCAGATGCTTTTGATTGATATAAGAAGGTACTGGATTTTGGGTTTTTGATTAGTATGCTCGCTAAGATTTTTTAATCTTATGCCTACGTATTCCCGAAACAGGGAAATCAGAGCGATCGTAGTTCCTCCTATTCTATGGGAGGAAAAAGGTTATTTTGGTGTCTTGTTCAAAGCCCAAGACATGAAGCTAAAAGTGGTCTATATCTTGTTCAAAGCCCAAGATGCGAAGCTAAAAGGTTTGGATGAGAGAGAATTTGTCATCTCTAAAAAGGAGTTGTTGATGTTTATATGTTGTGAGCAAGGCACAGATTTGATGCTAAAAGGTTAATTGACTCAACCGAGGTTTCCTTATACAAAGCCTAAGAGGAGGCGATTGACCCAACAAGAGGGTGCCTTTTATTTGTTGTCTCGTACGAAGCCCGAGATAGAGGCTAAAAGGGTTGACTCAACAAGAAAGTACTAACAAGTGACTGATTCAACAAGAGAGTGCTTTTTATGTGTCTTGTACGAAGCCCAAGATGGAGGCTAAAAGGTTTGACTCAACAAGAGAGTACTTTTATTTGTCCTGTATAAAGCCCTTGGCGGAGGCTAAAAAGGTTGACTCGACAAGAGAGTCTGTTTCACAGGTGATTGACTCAACAAGAGAGTCTTTTATACTCAACAAGAGAGTGTTTTGCTATTTTGTACGAAGCCCGAGATAAAGGCTAAAAGGGGATTGACTCAACAAGAGAGTCTTTTATACTCAACAAGAGAGTGTTTTATATGTGTCTTGTATGAAGCCCAAGACGGAGGCTAAAGAGAGATTGACTCAACAAGAGAGTCTTTTATACTCAACAAGAGAGTGGGTTTTTATATGTGTCTTGTACGAAGCCCAAGATGGAGGCTAAAAGGTTTGACTCAACAAGAGAGTACTTTTATCTGTCTTATACGAAGCCTAAGACGGAGGGTAAAAAAGGGGGTTTGACTTAACAAGAGAGTCTGAAAAGGTTTGCTCCGCTAGGGAGAGTTATTTGTACAAAGCCCAAGAGGAGGCTATCTTACTGCTGAGGATTAGATCCACAGGCAGGACTAAGTGGGAGAGCCCTCATGAGAGAGGTCGGGTTTCTGAGTGATCAGTGTTTTTTCCTATGTTTGAAAGGAACTTGAGAATGTCTTTGAGACTCAAAGGGTTTAGATTGTCCAAGTCTAGAGTTTTATCTATTGTACAATGCCCAAGAGGAGGCACGAGTATTAAGGGATGAGTATCAACCCTAAAGTGGCCAGAGGTTTGACACTAGAAAGACTGCTCTAGCAAAGGATGACTAAGTTCTGTCTTATACCTTTAAGAGGTCGTTAGGGTCCTTGTATTAAGCCCAAGAGAAGGCATGAGAACTTCTAAGAAGCCGAAGGGTCCTTGTACAATGCCCAAGAGGAGGCGGGGATGCTTTTAGGAAGCCTGTGGGTCCCCAAACCAAGAGAAGTTCAAGAAATGCAATTCACAGAGAAGAGATCATTCTAGTAAAGTTCGAGAATTTGGAAGAAACTCAAGAGATGCTATTCACGGAGAATATATAAACTCTGGGGAATAGAGTCTCTTTGACAATTTCTAAGAGTGACAGTCTGAGAAAAGGTTCACCGAGAATACTGCCTTTCTCTTTGTTCCATATTGTTTAACCCCAAGAGAAGGGAATACTGTATCTGGAATCCTATGGGGGATCTAGTTTTGTTTGTATTTAAGAGTGACCAACAAGGTTTTACCTAGTTCTAGACGTAGTTGCCAGGGAAAACTCTAAATAACTATACTAGTATTACACAGTTGATATTTGACAAGTATATAAAAGGATGTGAAAGAAGACTTACAGTGAAGCAGCCCCACAATACAGTTATATACATATGAAAGCGATCAATGAAAGCGGATAAACACTTACCCGTTGTAGAGCTTCCACGCTGTTTTGTTAGTTCTTCAACAAAGCAAACTTTGATAACAATATTATATTCAAAATCAAAGGAGAAAGTGCTTTGAAAAGTTGTTGGGGCTTACAGCTCAAGGAGAGGTCCAGGGTTTTTGTTAAAAAGGCGACGATCGTGCCAAAATTTTTGACTGTATCGGGACTTACACAATACACTGAGGCCCAAACTATTTTATTTACAAAAGGGTTGGGTCTTACACTCTCTTAGAGGCCCAAAGTGTTTTAAAGAAAGGAAATGGGACTTACAACACGAGGGTAGGCTCAGATGATTTTCGTTTTGAAATGGCGATCGCGCCGAGATTTTTCTTTTAACGCAGAGGGACTTATACAATATCTGAGGCCCAAAATTGTTTTGGTTAAAAAGGGATTAGGTTTTACAATCTATTAGGGGCCCAAAAGTGTTTTTGAAAAGGAATGGGACTTATAGCTCAAGGAGAGGCCCAAATGATTTTGTTAAAAAGGCGATGATCGCGCCATTGTTTTTGAAAATACAGTGGGACTTACACAATGACTGAGGCACAAAAAGTGGTGTATTTACAAAGGGGGTGGATCTTACACTCTAATAGATGCCCAAGGAGTTTGAAAATGAATAGAGATGGGTCTTATAGCTCAAGGAGAAGCCCAGTTGGTTTCGTTACAAAGGCGACGACGACGCTGTACATTTGAAAATATACAGAGGGACTTATACAATGTCTGAGGCCCTAAAAGGTTTAGTTACAAAAAGGATTGGGTCTTACACTCTACCAAGAGGCCCAAAGTGTTTGAAAAAGTTTAATGAGGGTTGAATTAATCAAAACCCTAATTTGTTTTGAAAAATATATTTTAATTGAATAAAAATTCAATTAAAATGATCAAAATTGTTAAACATGTGTGAAAAACAAATTGTGATCTTGGATTAATGTTTCAAAAATCATGTTTTAGTCCACAAAATGATTGGAAACCAATTAAATTTGGAAAATCAAGAAGGAAAAAACATTTTATATGTCAAAAAACAAATAAAACATTAATTCTTTGCAAAAATATCAAATATATGAAATAAATAATATTTTTGGCATTTTTTATAAAAAGAAAATATTTTAATATTTTTGTGAATTATTTAAAAAAGAATCAACTTAAAATCATTAAAACTCAGAGAGAAATTAATTTTTGAATCAATTAAATAAAATCACAAAATTCAAATATTTGAATTTTCAAAAAAAGGCGCTAAGAACACCTAAGAACTCGCGCGTGTTCTAAGTTTTTCCCAAATTTGCATTTTCTCTCCAATCTCACTGAATACTTGATGGAATCATGCAAACCACATATCAATCTGCTCGTTTTCACCTCACGATCATGTCTATGGTCTTTAATTTCATTTATTTTAAGCATGGAATAAGAAATCAAAGAGAAACCTCAAGAACCCTAAAATTTGCATGAAGGCTCAGAAATTCCATGCACGATTCAAACAAAGCAATTGATTGAAGATAAACACTCTATGCATGATTATGAACATATGGCAAAATTATTGTGCAGCAAAATATGCATGGATCATAGAGTTAGAAGAGCTTAGGCTTACCTCTTGCAGCTGGTGATCGTGTTTTGTGTTAGAGGTGTTGCAAGCTGGTTCTAATGATTTGCACAGCTTCCTTAGGTGCCAAGTAATGTGTCTGAATGCTTGGAGTGGTTTGAAACAAGCTGAAACTTGAGATGGTACCTCAACTGCACCTCTGTCAAGAACTTGAGCAGTGGCAAGTGATTTTGTGATTTTGGTGTTACAGATGTTATGTGAGTGTCTGGATCACTTCCATATGATGTTTATGAGGTGTGTGTGTGATTGGTTTGGTTGGAATAACTCTCAAACTCAAAACCCGATAGTGACTTGCCTTAGAAGGAAAAATTGGAAGTGAGGAGATTTTGAGGAAAGCATCTATTTGATGGATTTGGTGTACTCAAAATGATCATAATTAAGCTCTATTTATAGTAGAGCAAGTTTGTTTTGGCTGCAATAGTGAATGGCAATTGCAGCAGAGGTTTGGCCAATGTTGATCAATGGGAATCCAAGTCTCTTCTAGCCATTGACTAGAGGTTAGAGCACAGAGCTGTGGTTCCCTAGTTCATATCTTATCCTTGACCCATTCAGTTGGAAATGGCTCGGTTCATGCCACCTTGGTGCATCCATTGAATGCTCCAAAACAAAATTGGAGTCTTGTTCCCCTTTTAGGCATTTCTAGGTTTGGAATGCTACTTTTGGTTCCAAAGACTTGGGAGGCTTATGGATCATTGCTTGTCCCTCCTTGGTCTCCCCCTGAAGTGTTCAGATGGATAAACTTGTTTGTCATTTGCACAAATTGCTCAAATCGAGCAAAATGCACAAATCTGCCTAGTTATAACAGTTGCAGCAAGGCATTTTGCCACTATCATAACTCTTAGCTCAAATGGAATTTGATGGAGTTCTTAGCCATTTTGGAAAGCTTTTATATGATAAAACACATGTGTGATCATAGTTTGTCTTGATACTTTTTGGATCCAAGTGAAAAATGCCCGAAAAAAAGCAAGACATATTCTGACTTAGTGAAAATTTCACTAAGTGTTGGAAAAAAGTGACATTTTCACTTTTTGTCATTTTGGTCATTCCATAACCTAAAATCCATGGAGAATTGGAATGAGGTGTAGTTGACACTTTTAAAGTATGCCATGAGAGCTACAAATCCAACTTTGGATCAGCCGAAATGGTTGCTTGGATCTCAAGTTATGATCCTTGGAAGTTGGCACCCTAGCCACTTTGTTCTATAACTTAGAAAATTTCTAAGTTTTATGGTTACCCCTTTTACAAGTTATCCCACTTTCTTTGATTTTTCTTGATGAATGTTGATTCAAATCACACATTAACATCATTTTAGGGTTAAGGAACCACAATTGTGAAAAATCTCAAAAAGTCAAACTTTGACTTTTGTGCACAGTTGACTTTTTATCAGATGAATTCTAAACTGTGCGATCCTCTAAGAAATCAAGTCCTTGACCTAAATCAAACTTGATGGATTGATTTCATAGGTGTTATAGGGTGTATTGAATCATGTCCCAAGGTTTGGGAGCATGTCTTGGTCAAAAGTCAAAGGCACAGTTGACTTTTTTCGCGAACCCCTAACTGTGGTCCTGATGAACTTGAAACTTGGGAATCAAGCTTTTTGGATCAATCCATTGTTGCAAATGGATCAATGTGGTGTATTAGAGACCATAAAATCATATCTTGAGATCTTGGCTCATGTTTTGTCCCAAAAGTCAACTTAGGGGTGAATTAGGTCAAGAAACCCTAATTCCTGATTTTTAGTGAATGCATCCCCTGAGGCCAAATTGACTTGATGATTGGGTCCATGAGGTCCCATGGAGTATATTATGTTATGCTTTGAATCATTGGCTCATTCCCAGAGGAAAATTTCCATCTGGAGGCCCTGGTCGACCAAAACCCTAATTTGGTGACACTGTCGATTTTGAGGCTTGATCCACCTGGAATGCTGCAACATTGTGCTTGATTCTTAATGTGGGATTCCTATTGATCCTTTGTGGATGTTTGAGAGGTTAGACAAGTTGAAGATCATGTCATTCTCCTTGATTGATCCTTTGTCTAAGAGCTCTGAGAGGGCTTGAAACCCTAATTATTGTTTATAGTGAATGCTCACCCATCTTTGGGGAGACTGATGAGGCATGATGGTTTATCCATATTGTGATGATGATTTACACAATGATGGGAAATCTTAGTGGTCAAAATTTGGGGTATGACAAGGATGTGTAGTCGATTTATCGGCAAGTTGCAGTGTCATTTGAGTGGATCTCAATTCCATATGTTCTAACCGTTTCACAATAGACAAAGGTATCAAATTGATACTATAGCCCAAATCGATCAACCCGTTGCCCACATAGATATTTCATATTGTAACTGGCAAGGTGACTCGTCCCAGATCACTTTCTTTCCTCGGGAGAGTACGTTGAATGATAGCGCTACAACTAGCATACACCATGATAGTCTCTTGATCCGTATACCTCTTTTTTTTGTGAGAATATCCTTCATAAATTTCGCATATTTCGGCATTTTTGCTCATCAAAGATCCACCCGCGGTGGCATCCAACAATGTTTTTTGCACTAATTGAAGACCATTTCGAAATATATGAATTTGAGAAAGCTCATCGAAACCATGCCCTTTACATTTTCTCAACATAGATTTGAATCTCTCCCAAGCTTCGTTGAGAGATTCGTTTGCACCTTGCGTGAAAAATACAATTGCGGTCTTTGCCTCCATGAAACGATTATGTGGAAAAAATCGTTCCAAAATTTTTTCCTCAAGTACATTCCAGTCCGTCGTGATTGCCGTAGATTGGTCAAGATATCATTCCTTGGCCTTCCCAATGAGGGAATGCGGGAATAGTCTCTTAAACAGTGATTCCTCCTCAACTTCGGGCGCACCAGTTGCTCACGCAATCTCATAGAACTTTGTCAGGTGTGTATAAGGATCCTCATGATCCATACCAGTAAAAAGACTTTGATATAGAAGCGAGAGAATACCAGTCTTCATTTCTGAATGTCGAGCGTTCTGAGCATTGCGCGAAAATTGCGCGGTGTGTGTCAGACTGTTAATACAAGGTCTAGAAGCAGGTGGTGGTGGTGGTGGTTCAGTCATGATGGGCGGTAACCGTGGTATTTGCGTCGAAGTTGAACTTTCGTCTCACTCTCGTCTTTCTTTGGCAAGTTGCCTCCTTCGCCTTGTTCTGCTATTACGAGCGGTTCTTTCAATCTCGGGATCGAACAGAAGTTGGTCTGCAGGTAACTTCCCTCGCATAAAACGAAGTCTGCACATTAAACCAAACAAATCAACAAGCTCAAGAAAAATTTAACAGGCTTAAAACAAAACAACTATTGCAATGCTTGCAATATCAAACAACAATCCCCGACAACGGCGCCATTTTGTCGAAATAGTATTTCGAGGGGTGTTTTTATCGTATCCGCAGGGATTGTGCGATATTTTGATGCTTGCCGTTCAATAGTCAAAACGTTTTAAGTTAAGGGGTTTCAAATGGTTCTTGGTTTTGTTTAGCATAAATTTGTAGCAAAGAGTAAATTAGAGCAAAGATGTCGTAAGTTTTAGAAAGGCATGTCAAGATTAGGTTTCGCTAATCCTTTTCATACATATCCAATTAATCAAGCATATGAACTCAGTTCCGACCAATACAATTGCGTATCCTCTCGAATAAGTTTATGTCTAAAGCAAATTCGTGAGTATCGTTGTTTAGACCGTTAGATGATGTCTCACGCTAATAATCGAAACAATAATCGTTAAGATCAACACAAAGCGAATAACAAATCCCAAATCTATGTCTAGAGTTCGGTTTTTAAGAGATGAAAATATTAGGTCATGATTTGTAAAATCTATGTCTAGAGTGATACAAACCACACATACATCATTAAGAACAAATAACTTCATCTATATTGATCATAAACCTTGTTCATATACAAAAGATCAAAAGAAATACATACAAGCAAGACTAACTACCTCTAATCTTGGCACAAAAGTATTTAGCTACCCATCACCATGGTAGCTTGAGCAACAAGAAAGAAAAGAATCTTTGATAGCATCAAAGTCGAAGAATCCAAGGTTGACGCTCCAAAGATTAAAATCTCACTTCTCCTTGAAAAATCTAAGGTTTTTAGACCTAGAAACCCTTTTTTCTCTCTTTTGGAATGCTGAAAAATGTAAAGTAAAGTGTCCTCCCAAAATATCTCCAAGGGAATATATTTATATGAAGTGCTAGAAGTGAAATAAATGGCACCGCGCTTAGCGCCATCAGGAGCGCGCTAAGCGCGATCAGGAAAACAGAGTGATTTGCCCAGAAAGTGTGCTGAGCGCGTTGTCATCCCGCTGAGTGTAGTCTGGGGCTTTGGCTATTGTAAGTGAAATAAAATTCGCGCTGAGAGCGCGCAGAAATTCCCGCTCAGCGCGGTCTGGAGAGTTAGCTACTGTAAGTTGGATGAAAAGCGCGCTGAGAGCGCGCTGAAAAACCCGCTGAGCGCGCTATGCCGACACGAACTCTCCAAAAATGCTCTTTCAGGCCTTTAATCCTTCACCGATTGATCCTAACATTCAATATAAGTCAAAATACCTGTAAAAGAGCAACAAAATGATCATAATATACACTATGTACAATAAAATTGGAAAGTAGCATAAATATACTAAAACTAATAGATATTCTACTAATATTAACAAAGAAACCAATTGAAAGGGCCTTAAAATATAGTTAAAAGTATGCACAAATTGGCCCTTAACAATCACTTTGGTCACGTTTATCCCCAAGTGATAAATGTTCTCTCTCCATTCGAGTTGTCAGTTTTCCTTTCTACATCAGATGGGATGAAATCCTAGTTTGAGTCCTTTCCTCATCAGGTCCTCGACCACTTTGATAACTTGAACATCTAAAAGGCAAAAAGACATTTAGAGATACACCTTTGGAGCATCACTCTTCACCATTGAAGATGATGTTTTACTTTCCCGGATTGAAGAAAATCCCCCGCGGAAGCTTCTCAACAAAAGACTCTTGGCAGCATCGACATCACATCCTCTAAGAAATATCTACCGATAGATAAACAAGGAAGTTTGTTCTTGCCCTCGCAGATTTCCAAATAAAGTCGACAAATGGTAGTCTATCCCCGAGAAGTTTTTCATACTTTTAAGGAAGTCATTAGCACCTCAAAATTGAATTCATCACATGGCGTCTCTCCAAAAAATCTCGAAGGGAAGTATGATATAATTTCTCCAGTAAATGGCATCTCCAACAAGAGAAGTTTTCACACCTCTGCAGTTCAACAAGTGGTTATCCCCAACAAGTCTGACATTAATTTTTTCTTCTTCTTTATCAAATGGCATCTCCCCAGTAAATCTCAACGAGAAGTTTGATAAAAAAACCATCACAAATAGCATTTCTCGTCAAGAGAAGAACCTGACAAGAAGAAACTAAGACCAGTTCTGTGGCTAAAGACCAAGATCGATGGGAGGTTTATTTCAAAAGAAACTAAGACCAGTTCCAGGGTTGAAGACCAGGATTGATGGGAGGTTTATTTAAAAGGAAACTGAGACCAGTTCCATGGCTGAAGACCAGGATCGAGGGGAGGTTTATTTCAAAAGAAACTAAGACAAATTCCGCGGCTGAAGACCAGGATCGAGGGGAGGTTTATTTCAAAAGAAACTGAGACTAGTTCTGTGGCTAAAGACCAGGATCGAGGGGAAGTTTTACCTTTTTCTAAGTAGCATTACTTGGCAAAAGAAGATGGACGATCAAATCAGCTACCATTTACAACCACATTCAAAATTTCGGGTATTCTAATGTTTAATCCTCTTTTACCTTGAATGTCTGAATGTCTTCGTCATTCACACCTTCAGGTCCAAGAAGATTAAATAGGGGCATCTGTCATACCCTAAATTTTGACCACAAGACTTCACATCATTGTGCAAATCATCACCATAATATGGATGTATTTTCATACCTCACCAATTCCTTCACAGATTGTTGGTATCCATCTCAACCAAGGATTAGGGTTTTTGAGCCCTCTCAGAGCATCCAGGCAAAGGATCAATCAAGAATTGGCATGATCTTCAGTTTTTCCAACCTCTCAAACATCCATGAAGGATCAAGAGGACTCCCATATCAAGAATCAAGCACAAAAATGTAATATTTCAAGTTGATCAAGTCTCAATATCATTAGTGTCACCAATATAGGGTTTTGGTCGACCAAGGCCTCCAGAGAGAAATTTTCCTCTGGGCATGAGCCAATACTTCAAAACATGATTCAAGAAGCTCAAAAGGACCTCACGAGTCCACTCATAAGTTCAAAAAAGCCTCAGGGGATGCATTCACCAAAAATCAGGAATTAGGGTTTTCTTGACCTAATTTACCCCTAAGTTGGATTTTGGAGCAAGGCATGAGCCAAAACCTCAAGAACTGCTTTAAGGACCTCATATATCTCATATTGATCCACTCATAAGTTTATATTGACACAAATAACTTGGTTCACAGCCAATGCAAAGATTCACATTCATTTGAACCACAAATTAGGGTTCTGGGAAAAAGTCAACCATACCTTTGACTTTTGACCAAGGCATGATCTCAAACTTGAGACATGATTCAAGACACTCTAAAACACCTATGTAATCCATCCATTAGTGAAAATCTACCTAAGTAAAATCAGTCAAAACATCAAAATGTGGAGGGATTTTTCACCATGATCCAAGATGAATCAAGTCCAATGGTGAACATCAAAGTTGAAGTACATAATCCTAGCTTTCCAAAGAGCCCAAGAGCATGAGATAACTCCACTTGAGTAAGAAGTTATGGAGGTTGCAAGACACCTTGCTGCAACTATTTTGCAAGACAGTTTTGGTTATTTCTTGCTAGCCACGATTGTTTTGTCAAGTGCAATGATCATAGAGCTAGACTAATTCAATGTGATCAGAGTGACTCACAACAAACCTGCAGAATGGAATCAAAGAATCAAGGAAAATCTCAAATTAGAATGATGAACTTTATCACCGTATGCCTTGAATTCAAATGGCATTTATGTGCAATAGTTCACATTCAAAGATTCCACTTATTTCAGTCAAGATGCTCACATAAACAACAATATAAATGACTGAGGAATGAGGAATTGGTCAAAAGTTGGCTATGCTACTTGAGAGAGCTATTGTACCTTGCTTGAGAAGTAATGCATAAATCCAAAACCATTAAACTAAGCCTTTATCCTCCAATCCGAAGTTGTTCGTCCAAGAGAAAACCATTAACCTATAAATAGAGGTCACATTGCCTCATTCAGATCACACCAAAACAACTACAATGCTTGTTTTCTCACAAATACTCCTTCTTGCCAAATTCAAAGTTCTCAAAGAGTGAAAACTTGGAATTCTCAAACCAGTCTATTCCCACTCAAACCAAGCATTCAAACACTTCACATAAGCATTATAGAAGTGATCCATAACCTTAAAACACTTCTGTAACATCAGAATTACTAAGTCATACTCCATTTGCTCAAAATACATCATAAGCTGCAGTTGGATTCGAGATACTCAATCCAGGAGTTTCCAAGCCATTTCAAACATATAAACACCTTCCTTGAGGCCTAGGGGAGCTATCCAGATCATCATCTTGCATATGTAACACCTCCAAAGTAGAATTCGATTCCTTCTTACAAAGGTAGTCCTTGAACTTTCAAACTCCATGAATCATGCATCATAAATGTGTTTTCAAGTTACCAACATGTTTCTGGGTGTTCATAGATCATTAACCCTCAATCAATTATCATTTATCTTGCGTGTATGAGATTTCATATAGTTCTTGCATTTTTTAAGGTTCATCTGATTATAACATGATATCTCTTGCTACATTTAATTTAAACAAAATTAAAGGCCACCATCATGTTGCTTGATAAAAAATACACAACTTTCATTTTTACATTTTTCAAAATGATCAAGAAACAAGTGAGATAGCATAGGTTTTGCAAAGTTGTTGAAGTTGGTCTGACACAAGGTTGAAGATGAAGGCCATGGCGCCATTTTTTAAAATAAAAATGAAGTTTTACTATATATTATTTCACTTCCAATATAATACTAGAATTGGCATTGCGCCCTAGTGGAAACACTAGTATTTGTGTGTGAGTGTGTCCAAGGTACGGGGTTCGAATCCCCCTCGGCCCAAACCTTTTGGTTTTATTTTTCTAAACCATTTTCAAAAGGAAGTTTCCTATATTATTTTTATTTTCCATTCTCTATCAGCCAACACACATGGCTTAGATGGTAAAGTTTTAAACTCTCCACCCCAAGAGCGTGGGTTCAATCCTTGGGAGGGCCATCCTTTTTTTATCACATATTTTCTTTACATTTTCTTTACAACTTTAAAAATTAATTTCTCCCTCATTTTTAATCTTCTTCAAATGATTTTTTAAACATAAATCCTTCCCATATTTAAATATTTTACTACACAAAAAAAATAAAAAATGCTTTTGTTTGATATATATTTGAATATTTTAAAGAATTTCCTTTTAATTGTTTCTTAAACATTTTAAATAAATTCATTCTCTTGATTTTTCAAAACCAAATGGGTTTCAAACCATCATGTGAATAAAAACATCCATTTTCAAACATTAATCAAAGTTCATAACATGTTTATTAAATATATTTGATATTTTGTATCATTTTTATATGATTTTCTTTATAAAAAATGCATTTTTATTTAAAATTCGGGTTTTTCCTTGGTTTTAAATCTTCAAACTTTCTTTCAATCATTTTTGGGCCTCTAATAGAGTGTAAGACCCAACCTATTTGTAAATATATAACCTTGGGCATCTGTCATAGTATAAGTCCTAGTATGCTTTTCAAAATAACGGTGCGTCCACTGTTTTTTTTCAATTGGGCCTCTCTTTGAGTATAAGCCCTACTTTTCTTTCCTTCAATAATCATTTTTGGGGCTCTATTAGAATGTAAGACCCAACCCCCTTTTTTGTACATAAACAAATTTTGGGTCTCTGTTGGAGTATAAGTCCCACAATGTCTTTCTGTATCGCAGTGCGATCACTGTTTTTCAAAATAAATTCTGGGCCTCTCCTTGAAAATAAACCCCAATTTTTGGTACATAAACTTTGTTTTAAACAATAAACAACTTCCATGGGCCTCTCCTTGAGTTGTAAGCCCCATACCTCTGTTTTCAAAATTATCTGTCTGTTTTAAACTGGTACTAAGAGAAGTATTATTCCCAGTGAAACTGCTCTTAGACCACTTGGGCCTCTCTTTGAGTTATAAGCCTCAAACATTCTTTTCTTTTCATTCAAATAACAACAACTTTCTTTTAATTCAAATTCAAATCCAAAACTTTTCTCAAAACTTTCTTCAATTTCTTAAAACCCTAATCATACAGTTATAATCAATACAACCAATCGCAATACACTTGGGCCTCTTTTCAGAGTGTAAGACCCAACACGTTTACAATTCATTGCATACTTGTTTATATACCTGTTAATTCACTTATTTGTATATACTTTTACATATCTATTTAAGTTTCCCAACAGTTAGGGCCATCCTCAGTTCACACTTAGGATAAACAGTAGGATACTCATAACTTAGTTCAATAACTGGTTCCCTCAATACAGTTTGCCTCCTCTTGGGCTTTATTCAATATGGAACAAAGAAAGACATTATTCCGGGTGAAACTTTTCATAAGACTGTTAAAACTTAGAAACATATAAAAGAAATTCATTTCCCTAGAGAGGATTAATTCCCGGTGAAACCTCTTTTGAATTTCTTCAAACCTTAGAATTGTTCAATAAAGAAAGGACTAATTCCCAGTGAAACCTTTCTTGAAATTTTCTTAGGCTTGGACCCACCAGGCTTCTAAGAAGTTCCCCCACAGCCTCCTCTTGGGCTTAGTACAAGGACCCGCAGGCTTCCTAGAAGCATCCCAGCATCCTCTTGGGCTTAGTACAAGGACCAACGGGCTTCCTAGAAGCATCCTAGCCTCCTATTGGGCTTAGTACAAGGACCCAAAGGCTTCCTAAAAGCATAGGATAAAATTCAGTCATTACTACTAGTTCAATCCTCAGGAAAGTCAAAAACTCTAGAACATCCAATCAGTCAAGGGTTGATCTTCATATCTAGAACCCCCAGCCTCCTCTTGGGCATCATACAAAAATCTTTCTCCAACCAGAGTCTACCTCTTCTTAAGAGACTTGGATAGTCTCAACCTCCTCTTGGGCTTCATATAAGTTGACTAGGAAAGTCTCACCCTCATAGTCTTCTCTTGGACTTAACACAAGAACCCTCAAGCTTCCTGAAAGCATAATCATCTTCACCAATACATCAATTCTCAAAAGATACTCAAACTCTTCAGCTTCATCATCTTGGGCTTCAAACAAGATACTCAAATAAAACATCTCCAGTGGAGTCAGTTTTCAACTATTTTTTTAGCTTCAACCTTGGGCTTTGATCAAGGCACAAAATCCATCATCCCCATAGATGAGACCATGAGTCCTCTCTACAGGAAGATATCCCCTCTATACGTCACATACAAAAAAAAAATCAAAACCTTTTTTCCAGATGATTGATGTAAGTGGCATACTTGTTGATTCAAAATCCAAGCTAGAGTCCCTCCTTTATCATGGTTAAAATTTCTCTTTCATCTAACGGCTATAAGTGGAAAGCCTCTGGATTCTACACATCCAAGCCAATGTCTCTCTCTTAGCATGGAAGATTCATAAAGGAAAAAGTGGAATTGCTCAACACTGAGTTAAAGCTTTTTCCTTCATGACATCTCTCTTATAAAGGAAATTATGGCATTATTGGATTCCACACATCCCAATTAAAGTAATTTCCCTTATAACCAATTACCTGACATTTTGTGATGAATAGGTGAGATATCTCCCTTTAGAGATGACAAATTCTCTCTCAATCACTCTTTTAGCTTCAATCTTGGGCTTTGAACAAGACACAAATATTCGGATAACTTCAATCTTCGGCTTTAAACAAGACACCAAACAAGTTTTTTTCGAACTACGATTAATCTGATTTCCCAAATCTCTTTACGGGAATACGTCGGCATAAGATTGCGAAATCTTAGTGAGCACACACAAATCAAAATCGTAGGTCCAGTAACTTCCCAAAAACAATAGAAAACCCAAAACTACAAAAACATTTCCTCAGTCCTCCCAAAGAAGAAACTTTCCCAATCAATAGCAGATAGACTTAAGAAAGCATTTAAAATAGTAGAAAATATATGCAAACAAAGGTTCCTATAGACTACTATAGATACTCTAGTTATTAATAGTTTCCCTTTGTATAACCAAACCTCGATCCCCGATCTTTTCGCATTTGTTAAAGAAAACACATGCACAGCAGGGTTAGTTTAAGATATCTTCACCTTCCTTTTACGCTTCATAGGATAAATACAGAAATTAAAAAGTAGCACCAATAGCAGTTGTGGTCGCGTCACAAGAAAAAACCAACAACTACAGAAAAATGGCGACTCTACTGGGGAAATTCTGAATTAGATTTCCTAAGTGGTTTAGGCCTTGCATTGCATTTATTTTGCTATTTTTATCTTTTTTCTTTCTTATTTTATATCATTTGCTGTTATACTATCTGTCTATTTGCTATACTTGTTTAAATTACCGTTATTTGGGAATGCGATTAATACACATGTGGTGAGTCCGAGAGCAAATTAAGATAAGTGGTGGCATACTCAAGAAGGCATATAGGGAGTGAGTCCCGACCAAGCTAACTTGAAAGTCCGCCGAATCAACGGAGGTACCCTTTTGGAATTACTGATGTTGAACGAGCATGTCGTGAAAGCATCACTCTTTCCACTGGGCACCCTTGAAACTCAGGATTAGTGTACATTTAACCATTTGACCATTAGGTAGTGCGGTAACTATCGGGAATAGTTGATACGCAATACTACACTCAAAAGAGATTCATCTTGGGGATATTACACCTCTCATGAGTCAGTCGGTTTGCTGTTAATATTCTTGAGAGGGATCCATGATTTTAGGAATCTTTGTTAGAACCTGTTCTACAGGTACAAAAATTAGACCCTAGTACACACCTTGGGGATGGGTAGATCCATGACTCCATGCTCGTGACGATGAACCCCTAAACCCATGTTTTCAAATGTTTTTGTTTGTTGCATTCATGCATCCATGCATTTCATTCATTAAAATTTTTTTTAAACAAGAAAAAATCATTTTCTAAAAGAACTAAAACAATCTTTGCAAATATCAGAGGTCGTACAATGGATTTCGGTAGAAGAAAAAACGCATAAGTACACCTTCAAAGTTCCAACACTGGAAGACCTAAGGAAATTAGGAAGGATGATTACTAATCCCGAAGCTTTCAGAGCTAAGCACGGAGGACTGTTGTCTCTTTTGAAGGTCAACATGGTAGAAGGAGTCATGTCTACATTGGTTCAGTTCTATGATCCAGTATACCACTACTTCACATTTCCGGATTATCAGCTCACACCGGCACTGGAAGAATACTCTCATCTGGTTGATTTACCTATCACTAACCAAGATCCATTTTTTGGACTGGAAGAATTTCCAAAAGATCAAGCCATTGCAAGAGCCACCTCTTTGGAAGAGTCAGATATCACAACTTACATGACCACCAAGGGAGGAATCTAGGGTTTACCAGCTAAATTCCTGATGGAGAAAGCCTCGTACTTTGCCAGTATAGGGAACGTAACTGCTCTCAGAGATGTCTTTGTTCTGCTCATATATGGGTTATTCCTCTTTCCCAACATTGACAACTTCATCGATATTAATGCTTTCAAGATATTCTTAATTGGGAATCCAGTCCCAACTTTGCTCGTAGATGCTTACCGCTCTATACATTTAAGGAATTTGTATAGTGGAGGGATGATCACATGTTGTGTACTATTACTCTACAAATGGTTTATTTCCCACTTACCCAAGTCTGCTGCTTTTTGGGATCCCAAGAATGGTATGCGATGGTCGCAGAAGATTATGTCCCTTACCCATTATGACATAGGCTGGTACAATCGGATCTATGACGGAATAAAAATCATCAACAAATGTGGAAATTTCCCCAATGTACCCCTCATTGGTACTAAAGTAGGGATCAATTATCATCCAATCTTAGCTCGTCGTCAACTTGGATACCCGATGAAGAATGTACCACATAACATTCATCTGGAAGGTCTTTTCTTCAAGGAAGGAGAAAATGACAGGGCACTAAAGAAAGAAATTGTGCATGCCAGGCAACATGTTCATAGGAAGGGAAGAGAGTCCTTAGGAAGGCCAAACTGCATCTCTACAGAGCCTTACCTCCGATGGGTGCAAACTAGAGCCATCAAATTAAAAATGCCATACCCCCGTCAGAAAGTTTTTCCCTTGAAAGAGTCCATTCTTTACTTCATGAATGACACGGAAAAGCTTCAGATCGCTTTCAACAAGGTCCAACGCAACAAGAACTCTTGGAAGAACAAGTACCAGATTATCAGCTTGGAATGTACAAAGATCCAAGAGCTTTTGAAAGAAAAGGATGCTCTGGTTGAGATATTGGAACAACATGCTATAGAAAGTCAAGAAGAACGAAGAAATTTGCTCTCTCCTTTCACATGGAAAAGGATCATCGACCTGACAACGATTGAAGTGGCCCGATCAAAGAAGAGAAAAATTCAGCAACCATCTTCTGAACTTTCTTCGGAAATACCTTAGGATCCATAGGCCTAGTTTTCCTTCTCGCACTTTGTAAGATAATGTACTTTTCCCTGTAAGATACCACAATCTTTTGAGTTCAATAAAAGGTTTCCATCACTATATGATATTTGCAGCATAATTGTTAAAAGTTCTTTTGAAAACAAAAGATAAAAATATCATTCTTATTCTTTGCATATCATTCATCATTCTTACATAACACATCTTTGTCATTGAGTCTCACACATGTGTCACGCTCTAGAGTCAAACTGTCTCATTCAAACAATATTCGGGCCAATCGGCAAAAGAAAATGGATGATCTCAAAGAAGAGAACAGAGAACTAAGAGAGGAAATCAACGCTTTGAAGGAGAGTATGGAGAAACTCCATAACATGATTGAATCCCTGGAAGCAGCTTAGGATCAATAACTTCAAAGAACTGCAATCTCAGAGATCGTGTCTACACCAGCATTTGAGACACCTGGCAGTCATCCTCAGTACATCATGCCCAAAGGTTTTCCCTGGGGCATGCCTTTCAATTTTGTACCTGAAGGATATATACCTCCGGTCATTGAAGACCTAGAAGCCATAGCAGAAACCTCTAGACCTGAAGGTTACAAACTTCAGGTAAATGAAGACGCAAGGGTTACAACGGAGACTCCTCTACCTGAAGGTTACAAACTTTAGATCACTGAAGTGCCAAGAGTTACCGCGATAATGTCTTACCACAGCCGGTGGTACATACTATCCCAGAGGAATAGATTCCGCAGGCCACTTCTGGCAGAAATGAAGAAGTATACGAAAGGATGAATGAAATCCAAGAACAATTCTTGGAAATACAGAAAGAACTGCATGCCATTCGCGGACAAGACTTGTTTGGCAAGAACGCCGCTGACCTCTGTTTGGTCCCTAATGTAAAAATACCACCCAAATTCAAGGTTCCTGACTTTGAAAAATTCACAGGCAACTCTTGCCCTCAAAGTCACTTGGTGATGTACGCCTGGAAAATGTCTACCCAGATAGAAAACCAACAACAATTGATCCACTACTTCCAAGACAGATTGACCAGTGCCGCACTCAAATGGTACATGGGTCTAAACCGTGCCAAGATCAGTACTTTCAGAGATCTTGGGGCAGCTTTTGTTCAGCAGTATAAATACAATTTGGATATGGCACCAGATAGGGACCAACTTAGAGCAATGTCCCAGAAAGATAAAGAAACCTTCAAGGAGTATGCTCAAAGATGGCGTGAAATCACTGTCGAGATCTGTCATCCTCTTGAGGATAAGGAAATGACAAAAATCTTCCTAAAAACATTGAGCTCATTTTATTATGACCGAATGGTTGCAAGTGCACCTAGTGACTTCACCGAAATTGTGAACATGGGAGTACGCCTTGAAGAAGCAGTCCGAGAAGGCCGATTAGTCAAAAATACATAACCATCCAGAAGTACTAAAAGATACGGTAGTGCTTTCCAAAAGAAGAAAGAGCAAGATATCAGTAATATCTCTCTAGGTAAGCAAAGACAAAGGTATCAACTTCGGCAGGTAGCAGCAGTAACTCCCGCCATCAACCCAGCGCCAGCTCTGACATATCATCCTCAGATTGTTCAGAGCCAGCCAAGACAACAACAGTATCAGCAAAGGCAACAACAACCTCTTCAGCAGGCTCGCCCGTAGTACAATAATAACAATCGTATTACACGATCACCAGGGTTTGACCCCATACCAATGTTATATGCATAATTATTTAAACTTCTGCTAGCCAAGGGGCACGTTCAAACTAGGACTCCTCTTACAGTGCCAGACAATTAACCTTTTTGGTTCAAAGCCGATCAATCTTGCCTTTACCATCAAGGAAGACCAGGACATAACATTGAGAATTGCCTCAGCTTTAAATATGATGTACAAAAGGTCGTCAGAAACGGGATTTTATCCTTCAAAGATATGAACCCAAATGTTCAGACGAATCCTTTGCCGCAACATGAAAAAACTTCAGTAAACTTAATTGAAGGAGAACTCGACAGCAGTTATCAAATCCACAATGTACGCCTACTAGGAACAAATCTGGTGAAAATGCATTACAGGCAGAGTGGGTACGGCCATTTACCATCTCACAATCATCACCAATGTGATGTCTATTCTAAGAACAATCAAGGGTGTGTGATTGTACAAGCAGCTCTTCAAGAGCAGAAGGATCTAGGATGGGTTCAGGATCACATGATTCGTGAAGTAAATATGGCCTATGAACATCCAAATATTGTTCAATATCGTGACATCCATGGAATGAATGTCAATCTAGTGGCAATGCATTCAAGACAAAGTCAATACTACAATTTACCGCTGCATGATTACAGCGCTTGTTCGATCTGCTCAAAAGACAATTAGGGATGCTCTTTTGTACAAGAGGCCCTCCAGCGTCAAATGGATCTTGGATGGATCCAAGACTACCATGAAAGGAATGATCATCAGGTCAACATGATTTAGATATTTGACATTTGTTTAATGAATACCAGACTGGTGAAATTATATGCCGAGCACGTCAGACTCGGTTTTTTGACCTCGCATAATTATCAAGAGTGCAAGGATTGCTCTGAAAATGATCAAGGTTGCACACTTGCACAAAGAACTCTTCAACATCTGTTGGATCATTGGTGGCTCCTAGTCTACCAGGATGAGGACACACAACAAGTTAGCATAACTAATAAAAATCCAGGTAGACACCAAAGCTGTGACATCTGAGTGCTGAAAACAGATTTGGTAAAAATGCACTGCATATAGAATGGGTATGGCAGGGTACCACCTCACAATTATGAACGTTGTCGAGTATGTTCAGAAAATAACCAAGGATGCTACCTCGTGCGGGCAACTCTCCAGCATCAAGTAAACCAAGGGGAAACCCAATTTCTCCAGAATTCTCAGTCAATCAGCATGGTGAAACTTTTCTTAAGACTGTCAAAACTTAGAAACATATAAAAGAAATTTATTTCCCCAGAGAGAATTAATTCCTGGTGAAACGTCTTTTGAATTTTTTCAAAACTTATAATTGTTCAATAAATAAAGGACTAATTCCCGGTGTAACCTTTCTTGAACTTTTCTTAGGCTTGGACCCACCAGGCATCTTAGAAGTTCCCCCACAGCCTCCTCTTGGGCTTAGTACAAGGACCCACAGGATTCCTAGAAGCATCCCAGCCTCCTATTGGGCTTAGTACAAGGACCCACAAGCTTCCTAGAAGCATCCCAACCTCCTTTTGGGCTTAGTACAAGGACCCAAAGGCTTCCTAAAAGCATAGGATAGAATTCAATCATCACTACTAGTTCAATCCTCAGGAAAGTCAAAAACTCTAGAACATCCAATCAGTCAAGGGTTGATTTTCATCTCTAGAACCCCCAGCCTCCTCTTGGGCATCATACAAAAATTTTTCTCCAACCAAAGTCTACCTCTTCTAAAGAGACTTGGATAGTATCAACCTGCTCTTGAGCTTTATACAAGTTGACTAGGAAAGTCTCACCCTCATAGTCTTCTCTTGGGCTTAACACCAGAACCCTCAGGCTTTCTGAAAGCATAAATCTTAATCATCTTTACCAATACATCAATTCTCAGAGGAGTTAAAACCTCTAAGGTTTTCAAACTCATCTTTAAATCCCTCCTGACCCCCAACAAGGCTTGACTTTCACCTTAAAAATCCCTAGCCAGGGCCAGATTACCATCAATAAATCCTCAAAAGAATCAGAGCCTCATGGCATCTGATAAATAAACTCAGCTCAAATCTCCAGCAAGAGTTAGTTTCCCTTTGGATTCCCCAACACAATTTAGACCTTCTCCTAGATTTAAATAATCCTAAGCAAGAGTCATCCTCCTCTTAGGCCTCATATAATGATTTTCCCTCTAATCAGCCTCAATCTTGGGCTTTATACAAGACAAATATCATACTCCCCACTTGAGTCAGTCTCCTTTGAAACTACATTCAAACTCTTCAGCTTCATCATCTTGGGCTTCAAACAAGATACTAAAATAAAACATCTCCATTGGAGTCAGTTTTCAACTTTTTTTTTTGAGCTTCAACCTTGAGCATTGATCAAGGCACAAAATCCATCATCCCCACAAATGAGACCATGAGTCCTCTCTGCAGGAGGATATCCCCTCTATACATCACATATCAAAACAAACAATCAAAACCTTTTTTCTAGATAATTATTATAAGTGGCACACTTGTTGATTCAAAATCCAAGCTAGAGTCCCTACTTTATCATGGTTAAAATTTCTCTTTCATCTAACATCTATAAGTGACAAGCCTCTGGATTCTACACATCCAAGATAATGTCCCTCTCTTAGCATGAAAGGTTCATAAAGGAAAAAGTGGCTTTGCTCTACACTGAGTTAAAGCTTCTTCCTTCATGACATCTCTCTTATAAAGAAAATTATGGCATTGCTGGATTCCACACATCCCAGTCAAAGTAATTTCCCTTATAACCAATTACCTGACATTTTGTGATGAATAGGTGAGATATCTCCCTTTAGAGATGACAAATTCTCTCTCACTCACTCTTTTAGCTTCAATCTTGGGCTTTTAACAAGACACAAATATTCTGATAGCTTCAATCTTGGGCTTTAAATAAGACACCAAACAAGTTTTTTTCCTCCCATAGAATAGGAGGAACTAGATTGCTCTGATTTCCCAAATCTCTTTACGGGAATACGTAGGCATAAGATTGCGAAATCTTAGCGAGCACACACAAATCAAAATTTTAGGTCCAGTACCTTCCCAAAAACAATTTCAAACCCAAAAACAACAAAAACATTTCCTCAGTCTTCCCAAAGGAGAAACTTTCCCAATCAACAACAGATAGACTTAAGAAAGCATTTCAAATAGTAGAAAATATATGCAAACAAAGGTTCCTATAGATTACTATAGATACTCTGGGTGTTAATAGCTTCCCTTTGTATAACAAAACCCCGATCCCCAATCTCTTCACATTTTTTTAAAGAAAATACTTGCACAACAGGGTTAGTTTAAGATATCTTCCCCTTCCTTTTAAGCTTCATAGGATAAATACAGAAATCAAAAAGTAGCACCAATAGCGGTTGTGGTCACGTCACAAGAAAAAATCGACAGCTACAACGCCCTTTATAATATATCTAAAATAATATCATACAAGTGTTATTATTTGGTACCGACACCATAATAAGTGCCTATCGGCAATATTTACATACTTGACCGTTGATATAATAATGAAACAACCTATGGTACAAAACATGGAAAGTTCCAAAACAATAAAATCTAATATCTAAGTACAATATCCTTCATTGCACAATATACACAGCGGAAAACATAATCTAAGCTTCTATTGAAACATCCATGCATAACTCTACTTGCAAACTAAACCTGCAAATAATACCTGAAAAACAACAACAATAATGGGGTGAGATAATAATCTCAGTGAGTTCCCCTATCTTATGGGTTCACTCAGCTCTACAGGGTTTTAATCCAATTATACTCAAGTCAAAGGAAAGAGGGAATAAGACTTGAGTTCACACAACTTTCAATGTATGGAAACATACCTCTTGAGTTCACTAACTCAAAGAATCATTATTCGGAAACCATACAAAGGTAAACTTCTCCGTTGCCTCACTTACGTCTAAGACTTTTAGTGTGGGTCATGGATCCTTGTGTCATACTTTGGAATAAGAAATGGATTCAGATTCAAGGTGCTTCCCACATGAATTGTCGCTTCCCATGGGACCTCTGCCCATCACAAACCTTTTACCCGTAGGCTCCATTCGTACATACGAGACTCAAACAAATGAATTCAGATTCTAAGGGGCATATAATCAACCTTAGGAATCGTCATTTCCCATGGGAACTCTGTCCATCTCAAGCCTTTTACCCGTAGGCTCCATTTGCTTAAGGGAACTCATGCCAAAGTATTAGTGCGTACATCCCAAAGGAGCTCTACATAAGCATAAACTCTCGAGATGACACATCTCAAAGGTTTGTTTCCGATTACGTGATGAAATATAGCACAACATGATCAAATTCGACAGTCACTAGGTGACCACATTCACCTTAATCACACAACAACAACAACACATGTTCCATACAATGCATCTCACTCACAATTATGGAAACCATTCATCCATGACACACACCTAGGTATTATAGCATGAATGTAACCCTATAGTGTTATCTAAGTCATACTTGCAACCTATTTCTCTTTTTAATCCATTTCCTATTTTTAAGCCTAGGTTTCCTCACTTATCTTCATATTATTTTAAACATGTTATCACATAATCCATCATATTAACAGATACATATATCCTACATGTAAGACATATAATAGCATAGTATAAATAAGTCAAAATGCCACCATGGTCGTTGTGCGACTCCAAGGCGAGGTGTTCACTTTCAATTTACGTGAGCTTGCTGTGCAACCATAGCAGATCAGCAAGTCGCCTTGGGCTTGCTGGAGCTCGTTGTTCGACCCAAGCAAAACACTAATTCTGCAGAAGGCAGAAAAGAAGGTCACGATGGCCTAAAACTCACACCCACGCAATCAAACATCATCAAAACACCCAATTAATCATGGATTAACATAGTATAGCATATAATTCATCAAGATCATCAAGTATTAACATGCAAATCACAATTAAACATGTTTTTCACAAAAAAAACCTAACTTCCCAACATTCTCTAACTTTCCCCCCAAAAGTTATACTATCTAATGGAACTCACCTTGATGAAGAAGATTGATGATGAATATGAATGTTGTTGATGAATTTCCTCTTCTTCCACCAAGAGCTCTTCTCTTCCTCTTTCTCTCCTCTTTCTCTTCCTTTCCTCTTTTCTTCTTTCTTACTATCTTTTCTTCTTTTCTCCCTTTTTCATATATATATATATATATACAATGGTGTAAAATATTCCCATTTAATATTTTGTCATCTAACACCAATTGACCAAATATTAGAGTTACCAAAATGTCCTCTCTTATATTTATTAATATTAGTTTGTCTCTTTTATCAATAATTGCTCTCTTTTCAGAGTTTACTAATTACTCTATTGGTCTCAATTGATAACATTTAGAGCACTTAGGAGTTCTAATTGTTCCACTTAACAAAAGATAGAGTGCATAGAAACTCAGCTAGCACCCAATTGAGCATTCAAGGGAATATGAGATATTACACACACAATTATGGATGAAGCATTGTTTTACATCATCTCGAGAAAAAATAACTTTCGTTAGTGAAAAGGGTTTGAAGATTATCACACGACGGATAGAAAAAAAGTTTGATATGTTTGAAGTATTTTTTTGGAGATGAGAGAGTTCGGAAGGGTGAGAACTACATCTCGTTTCCCAACTCTCGGGAGCTCGTGGACTACACCCCGTTCCTTTTTCATCTTATATGAAAAGATTTTTGATATTTTTAGGTGTTTTGAAATTTTGATTTAGAAAATGCACTCTATGCTAGTCGAGGTTAATTATGTTGTGGAATTGATTGGAGGATGATGAGTGTTCGGATTGACGAGAACTACATCTCGGATCCTAACTCTCAGGAACTCGTGGACTACACCTCGTTCCTTTCATCCGATTTATTGAAAAGTGTTTAAATAATGGTTAAGTGTTTTTTATTTTCATTGGGAAAAAGGCTTGACGTTGGATCTAACATTTGATTATCATTTCGAAAGAGGTTTGTTTGAGGGTTTGAAAAATGATTTGAATGTGGAAAGTTGATGAAGATGATTAATGGATATAGTCTGAAAAGATTATTGAAATGATATTGAAACAATTTTGAGATGATGATGACATAAGTCGATAAATTTTTAATTAACAAAATTAATTGATTGAAATTTGATTAAATCGATTAATTAAGCTAATTAAGATTAATTATCAAAAGGCTTAAATGCACTTTTCGTCCCTCTAGTTTGGGCTTTTTACACTATTAGTCCCCGTATTACAAAACCTGCGATTTTGGTCCCTTAAGTTAGATGCACTTTGCATTTTTGTGGTCCCCCTCCATTTTTGCATATGTGGCATTGATGATTAGGATTAAAAAATTATTTTTAATGACTTGTCATTGATGACTAGGATATTTATTTTTTATAGAATAAGTTAATATTTTAAATCAACTAAATGATATGATGACTGGATTACTTTTTATAAAATAAATCAATATTTTTAGTTTTTTTTTTCAAAATTAATTTATGTAACATTTGATCCTGAAACATCACTCACTCAGTCAACCACTCTCCCTCTCTCACATGTCGTTCACTTTGGAATTGGTAGATTTACCATACTATATAAACACTATTTCCATTGTTTGAGAAATCGATGTGAGACTATTTTTTGCACTATTTTAGTCACACTCTCTCTTCTCAACATGGAGTAAGTTGTTGCAGTTTGTATACATGGACTAATTACTATTCAAACAACCAATAAGGCATTGCAGTTAGTTTGAATAGTGTTCTGGACTGGACCAATGGCTAGAATTGGCCCAATCCGCCTCTGCTCCAGAGCGGCCCAAATTGCCTAAGCCCAATCCACAGAGGGGAAATAACGACATTTTTGCCCCTCCAACCGGGCAAGGAACGCAACGTCCTCCCCGACTTTTATGCCTGTTACGCGCGGCTTCCTCGCTGCCCGAACAGCAAGGGACAGGTGCCCGGAACTGCGGTTTTACCCGACACAACGGCTAGTTTCTGGCACCCTGCCCAACATAACGGCTAGTTTGGGCAGTTACCTATTCTTTGGGGAAAACGGTTATTTCGCCCCGAAAATAGGACCGTTGGCCACGCGCTGGGGGTTCTATATAAACCCTATCGCTTGAGAGGGTCAGGTATCACATTTTCACCCTAAGAATACGCTTTGTACTTGCCCCTTTTCTCTGACCTTTTCTTACTCTCCTCTCCTCATTCACAAGCCGAACACCTTGCACGCCTGACGACCAGCATCCGTCCGAGCACCTTGCCATCTGACGACCAGCTTACGTGGACCTGTTCGAATACCCCAGATCAGTGGCGCCGTCTGTGGGAACTCCTTGTTCTCCCCTTCTTTCTTTCCTCCTCGGAAACCAAATGATCAAAACATACTTTCTTTGATCCGCCCACATATGGCCGCTCAGAACTCCGCAAAAGGTGCCGACGCTACGGTTCTCATTCCCGTCAACAAGATGGACGTTGACGGCAGTTCTTTGTTACTTTTTGATCCCCGTTTCCTTCAAGACGGGGCCACTGCGTCTCCAACTCCTCCTCCCACCGAGCAAGGAGGCAAACAGCTAACGTCGGGTGAACGACCAATTCTTAGCCCTCCCAGCGCCGACCTGGCCGTTGCAGCTCTTCTGGAAGTTGTCAACCGCACAAACCTCCTTATCTTGCAGCAAGGAGAAAAAATAGGAGCCCTCGAGGAAGCATCTCTTCCAAGATCCTCTCCTCCAAAGAGTAAACACTGGAAATCAAGAATCCCGCCACCTAGGCGCGGGGAAGACCGTGTGACGAGGCGTGAGCCTGAATCTCAACGTATTCGCAAGCGCGACCAGATCTCCCCGCGAGATCAATCATCACCAAGACACAAGAGAACGAGGCAGGATAGGCATTCTCCACCGGTCAGACCTCGCGACCGGCCACGTTCACCCTCACCTCGCAGAGACCGCCGCCGCGAGCGCAGATAACGGTCACCATTAACTCCAAGTTCGGACAGCGACGACGAGCCTCGCGGCCCGTTGTCCCGCAGGTTCCTGGCCACCCGTCTCCCTAAAGGACTAGAGAAGCCTCCGTCTCTAGGGACTTACGATGGAACCACTGACCCAGACGAGCACATAGAAAACATAGATGCTCTTTTGGACTACAGAGGTGTACGAGGATCCATCAAATGCCGCATGTTCCAGACCACGCTCCGGAAGGGAGCAATGACATGGTACAAGCAGCTGCCAGAAGAATCCATTACATCCTGGAGGCAGCTGGGGAGGATTTTCTCCCATCACTTTACTGCATCGTGATGCCATCCGAAGACCGAGGCATCCCTCGGAGCTGTCGTACAGGGAAGAGATGAGCCCTTCAGGCCTACATTGAGCGGTTCAACAAGGAGGCCGTCCAAATGCCAACGACCGACGAGATGAAGAAATTCCTGCTCGAGCAGGGGTTACGTCCTGGCTCAGACTTCGCGAAAGCCATCGGCCTCGATCCACCGAGGAACCTCAACGACCTTCTCCTCCAAGCCCAGTCACATATACAATACGAGGAGAAGGTTGCCGTCCACTCTGTCCGAGCCTCTCGAAACCAAGAAGGTGCCCGGTCATCCAGAGCTGAAGAACCCTCGACATCCCGTCGAGGAGATAAAAGACGCGACGATCGGCCTAGCGATGCACACGAACAGAAGGGACCTTCTAGGCGGTTCCATGATTATACCCCCTCACTGCCTCGAGGGAGAAGATCTTGTCCGAATATGCCAACTCAGAATTCAAGCAGGCGGGCGTCCGATTCCCCAAACAGCTGCCGGCCAGACCGGGTGTAGACAAATCCAAGTATTGCCGCTTCCACAAGAGCCACGGCCATACGATGGAAGAATGTATCCACCTCAGAGATTCCATAGAGATCCTCATTCGCAACGGCCACCTGAAGCAGTTCGCGAAAAAGAAAGAAGCTCCCCGGCAAGAAACCCAAGAGAGCAAGAAGGTTGCAGAAGAGACTCCGCCCTCCGATGACACCAACGTACAGGTCGCTATGTCCATAACTCGGCCAGAAGACTTCCGTATCCCTGATAGTCTGCCCGTCTCCACGTTCCTCGCTGCTCACAGCCCGTGGAAGGCCTTCCCGTCACCCATGGTCATCTCTGGTGGTGGATTCAACAAAATCACGATCGGTTCAGTCAAGAGGAGATTCGATCAACTAATCAGCAAAAGCTCCAATGATGTCACCACGCTGGACACCACTCACAAAGGATCCGCCCCTATTTCCTTCTACAAGGAGGAGCTCCTCGGCGGGGCACCAAACTCGAGCATCCCGCTGCTTATCCGGGCAAGGATGGCGAACTTCGACGTTTGCAGAATACTCGTGGACCAGGGCAGTTCAGTTGATATAATGTACAACCACCTATTCGAAACGCTGCAGCTGGACGACTCTCACCTTACTCCATATGTTAGATCCGACCTGCAGGGATTCAATGGAGCAGTGACAAGGCCCCGAGGTTACGTAGAGCTCATCGTAACCTTCGGTCCAGGAAAGACAACCCGAGCAATTAAAGCACAGTTTCTGGTAATTGAATGCCCGTCACTATACCAGTGCATTTTTGGAAGGCCAACCCTGGCAGAGTTGATCGCAGTACCTTCCACCGTACATCTCAAGATGAAGTACTACACTTCTGAAGGGATGGTCGCCACCCTCCACGGCGATATCGAAGCTGCCCGTCGGTGCTTTGAAGCAGCATCAAAAGGACTAAGCACCATCTCAGCAAGACCGAGGACTTCTGGTCGTCCCCCTCTGCCCAGCAGCTCCGAGCAGCCAAAACTGCTCCCCCAGGTCGAATCTATCGACTTGGACAGCCGTTTCAGCGAGGAAGATCACGCCAAAGACCCAACGACTTCGGGCAGCCAGTCCAACAACAGCGGCCATCTCCTACGCCCTGTCCCAGATGGCAACTTAGAGATCGTTCCGTTCAGAGAAGACCCCCAACGGGGAGTGAAGATCGGAGCAGACCTCCCCGACCTGGCCAAGAGACAACTAAAAGCGTGCCTCCGGGAGAACGCAGACTTGTTCGCATGGAGCGCTGCTGAGATGCCAGGATTGGACCCCTCCGTCGCTTGGCACCAGCTTATAATTGATCCGGTCGTCAAAGCCGTTGCCCAGTGCAGAAGGAAACAGTCCCCGGAGAAGATGGAAGTCGCGGAGAAAGTTGTCAAAGACCTTCTAGAAGCTAGGTTTATTTCTGAGGCCAAATACACTACATGGCTCTCAAATGTTGTACTTGTAAGAAAAAATAATGGCAAGTGGAGGATGTGTGTTGATTATACCGTTGTTAATAAGGCCTGTCCGAAGGACGCCTACCCCCTCCCCAATATAGATAAGCTTGTAGATAACTCAGCGGGTTTTAAAATTTTATCGTTCCTCGACGCTTACTCGGGCTACAACCAAATACCAATGGCCGCGAGCGATAAAACTTACACGACCTTCATGACCAAATCGGGCAACTATTACTACAACGTAATGCCCTTCGGGCTGAAGAATGCCGGCGCCACATACCAACGAATGATGAACAAAGTCTTCCAAGGACAAATAGGCGACATGCTCGAGGTATACATGGACGACATGATCGTCAAGTCCCACGAGGAACTAGATCATGTCGCCCATCTTTGCAAAATTTTCGAGCAAGCAAGAAAGTATCAAATGCGTTTTAACCCAGAGAAGTGCACGTTCGGTGTACGGGCAGGTAAATTCCTTGGTTTCTACCTAACGGAACGAGGAATAGAAGCTAACCCCGACAAATGTCGGGCATTCTCTGAGTTTCCAATGCCCACGTCTAAGAAGAACATCCAGTCCCTCAACGGGGCACTTACCTCGTTGTCCCGCTTCGTCGTAAAGTCTGCCCAACACGCCCTTCCTTTCTTTAAGCTCTTGCAAAAAGAAGCAGCGTTTGAATGGACCGAGGAATGCGAAGCATCCCGCCTTCACTTAAAGCAAGCTCTATCGAAACCGCCCGTATTATCACGGCCAGATACCGGGGAAGTCTTGTTCATATACCTCGCCGTCACTACCGAGGCCGTTAGCGCCGTTCTCATTCGCGAGAATCCTGGCGGGCAAAAGCCAGTATACTTCACGAGAAAAGCGTTGCAGGACACGGAGTTGCAATATCAGCAGATAGAGAAGGTAACATTGGCCCTCGTCAACGCTGCCAGATGACTGAGACACTATTTCTTGGCCCACACGATCGTGGTAAGGACGGATCAGCCCATCAAGCAATTACTGGGACGACCAGACATGGCCGGGCGAATGCTCAAATGGTCACTGGAACTGTCCGAATTCGACGTCCAATATGAAAGTAGAAAAGCTCTTAAAGCTCAGGCCCTGGCCGATTTCGTAGCGGAAGTAACCTTCTCAGACTCCTCGTCCCACATAGCAAACAGATGGACCATCTACGTGGACGGAGCATCCAGCTCGAGTGGCAGCTGGGCAGGAGTAATTCCAGAGAATGACGAAGGGACCATAGTCGAGGCTTCTCTCACATTGTCCTTTCCCACGTCGAAAAACCAGGCCGAGTATGAAGCCTCCCTCGCCGGGTTGCGCCTAGCCGAAGACCTAGAGGCTGAAGAAATCGTCATCTGCACGGACTCTCAGCTCGTAGCCCACCAGATATCCGGGGAGTATCAGGCCAAAAACGACAGTCTCTCTGAGTACCTCACCCTAGTCAAGGAAAAAATGTCGAAGTTCAGAACGGTAGAAGTAATACATGTTCCACGCGAACACAATGTGCGAGCAGACGTCTTGTCCAAACTAGCAAGCACTAAGAGGAAAGGCGGAGACAGGTCAGCCATCCAAGAGATACTTCCCCGGTCCAGCATCGATAAGGGATCCTCGACCCTACACGTGCACGCGATCGGGGACAGCGATGGCTGGATGACGCCCGTGTACAACTACCTCACCAGGGATGAACTTTCGGATGACTCCAAGGAAGCCAACACCATCAAACGAAGGGCTTGCTCGTACGTCATCCTCGAAAACAAACTCTACCGACGAGGCTTCTCCATCCCACTACTCAAGTGCATAGAGGAGGAGGTTGTCCCCCACATATTACGAGAAATCCATGAAGGCATTAACGCCCAACACCTGGGAGGAAGGTCCCTTGCCCGCAAGGCCCTCCGGGCAGGGTATTATTGGCCAACCATGCAGCAAGACGCCAAGGAGTATGTGAAGAAATGCGACAAATGCTAACGGCACGGGTATATGCACCTAGCTCCACCTAACGAACTGAAGAGCATGACCTCCCCGTGGTCATTCGCCTGGTGGGGCCTAGACATCCTAGGACCCTTCGTGACGGGGTCCAGCCAAAAAAAATACCTAATAGTGGGCGTAGATTATTTCACAAAATGGATAGAAGCAGAAGCCTTAGCAAAGATAACAGCACTTAACATTCTGCGCTTTTACAAGCGAAATATCCTTGCCCGTTTTGGGATTCCCCAAGCAATTGTCACGGACAATGGAACACAATTCACGGACAAGAAGTTCCAAGACTTTGTCGCCCATCTCGGAACAAAGCAACATTTCGCTTCAGTAGAACATCCCCAGACCAACGGGCAGGCAGAAGCGGCCAATCGTGTCATTTTGCGTGGCCTCAAGCGAAGACTGGATGAAACAAAAAAACCCTGGGTCGAGGAGCTCCACAGCGTCTTATGGGCATACCGCACTACTCCCCAGTCCACCACCGAGGAAACACCTTTCCGCTTAGCATATGGCACGGAGGCTGTTTTACCCATCGAAATCCACGTACCGTCCAGGAGGACCGAATCACCTTTGGACGAGGAAATGAATGACGAAGCGATAAGAGAGGAGTTCGACCTTGTCGAGGAAATACGAACAGGAGCAGCCCTCCGCGAAGCATCTCTTAAGCAAAAAATAGTAATCAGGCACAACGCCAAAGTCTTACGACAAGAGTTCGATATGGGCAGCCTTGTCCTGAGAAGAAACCACAAGGACTCTCGCAAAGGCAAACTAGCAGCCAACTGGGAAGGGCCATACAGAGTCCGTGCCCAAACAGGGAATGGTGCGTACTTCCTCGAAAACCTCAACGGGGACGCAATCCCTCGACCGTGGAACGCTGAAAAACTTAAACAATACTACAGCTAAAGTAACTATAAGCTTCCTCGCATCAAACACCTAACGGTCATCATGCTCGTCCAGGTACAAACGACGCATACGCACAAAGTAGAATCCCGCTCAAGTAAATGAGCTGGAGATCTGCTCGTCGGCGGTCCTCAACCGAGCATCGCCTTCGCCCAAGTACCATGATTGGCAGAACCCCAGCTCGCGATGGGACGTTCACGCCATGACCTCAGACCTCAATCGCGACCTGAGATCCGCAACCTCGCAGGGACCTTCCCCGGTTATTCGACCAGTTCTCCGCACTGACGAATCAACACACAACGAGCTATCTTTCAAAAAGAAAACTCCGTTAACAGACAAACCCTCCGACGGGAAGTCATACATGCACAACTAATGTAAAGTACAGCAATATGAACAAAAATCGTATAAATAACATAAACCGGGCATTAAGTAAAAAAAAAGGCCACAAGGGCCAAAGATTGTGCGTATTACATAAAAAAGGGGGCCGCGCCCCCCCAAAACCAAACAAGATTACAGAAAAATCAACGGCACGCAGGCCGGGTAAAATACAGCAACATCAGAATAACAAAACTCCTCATTCTTCCGTATGCTCGGTCGACGCGGGCTCAGGTCCCTGCTCCTGTACGGGCTGGTCCTCGGTCTGAACTTTAGGGATATCAAGAACAAGGCCTGCGGGCAAGACGATGCGACCATCCTCCACTCGCGCAAGATAGTGGATACCCTCGGTCAAAATCTCAAGCCCAGGGTTCACCACCCGCAACTGGGCCACGACACTTTCGAAGGATTCCACTGCCACGGCGATACCGTCATCCTCAGCCTGCAGAATGTTGGCGACCAGCTCAGCCCTAGTTTTTAACACTTTTATCTCATCCGGTTCATCAGCACCCGGGGCACTAGCCGCCATCAGCTCCTTGTTCAACTCCTCAGTAACCCTTTTCTCCGCCTTCAGCTTAGTGACCTCCTCTTTCAGCTTGGCCGTCTCCTCTTCGGCCTTCTTCCTAGCCTCACGAGCACCCTTGACCTCCTCGTTCAAGGCCGTCTCAGAAGCCCGGGCAGCAGTAAGTTTGGCCTCAAGCGCAGTGTCCCTTTCCGCATAAACGGCCGCCATCTCCAGAATCCTCACAAGGGCAGAAGCATCCTGGGCCACCAGTGCCCTCTTGCTCGACCGGTCCATGCCCTCCAAGCTAAAAGACTCTGCCCAAGGAACGACCAGGGTGTTGCCCTCAAAAAATCTCCTGTCAAGGATACACGGGGGGAGCTCAAATTTCCCCTTCTCAGGCGCTCGAGTCAGGTCCACAGCATCTAACGTCTGTGGCCGCTTCGCCCGCCCGGTCAAACGCAATGGAGAGTCCCGTGGACCAGGAGAGGGCGTAGAAGAGGTCCCCGGAGCAGTTTGAACAAGGGAAGGAGCACGAGTACCAGCAGCAGTCCGGGTCTTAAGGGGAGCCGCTCCAGCCTTACCCCTCGCCATGGCGTTCCTCACCACACGATCACGAGCTTGAGGCATCTCACCTGCACAAATGAAAACAAGCACATTAGTTACGGGGAAAGGAAATAACACAAACAAAATCTAAGTAACTATGACTACCGAGCAGCTTCTCGGCATCCGCGGGAGTCTTGCACTCCAGCAGTGCCTTCACATTGATAAACCTGCGCTCAACTCTCTGGCTCCCGTCCTCCTCGAAAATCGGACCGCCCTTGCTCGTCCAACACTCAGCGAGCTGGAAGGAGTTGACCCACTTCACCAGCGTCTCATAAGACACGGCATCCTGCCCGCGTAGCGCGTTCGGCTCGAAGACGTAGGCACTGGGCTTCTTTGAGAAGTGGTCAGGTGTCCAGCGGATCGGGAACTTGTACAACCTCTCCCCGATATACTTCCCCTCCTCGTTGAGCAGCTCCTCTCTGTTCTCATCCACCTCTATCTCCCAGACATACGTGTTGTCCTGGGCAGCTTCAGACACTGGCTTAACGATGAAGTACCGTCCCTTGAACGTTCGGATTGACTCCGAGAACGGCTTAAACAACTTCTTGGGCTGCTTCAAGGAAACCCATCCGTACTTCTTCCCCGCCAGCTGCCGTTGAAGATGGAAAACAACAAAAAATAGAGGGAGAGTGGTTCCCAGTGTGAGGTGCTCGCACACCAACTCAAATGCCCGTATAAAGACCAGCGAATTGGGGTGGAGTTGCGAGGGCGCCAGCTTGAGATGCTCAAATACCGACCGCTGGAAGTCAGTGAAGGGCAACCTCAGCCCCAACTCCTTGAAAGCGTACTTGTACATCGTGAAGCGGTCCCCGAACTCCGAGCAGACCCGCTCGTCCACGGTGGGAAAATGCACTCTCCAATTCCCTGGTGGGTCCACCTCCGTAAAGGCGTCCGCCACAGATCTGGCGAACGTGGAAATATGTTCAGAAGGCTCGGTCACCTCCCACTCCTCCGGGAAGAACCCTTCAACATCCTCCTCCATGACATCCGAATCCTCTTCCTCTCCAACTTCGCTCGAGGAGCTCGATGCCGTCGAGCTCGAAGACACAGAACTCGAAGCCGTTGCGCTGCTATTCTCCTCGGAGACAGTTTCCTCCTCGGATATAACTGGGATAACTTCTCTCTCTGGCTCCATCACCATTACGATCACCTGAAAAAGTAGAGAAAGACAGTGAATTCGACAGGAAATCAAATCCACCCTTCCACCGCTAAGTCAAGTGAAAGGGCGCGCAGAAGGCTAAGGACAATGTCCCCGGCCTAAGCCCTAACATCAAACGAAAAAACCTCCCCGCGAGGAGATGCCCGAGACATACCATCTTCCTGTGAAGAACCTCCCCGCGCTCGTGCCCAGATTCTGTTTGACGCTCCACCGAAAACTGCAAGGCTCCACCGGAATCTGGAAACGTTCTATCGGAAAATTCACCATTCCATCAGAAGATAATAATACGCGGTGGTCACGACTCGCAACCACGACGTGGACCACCACGCTCACCAAGCGCGCTACCTACTCCGGCGAGATGACTGAAGCAGCAGAAGGGCAGAACCACCGCCCACCACCAACACTCGCCGGAAACCTACCTATTTTGTCACCTAAAACTAACCCTAGCCGCATGCAATCTACCACTAACAACAAGAGAAAGTAAAACAAGCTGGAAATCAGAAAACTTACTTGATTTGAGTAGAAGAAGGAGACTGCTCGAAACTTGGCACGGTGGTCGGTTGCTCTGAAGACGGCGACGGGCAAGAACGCTGATGACGGCGAAGAGAAATCAGAAGGGAAAAAGTACAAAATGGGACAACCTTCCCCCTTTTATACTGAGGGGCACGTGCACACACGCGCCCGTAGGCAATGATGACTGTCCACTAGCCATAATTACCTATTAATTGCTACACAGGGCTCGATGCACACGTGGAAGCCCAACGTTTCCCATTCTGTCTGACGCTTTATCTCCCCGAATACCGGGCAATAGGGTCACGACCACGAACATCACGGACACAGAGGGCCACGAGCACCTCGAGACAATCATCCTCGTCTCTGCGCTAGCTCCCCTGAGCGATGGGCAGTCCTTAAGTCATCACTCCCATGCTCGGGAGCGACGACTTGGGGGGCTCCTGTTCTGGACTGGACCAATGGCTAGAATTGGCCTAATCCGCCTTTGCTCTAGAGCGGCCCAAATTGCCTAAGCCCAATCCATAGAGGGGCAATAACGACATTTTTGCCCCTCCAACCGGGCAAGGAACGCAACGTCCTCCCCGACTTTTATGCCCGTTACGCGCGGCTTCCTCGCTGCCCGAACAGCAAGGGACAGGTGCCCGGAACTGCGGTTTTGTCCGACACAACGGCTAGTTTCTGGCACCCTGCCCAACATAATGGCTAGTTTGGACAGTTACTATTCTTTAGGGAAAACGGTTATTTCGCCCCGAAAATAGGACCGTTGGCCACGCGCTGGGGGCTCTTTATAAACCCTCTCGCTTGAGAGGGTCAGGTATCACATTTTCACCCTAAGAATACGCTTTGTACTTGCCCCTTTTCTCTGACCTTTTCTTACTTGAGCATCAGAGTGCCTTGCAGGTACACCCCCTCCTCTCCTCATTCACAAGCCGAACACCTTGCACGCCTGACGACCAGCATCCGTCCGAGCACCTTGCCATCTGACGACCAGCTTACGTGGACCTGTTCGAATACCCCGGATCAAATAGAGATGTGGACTAATTACTATTCAAACAACAAACTGTGCTGGTTTTAAAAAATGAGTTGGCTATATTGGTTTATCACGCATCTTCATATGGAACTCTCTGTTTCAGTTTAGTCCATGTCTGGGTGGTATATATCTAGAGATGTGGAGTTTTAGTTATGTTGCTTTGGCAACTAAAAGCTTTGGTTTTTCTGTTATTTTCCCATTTCTCATTTGATTGGAAATATTTTTCATCTTTTGATTAGGAGTACTTGGTTGAGATTGAAAAGTTTTTTCCACTTTTTACGGGGAATTTACCAAGTACATTCCTAGTTGATAGATCGGTATTTTTGGTTCAGACAACAATAAAGTTGGACATTTTCTCCATTTCATGGAATAGGAGCAACTCCATAACTGATTTATTCTTGGGAGTTTTTGGAGATCAATGAACTAATTTGGTAAATCCTTGGTTTAGATTCTAATTAAAACAACATTACATGATTCTCACTTTTCCATTCAATCTTTACAACCACCTTGCTTCACATTACTCCACCCCACACTTCATGTATCATGAAAAATGATCTCCATATACACACTCTTCTTCAACAATCCATCACCCTTACTTCTTTTACTTCATTTTTCCATCACTAATTTTCACTCCATGCAATCACTAACAATACTTCTCCACAACACACAAGCAAATCCTCATGCTTATCATCTCTATCAAACCATCCAAACACCATTGCGCCATAGCTTTAGTACACTTAGACAACACAAAAACTCACGTTTGAAATTCCTCTGCCATGAAAACTCACGAAGGGTCTCCCATGTACACATTTACATTCTTGTTTACCATTCCACTAAACTCACAACAAGCAATAACAACCCAACAATCACTCACTTCAATCTCTCCACTTTCACTCTACTTGTTGATGTTTATTGCACCCCAAATTTTACCCTCAGATTCGTCTGATCATCACATCATTTTTGATCGGCCATTTTTTGCATTTTTAGTTAAACATCTTTAATCTTGTATTTTTAATCATTCCATGTCATCCTGTTATTATTATTTTTATTTTAGGTTTATTCAAATAATTTGTCTTAGATTATTTAGCTTTAATTTAGTTTAATTTCAATTTTTAAACTAGTTCATTCCATTTAACTTCTTCTAGATATAGTTTATTTTACCTTAGTCCAAATTTAATTTAGTCTATTTGTAAGTTTTAGTATATTTGTCAATTTAATTTTTAATTCTATTTTAACCTTTATTTTATGTCTAGTTTAATTTAGATTATCTTTAATTTAGCTTTTATTTTTGGTTTAGTCTTAATTAGATTAATTTTCATTTAATTTACTTTTAATTTTGGTCAAATTTTATTAATTAGCTTAAGTTTATTAATTGTAATTTTCACTTTAATTCTAAGTTTTAACTTTAACTTTAAATTTTAGTCTAATTTTAATTAGTTCAATTTTTAATTAACTTAGTTAAATTTTTAATTCCTGTTATAATTTTATTTGATCTTGATTTTTAAATTAGTTAATTCAATCAATTTTCTGGTTTCATAAAAATGGAAATTACAAAAAAGAGAAGTCCCTAACTTGAATTTTTGTTACATAAACTGAGTTCATGTTGAACTAAACCACAATCAAGTCGTACCGCTATTCTGCTACACAATCCCAAAACTTTTGCCAAACCACCCACTCCATGTACGTAACCTTCAGCTATCAAACTTTTCACCAAAACTGCACGCCACAACACTACACAATACCACCAGACACTCTCAAACCGTGTACCCTGTGACAAAGCCTATGACTGGCGCTATTCTGCCAACACATGACAAAACTCCTCATAACTTGCAAAGGCCTTTTGGTTGCAGAAAAAAACTGCATAACAGATATAACTTTCGGCCTAAAAAATGTACGAAAACCCGCGTCTCCACACAAGGACCTTGAGCCGCTAACCTGCACAAAAATTCCAATTCCACGTATGCCAAGCTTCACTCGACCGTCACTGACTACCTCCAAACATAAAAACCTTTCTCCCTCTGCTCATCAGGGATCCAATCTCGCCAATCTCCCTTTATCAGAAACCCTTTTCCTACCGACCCTTCAACACAAAAAACCGACAACCTTCTTCATCACACCAACCATTGCTACAACTCATATCCCCAAATCTGTTTCAATCTACAAAACACCAACGAAACCTCATCATCTCTTCAACCCACTACTTTTCCATTTCTCCAAAACCTTTCAAATTTAAACCTTCAATACGCCTTCGCACCACTACAAAAACATTAACCCAATTAATCATCTTCCTCAATCCATAATCTCACACAACCTGTTTCAAACCCACGACTCCCTTCATCAGAATCACACTAAACCCAGCACACACCAAAAAGGAAGAAAGAGAAGTGATACGAAGAAAGAATGACTGAATCAAATAAACCAAAAGTGAAACGAACCTAGATCAAAGATGGCGGGCGGAATCATGAGAAGGTTGGCTTGAGAGCGGCGTCGTGTGCGTGTTGTTGATGTGTTCACTAAGTTTTTTATGATCTTCCTTTCTGTTTTAAAAGAAGAAGAGTGAATCTGATGCGTAGCTCTTTGCCTTCACCGAAACTTCACCAAACCTTCAATAAGTTTCCTCTTTATCATCGTCCAAACTCTAAACCCAGAGCTCATCTTCAAACAACCCATAATCAAAAGCAGAACAGAGAAATAGAACACATCGTCGCCGAGAGCGAGAAAGGAGAAAAACACTGTAAACGAACGGAGAAAGCCATTCGGGAGTTTGGATTTGTCACCGTATTCCCTTTGATTCGTTGCAAGCCATCCATGTTTTCTTTCGCTTTGACTCTTCGTTTTGCCATATTGCTCACTGTTTTCTTTTTTGACTTTTACATTTTACCCTCTTTGAAAGTCTGATTTGGGATATTGAACGCTTGGTTGGTGGATTCCTTCTTTTGGGGCTTTGTCTTATGTTGGACGGTTGGGTCATGGGCTCAGCCCGTTTTTTTTAAAAATGCATACTTTTCTTTTTTTTTTGTTTTTTTTACCGGTTGTGGATGATGGGTGTTGAACCCACATGATTCCACCTGTTTGTTATTCCCCCTTTAATCTCATATCCACCTATGTTCATACCCATATATTTCAGCACCCCCCATTGTTTTTCGCACCAGGCCCATACACAACTAATTTATTTATTTATTTAGATTTCTTTTCTTTTAAAAAATTATATCTTCTGATTTATTTATATTTCTTTTAATCTTATTATTTTTGGGCCTATGACATTACCCACATCTTGATTTTTTTTATTTATTCAAGTCACTAAAAAATCATGATTTATATGAGGCCATTTTATTTTATTTTCGTTGGTCAATGAAGATCTAAATCCTTATTTAGATGAGACCGATTTTATTTTTATTTCGAGCTCGTTTCTTTATTTTCGGGCCTATGATATATCAAAATCATAATTTTTGTTGATTTACTTGAATCAATAAATTGTGATGAATATGAGGCCTATTTTCTATTTTGTTGGTCAATGAGAGTTTAATTAAAGATTTATCGATTTTATCGATTTAAAATCTTAATTTAGACTAGACCAACTTTATGTTTCATTTCAATCTCATTTTATTTTATTTTTTATCGGTCAATGAGGATCTAAATCTTTATTTAGATTAGACCAATTTTATTTCATTTCGAGCCCACTTACTTTATTTTTGGGCCGATGATATTGCAAAATCACGACTTTTTATCGATTTATTTCAAATCACTAAGTCGTGATATATATGAGGCAACTTCTTTTATTTTACCGGTCAATGAAAGTCAAATATCATAGATTATCGTTTTCACGATTAAATCATGATTAAGACGAGACCGACTTTATTTCTACTTCATCCTGTATTTTCTTATATCTTCATTTTCATTTTGACCGATGAAGTCTTTCTATTCACGAACGTTGTTAGCAAAGCGACGAACCTTCATTATTTCAAATCTGTAGTAAGTGATCATTGAGATTTCTTTCTATACTTTGAGATCGTGATAGGTTACCTTCGACTAATCAACGAGAGTTTGTGATTTAAGACGAGGTCTTCACATTTTCTCTTCGTGTGACACGATTTCATTGGAGAATGATCCTCAATATCATTTCTCCATCGTGTCTTAACACAAAGATCAATTGTGCATCCTCCTATAGTATGGTCTTCCTCATAGACCGTGCTACGATGGTTTAGCACTTCATTGGACCCGATACATCGATCCAATAAATTAATCACTAATCACTAAATTTACTTTCAGTCAATATATATCTTGATTTATTCTTTATGTCGATATTATTACTGTTTATATTATTCTTGTTCATATTATCAATGTTCATATTTATATCTTGTTTATATTGTTCACTTCATTTGTTCATATAAAACACACTAATAAATATCGAAACCCTAAAAAAACTCAATTGACCAGACTGTGGTTACTATTGTGTTTTGGACTGAGGACTTAGATTTAGGACTTTTACCCTATGCTCTTGGAGTTGGTATTCTAGTCTTCGGATCTTGCTTGGCTTGCCAGTGGCCCATCAGTGGGAAGTGTTTATGCACTATTCTGGTTAGATCTTTCTATCTCTTGCTCATTTACATTGATGCATTTTTGTCTGCTTGTATATATGTTTGCCTGACATTGTTTTAGCATTCTAGCATGTTAAGCATGATACTATGTGTTTATTGTATATACCATGTTCATATCTTGTTCATTCTATCTTGATCATATCCATGTTCATATCTTGTTCATTCTATCTTGATCATATTCATGTTCATATCCTGCTCATATTATCTGGATTATATCTTTGTTCATATTCACACTGTTTATATCATATCCATGATTATTCACACTTGACCCTCCTTCCAAAGGAAAGTTCCCACTTTGACTCCTAAGTCACAATCTATTCCCATTTCATCCTTGGCCTCATAAGAGCCGTTTCCCTCATATTTTAGTAATAGGATGGAGTTATCATGAACTCCATGTGATTCTCACTATCATGAGGACTCACTTTACCTTTTACTCAGACTTACAGAGTTATCATGAACTCTGTGTGGTTCTCACTATCATGAGAATTCACTTCCTCCCTTCATAACGTAGACTTAGAGAGTTATCTTGGACTCTACGTGAGCTTATACTCATTCCCTTTGGAACGTTGGCCATAGTCAATGTTTCTTTTCTTTCACCCTTAGTTAGGTGAACTACGGTTGCTCTGATTCTTTAGTCAGATACGTAGGCACAAGATGCGACGTCTTGGCGAGCAAACTTAGTGTATATACTCTTAGGTCTTTACCTTTACCTTTAGGTCTTTACCTTACCTTAGCATAGATATCTTAGCAAGCAAACATAACATAACATAAACTAAACAAGAGGTTCCTGTAGAGTACTACAGATACTTAGGGTGCTAATACCTTCCCTTTGTATAACCAACCCCCGAACCTTAGATCTCCCCCCTTTAGGTTTTTCTAACGATCTTGAACCTTTCCTTTGGATAAATCAAAGTCGGTTGTAAAAGAAATATGATGCAAGTTAATTAATAGCTTGTTATCCGATTTTCACCGCAACAGAAATGGCGACTTCACTAGGGATACTTATTTTTGAGGGTTAAGCCTACCTTGTTTTTTGCTTGTGTTATTTTTGTCTTGCTTGTTTACTTGTATACATCTGTGATATCTGTATATCTGTATATATTTGTATATATCTCTGTCTGTACTGGATTTTCTGTGTGCAGGGTACTGCTATTGAGTGGTGAGATAAGTCCTAACCCGGACTTGAGCGCACTTATTTTAGGACGATGGTATATTCAAGGAGGCTTTGAAGGAGTCGATTCCTGAAAAAGTTAACTTGAGACACCATCACTCAGCTTAGGCCCTCTTGAGAGTTTAGTCATGTTGAACGATCCTTTTCGTGAAAGCGTGCTACTCTCAATGTATGTGCCATTGAGGCTGAGAACCGTAGTTTCCAAACCCCACTTAAGCCTTTTAGATGTAGTACGGTGACCATGATGGAGTCTATTTCTGAAATGGTTGTCACGCGATACTACACTCAGACGAGATTCTCTTGAGAATTTTGTTGATTACCAAGTCATTTGGGAAGTCGACAAAATCCGAAAGATGGATTGTCAACTCTGGGAACCTTTTTTTAGAACCTTGTTCTGCAGATGAAAACCCATAGTACATACCTTCTGGGATGGGTAGACCATGGCTCCATGCTCGTGATCTTCAAACCTAGGCCCACTCTAGTTTGTGTGTGCATATCTGTGAATATCTGTATATGTTTGTTTGTGCATATCTATGAATACCAGTGTACATATGTTTGTGCTTGTGTGCTTTTGCGTGGGCATATATCTATGTTTTTGTATGCTCGTGTTTTGTACATTGCATACATCTCATCGCATCCATTGATGGTTTCAAGGAACTCAGACGTTCTTTTCTTTGCAAAGATCCTTAGAGATCACGGATTTTAAAACAAAACTCTTCAGTTTTCCAAAATGTTTGCAGTTGGCCTTTGAGTTCCTTGAAACTATTTGGCTTACATTAGCATTGCATTCTCATTGCATGTCATTTGCATTGCATTTGCATTTCTCAGCCTTGAGCCTTGTCCGTCCTTTGTCTGTAACCCAGGCGGCTTCCTGAAGCCATCATTGGACTTGAAGTAGCTTTGGAAGTTGTCTTTTTTTAGACTCGTCCACTGTGACCACCATGCTGGGGCACAGAGGCATTCAGCTAAAGACTTAGGGTACTCAGGAGCCAGGTTCAGACTTTGTTTGACTCTGATATGTTCTCATTCACGCCTCAAGGCGTCCAAATCAGCAAACCTTCGCCTAATCAGGCAGGTTCATCAGACTCTGAGGGAAGAAATTTCCGAGAGTATATGTGAAGATGATTCTCAGACGGATCTCGACAATCAACTTTGAGGATGACTATCTCAGCTTGGCAGATCAAGAAGGAATTTCCAGTCCCCTGAAGTTGACCATGTTTTGGCTGTTTCAGCATTTTTGTTGTATTTTCTTTGCATGTTTGGACTATATTTGCTTATAAGCATTGTTGTACTTTCAAATTGGCAAGATTAATGAAATGTTTGTGCATCTTTTGATTAAGTTCATTCGTTTCACTCATTTACTTTTGTGTTCATAAAGACAAAAAAAAAAACAAACAAAACAGACAAATTTTTTTCCATATCAATCCTTTTGTTCAAGCAAAGATTGGGGAGGATGACGAAAAATCCTTAACTACTGTGTTATGCTTTCGATTAAACCTTGCCGATGATGTAAGGCATTGTTTCAATTCCCAAACACTGGAGAAATAAGGAAGATAATCCCTCGTTAACCCTTCGAGTCTAGAAGTAGGAGTTTTCTTTCTTTATACAAAAAACCCTTAAAATCTCAACCTTGGGGTAGGGTAGTTCTCAGTTTAACTTGGTCGCGCATTCGAACGTAAGCGCTTCATGCAAGACACCAGTCAGCTCTCTCAAATGAAATGAGTTAGCGTTGTACAAGTTGTTCATCTAAGCAACAATAAGGAAGGATAGCTGAAAAATCCTTAATCAAAGGACGAGCCGAGTCCCTTTCAAGGCAAAAGCTAAGAAAGATGGGAAGCTCAGAACTTTGCCTTATACAAAAAAGAACTTGTATAACGGCCAAAAAAGGAGTTTCAAAAAGCAACAATCAAACAAAAAGGAGGTCCTAACCGCAAACAAAGAGAGGTATCGTGACCTCAATCAAATCAAAAGAAGAGGTATCGTGACCTCAACCAGCAAAGACAAGGAGAAGTCTCGGAGTCTCGAAGATTAACCAAATTCTGCAAGGGAGTAATGACTATCCAAGGGGTCTAAATCATCATCAACTATCACCAATTCATTACTAACCTAGAGGAATCTGAATGTATAGCTTAAGTTAACTGAGCTTAGGATTGGAGTTCATCACGAAGATGGGGTGGGTACCAAACAAACTTTGAGCATTTATCTTTGTTTCATAAAACCGTGAACCAAGCCACGTTACAACCCTTAAAAGACCTAATTGAGGTAAGGTTGTTTTGAAAGCATACTACAACAAGGTTGATTAACCTGACTCCTAATGATCTTTGCTAGTTGTGTGTGTTGATCACTTCATCTGTCATTCTGTAAATAACCAGATCCACTTCGTTTTTGATTACTTGATCATTCCACTGTGCGTGTTTCATTAATAAAACTTGATTTCAAAAGCTTGCATGAATTTTTGCACTGAAATTGCCAATTTTAAATGAACAATACTTGTTTGTGAAATGATTCAACATCAAAGGAATCCCGACAAATGCAGTCAGCTAGGGAATTTGATTTGATAAAGGAAGCTCAGTCAAGGGGCAACTAAGCGAAAGGTTCTGCTGATCCATCATTTCAAGAATTGTTGAATCAGGGGCAGAACTCTTCAAAGTTCGAAATATTGGGGCAAGTCTTCTGGAGGTCATTTCATGACAAGTTTGGACTCCGATGACCCATCAACAGGGGCAAGTTTGTTCCCCGGTTGTTTCTACCACAGTTTAAAGGACTTTGTATTGCGAATACAGTTGAACTAGGGCAGTTATGTCAAGACTCATGGATCTCTTCAAGAGTTTGAAGACATTGAAACACTTGGTATTTCAATTCTTCTGTAAAATCCTCTTGGTGACTTATTCTCACAGATCAGTAAATCAGAGGCAATCAGGTCGAGATTCAACAAATCTCTAAAAGACAACCAGTCTGGGGCATCTCCTTCACAGACCAACCAAGCTGGCAGGGGCAAGTCTGTTCCCCAGTTGTCATCAACCAGTCAGAAGAACTAATTCAAGGACTTTGTTATGCAGACAATGTTAATCTAGGCTTTGTACAAGACACTCCGTGATGAGTATAAACTATCAGACAACCTCCTCTTAGGCTTTGTATAAGGATTCTCCCACACGGAGTCAGTCGGTCAGACAGCCTCCTCTTAGGCTTTGTATAATGAGTACCCCCTATCAGACAGCCTCCTCTTAGGCTTTGTATAATGATTTTCCCTAGCGGAACCCAATCAAACTCTCAGCTTCAACCTGGGGTTTCGATCAAGACACATAGCTAGTTCACGGGCTCTGTCGTACAAAGCAGTCAATCAGGGGCAGTTATGTCGAGATTCGGTAAATCTCTCCAAGAGTTTGAAGATATTGAAACACCTTGTATGTCAATTCTTCTGTAAAATCCTCTTGATGTATTCTTCTGACAGACCATGTACCCTAGGGCAGATGAGTTATGCAGAACTACTCAGCTTTTGTGGCGTCTCTGTTAGCTCCCAGTAAGTGTCTCTTCAGCTAATCTTGGCACTTCTAAATGGATATCTTATCTCCAGTGAAGAAATCAAGCTCATGATGGTATTCATAGTGAAGTCAAGATGCTATATCAGGCGGAGTACTATTTCCCCCATAGAAGAACATAACCTTGAAGTAAAGCTACTTCACCCCCAGTGATGGTCCAATCTTTTGTGTTTGATTGAGTATCCTCGTCGAGATGTTTATTTCATCTCCAGTTTCGCTTCTTGTCTGTTTTGTCAGTATAAGCTTAAGCATGGCATAAGCACTCATATGCATAGCATATTATCATTTTTGCTACATGTTTCTGGTGTTTACCTGTGTTGTTCACTTTGGCGTTTATCTCCCCAAGTGACTGGGTTTGTCTTTTCTCTCCAATAGAGGTGTCAGCCCTAGGCATAAAGTACTCATTCCTTCTGAGTTCCCCACAGAGTTTTATCCTCGTGGATGATGGTTGCTTCAGTTATCTTTTTCCACATTCGGATGAGATAAATCCCCAGTTGAGTTCATTCCTCAATTGAAGTCTTGTTTGACCGTTTCTTTCTAGCTTGCTCCTAGACTGAACCTTGGTCCCTGGCAGGTGTGGTTTCTGAACCCACTTTCAAGTGCATTTATTTTGCATTGTGTCTCACAGGAAGAATCTTTTACAGATCCCCATTAAAGACATGTTTATGTTCTCCAACAGTGTTGTAATACTAATATCTTTTTGGAAGTTATGCCCAACGACAAATTTCAATCATCTTGAGAAGTTTGTTTTGCTATCATTACCTCTACAACGATAAGTGGTCATCTATCTCACGAGAAGCTTATTCGTCCTTGATTTCACCTTCAATCAATCATTTTCCATCAACCCGTTTGACGTGATCCCTAGTTAAGGTGTTTTTGTTTTCCGTCAATCTTTTTGATAAGGTGTTCAAAAGTCCAGCTTATACTGGTACGCAGAGTTGTTTCTGCCTTTTCTGGTTTCTCTTGAAGATCCCGTTTGAACTCTTCATTATAAGAAAATTCCAGGAAATCCGTTGTGTTGGATGCTTATCCCTTTGTTTCACATTGATCCCCAAGGGGAGATCATGTCTTCTTCCTGTCTTCATACTCTTTGACAATGTGAGCCTTTATTGCACCAGTAAAGTGAAGACATTCCCGGTTTATCTTAAACCTTTGGCTAAGCTAGACTTATGTCCGATCTCCACCTTTGAGTGTCAGATCTTGATTCTTTGTGCAGTATTTCCCAAGAAGTCTAACCTTAAGTCTAGTCATCGCTGGCATCTTTCCTGTTGTTTAAAACCGTTCCTGTTTGAATCGTGTCAAACTTGAACCGAGTCCTTGTTCGAATCGTGTCGGACATTGTCTCTTGTTTTAAGATCTTGTTCTTGTTTGAATCGTGTCAAACCTGAACCGAGTCCTTGTTCGAATCGTGTCGGACATTGTCTCTTGTTTTAAGATCTTGTTCTTGTTTGAATCGTGTCAAACTTGAACCGAGTCCTTGTTCGAATCGTGTCGGACATTGTCTCTTGTTTTAAGATCTTGTTCTTGTTTGAATCGTGTCAAACTTGAACCGAGTCCTTGTTCGAATCGTGTCGGACATTGTCTCTTGTTTTAAGATCTTGTTCTTGTTTGAATCGTGTCAAACCTGAACCGAGTCCTTGTTCGAATCGTGTCGGACATTGTCTCTTGTTTTAAGATCTTGTTCTTGTTTGAATCGTGTCAAACTTGAACTGAGTCCTTGTTCGAATCGTGTCAGACATTGTCTCTTGTTTTAAGATCTTGTTCTTGTTTGAATCGTGTCAAACCTGAACCGAGTCCTTGTTCGAATCGTGTCGGACATTGTCTCTTGTTTTAAGATCTTGTTCTTGTTTGAATCGTGTCAAACTTGAACTGAGTCCTTGTTCGAATCGTGTCGAACATTGTCTCTTGTCTTGAGATCCCGTTCCTGTTTGAATCGTGTCAAACTTGAACCCAAAGTACAATTATCGTTGGCACCGTCTTTGGTTTGAATCGAGTCACCTTAGGCTTTTATTTCAGTTTGTTCCTGCTTGAATCGTGTCAAGCTTGAACCTAAAGTCCAGTCATCGCTGGCATCCTCCATAAACGGAATCATATTTGTTATCTCAACCAGTTCTGGTACATTTTTTATTCATTAACCTCATTCACAGCCAAAAGGTCCAGTCACCTTTCATCATCTAATGCAGAGTTTACCTCTGTCTTTTCTGGCTTTTCTTGAAGGTCCCGTTTGAACTCTTCAGTATAGGAAATCCCCATAAAATCTTTGTAGGATGTCTATCCTTTTATTTCAAACTGATCCCCTGTGGTGATCATGTTTTCTTTCTGGTTTCATGCCCCGTAAGAATGTGTCTTTTCCCCAGAATCGTCCGGTTACTTTTGAACCGCGTCGTCTACCTCCCTGGATCTTTTCCCAGTGGAGAACACCTCCTTGGTGTCCTATCTCCAGAAAGAACTTGTAGGGTTTCCCCTCAGTTTTTCTATCCCCAGTGTTTCCTTGAAGTCTCCCCAGTGAGTCTCTTTTGCTGGTTAGCCTGCATCCTTAGTGAGTTTCTTCCTCAAGGATACTAACCTTCATCCTTCCGCGGTGTTATTCACCTGGGTGTGGTTTGCTTTCGGTGTTGCTTGCATTTTTGCACCATCATGGCATCATACCATCATACTAGGAGTTCATGGCATGTCCGCATCCTAGACTAGTTTGGTTCATATCATCGCATATCAGCGTATCTAAGGGCAAAATTTTCGGTTATCTATATTTAAATATCTTTCACCATCTTTCCATATCTCATGTCATTCGGTGAAAAATATTTAAATAGGGGCAACTGTTGCACCCCAAATTTTACCCTCAGATTCGTCTGATAATCACATCATTTTTGATCGGCCATTTTTTGCATTTTTAGTTAAACATCTTTAATCTTGTATTTTTAATCATTCCATGTCATCCTGTTATTATTATTTTTATTTTAGGGTTATTCAAATAATTTGTGTTAGATTATTTAGCTTTAATTTAGTTTAATTTCAATTTTTAAACTAGTTCATTTCCATTTAACTTCTTCTAGATATAGTTTATTTTACCTTAGTCCAAATTTAATTTAGTCTATTTGTAAGTTTTAGTATATTTGTCAATTTAATTTTTAATTCTATTTTAACCTTTATTTTATGTCTAGTTTAATTTAGATTATCTTTAATTTAGCTTTTATTTTTTGTCTAGTCTTAATTAGATTAATTTTCATTTAATTTACTTTTAATTTTGGTCAAATTTTATTAATTAGCTTAAGTTTATTAATTGTAATTTTCACTTTAATTCTAAGTTTTAACTTTAACTTTAAATTTTAGTCTAATTTTAATTAGTTCAATTTTTAATTAACTTAGTTAAATTTTTAATTCTTGTTATAATTTTATTTGATCTTGATTTTTAAATTAGTTAATTCAATCAATTTTCTGGTTTCATAAAAATGGAAATTACAAAAAAGAGAAGTCCCTAACTTGAATTTTTGTTACATAAACTGAGTTCATGTTGAACTAAACCACAATCAAGTCATACCGCTATTCTGCTACACAATCCCAAAACTTTTGCCAAACCACCCACTCCATGTACGTAACCTCCAGCTATCAAACTTTTCACCAAAACTGCACGCCACAACACTACACAATACCTCCAGACACTCTCAAACCGTGTACCCTGCGACAAAGCCTATGACTGCCGCTATTCTGCCAACACATGACAAAACTCCTCATAACTTGCAAAGGCCTTTTGGTTGCAGAAAAAAACTGCATAACAGATATAACTTTTGGCCTAAAAAACGTACGAAAACCCGCGTCTCCACACAAGGACCTTGAGCCGCTAACCTGCACAAAAATTCCAATTCCACGTATGCCAAGCTTCACTCGACCGTCACGGACTACCTCCAAACATAAAAAACTTTCTCCCTCTGCTCATCAGGGATCCAATCTCGTGCGTGTTGTTGATGTGTTCACTGAGTTTTTTATGATCTTCCTTTCTGTTTTAAAAGAAGAAGAGTGAATCTGATGCGTAGCTCTTTGCCTTCACCGAAACTTCACCAAACCTTCAATAAGTTTCCTCTTTATCATCGTCCAAACTCTAAACCCAGAGCTCATCTTCAACCAACCCATAATCAAAAGCAGAACAGAGAAATAGAACACATCGCCGCCGAGAGCGAGAAAGGAGAAAATCACCGCAAACGAACGGAGAAAGCCATTCGGGAGTTTGGATTTGTCACCGTATTCGTTTTGATTCGTTGCAAGCCATCCATGTTTTCTTTCGCTTTGACTCTTCGTTTTGCCCTGTTGCTCACTGTTTTCTTTTTTGACTTTTACATTTTGCCCTCTTTGAAAGTCTGATTTGGGATATTGAACGCTTGGTTGGTGGATTCCCTTCTTTTGGGGCTTTGTCTTATGTTGGACGGTTGGGTCATGGGCTCAGCCCATTTTTTTTAAAAATGCATACTTTTCTTTTTTTTTTTGTTTTTTTTACCGGTTGTGGATGATGGGTGTTGAACCCACCTGATTCCACCTGTTTGTTATTCCCCCTTTAATCTCATATCCACCTATGTTCATACCCATATATTTCAGCACCCCCCATTGTTTTTCGCACCAGGCCCATACATAACTAATTTATTTATTTATTTAGATTTCTTTTCTTTTAAAAAATTATATCTTCTGATTTATTTATATTTCTTTTAATCTTATTATTTTTTGGCCTATGACATTACCCACATCTTGATTTTTTTTATTTATTCAAGTCACTAAAAAATCATGATTTATTTGAGGCCATTTTATTTTATTTTTGTTGGTCAATGAAGATCTAAATCCTTATTTAGATGAGACCGATTTTATTTTTATTTCGAGCTCGTTTCTTTATTTTCGGGCCTATGATATATCAAAATCATAATTTTTGTTGATTTACTTGAATCAATAAATTGTGATGAATATGAGGCCTATTTTCTATTTTGTTGGTCAATGAGAGTTTAATTAAAGATTTATCGATTTTATCGATTTAAAATCTTAATTTAGACTAGACCAACTTTATGTTTCATTTCAATCTCATTTTATTTTATTTTTTATCGGTCAATGAGGATCTAAATCTTTATTTAGATGAGACCAATTTTATTTCATTTCGAGCCCACTTTCTTTATTTTTGGGCTGATGATATTGCAAAATCACGACTTTTTATCGATTTATTTCAAATCACTAAGTCGTGATATATATGAGGCAACTTCTTTTATTTTACCGGTCAATGAAAGTCAAATATCATAGATTATCGTTTTCACGATTAAATCATGATTAAGACGAGACCGACTTTATTTCTACTTCATCCTGTATTTTCTTTTATCTTCATTTTCATTTTGACCGATGAAGTCTTTCTATTCACGAACGTTGTTAGCGAAGCGACGAACCTTCATTATTTCAAATCTGTAGTGAGTGATCATTGAGATTTCTTTCTATACTTTGAGATCGTGATAGGTTACCTTCGACTAATCAACGAGAGTTTGTGATTTAAGACGAGGTCTTCACATTTTCTCTTCGTGTGACACGATTTCATTGGAGAATGATCCTCAATATCATTTCTCCATCGTATCTTAACACAAAGATCAATTGTGCATCCTCCTATAGTATGGTCTTCCTCATAGACCGTGCTACGATGGTTTAGCACTACATTGGACCCGATACATCGATCCAATAAATTAATCACTAATCACTAAATTTACTTTTAGTCAATATATATCTTGATTTATTCTTTATGTCGATATTATTACTGTTCATATTATTCTTGTTCATATTATCAATGTTCATATTTATATCTTGTTTATATTGTTCACTTCATTTGTTCATATAAAACACACTAATAAATATCGAAACCCTAAAAAAACTCAATTGACCAGACTGTGGTTACTATTGTGTTTTGGACCGAGGACTTAGATTTAGGACTTTTACCCTATGCTCTTGGAGTTGGTATTCTAGTCTTCGGATATTGCTTGGCTTGCCAGTGGCCCATCAGTGGGAAGTGTTTATGCACGATTCTGGTTAGATCTTTCTATCTCTTGCTCATTTACATTGATGCATTTTTGTCTGCTTGTATATATGTTTGCCTGACATTGTTTTAGCATTCTAGCATGTTAAGCATGATACTATGTGTTTACTATATATACCATGTTCATATCTTGTTCATTCTATCTTGATCATATCCATGTTCATATCTTGTTCATTCTATCTTGATCATATTCATGTTCATATCCTGCTCATATTATCTGGATTATATCTTTGTTCATATTCACACTGTTTATATCATATCCATGATTGTTCACACTTGACCCTCCTTCCAAAGGAAAGTTACGACTTTGACTCCTAAGTCACAATCCATTCCCATTTCATCCTTGGCCTCATAAGAGTCGTTTCCCCCATAGTTTAGTAATAGGATGGAGTTATCATGAACTCCATGTGATTCTCACTATCATGAGGACTCACTTTACCTTTTACTCAGACTTACAGAGTTATCATGAACTCTGTGTGGTTCTCACTATCATGAGAATTCACTTCCTCCCTTCATAACGTAGACTTAGAGAGTTATCGTGGACTCTACGTGAGCTTATACTCATTCCCTTTGGAACGTTGGCCATAGTCAATGTTTCTTTTCTTTCACCCTTAGTTAGGTGAACTATGGTTGCTCTGATTCTTTAGTCAGATACGTAGGCACAAGATACGACGTCTTGGCGAGCAAACTTAGTGTATATACTCTTAGGTCTTTACCTTTACCTTTAGGTCTTTACCTTACCTTAGCATAGATATCTTAGCAAGCAAACATAACATAACACAAACTAAACAAGAGGTTCCTGTAGAGTATTACAGATACTTAGGGTGCTAATACCTTCCCTTTGTATAACCAACCCCCGAACCTTAGATCTCCCCCCTTTAGGTTTTTCTAACGATCTTGAACCTTTCCTTTGGATAAATCAAAGTCGGTTGTAAAAGAAATATGATGCAAGTTAATTAATAGCTTGTTATCCGATTTTCACCGCAACAGAAATGGCGACTTCACTAGGGATACTTATTTTTGAGGGTTAAGCCTACCTTGTTTTTTTCTTGTGTTATTTTTGTCTTGCTTGTTTACTTGTATACATCTGTGATATCTGTATATCTGTATATATTTGTATATATCTCTGTCTGTACTGGATTTTCTGTGTGCAGGGTACTGCTATTGAGTGGTGAGATAAGTCCTAACCCGGACTTGAGCGCACTTATTATAGGACGATGGTATATTCAAGGAGGATTTGAAGGAGTCGATTCCTGAAAAAGTTAACTTGAGACACCATCACTCAGCTTAGGCCCTCTTGAGAGTTTAGTCATGTTGAACGATCCTTTTCGTGAAAGCGTGCTACTCTCAATGTATGTGCCATTGAGGCTGAGAACCGTAGTTTCCAAACCCCACTTAAGCCTTTTAGATGTAGTGCGGTGACCATGATGGAGTCTATTTCTGAAATGGTTGTCACGCGATACTACACTCAGACGAGATTCTCTTGAGAATTTTGTTGATTACCAAGTCATTTGGGAAGTCGACAAAATCTGAAAGATGGATTGTTGACTCTGGGAACCTTTTTTTAGAACCCTGTTCTGCAAATGAAAACCCATAGTACATACCTTCTGGGATGGGTAGACATGGCTCCATGCTCGTGATCTTCAAACCTAGGCCCTCTCTAGTTTGTGTGTGCATATCTGTGAATATCTGTATATGTTTGTTTGTGCATATCTGTGAATACCAGTGTACATATGTTTGTGCTTGTGTGCTTTTGCGTGTGCATATATCTATGTTTTTGTATGCCCGTGTTTTGTACATTGCATACATCTCATCGCATCCATTGATGGTTTCAAGGAACTCAGACGTTCTTTTCTTTGCAAAGATCCTTATAGATCACGGATTTTAAAACAAAACTCTTCAGTTTTCCAAAATGTAGGCAGTTGGCCTTTGAGTTCCTTGAAACTATTTGGCTTGCATTAGCATTCCATTCTCGTTGCATGTCATTTGCATTGCATTTGCATTTCTTAGCCTTGAGTCTTGTCCGTCCTTTGTCTGTAACCCTGGCGGCTTCCTGAAGCCATCATTGGACTTGAAGTAGCTTTGGAAGTTGTCTTTTTTCAGACTCGTCCGTTGTGACTACCATGCTGGGGCACAGAGGCATTCAACTGAAGACTTAGGGTACTCAGGGGCCAAGTTCAGACTTTGTTTGACTCTGATATGTTCTCATTCACGCCTCAAGGCGTCCAAATCAGCAAACCTTCGCCTAATCAGGCAAGTTCATCAGACTCTGAGGGAAGAAATTTCCGAGAGTATATGTGAAGATGATTCTCAGACGGATCTCGACAATCAACTTTGAGGATGAGTATCTCAGCTTGGCAGATCAAGAAGGAATTTCCAGTCCCCTGAAGTTGACCATGTTTTGGCTGTTTCAGCATTTTTGTTGTATTTTCTTTGCATGTTTGGACTATATTTGCTTATAAGCATTGTTGTACTTTCAAATTGGCAAGATTAATGAAATGTTTATGCATCTTTTGATTAAGTTCATTCGTTTCACTCATTTACTTTTGTGTTCATAAAGACAAAAAAAAAAACAAACAAAACTGACAAATTTTTTTTCCATATCAATCCTTTTGTTCAAGCAAAGATTGGGGAGGATGACGAAAAATCCTTAACTACTGTGTTATGCTTTCGATTAAACCTTGCCTATGATGTAAGGCATTGTTTCAATTCCCAAACACTGGAGAAATAAGGAAGATAATCCCTCGTTAACCCTTCGAGCCTAGAAGTAGGAGTTTTCTTTCTTTATACAAAAAACCCTTAAAATCTCAACCTTGGGGCAGGGTAGTTTTCAGTTTAACTTGGTCGCGCATTCGAACGTAAGCGCTTCATGCAAGACACCAGTCAGCTCTCTCAAATGAAATGAGTTAGCGTTGTACAAGTTGTTCATCTAAGCAACAATAAGGAAGGATAGCTGAAAAATCCTTAATCAAAGGATGAGCCGAGTCCCTTTCAAGGCAAAAGCCAAGAAAGATGGGAAGCTCAAAACTTTGCCTTATACAAAAAGAACTTGTATAACGGCCAAAAAAGGAGTTTCAAAAAGCAACAATCAAACAAAAAGGAGGTCCTAACCGCAAACAAAGAGAGGTATCGTGACCTCAATCAAATCAAAAGAAGAGGTATCGTGACCTCAACCAGCAAAGACAAGGAGAAGTCTCGAAGTCTCATAGGGAGTAATGACTATCCAAGGGGTCTAAATCATCATCAACTATCACCAATTCATTCCTAACCTAGAGGAATCTGAATGTATAGCTTAAGTTAACTGAGCTTAGGATTGGAGTTCATCACGAAGATGGGGTGGGTACCAAACAAACATTGAGCCTTTATCTTTGTTTCATAAAACCGTGAACCAAGCCATGTTACAACCCTTAAAAGACCTAATTGAGGTAAGGTTGTTTTGAAAGCATACTACAACAAGGTTGATTAACCTGACTCCTAATGATCTTTGCTAGTTATGTGTGTTGATCACTTCATCTGTCATTCTGTAAATAACCAGATCCACTTCGTTTTTGATTACTTGATCATTCCACTGTGCGTGTTTCATTAATAAAACTTGATTTCAAAAGCTTGCATGAATTTTTGCACTGAAATTGCCAATTTTAAATGAACAATACTTGTTTGTGAAATGATTCAACATCAAAGGAATCCCGACAAATGCAGTCAGCTAGGGAATTTGATTTGATAAAGGAAGCTCAGTCAAGGGGCAACTAAGCGAAAGGTTCTGCCAATCCATCATTTCAAGAATTGTTGAATCAGGGGCAGAACTCTTCAAAGTTCGGAATATTGGGGCAAGCCTTCTAGAGGTCATTTCATGACAAGTTTGGACTCCGATGACCCATCAACAGGGGCAAGTTTGTTCCCCGGTTGTTTCTACCACAGTTTAAAGGACTTTGTATTGCGAATACAGTTGAACTAGGGCAGTTATGTCAAGACTCATGGATCTCTTCAAGAGTTTGAAGACATTGAAACACTTGGTATTTCAATTCTTCTGTAAAATCCTCTTGGTGACTTATTCTCACAGATCAGTAAATCAGAGGCAATCAGGTCGAGATTCAACAAATCTCTAAAAGACAACCAGTCTGGGGCATCTCCTTCACAGACCAACCAAGCTGGCAGGGGCAAGTCTGTTCCCCAGTTGTCATCAACCAGTCAGAAGAACTAATTCAAGGACTTTGTTGTGCAGACAATGTTAATCTAGGCTTTGTACAAGACACTCCGTGATGAGTATAAACTATCAGACAGCCTTCTCTTAGGCTTTGTATAAGGATTCTCCCACGCGGAGTCAGTCAGTCAGACAGCCTCCTCTTAGGCTTTGTATAATGAGTACCCCTATCAGACAGCCTCCTTTTAGGCTTTGTATAATGATTTTCCCTAGCGGAACCCAATCAATCTCTCAGCTTCAACCTGGGGTTTCGATCAAGACACATAACTAGTTCACGGGCTCTGTCGTGCAAAGCAGTCAATCAGGGGCAGTTATGTCGAGATTCGGTAAATCTCTCCAAGAGTTTGAAGATATTGAAACACCTTGTATGCCAATTCTTCTATAAAATCCTCTTGATGTATTCTTCTGAAAGAGCTTCCGCTTGAGGGGGAGCATAGTGGATGAACTCTCACTTGAGGGGGAGATTATTGAGAAATAAGTGTGAGTTGTGTTGTGAAACAAGTTTGAGTTTTAAGTCCCACATTGCTTAGAAAAGTGGAGGTTGAGAACTTTATAAGTGAGAGGACCCATACACCTATCACCTTAAGGTTTTGGGTGAATATGTGGTGTCTCTCTCACTTGTTTGGGTGAGTTTTTGACCTTTAGGTAAGTGTTAGACCCAATGTGAATGCTTCCCCCTCATGATGTCCCATCAGGAATCAATATCTAACACAAGCAACAGATCAAGATTCTGTTAGTGTGAGCAAGTTTGTTGTTGTGGTTTGTGCGACATTTGTTGGAGTTTTTCATAGTGGCAAAAGGTTGAGGAAATCAAGGGTGAGCTTTGATTTGTAGTGGTGATTTAGATGGAGGGAGTTATTGTGTTATTTCTTCATCGGAATGAGGGAGTGGGGAGTGGTATGTGATGGTTGTAGGGTGGTTTTGGAGGTGGATGAAGGTTTGCAAGTAGTCCAAGTGAGTGAGGGAGCAGTTGTCGTTGGATGTTGAGTATTGAAGATAGTATGTGAGACAGAAAGGTTAGGTGAGTGAACGAAGGAGAAAATGGTTATGGAAGGTGAGAGTCATAGAGAGTGCAGCGGTTTCATGACGGTGAAGAAGATTGTCTTCTTCACTGTTATCGTGAGGGAGAGTATTAGTGTGAGAGAGGATTTTTGAGTGGGTGTATATTGTTTTTTTTGTTAACACATGAATCACTTCTTTTTACTGCACATTATCCCCTCCCTATGAAAATGGAAGAGGATTGGTTACTACCTAAAGGAGTGCCCTCACATGTGCGGGTACGTCCAAAATGAAAAGAAGAATTTTCTTCATGTTGTAACGTGATTGGGTCCTTGAGAGTAATAACTCATTGGGGTTATGTGTTCATTTTCTATTTAAGGGATCTAGGATTTTTCTTCAATTGCCTCGGAATCGAAAATAGAGAGAGGGGAAGGATTTGAAAATTGAGCTGGTGTCTGGCATTGTGAGTGGAGAGAGCGGAGATATTATTTCCATTTTTTATTTTATTTATTATTATTATTATTTAATTTTCTGATTGTGGATACAAACACACGTGGATAGCCAAAATGGATCATGGATAAACTAAATGCACTAAAATGATCAACCCGAAATAAAATTCTCGAAAACATACAAGTTTTGACCAAATTTTGAAATAAAAATTGACCAGTTAAAAAGGCTCAGGCTGATCAAAATGCGACTGAAAAAGTAGTAAAAAAAAAATAAAATGAGCATGCCGGGTTTAACTACGCGAACCAAGATTAATAATACTGATGTTTGCAAGCGCAATTTTGAAACTTTTCGCCTGCTAATTTCACGTACATTTGAGAAACAGTTCAACTGATCTGTTTGTAAATCCGAAAATTTATTCTGATTGACATTTTAGGCATTATGCGAGATGATATATGTATTGATTTATTGAATGAGGGGAAGAGCTGGGGTGTGACAACTGCCCCTGTTTAAATATCTTCGACCAGAGAATATTAAAAATGTCATTATTCATATGATCGCAGTGGGAGATAGTTAAATACTAAAAGACCCAAATTTTGTCACTAGATGCAGATGAAATGATATGATATGCTATAAATGCATGAAACACTCTTTTTTATATGAAATGTGAAACAGACTCTTTAGGGATTGTTGAGATGACTTACTGATGAGGTTTGCTGGGGATTAGATGAAGTAAGGTGAAATGACTCATTGGGGATACTTAGATGAAAATGGTTAGTTATGGCTTCTCAAAGAATGAACCAGAGCTTATTTGAATTTTTTTTTTTATTCTGAAAGATAAGCTTTGGATTCTCCCAGAGCAAGAAAGGTGGATTATGGATTCTTATGCAAATGTGAAAAGGTTATGGCTTCTCATAGATCAACAAGGTAAGTTACGGGTTCTCATGTAACAAAAATGAATGAGTCATGGCTTCTCACATAACAAAAGTGGGTAGGTTATTGTAACACCCTAAAATAATTATAATATTTATTTAATCTATTTATTATAATTACCCTTGATTTTCGGTGAGTGTTAATGAAGTATTGTGACGCATGACGTATTAGTATTGTGTTGTAGGATATTATCGAGTTAAAGGAATATTGGGAGCATTTTAGAAGTGTACAATTTATTAGAATTATTTTATTAGTAATAATAATAGAATAATGTGAATGATATCATTTAGATTATTATTATTATTTAAAATAAAAGGAGAGGAACACTGATGGTTAGATGGTAATATTAGGTGGAATAAGTGAGGGTAAGATATGAAAATCATAATTGGGGTCCAAGGGGTAAGAATGACAAAAGGAAAAGAGGGAATTAGGGAAGTTATTCTGTACGATTGTGAAAGTGAAGAGAACGGAGAAAGGAGAACTAGGGCACAAACAACAGAGAAAAAATTATCCGCAGAATGCTGAGAAAGAATCAATTACTGAGAAATTCAAGGTATAGGGGGTGATCCTGGTTGTTATGTATGATATGGGGTTTAAGGTAGATGTAGGTTTGTGTGTTATGTGTCAATTGACGAAAATATGATGAAATTGTATGCTGATCTTTGTGAAATTTTCTATATATGATGTCTCCTATGAATTTCGTGTTGAAATACTGTTATTGTTGTGAAATTCGTATGATTATATGTTGTTGTTGTGATGAACTTTGAACAGATCTGAAACTGTGGGTTTAGGGTTAACGAATTAGGGTCTGATAATAGAAAGAATTGATGAAAACAATGAATTAAGATTAGAACTTGAATCTGTAGTGAATCAAAGGTAGTTTTGGATCTGATTTAGAAGTTTGAAGGTGATACAATGGGGGAATTTTCGTACTGGTGCGAAAAATCTAGTTTTTTGTGTGCGTCTGGCCATACGCGTAAGGGAGAGGGTCTTACGCATATGAGGGGGACTTCCTAGGGTGTTACGCGTAAGATACGCACACGTCCCTAGAGCCAGCACGATCCTCTGCTCATACGTGTAGGGTACACGTAAGGTGGAGTGGCCATACGCGTATGGCAGGGCCATTACGCATATGGGGAGCTTGTGAGAGGTGCCCAACGTGTATGGGCTAACCATTACGCGTATGTGAAGTTGGAAGGGATTTTTTAGAGGAAAACCCTCTACGGTCATACGCGTAATGCTCAGGGTGGTACGCGTAAGGATGGCATGGGCAGATGGCCCTACGCGTAGGATACGCAGGCCAGGGGGTGAGGGAAGAGGGTCATACGTGTATGGTCATACGCGTATGGGCATTGTTGTTGCCAAAATATCCATTTTTGTGATTTCTGTCCCGATTTCACGTGTAATGCAGTTTCCCTCAAGCCGTAAGACTAGGATGATGTAATGGAACATAAGGAAACTAGTAACAATGCTAAATGAGATAAAATAAGGGAATTGTGTCGTGACAATTTAACATGATGAATTGTGATGAATTGGGACGAATTGTGATGAGTGTGATTGATGTTGTATTATGATTGCTTGATGAATACTCATGGATGATGATGCAATTTTAACGATTCTTGATGGTGATTATTATGACGTTTTGCATCATGCATTCATGGCATATTTAGGACTCCGGTCCAGTGGTGGCTTTAATCCCATTGTGTGGATTGAACTATTTTGTGACGTGCCCCGGTTCTTGTGTAGAATTAATCCTACTGGTGGGGATCTTTGGAGGGCGATGACCTAGTGTCCATTAATATGACGAATTGGTACCACATGCATGAGTCTATGTTGTTGCATTCCATATTATGCAACATTGCATAATTACTAAGTAATTTGACGTATTGATGATGTTGTGAATTGATTGATGTTTTGTGGTGATTGTGATTTAATAGTATGATGATATTGCGAATAAATTAATGACGATATGCGTGAATACTATATATTTTAATTTATATCTCATTTAATTATTTGTGATTACTCACCCTGCCTGTTTGAATGTTGCCTCCATGTGGGTAACGTGCAGGTCATCAGGATTAGCTCGCTTGGTGCAGGAAGATTTAACTTTGAAGTATTTTGGTTATTTTCGTCGATTAGAGGGTCTTGCTCTGATTTGTAACATTGGGTCGGGAATTTTGAGTAGAACGATTATGTTCTTTTCTCTGTTGACATTATGATGTTATGAGCTCTCACTTTAAGACGTTTTTGAATTATAATTTGTTTGGAGTTTTGGTTTTCCGCTGCGTAGTATTTAATTGATATTATGATGACATACCCCGTGTTACAGAATAATTTTGTTATTTTGACGTTTTATGACGAAATGTGGCACCCTTGTGGTGATGTACTTTGATATAATTGTTATAATTGTCGTGAATGTTCTTGGGGGTAGAAGGGTGTTACATTAGTGGTATCTGAGCAGGTCGGTCTGTCCGGCCAGGTTTTGTATGATGTCAGTTCCCTAGCAGTCGATGAGTGTGTGTGCATTGTCGATGTTTTGTTTCTTCTAACGTTGTTGGTGGTGTGCATGATGGTTAGAAGAAACGATCGTGCTATCGCTGATCCGTTAGAATCACTTGCTCAAGCGATGGCTCAGAACAATTAGAATGGTGGAGCTCCTGACGAGTTTCGTGCTTTGGTAAAGTTCCAGAGGAATAATCTGCCAACTTTTGTGGGCACTCATGATCCAAAGAGTGCGCAGAAGTGGATTAAATTGGTTGAGAAGATCTTCTGAGTGATGGGGTGTACTTACGCTCAACAAGTTCAGTTTGGAACTAATATGCAGTCAGAAGAAGCTAAGGATTGGTAGGATAACAGCCGTCAGAGACTGGAGGATGTTGGCACTGAAATAACTTGGGTTGTGTTCAAGCGAGAATTTTTGGGGAAGTACTTTCCGGAAGAAGTTCGCGACAAGAAGGAGGTGGAATTCCTTGAGTTGAAACAAGGAAACATGACTGTGGCAGAGTATGCTGCAAAATTTGAGGCGCTGGTGAAGTTTTGTCAGCATTACAATCGGGAGGATGCTGAGATGTCTAAATGTCTTAAGTTCGAGAATGGGCTAAGGCCAGAAATCAAGCAGGGTATTGGGTACCAACAGATTCGCGGGTATGCTGAATTGGTGGATAAGAGTAGGATCTATGATGAGGATAACCGAGCTTGATCTGTTCACTACAAGCATCTTAGTGAGAAGAAAGAGAAATTAAAATTTAGAGGAAAGCCTTATGTCACTCCAGCTGACAAAGGGAAGCAGAAAGCTTAAGATGGGAAGAAGACAAGTGAGGGAGCGGCTCTCGCTTCTGTTAAGTGTTACAGGTGTGGCGAGCAAGGCCAGCGTGCTGAGGTTTGCACCAATAATGTGTTGAGGTGTTACAGATGTGGTAATAAAGGCCATAGAGATACCGATTGCAAAGATGAAGGACTAACTTATTTCAACTGTGGTGAAAAGGGTCATGTAACGCCCCGTTTTGTCCGATTTATTTAATCGAGTCGATTTAATTATTTTTGTTTTTGTATTATTTTATTCTTGACTTTTATTTGACAATATATTATTTTTCATCGTTATTATGTTTTATCGCATTTTGAGAGCGTTTGCGAGATATTTGAGCTGAGGGGTATTTTGGTCTTTTGCTTGGTTATTTTTCATAAAATAGAAACATAGAGATTAAAAAAAGAGAAAATAGAAAGAAAGAAAAAGAGAAGAGAGAAAGGAAGAGAAGGGAAAGAGAGGAGAAGAGGAAAATCGACATAACTCTGTTTTAAGCGCGATTAATCGGGTAAGGGTGAGAAGTTTCGATTATATCTTACTTGTGTATGTATATGTGTTATTTGTTGTAATTGTTTTGGTTGTTTCACAACTTTTTCTCATTGATAAATTGATGAATAATTGATAAAAATCGATGTTTTCGCGGTTGAACCTCGATATAAACTACGTAGAATACTTGTTGATTATGTTGGAACATGTTTAGGTTGATATATTGTGATTTGGAAGTGTTTAGATGAGATTTGGAGAGGTTTTGGGGTGAAATTCGTAACAGGAATTATGCAGGAAAAATTCTGGGTTGCGCTGCCCATACGCGTAACAGGCAAGGCAATACGCGTATTGGTTAGGCCAATATGCGTATGGCAAGGGGGAAATGTGGGCATTACGCGCACGGAACCCATTTTGCACGGCCCTCTGCTAAAATGCGTAATGGTACGCGTAAGGGGCAAGGCATTATGCGTAATAAGGGAGGCAATACGCGTACTAGGTTCTTAGTGGAAGTTTTGGGGAGAATTCAGTCTCTGCCTATACGCGTAGCACTTTGGCCAATACGCGTATGGATGTGCGAGCGAACTAGGCAGTACGCGTATGGCTCAAGGCAATACGCGTATGACCAGAGAGAGTGCAGAATTTTCCCGATTTTGCATTCGATGCCGTAACTTTTGATCCGTAACTCGGATCGAGGCGTTCTTGGTACCGTTAGAAAGCTATTGAAATGTTCTTTCTTATTAAAATGGCTTTGAGATTGGTGGCCAATTTAATTATGTCAGGAATTTGGGAATGTGTCGTTTTGTCAACTTTTACCATCTTAACTATTTTTATTTGATGTGTTATCATGCAATATGCTTTTGATATATAACTTATGACTTGTGTGCTGTGGTATGATGTGAATGCATATGATGAAATGTTGTGATGATGGTTTGTGGCCTAAGGGCAAGTAAATGAAATGTGTTGTGTTTGATTGTATATGCATGATTATGGATGTTGGAATGGTTCACATGGATATGTATATGTAGGAATTTGATTGTCATGGGTCATTGTATGCCAAGCATCATGATATGCATCTTGTGATGTCGTATGCCCTAGTGGGTGTGAGCGACGAAACGGTTCCAGAGGGAATCCGCTATAACATCGTGTGCCTTATACAAAGAGGCGTGAGCGATGATTATAGACGATCGTGAGCCTTATACAAAGAGGACCTAAAGCGATCGGATCGTGTGCCTTATATAAAGAGGACCTAAAGCGATCCATAAACGTCGTGTGCCTTATACAAAGAGGACCTAAAGCGACGGGGAACATCATTTTCCCGACGGGGAGTTACACTAAGTAACAAGCGATGATTCCAATAATTCCTGAGTGAATTAATGTTGAGAATGATGGATGGATGGTACCGCATTTGCATAGAGTCGTTGTGTTGGTCTCTTTGCATTTGCATAAATCATGAATGGATTGATTATGTGTGGAAAATCATGAATGGATTGATTATGTGTGGAAAATCATGAATGGATTGATTATGTGTTGAAAATCATGAATTGATTGAGTATGTGTTGAGATTTATATTTGAATTGGTGAGTTGATGTGCATATGTGATAAATGCATTAGTTGTGGATAATATGTTTTATGCATAGACATATGCTATGTGATGTGGTGGAGTGTTCCCATATGTTATGACTTTGGTGTGCCTTATGTGTGAATATGTGATTATGTTGGTGTAATTGATATATGCTATGATGTTGGATTATCAAAAATATGTTATGTATCTGTGGCACGCTATATGTATTAGTATGTGATGCTTGTGGTGAGAATAATTATGCATGTGAATTTGTATGTGTTTGTATATTATTATGCAATCTTGATTTAGTTGTTATTTCTCACCCTTCTGCTATGGTTTGTTGCTCTATGAGGCAATTGTATATCTGTGTCTTAGAGGCTTTCGTAAAGATTAGTTCTCCATCCTTTTGTCAGTCTGTCTGCTCTGATACGTAACATGGGAGTCGGGGGAACGCTTTTGTTATATATGTATACAATTGTAGGATCTATTTTATATTACCTTTGTATGAATATTTTGATGTTATAAAATGATTTATTTTGTAAAACAAGTCAGTTATGGATCTTTCCACTTTATTCCATAATTGAACTTTCCTTTTGTATGGAAAAAGTTTCCCTTTGAGGTTATTCCATTTTGTGTTATGTATCAAAATTTATGAGCAGGGATTGTGTTTTCTTTCTATTGATGTGGCATCCTTGTTTCTGTTGGAAAAATAATTTTTTACTTACTCTGATTTAATTATGTATTATTTATTCGCGATGGGAATTGGGGTGTTACAGGTCACATCTGTACCCAGTGTCAGAAGCCGAAGAAGACTGCTACTGCTGCTCAGATCAATGGCAGAGTGTTTTCTTTGAGTGGTTCAGAAGTTCCCAAGAAAGATAACTTTATTCGAGGTACTTGTTTTATTAATAATGTTGAGTTGGTCGCTATTATTGATACTGGTTCTACTCATTCGTTTATTTTGTTTGAATGTGCTACTAGATTGGGTTTGAAATTGTCTGATATGAATGGTAGTATGGTAATAAAAACTCCTGCTAATGGTTCTGTTACTACTACATTTGTGTGTTCGAGATGTCCTTTAACGATATTTGGGAAGATTTTTGTGATGGATTTGGTGTGTTTACTTTACACCAAATCGATGTAATCCTTGGAATGAACTGGTTGAAGTTCAACTATATTCATATCAATTTTATATAATACGACCGTGGAATTTCTTGAGTTTGGTGATAATGGGGAGTTAATGTTCTTGTCTGCTAAGCAAGTAGATGAACTTATAGAAGATGAAGCCTTGGTGTTTGCATTGTTTTCATTGTTGCAAGTTGATCGTGAAGCTGCGAGTGTCGAATTACCCGTTGTCTGTGAATTTCCAGATGTGTTTCCGGACGACGTAAGTGATTTGCCTCCAGAGCGTGAAGTAGAGTTTGCAGTGGACCTGATACTAGGTACGAGCCCAGTGTCAATAGCTCCTTATCGGATGTTTGCTTCTGAGTTAAGTGAATTGAATAAACAATTGGAAGAATTGCTTGAGAAGAAGTTTGTTCGACCGAGTGTTTCTCCGTGCGGTGCTCCTGTGCTGTTAGTTAAGAAGAAAGATGGTAATATGAGGTTGTGTGTTGATTATCGGCAATTGAATAAAGTGACTATCAAAAACAAATATCCACTTTCGAGAATCGAAGATTTGATGGATCAGTTAGTAGACGCTTGTGTGTTTAGCAAGATTGATTTGAGGTCTGGTTACTGTAACACCCCATTTTAATTATTTAGACGTCTTGTGTTATTTTGTTTGTGTGACCTTGTTTGGGGGTGTGTTCGAGTGCGATGGGATGGTTATGGTAGGACATTACTGCTAAATGTGGGGTTTAGACTATAAATAATAAGGTGGGGTGACTTAGTACTATTATTAATAGGATTATTATTATTATTACTATTGTTATTATTACTACTACTATTATTATTATTATTATTATTATTATTATTATTATTATTATTAGTGTGGCAATTTTAGTGAATTAAAATAAAATAAGATAAATCATTAATGGGCTGATGAGTTAATGAAGGGCAATTTAGTAATTGAGTGATAATTAGTAGGAACTAAGGGTTTGAGTGTTAATCAGAATTTTGGAGAAAGAGGGGAAAAGACTAAGAAGAGGAAGAACAAGAGTGTGCCAAGGCTAACTTCTCATCTGAAATTCGCAGGAAATTGATCAAGGATTCGAGGTAAGGGGGAGAAGCGGGTTTAATATTGGTGATATATTCATAATAGGGTAGTGGGGAGTCCTTAACCCCGTAGGCATTTGTATGCAAAATTGTTGAATTGATGATTATTGTATATGTCTGTTGTGATCCTGAAAATCGTGTATGAATTGATATGTATTTTCATGAATTGTTGTGGTTGTTGCTGTTGTATGAACATATGTTGCAGACCTGTTGATTTTGACTCGAGTTAGGAGAACGATTTGAGATTATAGACTTATAATACATGTAGTAATTCTAGGTACAAGAGAAAAGATGAAAATTGGACCTAAAATCAGTGTAGAAATGATTATAGGACTGGTTGGAAGTGAAGAAGTGTGGAAATCGTAGCTGAGTGCAGAATGGTGAGGTCTTTGGTGATTTGCGTAATAGATCTGGCCATACGCGTATCAGGTAAGGCGATACGCGTATGGGAAAGCTGATACGCGGCAATATGCGTATGAAAGGCAATACGCGTAATGGGAGGGTCGTACGCGTATTGTATTGGGATTTGGAAATTCAGGGTGAAGAGGTCTCTGTCCGTACGCGTACGACATAAGGCAATACGCGTAAGGACTTGGGCATTGTGAGGAGATACGCATACGAAGGGAGTCAATACGCGTATGGGTTGGGCGAGCGAGCTGGAAATACGCGTATGGCATGGAGCAATACGCGTATGGCCAGCGAAGTTGCAGAATTTTACCGTTTCACGATTTCTTTCCCGTTTTCGTGTCCGATTCGGTTTCTTTTGGTTTGAGAGGTTGGGAATAGGTGTCAGGTGCTAAGAAATAAAACATTGGTGATGGAAATAATAATTTTAATAATTTTAAGGGATTAATTAATAATTTAGATGTTTGGTGTGCATGAAACAATTATGTAATGATGGTGTTGATGTTATGTTAAGGTGTGATCAGGAGGATCGTGTACATGTGTTTCTGATATTATACATGTGTTATTATGCATCATGTGTCATGCATTTTCATGGTGATTGGTGGGATGGATCGTTGCTCAGGAGGAGTGTATGCGATTCATCCGTACTCCTATGTGGAGAATGGTGGGGGATAGATCATTGCCAAGTAGAGGTGTATGTGATCTATCCAGGGTTCGATTGAATGAACCAATGAGTCGGTACCGCATGCATGGTGTCATGTCGCATTTCGTTATTATTTGATGTTGTTGATGATATTGGACAGTAGGTCGTGTTGGTGTGTTGTTGATTTATATATTTGAATGCTACCTTCTTATCATGTATTTATTCACCGTTATATATTGAATGTGATTTCTCACCCCTTTGTTCTTGTTGTGTCTGTGCTTCTTCGGAAGTACAGATAACCCAGGTACTTAGGTCGCTTGGATGTTCGTGTTGCCTGTTCGAGTCTATAGGAATGCTCTGATACGTAACACGGGATGTCGGGATATTTTTGTAGTTGTTTTGATTTTATTACATTCTTTGTTACGTATTCCATTTTATTGAATTATTTTATGCAGAACCTTGTTTTAAGGGACTATTGGTGTATTTGGGCAGACGGCCGTGAATTTGAAACTAAATAATTATTTCCGCTGATTCTTTAGTTAATTTAATACAATAAAGAGTTCATATTGGTTTTGATGATGTGACATTCCACTTTTTGGTGTAAACTCTGATTTATCTTTAATATTTTTGTTATTTTCAAAATGGGGAAAGTGGGGTGTTACAGTTACCATAAGATTCGTGTTAAGCCTGATGATATTCCGAAGACAACTTTAAGGACGAGGTATGGTCACTATGAATACACTGTGATGCCTTTTGGTGTATCCAATGCACCAGGTGTGTTCATGGAGTATATGAATCGTATTTTTCATGAGTATTGGGATAAGTTTGTTGTGGTTTTCATTGATGATATTCTGATATACTCTAAATCTGAAGAAGAACATGCTGAGCATTTGAGGACTGTGTTGCAAGTATTGAAAGAGAAGAAGTTGTATCCAAAACTGTCGAAGTGTGAATTCTGGTTGAAGGAAGTGAGTTTCCTTGGCCATGTGATTTTAAGTGGTGGAATTGTTGTTGATCCTTCTAAGATTCACGCTGTGTTACACTGGGAGACTCCGAAGTCTGCTACTGAGATACAAACTTTTCTTGGGTTAGCGGGTTATTACCATAAGTTTATCGAAGGCTTTTCTAAATTGGGATTACCTTTGACTCAGTTGACTCGAAAAGGTCAAGCTTATGTGTGAAATGTTGCATGTGAAGAGAGTTTTGTGGAATTGAAAAAGAGGTTAACGACCGCTTCGGTGTTGATCTTTCCTAATCCGAATGAATCTTTTGTGGTATATTGTGATGGGTCGAAGATGGGTCTTGGTGGAATATTAATGCAGAATGATCAAGTTGTTGCTTATGCTTTGAGGCAATTGCGGGTTCATGAAATGAATTATCCTACACATGACTTAGAGTTGGCAGTTGTGGTGTTCGTGTAAAAAATTTGGAGACAATATCTTTTTGGCTCTAAATTTGAAGTGTTTAGCGATCATAAAAGTTTGAAGTACTTATTTGATCAGCAGGAGTTGAATATGAGGCAGAGAAGGTGGTTGGAATTGTTGAAGGATTATGACTTCGATTTGAATTACCATCCAGGTAAAGCAAATGTAGTGGCTGATGCATTGAGCAGGAAGTCATTGCATATGTCGATGCTTATGGTGAGGGAGTTGGAATTAATCGAACAATTTTGAGACCTGAGTTTAGTATGTGAAGAGACTTCTGACAGTGTGAGGTTGGGTATGTTGAAACTGACTAGTGGTATTCTGGATGAAATCAGAGTGGGTCAACAATCTGACTTGAGGTTGGTTGATCAGTTGACCTTGATTAACCAAGGTAACAGAGGTGAATTCCGAATTAATGAGAATGGTGTGATGAGGTTTAGAGACAGAGTGTGTGTTCCAGATGTTCCAGAGATTAAGAAGAGTATTCTTAAGGAACGGCATCGAAGAAGGTTGAGTATTCATCTCGGTGCTATGAAGATGTATTAGGATTTGCAGAAATTGTTTTGGTGGCCGGGTATGAAGAAGGATATAACATAGTTTGTTTACGCGTGTTTGACTTGCCAGAAGTCAAAGGTTGAGCATCAGAAACCTTTAGGTATGATGCAACCGCTGAATATTCCATAATAGAAATGGGATAGTATTTCCATGGATTTTGTGTCGGGATTGGCGAAAACCGCAAAGGGAAATGATTCAATTTGGGTAATTGTGTTAACTAAGTCAACTCATTTCTTACCGATGAAGATTAATCATTCTATGCAGAAGCTAGCAGAAATGTACATTGAGAAAATTGTGAAGTTGCATGGGATACCTTAAAGTATTGTGTCGGATAGAGACCCGAGATTTACTTCTGGAACAATTTACAAGATGCTTTGGGTACTAAGTTGAGGATGAGTTATGCATATCATCCGCAGACGGATGGTCAGACAGAGAGGACTATCTAATCCTTGGAGGATTTGTTGAGGGCTTATGTGTTGGATCAAGGAGGGTCTTGGGATAACCACTTTTCGTTGATTGAGTTCACATACAACAACAGTTTCCATGCTAGTATTGGGATGGCGCCGTATGAAGCTTTGTATGAAAGAAGGTGTAGAAATCAATTGTGTTGGTATGAGTCTGGCGAGAGTGTTATAATCGGACTTGAGATTGTGCAGGAGACGACTGAGAAGATTAAGATGATCTAAGAAAGGATGAGAGCTTCGCAGAGTCGTCAGAAGAGTTATCACGATAAGAGGAGGAAAGAACTTGAATTCCAAGAGGGAGATCACATGTTTTTGAGAGTTACGCCGGTGACTGGTGTGGGTCGAGCTTTGAAGTCTAGGAAGATCACTCCATATTTTGTAGGTCCGTATCATATTTTAAAGAGGATATGAGAAGTAGCTTATCAAATTGCTTTACCGTCGTTGATTGCGAATTTACATGATGTGTTTCATATGTCTCAGTTGAGGAAATATATTCCAGATCCGTCACATGTGATCCAAATGGATGATGTACAGGTGAGAGACAACCTGACTATTGAAGCATTACCTGTGCGGATTGATGGATGTGAAATGAAACAAATGCGAGGTAAAGACATAGCGTTGGTGAAGGTGTTATGGGGTGGACCAGCTGGTGAAAGTTGGTCTTGAGAGCGTGAAGATTAGATGAGGGAGTCGTATCCGACTCTATTTCCTTCAGGTAATTTTTTAGGATGAAAATTCTTTAAGTGGGGGAGAGTTGTAACACCCCAAAATAATTATAATATTTATTTAATTGATTTATTATAATTACCCTTGATTTTCGGCGAGTGTTGATGAAGTATTGTGACGCATGAAGTATTAGTATTGTATTGTGGGATATTATCGAGTTAAGGGAATATTGGGAGCATTTTAGAAGTGTACGATTTATTAGAATTATTTTATTAGTAATAATAATAGAATAATGTGAATGATATTATTTAGATTATTATTATTATTTAAAATAAAAGGAGAGGAACACTGAGGGTTAGATGATAATATTAGGTGGAATAAGTGAGGGTAAGATATGAAAATCATAATTGGGGTCCAAGGGGTAAGAATGACAAAAGGAAAAGAGGGAATTAGGGAAGTTATTCTGTACGATCGTGAAAGTGAAGAGAACGGAGAAAGGAGAACTAGGCACAGAGAACATAGGAAAAATCATCAGTAGCACGCTGAGAAAGAATCAATTGCTGAGAAATTCAAGGTATGGGGGTTGATCCGGGTTGTTATGTCTGATATGGGGTTTAAGGTAGATGTAGGTTTATGTGTTATGTGTCAATTGATGAAAATATGATGAAATTGTAGGCTGGTCTTTGTGAAATTTTTTGTATATGATGTCTGCTATGAATTTCGTGTTGAAATGATGTTATTGCTGTGAAATTCGTATGATTATATGCTGTTGCTATGATGAACTTTGAACAGATATGAAACTGTGGGTTTGAGGTTAACGAATTAGGGCCTGATAATAGAAAGAAATGATGAAAATAATGAAGTAGGATTAGAACTTGAATCTGTAGTGAATCGAAGGTAGTTTTGGATCTGATTTAGAAGTTTGAAGGTGCTGCAATGGGGGAATTTTCGTACTGATGCGAAAAATCTAGTTTTTTATGTGCGTTTAGCCATACGCGTAAGGGAGGGGGACTTACGCATATGAGGGGGACTTCCCAGGGTGTTACGCGTGAGGTACGCACCCGTCCCCAGAGCCAGCACGATCCTTTGCTTATACGCATAGGGTACGCGTAAGGTGGAGTGGCCATATGTGCATGGCAGAGCCATTACGCGTATGAGGAGCTTGTGGGAGGTGCCCTACGCGTATGGGCTAGCCATTACGCGTATGGGAATTTGGAAGGGAGTTTTGAGAGGAAAACCCTCTCTGGTCATACGCGTAATGCTCAGGGTGGTACACGTAAGGATGGCCTGGGCATATGGCCCTTCGCGTAGGATACGCAGGCCAGGGGGAGAGGGAAGAGGGCCATACACGTATGGGGCATGGCCATAGGCGTATGGGCAGCGCTGTTGCCAAAATTATCTATTTTTATGATTTTTTTTCCCTGATTTCACGTGTAATGCAGTTTCCCTCGAGCCGTAAGACTAGGATGATGTAATGGAACATAAGGAAACTAGTAACGATGCTAAATGGGATAAAATAAGGGAATTGTGTCGTGACGATTATAACATGATGAATTGTGACGTATTGGGATGAATTATGATGAGTTTGATTGATGTTGTATTATGATTGCTTGATGAATACTCATGGATGATGATGCAATTTTGACGATTCTTGATGGTGATTATTATGATGTTTTGCATCATGCATTCATGGCATATTTAGGACTCCGGTCCAGTGGTGGCTTTAATCCCATTGTGTAGATTGAAGTTTTTTGTGACGTGCTCCGTTTCTTGTGTAGAATCGATCCTACTGGTGGAGATCTTTGGAGGGCCATGGCCTAGTGTCCATTAATATGATGAATTGGTACCACATGCATGAGTCTATGTTGTTGCATTCCATATTATGTGACATTGCATAATTACTGAGTAATTTGACGTGTTGATGATGTTGTGAATTGAATGATGTTTTTTGGTGATTGTGATTTGATAGTATGATGATATTGTGAATAAATTAATGACAATATGCGTGGCTACTATATCTTTTACTTTATATCTCATATAATGATTCTTGATTACTCACCCTGCTTGTTTGAATGTTGCCTCCACGTGGGTAACGTGCAGGTGATCAGGATTAGCTCACTTGGTGTAGGAAGATTTATCTTTGAAGTATTTTGGTTATTTCCGTCGATTAGAGGGTCTTGCTAGGATATGTAACATCGGGTCGGGACTTTTGAGTCGAACAATTATGTTCTTTTCTTTGTTGACATTATGATGTTATGAGTTCTCTTTTTAAGACGCTTTTGAATTATAATTTGTTTGGTGTTTTGGTTTTCCGCTGCGTAGTATTTAATTAATATTATGATGACATACCCCGTGTTACAGAGTAATTTTGTTATTTTGATGTTTTATGACGAAATGTGTCACCCTTGTGGTGATGTACTTTGATATAATTGTTATAATTATCGTGAATGTTCTTGGGGGTAGAAGGGTGTTACAGTTACTCTCGTAAGAAAATGAAATGACTCTGGGTTCTCACAGAGCAGAGAAAGGTTTTGGATTCTCATAGAACAAAAATGAAACAACTCTGGGTTCTCATGGAGTAAAGTAGTAGGTTAACAATATGAAAATGATGGAAATGGTGAAAGACTCACTAGTAGTAACAACATATCAACTCGGGGTAGAGAAAATTAAAAAAATACTGACTCAGGGGTTAAGGACAAGTCAAGATAACAAATTAACTTGGGGGTTGAGGAAATAAAGACAAAGGCATCGACGCGGGGTCGAGAAGAATCAAGATAATATATTAACTCGGGGGTTGAAGAAACATCAAGATAAAGAGATATCAACTCAGGGGTTGGAAAAGGTAAAGCCAACGACATTTACTCGGGGTGTCAAAAGTAAAGACAAAATCGACTCAAGGGTCGATAAATATGACAAGACATCAACTCGGGGGTCAAAAATATATCAACTCGGGGGATGAGAAAATAAAGACAATAACATCTACTCGGGGGTCGAGAACATATCAACTCGGGGTTGAGAAAATAAAGACAATAACATCTACTCGGGGGTCGAGAACATATCAACTCGGGGGTTGAGGAAACATCAAAACGACATCGACTAGGGGGTCAAGAAAAATGAAGACAATATTGACTCGGGGGTCGAAAACATATCAACTCGGAGGCAGAGAAAATAAAGATAACATCGACTCGTGGGACGAAAATAAATCAAAACAACATCGACTCGGGGGTTAAGAAGATATAAAGAAAACATCAATTCGGGGGTCGAGAACATGTCAAACAAAACATCAACTCAGTGGTTGACTAACATTGATAGTCGATTGAGAAAACATGCCATAAAAGACTCCTTCATGAGAAGATTTAATGGGGAAAACTCTACAAAGGAAAATTTCTAAACAAGACTTTTTAAGGTAACCACCGCTTGGGGAGAAAAAATCAACAAACGAGCTGGGCAATATTATCATCAAAAGGTCGATGAAAAAGATTCATTGGGGAATATTACCCCATGAATATAGTGCCCACAAAAAATATTAACGAAGTGTACTGACGGATGCATGCAAATGGAAGTGGGTGATTGGACTTTGGTTATGCCAAGCCAAGTTAGACTTTTATTGTAAATGTTTGATTTTTATGGCTTTATACTGTGGGAATATGCCCTATGAATGCAATGGTATGCATGATATGAAGCTAGAGTGAAACCACACGATTAATGCATTATGATGATTTATGCAATGACTTGAAGGTTTCCAAAGATGCCCCTGACTGGGTATTGGATGGAAAATCTTTTACAACAAGGTTTTCTTTGCTGAAGGAAAAGGTTATTTGATGGGAGGTAACTTTCAATATGATTCCCCGACACTCATTTTGAACTAAACGATTGTTGATGCACTATAGAGTTTGCTCAAACAACTTGAGAAATATGGAGAGGATTTGCCCCTATGTAGCTCATCTTGCCCCAGCCTACTGGTCTTCGAAGAAACTTACGCTAAATGGATTTTGGAAGCACCTTGTCATGACCTTGAGGTGGCTTGCCCCAATATTATGTGTAATACCCTAATTTTTACCCCTAAGATCCCACGTGTCATTTTCATTTCATGCCACAAACAAGATCACACATTGGTTCCTTTTTTCATAGGATTGTGCCTTGCAGGGATCTTTAAGTGTTAGTTGTTTTATTGTTTAATTTGTTTATGTTTACTAACCATTAATTAAAATCCAAAAATATTTTGTTTTCTTTCACTAACATTTTCAGGGGAAGAACAGGTCAAAAATACCAAAAATCAGTCCCCCAGCTCGAACGAATTTCATCTGAACAAAGTCAAAGTTGATCTGCAATTAATTCAAGAATTATCTGATCAAGAGTTTCTAAGATTTAATTGATTATTATTCAAGAGACTCCAAGGTTCATGTGTTTATTTCCATGCCTTCTTTGACAAGCAAAAGAATCGAGCCGGAACCACAACAGTGCAACAAAATGCTCATTTTTCACAAATTTTTCATTGAGTAACCAGTTAGCAGATATGCTGTAACTGGTGACCCTCGTTAAATTTTGAAAAATGGTGGCAAATTCAAATTCAGAAATTGGCACCAATCTCAGCCCTTGATCACATTTGGAATATTCTAGACCATCTCATTTTAATTCCCCTACATCACTTTGATCATTTTCCACCATGCACCTTCACTAATCACCACTCTTTTGATAATTCCCTCCAAATTTGAATTCCAATCCTAATTTTGATCATCCAAGCCTAATTCCAAACCACAAATTTTCCCAAGCCTAAATTCTATTAATAGAGGCTTAATTTCATTCATTCTTCAAGCTTTTGATAGCCAACAAACCTCTTGCAAATTCTCTTCCCAACCACAAAATTCACCAAAGCTCACTTTTTTTCTTTTGAAAGTTAACAAGAATTCACATTGAACCTTGTTCAACTTTGAGCTAAACCTTCATCCATTCTTGTTTTTGTTCATCAATTATAGTATATCAAGGCTTTGGAATTTGGATCTTGAAGTAATTTGAAGGAATTTTCAGATTTGAAGTGGTAATCCATTTTTCACCATTGTTGAAGCTCCATCTTCATCTTCCATAATGTAGATCTTTGGAGATTTTTGTTACTTGATCCTTTGGATCTTGTAATTGTGTTTAATTGCTATTTTTTTTTCTGTTATTTTACTTTAAATTTCGTGCAATTTCAGTTCCATGATCACAAAGTGTTTGTAAAAAGTTTTGAAAGTGGATCATGTTGAATTTTGCACAATTTTCTGCAATCTGGTGCAGAGTAATCGGTTAGCAGATATCCTGTAACCGATTACTCTGTGTTAATTTTGAAAAAATGCGCCTAGTTTGAACTAAGTAAGCGGTTACCAGATATGCTGTAACCGGTTACTTCGAAACAGAATGCATATTTTCACTTGTTTTAGGGGTTGTTTTGGTTTTTCTTCCTCCTTCTTCCCATTTCTTCTTGTTTTAGCCTTGAAATGCATTGTTGAGATTAATTTCTCTTCAATTTCAATGGACTTTGGATATGGTTAAAGTAATTAAACATTCATTAGTTCAAATCTATCTTTAATGAATTGTTGAATTCATTTGACGTGCTTTGAATTAGTAAGATGTTTTCACACTTAAACTTATCAACTAAAGGTGATTGAACTTGAAGATGAAAGGTTCTTGAATTTGCAATTCAATTTGGCTTTCTCTTCATATATTTCTCTTTTCTTTTGATCGATGAAAGTCTTATGGATCTTAGAATTTCTTTGTTAAATTCTTGATCAAGACTAGATCGTTACCTATTTTCTTTTCGTACGGTATTGCTTTCGGATGACGATCTACATATCGTTCATCTAGCATGCATTAGCACAAAGATCTATTGACCGGCCTCATTGTAGGGTAATTACTATGTAAATTACTCGGCGATTGCTTAACATAGCGCAACATTTGTCCCTCTTTATCCAATTCGGAATTTGAACTTTCGTGGTCCGGACCTTGATTGGTCTCATCAACCCAATGATGATTGATTTTTTGCATTAGGTCCATAATCTTTGAAACTTGGCATTGTAGAGCCTTTGGTTCTACCAATCTTCTGTCAAGTTCATTAACCTTGGCCTAAGTGCATTGTTTAATCACTATAGTTCAAGACGCGAAACTGAATAATCGGTGAAGGCTTATGGCACTAGAGCCTTGTGCTACTAACCACTAACTTCTAACTTTACTTTTCCTTCTCGCTCCCTATCTCTCTTTATTTTTTTATGCTTTATGTCATTTTATCATATCATGTTTATGTTTATGTCATTTTTCTTTTGTCCACTTGGATCATATATTCTTGTGCTTTTGTTTTTCTTTTGTCCATTTTAGACTCAAAAACATTAATAAAGGATTAAACCACTAAAAGACGTGTGCTCTTAATTGTTGGACTATGGCCACTATCCTTTGCATTGGAGGACCTATGCTCTTGATTACAGACTTATGGACTTAGACCTAGGACTTTTTCCCTTTGCTTTGGAATTATGGTTTGAAGACTTTGAAGCCTTGAGCTTTTGTTTTGTTTATGGTGAAGATGGCTACATTTGTGGTTAGATCTTTCTTATCCTTAGCTTTTACTTTATTCATTAGGATAGTCACTTCTTCTCCACCCCTTCTTCAATTTTCAAAATCTCCTCTCTTTTTTCAAAACTTTATTGTTTTCAAACTTAAAACCGCTTTCATAATAAAACCTTGACTTCGGTCGAGCGATTTTTAAACTTTTTTTTTTTTCTTTAATAAATGTCAATCTATGTTAATCATATTTTGACCATTTCAAAAAGACATAAAAAAATACAAAACTCATCAAACTCTTTTTGTGCTTCGTGCACTTTTTCTTTTAAACTTTTTTTCATAAGTTTAGACATGATTCATTTCTTTAAGCGGAATTATTCGCTTGGAAATGACGACTTGTCTTTACACTTAAAATCAACAAAAACAAACAAATTTTTGTTCTTTGTACCACGAACTACGAGGTTTTGATCCTACATTGCACATCGTGGGTACGTAGGCATGAGGTGATAAGTCTCTCCAAACACAAAAATCTTAAAAAATAATTCTCCTCTCATCCCTCCCAATCTTTTTCAAGCAAACCTTTTCAAACCAAAAGCGGTAGATATTTCAAAGGGTTCCTATAGAGTACTATAGACGTTTTGGGTGCTAACACCTTCCCATTGCGTAACCAACCCCCCTTACCCATTTCTCTTTGTCTTTTTTAGCTTTTGCTTTTTTAGACTTCTTAGGATTTATTCGCTCTTTTTTCCTTTTCCTTTGTGGAATAAATAAAAGCGCAGTGACGACTCTTGCTTTATGTGGTAAGTTAATCAATAGCTTATACTCACAATTTTTACCGCTACAGAAAAGTTGCGACTCTGCTGGGGACTGTCTCCCTTGAGGGGTTTAGCCTACTTTGATTTATTTACTGCTTTTTGTCTGATTTGCTTGTTACTTGATTGTTCTGTTTGGGAGTTCCTCTGTGTGTGAGATAGGTCATATACCCGGACCAGAGTGCACTTTGAGATAGGAGGATAGTATAGTCAAGGGAACTTTGAGGGAGTCGAATTCTGAAAAAGAAGAACTTGAGAATCTATCCACTCGGTGGTTACCTCCTTGGAATTACTGACGTTGATCGAGCGATCGTGAAGGCATTACTTTTTCCATGGAAGCCTATAACACTGAGAACCGTAGTAACCTTTAACTCATCTTAGCCTTTTTAGGATCGTGGTGCGGAAGCTATGAGGATGCAAATCTGACTTAGTTGTCACGCGATGCCACACTCAGGTTAGATTCTCTTGAGGATAACTACCAACCTCCGAGCAAATCGGTGCGCTGGTGTGTCTGATAGTGGATTCTGGACCCTTGGCACTCTGTTAGAACCACTGTTTTCTGCAGGTACAATGAAGATAAAACCTTAGTACATACCTTTGTGGGATTGGTTCTTACCCTTGGCTTCATGCTCATGACTTGAACCTTGACCCGTGTGCTTTGTGTGATCTTGTTTGTGGGTTTTGCATTCATGCACTCATGCATTCATGAGCATTCTTTTGGAAGGTTTCAAGGAACTTAAAGGTGTTATTGCAAATATTGTAGGTACTTTTGTTATGGATTTTGGAAGGAGAAGTACAAGGAAGTATACTTTCAAGAGTCCTAAGTTAGGGGGTTTAAGAGTGCTAGGATCTTTGGTTGTTGATACCAAGAAGTTCGAATCCAGATATGGAAGGCTTTTATCTCTCTTGAAGGTTGATATGGCTGAAGGATTGCTTGCTACTTTGGTTCAGTTCTATGACCCTTTGCTTCATTGTTTCACCTTTCCTGATTATCAGTTGGTACCTACGCTAGAAGAGTATTCTCTCCTGCTTGGTTTGCCTGTTCATGGTCAGATTTTCTCCGGTTTGGATCCCGCTCCCGAGCATCACATTATTGCGAAGGCTACTCACTTGAAGGTCTCTGAGATTAAGGCTCTCATGGATACCAAAGGAAAGATTCTTGGCTTACCCGCTAAGTTCTTGATGGATAGAGCTCGTCACTTTGCTAGTGTGAAGAACACAGTTGCTTTTGAGGCTATTCTTGCCTTGCTTATTTATGGACTGTTCCTCTTCCCGAATGTTGAAAACTTTGTCGACATTAACGCTATTCAGATTTTCTTGATTGGGAACCCAGTTCCTGCTCTACTTGCCGATGCTTACCATTCTATTCACCTCAGGAATTTCCATGGTGAAGGGATGATTATCTGTTGTGCACCTTTGCTTTACAAATGGTTTATTTTTCACTTGCCGAAGTATGCAGCTTTCTAGAACCTCAAGGATGGTTTATATTGGCCGCGGAAGATCATGTCTCTCACTCATTCTGATATTGATTGGTGTAGCCGTGTTCCTTCTAGAGCGATGATTATTGATAGTTGTGGTGATTTTCCCAACGTGCCTCTTCTTGGTACAAAGGGAGGAATCAGCTAAAATCCGGTGTTGGCTCGTCGTCAGTTAGGATATCCTTTGCAAGAGGTACCGAAGAACATTCATTTGGCAGGTCTCCTTTTCAAGGATGAAGAATCTCAGGTTGCTCTCAAGAGAGAAATTGTGGAAGCTTGGTGTAGCATTCGTAGAAAAGGAAAGGAAAGTTTGGGAAATCCGAATTGTGTCTCTTCGGAACCTTACCTCCAGTTGGTTAAAAATGGAGCTATTACTTTGAAGATGCCTTATGCGCGTCAGGAACCTTTATCTCTAACTGATAAGAAGCCTATTCTCTACTTTATGGAAGACACAGAGAAGCTTCAGATCGCTTTGGCCGAGATGCAACAAGAGAGAGATGCTTGGAAGAACAAGTATCAGATTGTTGAGTTAGAGAATGCAAGACTTCAATAGCACTTCAAGAAGAAGAGTGAAGATGAAGTTGCCAACAAGAAGAGAAAGGCGCAAGAGGATTTATTTTCCTCTCGTATTAAGCCAGTTTCCGATATTCCAAAGAGTTCAGAATCTCCTTGGAAGTTGATCGTTGATCAGTTGTTGATTGAGAAGACTCAGATGCAGGCCCACATCAAGAAGCTGGAAGACAGAGCTGGGACTTCTTCTCATAGGATTCTCTAGGGATCTAGTTTTTCTTTATTCTCTATTGTTTTAGGATTCTTGAATCTGTACTTCCAAGATGTAATATTTTCCATCATTAATGAATGAGATTTTGGTATTTCAAATAACAATGTTTGCAATGTGCCTTATAATTCCTTGAAACTTTGTATTTGCATCTTGCATATCAAGCATCATTCTGCATTGTTTCTTGCCTTTTCCAGGTGTCTTATGTTTCTTTTGGTCTTCGTTCAGCCAAGCTGTCGCACCAGTATAATACTCGAGCTAATCTGAAGAAGAAGATGAATCAGTTGCAACAAGAGAACCGTGAGCTTCGTGAGGAAGTGACAAATTTGAAGGATAGTTTGGAGAGACTCACTCCTATGATGGAAGCAATGGTTGCTGCTCAGAATCAACCACCTCCTCCTCCGCTTTCAACTCCTGTGCAAAACAGTCATTTCTGATATTGTCTCTATGCCCATATCTGTGGCGCCTCCTAGTGTTCCTTAATATTCCATGCCTCCTGGTTTCCCTTGGGGCATGCCTCATAACTTTGTTCCTGAGGGTTATCAACCACCACCACCTCCTGAAATTCCAGTTGTTCCTACCGTTCAACCTGTGATGAGTGTACCGCTGCCTGTGGTCCATACTGTTCCTTTTGGCGAAGAACAGATTTTCCATACTGCTCCAAGTGAAAATGTCAGTGCTTATGATAGAATGGAAGAGATTCAAGACCAGTTTGCTGAGATGCAGAAAGAAATCAAAGCTTTGAGAGGTAAAGATCTATTTGGAAAGAATGCTCATGAGTTATGCTTGGTTCCTAATGTGAAGATCCCGCATAAGTTCAAGGTCCCTGACTTTGAAAAGTATAAGGGAAACTCTTGTCCTTTGAGTTACTTGACTATGTATGCTCATAAGATGTCGACTCAGACTGATAATAATCAGCTTCTCATTCGCTACTTTCAAGATAGTTTTTCTGGTGCAGCCTTGAAATGGTACATAGGACTCGACAGTACTCGAATTCGCACTTTCGAAGATTTGGGCGAGGCGTTTGTGAAACAGTATAAGTATAATGTGGATATGGCTCCTGATCGTGACCAGCTTCGAGCAATGGCTCAGAAAGATAAGGAGACATTCAAAGAATACGCGCAGAGGTGGCGTGAGATTGCTGCTTAGATTAATCCTCCTTTGGAAGAAAAACAGATGACTAAGATTTTTCTGAAAAACTCTGAGTCCTTTCTATTATGAGCGTATGATTGCTAGTGCCCCGAGTGATTTCACTGAGATGGTTAATATGGGGATGAGATTAGAAGAAGGTATCTGTGAGGGATGTTTGTCAAAAGATGGTAATTCTGCTGGTAATTCCAAGAAGTGTGGTGGAGGATTTGCCAAGAAGAAAGAGGGTGAGAACAATGCTATTTCCCATGGAGGACGCAAAAAGAGTTACAGTAAGAATAATTAGTGTCAGCAATATGTTACATCTGTCACTCCTGTTATCAGTTCAGCTCCTGTTGTTCAGGTAGCTTCTGCTCATCAACAACATTCTAATCAACAGAACAATCAACGGGGCCGTTTTCAGAAAGATTTTGATTTGATTCCGATGACATATACAGATTTGCTTCCTTGTTTAATTGAAAAGAATCTTGTTCAGACCCGTCCACCACCTACCGTTCTAAAAGATTCGCCTTGGTGGTATAAGCCTGAAGCTCATTGTGCTTACCATCAGGGAGGAGCTGGACATGATACTGAAAACTGTTATCCATTGAAGATGGAGGTACAGAGGTTGGCTAGAAGTGGTGTTTTTTCTTTCGAAGATTCCAACCCTAATGTCCAATCGAATCCGCTGCCTAATCATGGCAACGCGTCTGTCAATATGGTTTATGGTTGTCCTGGTACATTCAAAATCTTTGATATCTGTTGGATCCGAAGATCTCTTGTGGAAATGCATGCACTTTTGAGTGAATACCATGATATTGATCATGACTATGCAGCTTGTTGCATTTGTTCCGTGAATCCGCGTGGTTGTGTGATAGTAAAGAGGGACATTCAAAGGATGATGGATGAAAATTTGATTGAAGTCATTGCTAAAATAGATGAATATCAGAATGAGGTGAATGTTATTGTACCACGCTTTAATATTCTTGAACGAGTGGTTATCTCTTATGATAGTCGGAAGACCACTATTACGCCTTTGGTCATTCGGTTGCCCGATCCAGTACCATATGAATCTGACAAGGCTGTTTCGTATAAGTACAATGCTACCATGGTAGAAGATGGTAAGGAAGTGCCCATTCCTTCTTTGTCTTCTGTGGTAAGAATCGCTGATGTGAGTAGAGTGACCCGAAGTGGTCGTGTCTTTGCTCCTGAGCCTCCAAAGATCGTGGAGAATGTTGTTGCTGGCAAACAACATCAAGATGAGAGTAATGTCGAGGCTTCTGGTCAGTCCAGTGGTTCGAAGGCTTATGAGGATGAATTTTTGAAATTGATCAAGAAGAGTGAACAATGTTGTAGATCAACTCTTGCATACCCCGTCCAAGATTTCAGTGTTGTCCTTACTGATGAATTCTGAAGTTCATAGGAAATCTTTGCAGAAGGTATTGGAACAAGCATATGTTGAGCATGATATGACTGTTAATCAATTTGATGGAATTGTTGCCAACCTCACAACATGTAATAATTTGAGTTTCTGTGATGAAGAGTTACCCGAGGAGGGGAGAAATCACAATTTGGCTTTACATATCTCCATGAATTGTCAAGAAGATGCGCTTTCCAATGTGTTGGTTGATACTGGATCTTCTTTGAATGTGTTACCAAAATCTACTTTATCAAGGCTTTCTTACCAAGGTGCTCCCATGAGGTATAGTGGGGTTCTTGTTAAAGCTTTTGATGGATCTCGTAAGACTGTGATTGGAGGAGTTGATATTCCAATCAAAATAGGGCCATGTTTCTTCCAAATTACTTTTCAAGTAATGGATATCTGTCCTGCTTATAGTTGTTTGCTTGGCCGACCCTGGATTCATGAACCTGGGGCAGCGACTTCGACTCTTCATCAGAAATTGAAATTTGTTAAGAATGATAAGCTAGTAATTGTTGGAGGTGAGCAAGCGATGCTGGTGAGCTACCTTTCATCCTTTTTGTATGTTGATGTTGATGAGACTGTTGGGACTCCATTCTAAGCTCTATCTGTTGATGATAAAGCTGTCAAGAAGAATGATTTACCCATGTCTTATTTGAAGGATGCTCTACACGTATTAAAGACTGGTCGGTCTGATGGTTGGGGCCGAGTTATTGATGTGGTAGATAACCTGGGAAAAACTGGTTTAGGCTTTATGCCTGGTACAGTCAGAAGAGATTTGAAGCATATTAATGAGGCTTTTCACAATGTCGGATTCATCAACAAAGATCACTCTACTGCTGCCATCATTGAAGATGATGAAGAGGAAGAACTTCCCAACTTCGTGACACATGGACAAATCTGCCAGAATTGGATAGTTGTTGATGTTCCCACTATTGTTCATATTTTAAAGTAATTTGTTTTTGTTTCTTTCAAAAATCCTTTCACTCTGCCCAAAGTGAAAGTGAATTTGTGAGGGCTTTGTTTCAAGTTTTATCATCATCAATAAAATGTTATTTTGTTTATCCAAATTATGTTTTCCCTTTTTGCTTTATTTCTGAAAAAAATGGTAACATAAAAAAACCAAAAAATAATGATGTGATAATCACCTTTATCTGCATAATACTTGCACTTCTTGTTCATATTCTAAAATCAAACATAAATCATTGTGCAGATTGATTGTTAAACCCATTGAAAACAATAACCCTATGCCCCTCCCAACTTTGAGTTCCCTCTGTTTGGAGCTGAAGAAGAAGATATTGAGGAGATTCCAGATGAAATTTCTCGGTTGCTTAAGCACGAGGAAAAACCCATTCAACCTCATGAAGAGCCGATGGAATTGGTTAATTTGGGTTCAGAGGATGATATAAAAGAAGTCAAGATTGGGGCACTGTTTTAGTCAGATGTTAAGAAGAGGATTGTGGAGCTCCTTAGAGAATATGTTGACGTGTTTGCTTGGTCCTATCAAGACATGCCTGGTCTTGATACTAATATTGTGGAGCATAGATTGCCATTGAAGCCTGAATGTCCACCTGTAAAACAGAAATTGAGAAGAACTCATCCCAACATGGTTGTGAAGATCAAAGAGGAGGTTCAAAAGTAGATTGATGTTGGTTTTCTTGTGACTTCTGAGTATCCTCAATGGGTGGCCAATATTGTGCCTGTTCCAAAGAAAGACGGAAAAGTCCGAATGTGCGTTGACTATAGAGATTTGAATAAAGTGAGCCCAAAAGATGATTTTCCATTGCCACACATTGATATGTTGGTAGATAATACTGCTAAATTCAGTATCTTTTCTTTTATGGATGAATTTTCCTGTTATAATCAAATAAAGATGGCACCCGAGGATATGGAAAAACAACATTCATTACACCCTGGGGAACATTCTGTTACAGAGTGATGCCCTTTGGTTTGAAAAATGCTGGTACAACGTACCAGAGAGCTATGCCTACTTTGTTCCATGATATGATGCATAAAGAAATTGAGTTATATGTGGATGACATGATTTGTAAGTCGAAAAATGAAGAAGATCATATTGAGTACTTATTGAAGTTGTTTCAATGTTTGAGAAAGTTTAAGCTCCATTTGAATCCTAATAAATGCACTTTTGGTGTCCGTTCTGGAAAATTGTTGGGCTTTATTGTCAACCAAAAAGGCATTGAAGTTGATCCTGGTAAAGTTAAAGCTATTCAGGAAATGCCTACGCCTAGAACAGAGAAATAAGTAAGAGGATTCTTGGGACGTTTGAATTATACCTCCCGATTTATATCCAATATGACTGCCACATGTGCGCCAACCTTCAAGCTTCTTCGCAAAGATCAGGGTTGTGTCTGGACAGAGGATTGTCAGAAAGCTTTTGAAAGAATTAAAGAGTATTTTCTTGAACCTTCGATTTTGTATCCTCCCGTGGAAGAAATACCTTTGATCATGTATTTGACTGTGCTGGAAGAGTCTATGGGCTGTGTTCTGGGTCAACAAGATGAATCTGGTCGAAAAGAATTTGCCATTTATTACTTGACCAAGAAATTCACCGATTGTGAGTCTCGATACTCAATGCTTGAAAAGATGTGTTGTGCTTTAACTTGGGCTGCCAAGCGCCTCCGCCAGTATATGTTAAATCATACAACTTGGTTGATATCCAAAATGGATCTGATCAAGTATATCTTTGAAAATCCTGCTTTAACTGGGAGGATTGCTCATTGGCAAATGTTGTTGTCAGAATATGTTATTGAGTACCAAACTCAAAAAGCAGTAAAAGGAAGTGTTTTGGCTGACTATTTGGCACACCAGCCAATTGATGACTATCAACCTATCAGGTTTGATTTTCCTGACGAGGATGTGATGTATCTAAAGGTTAAAGATTATGAAGAACCATTACCTGATGAAGGGCCGGAGCCTGGATCTCGATGGGATTTTATTTTTGACGGGGCTGTTAATGAATATGGCAATGGTATTGGGGCAATAATTGCTACTGCTCATGGTTCTCATATTCCTTTCATTGCAAGGTTGATGTTCACTTGCACAAATAAAGCGGCTGAGTATGAAGCATGTATTATGGGCTTGGAAGAAGCCATTGATTTAAGAATCAAGATTCTTGATGTATACGGAGATTCAGCCCTAGTGATTAATCAGATTAAAGGAGAATGGGGGACACGTCAACCTGATTTGATTCCTTATCGAGATTATGCAAGAAGGTTGTTAACTTTCTTCAATAAGGTTGAGTTTCACCATGTACCCAGAGCAGCAAATCGAATGGCGGATGCTTTAGCCACTATATCCTCCATGATTGTGGTGAATCGGTGGAATGATGTGCCTAAAATCGATGTTATGTGGCTTGATAGACCAGCTCTTGTGTTTGCCGTTGAAGAGGTTGTTGATGATAAACCGTGGTATTATGATATCAAATGCTTTCTTCAGAATCAAGAGTACCCACTTGGGGCATCAAAGAAAGATAAGAAGACTTTGAGAAGATTGGCTGGTAGTTTCTTCTTGAATGATGATGTGCTGTATAAGAGAAATTATGACATGGTTTTGCTCAGATGCGTGGATAGACACGAAGCAGACATGTTGATGAAAGAAATTCATGAAGGATCTTTTGGCACCCATGCCAATGGGCATGCAATGGCTAAGAAGATGTTGAGGGCAGGTTACTATTGGATGACAATGGAATCTGACTGTTGCAAATTTGTGAAGAAGTGCCATAAGTGTCAGGTTTATGCTGACAAAATTCATGTGCCTCCAACTCCTCTCAATGTTATCTCTTCTCCATGGCCTTTCTCCATGTGGGGCATCGATATGATTGGAATGATTGAGCCTAAAGCGTCGAACAGACATCGTTTCATATTGGTGGCTATTGACTATTGTTCTGGACTGGACCAATGGCTAGAATTGGCCCAATCCGCCTCTGCTCCAGAGCGGCCCAAATTGCCTAAGCCCAATCCACAGAGGGGCAATAACGTCATTTTTTCCCCTACAACCGAGCAAGGAACGCAACGTCCTCCCCGGTTTTTATGCCCGTTACGCACGGCTTCCTCGCTGCCCGAACAGCAATTGACAGGTGCCCGGAACTGCGTTATGCCCGACACAACGGCTAGTTTCTGGCACCCCGCCCGACATAACGGCTAGTTTTGGCAGTTACCTATTCTTTAGGGAAAACGGTTATTTTGCCCCAAAAATAGGACCGTTAGCCACGCGCTGGGGGCTCTATATAAACCCTCTCGCTTGAGAGGGTCAGGTATCACATTCTCACCCTAAGAATACACTTTGTACTTGCCCCTTTTCTCTGACCTTTTCTTACTTGAGCGTCGGAGTGCTTTGCAGGTACACCCCCTCCTCTCCTCATTCACGAGCTGAGCACCTTGCCATCTGACGACCAGCTTACGTGGACCTGTTCGAATACTCCGGATCAGTGGCGCCGTCTGTGGGAACTCCTTGTTCTCCCCTTCTTTCTTTCCTCCTCGAAAACTAAAAGATCAAAACATACTTTCTTTGATCCGCCCACATATGGCCGCTCAGAACTCCGCAAAAGGTGCTGACGCTACGGTTCTCATTCCCGTCAATAAGATGGACGTTGACGGCAGTTCGTTGTTACTTTCTGATCCCCGTTTCCTTCGAGACGGGGCCACTGCGTCTCCAACTCCTCCTCCCACCGAGCAAGGAGGCAAACAGCTACCGTTAGGAGAACGACCAATTCCTGGCCCTCCCAGCGCTGACCTGGCCATTGCAGCTCTTCTGGAAGCTGTCAACCGCACAAACCTCCTTATCTTGCAGCAAGGAGAGAGGATAGGAGCTCTCGAGGAAGCATCTCTTCCAAGATCCTCTCCTCCCAAGAGTAAACACCGAAAATCAAGAAGCCCGCCACCTAGGCGCGGGGAAGACCGTATGACGAGGCATGAGCCTGAATCACAACATGTTCGCAAGCGCGACCAGATCTCCCCGCGAGATCGATCCCCACCAAGACACAAGAGAACGAGGCAGGATAGGCATTCTCCACCGGTCAGACCTCGCGACCGGCCCCGTTCACCCTCACCTCGCAGAGACCGCCACCGCGAGCGCAGACAACGGTCACATCAACTCCAAGTTCGGACAGCGACGACGAGCCTCGCGGCCCGTTGTCCCGCGGGATCCTGGCCACCCATCTCCCTAAACGAATAGAGAAGCCTCCGTCTCTAGGGACTTACGATGGAACCACTGACCCAGACGAGCACATAGAAAACATAGATGCTCTTTTGGACTACAGAGGTGTACGAGGAGCCATCAAATGCCGTATGTTCCCGACCACGCTCCGGAAGGGAGCAATGACATGGTACAAGCAGTTGCCAGAAGAATCCATTACATCCTGGAGGCAGCTGGGGAGGATTTTCTCCCGTCACTTTACTGCATCGCGATGCCATCCAAAGACCGAGGCGTCCCTCGGAGCTGTCGTACAGGGAAGAGATGAGCCTCTTCGGGCTTACATTGAGCGGTTCAACAAGGAGGCCATCTAAGTGCCAACAACTGACGAGATGAAGAAATTCCTGCTCGAGCAGGGGTTACGTCCTGGTTCAGACTTCGCGAAAGCCATCGGCCTCGACCCACCGAGGAACCTTAACGCCCTTCTCCTCTAAGCCCAGTCGCATATACAATACGAGGAAAAGGTTGCTGCCCACTCTGTCCGAGCCTCTCGAAACCAAGAAGGTGCCCGATCATCCAGAGCTGAAGAACCCTCGGCATCCCGTCGAGGAGATAAAAGACGCAATGATCGGCCTCGCGATGCACGCGAACAGAAGGGACCTTCTGGGCGGTTCCATGATTATACCCCCCTCACTACCTCGAGGGAGAAAATCTTGTCCGAATGTGCCAACTCAGAATTCAAGCAGGCGGGAGTCTGTTTCCCCAAACAGATGCCGGCCAGACCGGGTGTGGATAAATCTAAGTATTATCGCTTCCACAAGAGTCACGGTCACACGACGGAAGAATGCATCCACCTCAGAGATGCCATAGAGATCCTTATTCGCGACGGCCATCTGAAGCAGTTTGCGAAAAAAAAAGATGCTCCCCGACAAGAAACCCAGGAGAGCAAAAAGGTTGCAGAAGAGACTCCGCCCTCCGATGACACCAATGTACAGGTCGCTATGTCCATAACTCGGCCAGAGGACTTCCACATCCCTGATAGTCTGTCCGTCTCCCCGTTCCTCGCTGCTCACAGCCTGTGGGAGGCCTTCCCGTCAGCCATGGTCATTTCTGGTGGTGGATTCAACAAAATCACGATCGGCTCAATCAAGAGGAGATTTGATCAACTGATCAGCAAAAGCTCCAACAAAGTCACCACGCTGGACGCCACTCACAAAGGATCTACTCCTATTTCCTTCTACAAGGAGGAGCTCCTCGGCGGGGCGCCGAACTCGAGCATTCCACTGCTTATCCGGGCAAAGATGGCGAACTTCGACGTTCGCAGAATACTCGTGGACCAGGGCAGTTCGGTTGATATAATGTATAACCACCTGTTCGAAACGTTGCAGCTGGACGACTCTCACCTTACTCCATACGTTGGATCCGACCTGCAGGGATTCAACGGAGCAGTGACAAAGCCTCGGGGTTACGTAGAGCTCATCGTAACCTTCGGTTCAGGAAAGACAACTCGAGTAATCAAAGCACAGTTTCTGGTAATTGAATGCCCGTCACTATACCAGTGCATTTTTGGAAGGCCAACCCTGGCAGAGTTGATTGCAGTGCCTTCCACCGTACATCTCAAGATGAAGTACTACACTTCTGAAGGGATGGTCGCCACCCTCCACGGCGATATCGAAGCTGCTCGTCGATGCTTTGAAGCAGCATCAAAAGGACTAAGCACCATATCAGCAAGATCGATGACTTCTGGTCGTCCCCCACTGCCCAGTAGCTCCGAGCAGCCAAAACTGCTCTCCCAGGTCAAATCTATCGACTTGGACAGCCGCTTCAGCGAGGAAGATCACGCCAAAGACCCAACGACTTCGGGAAGCCAGTCCAACAACAGCGGCCATCTCCTACGCCCTGTCCCAGATGGCAACTTCGAGATCGTTCCGTTCGAAGAAGACCCCCAACAGGGAGTGAAGATCGGAGCAGACCTCCCTGACCTGGCCAAGAGACAACTAAAAGCGTGCCTCTGGGAGAACGCAGACTTGTTCGCATGGAGCGCTGCTGAAATGCCAGGATTGGACCCCTCCGTCACTTGCCACCAGCTTACAATTGATCCTGCCGTCAAAGTCGTTGCCCAGCGCAGAAGGAAATAGTCCCCGGAGAAGATGAAAGCCGCGGAGAAAGCTGTCAAAGACCTTCTAGAAGCTAGGTTTATTTCTGAGGCCAAATACACTACATGGCTCTCAAATGTTGTACTTGTAAGAAAAAATAATGGCAAATGGAGGATGTGCGTTGATTATACCGATGTTAATAAGGCCTGTCCGAAGGACGCCTACCCCTCCTCAATATCGATAAGCTCGTAGATAACTCAGCAGGTTTTAAACTTTTATCTTTCCTCGACGCCTACTTGGGCTACAACCAAATACCAATGGCCGTGACCGATAAAACTTACACGGCCTTCATGACCGAATCGAGCAACTATTACTACAACGTAATGCCCTTCGGGCTGAAGAACGCCGGCGCCACATACCAACGAATGATGAACAAAGTCTTCCAAGGACAAATAGGCGACATGCTCGAGGTATACATGGACGACATGATCGTCAAGTCCCACGAGGAACTAGATCATGTCGCCCATCTTCACAAAATTTTCGAGCAAGCAAGAAAGTATCAAATGCGTTTTAACCCAGAGAAGTGCACGTTCGGTGTACGGGCAGGTAAATTCCTTGGCTTCTACCTAACGGAACGAGGAATAGAAGCTAACCCCGACAAATGTCGGGAATTCTCTGAGTTCCCAACGCCCACGTTTAAGAAGAACATCCAGTCCCTCAACGGGGTACTTACCTCGTTGTCCCGCTTCGTCGCAAAGTCCGCCCAACACACCCTTCCTTTCTTCAAGCTCTTGCGGAAAGAAGCAGCGTTTGAATGGACCGAAGAATGCGAAGCATCCCTCATTCACTTGAAGCAAGCTCTGTTGAAACCGCCCGTATTATCACAGCCAGATACCGGGGAAGTCTTGTTCCTATACCTCGCTGTCACTGCCGAGGCCGTTAGCGCCGTTCTCATTCGCGAGAATCCTGGCGGCCAAAAGCCAGTATACTTCACGAGCAAAGTGTTGCAGGATGCGGAGTTGCGATATCAGCAGATAGAGAAGGTAGCATTGGCCCTCATTAACGCTGCCAGACGACTGAGACACTATTTCTTGGCCCACACGATCGTGGTAAGGAAGGATCAACCCATCAAGCAATTACTGGGATGACCAGACATGGCGGGGCGAATGCTCAAATGGTCACTGGAACTGTCCGAATTCGACGTCCAGTATGAAAGCAGAAAAGCTCTTAAAGCTCAGGTCCTGGCCGATTTTGTAGCGTAAGTAACCTTCTCAGACTCCTCGTCCCACATAGCAAACATATGGACCATCTATGTGGACGGAGCATCCAGCTCGAGCGGCAGCGGGGCTGGAGTAATTCTGGAGAATGACGAAGGGACCATAGTCGAGGCTTCTCTCACATTGTCCTTTCCCACGTCAAACAACCAGGCCGAGTATGAAGCCTTCCTCGCCGGGTTGCGCCTAGCCGAAGACCTAGGGGCTGAAGAAATCGTCATTTGCACGGACTCTCAGCTCGTAGCCCACCAGATATCCGGGGAGTATCAGGACAAAAATGACAGTCTCTCTGTTTACCTCACCCTAGTCAAGGAAAAAATGTCAAAGTTCAGAAAGGTAGAAGTAAGACATGTTCCACGCGAACACAATGTGCGAGCAGGCGTCTTGTCCAAACTAACAAGCACTAAGAGGAAAGGCGGAAACAGGTCAGTCATCCAAGAGATACTTCCCCGGTCCAGTATCGATAAGGGATCCTCGACCCTATACGTGCACGCGATCGGGGACAGCGATTGCTGGATGACGCCTGTGTACAACTACCTCACCAAGGACGAACTTCCGGATGACCCCAAGGAAGCCAGCACCATCAGACGAAGAGCTTGTTCGTACGTCATCCTCGAAAACAAACTCTACCGACGGGGCTTTTCCATCCCACTACTCAAGTGCATAGAGGAGGAGGTTGTCCCCCACGTATTACGAGAAATCCATGAAGGCATTAACGCCCAGCACCTGGGAGGAAGGTCCCTTGCCCGCAAGGCCCTCCGGGCAGGGTATTATTGGCCAACCATGCAGCAAGACGCCAAGGAGCATGTGAAGAAATGCGACAAATGCCAACGGCACGGGGATATGCACCTAGCTCCACCTAATGAACTGAAGAGTATGACCTCCCCGTGGCCATTCGCCTGGTGGGGCCTAGACATCCTAGGACCCTTCGTGACGGGGTCCAGCCAAAACAAATACCTGATAGTGGGCGTAGATTATTTCACAAAATGGATAGAAGCAGAAGCCTTAGCAAAGATAACAACACTTAACATTCTGCGCTTTTACAAGCGAAATATCCTTGCCCGTTTTGGGATTCCCCAAGCAATTGTCACGGACAATGGAACGCAATTCACGGACAAGAAGTTCCAAGACTTTGTCGCCCATCTCGGAACAAAGCAAAATTTCGCTTCGGTAGAACATCCCCAGACCAATGGGCAGGCAGAAGCGGCCAATCATGTCATTTTGCATGGCCTCAAGCGAAGACTGGATGAAACAAAGAAAGCCTGGGTCGAGGAGCTCCACAGCGTCTTATGGGCATACCGCACTACTCCCCAGTCCACCACCGGGGAAACACCTTTCCGTTTAGCATATGGCACGGAGACTGTTTTACCCATCGAAATCCACGTACCGTCCAGGAGGACCGAATCACCCCTAGACGAGGAAATGAATGACGAAGCGATAAGAGAGGAGCTCGACTTGTCGAGGAAATTCGAACAGGAGCAGCCCTCCGCGAAGCATCTCTTAAGCAAAAAATAGCAATCAGGCACAATGCCAAAGTCTTGCGATGAGAGTTCGACGTGGGCAGCCTTGTCCTGTGAAGAAACCACAAGGACTCTCTCGAAGGCAAACTAGCAGCCAACTGGGAAGGGCCATGCAGAGTCCATGCCAAAACGGGGAATGGTGCATACTTCCTCGAAAACCTCAATGGGGATGCAATCCCTCGACCGTGGAATGCTGAAAAACTTAAGCAATACTATAGCTAAAGTAACTATAGGCTTCCTCGCATCAAAGGACCCCCTAACGGTCATCATGCTCGTCCAGGTACAAACGACGCATACGCACAAAGTAGAATCCCGCTCAAGTGAATGAGCCGGAGCTCTGCTCGTCGGCGGTCCTCAACCGAGCGTCGCCTTCGCCCAAGTACCATGATTGGCAGAACCCCAGCTCGCGATGGGACGTTCACACCGCGACCTCAGGCCTCAATCGCGATCTGAGATCCGCAACCTCGCCGGGACCTTCCCCGCTATTCGACCAGTTCTCCGCACTGACCAATCAACACACAACGAGCTATCTTTCAAAAAGAAAACTCCATTAATAGACACACCCTCCGACGGGCAGTCATACATGTACAACTAATGTAAAGTACAGCAATATGAACAAAAATTGTATAAATATCATAAACCGGCCATGAAGTGAAAAAGGCCACAAGGGCCAAAGATTGTGCGAATTACATAAGAAGGGGGCCACGCCCCCCCCCCCCCCCAAATTAAATAAAGTTACAAATAACTCGACGGCGCGCAGGCCGGACAAGATACGACAACATCAAAAATAACAAAACTCTTCATTCCTCTGCATGCTCAGTTGACGCCGGCTCAGGTCTCTGCTCCTCAGCGGGATGGTCCTCGGGCTGAACCTCGGGGGTATCAAGAACATGGCCTGCGGGCAAGATGATGCGACCATCCTCCACACGCGCAAGATAGTGGATGCCCTCGGTCGAAATCTCAAGCCCAGGGTTCACCACCCGCAACTGGGCCACGGCACTGTTGAAGGACTCCATTAGCACAGCGATACCATCATCCTCGGCCTGAAGAATGCTGGCGACCAGCTCAGACCTAGTCTTCAACACCTTTATCTCATCCGGTTCATCAGCACCCGGGGAACTGGCCGCCATCAACTCTTTGTTCAAATCCTCAGCAGCCTTTTTCACCGCCGTCAGCTTGGTGACATCCTCTTTCAGCTTGGCCATCTCCTCTTCGGCCTTCTTCCGAGCCTCACGAGCACTCTTGACTTCCTCCTTCAGAGCCGCCTCGGAAGCTCAGGCAGCAGTAAGTTCAGCCTCCCGCGCAGAGTCCCCTTCCGCATAAACGGCCGCCATCTCCAGCATCCTCACAAGGCAGAAGCGTCCTGGGCTACCAGCGCCCTCTTGCTCGATCGGTCCATGCTCTCCAAGCTGAGAGATTCTGCCTGAGGAACGATCAGGGTGTTTCCTTCAAAAAATCTCCTGTCAAGGATGCACGGGGGGAGCTCAAACTTCCCCTTCTCAGGCGCCCGGGTTAGGTCCACAGCATCTGACGTCCGTGGCCGCTTCGCCCGCCCGGTCAAATACAGTGGAGATCCCCGTGGAGCAGGAGAAGGAGAAGAGGAGGTCCCCACGGCAGCTTGGACAAGAGGAGAGGCACGGGCACCAACAGGACGAGTCTTAGGGGGAGCCGCTCCAACTTTGTTCCTCGCCAGGGCATTCCTCACCACGCGATGGCGAGCTTGAGGCATCTCACCTGCACAAATGAAAACAAGCACGTTAGTTACGGGGAAAGGAAATAACACAAACAAAGTCTAAACAACTAAGACTACCGAGCAGCTTCTCGGCATCGGCGGAAGTCTTGCACTCCAGCAGTGCCTTAACGTTGATGAACCTGCGCTCAACCCTCTGGCTCCCATCCTCCTCAAAGATAGGTTTGCCCTTGCTTGTCCAGCAGCTCGCAAGACTGAAGGAGTTGACCCACTTCACCAGCGTCTCATAAGACACGACATCCTGCCCGCGTAGCGCGCTCGGCTCGAAGACGTAAGCACTGGGCTTCTTGGAGAAATGGTCAGGTGTCCAGCGGATCGGGAACTTGTACAACCTCTCCCCGATATACTTCCCCTCCTCGTTGAGTAGCTCCTCTCCGTTCTCATCGACCTCTATCTCCCAGACATACGTGCTATCCTGGGCAGCTTCAGACACTGGCTCAACGATGAAGTACCGTCCCTTGAACGTTCGGATTGACTCCGAGAATGGCTTAAACAACTTCTTGGGCTGCTTCAAGGAAACCCATCCGTACTTCTTCCCCGCCAGCTGCCGTTGAAGATGGAAAATAGCAAAAAATAGAGGGAGAGTGGTTCCCAGTGTGAGATGCTCGCACACTAACTCAAATGCCCGTATAAAGGCCAGCGAATTGGGGTGGAGTTGCGAGGGCGCCAACTTGAGATGCTCAAATACCGACCGCTGGAAGTCAGTGAAGGGCAACCTCAGCCCTAACTCCTTGAAAGCGTACTCGTACATCGTGAAGCGGTCCCTGAACTCCGAGCAGACCCGCTCGTCGACAGTGGGAAAATGCACTCTCCAATCCCCCGGTGGGCCCACCTCTGTAAAGGCGTCCACCACAGATCTGGCGAACGTGGAAATATGTTCAAAAGGCTCGGCCACCTCCCACTCCTCCGGACAGAACCCTTCAACATCTTCCTCCATGACATCCAAGTCCTCTTCCTCTTCAACTTCGCTCGAGGAGCTCGATGCCGCCGAGCTCGAAGACGCATAACTCGAAGTCGTTGCGCTGCTATTCTCCTCGAAGACAGTTTTCTCCTCGGATGTGACTGGGATAACTTCTCTCTCTGGCTCCATCGCCATTATGATCACCTGAAAAAGCATAGAAAGACAGTGAATTCGATAGAAAATCAAATCCACCCTTCCACTACCAAGTCAAGTGAAAGGGCGCGCAAAAGGCTAAGGACAACGTTCCCAGCCTAAGGCTTAACATCAAACGAAAAACCTCCCCGCGAGGAGATGCCCGAGATATGCCATCTTCCTACGAAGAACCTCCCCGTGCTCGTGCCCAGATTCCGTTTGAAGCTCCACCGGAAACTGCAAGGCCCCACCGGAATCTGGAAACGTTCTACCGGAAAATTCACCATTCCATCAGAAGATAATAAGACGCGGTGGTCACGACTCGCAACCACGACATGGACCACCACGCTCACCAAACGCGCTACCTACTCCGGCGAGATGCTTGAAGCAGCAGAAGGGCAGAACCACCGCCCACCACCAACACTCGCCGGAAATCTACCTATTTTGTCACCTAAAACTAACCCTAGCCGCATGCAATCTACCATTAACAACAAGAGAAAATAAAACAAGCTGGAAATCAGAAAACTTACTTGATTTGAGTAGAAGAGGGAGACTGCTCGAAACTTGGCACGGTGGTCGGTTGCTATGAAGGCGGCGACGGGCAAGAACGCTGATGACGGCGAAGAGAAATTAGAAGGGAAAAAGTGCAAAATGGGACAACCTTCCCCCTTTTATACTGAGGGGCACGTGCACACACGCGCCCGTAGGCAATAATGACTCCCCCTAGCCATAATTACCTATTAACTGCTACACAGGGCTCGATGCACATGTGGCAACCCAATGTTTCCCATTCTGTCTGACGCTTTATCTCCCCGAATACCGGGCAATAGGGTCACGACCACGAACATCACGGACAAAGAGGGCCACGAGCACCTCGAGACAATCATCCTCGTCTCCGCGCTAGCTCCCCTGAGCGACGAGCAGTCCTTAAGTCATCACTTCCATGCTCGGGAGCAACGACTTGGGGGGCTCCTGTTCTGGACTGGACCAATGGCTAGAATTGGCCCAATCCGCTTCTGCTCCAGAGCGGCCCAAATTGCCTAAGCCCAATCCACAGAGGGGCAATAACGTCATTTTTCCCCTCCAACCGGGCAAGGAACGCAACGTCCTCCCCGGCTTTTATGCCCGTTACGCACGGCTTCCTCGCTGCCCAAACAGCAAGGGACAGGTGCCCGGAACTGCGTTATGCCCGACACAACGGCTAGTTTCTGGCACCCCCGCCCGACATAACGGCTAGTTTGGGCAGTTACCTATTCTTTGGGGAAAACGGTTATTTCGCCCCGAAAATAAGACCGTTGGCCACGCGCTGGGGGCTCTATATAAACCCTCTCGCTTGAGAGGGTCAGGTATCATATTCTCACCCTAAGAATACGCTTTGTACTTGCCCATTTTCTCTGACCTTTTCTTACTTGAGCGTCGGAGTGCCTTGCAGGTACACCCCCTCATCTCCTCATTCACGAGCCGAGCACCTTGCCATATGACGACCAGCTTACGTGGACCTGTTCGAATACTCCGGATCAACTATTTTACCAAGTGGGTTGAAGCGACATCATATGCCAATGTGACCAAGAAAGTAGTGGTTTGGTTTATCAAGAACCAAATCATATGTCGGTATGGTATTTCGAGCAAGATTATCACTGATAATAGGTCGAATTTGAATAACAGGATGATGAAGGAATTATACGATGAGTTTAATATTGAGCATCATAATTCTTCTCCTTACATACCTAAGATGAATGGGGTTGTTGAAGCTGATAATAAGAATATCAAGAAGATTGTTCAGAAGATGGTTATTACTTACAAGGATTGGCATGAGATGCTCCCTTTTGCTTTGCATGGGTATCGTACATCCGTCCGCACTTCAACAGGGGCAACCCCTTTCTCTCTTGTTTATGGTATGGAAGCATGCTCCCGGTGGAAGTTGAAATCCCTTCTATGAGAGTTTTGATGGAAGCTGAATTGTCTGAGGCTGAATGGTGTCTGAGTAGATATGATCAGTTGAATTTGATTGAAGAGAAAAGAATGACGGCCTTGTGTCATAGTCAATTGTATCAACAGAGAATGAAGAAAGCTTTTGATAAGAAGGTTCGACCTCGTGTTTTCAGAGAAGGCGACCTCGTGCTCAAAAAGATCTCGACTTCTACCAATGATTCTAGGGGCAAGTGGATTCCCAATTATGAAGGCCCATATGTTGTTAAAAGAGCCTTCTCTGGCGGTGCATTACTTCTTACAACTATGGATGGTGAAGAGTTCACTTGTCCTATGAATGCCGATGCAGTCAAGAAATACTTCGCCTAAAAAATAAAAGAGTAGCTCGCTAAGTTGAAAACCCGAAAGGGCGGCTTAGGCAAAAATGAGCGTCTCGGTGGGCTGAAAACCCGAAAGGGCGGTCCAGGAAAAAATTAGAGACAAAAACAGAAATAATCATCCTGGTAGATTGAAAACCCGAGAGGGCAATCTAGGCAAAAGTTAGGGATTATGGCAAGTAACTGCATCTGGCCAGTCTTGATCATTTGAAAGCGATGTTGTCTATCAAGGATTCTGCTTCAATCATTGTCAACGAAAGTTTTGAGCACAGTGGAATTCAAGGTTGTTAGGGAGAATAGTGGTCATTGTATTTCAATGAAACCCTTTCCATGTATTTACCATTTTTCAAACTTTGTAATGATCCATGGAGTTACGCCATTTGTGGACTTCCATTCTATTAATAAAATTTGGGCCTTTGTCCCTTTATTTGCAATTCTTATTTTGTTTCTGTTTGCAAAATTTTATTTATTTTTTATGATGATTTTTGAAACAAAACGTGAATAATTGATTTAAGTTTTTGAAAATTATAAAAACATTTTCCTTTGATTTATGAATATAAAAAAGAATGTCAACGGTTATTCCAAGAATGGTAGGATCAATGTTTTCCTTAGCAGGGTTTGTTCTCGCTCCTTTGGCAGAATTTATTGACAGATCCCTAGTAGAGTTTGTTGATATTTCCTCAGTAAAGCTTGTTCCTATGAGTGTGATTAGTTGTTAACAAGGTGATAGGTCTATTATGATGTGTCGAATTCATAAGGTCCAATGTTGTTTGGTTTTTCCCCAGCTAGGTCTTGATATGAATCTTCTCCAGCTGATTATGTTATGGTCAGATAATTGAGTAGTTTTGAGGCTCACCTCTCCTTGATGACAGTCCTCATGCAGAGATTCATTTTTGCTGTCCCCAACAAAAGTCATATGAAGAATCCCCACTCAGAGTTTTGTGAGCAAGCCTTTAAGTTTTTGTATGATTGCAAATTGTGTGATATGCATGATATAAGATTTGTATGCATGATTAGTTTGTACATACATATGATTTCATACCTACTATGATTTAAAAGACAATGCAAATTGATTCATATCATCATTGTAATCATAAAAACGTTTTTCCCTATGTATGCATCGATTCATACGTGGCTTGTATCGACACATACCTTTGATAAACTCACAAAAAAAAAAAAAAAAAAAAACCGTTTTGCTTCAGTATGTATCGATTCATACGACACTTGTATCGATACATGATCCTTTGTAACTAGGGTATGTATCGACGCATACGCATCATGTATCGATGCATGATTTACTTCACATTCTGAAATAATTTTGCTTCAGTATGTATCGATTCATACGATACTTGTATCGACACATGTTCCTTTGTAATTGAGCTATGTATCGACGCATGTGCATCATGTATCGATGCATGATTTATTTTACATACTGAAAATTAACAGGTACAGTATGCATCGATGCATACAACCATGTGTCGACTCATGCATGTGTTATACTCACTATGTATCGACGCATACGACTCTTGTATCGACACATAGAGCTGTTTGTTGCTTTTAACCGTTTCTGTTTTCATATATAAGTGTCATGACAGTTCAGTTTGGAGGCAGAATTCTGGTTAGAGTGAAAAAGTGCAATCAAAGCAAAAGACAAGTTTGGTGTGCATGATTTTTCAAGAGCAGTGTTAGAAACCTGAAAGAGACTTTGTCTTCATCATCTTCTCAATCTCGTTAATTCAAGAACATCAACACATAATCATTTTTGTTCTTCGGATTAAGGGATCTTTGAGATAACGTTCAGTGGTACGATCATTGATCTAGCTGAGTTGAAGATACAAAGGGGGTTTCGAGGAAAAACCATTTGGTTTGTCCTTCAAGAACGGGTGTGTTCTTGAGGGTTTGTTAGTCACGATTGCAGAACAGATTCAGCCGCAGCGTAGGGTTTGGAAATCTGGAGATTTCGCAAACAGGTCGTGGAACCGGTGAATTGTCTGTATTTCTTGCAGGAAAATTCTTGATCAAGCTCAGATCAAGTGAAGGTTCATACAATAGGAAGATCTTGAGGTTTAGATTTCTGGATTTGTATTGTAACCTTGTAAAGAACGAATTCAGCATTATTGATATAACAGGTCTCAATTTCATTTTGAAATTGAGAGGGAGACGTACCCACACGCGAGGACGGAAGTGGGGAACTTCCTTACCAAATCTCTGCGTATCGTATTCTATCTTTATCTCTTTACGCTTTCAACAATTTTGTGATTCGTTTGGTGTGTTGCGTATTAAAGTTTCAAGATACAATAGTGGTACGAAAATCTTTGTCAAAATCACCATTATTGTTAATCGTTGAATGCATACACGCCAAGTGTTTGACAAAATTGTTTGCTGTGTTTTTGTTCATTGGAAACAGTCTTTGTATGATAAGTGCATTTGAGTCGATTCATATCTGGTGTTAATATATCTTTGTCATCCTAATAAATCCAGCATAAACTCGTGTGTCCGGTTTTCTAGTAGCTGGTTCAGAATAGACGGAAGTCGATTCGGGATCATAATTTTTCCGCTAACTTGAAAGACTCTGATAAACTTTTTTAAATCCTTGAGTTTCAAGGAGGTGATCTATTCACCCCCCCCCCTCTCGATCACTAGCCACACCGTCTAACAAGTGGTATCAGAGCGTCGGTTCGCTGGTGCTTTGTGGCTGCTTGTAACGATATGGATTCTGAACCAAAGGGGGCGTATAATAGAGCGCCTGTTTTCAACGGTGAAAATTATGGCTACTGGAAAGACTGCATGCGAGTTCATATAAATTCTGTGGATAGGAATGTGTGGGCTGCCATTCAAAATGGTCCTTTTCAAATTACTATGAGAAATGAGGCTGGCGCCATAGTTCCTAAACCAGAAGATGATTACGATGAGAAAGATGAGAAAAAGTGGTCGAGTGATTGGAGAGCTCGAAATATGCTAATTTCAGCACTTAGTGCTGATGAGTATTATCGGGTATCCCATTGCTCGACAGCTAAAGAAATGTGGGATGCTTTAGAAATTGCCCATGAGGGTACTACTGAAGTAAAACAGTCCCGTATTAACACACTTAATCAAGAGTTCGAGCTCTTTCGCATGAAACAAGGAGAATCTATCTCTGACATGCAAAAGAGATTCGTTCATCTCATAAATCGGTTGAATGCACTTGGAAAACCCGTTTCCAATGAAATAGCCACTAATAAAATTCTGAGGTGTCTTAGCAGGGAATGGCAACCTAAAGTAACAGCTATTAAGGAAGCCAACGACCTCACGACGCTTACTATTACAACTTTATTCGGCAAGCTGGAAGAACATCAGCAAGAACTGGAAAGTCTCGAAATATTTGAGAAAAAGAGTAAAAAGGAAAAGAATAAAGACAAAGAGAGTGAGAAGAAGCCAATAGCTCTTGTGGCCTCTAACTCAAAGTCCTCACAAAAAGAGCAAAGCGACAATGATTCAAGTAGTGACGAAGATTCGGGTGATGAAGAAATGGGACTTTTTGTTAAGAGATATAATAGATTCATTCGAAAGAATGGAATCCAGCATTCCGACAAAAATCTCATTAAGTTTCGAAGACAATCTGTAGAGTCAAAACAGGAAGAGAATAAGAAGCATAGAGTAAAAGGATCGTGTTTTAATTGTGGTAAATCTGGACATTATAAAACAGAATGCCCTATGAAGAAAAAGGACAAAGGAAAAGCTCAACCAAGAAGGTCAAATAAACAAAGAAGAGCTTACATAGCATGGGAAAGCGATAGTGACTCATCAAGCTCACAAAGTTCAAATGATAGTGATGAGACAGCAAATCTGTGTCTTATGGCTCACACCAAAAATCAGTCCTACCACAAGAAGAAAATCAACGATAAGAAAGTAAGACAAGCCTACTATAGTAATGTCTCCTCTATGTCTTTTTCTGAACTGAAAATCGCTTTTGAAAAACTGCATAACGAAGCTGTAAATGCTTTCAAAAGATTATCTTCCGATAAACAAATTTTTTCATTCTTGGAAGGTAAAGTATACAAAGCTGAAAAAGATTTAGAAAGCTTGAAAGCTAGTATTGCAGAAAATTCAAAAGATATTAATGTTAACGGATGTAGTAAAGTTAGGTATTGTGAAGCTTGTCATATTTGGCAACAAGAGGTTAAAACTCTTAAAGTCAAATTGGAAAAAGCTTTACAACCCAAGGTGACTTACGCCGTTGATTCTAGGTTGTTTAAGAAGTCATTAAATCCACCATATGCAAAATACTCCTTTATTCCAAAGGGTTTAATGATCAAAAATAAACAAATACATCATCGTGGCTTATGTCACTATTGTTGTCATACTGGTCATACCATTGAAAAATGCAAGTCTAGGAGATTTCTTGTTCCTAAGGGCATTTATCAATGGAGACCTAAAGGCAACCATGTTACAACTTACCCACATGGACCCAATGAAAATTGGGTACCTGTTTCTCTCTTTTGATATTGTAGGATGAGTGTCTTGCATCCGTAGATAGAAGATGGTTTCTAGACAGCGGGTGCTCAAGGCACATGACGGGTGACATATCGCTTTTTATAGACTTCAAAGCAAAGAAGAAGGGATATGTTACTTATGGAGACAATAACAAAGGAGCTATACTTGGCAAAGGTAGTGTAGGTAATCCCTCTACCACTACTATTTCTGATGTCCATCTAGTTGAGGGGCTTAAACACAATTTGTTAAGTATTAGTCAATTGTGCGACAAGGGTTACAAGGTTTCTTTCACAAAAACTTGCTGCACAATTGAACATACTGAACAGAATATTGTGTTTAAGGGTGTAAGAGTAAACAATATCTATATGCTTGATCTTTTTGATGTACCTTTAACAAGCTCTAAGTGTCTAGTTGCCTTGAATGATGATTCTTGGCTTTGGCACAGACGCTTAGCGCATGTTAATTTCGATTTGCTTAATAAGGTTGTATCTAAGGATCTAGTAGTCGGTCTTCCAAAGATAAAATTTTCAAAAGACCATCTATGTGACGCGTGCCAAATGGGAAAGCAAACAAGGGTATCTTTTAAATCCAAAAATGTAATTTCAACTTCACGACCCCTTGAGCTTCTCCATATGGATCTCTTTGGACCTTCTAGGACAAAGAGTCTAGGCGGAAACTATTATGGTTTAGTAATCGTTGATGACTATTCTAGATTTACTTGGACTATATTCCTTCATAGCAAAGATGAAACGTTTTCCGCTTTTAAGAGTTTTGCAAAACTGTCCCAAAATAAAATGAATTCTAAAATAGTTACAATTCGAAGCGATCATGGAGGAGAATTTCAAAACTATCTCTTTGATAAGTACTGTGATAAGTATGGTATTGAGCATAACTTTTCAGCTCCTCGAACTCCACAACAGAATGGCGTTGTGGAGCGCAAAAATCCCGTTTTAGAAGAGCTGGCAAGAACAATGCTAAATGAGGGTGGATTGCCAAAATATTTTTGGGCTGATGCAGTTAGCACAGCCTGTTATGTTCTAAACAGGATTCTAATTCGCCCTATTTTAAATAAAACCCCTTATGAGCTTTTAAAAGGAAGAAAGCCAAACTTATCACATCTTCACGTATTCGGTTGTAAGTGTTTTGTTTTGAATAATGGTAAGGAAAAACTTGGGAAGTTTGATGCAAAAGCGGATGAAGGTATTTTTCTTGGTTATTCACAATCAAGTAAAGCATATAGAGTGTATAATAAGCGTTTACTTTCCGTTGAAGAATCTGTTCATGTCTCTTTTGATGAGTCTTATCCGAAAAATGTCGGAAAAGGTATTTCTTTTAATGACACAGGTATATCTACAGAAGACATACTCAAAGAAGTTGTTTCGGAAACTGATCAGTCCAAAACAGAAGACAATGAGGAGGAGGAAGATACCAGTCATGTCAAAGATATGGAAGAAGGACAAACTGAAGTGAATGTCCTTCCACCAACTTGGAGATCTTCAAAAGATCATCCTATTGACAACATCTTGGGAGACATTTCAAAGGGAGTCATGACTCGTTCTAGGATAAGTAATTTCTGCTCTCACTTCGCTTTTGTTTCACAAGTAGAACCTAAAAATGCCAAAGAGGCCTTGATTGATGAATTTTGGCTAATGGCCATGCAAGAAGAGCTTAATCAATTTAAAAGAAATGACGTTTGGGAACTTGTTCCTCGTCCGCGAGATCATCATATCATAGGTACTAAATGGGTTTTTAGAAATAAGCTTGATGAAAACGGAGTGATAACTAGGAATAAGGCACGTTTAGTGGCACAAGGGTATAACCAAGAGGAGGGCATAGACTATGAGGAAACTTATGCTCCAGTTGCTCGCCTCGAAGCTATACGTCTCTTGCTTGCTTATGCGTGTTCTAGAGATTTTAAGCTTTACCAAATGGACGTAAAGAGTGCGTTTCTAAATGGTGTCCTAAATGAAGAGGTATACGTCTCACAACCTCCTGGTTTTGAGAATGCTGAATATCCAGATTATGTTTACAAATTAAAACGAGCTTTGTACGGTCTTAAGCAAGCCCCTCGGGTTTGGTATGAAAGACTTAGCAAATTTCTACTTGATCATGGATATTCAAGAGGTAAAGTGGATATCACCCTCTTCATTAAACACAAGGGAAAACACATTCTTTTAGTTCAAGTTTATGTAGACGATATAATTTTTGGTTCAACTAACATACACTTGGTCGAAGAGTTTTCAAAAGTTATGCAGGGTGAATTTGAAATGAGTCTTATGGGGGAGCTTAATTTCTTCCTCGGTCTCCAAATAAAGCAGCTTGATGAGGGCACAGCTGTGAGTCAAACAAAATACTGCAGAGAGCTGCTCAAGCGCTTTGGAATGAACGACTCAAAATCAATAGACACACCTATGCCTACCAACGGAAATCTAGATAAAGATGAACACGGTAAGAGTGTAGATGTCAAACAGTATAGAGGTATGATTGGGTCTCTCTTGTATCTTACTGCGTCTAGACCTGACATCATGTTTAGTGTCTGCATGTGTGCACGATATCAATCGAATCCTAAAGAGTCACACTTGAAAGCTGTCAAGCGCATATTTAGATATCTTCATGGAACATCTAAGTATGGGCTCTGGTATTCAAAAGGAAGCGATTGTAGCTTAGTAGGTTACTCCGATTCTGATTTTGCTGGCTGCAAATCAGATAGGAAAAGTACTAGTGGTACATGTCACTTATTTTCAAACTCTTTGGTCAGTTGGCATAGCAAGAAACAGGTGTCTGTCGCATTGTCAACTGCTGAGGCTGAGTACGTTGCAGCCGGTAGCTGTTGCGCTCAGATCTTGTGGCTGAAGCAACAACTACAAGATTTCGATATTCAACTCAAACGCATTCCAATAAAGTGTGACAACACCAGTGCTATAAATCTTACTAAGAATCCTGTTTTACACTTACGCACTAAACACATAGAGATTAGGCATCACTTTCTTCGCGATCATGTTGAAAAAGAGGACGTTGTATTTGAGCATGTTGATACTAAAAACCAACTTGCTGACATTTTTACTAAACCATTAGCAACGGAACCGTTCTTCAACATTCGTCGTGAATTAGGGATTTTAGATCTCTCCTCATCGATGTCTTAAGCATGTTGGTCCTTATTTATATATATCTCACTTTGGCTGTTAAGCTTTGTTTTTAGACATCACTCAGACTCCATAAGGTTTCATCAACAGAGGTAATATCATTCCTTTCTAAAATCTCTTTGGAACTTTGTGATTAGTGTATGGTAGAACAAATTCGTTAAGATCGTTTATATGTATTTCATTGCATATGTTGTTTGAACATTAACGTTTGATTCATGAATTGTACTTGAGCATCATTATCATGACATCATCTATACTGCATTGACTCAAGAGCTGTTCACAGGTTTCTAACTCAACAGGTAGTCACAAATCAGTTAAAACATGTTTTAGCATCAAGTATGTATCGATACAACAAGAACATGTGTCGACACATTAGAGTTTTCGATCGATACATTCGTGATATGTGTCGATTCATGTCTTTTCATTTTCAATTTTTTTAAAACTTGTTTCAGTATGTGTCGATGCATCCGTGCTTTGTGTCGACACATAGGACACTTTCAAAAACAAAAATTTCGCGATATGAATCGATCCATACCCTTTGTATCGATACATACTGTTTCTTTTACAATAAATGCATGTTCAAATCAGTTGTGGATCGACACATCAGCTAATTTTAAAGGGATAATTCACTCTAACCTCTCTTCTCCTCTCATACCCACACGGCTAACCCTAACCTTCTCAAACATCTTCATCTCCAAAACCCTAATTCACATCTTAACCCCTCTACAATTCATCACCATGCCTCCCAGAATTATACCGGCTAGACAAAGAGGAAAAGGAAAGGAACCCATTGGGACGTCTGGTCAGTCTCCACAACCTCCAGAAATCCCTCCCAGTGCTCTCACTCTTCTTCATCCTGCCATCGCTGAGGAGTTTGAGACCTCTTTCAAGACAAGGTTAGTTATGAAACCTCATGTCTTTGATAAAACTGATGCATCTGCCCTCCATCTCAACGATGTCGTTGATTTATTGAAGGCACAAACCCTTGGTACATTTTTGGCCATAAATGATGCCTATCATGAGGATTTTATTCGTATATTTTATGCTGGTCTGCAAACTGGTAGAGGCTATATGTTCAGATGCTCAATTGGCACCAAAACTTACACTTTTGAAGCCACTGATTGGGAGAAAGTGTTTCAAATTCCGCTTGGGGTGCCTGGACTGAAAAAATGGCATGACCAAAGTTATGATATGGAGTTTAAAATAAGGGACTATGTTGCATCTATTTCCAAATTGGATAGACCTCTCGGAGAGGATGAACCCATCACTTCTGGTATGATTACAAGCATACCTAGAATACTTCACTGGATTGTCTCGCACATCTTGCGTCCAAAGTCTGGTGGTCATTCTAGGTTGGATCGATCAGACATTCATCTTGTGTACCTTCTTCACAAAAAGGTTCCACTTAATTGGCCAAACTACTTTGTGAAACGCATGTTTCTTATGCGTAACAGTATGAAGAATATCACACTTGGATATGCTGCCCAAATTATGCGAATCATCAAATACTGGAATGTAACCATCCCTTTAGTACCCCTTACATCTTCCTCTTCCGCCCAAGAGTTCAACACTGCTACTTTATCTCATATGGGATACCGGTGGGACAAGGAGCGTCAATGTTTTTATTTTCTGGACAGAGGATCCAAAACAAGGGTGTACAATTTTGATGTGTCATCTGAACAAGTGTTTGTGCCTGAAGACCAACTGGATGAAGAAATGCATGAGGCCAATGACGAGAATCAGCCTGAAGCAGATGCTAATGCTGGCTGGGGTGATTGGGTGCCACAAAGGTGGTCTCCAACAAATTATGAACCAGGTCCACGTGTTCCTCCGTTCTCTGGCGCTGCCTCCTCTTCAACTGCCCCTGAGTACTTGACTCAAATGTTTCAGCAAATGGAGCTTGCAAATCAATCTCGTCATGAACAGGCGCTTGCTTGGCATGTGCAGCAAAATGAGTGGCATAAGGAGCATCATGAGTGGCATGATGAACACACAAGGATGTATCATAATCAGCATGCTTGGCACACGGAATTGGTTAAATGGCATCAAGTCTTTTACAATGAAATGTCTGGTTTTATGGACGATTGTCGTGCACATCCTGGTATCATGGACAGATTCAGAAGTGTTGAAGTTCAGAACCGGTTACGGCGATACAATTTCATGGGCCATAATCCTGATGAGATGCCTCCTCCGCCGCCTCCACCAAGCTTCAGAGATCCTGATAGAGAGGATGAGGAGTCCTGTGGAGGCCATAACCCTTTTTAGGCTAGCATCATGTCATTTCATTACATTTCATTTCATCATCATGTTGTTTCAGTTTCCTTGCTACATTGTTCAAACTTTATTTGTTTTGGTTCTGCTTATGTAAACTCCAAGTACTTTCTTAAAATTTTAATGCTTATTTCTTTTAGTTCTGTTTACTTGTGTTAGTCTTTCCTTGTCTTATCATTCTCTGTGAATGATTCTGTTATGTTAAGCTTCATTCTTGGTGATTGTGAGCTTCTATATCAATATTGCTGTCTATTGTTACATCAATTTTGCTGTCTAAGCTTTGGGACTATTTCACCAGACTGTCTATCTCTTCTTTTTGATGTTGACAAAGGGGGAGAAGAAAGACAACAAGATGTTGACAGCCATGCACAAACTCAGGGGGAGTGCTCTATCACATCTTGCAAATTTGCCATCATCAAAAAGGGGGAGTTTGTGAGCAAGCCTTTAAGTTTTTGTATGATTGCAAATTGTGTGATATGCATGATATAAGATTTGTATGCATGATTAGTTTGTACATACATATGATTTCATACCTACTATGATTTAAAAGACAATGCAAATTGATTCATATCATCATTGTAATCATAAAAACGTTTTTCCCTATGTATGCATCGATTCATACGTGGCTTGTATCGACACATACCTTTGATAAACTCACAAAAAAAAAAAAAAAAAAAAAAAAACCGTTTTGCTTCAGTATGTATCGATTCATACGACACTTGTATCGATACATGATCCTTTGTAACTAGGGTATGTATCGACGCATACGCATCATGTATCGATGCATGATTTACTTCACATTCTGAAATAATTTTGCTTCAGTATGTATCGATTCATACGATACTTGTATCAACACATGTTCCTTTGTAATTGAGCTATGTATCGACGCATGTGCATCATGTATCGATGCATGATTTATTTTACATACTGAAAATTAACAGGTACAGTATGCATCGATGCATACAACCATGTGTCGACTCATGCATGTGTTATACTCACTATGTATCGACGCATACGACTCTTGTATCGACACATAGAGCTGTTTGTTGCTTTTAACCATTTCTGTTTTCATATATAAGTGTCATGACAGTTCAGTTTGGAGGCAGAATTCTGGTTAGAGTGAAAAAGTGCAATCAAAGCAAAAGACAAGTTTGGTGTGCATGATTTTTCAAGAGCAGTGTTAGAAACCTGAAAGAGACTTTGTCTTCATCATCTTCTCAATCTCGTTAATTCAAGAACATCAACACATAATCATTTTTGTTCTTCGGATTAAGGGATCTTTGAGATAACGTTCAGTGGTACGATCATTGATCTAGCTGAGTTGAAGATACAAAGGGGGTTTCGAGGAAAAACCATTTGGTTTGTCCTTCAAGAACGGGTGTGTTCTTGAGGGTTTGTTAGTCACGATTGCAGAACAGATTCAGCCGCAGCGTAGGGTTTGGAAATCTGGAGATTTCGCAAACAGGTCGTGGAACCGGTGAATTGTCTGTATTTCTTGCAGGAAAATTCTTGATCAAGCTCAGATCAAGTGAAGGTTCATACAATAGGAAGATCTTGGGGTTTAGATTTCTGGATTTGTATTGTAACCTTGTAAAGAACGAATTCAGCATTATTGATATAACAGGTCTCAATTTCATTTTGAAATTGAGAGGGAGACGTACCCACACGCGAGGACGGAAGTGGGGAACTTCCTTACCAAATCTCTGCGTATCGTATTCTATCTTTATCTCTTTACGCTTTCAACAATTTTGTGATTCGTTTGGTGTGTTGCGTATTAAAGTTTCAAGATACAATAGTGGTACGAAAATCTTTGTCAAAATCACCATTATTGTTAATCGTTGAATGCATACACGCCAAGTGTTTGACAAAATTGTTTGCTGTGTTTTTGTTCATTGGAAACAGTCTTTGTATGATAAGTGCATTTGAGTCGATTCATATCTGGTGTTAATATATCTTTGTCATCCTAATAAATCCAGCATAAACTCGTGTGTCCGGTTTTCTAGTAGCTGGTTCAGAATAGACGGAAGTCGATTCGGGATCATAATTTTTCCGCTAACTTGAAAGACTCTGATAAACTTTTTTAAATCCTTGAGTTTCAAGGAGGTGATCTATTCACCCCCCCTCTCGATCACTAGCCACACCGTCTAACAAGTTTTACTCTAGACGTGTTGTTGTAGTTTTGGATGTCCCCAAACAGAGAGCAATGTTATTTTTTCTCTAAGAAGCATTGACGTGGTGGCCGCTTGTCGGGTTTCATTTTGTCTTGTGGATGTTTATTTCTCTCCAGGTTGTTCTACCAAGAGATTTATCCTTGATGATTCCCCAATGGAGGTAGGGCATTATTATCTCCAATCGTAGAGCAGTGATGTTAATTTCTCATTTCCCCCGGCAAGTCCAGGATGTACTTCTCTCCAGATTATTTTATTCAGAGATTCCTTCAAGAGAAGATTGTGCATCACTATTTCGGGTGTTCCCCAATGAAGTTGCTGATGGCATCTCTGTAGTCACCTGTTGGGTTTTCTCTCATTTATGATGAGTATTGATCTAAAATCCCCCACAGTTTGACCTTTTTGCTGTTTTCCTCAGCAAGTCCAAGTTGTTTTGCTCAGAATTGGTTAATCCTCAGAAAGCTTTTCTCTTGTATCTCCAGCAGATCTGCCTTGTATTCCTAGTGGATTTGGCGTAGATGTTTATATGTCTACAAATCCCCAGCGGATGCATTATTTCTCCGCATCAGATCTCTTCATCCTTTTGAAATGGAAGTTCCTGTGAATTCTTTATGATCCCCAAGAAAAGTCAGAAAGATTTGGGTTATTATGATTCCCCGACAGCTTTCCTTCCATCCCCGAAGCAGAGTTTATGTTATTATCCTCTTCATGGATCGTTGATGTTAGAAGATTGATATTTGGGTTTCCCCCCAAGGAGTATCTTCCTTTCTCCGGCAAGATTTGAGCCTTGTAGTAGGATTTATTTTCCTTTGATGGCTTTTGTTTATCTCTTGCAGGATTTCCTCAGATGAATCCCTAGCAGAGCTGCTAATGATATCTCCATCTTGTTGAGATTAGCCGAGTATTCAGTGGTTTTATGATGTTTATCCGCCATCTGTTTATCTTTATGTCTGTTTTTTCAGCATATTCATACTCATACGCATTGCAAGCACATTTCTCTTGTTGTGCATAGCATTTTTGTGGTTGCATTGAGCATTTTGCATTTGTGTTGGTGCTTCTTTGCTCTTTGGTGTTGTTATCCCTGTAGAACCTGTGTGTCTTCTCTCCATTTAGAGTGTTGTCCCGTAAGCAGAAAATGCATATCTTTGATAATTCCCCACTGAGTTTATGCCTCGTGGAAGTTATTTTGTTTTAGCCTTCCTCCCCAGTTCATTTGTCTGGATGGAATTAATCCCCAGTTGAGATATTTCCTCCTCGGGATGAGTCTTGTTTGACCATTTCTCTCTGGTTTATTCCCGGATTGAATTTTGGTCCCTTGCTTTGGCAATGGAAGCCTATTGCCTTTGTCGTCCTACCCGTTTAGTTAGTAGTAGGTGATATAGCTGACTTATTACCTTTGTCGTACTGCCCATTTAGTTGGTAGCAGCTAATATAGCCGGGTTTGATTACCTCGTTATAGCTGTCACTTGTTTGATAGTTGGTAATCTCTCCCTTCTTTGTTCGAGTTTATCGCCTTTGTCGTCCTGCCCTGCGTTGGTAGTAGGTGATATTTCTCGACCCCTTTTGAGGTTATTACCTTTGTCACCTTACCCTTTGTTGGTAGTAGGTAATTTTTCTCATACCCTTGGTTGATTACCTCGTCGTAACTATCACTTGGTTGATAGTTGGTAATCCCTCTTTTGGACTTATCACCTTTGTCATCCTGCCCATTTAGTTGGTAGTAGGTGATATAGCTGGCTCGTTACCTTTGTTGTACTGCCCATTTAGTTGGTAGTAGGTAATGTGGTCGGGTTTGATTACCTCATTATAGTTATCACTTGTTTGATAGTTGGTAATCTCTCCCTCCTTTGTTTGAGTTTATCGCCTTTGTAGTCCTGCCCGGTGTTGGTAGTAGGTGATACTTCTCGACCTTTTTTGAGATCGTTACCCTTGTCGTCCTACCCTCTATTGGTAGTAGGTAATCCTTCTGTGTCCTTTTGATTGACTGCCTTGTTGTAACTATCACTTGGTTGGTAGTTGGCGATCTTTCCTTTTGATCATGCTATTACCGGATGTCTGTTATTAGACGATCTTTTCCCCAACGGAGTTTCTCTCCATGTTGGGACGATGTTATCCCTCTTTTATTTTTAGTGCTGGTAATTTTCCCTCAGTGGAATCTTACTTTTTCTTTCTTCCCCAGTGGAGTTTGTTTCCTCCCCTGTTGGGATGTGCTTTCCCTCTTTTGTTTTCCCCTGTGGAGTCTTTCCTCTTGGCTCCCCGGTTTTTGTTTGTCTCCTGTGGCGTTTTCTCCCCACAGTGGTCTTGCGTCTGCATATCATCTGCATGATCATATCATTTTGTGGTCTCTTAGGGCCAAAAATTAGGTTTCTTGTTATATTTAAGTCTCTTCTATCTCGTTGAGACAAAGACGCCTGTTTTCGTATCTCCGGATAGAAGAAACTTAAATAGGGGCAGTTGTAATACCCTAATTTTTACCCCTAAGATCCCACATGTCTTTTGCATTTCATGCCACAAACAAGATCACACATTGGTTCCCTTTTTCATAGGATTGTGCCTTGCAGGGATCTTTGAGTGTGGGTGCGTTCGTTAGTTATTTTATTGCTTAATTTGTTTATGTTTACTAACCATTAATTAAAATCCAAAAATATTTTGTTTTCTTTCACTAACATTTTCAGGGGAAGAACATGTCAAAAATACCAAAACTCAGTCCCTCAGCTCGAACGAATTTCATCTGAACAAAGTCAAAGTTGATCTGCAATTAATTCAAGAATTATCTGATCAAGAGTTTCCAAGATTTAATTGATTATTATTCAAGAGACTCCAAGGTTCATGTGTTTATTTCCATGCCTTCTTTAACAAGCAAAAGAATCGAGCTGGAACCACAACAGTGCAACAAAATGCTCATTTTTCACAAATTTTGCACTGAGTAACCGGTTAGTAGATATCCTGTAACCGGTTACCCTCGTGAAAATTTGAAAAATGGTGGCAAATTCAAATTCAGCAATTGGCACCAATCTCAGCCCTTGATCACATTTGAAATATTCTAGACCATCTCATTTTAATTCCCCTACATCACTTTGATCATGTTCCACCATGCACCTTCACTAATCACCACTCTTTTGATAATTCCCTCCAAATTTGAATTCCAATCCTAATTTTGATCATCCAAGCCTAATTCCAAACCACCAATTTTCCCAAGCCTAAATTCTATAAATAGAGGCTTCATTTTATTCATTCTTCAAGCTTTTGATAGCCAACAAACCTCTTGCAAATTCTCTTCCCAACCACAAAATTCACCAAAGCTCATTTTTCTTCTTTTGAAAGTTAACAAGAATTCACATTGAATCTTGTTCAACTTTGAGCTAAACCTTCATCCATTCTTGTTTTTGTTCATCTATTATAGTAGATCAAGGCTTTGGAATTTGGATCTTGAAGCAATTTGAAGGAATTTTCATATTTGAAGTGGTAATCCATTTTTCATCATTGTTGAAGCTCCATCTTCATCTTCCATAATGTAGATCTTTGGAGATTCTTGTTACTTGATCCTTTAGATCTTGTAATTGTATTTAATTGCTGGTTTTTGCTGTTATTTTACTTTAAATTTCGTGCAATTTCAGTTCCATGATCACAAAGTGTTTGTAAAAAATTTTAAAGTGGATCATGCTGAATTTTGCATAATTTTCTGCATTCTGGTGTAGAGTAACCGGTTAGTAGATATGCTGTAACCGGTTACTCTGTGTTAATTTTGAAAAATTGCGCCTATTTTGAACTAAGTAACCGGTTAGCAGATATGCTGTAATCGGTTACTTTGAAACAAAATGCATATTTTCACTTGTTTTTGGGGCTGTTTTGGTTTTTCTTCCTCCTTCTTCCCCTTTCTTCTTGTTTTAGCCTTGAAATGCATTGTTGAGATTAATTTCTCTTCAATTTCAATGGACTTTGGATATGGTTAAAGTAATTAAACATTCATTAGTTCAAATCTATCTTTTAATGATTTGTTGAATTCATTTGAGGTGCTTTGAATTAGTGATATGTTTTCACACTTAAACTTATCAATTAAAGGTGATTGAACTTGAAGATGAAAGGTTCTTGAATTTACAATTCAATTTGGCTTTCTCTTCATCTATTTCTCTTTTCTTTTGATCGATGAAAGTCTTATGGATCTTAGAATTTCTTTGTTGAATTCTTGATCAAGACTAGATCATTACCTATTTTCTTTTCGTGTTGTACTGCTTTCGGATGACGATCTACATATCGTTCATCTAGCATGCATTAGCACAAAGATCTATTGACCGACCTCATTATAGGGTAATTACTCCGTAAATTACTCGGCGATTGCTTAACATAGCGCAACATTTGTCCCTCTTTATCCAATTCAGAATTTAAACTTTCGTGGTCCGGACCTTGATTGGTCGCGTCAACCCAATGGTGATTAATTTTTTGCATTAGGTCCATAATCTTTGAAACTTGGTGTTGTAGAGGCTTTGGTTCTACCAATCTTCTGTCAAGTTCATTAACCTTGGCCTAAGTGCATTGTTTAATCACTATAGTTCAAGACGCGAAACTGAATAATCGGTGAAGGCTTATGGCACTAGAGCCTTGTGCTACTAACCACTAACTTCTAACTTTACTTTTCCTTCTCGCTCCCTATCTCTCTTTATTTTTTTATGCTTTATGTCATTTTATCATATCATGTTTATGTTTATGTCATTTTTCTTTTGTCCATTTGGACCATATATTCTTGTGCTTTTGTTTTTCTTTTGTCCATTTTGGACTCAAAAACATTAATAAAGGATTAAACCACTAAAAGACTTGTGCTCTTAATTATTGGACTATGGCCACTATCCTTTGCATTGGAGGACCTATGCTCTTGATTACGGACTTATGGATTTAGACCTAGGACCTTTTCCCTTTGCTTTGGAATTATGGTTTGAAGACTTTGAAGCCTTGTGCTTTTGTTTTGTTTATGGTGAAGATGGCTACATTTGTGGTTAGATCTTTCTTATCCTTAGCTTTTACTTTATGCATTAGGATAGTCACTTCTTCTCCATCCCTTCTTCAATTTTCAAAATCTCCTCTCTTTTTTCAAAAATTTCTTGTTTTCAAACTTAAAACCGTTTTCATAATAAAACCTTGACTTCGATCGAGCGATTTTTAAACTTTGTTTTTTTTTCTTTAATAAATGTCAATCCATGTTAATCATATTTTGACCATTTCAAAAAGACATAAAAAAAATACAAAACTCATCAAACTCTTTTTGTGCTTCGTGCACTTTTTCTTTTAAACTTTTTTTCATAAGTTTAGACATGATTCATTTCTTTAAGCGGAATTATTCGCTTGGAAATGACAACTTGTCTTTACACTTAAAATCAACCAAAACAATTTTTTTTTTGTTCTTTGTACCATGAACTACGAGTTTTTGATCCTACATTGCACATCGTGGGTACGTAGGCATGAGGCGATAAGTCTCTCCAAACACGAAAATCTTAAAAAATAATTCTCCTCTCATCCCTCCCAATCTCTTTCAATCAAACCTTTTCAAACCAAAAGCGGTAGATATTTCAAAGGGTTCCTATAGAGTACTATAGATGTTTTGGGTGCTAACACCTTCCCATTGCGTAACCAACCCCCCTTACCCATTTCTCTTTGTCTTTTTTAGCTTTTGCTTTTTTAGACTTCTTAAGATTTATTCGCTCTTTTTTCCTTTTCCTTTGTGGAATAAATAAAAGCGCGGTGGCGACTCTTGCTTTATGAGTTAAGTTAATCAATAGCTTATACTCACAATTTTTACCGCTACATTATGAACTTGGAAACGGGCTGGCCTTGATTAACTAATTCTTAGAATGGTGGTCTTCTGATTGAACGACCTTGAGAGAGTTGTACTCATTGAGCTCTTTTTGGTCTGTCCTAGTACGAATCTCGAAGAGATTTGCTCTTGACTAAACGACTCTTAGTGTGGTTGGCTCATATTTACTGATTCTCAAAATGATTTTCCCATGGCTGGACTTCTTTCACATGATTAAGTTCCTCAACTAACTGCATACCGTTGGAACTCCCTTGATGCGAAGTGCTATTTTGCGAATAAAATCACTCATTCAAAAAATAATAATTTTAATGCAATGGAAATGCAAATTTTGAAATCAATCATTATTGAAATGATAGTGATATACAGTAAACAGGTCGATGTTCAAAACACAATGATGATCTAGCCATTCACAGGGTGAAAGATGAGGCGATTAATACAAATGATTAGCAATGATATTTGGAGTCAGGACAACGCAACCTTGCCCTAGTATGCTTTCAAAATAAACCATGCCTCAATTAGGTCTTTTAAGGGTGTAATGTGGTCTGGTTCATGGTTTTCAAAACAAATGGATATAAGGCTCAAAATTTAATTTTAACACACCCCTTCTTCGAAGGTGTGGTGGTAAAGATGAGGATTCATGATGAGATTCTCTTAAAATGACAGTCGCCTTATTTTGTTTTTCTTTGTTTTTGTTGAGGATTTGATGACCTCTTTTGATTGATTCTTTTTGTTTTGATCCCTGATTTTGCCTGGACCATTTCTTTGAAGCTTTCGGTCTATCGGGATTGCCCTTATTTTTTCCTTAGTCATCCTTTTGTGGTGTTTGAATTAGCATGATTTTTCTTTCTTTTTCTTTTTTGATTTGAAAGGTTGTGACTGCCATGTTATTGGTTATTGAGGAACAATCATTACAAATTTTGGATTTTCTCAATTTCTCCGACACTTCAAGATGTGTGCAAAGGATAACTTGTGGTTGAACCTCTGGTTAGAAGGTGTACACATGAACTGATTCTCTTGAAAGTTAAATGCACAGTCAAACTACCTTAACACAACTACCCTGCCCCTGGTTAAGATTAAGAATTTTAAATCCAAAAGAAACAACAACTTCTAGGTTCAAAGTGGTTGACTAAGGATTAACTCCTTATCTCTTTGGTGTTTAGGGATTTGAAACAATGCCTTACATCATCAGCAAAGTTCTACTTTGAAAGCATACAGCGACAATGTTGGGTTTTTTCGCTTCATCATTCTCCCTCAAATATTTGCTAAAACAACAATTTGAATGGGAGAAATATTTTTTTGTTTTTAATATAAATGGAAAATGAGTGAATACGACATGAGTGATTCAGAAAATGCATAATTACTTCATTAATTAAAAGAAAACAACAATGCTTAAATGTAAATGGCGCTCAACATGCAAAGAAATTACACATGAAATTCCTTGTCTTAATTCATTGTTGGGATAGCCTTCTTCAGAGTTGGAGATCATCATGCTCATTGAGACCAATATGATAATCACCATCACACCCATTATCGATAATTTCTTCCATAGCATGGACTGATGAACCCGCATGACCAGATGAATGACTTATGTTGATATGAAGACCTTGAGGTGTAAATGAAATCAACTTGGGATCAATTAAATCATGTACCTTATTCTTGAGTGCTTTGCAGTCCTCGGCTGAATGTCCCGGTGCTTCGACGTTGGGGTCAAAGCCTGGTGGGTATGGAAGAGGTACTAGATTCAATTCCTTCGGCTCTAATAGTCCACTATTGATCAAGTGTGGCAGTATGTCATTCTATGGCACTAGCAAAGGATCAAATTGCCTTTTCGGCCTTTGAGTGTACTGGCGTCGCCGTTGTGGAACGTGTTGCCGTTGGCATGGATGCCATTGTGAAATTTGTGGTCGAAGCTCAAGGGGACCTCGATTTGTAGGAGGATATTGACCATGTGGAGGGACTGACATCAGATATGAAGGCCTACAAGGTTGTTGACTTTAAACAGTTGATATGTATGGGTACTGTTAAAAAGGGACCGGAGGCGGAGCTTGCAGAGTTTCCCATATTGCATTAACTACAACATCCTCTTTCTTTTGGAAATCATTAAGAGATTCATTTTCACTAGTCTGGCTACTCGAGGCGCCTTGGATTCTTCCACTCTTGAGGTCATTCTCGATGCGTTCTCCAATTAACACCAAATAAGAAAAGTCTGATGATGCATTGCCTACAATCCTTTCGAAGTATGGACTTTGCAAGGTATCCATGAACAAGTCAACCAATTCTTTCTCCAGGAGCGGTGGTTGAACGCAAGCCGCTAACTCTCTCCATCTTTAGGCATACCCTTTGCAGGACTCATTACTCTCCTGAGATAAGCCTCGAAATTGCATGCTGTTGGGAGCTATGTCAAAATTGTATTTGTACTGCTTCAAAAAAGCATTAGCTAGGTCCAACCACGACTGGATGTAGCTCCTCTCTAGCTGCATGTACCAACTCAACGATGTCCCACTCAGACTGTCCTGAAAATAGTGAATCATTAGTTTATCGTTGTGTGCATAGGAGGTCATTTTTCTGCAAAACATCACCAAATGATGCTTTGGACAAGTATCTCCTCTGTACCTCTCAAAATCATGTGTTTTGAACTCTGGAGGTATTACTAGGCCAGGTACCAAACACATGTTTAAAGCATCAAGACCAAAAGCATCATGCCCTTCTATGGCTTCATGTCGTTCATCTAGTGCACAAAATTTTTCAGCGACCTCCACAACTCGTGGGCCCTTGGCTTTTATCATTGGGACCGCCCCTTGGGAATTTGGTGCAGAGAATGCAAAACTATGATACTCAACAACATCATGAGGCGAGGAATGTCCATCTCGGACAATGAGATGCTCTTATTTTAGATATTTTATTATTTTATTGAAATTTATTTTAGAGATTAAAATTTCAAAAAATCACTTAATTTTTAAAGTTATTTCAAATGATTTTTCATAAAAATTATTTTTTAAATACAATTTTTTTTTAAATTGCGATTTCGACTATATTTTAATCTTTAATAATATATGTTTATGTAATAAAATATTAAAATTGATATTTCAATTTATATAAAACAAATATTAAAAAAACGTTTAATATTTTAAAAAACAGATTTATAAAATTCATTTTTAAAAATACAAAAGAATTATTTTTTTAAACTTAAAATTTCCTAATATGCAATTTAAAAAATTCTGAACACGTGAATGCCGCAAATTTGATCATGGTTATCATCATGTGTGAACTTACACAAGTCAATTAAAGGAGCACTAATAAGAAGTGAAGTGGTATGCTGCTACTTTATTTTATACCCAACAAAAGTTATGTATGTTCCTTTCTTTATGTGGGACTTGTGTACTGCAAAATTGTCTTCTATCTTTTTTTTTCTCAGTAATAGAATGGCATTTTATTTTATTTTTATATTTTACATTTTAATGTTTGATATTTTAATGTTTTATTATAAAAATAACATCTCAGTTTTTAATATAAGAAATAAATAGATTTGATGATGATGGAGTATTGCACAAAAAAAATCAACGAAATAGAATAAGAAAACAATATAATATAATATTAATATTTATATATCAATATATATATTATTGAGATAATTAACAATTACATTTTAAAAAATATATTTAAATCATTAGAAAAATATAAAAAGAATATATTTGAGTATATTATTCATATTTATATATTACTGATGAAACCATGATTGAAAATTGATCAAACTTTTAAATCTTAAACCCGGCCGTATGTATATATACCAATTCAATATTCGATCTGATTACCTTAATAATAATAATATTGTGTTAACGCTGACGTCAAATAATGATAATGTTGTGTTGCTTATTCTTAAAGGAAGAACAATATTAAATTGGTAAATACTATTTCTTTTGCGTTATATTGATCAAAATAATAATTCTTTAGCATAATTGATATCAGATTAAAATTCGTTATCAAATTAAAATTCATTACATGAAATGAAACACCATTATTCATAAGAATTATTTTGAAGTTGTTGATAGAAATTTCAAATGTATTATAATAATGAAAGTTTAAATATTTCATTTAGAAAAAGATTGTTGTTTTTAGAGGAAGTCTAACACAAATTTTACTCGTTATTTGACAAGATATAGTGTGTTAGTATTAATTCTTCATAACTTTGTAGGATTCTCATAAAACATGCCATTACAAGTTTTGGCATTGAATCAAGTTGGTGAAAGGACATTATGATTCTAGGTGATTCATTACAGAAGGAAGGTTTTTACAACCAATTTTCATGGAAGTTAGGGGCCGGGGGCTTCTACTCCTTTTGGCATTCTAAATGGCTAGGTGCGTCATCTTTGAAGAGTTTATTTCTAAAATTGTTCGAGGCTTTGGAATGCAATCTTGTGGTGGTTAAAGATTGTGGCAGGTGGGAGGGAGATCAATGGTATTGGGAGTTGGATGATTAAAATATGGAGTTGGGAGGTGGCATGGATGAAGGTATTTGCGAACTAAAGATGCTATTGAAAAAAGTAAAGTCTGGACTCTGTTGGCTGGTCAAGGGGATCATTCAATATGTTTTACGTAAAATCTTGTTATAATTAACTTTTTAGGGTTGTAGACTATATTGTTTTGGAGCAAAGCTCGAAGTTGGCTATGAACATTTTTTGGAAATCTAGGATTCCATTAAAAGTTAAAATTTTCGGTTGGAGACTACTGCTAAATCGCTTACCTACGCGTTCAAACCTAGCGAACAGAGGTGTGGTTTCAAATTTGCACAACATGGTTTGCGTCTTTCCTTTCATGCCGTTGAAGATCTTGATCACGTGTTTTTATCGTGCCCTAAATTTAGACTAGTGTGGCAAGAGGTTGAGAATTGGTTGGGTATTGTTCCTCTTAATGTTGCTAATTATGTTGAACATATGCTAGTATGGTATAATGACTTACTGTCAAAACCTTCTTCTTGTTTAATCTGGTTGCTAAGTTGCTGGTGCCTTTGGTGGACTAGGAACCACCTTTCAAAGAGTCATTCATTTTTCTTGGAGGTGGTTGAATTTATCTTTTAGGAGTAAGGTTAAATGTACCTATTATGAATGGTGTAAAAGACCTATTGATTTCTTGTAAGGATTAGGTGATGTAGGTTGTAGTATTGTCTTGATTGGTATCATAACTAATGCTTCATTGTTGCTTGTAATCTTGTTGGATTAGGGACCCCCTTGTCCTATTTTAAATATACTATTGATTATAAAAATAAAAAACTTTGGAATTTGATCGTACCTGGATCAGACAGTTTCAGTGGCCAACAACGTCGTCTGGACTTCAGCTCCGGTGCGGTTGAAAGACAGCGTGGGGGGGGGGGGGGGTGTACCTGCAAGGTACTCCGACGCTCAAGTAAGGTGACTGTCAGAGAAAAAAGCAAGTACAGAAGAAGAAGGTGAAAGTGAACATAACCTGACCCTCTCAAGTGAGAGGATATTTATAGAGAGCCCCCGGCGCGGGGCCAACGGTCACTAGCACTGGGCTGGATTGCCAGGCCCAATCCAAGCAACTGCTAGGGCTTACGTGGCGTAGTGAAGACCAGCACGTGGTCATCGTCCTGGGGTAACTGCTCCTAGATCTCCGGAACTAGGGCAGACCGATTCCATCGGGAGTGGGCAGTTACATGAGAACGTGTCCTCGCGGGGAGGACTCATGTGCGGGCATGGATGAGAATCTCGGGGAGCACGTGGTCGCCGAGGGGAGGCGAGCTCGGAGAGGCTTAGTGCCTCTGCCCGGCGTTCTATGTTGCCTGTGCCCGAGCACTGCTGAGTTGGTTGTGGTATGTGCCCGACATAGTTGGTTTGAGCCTGCGCTCGTCGTTGGTTGTGATAAGAGGCCCCCTGTTGGGCCACCCCCAGACGAGTGGGTTGGGCCTGCTCGATTGATGGGCAGACCCAGGCCCAGTCTAGAACAGGAGCCCCCCAAGTCGATGCTCCGAGGTGTCGGAGTAATGACTTAAGGGCCAGCTAGGCGGGGGACTTGACCAGTCGGGGAAGGGACTCAAAACGAGGAACAGTTGGTAAACCGAGCAGAGCGAATAGATCTGCTCGCTCTAGATTAGCCGCATACGGGCGACGTCGCGGGGACACGAGGGGTCAGGACCGAGGTGAATGAAGAGACATGTTGGGGAAATGAAAAGACGTGCCTGGGGAAGCGTGTGCCACGCGTCACACCTCATCATTGCATAGGGCGGCTACCCTAGGGTAGCGTAATCGATGGCCTAGGAAATCCTCGAGGCTCATGAGGGGCCTATAAAGGGGGCAAGTTCGTGTCATTTGCACGTTCCCACCTTTTTCGCTTCGTATTTCTTCTATTCACCGTTGCCGCTCCGCCGCCGTACACCGCCGTGCATTGCCGTTTTTGCTGTTCCGGTCCGCTCTCCGCCACCGCTCAAGTAAGCTCTTAATCCCTTCTGGTTAAGGAAGTTCCCGGTACTCCGTTAGGGTTCCGGACGGGAACGGTGGGGCGTTCCTGGGGTTCCGGTAGGATTTGACGGAGGTTTGGGATGAATATCCCGAGGACTCGATGAATGTCCCGATGATTCCATGGACATCCCGAGGACATGTGATGAATGTCACGAGGAAGTGAGATGGGAGGATTGGAGACCGAAAAAAGAAAAGACGGGGTGACGGACTCGGGCAGTTCGCCGTGTCCCCGAATGTTTTCTTGCTCGCTGTCCTTTCACTTGATCGGCGGTGGAAGGGTGGATTTGGCCGCGGCCACGAATTCACCTATTTCCTCTGCTTTTCAGGTAAAAAATGGCCGCGAGGATTTCGGGAATTCTCCAAATAGACACCGAGCCCGACGTGGATGGACCCACTCAGATCCCCGGAGAGATGCTCGTGCGTCCGGCCGAAGAATGGGTCGGGGAAGAGCCTCTGCATATAGGGTCGTGTTTCTCCGTCGACGACACAGACACTTTTGCCTTTGTCGAGAACGTCCTCGAAGGAGAGGAGGCCACGTGAATGGCTTTCCAGCCTCGGGCACACCATCGCATTTGCTCGAACTATCGCGGGCTGCGGTTTCCCATGTATGAGTTCGCCTTTAAAGAGGTTGGTATTCGTCTCCCCTTCAATAGCTTTTGTAGCGAACGATTTTGGACGCGGTTCTTAAGCGTTGGTCGCTCTCTGCGGTTGAGTTTACTACAGGTCGATTCATTTTTTATCCTATTAAAGCTGATGAAGGAAGGGAAATAGATGTCTCCAATTAACCCTGCTTTGCATACTGAGTTTAAACAGCGGTCTGTTAGGTTACGAATGCTATCAATGTGGGGGGGCCTTTGTACTGGTTATTTGTATTTTCGCCAATACGGTTTTCTTTTCTCTTTCTAGGACTTTATAGCAGGGAACATGGATTAGGATGTTAGGACTGATGCTTTTGATAGATACATGAGAGCATGGGATCTTGGGTTTTTGTTTAGTGTGCTCGCTAAGATTTTTCTTTCAATCTTATGCCTACGTATTCCCGTTTACCGAAACAGGGAAACTAGAGCGTTCGTAGTTCCTCCTATTCTATGGGAGGAAATGGGTGTTTTTGGTGTCTTGTTCAAAGCCCAAGACGTGAAGCGAAAAGGTTGTTTGTATCTTGTTTAAAGCCCAAGATGTGAAGCTGAAAGGTCTCAACTTTAGAGAGAATTTGTCATCTCTAAAGAGGGGGTTGTCTGTTACGACTCTTTATAAAGGAGAATTACTTTAACCGGGATGTGTGAATCCGGCAATGCCATAATTTCCTTAAAAGGTGATTTCGAACCTGAAGGAGAAGACTTTAACTCAGTGTAGAGCAATGCTATCTTTCCTTAGGAATTTCTCATGCTAAAAGAGGGACTTTGGCATGGATGTAGATGATCCAGAGGCTTGCCGCTTACAGCGATTAGATGAAGGGGAAAGAGTTGTTGATGTTTGTGTACTGTGAACGAGGCACGGCTTTGATGCTAAAAGGTTGATTGGATCAACCAGTGGTTTTCTTATACAAAGCCTAAGAGAAGGCTATTATGTGTCTCGTACAAAGCCCGAGAGAGAGGCTAAAAGTTTTTTTTTGACTCAACGAGGGAATCTTTTGGTATCCCGTATAAAGCCCGAGATGGAGGCTGTTTGATTCAACAAGAGAGTTTTTTTTGTATCTCGTACGAAGCCCGAGGTGGAGGCGAAAATTTGTTTGGCTCAATAAGAACCTTTTTGTATCTCGTATAAAGCCCGAGATGGAGGCGAAAGGGGTGATTGACTCAACGAAGGAGTCTCTTATGTGTCTCGTACAAAGCCCGAGATGGAGGCTAAACGTTGTTTGACCCTGCTGGGGAGAATCATTGTATAAATCCCAAGAGGAGGTTGTGGTTACTGTTTCAATTAAGTGACTGGTCCAGTATACTGATTTTGAAAGAGAAAATCAGTTCTTATATGAGCAACACTGTACTCGAGGATTTGATTCAAGGATCCGGGTTATTCCTATTCTTTAAGGAAAAGGGAAATCCGAAGGGTATGGAGACTGTCCGAGTCTACGGGTTTTCTTCCTATTTAACGAAGGGGTCACTTGAGAATGTCTTTGAGACTCAAGGATATTAGACTGTCTGTGTCTAGAGTTTTGTCTTTTATACTATGCTTTTGAGAAACAGTAGTAGACTCTTTGAAAGGACTATTTTATGCAGATGACTAAGTTCTGTTCCTATACCTCTAGGAGGTCATCGGGACAATTTGTATGAAGCCCAAGAGGAGGATGGAAACTTTTAAGTAGCCGACGGGTCCTTGTACGAAGCCCAAGAGAAGGCTATCATTCCCGGAGGAAGAGATCATTATATGAAGCCTAAGAGGAGGTTGTGAACACTTCTAAGAAGCCGTAGGGTCCTTGTACTAAGCCCAAGAGGAGGCGGGGTTGCTTTTAGGAAGCCCGTGGGTCATTGTACGATGCCCAAGAGGAGGCCGATGCTTTTAAGAAGCCGATGGGTCCCCAAACCCTGAGAAATTCAAGGCAAGTTATTCACAAGGAATAGATCAAGTCAGGAAAGTCCGAGAATTTGGAAGAAACTCAAGAGATGCCATTCACAGAGAAAAGATCATCTCTAGGGAGTAGAGTTTCTTGACAAGTGCTTTTAAGAAGCCTGTGGGTCCCTAAACCCCGAGAAGTTCAAGACATGCCATTCACCGAGAATAGATTAAGCCAGGAAAGTCCAAGAATTTGGAAGAAACTCAAGAGATGCCATTCACAGAGAAAAGATCATCTCTAGGGAATAGAGTTTCTTTGACAACTTCTATGAGTGACAGTCTATGAAAGGGTTCACAGAGAATGATGCCTTTCATGTCTCCATATTGTTTAACCCCAAGAGGAGGGAAGACTGTGTCTGGTAATCCTATGGGGATCTAGTTTAGAATATTTCTAAGAGTGATCAACGGGCTTAATGCTAGACGTAGTTGCCGGGGAAACTCTAAATATCTATACTATTATTACACAGTTGATATGAGTTTATGAAAGAAGACTTATAGTGAAACAGCCCCACAATACAGTTATTTGTATATGAAAGCGGTAAATGAAAGCGATAACCACTTACTCGGTTGTAGAGCTTCCATGCTGTTTGGTTAGTTGTTCAACAAAGAAAGATTGAAAACAACAGTATATTTCAAAATCAAAGGAGAAAGTGCTTTGAAAAAGAAAGATTTCGGGCTTACAGCTCAAGGAGAGGCCCAGGGTTTTATCAGTGAGCGCACTGTTTGAATTTGTACAGAGGGACTTATACAAGTGACTGAGGCCCAAAAATTATTTTCTGTACAAAGGGATGGGTGTTACACTCTCTCAAGAGGCCCAAAAGGTTTAAAGAAAAAGAGTGGGGCTTATAACACGAGGGTAGGCCCAGATGATTTTTCCGTTTGAAATGGCGATCGCGCCGAGATTTTCTTTTAACACGAAGGGACTTATACAATAAGTGAGGCCCAAAGTTTTTTGGTTAAAAGGGGGTTGGGTCTTACACTCTATTAGAGGCCCAAAAGTTTTGAATGGGTCTTATAGCTCGAGGAGAGGCCCAATGTTATTTTTCAAAAGGCGACGATCGCGCCGTTTGTTTTTTACGGTATCGGGACTTATACAATACACTGAGGCCCAAAATGATTTGGTCAAAAAAAGGATTGGGTCTTACACTCTATTAGAGGCCCATGAGTGTTTTGAAAATGATTTATGAGGGTTAAATTAATCCAAAAACCCTAATTTGTTTTCAAAAATGTATTTAATTGAATAAAAATTCAATTAAAATGATCAAAATTGTTTAACATATGAAAAACAAATTGTAATCTTGGATTAATGCTTCAAAAATTAAGTATTGACCTACAAAATAATTAGAAAGAATTAAAAGTTGCAAAATCAATGTGGAAAAAATATTTAAAATGTCAAAAACAATTAAAATATTAATTCTTTGTAAAAATATCAATTATATGAAATAAATAATATTTTTGGGATTTTTTGATAAAATAAAATATTTTAACATTTTTGTGAATTATTAAAAAAAGAATCAACTCAAAATCATTAAAACTCAGAGAGAAATTAATTTTTGAATCAATTAAACAAAATTCACAAAATTCAAATATTCAAATTTCTGAAAATGGCGCCAAGAACACACCAAGAACACGCGCATGTTCTGAGTTTCCCATATTTGCGTTTTCCATCCAATCTTACTTAATACTTAATCATATCATGCAATCCATATACCAATCAACTCGTTTCAACCTCACGATCATGTCTATAACACTTAATTTCATTTAAATTAAACACAAAACATGAAATCACGAAGAAACCTCAAGAACCCTAATTTCTGCATGAAGGCTAGGATTTTTGATACACGATTCAAACAAAGCAATTAATTGAGGGAAAACATTCCATGCATGATTATGAACATATGGCCAAATTATTGTGCAGCAAAAATTGCATGGATCATAGAGTTAGAAGAGCTCATGCTTACCACTTGCAGCTAGTGATCGTGATTTGTGTAGGAGGTGTTACAGTTGTGTTGTGATGATCTGAACAGCTTCCCTAGGTGCTATGGAGTGTGTTTGAATGCTTGGACTTGATGGAAATTGGCTGGATCACTTCATGGCATCTCAACTGCACTTTGGTTAAAACCTTGAGCAATTGACTGGTGATTCTGAGAAATCAATGTTCCAGTTGTTGTTTAAGTGTTTAATCAGCTCATATGTGATGTATATGAGGTGTGTGAGTGATTGGTTTGAGTGGAATTTCCCTCTAGCTCAAAACCCAGTAGTTACCTTGCTAAGAAAGGCATTTTTGCCAAGAGAAAGAGATTTTGAGAAAGGCAAGTGTTGTAGGCCTTTGGTGTACTTAAACTGAACACAATTGAGCTCTATTTATAGTAGAGCAAGTTTGTTTTGCAAGGAATAGTGAATGGCAACTGCTAAGTAGGTTTGGCCAATGTTGGCAAATGAAAATCCAAGTCTCCTCTAGCCATTGACTAGAGGTTAGGGCATAGAGCTTTGGTTCCCTTGGTGTTGGATCAGTCTTGACTGATTTCAGATGAGAAAGGCCCAGTTCATGCCACCTTGATGCTTCCATTGAATGCTTCAATCCAAATTTGGAGTCTTGTCCCTATTTTGGCCATTCTAGGTTCAACATGCTATTTCTTGTTCCATGGACTTTGGAGGCTTGGCTCAGTGATTGTCCCCTTTAGATTCAATCCTCAGATGTGTCCAAGTGGATAGGAGCATTTAAATTTGGCTGATTTTGGCAAATCGAGCAAAATTGCAAATTCTGCCTTGCCTTTGACAGATTTCAGCAAGGCAACTTGCCAATGTCATATCTCATGGTGTAAGTTGCATTTGGTAATGTTCTTGACCATTTTGGAAAGCCCTTACATGATACAACAACTGTTTGAACATGTTTGGTTTTGATCTCTTTTGAATCCAAGTGAAAAATCCCCCTAAATTTGGCAAAAAGTAAGGCAAAATCTGACTTAGTGAAATTTTCACCAAGTGTTGGAACAAAGTGTTTTCTCTTGATTTTGATCACTCCATAACTCAAAATCCATGAGAAATTTGGACATAGGCCAGTATGAAGCTTTTGTAGAGGGCAATGAGATCTACAAATCAAGCTTTGAATGGGGCACAAAGGCCTTGTGGTTTAGGAGTTATGGTCCTCCAAAGTTGGTGCATTAGTGGCACTTTTTCATGACTTAGAAAATTTTCTAAGTTTTATGGTTACCCCTTTTACAAGTTATCCAACTTCTCTTGATTTTTCTTGATGAATGATGATTCAAATCATACATTAACATCATTTTAGGGTTAAAAATCCATTTTGGTGAAAAATCTCAAAAAGTTAAAGTTGACTTATGTGCACAGTTGACTTTTTATCAGATGAATTCCAAACTGTGCAATTCTTCAGGAAATCATGTCCTTGACCTAAATCAAACTTGATGGACATGTTCCATGGGTGTCATAGGGTATATTGATGCATGTCATAGGGCTTGGGAGCATGTACTGGTCAAAAGTCAAAGTTACAGTTGACTTTTCTCGCGAAACCCTAATTGTGGTGCAGATGAAATTGAGACTTGTTGCTCAAGCTTCTTGGATTAATCCATTGTTCCAAATGGATCAATATAATTCATTAGAGACCCTCAAATCATGTCTTGAGGTCTTGGTTCATGGTTTGTCCCAAAAGTCAACTTAGGGGTGAATTAGGTCAAGAAACCCTAATTCCTGATTTTTGGATGAATGCATCCCCTGAGACAAAATTGACTTGATGATTGGGTCCATGAGGTTCCATGGAGTATATTAGGTTAGGTTTTGGATCATTGGCTTGTGCTCAGATGAAAAATTTCCATTTGGAGGCCCTGGTCGACCAAAACCCTAATTTGGTGACACTGTCGATCTTGAGACTTGATCCACCTAGAAGGGAGCAGCCTTGTGCTTGATCCTTGAAGTGGGAGTATTTTTGATCCATTGTGGATGTTTGAGAGGTTAGACAAGTTGAAGATCATGTCATTCCTTGATTGATCCTTTGTCTGTGCACTCAGAGAGGGCTTGAAACCCTAATTTTGATTGTAGTGGACGCTCACCCATCTTTGGGGAGACTGATGAAGTATGATGGTTCCTCCATATTGTGATGATGATTTTCACAATGATGGGAAATCTTAGTGGTCAAAATTTGGGGTATGACAGATGCCCCTATTTAATCTTCTTGGACACGAAGGTGTGAATGACGAAGGTATTCGGGCATTTGGGGTGCAAGAGGATTAAATATCGGAATACCCGAAATTTTGATCGTGGTTATGAATGGTAGCTTACGCATTCATCTTCTTTTGCTAAGTAATGATGCTTAGAAAAGGTAAACTTCCCCTCGATCCTGGTCTTCAGCCAAGGAGCTGGTCTCAGTTTTCTTTTGAAATAAACCTCCCCTCGATCCTGGTTTCCTACCAAGGAACTGGTCTAAGTTTCTGATTTAAACTTCCCCTCGATCCTGGTTTCCTACCAAGGAACTGGTCTTAGTTTCTTTTGAAATAAACCTCCCCTCGATCCTGGTTTCCTACCAAGGAACTGGTCTAAGTTTCTGATTTAAACTTCCCCTCGATCCTGGTTTCCTACCAAAGAACTGGTCTTAGTTTCTTTTATCAATAAACTTAATTGACAAGGGACGCTATGCGTAGCGGTTTTCCTCAAACTTCTCGCCCAATTTTCCTGGGGAGATGCCATTTGACGGAAAAAGTTTCGATGTCAGACTTGCTGGGGAGCCCAACCGTCTGAGCTGTAGAGTTGCACAAACTTCTCTGTTGGAGACGCCATTTATTTCTACTGGGGAAAGCGAGTCTTCTTGGGAGACTGCTGTCGCTTGGGATCTTACATCATACTTTTCTCGGGATCTTCCCGGAGAAATGCCATATGATGGGGTCCAATTTTGAGGTGCCGATAACCTTTTCACCAGCGATCTTTTCGGAGCGAAACCGACATGCTGCCGAATCTCTGATTACGAGGCTTTCTCTGCGGATTTTCCTTAATCCGGGAAAGCAAGGATATCATCTTCAATGGCGAAGAGTGATGTTAACTGAGGGCTTCTCTGGTTTTTCAGAGGTTCAAGTTATCAAAGTGGTCGAGGACCCAACTTCAATCCAGAAATAAAACTGGAGGAGAGAGAACGTTCAGACGCAGCGTTTCCTGACGAGGAAAGAACTGACAACTCGATTGAGAGAACTTCTATCACTAAGGGACAAGACCGACTAGAGTGATAGTGATGCAATATGAAATGTGAATGCAAATCAATAATGCATGATGTGTGTATGTTTATGCTGACAAAACTAACGCGACATACAAACTGACAGGTGAACACGACTGGATACTCGGCCATCGCGGGGCGAAGAAGTACCGTTGGTTCAGAATAGCAATTCCGCCTTGCTTAGGAGAGATAGTCCCTGTTGGGAGCTATGTTGGTCGGGCTTAGGAGATGAGAACTCGGCCGAGGCGTGTCAGACAAAACAAGGTCTCTGACACAGTTGATCCCTTCATTCAGGCGTACTGGGTTAGAAGGAGTACTTTGATTCTGCACTTTGAGGTTCGATTACTTCTGGAGAAGCGACCGATGTTCTTCCGATGTTCAACAGTCAAAAGAAATTTCCGTCTTTAATTTAAAAGCAGAAAAAGTTTTAACAAGTAAATTCATTTTTGTTTTATTTCAAGAATCGCTAACAACGTCATTCTGTAAAGCTAAAACAAATAAGAATTACAAACAAAAGCACAAGGGCTCAAATTTTATTGATAAGATGGAGATCAGCTAAACGCGTGATTCCAAAGAGTATATACAAAGTTTGAAAATGGTAATTTACAGGGAAAAGGGCTACGTTGAAACATAACGACCACTATCCTTCTACCAACTTTGAATTCGGGATATCCTGAGCTTCTGTCGAAGATGACCTTGACGGGAGTTTTCTGGCGGATGATGTAACTGCTGCTGCTGAGGGACTTGCCTCTGTTGAACATAGTTACTTGCCATTATCCCTAATTTTTTCCTGGATTGTACTGTGATGTTTCCAATCCACCGGGATGATTTTTTTATGTCTCTAACTTTTGCCTGGACCGTCCTTTCGGGTTTTCAATCCACCGAGACGTTTTTTTTTTTTTTTTTTTTGAGTTTAGGCGAAGTATTTCTTGACTACATCAACATTCGTGGGGTAGGCAAATTCCTCTCCGTCCATGGTTGCAAGTCTCAAGGCGTCGCCTGAGAAAGCTTTCGTGACCACATAGGGGCCATCATAATTCGGAGTCCATTTACCTCGCGAATCAGTGAGAAATGACTGAATTTTCTCGAGCACGAGGTCTCCTTTTCTGAAAACACGAGGTCGAACCTTTTTGTCAAACGCCCTCTTCATTTTCTGTTGATACAAATAACCATGGCATAGTGCCGTGATTTGCTTTTCTTCGATCATATTCAATTCGTCGTATCGACTTTGACACCATTCAGCTTCGGTGAGCTTAGCTTCCATCAATACTCTGATTGACAGGATCTCTACTTCTATGGGGAGCACTGCTTCCATGCCATATACTAGAGAGAAAGGGGTTGCCCCTGTTGAAGTGCAGACAGATGTGCGATAACCATGAAGAAGAAAGGGTGGCATCTTGTGCCAATTTTTGTAGGTTACAACCATCTTTTGAACGATCTTCTTGATGTTCTTGTTAGCCACTTCTACCGCTCCGTTCATCTTGGGTCGGTAGGGAGATGAGTTATGGTGTTCGATCTTGAACTCTGCGCACAACTCTTTCATCATCTTATTGTTCAAGTTAGATCCATTATCAGTAATGATCTGGCTCGGAACACCATAACGACAGATGATATTGTTTTTGATAAATCGGACCACCACTTGTCGGGTTACATTGGCGAATGACGCTGCTTCGACCCACTTGGTGAAGTAATCAATGGCTACTAGGATAAACCGATGTCCGTTTGAAGCCTTAGGTTCGATCAAGCCAATCGTGTCGATTCCCCATATGGAAAAAGGCCACGGGGAAGAAAGAACTTTGAGATGTGATGGCGGTACATGAATTTTGTCGGAGTATATCTGACACTTGTGACACCTCCTCATGTACTTGTAGTAGTCGGATTCCATGGTCAACCAATAGTACCATGCTCTCCGAATTTTTCTCGTCGTTGTATGTCCGTTGGCGTGAGTTCCAAAGGATCCTTCATGAATTTCTTTCATAAGCATGTCTGCTTCTGGTCTGTCCACGCATCGGAGCAAGACCATGTCAAAATTTCACTTATAGAGAGTGTCCCCGCTCAGGAAGAAGTTTCCAGCCAATCTTCTGAGGGTTTTTCTGTCTTTTCTGAGTGCCCCAAGTGGGTACTCTTGTTTCTGAAGGAAGCATTTGATATCGTGATACCAAGGTTTATCGTCTATGAATACTTCAATTGCGAAGATGTAAGCAGGCCGTTCAAGGCGCATTATGTCGATCTTAGGTAAGTCGTTCCATTGACCTACACTAATCATGGAAGAGATAGTGGCTAATGTATCAGCCATGTGATTCTCCTCACGAGGGATGTGATGAAACTCAACTCTGCTAAAGAAAGGTAACAACCTTCTTGCATAGTCTTTGTAAGGGATCAATCCTGATTGGTATGTGTTCCAATCTCCTTTTATCTGATTGATAACCAAGGCTGAGTCGCCGTATACGTCCAAGTTTTTGATCCTTAAATCAATTTCTTCCTCGAGACCCATAATACAAGCTTCGTATTCGGCCTCGTTGTTCGTACATTCGAACGTAAGTCTGGCGGTGAAAGGAATGTGGGTACCCTGAGGGGTAACAATTATTGCCCCAATTCCATTTCCGTAATGATTAACTGCTCCGTCAAAGATAAGTCCCCATTGGGAACCTGGTTCTGGCCCTTCACTGGGTAACGGTTCATTGCAATCTTTCATTTTTAGATACATGACATCTTTGTCTGGGAAGTTAAACTCGATTGATTCTTAATCGTCAATCGGTTGATGAGCCAAATGATTGGCTAAAGTACTTCCCTTAACGGCTTTCTGAGCGTCGTACTCAATGTCATATTCTGATAACAACATCTGCCAACGGGCAATCCTTCCCGTGAGAGCAGGCTTTTCGAAGACGTACTTGATTGGATCCATTTCGGAGATTAACCAAGTAGTATGACGAATCATGTATTGGCGAAGACGTTTGGCTGCCCAAGCCAAAGCACAACAAGTTTTCTCAAGCATCGTGTACCGAGTTTCGCAGTCGGTGAATTTCTTGCTTAGATAGTAGATGGCAGACTCTTTCCTTTTGGTTTCGTCTTGTTGGCCAAGTACACATCCCATTGAGTCCTCTAGGACTGTGAGGTAGATAATCAGTGGTCTTACTTCCACAGAAGGTGATAGAATCGGTGGGTTCAACAGATATTCCTTAATACTGTTGAAGGCAGTTTGACAGTCTTCTGTCCAAATGCAGTCCTGGTTCTTTTTGAGTAATTTGAAAATCGGCGCACACGTGGCGGTCATGAGGAATATGAATCTGGAGATGTAGTTCAAACGTCCCAAGAATTCTCTGACTTGTTTTTCAGTTTTCGGAGAAGGCATTTCTTGAATGGCCTTGACCATGTCAGGATCAACTTCAATTCCTTTCTGGTTGACGATGAACCCTAATAGTTTCCCTGAACGGACACCGAAGGTGCACTTGTTGGGATTCAAGCGGAGCTTGAACTTTCTTAAACGTTCGAACAATTTTGACAGATGTTCAACGTGCTCACTCTCTGTTTTTGATTTTGCAATCATATCATCGACATATACCTCGATTTCTTTGTGTATCATGTCATGAAACAGAGTAGTCTTGGCCCTTTGATAGGTTGTCCCGGCGCTCTTCAAACCGAACGACATTACCTTGTAACAAAAGGTGCCCCATGGGGTAATGAACGAAGTTTTCTCCATGTCTTTCGGCGCCATTTTGATCTGGTTATAGCCTGAGAATCCATCCATGAAGAAGAAAATTTTGAACTTTGCTGTGCTGTCTACCAGCATGTCAATGTGTGGTAAAGAAAAGTCGTCCTTTGGACTAGCCTTGTTCAAGTCTCGGTAGTCGACACACATTCTGACTTTTCCGTCCTTTTTGGGAACGGGTACGATATTGGCTAACCATTGAGGATATTCTGATGTGGCGAGGAAACCCGCGTCAATCTGTTTCTGTACCTCCTCTTTGATTTTGATGGCCATGTCCGGGTGAGTCCGTCTCAACCTTTGCTTTACTGGTGGACATTCCAATCTCAATGGTAAGTGATGTTCCACGATGCTGGTATCCAACCCTGGCATATCCTGATAGGACCAAGCAAATACATCGGGAAATTCTCTGAGAAGCTTTATCAAACCCTCTCTGGCAGTTGGACTGAGCAGTGGCCCAATCTTGATTTCTTTTCTCTCTTTTTCTGAACCTAAGTTTACCGTTTCCAACGGCTCTTTGTGAGGTTCAATGGACCTTTCCTCTTGTCTGAGTAGTCGAGAGATCTCTTCTGGAATTTCGTTGTCATTTTCTTCTTCAGCCTCGAATACCGGGAACTCAAAGTTGGGAGAAGGCATCGGACCGTATGTTTCAATGGGGTTTAAAACATGCAATCTGCATGACGTGATGATTCGTGTTTAGAAGAGATAGAGAAAATGCAAGTGTGTGCAGTGTTTTATTTTACTGCTTGTTTTTATTTGAATTATTTTTTAGGATTACCATTTTCTGAAAAAAGCAAAAAGAGAAAACAACAATAAATGCGGAAATTACAGAACGACATTATTTTATTAATGAACAAGTCGATCCTTGAAACTACAGCCCTATAAAACAAAACTCTGTCGCTTTGGGCTAAGCGAAGAGGGAAAATTTACAGAAAGCGAGCCCTATCAAAACATCCATTTCACTTGGGCAGGGTGAAAGGTTAAAGATGGCAATTACTTTGACTGATGAACGACCTTCAGAACCTCGATGGCAACCCATTGGCGGCGAACTCCTCGGTGAATCACAAAGTCTGGCACCTTCCTTGATTTGTCTTCAGAAATAACGTTGATTTCTGGTGGAGCAGGATCATTGGAATCTGTCTCCCAGGCAGAATTGTCGTAGGAGGATTCCTCTGTTGTATTATGTAGAGTAGTTGTGCTCTCAGCTGTATCTCCCCATCCAGTAGGCTGGATGTCTTCGAGCCTGATACGAGAGCTTTCGGGAGCGGTGTACTTGACCATGAAGTCAAACTTTCCACTTGGTTGTCCCAGGGTGTCCCACACTTCTTTGGAACTGGAGGAGTCATCTCTCTCGATGACGTTGACCTCGGGAAAAGCATATTTGATGAATTCAAGTCCTACAAATGTTGAAAATTCATCTTCATGTTGAGTAGTTTCCGAATGACCTGAGTGTTGATCCCATGACATGGTGGGGACACAGGTATTCTGTTCAATGATGCTCAGCTGAGTTTTATTACTCGACTGACTTTCCAGCCCCAAGTTTCCTGGGTAAGGTTGCCACATTGGCAGACCATCCATTGGGCCATAGTAGTTGTGGTCAATGTTGTCTTTCATCGGAGTGTCCTCCTCTAATGAATTTGGCGGAGCAAGGCATCCTTCCGAATCACAATCTCCATATCTCATTTCGACGTCTGACCTTGGTATAAATCTCGGACTCTGTGCGAGATAGCAAAATGGCGTAGGCACCTCTTCCTGAGACATATAACCGTCCTCATTCAGATAGGACTTCCATTCTTCATCTGTGTCAGAGGGATCTTCCTCATTGATAGCATGTACTGCCTGAGACACTGGGTGAAGAAAACCTCCACTGTGGAAGAAGTTTTGAAGGGGATGAAGACTTTCATCGTTAGCAGCTGTCTGGGTACAGGTTGCAGAAAAACCAAGACCCTTCTTTGTTTTATTGTCAATGGGAATGACAAGCTGTCCCCATTCGGTTGAATCGGTACTCTCGACCGCTTTGATAGCATCTTTGTATGAGGAAATCGAGGTTCCTCCTCTGAACTGATTGTTCTTGCTCACCGACAGTCCTTGGAACTGAGTACCAATAACCTCCTCGGGTTCTATACCAGTAGATGATGACAAGTTACTTACAAGCAAGGCTTGTTCCCCACAAACTGTGACAAGTTGATCGTTCTTGACGAACTTTAGCTTTTGGTGGAGGGTCGAAGTGACCGCTCCAGCCTGATGTATCTAAGGTCTTCCTAATAAACAACTGTACTTTGCCCGGATGTCCATGACCTGGAAAGTGACCTAGAAAGTGTGAGGACCGATAGTTATGGGAAGATCAACTTCGCCGATAACTGTTTTTCTGGACCCGTCGAACGCTTTGACGACGACCTCGCTGATTCTCATCGGAGGGCCTTTGAATGATAATTGCATCAAAGTGGACTTCGGCATAACATTCAGGGCTGACCCTGTGTCTACCAGTACGCTGGCTAAAGCATCGTCCTGGCAGTTAACTGTAATATTGAGCGCCATGTTATGACGACGACCCTCTTCAGGTAATTCCTCATCACTAAATCCCAAATTGTTGCAGGAAGTGATGTTAGAGACAATGCTATCAAATTGTCTGATTGTTACATCCTGTTCTACAAAGGCTTGCTCCAAGACTTTCTGTAGAGCCTCCCTGTGCGCTTCTGAACTGAGTAACAGTGATAATACCGAGATCTTTGAAGGAGTTTGTAACAGTTGATCGACAATGTTGTATTCACTCCTTTGGATGAGCTTCAGTATCTCATCATTATTTTTTGAAAGGTCGGGATTACTGGATTGACCGACTGGTGGATCAGGAGTTTCTGTCTGAAGTTCCTTTTCCTTGTTAAGTTCCCCAACTCCTCAGTTAAAGATTATACCGCTCCGTGTTACACGACTGATGTCTGCAATATTCATGACGGAGGGTAATGGAATTTCCTTTCCATTTTCAACTGTTGTTGCACCATATTTGTAAGGGATAGCCTTAGTTGATTCATACGGTGTTAGTCCCGGCAGATAGATGACTATGGGAACCTTCTGATTTTTCTGACCATCATAATTAATCTCGATCTGTTCCCAGTTGGGAACTTTAGATTCGTCAAGTAGAGGGATAATGGCAAAAACATCCCTGGTCTGGTGATGACCAGCGATCGTGACAACATCCTCAACTTGATCGGCAAGGTAGTTCGGCGTCCAGTTGATGGGTCCAGAACCCGGATATGGACGAATCTCTCCACGATCCACCTGACCCTGAAGAGCTGCTCTCACAAGGTAACACCCTTGGTTACTTTCCGAACAGACGCCGCAACGTTCATAGTTGTGTGGTGGCACCTGGCCACGCCCACTTTGAATACAATGTAACCTCACTAGGTTAGCTTCCACTGATCGGACATCCTAACTCTGACGCCGAGTGGGGTTTCTGTTATTGATACTAATCTGCTGAGTATCTTCATCCATGTAGATTGGCATTCACCAATGATTTAACAAGTGCTGAAGTGCTTCCTGGACAAGGGTACAACCTCGATCGTTTTCGCAACCTGCCTTACAGCTTTGGTAATCATGTGATATTAAGAATCCGAGTCAGACCTGCTCAGCATGTAACTCTACCAGGTTGGCATTCATCACACGAATATCGAAAATCTGAACCATGTTGATCTGATAAGGGTTCCTATCATGGTAGTCTTGGATCCATCCAAGATCCATCTGACGCTGGAGGGCCTCCTGTATGAAAGAACATCCCTGTTTATTTACCGAGCAAGTCAGACAGGAACTGTAATCGTGCCGTGGCAGATTATGATACTGGCTTTGCCTTGAGTGCATCACCACCAAGTTGACATTCATTGCACAGATATCGTGGTTCTGAATGATGTTGGAGTTCGTATAGACCATGTTAACTCCACGGACTCGGTGCTCTTGGATCTATCCGAGATCCATCTGTTCCCGTAGAGCTGCTTGCACCACAGAACATCCCTGATTGTCTTTAGAGCAGATATCATACTGGTGATAATTATGAGGTGGCACATGGCCATATCCACTCTGTCTACAATGCATCTTGACCAGATTGGTCTTTAACAAGAGTACATCGTGAATTTGATAGACATCATTAGTCTCTCCTTCTATCAAATTGACTGCAGCTTTCTCATGTTGAGGCAGCGGGTTCGTGAGAACATTATGATTTGTATCCTTGAAGGATAAGACCCCGCTCCTAACAAGTTTTTGCACGTCGGACTTGAAATTGAGACAAGTCTTTATGTTATGCCCTGGACCTCCTTGATGATAAGGGCATGTCTGGTCCACCTTAAACCAAAAAGGCATATTTTTCGATACTTAAGAGGAGATTTAGTCTGAATGTGCCCTTTAGCCAGTAGTAATGGAAACAGTTCCGCGTACGACATGGGTATAGGATCAAATCCTGGTGGCCGTGTTGTACGATTGTTGTTATATGGAGGACGAGCCTGCTGAAGAGGCTGTTGTGTCCTTTGCTGATCAGGTTGGCTCTGCGCAACCTGAGGTTGATACGTAGTAATAGACGCAGGATTGATAGCAGGAGTCACAGCTGCTACCCGTTGATAACGTCGCCTTTGCTTTCCGAGAGAGATATTCCCAATATCTTGCTCCTTTTTCTTAGGGAGAGCACTACCGTATTTTTCAGTACCACTCGTCGATCCAGTGTCTTTTACCAAACGTCCTTCTCGGACGGCTTCCTCAAGACGTACGCCCATGCCCACCATCTCGGTGAAATCACTGGGTGCACTGGCAACCATTCGGTCATAGTAAAATGAGCTTAAGGTCTTTAAGAAGATCTTTGTCATCTCTTTTTCCTCCAGAGGTGGACAAATTTGAGCGGCAATTTCACGCCACCTTTGAGCATACTCCTTAAAGGTTTCCTTGTCCTTTTGCGACATCGATCTGAGTTGATCTCTGTCGGGTGCCATGTCCAAATTGTATTTGTATTGTTGGATGAAGGCAGTGCCAAGATCTCTGAAAGTGCTGATCGTAGCACGGTTTAAACCCATGTACCATTTGAGTGCGGCACCGGTTAAACTATCCTGAAAGTAATGAATCAGTAGGTCCTGATTCTCGGTCTGAGCTGACATTCACCGAGCGTACATCACCAGATGGCTTTGAGGGCAAGAGTTACCCTTGTATTTTTCAAAGTCGGGCACTTGGAACTTGTGCGGGACTTTCACATTAGGGACCAAGCAGAGGTCTGCGGCGTCCTTTCCAAATAGATCCTGACCGCGAATGGCTTGCAGCTCCTTCTGCATTTCCAAGAACTTCTCCTGGAATTCCTCCATTCTGTCAAACAAGTTTCCTTCTTACTAGAAGGTATCTGTGGAATCTGTCCTTCCGGGACAGTGTGCACCACAGGGGGTGGTACCGTAACTACGGTAGTGAGTCTTGGCGTTTCTCGAAGTTTGTAACCTTCAGGAGTCTTCAGTATGCCCCTGGCATCTTTGCTTTCCCGAAGTTTGTAACCTTCAGGCCCAGCGGCTTCTGTTGTGATTCCCTGATCTTCAGTGATCGGCGGAACATATCCTTCTGGGATATAGTTAACAGGCATGACCCAAGGACGATCTTTCGGTATTTGATACCTAGGATCATACTTTTCTACTATGGGAGTTGAGGTGATCTCTGAGATCACAGTTTGTTGTAGCTGAGCTTCTGCCATGGCTTGCATGTCGTTACGAAGCTTTCTCATATCCTCTCTCAGAGCGTCGATCTCTTCTTTCAACTCTCTATTTTCTTCCTCAAGATCATCCATCTTTTTCTGACGATTAGCCCAAGTATTATACGAATGAGACAGTTTGACTCTAGAACCGAGACACAAACGTGAGATTCGCAGGTAAGAAGAATACGCCATGTGAGAATGATGAATGCAATGATTATATTAATTGTTTATGGTTTAATCAAAATAAACTTTGACAATTAGATTGCAAATATCAAACGGTGGGGAAACCCCTTGTTATTGAATTCAAAGGATTACAGAAATGGAAATACAGTAGATTACAAAGTGCAGAATAGAAACTTAAGCTAATGGGTCCCGAGTCCCCTCTGAAGAGAAATCGGGTGCTGATTCTGGTATCTTCCTTTTCTTTGACCGGGGCTCTTGGGCCATTGTCGGGTTGTCATTCCTTTGCCAAGTGAAAGGAGTGAGAAAATTCCTTTGGTCATCTTGATTCTCTATAGCATGTTGCTCCAAAAATTCAATCAGAGCATCTTTCTCTTTCAGTAATTGCTGTATTTTGATGCACTCTACGTCGAGGGTGCGGTACTTGTTCTTCCAAGTCCTTCTCTCCTTTTGAACTTTGTTGAGAGTAACCTGAAGCTTTTCAGTTTCCGTCATGAAGTACATGACAGATTCCCTCGGCGGAAGAATTCTGTAACGAGGATAAGGCATTTTCAGCTTGAGAGCTTTAGTTTGTACCCAGTGGAGATAAGGCTCCACCGAGACACAGTCCAGTTTGCCTAGAGACTCTCGTCCTTTCTTATGAACCTGCTTCCAAGCATGCACTATTTCCATCTTTAGTGCTCTGTCGTTTTCTCCTTCTTTGAAGAAAAGACCTTCCAGATGAACACCCCGTGGGACGTGTCTCATCGGGTATCCAAATTGACGATGAACGAGAACTGGATGATAGTTGATTCCTCCCTTAGTTCCTATAAGGGGTACGTTGGGGAAGTTTCCACAATGGTCAATGATCCTGATCCCATCATAAATCCTATTACACCAATCTATATCAGAGTTGGTAAGAGACATGATCTTCTGCGACCAACGTAAGGCACTCTTGCAATCCCAAAAAGTAGCAGACTTGGGCAAGTGAGAGATAAACCATTTGTAAAGTAGAGGTACACAACATGTGATCTCCCCTCCGCTGTACAAATTTCCCAAGTGTACAGAATGATACGCATCTGCGAGCAAAGTCGGCACAGGGTTTCCAATGAGAAAAACCTTAATGGAGTTGATATTGACGAAGTTATTGATGTTGGGAAACAAAAATAACCCGTAGGTGAGCAAGACAAAGACGCTTTCAAAAGCAGTCACGTTTCCTATACTGGGAAAATACAGGGCTTTCTTTGTCAAGAATTGGGCTAGCAAACCTTGGATGCCACCCCTGGTAGTTAGGTGAGTCCTGACCTCAGACTCGTCCAAATGAATTGCTCTTGCAATGGTCTGATTCTTTGGAATTTCTTCCAGTCCAGAAAATGGAGCTCGATCAGTAATGTGTAGATCAATCAGATGAGAATACTCCTCCAGCGTTGGTGCGAGCTGGTAATCTGGGAATGTGAAACAGTGATAGACCGGATCATAAAACTGAATGAGCGCATCCATGATTCCCTCAATCACATGGACTCTTAACAGTGGTAGCAGACCTCCGTGCTTGGCTCTGAAAGCCTCAGGGTTAGTGATCATCCTTGCTAACCTTCTCAAATCCTCTAGCTTTGGAACCTTGAAGGTATAACTATGAGTTCTCCTTCTACCGAAATCCATTAGTGCAATCCTTTTCTCTGATATTTGCAATCACAGTCTTAGTTTAATTTGAAAAACAGAGAGACTAGAAGAGAAATTTTTTGAATGTTTTTAATGTTTTTTTAAATGAATGCATGAATGCAGCACACAAAAACATAGAAAAAACATGGGGTCAAAGGGTCGTTATCATGAAGTCAAGGCTCTACCCATCCCCAAAGGTTTATACTAGGGTGATTTTTGTACCTGTACTCATTATCATCAGCTCCTCCCAGGAAAGCAAAACAACAAGCGGATCACCAGCGAGTTGTAGAGCAATCTTAGAGTAAGTGCCATTCACCGAGAATAGATCACCAGCCTCAAATGAGGGTAGTATCACGTAACAATTATTTCCGATAGTTTCCGCACTACGAAAGGGTTTGGCTCCTCAGCTTCTCAGACTTAACAATTGGCCCATTGTCTAGGTGAGAGAATGGGTTGCATTGGTCAGCCTCCACTGAGGTTGATGGTCGACCTCGTCGCCATCACTTATCTTAAGTGTATACTCAATCTTTCCACATGTGGCATCACACGCATTCCCATTAGCAGAAAAATAAACACGTATAGCAATTAGGAAAAGCAGTATATATATTTGTCCTAAACATCCTAGACCTTTAAAGCTATGAATCCTAAGTTCCAGACAAAAATGGGTTCCCCGGCGGAAGCCCCAATCTGTGGTATTCACACAAGAGGTGAAAAGGTTTGAAAGAAAGGCCCCACGGTGGGCGCCATTTTTCTGTATCGAGCAATTTTGGACGCGGTTCTTAAGCACTGGTCGCTCTCTGCGGTTGAGTTTACTACATGTCGATTCATTTTTTATCCTATTAAAGCTGATGAAGGAAGGGAAATAAATGTCTCTAATTAACCCTGCTTTGCATACTGAGTTTAAACAGCGGTCTGTTAGATTACGAATGCTATCAATGTGGGGGGGCCTTTGTACTGGTTATTTGTATTTTTGCCAATACGGTTTTCTTTTCTCTTTCTAGGACTTTATAGCGGGGAACAAGGATTAGGATGTTAGGACTGATGCTTTTGATAGACACATGAGAGTATGGGATCTTGGGTTTTTGTTTAGTGTGCTCGCTAAGATTTTTCTTTCAATCTTATGCCTACGTATTCCCGTTTACCGAAACAGGGAAATCAGAGCGTTCGTAGTTCCTCCTATTCTATGGGAGGAATTGGGTGTTTTTGGTGTCTTGTTCAAAGCCCAAGACGTGAAGCGAAAAGGTTGTTTGTATCTTGTTTAAAACCCAAGATGTGAAGCTGAAAGGTCTCAACTTTAGAGAGAATTTGTCATCTCTAAAGAGGGGGTTGTCTGTTACGACTGTTTATAAAGGAGAATTACTTTAACCGGGATGTGTGAATCCGGCAATGCCATAATTTCCCTAAAAGATGATTTCCAACCTGAAGGAGAAGACTTTAACTCAGTGTAGAGCAATGCTATCTTTCCTTAGGAATTTCTCATGCTAAAAGAGGGACATTGGCATGGATGTAGATGATCCAGAGGCTTGCCGCTTACAGCGATTAGATGAAGGGGAAAGAGTTGTTGATGTTTGTGTACTGTGAACGAGGCGCAGCTTTGATGCTAAAAGGTTGATTGGATCAACCAGTGGTTTTCTTATACAAAGCCTAAGAGAAGGCTATTATGTGTCTCGTACAAAGCCCGAGAGAGAGGCTAAAAGTTTTTTATTGACTCAATGAGGGAATCTTTTGGTATCTCGTATAAAGCCCGAGATAGAGGCTGTTTGACTCAACAAGAGAGTTTTTTTTTGTATCTCGTCCGAAGCCCGAGTTGGAGGTGAAAATTTGTTTGGCTCAATATGAACCTTTTTGTATCTCGTATAAAGCCTGAGATGGAGGCGAAAGGGGTGATTGACTCAACGAGGGAGTCTCTTATGTGTCTCGTACAAAGCCCGAGATGGAGGCTAAACGTTGTTTGACCCCGCTGGGGAGAATCATTGTACAAATCCCAAGAGGAGGTTGTGGTTACTGTTTCAATTAAGTGACAGGTCCAGTATACTGATTTTGAAAGAGAAAATCAGTTCTTATATGAGCAACACTGTACTCGAGGATTTGATTCAAGGATCCGGGTTATTCCTGTTCTTTAAGGAAGCGGGAAATCCGAAGGGTATGGAGACTGTCCGAGTCTACGGGTTTTCTTCCTATTTAACAAAGTGGTCACTTGAGAATGTCTTTGAGACTTAAGGATATTAGACTGTCCGTGTCTAGAGTTTTATCTTTTGTACTATGCTTTTGAGAAACAATAGTAGACTCTTTGAAAGGATTGTTCTATGCAGATGACTAAGTTCTGTTCCTATACCTCTAGGAGGTCGTTGGGACAATTTGTATGAAGCCCAAGAGGAGGCTGGAAACTTTTAAGAAGCCGACGGGTCCTTGTACGAAGCCCAAGAGAAGGCTATCATTCCCGGACGAAGAGATCATTATATGAAACCTAAGAGGAGGCTGTAAATACTTCTAAGAAGCCGTAGGGTCCTTGTACTAAGCCCAAGAGGAGGCGGGGTTGCTTTTAGGAAGCCCGTGGGTCCTTGTACGATGCCCAAGAGGAGGCTGATGCTTTTAAGAAGTCGATGGGTCCCCAAACCCCGAGAAATTCAAGGCAAGCTATTCACAAGGAATAGATCAAGTCAGGAAAGTCCGAGAATTTGGAAGAAACTCAAGAGATGCCATTCACAGAGAAAAGATCATCTCTGGGGAGTAGAGTTTCTTGACAAGTGCTTTTAAGAAGCCTGTGGGTCCCCAAACCCCGAGAAGTTCAAGACATGCCATTCACCGAGAATAGATCAAGCCAGGAAAGTCCGAGAATTTGGAAGAAACTCAAGAGATGCCATTCATGGAGAAAAGATCATCTCTGGGGAATAGAGTTTCTTTGACAACTTCTATGAGTGACAGTCTATGAAAGGGTTCACAGAGAATGCTGCCTTTCATGTCTCCATATTGTTTAACCCCAAGAGGAGGGAAGACTGTGTCTGGTAATCCTATGGGGATCTAGTTTAGACTATTTCTAAGAGTGATCAACGGGCTTAATGCTAGACGTAGTTGCCGGGGAAACTCTAAATATCTATACTATTATTACACAGTTGATATGAGTTTATGAAAGAAGACTTACAGTGAAACAGCCCCACAATACAGTTATATGTATATGAAAGCGGTAAATGAAAGCGATAACCACTTACTCGGTTGTAGAGCTTCCATGCTATTTGGTTAGTTGTTCAACAAAGAAAGATTTAAAACAACAGTATATTTCAAAATCAAAGGAGAAAATGCTTTGAAAAAGAAAGATTTGGGGCTTACAGCTCAAGGAGAGGCCCAGGGTTTTATCAGTGAGCGCACTATTTGAATTTGTACAGATGGACTTATACAAGTGACTGAGGCCTAAAAATTGTTTTCTCTGCAAAGGGATGGGTCTTACACTCTCTCAAGAGGCCCAAAAGGTTTAAAGAAAAAGAGTGGGGCTTATAACACGAGGGTAGGTCCAGATGATTTTTTCGTTTGAAATGGCGATCGCGCCGAGATTTTCTTTTAACACGAAGGGACTTATACAATAAGTGAGGCCCAAAGTTTTTTCGTTAAAAGGGGGTTGGGTCTTACACTCTATTAGAGGCCCAAAAGTTTTGAATGGGTCTTATAGCTCGAGGAGAGGCCCAATGTTATTTTTCAAAAGGCGACGATCGCGCCGTTTGTTTTTGACGGTATCGGGACTTATACAATACACTGAGGCCCAAAAATGATTTGGTCAAAAAAAGGATTGGGTCTTACACTCTGTTAGAGGCCCATGAGTGTTTTGAAAATGATTTATGAGGGTTGAATTAATCCAAAAACCCTAATTTGTTTTCAAAAATGTATTTAATTGAATAAAAATTCAATTAAAATGATCAAAATTGTTTAACATATGAAAAACAAATTGTGATCTTAGATTAATGCTTCAAAAATTAAGTATTGACCTACAAAATAATTAGAAAGCATTAAAAGTTGCAAAATCAATGTGGAAAAAATATTTAAAATGTCAAAAACAATTAAAATATTAATTCTTTGCAAAAATATCAATTATATGAAATAAAAAATATTTTTGGGATTTTTTGATAAAATAAAATATTTTAACATTTTTGTGAATTATTAAAAAAAGAATCAACTCAAAATCATTAAAACTCAGAGAGAAATTAATTTTTGAATCAATTAAACAAAAATCACAAAATTCAAATATTCAAATTTCTGAAAATGGCGCCAAGAACACACCAAGAATACACGCGTGTTCTGAGTTTCCCAGATTTGCGTTTTCCATCCAATCTCACTGAATACTTAATCATATCATGCAATCCACATACCAATCAACTCGTTTCAACCTCACGATCATGTCTATAACACTTAATTTCATTTAAATTAAACATAAAACATAAAATCACGAAGAAACCTCAAGAACCCTAATTTCTGCATGAAGTCTAGGATTTTTGATACACGATTCAAACAAAGCAATTAATTGAGGGAAAACATTCCATGCATGATTATGAACATATGGCCAAATTATTGTGCAGCAAAAATTGCATGGATCATAGAGTTAGAAGAGCTCATGCTTACGACTTGCAGCTGGTGATCGTGATTTGTGTAGGAGGTGTTACAGTTGTGTTGTGATGATCTGAACAGCTTCCCTAGGTGCTATGGAGTGTGTTTGAATGCTTGGACTTGATGGAAATTGGCTGGATCACTCCATGGCATCTCAACTGCACTTTGGTTAAAACCTTGAGCAATTGACTGGTGATTCTGAGAAATCAATGTTCTAGTTGTTGTTTAAGTGTTTGATCAGCTCATATGTGATGTATATGAGGTGTGTGAGTGGTTGGTTTGAGTGGAATTGCCCTCTAGCTCAAAACCCGATAGTTACCTTGCTAAGAAAGGCATTTTTGCCAAGAGAAAGAGATTTTGAGAAAGGCAAGTGTTGTAGGCCTTTGGTGTACTTAAAATGAACATAATTGAGCTCTATTTATAGTAGAGCAAGTTTGTTTTGCAAGGAATAGTGAATGGCAACTGCTAAGTAGGTTTGGCCAATGTTGGCAAATGAAAATCCAAGTCTCCTCTAGCCATTGACTAGAGGTTAGGGCACAGAGCTTTGGTTCCCTTGGTCTTGGATAAGTCTTGACTGATTTCAGATGAGAATGGCTCAGTTCATGCCACCTTGATGCTTCCATTGAATGCTTCAATCCAAATTTGGAGTCTTGTCCCTATTTTGGCCATTCTAGGTTCAACATGCTATTTCTTGTTCCATGGACTTTGGAGGCTTGGCTCAGTGATTGTCCCCTTTAGATTCAATCCTCAGATGTGTCCAAGTGGATAGGAGCATTTGAATTTGGCTGATTTTGGCAAATCGAGAAAAATTGTAAATTCTGCCTTGCCTTTGACAGATTTCAGCAAGGCAACTTGCCAATGTCATATCTCATGGTGTAAGTTGAATTTGGTAATGTTCTTGACCATTTTGGAAAGCCCTTACATGATACAACAACTGTTTGAACATGTTTGGTTTTGATATCTTTTGAATCCAAGTGAAAAATCCCCCTACATTTGGCAAAAAGTAAGGCAAAATCTGACTTAGTGAAATTTTCACTAAGTGTTGGAACAAAGTGTTTTCTCTTGATTTTGATCACTCCATAACTCAAAATCCATGAGGAATTTGGACATAGGTCAGTATGAAGCTTTTGTAGAGGGCAATGAGATCTACAAATCAAGCTTTGAATGGGGCACAAAGGCCTTGTGGTTTAAGAGTTATGGTCCTCCAAAATTGGTGCATTAGTGGCACTTTTTCATGACTTAGAAAAATTTCAAAGTTTTATGGTTACCCCTTTTACAAGTTATCCAACTTTTCTTGATTTTTCTTGATGAATGATGATTCAAATTATACATTAACATCATTTTAGGGTTAAAAATCCATTTTGGTGAAAAATCTCAAAAAGTCAAAGTTGACTTTTGTGCACAGTTGACTTTTTATCAGATGAATTCCAAACTGTGCAATTCTTCAGGAAATCATGTCCTTGACCTAAATCAAACTTGATGGACTTGTTCCATGGGTGTCATAGGGTATATTGATGCATGTCATAGGGCTTGGGAGCATGTCCTGGTCAAAAGTCAAAGTTACAGTTGACTTTTCTCGCGAAACCCTAATTGTGGTGCAGATGAAATTGAGACTTGTTGCTCAAGCTTCTTGGATTAATCCATTGTTCCAAATGGATCAATATAATTCATTAGAGACCCTCAAATCATGTCTTGAGGTCTTGGTTCATGGTTTGTCCCAAAATTCAACTTAGGGGTGAATTAGGTCAAGAAACTCTAATTCCTGATTTTTGATGAATGCATCCCCTGAGACAAAATTGACTTGATGATGGGGTCCATGAGGTTCCATGGAGTATATTAGGTTAGGTTTTGGATCATTGGCTTGTGCCCAGATGAAAAATTTCCATCTGGAGGCCCTGGTAGACCAAAACCCTAATTTGGTGACACTGTCGATCTTGAGACTTGATCCACCTAGAAGGGAGCAGCCTTGTGCTTGATCCTTGAAGTGGGAGTCTTTTTGATCCATTGTGGATGTTTGAGAGTTTAGACAAGTTGAAGATAATGTCATTCCTTGATTGATCCTTTGTCTATGCACTCAGAGAGGGCTTGAAACCCTAATTTTGATTGTAGTGGACGCTCACCCATCTTTGGGGAGACTGATGAAGTATGATGGTTCCTCCATATTGTGATGATGATTTGCACAATGATGGGAAATCTTAGTGGTCAAAATTTGGGGTATGACAGCTTTTAACTAGGGGTTTTCAACCGTCTGCACTTGGCGCCGTCGCAGCTTCATCCTAACGCGCTTGCTTTCATGCGGGCGTTTGAAATCATCTGTGACTATCTCCAGATTGGGATCACCCTCGAGCTCTTCTTCCGCGTCTTCCATTTGCAACGTTCAACGGACAACGGGCGACATAGTTGGGTATCTTTCAAACAACCCAGGAAGTTATTCAAGGCGTACTCGGACTCAATAAGGGGTTTCAAGAGTAGGTTCTACTATGTCATGCTCGCGACGCACTCAGCTATGGGTACACTCTATGACATTATGCTCGACGAATCTGGGGGAAAGAGGTTCGTGTCCAAGTGTCCCCTGGAGTGGGAGGACGCCCACTTCACGCTCGGTACGGAGGATTACCTCGTGAAGCATAGCGAGCTGTCGGAGGATGACAGGGGGGCGTATGCCACGTTGGTCACGTATGTCAATGGTTTCAACCGGGCAGAGTGCGTTGGTAGGGATGGAAAATACCTCCTCGACTCCCAGGGGAGGGTTGTGACCGCGGCTCGTTATATAAACACCCGGGGTCTCCTCGAATGCAAGTCTCCCGATGAGGCCAAGAGGTTCTTAGGTGGGATCTCCTCGTCCTGTTCGGGCCTCCATTTAGCTTTGTCTCTTTGTGCTAACTTTTTCCATGTTTTCTCTTGCAGCTCAAATGTCTAATGCCACGGAGGGTATCATGAAGTTGGCCGCCGAGCGGGTACCCAAGCCAACCAAGAGCCGTGTCCGAGAAATTATTCAGACTGCGGCGCCGGCTGGGACGACGATTGGCTCCGCCTCGCCACAGTGCAGTCAGTCTCCTCCTCCGGAAAGCACCCCTGCCAAGAAAGCGAGGACCGAGGGGCCTGTCCTCGTGGATTTCTTTGGGGGAATTTGGCTGATTTCTGATGCCCGCTTGCCACCTCCAGCGGAATTTCTTTTGGGGAAGTCCCCCTGTCATTGCTGATGCCAAGGTGAAGGCCGTTCTGGGTATGGACGGGGTGGCCAGGAGAGAGGCACTTATCGAGGACCTTGTGGCCATGATGTGGGTCTTCGTGACTGCCTTGATATTGAATGATGGGGCCCCCTCCGCCTCCAAGCTACAGAAGTTGAAGGACGACTACACTGCCCTCGAGAAGGAGAAGGACAAGGTCGCGACTGATCTGTAGAAGGCCCAGGCCCAGTGCGAGGACCACGCCAACACCCTCCGTGAGCTGAACGAGGCCAAGGTTGCCTTGAAGGTGACTCAAGAGGAGCTTGATCGCTCTCGGACCAGGGTCGGAGAGTTGGAAGCTGTTGTCCGCCCCGCGGAGGACGAATTTGCCGGGGAGAAAAATCTTGCCGACCGCGCAACCTTGATTGCCAAACTTCGGGAGCTTCAGCAAGATAGTCTGGAGGCTCTGGAGATAGGTTTCAAGAATTCCGTGGAGCAGATCGGCGCCAAGAATCCAGGTGCTTCGCTGGTGCTCGACAGGATCAGCCCGTTCCTTCGTGTGGTCGATGGCAAGCTGGATCTACCAGAGGAGGAGGAAGAGGAAGATGGAAGACGGGTCGAAGATGAGATCGTCGTGTAGTTCTTTTGATTGTTTGGCCTGCGTGCCATTTTTTCTTTGTAATGATTTGTGCCTGGCCTGTGCGCCAGGGGCTTTTCGACATTTGTAATACCTGTATACTGGGCTTCTGCCCGTTTTAATGCATTTTGTTTATCTGCTAGTGTTGTTTGCATGGTTTTAATTGTGTGTGATGTTAATGCATTTGCTATACTTTGTTTTATGTCGAAGTATTAAAGACTTTGGGATTTGCTCGATCTTGATAGTCCCTGACCGCGTGGAGAGCTGGTCGGGTGGTCGGAGGTGTATTCCGACCTTCAACGAGGCTAAGGGCTCGGTCGAGGTCTTAGCTTCGTGGCGTGAACTTCCCATCGCGAGCTGGGTGTTCTGCCTAATCGGTACAACGACGGCGGAGGTCGATCGAGGTATCCCCGTCGGATCAAAGGTCCTCGCGCACACACAACGCGGTCTCTGATCATCGTGTTCTGTATAGGGGTGTCGCGCTCGTACCTTAGTGCGTCCCCGTAAGCTCGACGCTAGTGAGTCGCGGGCAGTGCTTAACTGTAATATTGTTTTAGCTTTTCAGCGTTCCATGGTCGAGCAAGTTCTTCCCCGTGTAGATTTTCGAGGAAGTAGGCTCCTGTCCCCGTTTTCGCGCGGACGCGGTACGAGCCCTCCCAGTTTACGGCGAGCTTGCCTTCCCGCGAGTCTTTCTGGTTCCTTCGCAGGACGAGGGTGCCTACCTGAAAATCACGTTTAATAACTTTGTCGTTATAACGTAGTGTTATTTTATGCTTAAGTGAAGCTTCTCGGAGAGAAGCGCCCGAACGTATCTCCTCAACAAAATCGAGCTCTTCCCTCAAGTCTTCGTCGTTCGCGTCCCCGTTGAGGGGGGCTTCTGTCCTCCTCGAGGGTTCCCTGATCTCCACGGGGATCACCGCTTCGGTTTCGTAGGTCATACGGAAAAGGGTCTCCCTGGTGGTGGAGTGTGGGGTTGTTCGGTAGGCCCAGAGGACGGTGTGTAGCTCCTCGACCCACCGTTGTTCGGTTCTTACGACGATGGTGTGGGCGAGGAAGTAGTGGCGTAGCCTCCTGGCCGTGGTGACGAGTCCCAGGGCGACTTTCTCAATCTGCTGATATCTGAGCTCAGGGCCTTGGAGGGCTTTGCTCGTGAAGTAAACTGGCTTCTGCCCGTCCGGGGTTTCCCGAATGAGGACGGCGCTGACTACTTCACTGGTGATTGCAAGATACAAGAAGAGTGTCTCCCCGCTCTCAGGCCGGGAGAGGACTGGGGGCTGTGACAGGACTTGTTTTAAATGGACGAGCGCCTGTTCGCATTCCTCGCTCCACTCAAACTCCGCTTTTTGTCGAAGAAGTTTGAAAAATGGGAGCGCGTATTATGCGGATTTGGCAACGAAGTGGGAAAGGGCGGTGAGCATCCCGTTCAATGTTTGTATCGACTTCTTTGAGTCCGTAGTAGGGAGCTCGGAGAAAACCCTACACTTGTCGGGGTTGGCCTCGATTCCTCATTCTGTGAGGTAAAATCCGAGGAATTTACCTGCCCGAACACCAAAGGTGCACTTGTCGGGGTTAAACCACATGCGGCATCTCCTTGTCGTGTCGAACACCCTCTTGAGGTGTGTGTTGGTTGCAATACAGGGCAAGCAAGCAAAAAGATTTGGAAGTATTTTTCCGGGAATTTATCGTGTCCACAGAGATCGGTGCTACTGAACTGCCGTTCGACAATTTAATTGTTAATGAGTTTGGTTTTAAAATGGTTTTAAGCGTAAAAACAGAAAAGTAAATATTGACATAAAAACAATTCATTCTTCAAACAGACGAACTTATCAGGCGTGTATATATTCGACTCATCACAGACTTAAACTTACCGACCAGTTACACTCAACCTGCAATACTCCTCAATATCACCCGGTATCGCTCACAACAGTGTCCATCTCTGGCACACTGAGCTGAGAAATCACCCGTATCACTCTCTTCGTCACTCTCACGCACGAAGCCTCGAGACACGGACGTCATTAAGTTTCGAAACCCTTACGGATTGTTAGCCCTAAATCTATCTCTAGCATTCAGAAACTAACAGATAATCACCCCTAATCGAAGTTTGTGAAGTTTATCTCTAACACGACCCAAACCCCGCGCATTTAAGCAAAAATCAAGAACAATCACCAATAGAGATTTGTAAAGCAAATTTCATATAACGCCATGGGCGACAAATATACATAGGATCAAAGTAAAAGCATATACAAACCCAACAAAAGAAATTACAAAGAGAAGAGAGAAGAGGAACCAAACATTTCACGGTATGTCGGCGCCGATCGACGAGAGATTCCACTCCGGATCATCCAAATGCAAGATCCAATGATGTTTTCTAAGCTAATCTACAAGAAAAATGAAGTTTGATGGAGTTGGGAGCAAAAAATACCCAAAACCATCCCAAAAAATGTGTTTTTTCACTATATTTATTGCTGTCAAAGTCGCAGACCGCGCTCAGCGCGCTACGGGCGCTCAACGCGCGTTTTTGAAGATAAACCGCCTTAAAAAGCGCGCTCAGCGGGCGGCGCCATTTTGTTGGTTGCAATACAGGGCAAGCAAGCAAAAAGATTTGGAAGTATTTTTCCGGGAATTTATCGTGTCCACAGAGATCGGTGCTACTGAACTGCCGTTCGACAATTTAATTGTTAATGAGTTTGGTTTTAAAATGGTTTTAAGCGTAAAAACAGAAAAGTAAATATTGACATAAAAACAATTCATTCTTCAAACAGACGAACTTATCAGGCGTGTATATATTCGACTCATCACAGACTTAAACTTACCGACCAGTTACACTCAACCTGCAATACTCCTCAATATCACCCGGTATCGCTCACAACAGTGTCCATCTCTGGCACACTGAGCTGAGAAATCACCCGTATCACTCTCTTCGTCACTCTCGCGCACGAAGCCTCGAGACACGGACGTCATTAAGTTTCGAAACCCTTACGGATTATTAGCCCTAAATCTATCTCTAGCATCCAGAAACTAACAGATAATCACCCCTAATTGAAGTTTGTGAAGTTTATCTCTAACACGACCCAAACCCCGCGCATTTAAGCAAAAATCAAGAACAATCACCAATAGAGATTTGTAAAGCAAATTTCATATAACGCCATGGGCGACAAATATACATAGGATCAAAGTAAAAGCATATACAAACCCAACAAAAGAAATTACAAAGAGAAGAGAGAAGAGGAACCAAACATTTCACGGTTTGTCGGCGCCGATCGACGAGAGATTCCACTCCGGATCATCCAAATGCAAGATCCAATGATGTTTTCTAAGCTAATCGACAAGAAAAATGAAGTTTGATGGAGTTGGGAGCGCGCGCTCAAAGCCCCCAGAAAGAGCTACTTACAGTAGGTTGCGCGCTGAGCGCGCTCCAAGCCCGCTGAGCGCGCTTTTTAAGGCGGTTTATCTTCAAAAACGCGCGCTGAGCGCCCGTAGCGCGCTGAGCGCGGTCTGCGACTTTGACAGCAATAAATATAGTGAAAAAACACATTTTTTGGGATGATTTTGGGTATTTTTTGCTCCCAACTCCATCAAACTTCATTTTTCTTGTAGATTAGCTTAGAAAACATCATTGGATCTTGCATTTGGATGATCCGGAGTGGAATCTCTCGTCGATCGGCGCCGACAAACCGTGAAATGTTTGGTTCCTCTTCTCTCTTCTCTTTGTAATTTCTTTTGTTGGCTTTGTATATGCTTTTACTTTGATCCTATGTATATTTGTCGCCCATGGCGTTATATGAAATTTGCTTTACAAATCTCTATTGGTGATTGTTCTTGATTTTTGCTTAAATGCGCGGGGTTTGGGTCGTGTTAGAGATAAACTTCACAAACTTCGATTAGGGGTGATTATCTGTTAGTTTCTGGATGCTAGAGATAGATTTAGGGCTAACAATCCGTAAGGGTTTCGAAACTTAATGACGTCCGTGTCTCGAGGCTTCGTGCGCGAGAGTGACGAAGAGAGTGATACGGGTGATTTCTCAGCTCAGTGTGCCAGAGATGGACACTGTTGTGAGCGATACCGGGTGATATTGAGGAGTATTGCAGGTTGAGTGTAACTGGTCGGTAAGTTTAAGTCTGTGATGAGTCGAATATATACACGCCTGATAAGTTCGTCTGTTTGAAGAATGAATTGTTTTTATGTCAATATTTAATTTTCTGTTTTTACGCTTAAAACCATTTTAAAACCAAACTCATTAACAATTAAATTGTCGAACGGCAGTTCAGTAGCACCGATCTCTGTGGACACGATAAATTCCCGGAAAAATACTTCCAAATCTTTTTGCTTGCTTGCCCTGTATCGCAATGCGATTCAATAAAAACACCAATCCCCGGCAACGGCGCCATTTTGTTGGTTGCAATACAGGGCAAGCAAGCAAAAAGATTTGGAAGTATTTTTCCGGGAATTTATCGTGTCCACAGAGATCGGTGCTACTGAACTGTCGTTCGACAATTTAATTGTTAATGAGTTTGGTTTTAAAATGGTTTTAAGCGTAAAAACAGAAAAGTAAATATTGACATAAAAACAATTCATTCTTCAAACAGACGAACTTATCAGGCGTGTATATATTCGACTCATCACAGACTTAAACTTACCGACCAGTTACACTCAACCTGCAATACTCCTCAATATCACCCGGTATCGCTCACAACAGTGTCCATCTCTGGCACACTGAGCTGAGAAATCACCCGTATCACTCTCTTCGTCACTCTCGCGCACGAAGCCTCGAGACACGGACGTCATTAAGTTTCGAAACCCTTACGGATTGTTAGCCCTAAATCTATCTCTAGCATCCAGAAACTAACAGATAATCACCCCTAATCGAAGTTTGTGAAGTTTATCTCTAACACGACCCAAACCCCGCGCATTTAAGCAAAAATCAAGAACAATCACCAATAGAGATTTGTAAAGCAAATTTCATATAACGCCATGGGCGACAAATATACATAGGATCAAAGTAAAAGCATATACAAACCCAACAAAAGAAATTACAAAGAGAAGAGAGAAGAGGAACCAAACATTTCACGGTTTGTCGGCGCCGATCGACGAGAGATTCCACTCCGGATCATCCAAATGCAAGATCCAATGATGTTTTCTAAGCTAATCTACAAGAAAAATGAAGTTTGATGGAGTTGGGAGCAAAAAATACCCAAAACCATCCCAAAAAATGTGTTTTTTCACTATATTTATTGCTGTCAAAGTCGCAGACCGCGCTCAGCGCGCGTTTTTGAAGATAAACCGCCTTAAAAAGCGCACTCAGCGGGCTTGGAGCGCGCTCAGCGCGCAACCTACTGTAAGTAGCTCTTTCTGGGGGCTTGGAGCGCGCTCAGCGCGCTCAAAGCATGCTCGAAAATCCAAAGCTTATTTTCTTCATAACTCTTGAACCGTAATTCCGTTTTTCGCCCGGTTCGAAGCGTTGGAAAGCTTATTCAATGCTCTATACAACAATGGCAAAATCCCACTGCTTGAATACCTACAAAAATGAGATAAAATCAATTAAACTCAATGATATTTACACGAAACACAAATATACACTAAAATATAAACTATACGCATTTATAAACAAAACAGGGTTTATTCGTATGATATTTAACAAAAAGCAACGATAAGTGCAACAAAACATATATACACAAATAGCTACAATTTGCACTTATCAGTGTGCGGCGTGGTCGACTTCCTCTGCGGATTTTACGATCATGTCGTCCATGTAGACCTCAAGCATGTCGCCGATTTCAGCCCAGAAAACCTTGTTTATCATCCGTTGGTAGGTCACACCGGCGTTCTTCAGACCGAAAGGCATTACGTTGTAGTAGTAGTTGCCCGACGCGGTCATGAAGGCCGTGTGTTGTTTGTCGACCTTGTCCATGGGAATTTTATTGTATCCCGAGTAAGCGTCCATTAAGGATAGTAGTTTGTAACCTGCAGAATTGTCGACCAGTTGGTCAATGTTAGGCAAGGGATAACAGTCTTTCGGGCAAGCCCGGTTAAGATCAGTATAATCAACGCACATTCTCCATTTTCCATTATTCTTTTTAACAAGTACAACGTTGGACAGCCAGGTTGTGTATTTGGCCTCCGAAATAAAATTTGCCTCTAGGAGGTCTTTTACAGCTTTTTCAGCAGCCTCCGCTTTTTCGGGAGACTGCTTACGCCTACGTTGTGCTATGGCCCTAGCAACCGGATCTACTGCGAGCTAATGGCAAGCCACCTCGGAGTCGAGGCCAGACATCTCGAATGCGCTCCACGCGAAGAGATCGGCGTTCTCCTTCAGACATGCCTTCAGCTGCTCCTTTGCCAGGTCAGGGATCCCGGTGCCAATCTTCACGTTACGATCTGGATCATCCCCAAGTACCACGAGCTCAGTCTCCGTCTGGGATGGGGCGCATTGGATAGAGAGGTCGCCCGTTGTTCTCCGCCTGGAGGTCGAGGTCCTCTGCCCCGTCTTCATCGGGTTCGCCCGGGAACCTGCTGTCGAGTTCGACCGCGTTGACGCGCGGGAGAGGTACCTATTCGGCGTCCTGGGGTGGCTTGGCCACGGTCTTGGGTTTGGGGCCGATGGAACTCAGGCCTTTGATGGCGGCGTCGAAGCACCTTCTGGCCGCGTCGATGTCCCCGTGCATCGTCATTACTCATCCCCTGGCCGTGTAGTACTTCATTTTGAGGTAGACCGTTGATGGTACCCGCCGTAAGTTTAGCCAGGGTGGTCCTCCCGAGGATGCAGTTGTAAAGGGACGGGCATTCGACCACCAGCAAACAGATCTTCACCTGTCGGGCAGTGTCTTCGGCTCCGAATGTAACCATTAGCTCCACGTAACCCCATGGTCTGGTGGTGGTTCCATTGAACCCCTATAGATCTGAACCGACGTACGGGGTCAGATGCCTCTCGTCGAGCTGAAGGGTCCCGAACAGATGAGCATACATGATATCGACCGAGCTCCCCTGGTCGACTAGGATCCTTCGAACGTCAAAGTTCGCCATCTTTGCCCTGATCAGGAGAGTAATAGTGGCGTTTGGTGCTCCCCCGGGGAGTTCCTCGAGGTAGAAGGTGATGGGGTTGGAGTTTCCCCGCACTTTCTCGAGAGTGGTTGCCTTCGCCGACGTTGCGGATTCCAGCTCATCAAATTTCCGCTTGATCGATCCGACGGACAGCTTCTCTGGACCTCCCCCAGAGATAACCATTGCCCTGGGGAAGCTTTCCCAGGTGCTGCGGGCAGTAACGGGGTCCTCGTGGGGAAATTTCGCCCACATATTGCGAGTTGCTTCCTGTCCTTCAATGATTGGGGGGACAAAGAAGTCTTCGGGTCGGGTGACACTGAGGGCGACTTGAAGGCGACTCTCGTCGGGAGGAGGCGTCGTCTCCTCGACATTCTAGGCTTCCCGGGAGCTGGGACGAGGAGTATCGCTCTTCTGGGCGTATTTCTTCAAGTGCCCCTCCTTGATCAGAATTTCAATCGCATCTTTGAGATGGATGCAGTCTTCCGTCACATGCCCGCGACTCCGGTGGAATCTACAGTATTTTGACTTGTCAACGTTTGATTTGGGGGCAATGGGCTTCGAAAAGCGGACTCCTCCTTTCACAAATTCTGAGTTCTGGCACTCGGAGAGGATACGCGCGCGGGGAGCATTTAGCGGGGTGTACTTCGTGAACCGGCCAGTTGGTCCGCGCGGATCACGAGGATCACGGGGACGATTTTCTTTCTTTCTTTCTCCTCCCCGCCGGGAAGGAGAGTCTTCATCTTTATGGCCGCGGAGGCCTTCTTTGTGCCTCGACTCAAGGGCGATCTGCACTGCCTCGGATTCTTCGAGCTCGATATACCACTGAGCTCGTTGGAGGAGGTCCTCGAGACGGCGAGGTCTACGGAGGCCTACGGACTTGGAAAAATCAGATCCAGAACGCAGTCCATGGATGATTAGATACTTCTTCATGTCGTCGGTCGTATGGACCTCGACAGCTTCTCTGTTGAATCTCTCGATGTAATTTCGGAGAGGTTCGTTCTTCCCCTGGAAGATGCTTTCTAAAGCAGCTTCCGTCTTCGGGTGTCGCCTAGACGCGGTAAAGTGTTTGGTGAAGCGTCATCTTAGCTGCTTCCAGGACTTGATCGACCTGTCATACCCCAAATTTTGACCACTAAGATTTCCCATCATTGTGAAAATCATCATTATAATAGGGAGGAACCATCATACTTCATCAGTCTCCCCAAAGATGGGTGGGCATCTACTACAGTCAAAATTAGGGTTTCAAGCCCTCTCTGAGTGCTTAGACAAAGGATCAATCAAGGAATAAAATAATCTTCAATTTTTCTAACCTCTCAAACATCCACAATGGATCAAAAGGACTCCCACTTCAAGGATCAAGCACAAGGCTGCTCCCTTCTAGGTGGATTAAGTCTCAAGATCGACAGTGTCACCAAATTAGGGTTTTGGTCGACCAGGGCCTCCAGATGGAAATTTTTCATCTAGGCACAAGCCAATGATCCAAAACCTAACCTAATATACTCCATGGAACCTCATGGACCCAATCATCAAGTCAATCTTGCCTCAGGGGATGCATTCATCAAAAATCAGGAATTAGGGTTTCTTGACCTAATTCACCCCTAAGTTGACTTTAGGGACAAAACATGACCAAGACCTCAAGAGAGGGTTTGAGGGTCTCTAATGAACTATATTGATCCACTTGGAACAATGGATTAATCCAAGAAGCTTGAGCAACAAGTCTCAATTTCATCTGCACCACAATTAAGGTTTTAAGGGAAAAGTCAACTGTAACTTTGACTTTTGACCAGGACATGCTCCCAAACCCTATGACATGCATAAATATACCCTATAACACCCATGGAACATGTCCATCAAGTTTGATTTAGGTCAAGGACATGATTTCCTGAAGAATTGCACAGTTTGGAATTCATCTGATAAAAAGTCAACTGTGCACAAAAGTCAACTTTGACTTTTTGAGATTTTTCACCAAAATGGATTTTTAAACCTAAAATGATGTTAATGTATGATTTGAATCATCATCCATCAAGAAAAATCAAGAAAAGTTAGATAACTTGTAAAAGGGGTAACCGTAAAACTTAGAAATTTTTCTAAGTCATGAAAAAGTGCGACTAATGCACCAACTTTGGAGGACCTTAACTCCTAAACCACAAGGCCATTGTGCCCCATTCAAAGCTTGATTTGTAGATCTCATTGCCCTCTACAAAAGCTTCATACTGACCTATGTCCAAATTCCTCATGGATTTTGAGTTATGGAGTGATCAAAATCAAGAGAAAACACTTTGTTCCAACACTTCGTGAAAATTTCACTAAGTCAGATTTTGCCTTACTTTTTGCCAAATGTAGGGGGATTTTTCACTTGGATTCAAAAGAGATCAAAACCAAACATGTTCAAACAGTTGTTGTATCATGTATGGGCTTTCCAAAATGGTCAAGAACATTACCAAATTCAACTTACACCATGAGATATGACATTGGCAAGTTGCCTTGCTGAAATCTGTCAAAGGCAAGGCAGAATTTGCAATTTTGCTCGATTTGCCAAAATCAGCCAAATTCAAATGCTCCTATCCACTTGGACACATTTGAGGATTGAATCTAAAGGGGACAATCACTGAGCCAAGCCTCCAAAGTCCATGGAACAAGAAATAGCATGTTGAACCTAGAATTGCCAAAATAGGGACAAGACTCCAAATTTGGATTGAAGCATTCAATGGAAGCATCAAGGTGGCATGGACTGAGCCATTCTCATCTGAAATCAGTCAAGACTTATCCAATACCAAGGGAACCAAAGCTCTGTGCCTTAACCTCTAGTCAATGGCTAGAGGAGACTTGGATTTTCATTTGCCAACATTGGCCAAACCTACTTAGCAGTTGCCATTCACTATTTCTTGCAAAACAAACTTGCTCTACTATAAATAGAGCTCAATTGTGTTCAGTTTAAGTACACCAAAGGCCTACAACACTTGCCTTTCTCAAAATCTCTTTCTCTTGGTAAAAATGCCTTTCTTAGCAAGGTAACTATCGGGTTTTGAGCTAGAGGGTAATTCCACTCAAACCAATCACTCACACACTCATATACATCACATATGAGCTGATCAAACACTTAAACAACAACTGGAACATTGATTTCTCAGAATCACCAGTCAATTGCTCAAGGTTTTAACCAAAGTGCAGTTGAGATGCCATGAAGTGATCCAGCCAATTTCCATCAAGTCCAAGCATTCAAACACACTCCATAGCACCTAGGGAAGCTGTTCAGATCATCACAACACAACTGTAACACCTCCTACACAAATCACGATCATTAGCTGCAAGTGGTAAGCATGAGCTCTTCTAACTCTATGATCCATGCAATTTTTGCTGCACAATAATTTGGCCATATGTTCATAATCATGCATGGAATGTTTTCCCTCAATTAATTGTTTTGTTTGAATCGTGTATCAAAAATCCTAGCCTTCATGCAGAAATTAGGGTTCTTGAGATTTCTTCGTGATTTCATGTTTTATGTTTAATTTAAATGAAATTAAGTGTTATAAACATGATCGTGTGGTTGAAACGAGTTGATTGGTATGTGGATTGCATGATATAGTTAAGCATTTAGTGAGATTGGATGGAAAACGCAAATTTGGGAAACTCAGAACACGCGCGTGTTCTTGGTGTGTTCTTGGCGCCATTTTCAGAAATTTGAATATTTGAATTTTGTGATTTTTGTTTAATTGATTCAAAAATTAATTTCTCTTTGAGTTTTAATGATTTTGAGTTGATTCTTTTTTTAATAATTCACAAAAATGTTAAAATATTTTATTTTATCAAAAAATCCCAAAAATATTATTTATTTCATATACTTAATGATTTCTAATTATTTTGTAGGTCAATACTTAATTTTTGAAGCATTAATCCAAGATCACAATTTGTTTTTCATATGTTAAACAATTTTGATCATTTTAATTGAATTTTTATTTAATTAAATACATTTTTGAAAACAAATTAGGGTTTTTGGATTAATTCAACCCTCATAAATCATTTTCAAAACACTTTGGGCCTCTAATAGAGTGTAAGACCCAATCCTTTTTTGACCAAACTATTTTTGGGCCTCAGTGCATTGTACAAGTCCCGATACCGTCAAAAACAAATGGCGCGATCGTCACCTTTTGAAAAATAACCTTGGGCCTCTCCTTGAGTTATAAGACCCATTTAAAAATTTTTGGGCCTCTTGAGAGAGTGTAAGACCCATCCCTTTGTACAGAAAACTTTTTGGGCCTCAGTCACTTGTATAAGTCCCTCTGTATAAATTCAAAACAACAGTGCGCTCACTGATAAAACCCTGGGCCTCTGCTCGAGCTGTAAGCCCCAAATATTTCTTTTTCAGAGCACTTTCTCCTTTGATTTTGAATATACAGTTGTTTTCAATCTTTCTTTGTTGAACAACTAACCAAACACCATGGAAGCTCTACAACCGAGTAAGTGTTTATATGCTTTCATTTACTGCTTTCATATACATATAACTGTATTGTGGGGCTGTTTCGTTGTAAGTCTTCTTTCATAAACTCATATCAACTGTGTAATAATAGTATAGATATTTCGAGTTTCCCCGGCAACTACGTCTAGAACTAGGTGACGCCGTTTCGTTTATTCGTAGAAATAGACAACTAGATCCCCAATAAGATCGCCAGATACAGTCTTCTCTTCGGCTGTCCTCATTAGGAGTTGTCAAGAAACTCTACTCCCAGAGGTGAATGTATTCTCCGTGAATGGCATCTTTGAGTTTCTTCCAAATTCTCGAACTTTCCTGACTTGATCTATTCCTTGTGAATATCTTGCCTTGAATTTCTCGGGGGTTTGGGGACCCATCGGCTTCTTAAAAGCATCAGCCTCCTCTTGGGCATTATACAAGGACCCACGGGCTTCCTAAAAGCAACCCTGCCTCCTCTTGGGCTTAGTACAAGGACCCTACGGCTTCTTAGAAGTATTCACAGCCTCCTCTTAGGCTTCGTATAATGATCTCTTCCTCCGGGAATGATAACCTCCTCTTGGGCTTAGTACAAGGACTGATCGGTTTCTTAAAAGTTTCCAGCCTCCTCTTGGGCTTCATACAAATTGTCCCGACGACCTCCTAGAGGTATAGGAACATAACTTAATCATCTGCATAAAACAGTCCTTTCATAGAGTCTACTACTGTTTCTCAAAGCACAGTATAAAGATGAAACTCTAGACTTGGACAGTCTAATCTCCTTGAGTCTCAAAGACATTCTCAAGCACCCTTCAAGAATAGGAAGAAAACCCATAGACTCGGACAGTCTCAATACCCTTTGGATTTCCCGTTTCCTCAAAGACAAGGAAATATCCCTGATCCTCGAATCAAATCCTTGAGTACAATATTGCTCATATAAGAACTGATTTTCTCTGTAAAGATCAGTATATTGGACCTGTCACTTAACTGAAACAGTCACCATAGCCTCCTCTTGGGCTTTGTACAAATTATTCTCCCCAGTGGAGTCAAACAACGTTTAACCTCTTTCTCGGGCTTTGTACGAGACACATAAGAGACTCCCTCGTTGAGTCAATCACCTCTTTCGCATCCATCTCGGGCTTTATACGAGATATAAAAAGGTTCTTATTGAGCCAAACAAATTTCAGCCTCCATCTCGGGCTTCGCACGGGATACAAAAACACTCTCTTGTTGAGTCAAATAGCCTCCATCTCGGGCTTTATACGAGATACCAAAAGATTCCCTCGTTGAGTCAAAACCTTTTAGCCTCTCTCTCGGGCTTTGTACGAGACACATAATAGCCTCCTCTTAGGCTTTGTATAAGAAAACCACTGGTTGATCCAATCAACCTTTTAGCATCAAAGCTGTGCCTCGTTCACAGTACATAAACATCAACAACTCCTTCCCCTCCCTCTAACTGCTGTAAGCGGAAAGCCTCTGGATCATCTACATCCATGCCACTGTCCCTCTTTTAGCATGAGAAATTCCTAAGGAAAGATGGCATTACTCTACACTGAGTTAAAGTCTTTACCTTCAGGTTGAAATACCCTATAAAGGAAATTATGGCATTGTCGGATTCACACATCCCGGTTAAAGTAATTCTCCTTTATAAACAGTTGTGACATACAAACCCCTCTTTAGAGATGACAAATTCTCTCTAAAGACAACACCCTTTTAGCTTCACATCTTGGGCTTTGAACAAGATACAAACTACTTTCAGCTTCATATCTTGGGCTTTGAACAAGATACAAACCACCTTCAGCTTCACGTCTTGGGCTTTGAACAAGACACCAAAAACAACCATTTCCTCCCATAGAATAGGAGGAACTACGAACACTCTGATTTCCCTGTTTCGGTAAACGGGAATACGTAGGCATAAGATTGAAAGAAAAATCTTAGCGAGCACACTAAACAAAAACCCAAAATCCCATACTCTCATGTATCTATCAAATGCATCAGTCCTAACATCCTAATCCTCGTTCCCCGCTATAAAGTCCTAGAAAGAGAAAAGAAAACCGTATTGGCGAAAATACAAATAACCAGTACAAAGGCCCCCCCACATTGATAGCATTCGCCACCTAACAGACCGCTGTTTAAACTCAGTATGCAAAGCAGGGTTAATTGGAGACATTAATTTCCCTTCCTTCATCAGCTTCAATAGGATAAAAAATGAATCGACCTGTAGTAAGCCCAACCGCAGAGAGCGACTAGCGCTTAAGAACCGCGTCCAAAATCGCTCGCTACAGAAAAATGGCGCCCACCATGGGGCCACTCTGTTTTTCTTCTTCCTTTTCACCTCTTGTGTGAATACCACAGATTGGGGCTTCCGCCGGGGAACCCATTTTCTGTCAGGAACTTAGGATTCATAGCTTTAAAGGTCTAGGATGTTTAGGACAAATATTTATACTGCTTTTCCTAATTGCTATACGTGTTTATTTTTCTGCTAATGGGAATGCGGGTGATGCCGTATGTGGAAAGATTGAGTATACACTTAAGATAAGTGATGGCGATGAGGTCGACCATCAACCTCAGTGGAGGCTGACCAATGCAACCCATTCTCTCACCTAGACAATGAGCCGATTGTTAAGTCTGAGAAGCTGAGGAGCCAAACCCTTTCGTAGTGCTGAAACTATCGGGAATAGTTGTTACGCGATACTACCCTCATTTGAGGATGGTGATCTATTCTCGGTGAATGGTACTTACTCTAAGATTGCTCCACAACTCGCTGGCGATCCGCTTGTTGTTTTGCTTTCCTGGGAGGAGTTGATGATAATGAGTACAGGTACAAAAATCACCCTAGTATAAACCTTTGGGGATGGGTAGAGCCTTGACTTCATGACAACGACCTTTTGACCCCATGTTTTTTCTATGTTTTTGTGTGCTGCATTCATGCATTCATTTTAAAAAAACATTAAAACATTCAAAAAATTCTTCTCTTCTAGTCTCTCAGTTTTTCAAATTAAACTAAGACTGTGATTGCAAATATCAGAGAAAAGGATTGTGCTAATGGATTTCGGTAGAAGGAGAACTCATAGTTATACCTTCAAGGTTCCAAAACTAGAGGATTTGAGAAGGTTATCAAGGATGATCACTAACCCTGAGGCTTTCAGAGCCAAGCACGGAGGTTTGCTACCACTGTTAAGAGTCCATGTGATTGAGGGAATCATGGATGCACTCATTCAGTTTTATGATCCAGTTTATCACTGTTTCACATTCTCGGATTACCAGTTAGCACCAACGCTAGAGGAGTATTCTCATCTGATTGATCTGCACATTACAGATCGAGCTCCATTTTCTGGACTGGAAGAAATTCCAAAGAATCAGACTATTGCCAGAGCAATTCATTTGGACGAGTCTGAGGTTAGGACTCACATGATCGCTAAAGGTGGCATCCAAGGTTTGCCAGCCCAGTTCTTGACAAAGAAGGCCCTGTATTTTGCCAGTATAGGAAACGTGACTGCTTTTGAAAGCATCTTTGTTTTACTCACCTACGGGTTATTTCTGTTGCCCAACATTAATAACTTCGTCGATATCAACTCCATTAAGGTTTTTCTCATTGGAAACCCTGTGCCAACTTTGCTCGCAGATGCGTATCACTCTGTACACTTGGGAAATTTGTACAGCGGAGGGGAGATCACATGCTGTGTACCTCTGCTTTACAAATGGTTTATCTCTCATTTGCCCAAGTCTGCTGCTTTTTGGGATTGCAAGAGTGCCTTACGTTGGTCGCAGAAGATCATGTCCCTTATCAACTCTGATATAGATTGGTGTAATAGGATCTATGATGGAATCAGGATCATTGACCATTGTGGAAACTTCCCCAACGTACCCCTTATAGGAACTAAGGGAGGAATCAACTATCATCCAGTTCTCGTTCATCATTAATTTGGATACCCGATGAAACACGTCCCACTGGGTGTTCATTTGGAAGGTCTTTTCTTCAAGGAAGGAGAAAACGAGAGAGCACTAAAGATGGAAATAGTGCACGCTTGGAAGCGTGTTCATAAGAAAGGACGAGAGTCTCTAGGAAAACCGGACTGTGTCTCGGTGGAGCCTTATCTCCACTGGGTACAAACTAGAGCTCTCAAGCTAAAAATGCCTTATCCTCGTTACGGAATTCTTCCGCCAAAGGAATCTGTCATGTACTTCATGACGGAAACGGAAAAGCTTCTGGTTACTCTCAACAAAGTTCAACGGGAGAGGAGGTCTTGGAAGAACAAATATCGCACCCTCGACATAGAGTGCATCAAAATACAACAATTATTGAAAGAGAAAGATGCTCTGATTGAAATTTTGGAGCAACATGCTGTAGAGAATCAAGATGACCAAAGGAATTTGCTCGCTCCTTTCACTTGGCAAAGGAATGACAACCCGACAACGGCCCAAGAGCCCCGGTCAAAGAAAAGGAAAGTACCGGAATCAGCACCCGAGTTCTCCTCAGAGAGGACTCTGGGCCCATTAGTTTAGGTTTCTGTTTCTGTACCTTGTAATCTACTGTATTTCCATTTCTGTAATCCTTTGAATTCAATAAAAAGGGATTTCCCCACTGTTTGATATTTGCAATCTAATTGTCGAAGTTTATTTTGATTAAACCTTAAACAATTAATATAATCATTGCATTCATCATTATCACATCGCGTATTCTTCTTGCCTGCGAATCTCATGTTTGTGTCTCGGTTCTAGAGTCAAACTGTCTCATTCGTATAATACTCGGGCCAATCGTCAGAAAAAGATGGATGATCTTGAGGAAGAAAACAGAGAGTTGAAAGAAGAGATCGACGCTCTGAGAGAGGATATGACAAAGCTTCGTAACGACATGCAAGCCATGGCAGAAGCTCAGTTACAACGAACTGTGATCTCAGAGATCACCTCAACGCCCATAGTGGAGAAGTATGATCCTAGGTATCAAATGCCGAAATATCGTCCTTGGGGCATGCCTGTTAACTATATCCCGGAAGGATATGTTCCGCCGATCACTGAAGATCAGTGAATCACAACAGAAGCCGCTAGGCCTGAAGGTTACAAACTTCGGGAAAGCGAAGATGCCAGAGGCATACTGAAGACTCCTGAAGGTTACAAACTTCGGGAAATGCCAAGACTCACTGTCGTAGTCACGGTACCACCCCCTGTGGTGCACACTGTCCCAGAAGGACAGATTCCACAGATACCTTCTGGTAAGAAGGAAGTTATGTTTGACAGAATGGAGGAATTCCAGGAGCAGTTCTTGGAAATGCAGAAGGAACTGCAAGCCATTCGCGGTCAGGATCTATTTGGAAAGGACGTCGCAGACCTCTGCTTGGTCCCAAACGTGAAAGTCCCGCACAAATTTTAAGTTCCCGACTTTGAAAAATACAAGGGTAACTCTTGCCCTCAGAGCCATCTGGTGATGTACGCTCGGCGGATGTCAGCTCAGATAGAGAATCAGGACCTACTGATTCACTACTTTCAGGATAGTTTAACCGGTGCCGCACTTAAATGGTACATGGGTTTAAACCGTACTACGATCAGTACATTCAGAGATCTTGGCACTGCCTTCGTCCAACAATGCAAATACAATTTGGACATGGCACCCGACAGAGATCAACTCAGATCGATGTCGCAAAAGGACAAGGAAACCTTTAAGGAGTATGCCCAAAGGTGGCGTGAAATTTCCGCTCAAATTTGTCCACCTCTTGAGGAAAAAGAGATGACAAAGATCTTCTTAAAGACCTTAAGCTCATTTTACTATGACCGAATGGTTGCCAGTGCGCCCAGTGATTTCACCGAGATGGTGGGCATGGGCGTACGTCTTGAGGAAGCCGTCCGAGAAGGACGTTTGGTAAAAGACACTGGATCGATGAGCGTTACTAAAAAATATGGTAGTGCTCTCCCTAAGAAAAAAGAGCAGGATATTGGGAATATCTCTCTCGGAAAGCAAAGGCGTCGTTATCAACCGGTAGCAGTTGTGACTCCTGCTATCAACCCTGCGTCTATTCCTACGTATCAACCTCAGGTTGTGCAGAGCCAACCTGATCAATAAAGGACACAACAGCCTCTTCAGCAGGCTCTCCCTCCATATAACAACAACCGTACAACACAGCCACCAGGATTTGATCCTATACCCGTAACGTACGCAGAGCTGTTTCCGTTACTACTGGCTAAGGGGCACATTCAGACTAAATCTCCTCTTACGGTACCGGAAAATCCGCCTTTTTGGTTTAAGGTGGATCAAACTTACCCTTATCATCAAGGAGGATCAGGGCATAACATAGAGACTTGTCTCAATTTCAAGTCCGACGTGCAAAAACTTGTTAGGAGCGGGGTCTTATCCTTCAAGGATACAAATCCTAATGTTCTCACGAACCCGCTGCCTCAACATGAGAAGGCTACAGTCAATTTGATAGAAGGAGAGACTAACGGTGTCTATCAAATTCACGATGTACTCTTGTTGAAAACCAATTTGGTCAAGATGCATTATAGACAGAGTGGATATGGCCATGTGCCACCTCATAATTATCACCAGTGTGATATCTGCTCTAAAGATAATCAAGGATGTTCTGTGGTGCAAGCAGCTCTACAGGAACAGATTGATCTTGGATGGATCCAAGAGCACCAAGTTCGTGGAGTTAACATGGTCTATACGAACTCCAACGTCATTCAGAACCACGATATCTGTGCAATGAATGTCAACTTGGTGGTGATGCACTCAAGACAAAGCCAATATCATAATCTGCCGCGACACGATTACAATTCCTGTCTGACTTGCTCGGTAAACAAACAGGGATGTTCTTTCATACAGGAGGCCCTCCAGCGTCAGATGGATCTTGGATGGATCCAAGACTACCATGATAGGAACCCTTATCAGATCAACATGGTTCAGATTTTCGATATTCGTGTGATGAATACCAACCTGGTAGAGTTACATGCTGAGCAGGTCCGACTCGGATTCTTAATATCACATGATTACCAAAGCTGTAAAGCGGGTTGCGAAAACGACCGAGGTTGTACCCTTGTCCAGGAGGCACTTCAGCACTTGTTAAATCATTGGTGGATGCCAATCTATATGGATGAGGATACTCAGCAGATTAGTATCAGTAACAGGAATCCTACTCGGCGTCAGAGTCAGGATGTCCGATCTGTGGAAGCTAACCTAGTGAGGTTACATTGTATTCAAAGTAGGCGTGGCCAGGTGCCACCACACAATTATGATCGTTGTAGCGTCTGTTCAGAAAGTAACCAAGGGTGTTACCTTGTGAGAGCAGCTCTTCAGGGTCAGGTAGATCGTGGAGAGATTCACCCATATCCAGGTTCTGGACCCATCAACTGGACGCCGAACTACCTTGCCAAGCAAGTTGAGGATGTTGTCACGATCTCTGGTCATCACAGGACCAGGGATGTTTTTGCCATTATCCCTCTACTTGACGAATCTAAAGTTCCCAACCGGGAACAGATCGAGATTACTTATGATGGTCAGAAAAATCAGAAGGCTCCCGTAGTCATCTATCTACCGGGACCACGACCGTATGAATCAACTAAGGCTATCCCCTACAAATACGGTGCAACGACAGTTGAAAATGGAAAGGAAATTCCATTACCCTCCGTCGTGAATATTGCAGACATCAGTCGAGTAACACGGAGTGGTAGAATCTTCAACCGAGGGGTTGGGGAAGCTAACAAAGGAAAGGAACTTCAGATGGAAGCTCTTGATATACCAGTCGGCCAATCCCGTAATCCCGACCTTTCGAAAAATAATGATGAGATGCTGAAACTCATCCAAAGGAGTGAATACAACATTGTCGATCAACTGTTACAAACTCCTTCAAAGATCTCGATATTATTGCTGTTACTCAGTTCAGAAGCCCACAGGGAGGCTCTACAGAAAGTCTTGGAGCAAGCCTTTGTGGAACAGGATGTAACAATCAGACAATTTGATAGCATTGTCTCTAACATCACTTCCTGCAATAATTTGGGATTTAGTGATGAGGAATTACCCGAAGAGGGTCGCCGTCATAACATGGCGCTCAACATTACAGTTAACTGCTAGGACGATGCTTTAGCCAGCGTACTGGTAGACACAGGGTCAGCCCTGAATGTTATGCCGAAGTCCACTTTGATGCAATTATCATTCAAAGGCCCTCCGATGAGAATCAACGAGGTCGTTGTCAAAGCGTTCGACGGATCCAGAAAAATAGTTATCGGCGAAGTTGATCTTCCTATAACTACCGGTCCTCATACTTTCCAAGTCACTTTCTAGGTCATGGACATCCGGGCAACGTACAGTTGTTTATTAGGAAGACCTTGGATACATCAAGCTGGAGCGGTCACTTTGACCCTCCACCAAAAGCTAAAGTTCGTCAAGAACGATCAACTTGTCACAGTTTGTGGGGAACAAGCCTTGCTTGTAAGCAACTTGTCATCGTCTACTGGTATAGAACCCGAGGAGGTTATTGGAACTCAGTTCCAAGCACTGTCGATAAGCAAGAACAATCAGTTCAGAGGAGGAACCTCGATTTCCTCATACAATGATGCTATTAAAGCAGTCGAGAGTACCGATACAACCGGATGGGGATAGCTTGTCATTCCTATTGATAATAAAACAAAAAAGGGTCTTGGTTTTTCTGCAACCTGTACCCAGACAACTGCCAGCGATGAAAGTCTTCATCCCCTTCAAAACTTCTTCCACAGTGGAGGTTTCCTCCACCCAGTGTCTCAGGCAGTACATGCTATCAATGAGGAAGATCCCTCTGACATAGATAAAGAATGGAGGTCCTATCTTAACAAGGACGGTTATATGTCTCAGGAAGAGGTGCCTACGCCATTTTGCTATCCCGCACAGAGTCCGAGATTTATACCAAGGTCAGACGTCGAAATGATATATGGAGATTGTGATCCGGAAGGATGTCGTGCTCCGCCAAATTCATTAGAGGAAGACACTCTGATAAAAGACAACTTTGACCACAATTACTATGGCCCAATGGATGGTCTGCCAATGTGGCAACCTTACCCAGGAAACTTGGGGCAAGAAAGTCAGCCGAACAATGAAAATCAGCTGACCATCATTGAACAGAATACATGTGTCCCCACCATGTCATGGGATCAACACTCGGGTCATTCAGAAACTACTCAACATGAAGATGAATTCGCAATGTTTGTAGGACTTGAATTCATCAACTATGCTTTTCCCGAGGTCAACGTCATCGAGAGGGATGACTCCTCCAGTTCCAAAGAAGTTTGGGACACTCTGGGAGAACCGAGGAATTCTCCTACGACAACTCTGCCTGGGAGACAGATTCCAATGATCCCGCTCCACCAGAAATCAGCGTCATGTCTGAAGACAAATCAAGGAAGGTGCCAGACTTTGTGATTCACCGAGGAGTTCGCCGCCAATGGGTTGCCGTCGAGGTTCAGAAGATCGTTCATCAGTCAAAGTAATTGCCATATTTAACCTTTCACCCTGCCCAGGTGAAACGAATGTTTTAATAGGGCTCGCTTTCTGTAAATTTTCCCTCTTCGCTTCGCCCAAAGCGACAGAGTTTTGTTTTATAGGGCTGTAGTTTCAAGAATCGACTTGTTCATTAATAAAATAACGTCGTTCTGTAATTTCTGCATTAATTGTTGTTTTCTCTTTTTGCTTTTTCAGAAAATGGTAATCCTAAAAAACAAATCAATAATAAAAACAAGCATTAATAAAATAAATACACTGCACACACTTGCATTTTCTCTATCTCTTCTAAACACGAATCATCACATCATGCAGATTGCTTGTTTCAAACCCCGTTGAAACATACGATCTGATGCCTTCTCTGAACTTTGAGTTCCCGATATTCGAGGTTGAAGAAGAAAAT